>CM019065.1:89964370-91276046 GCA_009667805.1 Leptobrachium leishanense
TGCATGGAAAGAGTCAAAATACCACAAGTTTAATACCTTGATTTGTGTACTTTAAAAAAATATGTATATGTGGAGGATTATTCAGGAATTAGTGACAGATATCAGTGTTACAATGTCACTATCACTAGTTTTGAAAATAAACTCTTTGGAAATGGCAAAGTGCTACTTGCACTTATTGTTGCATAAAATAAGGAAAAAAGCAAGGAATATGTAAACATTGGGTATTGCTAAACTCAGTACTAAATTTAGAAACTACTAAGGAATTAATTTTTTTTGACGGTTGTTGATACATAAGAAATTTTGGGGGTCAAAGTTCGAAAAAGTGGTGTTTTTTCAATTTTTTTGTCATATTTCCCAATATTTTTTATAGTAAATTATATGAAATGATGAAAAAAATGGTATCTTTATAAAGTCCATTTAATGACGAGAAAAACAGTGTAAAATATGTGTGGGTTACATAAACGAGTAAGAGGAAAATTTGACGTAAACACTAAGAGCGCAGAAACGTAAAAACAGCAGCGGTCACTAAAGGACGGATTTGTGTAAAACCGCCCGGTCACTAAGGGGTTAATTATTGTGATGGTTTGCATATCGCAGTTGGACTTGTTCTCTGACAATACTCAACCTGACTGGGCTGTAAACTTAAACGGTGTAAGGACAGAGGCTTGAACCCCTGTGTGGTGTTGGGTGTATGGACCCCAATAGCAAGCCGAAAGAGGAGACCAGAAGGAATATAACTAATAGAGCTTTACTGAAGGAAACAAAATATAAGTCCAGAACAAACGTAATGCAAGTTTCTTTGGTGGAAATAAAGTCCAGAATACGTAATGCAAGGTTTCTTTGGCAGAAATGAAAGTCCAGAATAAACGTAATGCAAGGTTTCTTTGGCAGAAGTGAAAGTCCAGAATAAACGTAATGTAAGGTTTCTTTGGCAGAAATAAAAGTCCAGAACGGAAAGTCGTAGGGATTTGAGGACAGGGTCCGGTACTGATGTCGTGGAGACAAGCCTGGGAATGGAACGGGCACTGTGATGGCAAGTTTGGAATGGAAGTAAGCTGGTACCGTGGCAACCGGAACAGAAGCAGGACTTGCACTTTGGAAGCAGGAACGGAAGCAGGACTGGCACCTTGGAAGCAGGAACGGAAGCCGGACTGGCACCTTGGAAGCAGAAACGGAAGTCGGACTGGCACCTTGGAAGCAGGGCGAAAGCAGGACAGGCACCTTGGAAGCAGGAACGGAAGTCGGACTGGCACCTTGGAAGCAGGGCGAAAGCAGGACAGGCACCTTGGAAGCAGGAACGGAAGTCGGACTGGCACCTTGGAAGCAGGGCGAAAGCAGGACAGGCACCTTGGAAGCAGGGCGAAAGCAGGACAGGCACCTTGGAAGCAGGAACGGAAGTCGGACTGGCACCTTGGCATAGCACGAAGGGAACCACTGGGTAACGTGGTGGAACCACAGTATAACCTGGTTAGTGAGCTGGAGAAAGCGGCAGGTTTAAATAGGGTTCAGGGAATCATACGAACACCGTTCACCTGGACTTGCAGGTGGAATTGAGATACCTGAGTGCTTGGCAGATTAATTGGTGGTATGCGAGGATCTTCAGTGCAGGTGGAATGCAGTACCTTAACTTGACAGCAGAGGGCGCCAGAGTACCTGAGTTTTCATGTTCCAGGATGGACGATCGCGCATGCGCGCCCGACCTCCGCTCAGATGGATCGCGGAGACGGCGTGGGACGCATCTTGGATCTCCTCCCTCGAGCTGCAGGCCGGAACCAGGGAGCGCGCGCCACGAGGGACCTCAGGTGAGTCTGCCAGGCGTCCCACATGGCGGCCGCGGTCCGACCGCGGCGCGGGTCATCACAAACGGTATATACATGTTTAGAAGGGATAGGAACATAAGAAAGGGGGTGGAGTGTGTTTATATGTAAATCAGGATTTAAAGCCTAATATTACACAACTGGTAAGCGATGAGGGAAATGTGGAATCCTTATGGGTAAATATTTCGTTGGGGAATAAACAGGGAAGTCAACTATTGGTTGGCATATGCTATAAACCACCTAATATAGATAATGATGAGGGAGAACAACTGTTTGAACAAATTAGGAAGGCTGCACATCATGGTAGCACTTTAATTATTGGAGATTTTAATTACCCGGACATTAATTGGGATAGTGGGACTAGTAATTCAGCAAGGGAATCCGGTTTCTGAACATTTTAAATGATACCTTCATGTCACAACTGGTAGAAACACCAACTAGAGAGGATAACTGTCTGGACTGGTTATAACAAATAATGTGGATCTTTTATCAAATATTAATGTAAAGGAACAGTTGGGAAACAGTGACCATAATATGGTGACTTTTGAAATTAACTCAAAAAAACACATTCATAAGGGGCATGCTAAAACATATAATTTTAAAAAGGCCAACTTTATTAAAATAAAGGAAGCTCTTAATGTCATTGACTGGCAGAAACTCAGAAACACTGAGGATAAGTGGAATATCTTTAAACTAACACTAGAAAAGTACACGTCACAATATATTCCACTGGTTAATAAATATAAAAGAAACAGACTGAAACCAATGTGGCTTAGTAGGAAGGTAACTAAGGAAATGAAAAATAAAAAGAAGGCATTTAAAGCTTTTAAATTTGATAAATCTGAGGCATCCTATAAAGCATATAGGGCAGCCAACAAAGCATGTAAAAATGCAATTAGATGGGCTAAACTAGAAAATGAAAAAGAAATAGCCAACGAGAGCAAGACCAACCCTAAAAGATTCTTTAGGTACATAAATTCTAAAAAACCCAAGAGTGAAAATGTAGGTTCACTAAAATCTGAGTCAGGGTTATTATTAACGGAAGATCAGGATAAGGCAGAAATTTTAAATGATTATTTTTCTTCAGTATTTATCAAAGAGAAACCTATAACAGGAGACATGAAATTCATTAATAAAAACTTACTAATACAAAGTGACTGGTTGTCTCAGGACAAGGTTTTGCAGAAATTAAACAATGTGAATGTGAATAAAGCCCCAGGGCCAGATGGAATTCACCCGCGAGTACTGAGAGAGCTATGTGTTGAAATATGTAAACATCTGTTCTTAATCTTTCAAGATTCTTTTCTTTCAGGAATAGTACCAGAGGATTGGAGAAAAGCTGACGTGGTCCCTATATTTAAGAAAGGTTTAAAATTTGTGCCTGGGAATTATAGACCTGTGAGCTTAACATCTATGGCTGGGAAACTATTTGAGGGGTTACTAAGGGATAATATTCAGGAATTTATTGGGAGGTATAATTTAATTGGCAAAAATCAGCATGGTTTCATGAAACACAGATCATGTCAGAATAACCTAATTACGTTCTATGAGGAAGTAAGTAGAAGTATAGATCAGGGGGTCGCAATGGATGTGATTTACTTAGATTTTGTCAAAGCTTTTGACACAGTTCCACACAAAAGGTTACTATTTAAATTGAGAAAAAAATGGTCTAGATGAAAATACTTGTTCTTGGATAGAAAACTGGCTAAAAGATAGGGTACAGAGAGTGGTCATAAATGGTACATTTTCAAGATGGACACCAGTGGTAAGCGGTGTCCCTCAGGGGTCTGTTATAGGACCAATACTATTCAATTTATTTATAAATGACCTTGAGATAGGCATTGAAAGTCATGTATCAGTGTTTGCAGATGACACAAAACTAGGAAAAGTAATACAATGTGAGCAGGATGTTACTTCGCTGCAGAGGGATTTAGATAAATTGGGGGACTGGGCACTTAAATGGCAGATGAGATTTAATCTAGATAAATGCAAAGTTATGCACTTTGGAGTGAAGAACACACAAGTAATTTATACCCTAAATGGTACGGAGTTAGGGAAATCCAAGCAGGAGAAGGATTTGGGAATAATCATAGACTTCAAACTAAGTAACAATGTGCAATGTCAAACAGCAGCCGCCAAGGTCAGCAAAGTATTGGCATGCATTAAAAGGGGAGTTCACTCACGGGATGAAAACATAATTTTGCCTCTGTATAAATCAATGGTCAGGCCGCACCTTGAATATGCCGTGCAATTTTGGGCACCGGTCTTAAAAAAGATTATTATAGCGTTAGAAAAAGTGCAGAGACGGGCAACTAAATTAATAAGGGGAATGGAAGGGTTAAGTTATGAGGAAAGACTAACAAGCTTAAACCTGTTTAGTTTAGAGAAACGGCGCCTTAGAGGGGATCTGATAACCTTATATAAATATATACGGGGCCATTATCAACCATTGTCTGATAACCTATTCATTAACAGGACTATACATAGGACAAGGGGTCATCCATTTAGACTGGAAGAAAGAAAATTTAGCTTAAAGCATAGGAAGGGTTATTTTACGGTGAGAACAATAAAGCTGTGGAATTCTCTGCCTGTTGAGGTGGTTGGGTCAGAGTCTGTATAGACTTTTAAAAAACGACTGGATGACTTCCTGCAGACACAGAATATTAAGGGTTATAATATTTAATATGTGGGTAAAAGCTTCTTGATCCAAGGAGAAATCTGACTGCCATTCTGGGGTCAAGAAGGAATTTTTTCCCGGTATGTTGCATATTTCAGACTGGGTTTTTTGCCTTCTTTTGGATCAACAGCAGTAGGTTATGTGGGAGAGGCTGAACCCGATGGACGCATGTCTTTTTTCAGCCTATATAACTATGTAACCAATTAACCCTTTCGCTGCTGAGGCATTTTCCGCCTCTGTGCTGAGGTCATTTTTACCGATTTTGCTCATCATGTTTAAACGTGTTTTGAAGGCTTATTTTAGTATATGACCCAGACATATTATATATCATTCTTTCCGTCAGACTCGGCAGATTCATAATATGTCATTATTATATGTATACGTCATGACCTGTCTGTATATTATAACAAAAAATGCAATAAAATATGAATTTTCAATAATTTACAACGTGTAAAGTGTTTTTTTTTCACATTTTAATATGTGAGCAATTGCGGTTATATTTTGCATGGGGTGCGCTAGTTAAAAAAATTAGAGATGGGGTCTCGTTACATTTTTTTTGGGGAAAATTACGCGATTTTTAACAAACGCACCGCATACAAAAATCGTTAGTGCAGCATTATTGTTCACATTATAATTGAAATGGGAACAATATTGCTGCATTAACGAACCAAAAAAAGAAAAAAAAACTTGTTTATTTTTTTTTTATAATTTTTTTTAAAATATATATATAATATATATATATATATATATTTTTAAAAAAACTTTTTTCATACTCATGTTTGGTATTGTTGGAATGGCCATGCTCTGGCCGATCCAACAATATCAAACATTAACCCCTAACTGCCACGGATCGGGAGATAGGGGGTTCATTGGAACCCCCTATCTCCACCATTGGTGGCAGTAAGGCTAGGGTCAGAGTGGGGCAGTCGGAACGCGCGTGCAGGCGCACTAAATCACGGCGGCAGTAGCAGCACATAACGGCCAATGACGGCCAATATACGCAGTACGTGCGTACAAAAGTGCGCCGACACCACGCAACCGGCAAATGAACGCATTTTTCTCAGAACGTGAAACCGCTGCTACAGACGTACAGAGTGCGCTGCGGCCGCATGGCAGCGTGTGTGCGTGATTAGGAGACGTCAGACGCTGCTAGTGTGCGGCCTACATAACGTTCAAACAGCCGGATTTCCCTAGAATTGCGTTGGTGAGTACCTGCGACTGTGCGACTGTGGTCGTCTGACCACTTAAGCGTATTCCGTGAAAAAATGCGTGCGCACGCATCGACGTACATTTTGACGGTGGCCGCAGAAAATGCGCTCATCTGTCCCTAGCCTTAGGGGTTAACTCCAGGACTGGCGTCATCGTGCAATACAATACCCGGAGGCGTGAGCAGCAGGCACCGTTTATTATTTTAATCTGCAGTAAAAAGTCTCTTTATTGATTTTTTTTAGGATCTTTTAGGCATTTTTCAGGATTTTTTTGAGAAAAGTTTTTTGGGACAACAGGAAATGTCACCAAATAGGTGCACCCAGTGACGCATATAGAGTAAGATATATACGGTACTTAACTCAACACTATCAGGTCTATTCACTAAACGGTGTAGTCGGGAGAATTGGCAAGTAGAAAATTCTAGGTCAAAATAGTCAAGCCAGAGAAATTCTCCCATTTATCTCACTTTCCAAATCGGCTATTTAGTCTAGTTTGTTCTCTTCTCCTGCCAACTCAGACTTCACCCTTTAGTGAATAGACCCTTATGAGTAAAACAAACAGGGTTATTCAAAGAAAGGCGAAACTCTGGAGAACTTTTGGAGAAGTGAAAATTCTAGGTCAAAATAGCCAAACCAGGAAAATTCTCCCATTTATTTCATTTTCCAAATCAGCTATTTTAACCTAGAATTTTCACTTCTCCAAAAGTTCTCCAGAGTTTCACCTTTCTCTGAATAACCCTGAAAGTACCTGTAATATTTCAGCAACATAAAAATTAAACAAAATAAATCATTAAATTTTTTGGTGGTAGTTGCCTCAGTGGAGCCACAAGGAAAGATTGTAGCTTGGCTGAACTAGGACAGTATCTGTTATGATTATTGAGCGGGGCTTTAATAATATACAGCTTACTCATTGATCATAATGCTGTGGGTGGAATAGGGCTCCTACAGGGTTATTCAAAGAGATCCGAATTGCTTGAGAAAGGTAACCGAACGCTGAAAATCTGCGTTGGGTTACCTTTCTTGGCCATTCGGCTATCCAGAGAGCAGGCAATTCGCCAAATCCTGGCGAATTGCCTGAACATACGGTGCCTGTTCGGTGCCTGTTCGAGGGCAGTGAAAACCCCATGAAAAGCACTGCTTCGGCTATTCAGAGAACACAAACCAGCAGTGAAAAGTTCCCGAAATGCCCTGCCATTCGGTGGTTTAATTCGGCAAATTTATTCAGGAGAATCCCATAGGCTTCAATGTTAAAAATATTCCCGTTTTAATTCAATATCTAATAAACCGTTCATTATAAAATTCTGCAGTAAAGAGTCTCTTTATTTATAGTTATTTTTAGGATATTTTAAGGATTTTTCTGAATTTTTTTTTTTTAAAAAAGTCCGATTTTTTTAATTTTTTTAAAGTTTACTTATTTTTTCTGTAACAGCCCTTTTTATTATCATTCCTTGGACCTCATATGTAAATTTCAGACATTATCGCTCAGTAGTTTCTTTGCAAACAGCGTGTCAGGACCCCTGTCTGGAGCCCCCCAGCACCCCACGTAAAGCCCGCCGTAAAAGGAAGAAAGGCAAACCTGGTGCTGCGTTGTCCTGAATGCAGGGCAGCACTTCCACAAGACGGCGTATCCTATGTCCCACCCTGCTCTCAGACTGCAGGCATAACAGGTGCCTCTAATCTACACAGAGACTAATCCCTACTTAAGGGTGGAGCACCCAGAAGACAATGCTTCTGCATTATGGTTCCTGAGCCAGCAAGCCAAGCACACTGATCCAGAATCTATCCTGTGCTTCCCATCTGCATCAAGTCTCCCGAGCCATCCAGAGACTTCATCCTAGATCCCTGCATCCTGGTTTCCCGCTGATCAACTGTCTCCTGATTCCTCAGCTATTCAAGAAACCATCCAGCCCTTTTCCTGTCCTGTCTCGTATCCCCAGTAAGTCTCCTCCGTGTGTCTGCCCTCTGTCTTCTTGTATTGTTTCCTGCATCCCCTCGTATCCACCAAGATTCCATATTCCAGTTGGTCTCTTTCATCTTACATAACCTGGACTTATTATTTATCTGAATCCTACAATAAACCCCTGTTTTCCCTAACCTGGTCTCCGTGTGTCACTGCATCCTGGGTTCGGAATCTTACCTGTCACGCTGGTACCTTACAGAGCGTTTCACTTTTCAAGCAAACTGTTTTCCTAATTTATTCACTTCGCTCTGTCTAAGGTGTCGGCTTTTTCCAGGGGCTTCGCTGCGTGTGATCGGCTCCTGCTCGGGTTTTTCCTTGGTTTTCGGCAGGTTAATCCAGATGTTTTTGAGGGATTTCGGCGTGCATTCGCTGGTTTTTACGGTTCGTTTTCGTCGGGTTTGCGACAGCCTTTCCCTGCAATTCAGGGACCCTGTGGTGCTTGCTGAATACACTGCAGGGTCACCAAAATGGGATCGGCAAAAGGAACCGAAATGAGGAGAACGAAGAGGCACCGAACGTGCGGTGACTTTTCGAATCTCTTTGAATAACCCTGCTAGTCTTTTGTAGCTTGAGATTTATAAATGACTAATAATGCATTGTTAGTTATTGACATGTTAAGCCCCCCCTCGAAAAATAAAACTTGTTGCACAATTATAAAAAAAAATTGTTTCTGCGTTGAAAAAAAATGAATCTAACTTTTTAGTTAGATTGCATGGTGCAATGATTGATGTTGATGAAGTAATCATGTGAAGTTATACCCAGGAAACGGTTTCAGATCTGATAATCCAGCCTGTTTGCAGAAGGAGACATGATCAGAACATCTCTCTCTTGACTCTGTATAATTCAATTAGGATTTGAAAAGTCAGAATAATGTAATGAATGTTTCCAGCTGGTTCTGTGATTTCTTACTATACATCAGGCAAATCAACAAAATTCAAATATATTTCTCTTTCTGGAAAAAAAAAATGTTTTGGAAAGAAAATGAATTATGTATTTTCTTCAAGTTAATTGTAAAACAATCAAATCTCTATTTAACAAGTGTAGTATGTGAAAGGTTGTATCCAAAAGCAAAAAGAGCACAATGTTTACTTTTATTCTTCATTCTCATAGGTTTTACAGTGATTTTATGTATAATAAGATGAAAGCGCTATGTAGATGATCAAGAATTGTGGTTTTCATGTGCCAAACTATTACTAAGGTAGAATGAATAAGAATATTTGCCAACATCTGTGTAGAAAGTGCTTTCCCAAAATAAAATGAGCTCTTTTTCCTTATTTTAAATTTAGACGTCAAAGGAACAATGGCCAAAGCCAGTAACATGAAAGTTGTAACTCCATATAGCAAGATGCTAGGGGGCTCTATTACATTCTATACGCAAACGTTAACGGTCACATGTGAGTATTTACCGCATATTACAATCCAAATGCAAACGGGTTAAAAAACCCGTTGGCTTTTGGAAACCTTGCGCTGCGCGAGGTTACTGTACTTTGCGCTCCCCATGTTAAACATAGGGAGCACAAAGTGTTAATCAGCGCTGGTATTACAATGTCCCAGCACAGATTTTTCCTTTCAAGGCCTCCATAACAACTATCCATTGATGATCTGAAAAAGGTTGTTGGGGAGCCACAAATTATCCGGACACCCACAAAGTCAGAGCCGCTAAAAGGACTCATTAAAGTGTGTGTGTGACCACTTGTTATTCCTGCCTGCTATACCTGGTATAATCATACTACACAATGATATGCTGCATGTTGTTTTCTTTGAGGTAATGCAGTATGTAAAGATTGCTGAATAATATTTGATTGAAAACCTTGAATACTAATTGCTTTACAGCAGCATATTTAGACACTGAGATCGCTAAACCCTGTCCATAAGTATTGTATACAGTTTTTTGGCGTTATATTGTGGAGATAGCACGTGTGGTGGGAATTAGACATGGGCATTAGTTTTAGTACTAAAATGATTTAGTCTGAATTTTGGGATAATTTAGTTTTAGTATGACTCAAGAGATACGAAACTGCTCAGTACAAAAAACGAAAGACTAAAATAGAATGCGCTACATTTTACATAGTTACATAGTTATATAGGCTGAAAAAAGACATGCGTCCATCGGGTTCAGCCTCTCCCACATAACCTACTGCTGTTGATCCAAAAGAAGGCAAAAAACCCAGTCTGAATGCTTGCCAAAATGCAACATACTGGGAAAAAATTCCTTCTTGACCCCAGAATGGCAGTCAGATTTCTCCTTGGATCAAGAAGCTTTTACCCACATATTAAATATTATAACCCTTAATATTCTGTGTCTGCAGGAAGTCATCCAGTCGTTTTTTAAAAGTCTGTACAGACTCTGACCCAACCACCTCAACAGGCAGAGAATTCCACAGCTTTATTGTTCTCACCGTAAAATAACCCTTCCTATGCTTTAAGCTAAATTTTCTTTCTTCCAGTCTAAATGGATGACCCCTTGTCCTATGTATAATCCTGTTAATGAATAGGTTATCAGACAATGGTTGATAATGGCCCCGTATATATTTATATAAGGTTATCAGATCCCCTCTAAGGCGCCATTTCTCTAAACTAAACAGGTTTAAGCTTGTTAGTCTTTCCTCATAACTTAACCCTTCCATCCCCCTTATTAATTTAGTTGCCTGTCTCTGCACTTTTTCTAGCGATATATCTTTTTTTAAGACAGGTGCCCAAAATTGCACGGCATATTCAAGGTGCGGCCTGACCATTGATTTATACAGAGGCAAAATTATGTTTTCATCCCGTGAGTGAACCCCCCCCCCCTTTTAATGCATGCCAGTACTTTGCTGGCCTTGGCGGCTGCTGTTTGACATTGCACATTGTTACTTAGTTTGAAGTCTATGATTATTCCCAAATCCTTCTGTTTGGATTTCCCTAACTCCGTACCATTTAGGGTATAAATTGCTTGTGTGTTCTTCACTCAAGTGCATAACTTTACATTTATCTAGATTAAATTTCATCTGCCATTTAAGTGCCCAGTCCCCCAATCTATCTAAATCCCTCTGCAGCGAAGTAACATCCTGCTCACATTGTATTACTTTTCCTAGCTTTGTGTCATCTGCAAACACTGATACATGACTTTCAATGCCTATCTCAAGGTCATTTATAAATAAATTGAATAGTATTGGTCCTATAACAGACCCCTGAGGGACACCACTTACCACTGGTGTCCATCTTGAAAATGTACCATTTATGACCACTCTCTGTACCCTATCTTTTATCCAGTTTTCTATCCAAGAACAAGTATTTTCATCTAGACCATTTTTTCTTAATTTAAATAGTAACCTTTTGTGTGGAACTGTGTCGCAAGCTTTGGCAAAATCTAAGTAAATCACATCCACTGCGACCCCCTGATCTATACTTCTACTTACTTCCTCATAGAACGTAATTAGGTTAGTCTGACATGATCTGTGTTTCATGAAACCATGCTGATTTTTGCCAATTACATTATACCTCCCAATAAATTCCTGAATACTATCCCTTAGTAACCCCCAAATACTTTCCCAGCCACAGATGTTAAGCTCACAGGTCTATAATTCCCAGGCACAAATTTTAAACCTTTCTTAAATATAGGGACCACGTCAGCTTTTCTCCAATCCTCTGGTACTATTCCTGAAAGAAAAGAATCTTGAAAGATTAAGAACAAAGGTTTACATATTTCAACACCTAGCTCTCTCAGTACTCGCGGGTGAATTCCATCTGGCCCTGGGGCTTTATTAACATTCACATTGTTTAATTTGTGTAAAACCTTGTCCTGAGTCAACCAGTCACTTTGTATTAGTTTTTATTAATGAATTTCATGTCTCCTGTTATAGGTTTCTCTTTGATAAATACTGAAGAAAAATAATCATTTAAAATTTCTGCCTTATCCTGATCTTCAGTTAACAATAACCCTGACTCAGATTTTAGTGAACCTACATTTTCACTCTTAGGTTTTTTGGAATTTATGTACCTAAAGAATCTTTTAGGGTTGGTCTTGCTCTCTTTGGCTATTTCTTTTTCATTTTCTAGTTTAGCCCATCTAATCGCATTTTTACATGCTTTGTTGGCTGCCCTATATGCTTTATAGGATGCCTCAGATTTATCAAATTTAAAAGCTTTAAATGCCTTCTTTTTATTTTTCATTTCCTTAGTTACCTTCCTACTAAGCCACATTGGTTTCAGTCTGTTTCTTTTATATTTATTAACCAGTGGAATATATTGTGACGTGTACTTTTCTAGTGTTAGTTTAAAGATATTCCACTTATCCTCAGTGTTTTTCCCGTGAAAGAGTTTCTGCCAGTCAATGACATTGAGAGCTTCCTTTATTTTAATAAAGTTGGCCTTTTTAAAATTATATATTTTAGCATGCTCCTTATGAATGTGTTTGAGTTTATTTCAAAAGTCACCATGTTATGGTCGCTGTTTCCCAATTGTTCTTTTACATTAATATTTGATAAAAGATCCACATTATTTGTTATAACCAGGTCCAGACAGTTATCCTCTCTAGTTGGTGTTTCTACCAGTTGTGACATGAAGGTATCATTTAAAATGTTCAGGAACCGGATTCCCTTTGCTGAATTACTAGTCCCACTATCCCAATTAATGTCTGGGTAATTAAAATCTCCAATAATAAAAGTGCTACCATGATGTGCAGCCTTCCTAATTTGCTCTAACAGTTGTTCTTCCTCATCATTATCTATATTAGGTGGTTTATAGCATATGCCAACCAATAATTGACTTCCCTAACGATTCCACATTTCCCTCATCACTTTCCAGTTGTGTAATATTAGGCTTTAAATCCTGATTTACATATAAACACACTCCACCCCCTTTCTTATGTTTCCTATCCTTTCTAAACAATGTATAGCCATTTAAGTTTACAGCCCAGTCATGCGTTTCATCCCACCATGTTTCTGTTATTCCTATAATGTCGTATTGCTTAGTGTATGCTATTACCTCTAGTTCCCCCATCTTGTTATTAAGGCTCCTTGCATTAGCAAGCATACATTTAATGTTGTCTCTACCCACACATGCTGAATGCGACTTTACATTACATGCCTCCACTGTTCTTACATTACCCAGTTTCAGTCCTTTTTGTGATATTACATTGAGTGAAGGAGACCAGCAATGAAAAGCGCAACATCGCAAAGCTACAGAAAAGGTTTGTATGCGTAATCCTTCCCGACCCCCTACCCGAAAATCTAACAGTGATAGAGCTCCAGAATACTCACTCGCAGCACAGACAGCCAGCATAGGAGAGGAAACCTTTACTTAACCCTTGCATTATCTAGGAGGCAGACAAGATGATAAAATCATCTGGAGAAGGAAAACATTCAAATAAATCACACTGGAAGCTAATGACAGAGGAGGGCTGGATAGTAGAAACCCCTTTATAACAAGCAGCGCTGGGAGAAGAGAGGGACTTTATAAAACGTGTGTTATCTCCCCTCCCACTCTGCATAATAGGGGCTTAGGTCTGATACATTTTATATTATCCAGGAGCACTACCCCCCCCCCTTTCCTCATCTATAATACACGTTTTATATAAAGTCCCTCTCCTCTCCCAGTGCTGCTTGTTATAAAGGGTTTTTTACGCCTGATACATTTAGTATCCAGCTCTCACAGTTACTCTGTCATTATGAGCCTTCAGTGTGATTTATTTGAATGTTTTCCCTAGATTTAAAGTGCTTTATTTTATTATAAAAATCAATTTGCACCAGTCATCTCTTCTCTGAGCTTTCAGACTGATTTACGTTAATATTTTCCCTCTCCCCTGCTTTTATATTCCTGTGTCTCCCCCACAGATACAAAGTTTAAGTAAAAGTTCCCTCTCCTGTGCTGGATAAGCATTGCATTCCGAAGTTCTGCACCCTCCACATGCCAATGCAGTAGGATGTTCTATACAGAGAGGGGCATTAATTAATGCAGGAGGATATTATATACATTATACAGAGAAATGTATAACTTGAGGAGGATGTTCTATACAGAGAGGGACATTAATTCTGGAAGATGTTCTATACATTATACAGAGAGTGGTATTAATTAATGCAGGAGGATGTGCTATACATTATACAGAGAGGAGCCTTTTTTTTTTTTTTTTTTTGGCCCTTTAAATCCAGTGGCTGTGATCGGCTGCTTGTTATATTATCTCTCAGTACAATGTATCAGGCTCAGCTAATACAGTAACTGACTGTAACAGCACTCAGAGTTTCAGTAAAACAAGGAAATAATATTGTTCTAACCTCTTATATATATATATAAAACTATATTTACTAGTTCAACTGAAACTCTGAGCGCTGTGATGAGCAGCAGTCAGTTACTGTAACAGCTTTGCTTGACACATTGTGCTGAGAGAGATACTGTAACAAGTAGCGATCTCAGCCACTACAATAGTAATTGTATCCACTGGTTTTCGGATGAATGAAATTAGTTTTCATACTAAAGAACTGAAAACGAGTTTCTTTAGCAACTAAATAAATTGCATTTTAGGACTAATCCATTAGTTCAAAACGAAATTTTGTGCTGTGCACATGTCTAGTGGGAATAGATCGTGTTTTATATACATCGTTCATGCTCAATTCAATTGGTGTAATATCATCATTATTCAGAGCACTGAAATGTCACCGACATTTCGGTGCTCTCTCAGTCCCCGCAGTTTGGGGAACCAAATTCCCCGACCCTGCAGTGAATTCAGCATTCATCGCAAGGTCCCCGGAGTGCAGGAAAGGGAGTCGAAAATCTGCTGCAAAACTACCACAAAACTGCCAAAAATATGCCGAAAAACGCAGCCAATATGATCCAAAATATCAGATCAGTTTGAACTGCTGCAAAAAGCACGCTGAATACGTCTGAAAAAACCCGTCAAATGCCGTACCGACCAGCCCAGCTGCCGGACAAAGCCGACGAACTGGGTAAAAAAACCAAAGCACAAAATGACAAAGTGTCAAAATTGAAATGCTGTTTGGAATTAACATGCAAGATCCTATGAATGACAAAAAGGTCTGCTACAGCAATAAAAAAAACGCAATTTTTTTTTTAAGAAAAGGAAACAATTTTTGCCGAAAAATGCCTAAAACATCCTAAAAGATAGATATAAATAAAGACTTTTACTGCAGATTAAAATAAATGGTTTATTAGATATTGGTTTAAAATGGGAATAATTTTAACATTGAAGCCTATGGGATTCGCCTGACTTAACCTGGCGAATGAAAATACCGAACAGCAGGGCACTTCGGCAACTTTTCACTGCCAGACGTTCCCCGTGTGGCGCTATCACTTCCGTTTCCGGCTAACGCTGTGCGGAACTGACGTCACGCAACTGGCACCATTGAGATGGGACATACTGCCGACGCCAATGACACATTCGGCACCGAGGACGCCGGAGGCCCAAATGGTGCATAATTAACAAAAGTTTATAAGACTATTTAAACACTCGGCACTGCTGGCCTTGTAATTTTATTTTCCACTGATGAAGCCCATTATTCTGTAGGGCGAAACGCGTCTGGATCAGTTTTTTACACTATATCTGGTTGTCCCAGAATTAAAATCATTTCAATTTATTTTCCTTTTTAATCCATTTATTTGGTTTGGGACCTTTTCCCCTTGATATGCATTTATAAGATTTTGGCGAAAAGACTACAAACCTCAAGCAAATATACTTGGAGTCTGGTTCTAGGCTCCAGCGGGGTGAGTGCTATTTCTCCATTACTTATTTCACAACCCATGCATAAACAGTCTGCACTATCCCGTATCACTTTTGTTCTTTTGAGAGACGAAGACATACTTGGATCTCGATGAGGTTGTGGAAGACGGCTATGCCCTAAAAATACCCGCACGCTGAATTCACCGAGCGTTTTGGCGCTCCTTCAAATGTGAGTGGTATATCATACGATAAAAAAAATAAGATTCGTTTATATTTACGGATTTACACTATGAGATGTCTGTATGTTTTCTCTCCTTATGACATTGATGCAAAACCATCCCTCTGTTTTATGGCGTATGATAATACATCTAGAGGAGAACCTCATCTTGTCATTGTGAGTCTCACTCTTTTGTGATTTAACTCACCTTGGGGGTGGGTCAGTTATACGGGCGCTGCACCTTTCTTTCAACTTTTCACTGCTGTTCCATGTCTGTGAATAGATTAACCATTGCTTCTCTATGGGGGATTTCACTGCCCTCGAAAAGACACCATACGTGCAGGCAATTCGCCAATATTTGGCGAACTGTCTGCTTTGTGAATAGCCGAATGGCCACGATAATGCACCGTATAGGGAAATTCACTGTTCGGTGCATTTTGGGATAGTTCGGATCTCTGTGAACAACTCTATTAGTGTATTCTGTGAACATCTGTGGGAAAACAGCTCCATAGATAATATCTCAATCAGGTTCTTTTCATAAATCATTCAGCTATTTCCTTGATTATTATTTATTTATTTCACTCCCTACACTGCCCTTTTTATATTTATACAGATTACTCATTATAAATGTACCATTTTCAGTTAAAGAGCATTTTTTGGTATTTATCAAGTGCTTTTTTTATTTCCCTCTTCTGAGAAAGGAATCTATCAGCAGAGATCATAATTGGGACATCACTTAAGTCTTTTTGCTAATATGACATGGGAATCACAAATAATTTATTGTAGTCTTAATGAGTATTCTACTGTATGTTGACGCTTCCTGTCTTTGTTTTTTATGTGGTGTTCTCAATACAGATCATATGATGAGGATTGGTTCACAAACAGACCCCCCCCCAAAAAAAAAAAAGCATTACTCTTATAATTTCTTTCAGTGGGTCGGAAACAATTTCCCTTTTATTACATCACCTCAGTTATAATCTATATAGTAAATGTTTTAGATTTAATCACTTAAAGAAGCCCTCATATATCAAAGAGATCGACTATGTAACCCATAAGGGGTTATTCAAAGAACACCGAATAGGCCACGAAATTGCACCGAACAGTGAATTTCCCTGTACGATGCAATTTCGTGGCCATTCGGCTATTCAAAAAGCTGGCAATTCGCCAAATATTGGTGAATTGCAAACAAATACGTTGATCTTCGGCGGCTGTGAAATCCCCATAGAGAAGCAATGGTTAATCTATTCAGAGACACCAAACAGCAGAGAAATGTCAGAGAAATGCCCTAATTTTCTGTGGTTTCATTCGACAAATTTAAACAGGCGAATCCCACAGGTTTCAATGTAAAAAAAAATCCCCGTTACTCTTAAATATTTATTCATCCGTTTATTCTTTTCATTTGCAGCAAGAAGTCTATTTATTTATTTTTTAGGATTTTTTAGCCATTTTTTCGGCTTTTTTTCCCGATATTTTTAAAATGTTTTTTTTTTCTGGAACAGACTTTTTTATTATTATTTAAAAGTTGCAGGGTTTTTTTTTTTTACACCTGTCCGTCGGCGTGTCGGCTTTTTCCGGCGACTGGTGAGCGGTCTGTTCAGCGGGTCGTCTGCTTTTTTCTAATCAATTCGGTGGTCTGTTCCGCGGATCGGTGGATGTTGGTTACATTTCGGTGCTCTCTTTTTTTTAAAATAAACTTTATTGGATACTAAATTGCAACATAGGGTTATGGAAATTAACCCAGCCCCAAACATCAAAAAGTCAGTATCCATTTTTTAAACAACGAAAAGTACGGGTGGGATGAAAAAGGAAAAAGAGAGAGAGAAGAAAAGGGAACAGAACAGCAGGCCCCGGCCCAGGTCAAAGAAAAGAAGGAGAAAATGATAGAAAATTTTATTATATATCCAAATATCATATGCTTCCTCAGTAATATATGGAGACATCACAGTCCTGCGTCCAGCCACAGTCCCCAAGTTTTATAATAGGATGGTAACGAGTGGCGGACAATTGGATGACAATTCATCCATTATTTTCGTATCCCTAATCTTAATGTAAACTTTAGCTATACAAGGCAGTCGAGATTGCCTCCACGTTTCAGCCACCGCTCTTCGGGCTGCGAGTGTAATCTTAGCCATCAATCTGTTTTCATAAATGGTAAGATCGGGGACTGGTCTGGACAAAAGGCAAGCCCATGGGTCCATAGGTACAGTTTTATTCAATACAGAGAACTGAATCTTGAACCAAAATCTAACAATAAATGGGCAGGTCCACCACATATGATAGTATGAACCCCGCATTTGACATAGCCGCCAGCAGACATCTGGAACATCCTGGTTCATATGAGCTAATTGAGTAGGTGTTATATACCAATGCATCACAGTTTTAACCGCCTGCTCCTGCAGTGAGGTACAAATGGAAACCGAACTTGACATTTCCCAGATATCCATCCAGTCCTCTGTGTCCAACGTTTCACCTATATCAGACTCCCAGGTTTGAATATAAGGTGAATCCTTCCAATCTGACAATGAAGTGAGCAATTGATACAAAGAGGATATAAGACCTCGTGGGTGTATCTCATCTCTACAAAGGCGTTTAAAGAAGGACATCTCCGATAGTGCTGCAGCCTTAACGTGAGGACGGGTTCCATATTAATTGCTCTGTTCTGAGTAAGCCACTGTATTAGCATCTTCTTTCGTCATAGAATGGAGCCACTATTTGATAGCGGCAGCTGCGCCGTGCGCTGATAATATTATCGTCTCCTGGAGTCCATAGGATTCCGTAGAGAAACGTGTGAGCTCATGTAAGCGGGATCGCAGGGCCAGCGAAAAAAAGAGACTGGAAACTTTTCGTTCCAGGTTTACATTGGGATGTTTCAATAGGAGGTAGCGAGTCACACCTTCTGTGGCACCATGGGATTAGAGGAAAGTATGTGATTTTTTTTGCCAATTTCTGTTGCAAATACAAAATCATTTCACAGAATTTTAATAAAAAATATATCAGCTCAAGTTGAGAATAACAAACCAACTTGGAGTTGTTCATTATTCTCTGGCTGCCGACCAATTAATACTGTGTATACAAATTAAAGGAAGAGCTGATTTACAGTTACATGCCATTACAGTCGGGCAGCAAGCAAAGTCTGCAGCTGGGTTGGAATAGCAGGGGAGTCATTAGTATGAATGAATGAGGTGTTAAGTATAACGGACCTACTCGTTAACACTGACTGCTCTCTTGGAATATACTCCTTTTTGTTTTACAGAATTCTTCATTTTATCTCAAACTTATTTATCGACCTATCTAGAAATTTTCCTAGATAATCAGTTTCTCTTCAAACTATCTCACATAGCCTCATTTAAGTGAGGGTAAGGAATGGAACCATTGTCTCCAAGGAAAATGACAAAGTACTTTTTCTCCGGAATGGAAGAAATATTGTTGTTATCTATCTTCGTAATAAATAAATCTGTATTCGGACCATGATCAGCTGCAAGTACATAACATGCAGGAAATTACTGTTTTACTTGCCCTATTGTCTCACAATTAAGTTTTAGGGGAAGGTACATAACAAATCCGTTCAAGATTCCACAAGCCCCAGTCACATGGTGAATGCACCAGCCTCAAACTTTCATATGAATTTATAACTCTGTAGCTTCATAAATATGATGGTTTTGAAGTTCAAATTTGGAGCGCATTTTGCAGGAACTGTGACCAAATGCAACATGATTGTGATGTCATAGTATGACAAAAGAAAATGTAAAAATCAGAATCTGAAAAACTGTACATCAAAACTTGCTGTATAAAAAAATATAAGCTTTTTTTAATTTCATCCATAAAATATGCAGATAAACCCATGCATATGTCACATAAAGATATGGCAAGGTGGCGTAGAAAAAAAAGGCACGCAACATATTATACCATTTTTAGTGGTGATTTACAAAGGAATGACTCCCAAAGTCTGTTCTCCATGTCCTTTTGTCAAAAGCTGCCTGTAAACAGACTGCACTGAGGGCGATAGATTCCAGTCTATATAGAAGGAAAATGTAAGGGATAAAAAGGAGTATGAGCAGATCTTAGCATGGCCGCACTTTATGAAACACCGACACCTCCTAGAAGGTGTTAACTGATACCTGGCAACAAGTTATAGTCTATCATACACTGGGACAGGCCTCTAGATGCTAGAGAAACAAGATGGTCAAAGAACAATCCCTAGTTAGAGAATCAGATATCAAGAACCTGGTCTAACAAGGATGCTCAAGAAATTCAAGACACATGTGGGACACAAGACCACCAGGAGACCTTAGAGCAGAGACATAAGAGAAAACTCAATGCTCGGGCCCAAGGTTCAATCAGTGGAGCTGATGGGCAATGCAGGACACCTGGAAGCAGCCACATAGCCAGCCAGTATGACAGCAACGTAATATAGGCATAGGTAGGACAAACGGGAGGAAGCCAGTTGAGGTTTCCTGACTGCATAGGCCTGGACACACCCTAATCAAAATACCTCACATGGAGGCTGCAGCTTCTTGTGCTGACTCCACCCCCTCCTTTCACAGACAGAGCCATGAGCCTCCATGTGCTGCTGGAGTACAAGAAGGTATTTGAGGGGGGTCTGGTATTTGGGGGGCCCTAGGAGAAACACAGGACAGGTCCTGCTAAAAAACTGGCTGCACATCAAAATCTCCCTCCAGCTCTCAGCTCAGAGGCTCCTCTCCTTAATGCAGCAAGAGCTGTGCAGAGGCTGACTGTCACAATCTGTGTGTAGCAATGTTTGTGCGCACAGCCTAATACAGGCATAAATTAAACCTCTGAGCTTGCAATCTGACTCTGGGGGCTGCAGACTGGTTTGGGAGAAGGAGCTGCCCATGGTTTCAAGCAGGCAGCACTTATCTGTCAGTGATCTGAGGTGCGTTCAGTTCCTCAGCAGCTGCTAAATTGTTCCATTGCAGCAGATCAGTTTGCTGCAGCTGTCTCAGTGAACGCTTTGGCTGTGAATATGGAAGCGAAAGGGCAGAGGATTTCTTGATGAAAGGTGCTGTGTGTGGTGAGAGCGGAGTCACATGACAGGAAGGGTGGGGGCGGTACCAGGCAGTGTCTGCTGGGATGCCATGCTAGCTGGACGTACTGTATGTGTCTCCTCTATCCGATGTTATGCTGAATAAATCTACAACTATAAACCAACTCACGGAGTCTACTCGTTTCATGACATGGTGTAAGAAGTGTTTCCCTGCGTATCCATTTTGATCGGTGAAGATGTCTAAGTTCTCTCCTCCGGAACCCTTTGATTTCTCTCAGCCTGCTGCATGGCCTGCTTGGCGCCAAAGGTTTGCACGCTTCAGGATCGCTTCGAAGCTGGATAAGGAGCCTGGTGAGGTGCAGGTTAATTCCCTTTTATACGCTATGGGGAGAGACGTGGAGCCGATTTACGGTACTTTTCAGTTCAGCGCTGGGGAAGAGATGGACTTTGATAAAGTCGTGGACAAGCTCAGCGCCCATTTTGTGCCCAGAAGAAATGTGATTCACGAGAGAGCCTGCTTTCACAAGCGCGCCCAATGTGAGGGAGAATCTGTGGAATCATTTGTGCGCAGCCTTTATCAGTTGGCAGAGTTCTGTGAGTTCGGCGCTGCTAAGGAGGAGCAGATCAGAGACAGACTGGTTATCGGAATTGCAGACTCGGAAGTTTCACTTAAGTTGCAGCTGGAGTCTAAGCTGACACTGGATGAGGCGATACGGATTGCACGTCAGAATGAATTGGTGAAGAAACAAAGTGCAGACTTAATGTCAGAAAACAGGGTGGAAGAAATACACCAGCCACAAAGGGTTAAAAGTGGCAGACAGCAGGCAGCGGACAGACCCAGGAGCGGTTGGACACTGTGTTCCCGTTGCACACGCTGTAATCGCCCTCACGAGATGAAGACGCGGTGCCCTGCTATAGACAAGAGGTGCAGGAAGTGCAACCGCGCCGGCCATTTTGAGGTGGTTTGTAAATCAGAGTCTGTGAGAGAGATGTGTCTGGACAGTGATCAGGAGACGCCAGAACTGTCCTTTATAGGATCGGTGACTGAACATTCCGGCTCTGTCGAGGATTGGCGTGTTACACTCACGATGTTGGGTGAAAGAGTTGCCTTTAAGATTGATACCGGAGCAGACATTACAGTTATTTCCTTAGTGACATTCTCAAAGCTACCTCGACGTCCGGAGCTGGAAAAGGTTACGATTCAAGTTCATAGTCCGGGAGGTCGCATTGATTGCATCGGCAGGTTCCTTGCTGACTGTGAGTACCGGGAGCGGAAAATATCGATGTGGGTGTACGTGATCAGAGGATCGTGTGTGAATAACCTTCTGAGTCGGAAAGCAGCCTGCAGTCTGGGCCTTGTTGCTAGAGTGTACGAAGTCACTGAGGACGTGTTTGGAGACCTGGGGCTGCTGAACTGTGAGCCGGTCCGTATAAAGCTCAAACCTGAGGCTGTCCCTTATAGCCTTACTACGCCTCGTAGGATTCCATTTCCACTTTTGCCGAAGGTGGAGTGCGAGCTTCTGCGGATGGAAAAGATGGGGGTTATCGAGGCGGTCACAGAAGCTACTGACTGGTGTGCGCCCATTGTACCGGTCGCTAAAAAGAATGGAAAAGTTCGTATTTGTGTGGATTTGAAACGTCTGAACGAAGCCGTTAGGAGGGAGAGATATGTCATGCCAACATTGGAAGATATTGCTCCTCAGTTGTCGGGGGCTAACTTCTTTTCCACGCTCGACGCTTCCAGTGGGTTCTGGCAGATACCCCTTGACCCAGAGAGCCAGAAACTGACGACCTTCATTACTCCCTCCGGTAGGTCGGTTTTGCTTCCGCAGACTCCCCTTCGGGATATCTTCGGCCCCGGAGATCTTCCAGAGAGAGATGAGTTCCCTGTTGAGAGACCATGAGGGTACTGTGGTAGTTATGGACGATATCCTTGTGTATGGGTCCACTAAGGAGGAGCACGACCGGCGACTGCTTTGTGTGCTGCAAACCGTCAAGGAATCTGGCCTGAGGCTAAATAAGGAGAAGTGCCACTTTGGGAAACCAGAACTGTGTTATTTTGGCCATATTATTAGTGGGGAGGGGGTTAAGCCAGACGCCAGCAAGGTTCTCGCTATTGAGAAAATGAAAAGCCCTTCCGATGTGAATGAACTGAGACAAGTACTGGGCCTTGTGAATTATGTGGGGAAGTTTTTACCGGAGTTGTCCTCAGTGTTACATCATGTCACAGAATTGTTAAAGAAAGATGTCGCCTGGATATGGGGACCTCCACAGGAGGAGGCCTTAGCACGAGTCAAGTCCATGCTGGGATCCGCTCCGGTGTTGGGGTACTATGACCCCTGCAAGAAGACTGTGGTTAGCGCAGATGCTAGTAGCTACGGGTTGGGAGCGGCCCTTCTGCAGCTGAAGGAGGGTAAACTACAGCCTATTGCCTATTGTTCTCGCACCTTAACAGCAGCAGAGAGACGTTATGCACAAATTGAAAAAGAGTGTTTGGCTGGAGTCTGGGCCTGCGAACGCTTCCACCGTTATCTGGTGGGTTTGGAGGAGTTCAGTCTGGAGACTGACCGCAAGCCACTAGTTCCTCTCATTAATTCTTATGATATCGACAAGGCGCCTCTGAGATGCCAGAGACTCTTAATGAGACTACTTAGGTTTAATGTTAGAGCTGTGCATGTCCCGGGGAAACAGCTGGTGGTGGCAGATACCCTCTCCAGACTCCCGCTGGCTGCTGAGGGCGATTCGTCGACAGAGTCGGACGTGAAGGTGTATGTGGATTCGATCTTAGCCTCCAAGTCCATCTCTTCGGGGAGATTGGAACAGATTAAGAGAGAGACGCACCTGGATGTTGTCCTTCAAGAAGTTATCAGCTATGTAAGAGACGGCTGGCCGGAGAGTCGTGCTGCGTGGTGGTCTCTGACTGCGTTCCAGTCCGAGAGAGCGTACCTTACTGAAATGGACGGCTTAGTGTTTTTTCAAGACCGTATTGTTATTCCGAAAAGTTTGCATCAAGACATGCTACGGCGGATTCATGAAGGTCATTTGGGGGTTTCCAAGTGCAGAGAGAGGGCGTCGTCTGCTGTGTGGTGGCCTGGGATTAGCGCTGACATTGCTGATTTCATCTCGAGATGTGCCTTCTGCAGAGAACGTCGACCTACACAGAGACGTGAGCCTTTACTTTCCACCCCCTACCTGCGGGTCCATGGCAGAAGATAGCTGCGGATCTGTGCGAACTAAAAGGGAGAAATACTTAGTTGTTGTGGACTACTACTCCAGATACCTTGAGCTCGCGCCACTGAGTGAGGCGACCAGTGCTACTGTGATCGTCCGTCTGAAAAGCATGTTTGCCAGGTGGGGTATCCCGTCGGAGTTGGTGAGTGACAATGGTATGCAGTTCGCCTCTAAAGAGTTCGCTTCTTTTGGGAAGGATTACGATTTCCGTCACACGACTTCCAGTCCGCATTACCCGCAGGCTAATGGGATGGCGGAGCGAGCGGTTCAGACCGCTAAGTTTATTTTGGGGCAGGCGGATCCTTATTTGGCCCTGATGGCGTACAGAGCGGCTCCTGTTCAGGCTACAGGGTGTAGCCCTGCTCAGCTGATGTTGGGACGGCAGATTCGTACTACTTTGCCTTCTGTGGATGCTTCCCTGCCGGCTTCTCCGGTCCTTCCAGAGGATATTCGGAGGGGACGAGGTGGCGAAGCGGAACTACAGGTTCTTTTACGATAGACGACATTCTACTCGCTCACTATCGGTGCTATACCCGGGGCAGAGTGTCCGGGTTAAGCTAGATGATGAGACGAGGTGGAGAACCCCGGCTACAGTTGTGGAGCGTTCTCCGGAGCCCAGGTCCTACGTGATCCGCACGGAAGGAGGAACTGTCGCTCGCCGCAACAGAAGGCATCTTCAGCCGGTACCCGAGGAGTTGAGTGCTGAGACCTCGACACCACAACAGCCAGACTCTCCGGTCTTACGGAATGGGTCTACCCTGCAGATGGTTTCTGGGCATGATGTATCGCTGCTTCCAGCGGAGCCACAGCCACCCTCTCAAGGACTTGGTGATGGTTCTTGCAAGATGACTTCGAGTGGTAGAGTTGTGAGGCCTCCGGAACGTTACCGGGATTAATGTTTAGCTAGAGCAGCGACTTGAAGAATGGGCAGAATAATCCCAAAGTCACTGCGGACTAGGGTAGTCTACCCCGATGTCCAAGTTAGCATTGTTTATCTACTTGTATCTTTACATTGTTTGTTTTGTATGTTTTACCGTTAAAAGGGGGAAATGTGGTGAGAGCGGAGTCACATGACAGGAAGGGTGGGGGCGGTACCAGGCAGTGTCTGCTGGGATGCCATGCTAGCTGGACGTACTGTATGTGTCTCTGCTATCCGATGTTATGCTGAATAAATCTACAACTATAAACCAACTCACGGAGTCTACTCTTTTCATGACACTGTGTCTGCAAAATCCACTTTTGTCCATTTTATTACATCTTTAGTGTTAATGTTTATCATGTTCTAATAAATATTTGCTGTTTTGCTCCACCAAACCTACAAACTGAACATTTCCTTATTGGATTATTTACTCCGTGGAGGCGACCATCTTTCGTACGTCACACTCAGCTAATCCCGCAACACCTCTCGACTTGGATGCAAGTGCTAAATTAGCAGTGCCGAGCGCTGAGCTGCAGAACAACGTTCAGTGGAAAATTGCTAATTTAGCACTTGCAGCGGCTGAGCAACTGAACGCGCCTCAGGCTGCATTCCGGGAGCAGCATGTGGGGAGTGAGCTTAAACTTCTTTGGGTAAGTGAAGTTAACCCTCTCCACTCACTACCCCAGATACTGCACTTTCATTTTATAGCTTACTACTGTGGTATAAACAGATGCAGGTTCTTCTTACCTAAGCTCTCACAGTTTGCATGGAATGGGCAAACAAGGATTCACATGCATTTTTTTTTCAACATTTTTATAATTATTTAAATATAAATATATCATTATTTTAAAAATGTTTAATAATCATTTTAATATAGTTAAAATAAAATATATTTTCATACTTAAAATTTTAACAATATAATGAAGAATAAAAAGCAATGAACCTGAAAAAGTCTAGAAATTTGAAATGATAATCTATAGTTAATGGCACCACGATGTGTAACCCAAGGAATACAGACTAAATTTGAGAACTATTTGATCTCTAGAATATGCCATTCATACCTATATTATGACGAAAGTATATAAAATTGCATAATCATTATTACATGTAGAATGAAAAGGACACCAGGCATAAGGACCAGTGTGGTGTCATTTCTATTCTACAATTTAATAAAGAATAAACTGTTTTACAGATACTTCTGTTTAATGAGATCTATTAATTCTCAAAGTTAGTAATGATATAATTATTAGAATATATAATTTCAGTTTTATTGCTGTGGAGCTCTGATGTTATGCTCACACACTGCACATTACTGTCATTGTTTGAAAGTCTGTACAGACTCTGACCCAACCACCTCAACAGGCAGAGAATTCCACAGCTTTATTGCTCTTCCTGTAAAAAGAAAGCTATGCGTTATGCTGAATTTCCTTTTTGTCCAGTCTATACATTATGCGTTTATGTATATAGAATGTGTGTGAATATATATAAGTTTTTTAATATATAAGTCCATGATGTATTTGTGTATTTGTGTTTTTTTTTTGGATGTTAGGGGTGGAGAGAAAAATCATGCGGTGTGCGGGCTATCGGGGGGGGGGCAAGAATATGTTTGCCCAGGGTCCAATTAATTTTAAAGACGGGCCTGACCCCATGGCACAAAAAGAACTCTATTACAGCCTTCCCCTACTGAAAGAACCAGCACCAGACCCTGTATATCCCTCTCGCTCTTGACTGGGAGCTGCGTGCAATTCCTATGGAACTCTAACTTTGCCTGCCAAATATCCATGCCCCGGTCAAAATTTTGCTCTCGAATATCTCTGGTACAGATGTTTTATTCAAAGTGCTTTTTTTCTGCCAGGATGGGTGCTCTAAAAAGGGCTTTCAAATGGCATGTAGCATGACTGTTTATGTTTTATGGTTGCTAAATTATTGTGTAAAAACATATTTTTACACAATGCATTTTACACGATGCACTGCATCTTGGTGCCCTTTAATTAAATTATCTGTCCCTAATCTAATCATGTCTCTGACACCAAGATGCCAGGGATGGAATTCTGTTGTTTCACCGGGGAATAAATATGTGTGTGTGTTGTGACAATAAATCAGTATTCTTGACCCAGTACGATCGGCGTGGTCTGCGATATTGGGGATGTTGGTAAACATGCAAAGGGTGCTGTGCTGTTCTGCTATGTTGGACTTCTAGGATCAGAGGAGGAAGCATTTCATGACGGCCAAGGGACCTCACAGAACTTGGTTCTCGTAACAACTGGTATGGATCCTTCACCATCCTCCTCACTCATAATGAAACATGAATTACATAGTTACATAGTTATATAGGCTGAAAAAAAAGACATGCGTCCATCGGGTTCAGCCTCTCCCACATAACCTACTGCTGTTGATCCAAAAGAAGGCAAAAAACCCAGTCTGAAATATGCAACATACCGGGAATTAAATATTATAACCCTTAATATTCTGTGTCTGCAGGAAGTCATCCAGTCGTTTTTTAAAAGTCTGTACAGACTCTGACCCATCCACCTCAACAGGCAGAGAATTCCACAGCTTTATTGTTCTCACCGTAAAATAACCCTTCCTATGCTTTAAGCTAAATTTTCTTTCTTCCAGTCTAAATGTTAATGAATAGGTTATCAGACAATGGTTGATAATGGCCCCGTATATATTTATATAAGGTTATCAGATCCCTTATCAGATGAATTGTCAATCTAAAACACTTGTTTACAGGACCAGATCTCACATTACCTTTTGGTGGGGTTGGCAGATTGTGTCCTCTTCCTTTCTATGTATTCAATCCATTTATTGATATAATTTAAAGTGCTAAATATTATTATTATACTTTATTTATATAGCACCAGCAGCATATTCCGCAGCGCTGAACAATGGGCACAATATAGACAGGGTTACAATACACTGAGACTGAACAACATTTGATAAACCAGTACAGGAGGAAACGAGGGCCCTATTCCCGTGGGAACTTCCAATCTAGAAGGGTTGGGGGTGGAAACAGGAGGAGAGGACTGCAAGGTGAGAGTGATGGACTGGTTTGGGCAGTGTGGTGTATTTGTGAGTCGGGTGGTAGGCTTCCCTAAATAGGAATGTCTTAAGGGAGAGTTTGAAGGAAAGGAAACTAGGGGAAAGTCTGACTGTACGAGGGAGAGTGTTCCAGAGGATGGGAGCTGCGTGTGAGAAATCCTGCAGTCTATCATGGGAAGAAGTGATGTGGGGAGAAGCTAGGTGCAGGTCACTGTTTGACCTTAGGAAGCGGGCTGGAGTGTATTTAGTGATTAGTGAGGACAGGTAATGGGGAGCTGAGTTAGTGAGAGCTTTGTAGGTCAGGGTAAGGATTTTGAATTTAATTCTGCAGTGGATGGGGAGCCAGTGAAGGGACTCGCAGAGGGGAGCAGCAGAGACAGAGTGATGGTGGATGAGCCTGGCAGAGGCATTCAGAATGGATTGTAGGGGGTGAGCCAGGAGAGAGGGAGGCCAACTAGAAGATTATTACAATAGTCGAGTCGGGAGATTACAAGGGCATGGATGAGTTGCTTTGTGGTGTCAGCAGTGAGAATTGGCTGAATTCTGGAGATATTACGCAACTGGTAGCAGCAGGAGGAGGAAAGAGAGTGGATGTGGGGGATGAAGGAAAGAGCAGGGTCAAGTGTAACTCCAAGACAGCGAACCTGGCTTGATGGGGAGATAGTGATACCCTCGACCACGACAGAGAAGTCAGGAGGTGGGGAGGCATTAGAGGGAGGAATTAGTAGGAGCTCAGTCTTGGATATGTTAATCTTGATGTGGTGAGAGGCCATCCAGGAGGAGATGCCAGATAAAACAGTCGCCGACTTTGGAAAGGACAGGAGGAGAGAGATCAGGGGTAGAGAGGTAGATATGAGTATCATCAGCATACAGGTGGTAATTAAAACCAAAGCTGTTAAGTGATTTTCCAGGTGTAAAACCCCTTAACACCAGATGTTAGTATCTTTTGGTAACTTTTTTGTACAAGTGTATATAACACGTGAATGTAGAAAAAGCTGCCACAAAAATTGAGCTATAGAAGGATTCGAGAGTCAACTTGGAATAACATTAAAGTCGCATAAATTTGTGAGTGGAGTTGTTATAGTTAACACCTCACTTACAAATTTTAGCAGAACATTCAAGTCCATAGGACGTGAGCAGTTAAACTTATCAGCGAGCAGTAAAAACAAATGCAGCATTACAATATGTTAAAATAATCCATTTTCCCTGCTTGACATCATAATTAAAAAAAGTAAAACAAAATGGTGCATCATATCAAAGAAATCATTCAAGGTTTAATTACATATAATTAACTTTTCCTCCTCACTCATAATGAAACATGAATTGTCAATCTAAAACACTTGTTTACAAGATAGCAGCATTTTCACTTGATCATAATTTCATTTTAATTAACATGATGCATTGTGGGATGTCTGTTTCCGAAAATTCTAACCCTGCATGCAAAACAGGTGCTACAAGTACGCATGAATAATAAGGCATAAGTTTGAAGCTTAATTTACTTTACTCCTGATGATTCTGCTGTAAAGAAAAAAGACTATTGTGTTACACAATGAAAATGGCTCAAAAATACTATCACTGGTTCATGTGTTAGAATCACTGACAGATCCAGGGAGAGGACGCAGGTGGCGTTTGTAAGCCACCACCCCCAGATGCAATCCCGTTGTAGGAGGTGCAGGGGACCTTTGGATCTTTGAACCTCTTTATCTCCAGGTACCTACACCAGTCATGGTCAACTGATGTAGCATTGGAAAGGTGGGAGTCTGTCCAATCCAATGATACCTTACGAGCATGTAAAATTTACAAAGACAAAAATGAAAACAGAAAAAAAATCCACGAGAACAAATCTAAAATTTGTTTGAAATTATACGTTTTTACATTTTGATATGGCATTCTGATGCAACATGAAATATGCACATTGCAATGATATAGTTTGAATATGATGAGACTGCTGAAAAAATGATATACAACATGCCAGGGTCCTGCATTAAAGCTTGACTTCAAATATGGTTTAAATTACAGTGGCAAAATATGGACAGAATTAGCTCAGTACATGGCAAGTGAAATGGCTCAGAAGGGAAAGGGATAACTTCAATATATCTAACCATTCGAGTTGATTTCAAAAGACTATTTACTGGATACATGTAAAATCTATGCACCACTATAATAGGTACACTTTGGGCTCTATTACATTCTTCACGCAAATGTTAACGCGTGCGCAAAAACGCATTAACGCGAGGGGCAAAACCCTTTGCACAGAACGTCGTATAACGATGTCCGCGCAAAAAATGCGCGTTAACGTCTAACGCGGGTGAACCTGCGCGAACCCTTTGCGAACGTAATGTACTTTGCGCGTCCTATACTTAACATTGTGAGCGCAAATGCGTTTGTGCGCTGGTATGCGGATGGTATTACAATTTATGCGCAAAATTTAACGGACACCGTTTGCGCGCATAATTTTAACATCTTTGAAAAGCTGGTGGTAACGGCAAATCTGAACGTCATACCAGCGCAAAAACGCATTAACGCGAGGGGCAAAACCCTTTGCACAGAACGTCGTATAACGATGTTCGCGCAAAAAATGCGCGTTAACGTCTAACGCGGGTGAACCTGCGCGAACCCTTTGCGAACGTAATGTACTTTGCGCGTCCTATACTTAACATTGTGAGCGCAAATGCGTTTGTGCGCTTGTATGCGGATGGTATTATAATTTATGCGCAAAATTTAACGGACAACGTTTGCGCGCATAATTTTAACATCTTTGAAAAGCTGGTGGTAACGGCAAATCTGAACGTCCTGTTCAAACCCAAATACACCAGCACAAAAAAAATACAGCACAGTATAGTTACACATTCTACACATACCCAAACAATAAAATTGAGAAGTTGTGCGTGTTTTTATTATTGCTGCAGCATGTATACTCAGATTGATTTTGACAGGCGCAAAAACTTAACGGCAGACAATTGTGGTTCTTAATTCTGATTAGCTGAATTGCGTGAAAAAACTGTCCACACACAGATTTCTGCACGCAACGTTAAGGCTGGCGGCACACAAGCGTTTTGAGAGAATGGAAGGAACGTCCGTGAAAGTGGGCGTTCCTTCCACTCTCTGCGCTCAGCGTACAAAGCGCGATCCTCCTATGGAGAATCGCACTTTGTATCCTGTCAGCGTTCATTTAGCTTTTTGACGGGGAGGAATTTTTCACGTCCGGTGGATGGCCTTTCCCGTCAAAAACGCACGGATGAGTCATTGTCCATCTGCACTGTGAAGCGCCGTCCAATGAGTTCTGCAGCATTTGGCTGAATGTGAGCAGATAATATTGCCCAAAACACTTCAGAATTCATCCTACTGCTTTTGTCACCAGTCACATCATCAATAAATACAAGAGAACCAGTTCCATTGGCAGCCATACATGCCCACGCCATCACACTACCACCACCATGCTTCACTGATGAGGTGGTATGCTTCGGATATTGAGCAGTTCCTTTCCTTCTCCATACTCTTCTCTTCCCATCACTCTGGTACAAATTGATCTTGGTCTCATCTGTCCATAGGATCTCGTTCCAGAACTGTGAAGGCTTTGTTAGGTGTTGTTTGGCAAACTTTAATCTGGCCTTCCTGATTTTGAGGCTCACCAGTGGTTTACATCTTGTGGTGAACCCTCTGTATTTACTCTGGTGAAGTCTTCTCTTGATTGTTGACTTTGACACACATACACCTACCTCCTGGAGAGTGTTCTTGATCTGGCCAACTGTTGTGAAGGGTGTATTCTTCACCAGGGAAAGAATTCTTCATTCATCCACCACAGTTGTTTTCCGTGGTCTCCCGGGTCTTTTGGTGTTGCTGAGCTCACTGGTGCGTTCCTTCTTTTTGAGAATGTTCCAAACAGTTGTTTTGGCCACGCCTAATGTTCTTGCTATCTCCCTGATGGGTTTGTTTTGTTTCTTCAGCCTAATGATGGCTTGCTTCACTGATAGTGACAGCTCTTAGGATCTCATCTTGAGAGTTGACAGCAACAGATTCCAAATGCAAATAGCACACTTGAAATGAACTCTGGGCCTTTTATCTGCACATTGTAATTGGGGTAATGAGGGAATATCACACACCTGGCCATGGAACAGCTGAGAAGCCAATTGTCCCATTACATTTGGTCCCTTAACAAGTGGGAGGCACATCTGCAAACTGCTGTAAGTCATACACCGCTCACCTGAGTTGGATGTACATACCCTCAAATTAAAGCTGACAGTCTGCAGTTAAAGCACATTGTGTTTGTTTCATTCCAACTCCTTTGTGGTGGTGTATAGAGTCAAAGATGTTAGAATTGTGTCGATGTCCCAATATTTATGGACCTGACTCTATGTGTTTGTGTCTTTTTTGTGTGTCTGTTTGTTTGTTTACACAACAATAAACCTCCAAGCAATGAATCTCTAAACTATAACAAATGTTGTTAGAAATTGCTCTTTATTAATAAGATATTTTGTTGTTGCTCTAAATTACCCTTTTATTTGCATAAATGGCCTGATAGAATAACCTAGTTTCTGAGCCTGCCCCCAGCGACCTCCCAAGATGGTATGTGTGTATATACTGTAGCTATGTATGAGTTTGTATCTCTGCGTCATATGTCTGTGTATGGGTACCAGTGGATGTTTGGGCTTGTTATTACTGGTGGTACTTGATTCTCAGTGACAGGAAGAGCATGTGCCATAAAGCAGACTGCCGAACATTGCTGTGTGGGGTCTATCAGGTGTCACCTGAGCAGGAGGAAGACAGATACTGTGCCGCAATGTTCTGGGAAGAGTGAGTCTGATAAGAACAGCCTGTAATCTGACGCCAGCTCTGCCTGTCCCTGGCACTGGGAAAGAACGCCAGCTCTTAGCCAAAATTGGTAGAGTGCCCCTCCTCAAATGTGTGTCTGGATCCACCCATGCTAGAATTAGAATATTACATGAAGCATCCTTTTCATTCCCATCTCAATTGTATCTTGTAATTAGTACAGCAAACTTTCCCGCCAGCAATTACGCCTAAATTTTTTTGCTTGGATTAAGGATGTTGAACTATAATAAAACTATACTTTGTATGAAAATGATCAATCAAGTCCCATGATTCCACACTTCACAGGGTGTGTAGAGCAGATTGTCCAATGCCTCTCAATGCATTTGCAGCTGAACATCCAGCATGGTGACTGTCTCCTTCATAGGCGGCTCTTCAATTAGGCAGTTAAGGCGGCCGCCTAAGGCCTCACCTCCCCTGGGGCCTCGCAAGGTTGCTTTCCTGCGACAGTGACCTCAGACTCACTGGTCAAGCTCATGTCAGGAGCTCCAGGCAGTGAAAGGAGCTGATGCCACCAGAGCTGCTCCTCCCAGTCCCTCCAGGCAGCGTGTTCCTGGGGCCCTGCTCCTGCACTGTCAGATTAGCAGTGCACACACTGGCTGCTCTTCAGCTGCTAATGAGTAGGGATGAGCTGTTCAGTTCGATCAGTTCGGAGTTCGACTCGAACATCGGCAGTTCGAAAGTTCGCGAACTTCAAACTTTTTGGCATGTTCGGTTCGAGTTCGAAAAAAAAAACATTTTGAAAAAAGTATAAAAAATGCTTAAAAAATACTAAAAAATCTAGAAATAAAGAGACTCTTTACTGCAGAATATTATAAGCAATGGTTTATTAGATATTGAATTAAAAAAATAATGTCTACGTGCAAAGATTCTCACCTCTAAATGACATGTGCTCTCAAACGGCGTAAACAACAGGTGTTTAATTAGTGTTTGGAAATAACATGTGCTTTTAATTATTCTGGTCTAATGAATTTGATACATTGTCTGTAGACTGAGGGTGTCTGGAGGTGTCTCCTGAACATGTATCAAACAACACCTGTTCTGAGAAGTGTTCATTTCTCTACTAAATGTTCCTCTGATATGCTGTTTAACCCCTTAACACTGCTGTGTGCTCAGCTAATTTTTACCGCTTTCGCTCATCATGTTTAAACGCGATTTGAAGCCACATTTTATTAAATGACCCAGACATATTAGATATCGTTCTTTCCGGCAGACTCCGCAGATTCATAATATATCATTTTTATATGTATACGTCATGTCCTGTCTGTATATTATGACAAAAAATGCAATAAAAATAGAATTTTTAATCATCTGCAGTGTGTAAAGTGTTTTTTTTCACATTTTAGCACATGAGCGTTTGCGGTTATATTTTCTATGGGGTGCGCTTGTACAAAAATTTGAAATGGGGACTTGTTACATTTTGTTGGGGGGAATTACGTGATTTTTAGCAAACGCACCCCATAGAAAGAAATTATTAGTGCAGCATCATTGTTCACATTATAATTGAAATGTGAACAATATCGTTGCATTAATAAAAATAACACACAAAAAAAATACATGTTTTTTTTTTTTACTTTATACCTGGTCATGTTGGGTATCATTCGAAAGGCCATGCTCAGGAGCTAGGCCGCACTTCGGCGCCGCAAGGCATCTCTATACACAGCCCCATCAGCATCTCTATACACAGTCTCACAGCATCTCTATACACAACCTCACAGCATCTCTATACACAGCCCCATCAGCATCTCTATACACAGCATCTCTATACACAACCCCATCAGCATCTCTAAACACAGCCTCACAGCATCTCTATACACAACCTCACAGCATCTCTATACACAACCCTATCAGCATCTCTATACACAGCCTCACAGCATCTCTATACACAACCCCATCAGCATCTCTAAACACAGCCTCACAGCATCTCTATACACAACTTCACAGCATCTCTATACACAACCTCATCAGCATCTCTATACACAGCCTCACAGCATCTCTATACACAACCTCACAGCATCTCTATACACAACCCCATCAGCATCTCTATACACAGCATCTCTATACACAGCCTCACAGCATCTCTATACACAACCTCACAGAATCTCTATACACAACCCCATCAGCATCTCTATACACAGCATCTCTATACACAGCCTCACAGCATCTCTATACACAACCTTACAGCATCTCTATACACAACCTCACAGCATCTCTATACACAGCCTCACAGAATCTCTATACACAACCCCTCAGCATCTCCATACACAGACTCACAGCATCTCTATACACCACAACCCCATCAGCATCTCTAAACACAGCCTCACAGCATCTCTATACACAACCTCACAGCATCTCTATACACAATCCCATCAGCATCTCTACACACAGCCTCACAGCATCTCTAAACACAACCCCATCAGCATCTCTATACACAACCTCACAGAATCTCTATACACAACCCCATCAGCATCTCTATACACAGCATCTCTATACACATCCTCACAGCATCTCTATACACAACCTCACAGCATCTCTATACACAACCCCATCAGCATCTCTATACACAACCTCACAGCATCTCTATACATAACCCCATCAGCATCTCTATACACAGCATCTCTATACACAGCCTCACAGCATCTCTATACACAACCCCATCAGCATCTCTATACACAGCATCTCTATACACAGCCTCAAAGCATCTCTATACACAACCCAGGGCTCGAGTCGAGCGGGAACGCGCGGGAACGGCGTTCCCGCACTTCTCCCACAGCGGGAACGCTGCGGGAACGCAGCGTTCCCGCTGTGGCCCGAGCCCGAAAGGCTGGAGCAGGCGGCCGCCGCACATTGCCGGCGGCCGCGTGCTTCCTGTTAGAACGGCCCGCTGACAGGAAGTGGAGCCGCTCGCCTGGCTGTTTCATCGATCCCAGGCGAGCGGCTGCACTTCCTGTCAGCGGCCGTTCTAACAGGAAGCACGCGGCCGCCGGTCGCAGAGAGGTGAGCTGGGGGCACTATCCATGTAACGCTGGGGGGCAATATCCATGAGACCTGGGGCAGTATCCATTAGAGCTGGGGCATATATCCATGAGACCTAGGGCAGTATCCATGAGAGCTGGGGCATGTATCCATGAGAGCTGGGGGCATGTATCCATGAGAGCTGGGGGCATGTATCCATGAGAGCTGGGGGCATTATCCATGAGAGCTGGGGCATTATCCATGAGAGCTGGGGCATTATCCATGAGACCTGGGGCATATATCCATGAGAGCTGGGGCATTATCCATGAGAGCTGGGGGCATATCCATGAGAGCTGGGGGCATATCCATGAGACCTGGGGCATTATCCATGAGAGCTGGGGACATTATCCATGAGAGCTGGGGCATTATCCATGAGACCTGGGGGCATTATCCATGAGAGCTGGGGGCATTATCCATGAGAGCTGGGGCATTATCCATGAGAGCTGGGGGCATTATCCATGAGAGCTGGGGCATTATCCATGAGAGCTGGAGGCATTATCCATGAGAGCTGGGGCATTATCCATGAGAGCTGGGGCATTATCCATGAGACCTGGGGGCATTATCCATGAGAGCTGGGGGCATTATCCATGAGAGCTGGGGCATTATCCATGAGACCTGGGGGCATTATCCATGAGAGCTGGGGCATATATCCATGAGACCTGGGGCATTATCCATGAGACCTGGGGCATATATCCATGAGAGCTGGGGCATATATCCATGAGACCTGTGGCATATATCCATGAGAGCTGGGGCATATCCATGTGAGAGCTGGGGCAATATCCATGAGACCTGGGGCATTATCCATGAGACCTGGGGGGCAATATCCATGAGACCTGGGGGCATTATCCATGAGACCTGGGGGCATTATCCATGAGACCTGGGGGCAATATCCATGAGACCTGGGGGCATTATCCATGAGACCTGGGGGTAATATCCATGAGACCTGGGGGCATTATCCATGAGACCTGGGGGCATTATCCATGAGACCTGGGGGCATTATCCATGAGACCTGGGGGCAATATCCATGAGACCTGGGGGCATTATCCATGAGAGCTGGGGCAATTATATCCATGTGAACTGGGAAAATATATCCATATAACCAGTGCCGTGTATATAATTCTGGGGGGTCTGTGCCTGGATATATATATATAGATTATATATAAAACGCGTTAGTCCAGTTGCCAAAATCGCGAGTATACCTGTACGTAGTGATACCTTTCACTGATCAGTATAGTTTCCAGTTTACACTCTTGAAAGCTTGTCTTTTAAATGTAAAGTTAACCCAATAAAAATGGTATCACCGGCTCGTCCGGCTATACTCGTGATTATATATATTTTTTCTTCAGGTAATAGGGGTTGTGGAATTCGTGGGTGAGTTCCCTCACTTTTTTTCCCAGGACTTGACCCCTGACACAACCCCATCAGCATCTCTATACACAACCCCATCAGCATCTCTATACACAACCCCATCAGCATCTCTGTGAACCCTCAAATGAACCCCCTATCTCCACCAGGGGATTCCGGGCGGCTAGGGGTCCCTCGGCTATCTGACGTCATCACGCTATGCGTGAGGACGTCAGGCAGTGAGGGGGGACCCGGGGGTGGACCCCCCGATCTAAGATGGCGGCCCCCACCAGAGCTAGGCCGCACTTCGGCGCCGAAGTGCGACCCGGTGCCTAAGGGGTTAAAGCCAGGCACCGCTTAAAAGGGGAGACTCTCCCCTTTTAAGTGGTGCCTGGCTTTTTTTTGTGGGACGGATCCCCCCCTCCCTTCCAGGCGATCTCCCGGCATTGCCGGGGGGGGGTCGCCTGGAAATGACGTCATCGTGTATGGCGCGATGATATCATTTACGTCGGGAGGAGCTTGACTTCGGCGTCTGAGGACGCTGAAGTCAGAACGCCGCGGGACCCTGGACAGAGAGGTGAGTATCTCCACTGGGGTCCCGCAAAGCTGATGACGTGTGGGACACGTCCTCCTCAGCATACAGCGGGAGTAACTGAGGACATGTCCCACACGTCGTCAGCAGTGAAGGGGTTAAAAACGTCTTTTTTTTTAAACTTTTTGTCCTTGTTTCCTGTCCCCCAGGGCACTACCTGGACCCGGACATTGTTTTAAAATGTTTCTATACATCATAGAAATCCGCCACTTCACGGGCAGGTTATGGGGACCTCCTAGGCACGATATTTGAAGGAATTTTTCGTTTTTATTTTTAACCATTATTTCATGGAAAACTCAAAAAACTGTCCCTGTAAAAACTTTTTTTTTTATTTTTTGTCCTTGTTTCCTGTCCCCCAGGGCACTACCCGGACCCCCATACACCTTTTATGGAAAATATCTAGCATATATGCCCTCTTGGAGGGCACTCGAAAAATCTAATTTTGAGTCCCATTGACTTGTATTGAGTTCGAATTCGAACTTTTGAAAAGTTCAAGTTCGAATACGAACCGAACTCAGGGGTGTTTCGGCTCATCCCTACTAATGAGTAGGCCTGTGCACCGATTTTTTTTTCGGTTCGATTCGGTTCGATTTTTCGGATTTTTAAACTTTTCGATTCGGCTCGTTTCGACCGATTTCGGATTCGATTCGATTCGATTCGGCCCGTTTTTCGGGTACATTTTTTTTTCGGAATTTCGACCGTTTTTCGTATTTTCGTGTCACTGTGCTCGGTTTTTGTATCGACTTTTCGTAATTTCGGAAAATTTTCGTTTTTCGGAATTGCACATTTTTCGGAATATCGACCATTTTTCGTATTTTTAGTGTCATCTTGCCCGTTTTTTGTATCGACTTTTCGTTTTTTCGAAAAATTTTCGTTTTTCAGAAAATTTTCGTTTTTACAAAATTTTCGTTTTTCGGAAAATTTTCGTTTTTTGGAACATCTGTTCTCCTCGTTTGACACATTTCAAGTCCATTCGAAAAATCCGAAAATATTTCGTTTCGGCTCGGAAAACATTTCGGATCTGACATTTTCGGATCTAAAATTTTTCGGAAATTCGGCCGCATCCGAAAACACGAATCGGGAAATTTCGTGAAAATTCCGAAATTCCGAAACCCATCCCTACTAATGAGCTCTGGAAGCTGCAGGCTGTTACAGAGCAGCAGGAACATGGCATCCTGTCCTCTTGTCCCTCATGTTGCTGAGTGAGAAGCAGAGATTCCATTCCACCAGGCGAGAAACTATCTGCTCTCTGCACTGTAAACTCTTATATCTCGGCACCCCCCTGGACAGACCCCCTCCCCCTTACACACACAGCCTCCCTCCAGTGTAAGCTGTAATGTGTGAGGGGTCTCCTGTGTCCAGGAGCAGACATTCCTGGCATATTACAACCCATGCTGGAAAGGACAATTTTAATTCCCTGTGGTCTTTAACCCCTGCAAGGCCAGGGATCCGAGCAGCACAAATGTTTTTAACCATCCCCTTTGTTGTCCTGAAATAGATTTGCATGTTTCCTGTAAGTGTGGTGGAATATATATATATACTGTATCTATCTCTCACACTTTCAATCCTCACTCTCACCTTAAATTATATTGTAGTCCATGTTAACGGACATGTGCTCAGTTCCTATTTCCCCATCTACTGTTGATAAAAAAATACAAAAAAAAAACAGTGGCAAGAAAAAGTATGTGAACCCTTCGGGATTACGTGGAGTTTTGGATGAATTGGTCGTAAAATGTGCTCTGATCTTCATCTAAGTCGCAACAATTTGAAAAACACAGTCTGCTTAAAATAATACAACACAAACATTATATGTTTTCATGTGTTTATTGAACAGAACATGTAAACATTCACAGTGCAGGGTGGAAAAAGTATGTGAACCCCTAGCCTAATGACTTCTCCAAGAGCTAATTGGAGCCAGGAGTGAGCCAACCTTGAGTCCAATCAGTGTGATATTATTGGATGTGTTGCTGAAAGCTGTCCTGCCCTTTAAAAACACACACCAGTTTTGGCTTTACTGGTTTCAAGAAGCACTGCCTGATGTGAACCATGCCTCGCAGAAAAGAGTTCTCAGAAGACCTACGATCAAGAAATGTTGAATTGCATGAAGCCGGAAAGGAAAGTATCTCCAAAAGCCTTGATGTTCATGTGTCCACGGTAAGACAGACTGTCTACAAATGGAGAAAGTTCAGCACTGTTGCTATTCTCCCTAGGCGTGGTCGTCCTGTAAAGATGACTGCAAGAGCACAGCACAGAATGCTGAATGAGGTAAAGAAGAATCCTAGAGTGTCAGCTAAAGACTTACAGAAATCTCTGGCACATGCTAACATTTTTGTTGACACATCTACAATAAGGAAAACATTAAACAAGAATGAAGTACATGGGAGGACACCACGGAGGAAGCCATTGCTGTCCAAAAAGAATATTGCAGCACGTTTGAAGTTTGCAAAAGAGCACCTGGATGTTCCACAGCACTACTGGCAAAATATTCTGTGGACAGATGAAACCAAAATTAAGTTGTTCGGAAAAAACACACAACACTATCAGGGTTATCCAAAGAGATTCGAAAAGTCACCGCACGTTCGGTGACTTTTCGTTCTCTTCAATTCGGTTCCTTTTGCCGATTGCATTTCGGTGACCCTGCGGTGTATTCAGCAAACACCACAGGGTCCCCGAATTGCAGGGAAAAGCTGCCGCAAACCTGACGAAAACTCACCGAATGCACGCTGAAAACAAGCAAAAACATCTGGATTAACCTTCGAAAAACCCGAACAGGAGCCGAAAAGGAGCCGAATCACACAGAGCCGAAGCAGCTGTGAGGTAGAGGAGGCAGTGAATAAATTAGAAAAACCATTTGTATGAATCTGGGAAAATGAAACGCTGTTTGCAAAGAAACTACTGAGCGAAAATGTCTGAAATTTTCACAGGAGGTCCAGGGAATGATAATAAAGAGGGCTGTTACAAAAAAAATAAGTAAACTGAAAAAAAAAAAAAAAAAAATCGGACTTTTAAATTTTTTTTAAAAATTCAGAAAAATGCTTAAAGTATCCTAAAAAATCTATAAGTAAAGAGACTTTTTGCTGCAGAATTTTATAATGAACGGTTTATTAGATATTGAATTAAAACGGGAATATTTTTAACATTGAAGCCTATGGGATTCTCCTGAATAAATTTGCCGAATTAAACCACCGAATGGCAGGGCATTAGGGGAACCTTTCACTGCTGGTTTGTGTTCTCTGAATAGCCGAAGCAGTGCTTTTTCATGGGGATTTCACTACCCTCGAACAGGGACCGAACAGGCACCGTATGTGCAGGCAATTCGTCAGGATTTGGCGAATTGCCTGCTCTCTGGATAGCCGAATGGCCAGGAAAGGTAACCGAACGCTGATTTTCAGCGTTCGGTTACCTTTCTCAAGCAATTCGGATCTCTTTGGATAACCCTGTTAGTGTGGAGAAAAAAAGGCACAGCACACCAACATCAAAACCTCATCCCCACTGTAAAACATGGCGGAGGGAGCATCATGGTTTGGGGCTGCTTTGCTGCCTCAGGGCCTGGACAGATTGTTGTCATTGATGGAAAAATGAATTCCAGAGTTTATCAAGACATTTTGCAGGAAAACGTAAGACCATCTGTCTGCCAACTGAAGCTCCGCAGAGGATGGGTGATGCAACAGGACAATGACCCAAAGCATACAAGTAATTCAACAAAAGAATGGCTTCAACAAAACAAAATACGCCTTCTGGAGTGGCCCAGTCAGAGTCCTGACCTCAACCCGATTGAAATGCTGTGGCATGACCTTAAGAGAGCGATTCACACCAGACATCCCAAGAATATTGCTACACTGAAACAGTTTTGTGAAGAGGAGTGGTCCAAAATTACTCCAGATCGTTGTACAGGTCTGATCTGCATCTACAGGAAAGTTTGGTTGAGGTTATTGCTGCCAAAGGAGGGTCAGCCAGTTATTAAGTCCAAAGGTTCACATACTTTTTCCACCCTGCACTGTGAATGTTTACATGTTCTGTTCAATACAAAACATGAAAACCTATAATGTTTGTGTTGTATTATTTTAAGCAGACTGTGTTTTTCAAATTGTTGTGACTTAGATGAAGATCAGAGCACATTTCATGACCAATTGATCCAAAACTCCACGTAATCCCAAAGGGTTCACATACTTTTCTTGCCACTGTAATATATATATATATATATATATATATATAAAGACCAGGAAAGAGCACTCCATATCAATGATCACCTTCTTTCATCTTTTTCTGTGGCAAAAAAGCACAGTTTTAAAATGTTCAAACACCTGACTGAGGGAATAAATGATGGGGATTCAGTTCACAAAGTATGATCATAGTTTGCTTAAGCTGGTCACAAACATCAATGTACCCCATCGTTGACAGGTCCTATCTAACTTGATTGAATCTACATTTTCAGAATCAACTCACCCTGGAGCTCCCCAGCAGGCACTGGCCTTTATAGGAAGCCAGGCCTTAAAGGCCTAGAGCCTGCTGGGGACCTCCAGGGTGAGTTGATCCAGGCCATGTGATCTCGCTCTCGCGAGATTGTGCATGGCCAAGGAGAGACCGTGGAGGGAGACTGGGGACTATTTGTCCCCAGTCTCACTCTGGTCCCGGGGGCCAGAAGTGGCGGATTGGGCCGCCTCTCTCACCGTGGGATGAGAGGTGAGTATCTGATTTGGGGGGGGGGTCAGCTGGTGATAACTGATTCCGCAGAATATTAATCCCTCCTTGTTTCCACCCCTAGTTTTGCCTTAAAGCGTTTCTTTGATATAAATCTTAATAGCAGGGAACATGTGGTTAAGTCATAACAAGAAAGAAAGGTGTTTTTTTTATACAGGTTACTGGGCTGCATACATTTGGTGATTGCAGCCCCCCCCCCCCCGTGGGGATCAGGCACGACACCGTTTTTCTGTATTATGTGATTCAATCAGTCTATTGCAAGTCTGTCGGTTTACTTTCATGAGATTTCTTCCCTTTCCTAGCGTTATATGCCAGTCTATTAAAATACATTAACTGGAAATTCTCTTCCAAGGTATGCGTTATCTCTGATCTTTTCATTATAAATCATTTTCTTAAAATGGACCTTATTTCATATGTTTATGAAGAGCAAAAAAAGTCATATAAAAGAAATGATGAAAAGCAGTAAGTAAGAGCATCACCACCTTTCATTATAACTGACATACAGGAAAAGTTATTGAAATGACTTGCATGAGAAATATGTCATTTATTTTGTGTGTGTCTATTTTATTTGTGAATTTATCTGTGCCAAGACCTAAAATAGATACATATTTCTGGAACACTCCAAATTTTCTTTTTAGAAGGACACATAAACCTTAATCTTATTAAATAATATCAGTCAATGAATCTGCTGGTACATGTTAACTCTTTATTTACTGCATACAATATACTTTGTAACTGTCTAAAAAGCAGATTTTAGAGAGAAAACACATGTGAAAAAGAGATGTTTAACCTCCCTGGCGGTCGATTTATTGGGAAAATTCTTGTCTGAAAATGGTCAATTTATTATTTTTTTTGCGCCCCCCCAGCGGTATTCCTGAGTGTGGCTCAGGGTTAAATTCCTATGTTGGAAGAGGTAACCCAGAGCAACACTCGGGATGCCGCTGGATACATCACCTCTCCCTGCGCTCCCTCGATGTCCCCGCAGTCTCCCCCGGCGACCGCGACCTCAGTACTTCCTGGTTTCCTCCTCGAGAGAAGGAATCCAGGAAGTATGAGGTTGCGATCTCCGGAGGAGACTGCAGAGATCAGCGAGGGAGCGCAGGGAGAGGTGATGAATACAGCCCGAGTGTGGCTCGGGGTTACCGCTCCGCTCTCAGCGGTGAAATTTAACCCCGGGAACACCGCCAGGGAGGTTAAAAGCTGAACTGTAGAAGATCCTGGGCGAAATAAAGAAGATATAGGAATCAATTTTGAAGTTAATGTGGTGAGGTCTGCGTTCCTTCTAGGCTCTTTACCAGAGTACAGGATTTGTTCTCTTGTTGTTCAGGCGATGACTACTTCGAGAGAGAATAGGCTGACAAAGTATAGCCTGTGATGGTATATAGAAAAATTAAGTAAACAGGTTAATACTCACATTTAGAAGTGCCCAAAATCTGGCACTAGATGTGTAGGCAGCCAGCGATTTTTTGGGAGCGCTGGATCACCCTTCTGATGTCTGATACTTCCCAGGTTCCTCTGATCAGCCAGTAGCAAAAAGCAGGACCAGATTAAAAGTGATTCAGACGATTTATTAATATAAAAAATTTAAATGAATAAATTAATTACAAAGCAATACATCCAGAACGCGTTTCGTGATGGATTCGCTTCCTCAACTGGAGTATTTCTAGTAGGAATCAATTTACCTCTGTATAAAAATATAGTATCAAAATCATTTTGATAAAAACCTAACGTATAGAAATTGCAAACATTGTATATAGATTTAAATAGACATGAGAGTGTATCAATTAAACATCCACTTATCTCATGATCCTCCTGACATCATTATCAGCAACCAAATGCCACCGAACTGATGCTGGTGCTGGTTCCTGTTTCCTTCTGTAATGATGCCAAAACAACTTTATGTTCATTCATTATCAGGGTAATTCAAAGAGATTCGAAAAGTCACCGCACATTCGATGACTTTTCGTTCTCTTCAATTTGGTACGATTTGGCGATCCCATTTCGGCGACCCTGCGGTGTATTCAGCAAGCACCACAGGGTCCCCGAATTGCAGGGAAAGGCTGCCTCAAACCCGACGAAACCTCACCCCGAAACCCAGCGAATGCACGCCGAAAACCCATAAAAACATCTGGATTAACCTGCCGAAAACCACAGAAAAACCCGAGGCGGAGCCGATCACACGCAGCGAAGCCGCCGGAAAAAGCCGACACCGCAGACGAGTGAAGTGAATAAATTAGCAAAACAATTTGCTTGAATGTTTGAAAAGTGAAACGCTGTTTGCAAAGAAACTACAGAGCGAAAATGTCTGATGTTTACATATGAGATCCAGGGAATGATAATAAAAAGGGCTGTTACAGAAAAAATAAGTAAAGTTTAAAAAAAAAATCTGACTTTTTAAAGAAAAAAATTTCCAGAAAATGATTAAATTATCCTAAAAAAATCTATAAATAAAGAGACTCTTTTCTGCAGAATATTATAATGAACAGTTTATTAGATATTGAATTAAAACGGGAATATATTTAACATTGAAGCCTATGGGATTCGCCTGAATAAACCTGTCGAATGAAACCACCGAATGGCAGGGCATTTCGGGAACCTTTCACTGCTGGTTTGTGTTCTCTGAGTAGCCGAAGCAGTGCTTTTTTATGGGGAATTCACTGCCCTCGAACAGGCACCGAACAGACACCGTATGTGCAGGCAATTCGCCAGGATTTGGCGAATTGCCTGCTCTCTGGATAGCCGAATGGCCAAGAAAGGTAACCAATTTGCCAATTTCAAGCAATTTGGATCTCTTTGAATTACCCTGTAAGTGTAACCATTATAATATGATGCCAAGGCGCCAACGTAATGACGTTACAACTTCTATGTCAATTCAGACTTTATATTTTGACGCACAAAGATGATGCCATCTAATGATTCTCAGTGTACACCTACAGTATACAAACTTTCATTCATCTTTCAGTCCTTGCCCTATTTTCATTTGTGCTGGACACTCTAGCAGGCTGTACTGTATTATATTAATACTGTTTCTCTGTTATTGACTCGCCTTGTTTTTCGACTCCCCTTGATCTCTGGTTGCCCAAATAATTTTATGTATCATCAATTTTGTGTACCTCTATTGTCAATTGACCTCGGCTAGTTTACTGACCATTCTATCATCTCTCTCTATTGTAGTTTAGTCCGGCCATATCACGGATCAGTATATTTATATTGTGTTTTGTTATATTCCCTCCCTTCTTTTCCTATTTTATTTCTTTTCTCCTAGTTTGCTCTGTGGACCAGGCCACTCTAAGGACCGGTATTAGGATTTCTGTATCTGTTTCTCTGTCGCATTTGTTTATTTCTTTGTTTTATTTATAAGGGGGTTATTCAGAGAGAGACGATCTGGCCTCAAAATATCACCGAACAGGGAATTTACCCATACGGTGACATTTCGGGGCCATTCGGCTATTCAGAGAGCAGACAGTTCGCCAAATTTTGTCGAATTGCCTACAAGTACGGTGCCTGTTTGAAGGCAGTGAAAGTCCCCATAGAGGAGTAATGGTTAATCTATTCAGAGAACACCAAACAGCAGGGAAAAGTTGCCCGAATGTTCGGTTATTTCATTCGGCAGGCTTATTCAGGCGAACCCCATAGGCTTCAATGTTAAAAATATTCCCCTTTTTATTCAATATCTAATAAACCATTTATTATTTTAATCTGAAGTAAAATGTCTCTTTATTTATAGATTTTTTAGGATCTTTTAGACATTTTTCCGAATTTTTGGGCAAAAGTTTTCAGAATATTTTTTTAAAGCATTTTTTTTCTGTAACAGACCTTTTTATTATTGTTCATAGGACTTTATATGTAAATTCCAGACACTTTCAATCAGTGTTTTTTTGCAAACAGCGTTTCAATTTTGACACATTCAATTGTATGTTTGGTTTTTTTACCCCATTCGTCAGCTTGTCGCTTTTTTCAGCGGCTGGTCTGCGCTGTGATAGGCGGCTCGATGGCTTTATCCAACACTTTTGGCATGTTTTCAAGGTGGTTCCGATGGGTTTTCGGTGAATTATCGGTGAGTATTCGGTGAGTTATCAGCTGGTGTTCAACGGGTATTCTGCAGGTGTTTGGCGGGTTTTCACTGCACTTTGGGGACCCTGCAGTGAATGCTGAATTCACCTTAGGGTGGGGAACTTTGATTCCCCGAAGTGCAGTGGTGTATTTTGGCCTAGGCTGACAAGGCCTAGGCCTAGGGCGGCACTTTCCAGGGGGCGGCAGCCCGCACCGGGTGGCCCCACCCCTAAAAAGTATTTTACCAGGAAGGATACATTGAGATTTCACTAATTTTCAAGTATGTCCTGGGTAGACAAGGCCTAGGCTTTCACTTTCCAGGGGGCAGCAAAAAACCTCACCACTAAATGGGTTACTCACAGAGCACCGAAATGACGCCAACATTTTGGTGTTCTTTAGTTCCCTGCACTTTGGGGAGTAAAATTTCCCCACCCTGCAGTGAATTCACCATTCACCGCAGGGTCCCCAAAGTGCATGGAGTCGGCCGCTGAATGCTGCCACCGCAAACCCATGGCCTGCTGTTTTCAAAAGAACTACTGAACAAAAATGTCTGGAATTTACATATAAGATCCTATGATTGATAATAAAGAGCTCTGTTACAGAAAAAAGAAAAACCGCTGTTAAAAAAAAGGGGGGAAAATTGTGCCAAAAAAAATCTGAAAAATGACTAAAAGGTACTAAAAAAATAAATAAATAAAGACTTTTTACTGCAGACTAAAATAATAAATTGTTTATTAGATATTGCATAAAAACGGGAATATTTTTAACATTGAAACCTATGGGGTTCGCCTGAATAAACCTGCTGATTGAAACCACCGAACATCAGGGCATTTCACTGCCATTTCTCTGCTGTTTGGTGTTCTCTGAATAGATTAACCATTACTTCTCTATGGGGATTTGCACTGCCTTCAAACAGCACCGTACTTGCTGGCAGCTCGCCAAACTTGTGTGTGAGCATATCACAGAGCGGTGGTGTACTTAGGGGAGTGGCGGAGGGCGGGCCGCCCCAGGTACCAGTGATTATTGGGGTGTCATTAGGGGGTACTAGGAGGTGCCACTGTCACTGTGTGTCAGCTTTGAGCTGTGTTCTCAAACAATGAGCAGCGGAGCATGGCGTTTTCATACGGAATAAAATCGAATAGAATAAAAATCCCCCTCTCCTCCCTCCATAGCTCCTCCCCTGCCCCGCAGCAGCTCTAGGAGAGGGGAGGGGGATGTGATTTGTGTGCAGAGAGAGAAGATGACAGTAAACGGCAGGTAAAGGGGGGAGGGGTATCAGGAGAATATGAAGCCCTGTCTGCTTACTGCTGTTTAAAGTGGACCTTTCCTTAACCAGCACTGCAGTGATAGAAATTTGTCATTGAGCTGCCTGGATCCTGGTGAGGCTGCGTGCAGGTCACGCGGTCCGGCCAGTCAGGTGGTACTGAGTCTCAGTACCACCTGACTGGCTGAACCACATGACACGCACGCACGCAGCTGCCCGCCCTTTCGTTAACACTAACTCTCACTCTATTCTGGACTGAACACCCACCGGGAAGGGAATCAAAGCCACGGTGCACCCTCTGGCAGTGGCACCCCACTGCTGACAAGATGGCTTCACGCACAGGCACAGCCGCAATCATAACGTGGCCTGGAGGGACCTCCTGCTGAGTCTGTACACAGTCCCTGCTGACTCTGCACACAGCCCTACCGCGGATGGAGGCCGGTAAATATAGAATAAATCATGGCTCAAAATTTCAAGTCCAAAGCTACTAGCCAGGCCTTAAGAGTTACTCGCCACCAGTTGTCCCACCTAACCCCTACCCTGCCCTTAACTCTGCCTCAAGCACACCCTTTTAAATTATATTATGAAATGACTCTGGTAAAGGTTTTATTCAGAATAAAATTACAAAAATAAATAACATTAATATTAACATAAAGCAATGTAAACATATAGGAAAATAAGTGATTTACATCAATGCTCAACTTTTAATAAACTCAGTAAAAAAAAATTATCTCCAGAATCACAATCATACATGTATACCCAGACATCAGACCCAAGATACATATATACCCAGACATCAGACCCAAGACGTCTGCATACCCAGACAACAGGCAGGCAGGGTGCGGCCGGGACCTGTTGAGAACTGCCAGTGCAGGAGTGCAGGGATGTGGAAAAAAAATCTACTTGTCCCTTGTGACAATCTACTTGTCCTGACGTGAAAAATAAATTTATCAAAAATGTAACCATCCAATCAATGCCAATTACCCTTCAAAAGATGCTCTGTGTGCTGTCATCACCCTCTCACCCAATGATAACAGCAGCGAACGTTCTGGGAGGCAGCAGCTGAGGATATGCTGGTGCGAGCCCATCATTCTGTGCAGGCAATGTGAAATTTGCATACGTAAAGTAAGCAAGTGCTGAGCTTTGCGCAGTGTACGCAACACACTATCTGTGTGCTACATAAATTGCTTTAGACCTTGCAGGGACGTCTGTGTTTTTAAAGCCCCAAGCTGAAGGGAAGGAGCAGCGAGCCAAGAGAGAAAAGGAGTATTCATACCCAAAAAAATTATAATTGGGCATATATTGTCAGCTGGATCTATCCAATTATTTAAAGGGATAAAAATGGGGTAATTTGTAATAGAGTGGCATTAAATGTTGGTGTTATACACCGAAGTCCTTTGATTTTTCCAAGCTAGGGACTAACCCTAACAAATGAGGACACTTGGGAGCTGTGTGTGTAAGGGAGCTGCTGAGGGTAATAATGTGGAAGAGCAAGAGTCCCAGTTTGGAGGGGGGGGGGTATATATAATTTATTTTCTCTTGTTCTAATGCATGCAGGCACATCTCCTGTCACTAATTAGGAAGACTGTCTGCTTCCCCTCTGTGTGCTATATGCATGTTATGTACTGTGTGTCTAACAGACAGTGTGCCTGAGTTATTCTGCCTCCCTTTCCTCTCCTGTCTCCATGGCAGCCCCTCCCTCACATTCCCCTTGTATCTGGGGATGTAACTTTTTGAAGTGGAGCCTTTTTTTCTTATCAGTCCGGGCTGTGTGTCCTTCAGTGTCTGGCAGACTTTTAAACTCCTGCCAGACTCCCGGTGTAATGAGCAAAGCCACCCGATCCCCAGTCTGCATGCTCTCATGCCGGGGGAGGGAGGAGGCGGGCCAAAAGCTCCCCTCTGAACAGCCTGTCACATGGAGGTCTGAATCTGATACAAAGTTTCCAACTCGCCTGCACTTAATTTCCTCTCGCAGAATGTGAGGAGGCGAGTGGAAATTTTGACCTCTGGAATAAATAATTGCTTTGTGCTCATATACACTCGGTTTGCCGGGAGTTTTATTGCAGTGGATTCTGATGCACTCATACACACCGCACATTGCATTGCTGGGAGTTTTATTGCTGTGGATTCTGATACGCTGACACACACCACACATTGCATTGCTGTGAGTTTTATTGCTGTGAATTCTGATACGCTGACACACACCACACATTGCATTGCTGGGAGTTTTATTGCAGTGGATTCTGATGCACTCATACACACCGCATATTGCATTGCTGGGAGTTTTATTGCTGTGGATTCTGATACGCTGACACACACACCACACATTGCACTGCTGGGAGTTTTATTGCTGTGGATTCTGATACACTCATACACACTGCACATTGCATTGCTGGAATTTTTATTGCTGTGGATTTTGATACGCTGACACACACCAAACATTGCATTGCTGGGAGTTTTATTGCTGTGGATTCTGTGATACACACTGCATATTACTGTGAGTTTTATTGCCCTGGAGCTCTGGGATACGCTCATACACACTGCACATTGCTGTGAGTTTTATTGCTGTGCAGTTCTGTGATATGCTCATACACAGTGCACATTTCTGTGGGTTTTATTGCTGTGCAGCTCTGATATGCTCATACACACTGCACATTTCTGTGGGTTTTATTGCTGTGCAGCTCTGTGATACGCTGATATGCAGTGCACGTTTCTGTGGATTTTATTGTTCAACCAATTAGAGCCGCTGTGATCCTGTATACTTGACATGCGTGGCTGTTCTTTGTAAAAATGCTTGAATTTAAACATTTCATAATTTTATTTATCTCAATAGATACATTTGAAATGGTATACAAAATATAAAGTAGGTACTTGGTATCCACTTTTAATATAAAGAGAGGAAAAGGCGGAGCTCTAAGAGGAAAAGGTGGAGCTTGAAGAGGAAGGGTGGGGATTAACCAGGAAGAGGTGTGCCCTTGACAGGAAGGGGTGCCTCAAATTTTAATTAGGGGGTGCACGAGTTTAGTCAGTCCTAGGGCAGCACAAAACCTAAATACACCACTGCCGAAGTGCAAGGAAGCGCGGGGAATGAGAGAGCACTGAAATGTTGGTGACATTTCGGTACTCTCTGAAAGACTCTGAATAACCCCTATAGTTTTCCTCCTTGGCTCACTTGAAAACGAGAGAAATCTCAATGTATCCTTCCTGGAAGAATCCTTTATAAATAAAATAAATAAATTAATAAATATTCTGTGTTGTACCAATTCTCTGTTTTACTATCTATCTACTTTTTATCATTGCTAAAACTTCGTCATAATACGGATTGGTGTCAGTCCTGGCTTAAGAGGTTCCTGGTATTGAGTGTAGGAATATTCAGATCCCCACTTCATTTGTTACAGAGAAACATAAAACTTTGTCACAGACTTCCTTTAAGGTCCAGTGGAAAAGCAGATGAAAACACTTAAATGGGTCTATTTTATATATTTTACGTGAATAATTTAAAATCATCTGTTGATATTAGTTACTTTCTAATTGCTTTCACTTTTGATCTTATGTCTGAATAAAACATATTCATTCCTTCTATGTATGTAAATGCATAAAAAGTTATCATTTTCCCTACTGGTATTACCAACAGCAGCCAAGAAATTAGGATCCATTAGGATTCTTTAAATGAATCACTTCACATTTACCATTCAAACACAGAGCGATTACACAAATCATTATGAAAGGGCTATGTCTGAACTGAAAATATATCTTGAAGACGATCGGGGAAAAATGAATAAAAAGCAGAAATGGAGTATTCAAGGCAAGCCATAATGAAACCAATCAACGCAATTTTGTAACATTGTCAACAATTGGGAGAAAACAGATTTGCATTAGACCCGAGGTATGTTAGCAGTGAGTTCAACTATGAAAGTGAGCCCTAACCAAAGGAAGCAAATATCATTACAGAAAACAACTCTCTTTAACAGGCGAAGGTAACTTGTTTTCTTTTTGAAGTTACATTATATTAATTATTATTTATAGAGCACCAACATGTTCCGCAGTACCTTACAAGTGGGAATACGCCATTACAGAGGATACAGTAGGCCTCGTCCTTGGAAAAATCTAGTAATAGTAGCACTTGAACAAGTGATCTGCCAGATGGCCTGAGAGTTACAATCAAAAGGCCATAAAGGAACTTGAGATGAAGGGGACCAGGGGGAACATGAAGTTGATGAAGACCAGAGAAAGTATGAAAAGGCTGCATAAATGGCCTAGGCTGTGAATGAGTTAGTAAGGTGTATAGAGAGGTCTCAGCACACCTGAAGGCTGACAGCATAAAAGTAAACCTGGGACAAAGTAGGTCGGAGGATAACAAAATAGGCCGGAGGATAGGCAAGTGGTAGGGCAGTGCAGGGAGTGGATAGATTTGATCAGATCTGAATCAAAAGCAAAGGTATATGCAGCTAACGTCTGATGTAGGAGGGTCATCGGTGGGGGGTACTAAGGCCTTGCTTTGAGTGATACATTTGACAGAAGAAAAACTAAGTCCCAAAAATAATAAATTCAATTAATGGAATAGTAGATGCCAAATCAAACAGGAATAATAATAAAATCTTAGTCAATACTCCGTAATAAGTAATATCCCATGCCTCTATATACTTTAAATTTTGATACATACTGTTTTATATGAGGCCTGTCTGAAATATATCCTAACGCGAACGTACAAATAGTTGTCATTGTTCCTCCATCTCAGAAAATGATTGAAATGAGAAAATATGAGTGACATCACCTACACAATCAAAATCTCTACATTTAGCTGGTTTAAAGCAATTTCAACATTTACCTGGTTGCACAATTACTGTAGTTGTTTTTTCCTTGCTGTTTCAGCATAATCTAAATCCAGGGCAGAAATGTAATAATACTCTTTAGAATACACATATTCGCAATCTTTTATTCAAATGTAATAGGACAGCACTAATACCCTGCCACTATTGTTAGGATTTACAATGTTTGTCTCCTCTCGGCCCTTGTTTTGGAGAGGGATAAACAATGAACAGGGTCAACATTTTAAGACTGGAGTGTACCCCGATCTTCCATTTTGTATCTCATTTTTTAGTTTTAACACAGATGTATCATTGGTGAAATGTGGGTAGAACAATAAAATAGGTTTGCTTATAAAAAAAAGGTGTTTCAGCATTTTATCTATCTTGGGACCAAGTGAATGACTTAATGTACTGTGGTACCTCAGCTGCACTGTGTTGTGTCACGGCTGCAGGCGCCAAACCTGTCCCGGTTGGGCTATTAGTGTAGAGAAGCTGGTTGATGGGCCTTCTCACAATTCGATAGATATGGTCAATGAAGGACGATTAGCTGCGAGATCCCCGTTACGCTTGGCTAGCCACAGTCTTTTATTATTTAATTTACTTCTATGGAAGGATTATTTGGAGGTTAGTACTTTAGAATGGGTAAACATGACAGCTATTCAGAAACTTGTGATGCCTGAAAAACAAAAGTGAAAATGTGTCTAAAGTTATTAGTGTCAGCCCTGGAAGAGAAACGCACATAAGCCAGATGAGTCGTCCTGTTGGTTGTTAAATTAATTGAACGAAACTGGTGAAGTGATGATTTGCTCCGGGGAGTTTGGGGAAAATCAAACAATTAATATTCGTACGTACTTTCAACAGACGAATGTTGGGTCCTTATGACTTTGTATTTTTAATAGCGTCATTGAGTAGGTCCATACCCATATTTTAGTGCACTAGAGAACAAAACCCATAGCATTACATATTTTATCATGATGACAATAATTAAATACAATTATATAATAGAATAATAATAAATTATTATTGCATATTAATAAACTAATTAATATGCAATATAAATGAATATTTTAGGCAGTCAAAAAATTGTGTTATAAAAAGCATTATTTCTATAAATTGTTGAAAGGATAAAGCCATCACTCTATAAAGATACCACTTGTTCAAAGGGAATGGATTATATTTGTCAATGGTTGAGCAGCTGATAGCAGTAAATCAGATTTACAGAAAGGACTGGGAATTGTGCAGGTGACAGACAAGGTCCACAGACACACCAAAGAAAACATTTGCAGTTGAATGTGTATATGTTATGGTTAAAGTCTGAAGTCTAGATAAACCTAGGATTACCCGGGTAAAACTGACATTACCCAGGCAGCTTTGGGTAGGAATCCAAAAATTGGGCGTTACCTGGGTAAGCCTAGGTTTATCTGGATATCCATCGAATTTATACAGGTAAACCCAGATCTATCCAAACACCACTGGGTAATGTGTTTTTATGAGACTTTGGAGTGGCTTACGGTTGACCCAAAACCTAGAGTCCCTCATACCCACGGCCAACCCTAATCCTATCTCCTAACCCTGACCTTAACCTTATTCCTTACCCTAACCCTAAAAAAATCACCTTTACCCAAGGAGGGGTTGGTTAGTCTGCAGATTACCTGGGTAAAACTCAATGTTCGATTTCATTTCAAGCTTTGTCATGTCAGTTTTACCCAGTTAATTCTAGGTTTATCCAGATTTTGGACTTAACCTGTAACATATATACAACGCAGTAGGAATAAACAGAGGAATTTCTCCTCCTGCACCAAAACTGTACATGCAACAATATACTGGTATATCTACAGGTGAAACACACCTGTAGCTGTAAGCCATAATCATCACAATTATGACAAATCACGGCTTGAACTATCTTGCTTGGCATCTAATGAGTCTATCTCATATATTAGTTTCACCTTTTAAGTTGCATTACTGAAATAAATGAACTTTTGCACGATATTCAAATTTTTCGATTTTCACCTGTATGGGCACAGCATTTGCCATAAAGGAAACTAGGGCGCTGGATTGTCATCCTGTCAAAAATACCTTAATCATAAGGATAATACTCTTATCTGAATAAGGTCCTCTGCATCTCATAGTCCACAGTATTTTACATCTCGGTTTGCATTTTTACTGTTTACTATCCCATCTTCTAGTAAGTTGTTGCAGAAAATTGTTGTTTGCAAAAAGATGTTGTAAAACAATGGATAAATTACAAATGCTAAGCCTGTTTCTCATCTTTTTTTAATTTGTTTTATTGAATTAGACTCATTAGAACATAAATAAGAGTAACTTGAACTATATGAATTTGTGAGCATCTCCATCCTTAGGAAAGGACTTTTCCCCAAATCAAAGGAAAAAATAGACCATGGCACAGGAGAATAGTTTGACAGATATTGTATCCTTTGGCTAAAAGGGTATTTTTTTAAGCTGTGACAGGTAAAATACGGCGTAAAGATTGTTTCTAACCACCTTTATTCTGTTAATCAGTTTTATGGCACCCTGTTAAACCCCATAGACATTTTTTAAATAAAATAAGGATGTTTCGGTGCTCATGTTTCGGGTTGTTTTTTTCCCCCGAAATATCAGTTGATTCAGTGGAAAGAGTTTTGTCCATTCTGTTATTAAAAAAAAAAGTTGGCCAGGGGAATAACATCCAAAAGATCTCTGTGTGTTAATTGCATTCCACTATAACATTGACTCATTAATGAAAGTTAGATTCTCAACATATAACAATAAAAATAAAATGACATAAAAAACTATAAATAGCCCTAAACTCCTTCTGCACAGCGGTATCAGATGTCAGAAACACCTGCACATAACAGAATACAATCAACTGATTTAAAAAATCTGCTGAGCAGCAATCATAACCTTTACACAAGTAATATATACGTTCCGTCAAGCGAGTCCTATGAGACTGACACTACTTGTTGTTACTTTATTTAATTTTTAGAACACAAGTCCAAATGGATTAGTGCTGCACCTGATGCTCATTTATGATCAGCCCAGTTTATTTTACTATTTCAGCACTTTTTAACATATGCAGTATGAACCAACATTTTGTAGCCCTAGTGCTTTATGACATTTGACCAAAAATATATGATAAGGGCAGAATTTATATAGTCTCTATTATTATCAGGGTTATTCGAAGAGATCCGAATTGGGGCCAAAAGGTAACCGAACACTGAAATTTAGCGTACGGTTACCTTTCTTGGCCATTCGGCTATTCAGAGAGCAGGCAGTTCACCAAATCTTGGCGAATTGACTGCACATACAGTGCCTGTTCGAGGGCAATGAAATCCCCATAGAGAAGAAATGCTTCATCTATTCAGAGAACACAAAACAGCAGGTTGCCGAAATGCACTGCTTTTCAGTGGTTTCATTCGACAGGTTTATTCAGGAGAATCCCATTGGCTTCAATGTTAAAAATATTCCTGTTTTAATTTAATATCTAATAAACCGTTTATTATTGTATTCTGCAGTAAAGAGTCTCTTTATTTATAGATTTTTTAAGATCTTTTAGGCATTTTTCAGGATTTTTTGTGAAATACTTTTTTCCGTTTTTTTATCGGTTTTTCTTTTTACTGTAACAGCCCTTTTTATTATCATTCATTGGATCTTATATGTAAATTTCAGACATTTTCGTTCTGTAGTTTCTTTGCAAACAGCGTTTCACTTTTCAAACATTCAAGCGTACTGTTTTGTGTTATTTTTTCACTCCTTTCGTCTGCGGTGTCGGGTTTTTCCGGCGGCTGGTCTGCGCTCTGATCGGCGGCTGCTCGGGTTTCTCTGGCGTGTTCGGCGGGGTTAATCCAGATGTTTTTGCGGATTTCGGTGTGCATTCTCTGGGTTTTGCGGTGAGTGTTCGTCGGGTTTGCGTCGGCTTTTCCCTGCATTACGACAGCCCTGTGGTGCTTGCTGAATACACCGCAGGGTCACTGAAATGGGATCGCCAAATCGCACCGAATTGAAGAGAGCGAAAAGTCACCGAACGTGCGTTGACTTTTCAATTCTCTTTGAATAACCATGTATGTGTTTAAATTGTAATATGGTAATTTAATTTACAAAATTGTTCCCCTGTACAATATGACATTTATTGGGTAAAATAAGTAAATTAATCTTAAATTTGCATGATATATGTGTCTAGAGTATGGAACCCAGCAATGGGTTGCAACAAGTGCTTTAAATACCAAGCGTCAAAATAAGTCACTCTGAGAAATAAGGCCAATGTTCTTTAGCAATATTTTCTTTTTCCTATGGATATTTAGTTTATTTTGGTTGCTCAAAGCAGTGAACCGAATGCATGACGGGTATAAACTACTGTTAACAAAATTACAGTTCTCAGATGGTCTAATCACAGTATTTGATCTTTCTATGTCTCATTTGGTCACGGTGGTTCATGGCAATCAAGCTTCATACATCCAAATTCATAAATCATCATTAAAGAGAAGAATAACAAGTACAATTGAATCAGCTCTTCTTGTCTGATTAGCCTGTTATTTCCAAAAATGCTGATGTTTATTGTAGAAACTGTCAATGCTTTTCCATCTGTATAAACTAAAGGAAGCTGAGAGAAGCAGAAACTTCCTTCATTCCATTACATATTTAGCTCTTGTTTTCGTTGCTTTCCAGGACTTGACATTAAGTTTAAATCATTTGATCTGAACATTATGTTGACTGATATATCTGTTTAGATGGGAACTCCCATTCTCTCATCGCAATTTTTTAACTACATATAATAATTGTATATTCACCAAACAGTGAATCGATGGAGAATTACAATTTTTAAACCCAAAATAGTAGGAAAAAAAAGAAGGAAAACTGGGGTCGTAAAAATAACAAATTCAGCGGTTTTGGCCAAATGTTTACAATTCTCCTCCAGTTCACTGCTTAGTATATAACCCTTGTGTAGCAGCAATGCTCAGGCGTATATTCCAAATCGATGGAACTGCGTGACAGCCTCCAGTATTGTTATGTAACATTCCACTTGCTTTTCCAATATATTCTAACAGGTCTCATTAGGATCACTACAAATCTCCATAAGCAAGATATCCGACCAGTTTTATAATCTATCTTTATCACATTTGCTGGATTTGACACAAAGGCCATTTCTGCCTGCATGCTGGTAATGCAGACCATGTTTGACTTCTCTTTTCTTCAACAAAGCGTACTTGGTGTTTAAGGGGTTAAAACAAAATCCTCAATGCTGAATATAACTAAGCATAAAACCATGATTCTATTGGTACTCTTATCACCTTTTTCATGTATTAGGCAAGTAATAGAATGGGATGAATTTCAGTTTTGTGTGTTTCCTCATCATTAAAATCCATTCATTACAAGCAATTTAGACCAGTGATTCCCCTGGTCCTCGTGTACCCCACTGACAAGCCAGGTTGTCCAGATGTCTGAAGCCCAGCACAGGGGATATGATTTGTCGCTCAGTGATTGCAGGATTCAGTCTGCATTTCCTCACGGTGATCTGCAAAATCTTGTCTGTGACGGGGACTTGAGGACCAGGGTTGGGAAGCTCTGTTATTTACTCATCACAGTGGGCTCTGTTCTGACATTGAAAAAGAAAACCAACATAAACGCATAATGAGTAAGAGATAAAAAAAAGAAAATGACCAAATAGAGTGATAAGAATACAGCTGTGTTTCAACGTTTGTATCAAAACATGATTATTCTAGTTAATGCGAATATTATTTGCAATATACAGAGCACCGCAAATACGGAATAACCTCCCCGACGCCATCAAATCTTCCCCCAGTCTAAAGTCACTCAAGAGCTCCTTACTAACATACCTCAATACAGAATGCACCTGTAAACATGTAACATAGTGACTATATTTCCTACATATTTATTTTCTGTTAATCTGTATATTTGTGTTGTTTTTTAATATCTTGCATTTATTACTTTGTATTTCTGTAACAATTGTAATATTTCAATGTTCTTGAACCCAGGACATACTTGAAAACGAGAGAAATCTCAATGTATCCTTCCTGGTAAAATACTTTAGAAATAAAATAAATAAATAAATGTATATCTGTGTGTCTAAACTGTTAGTGAATTGGTGAATGGAATTAAACTGTCCTGTGCCTGAGGATGTAATCAAATAAAATGTAAACTGAAGGGAATTAGAGTTAAGGTACAGAACACTGAGTTGTCTTGTTTTCTAATTTATTGGAGTTTATTGGATTCCAAGTAAACCAGAATACAGATCCAAATAACCTTCCTCAATTTTTATTGATTGGAAAGAACTCATGGCACTCCATGGAGGGTTCTACTGCCAGGCTGCGTGACCTGTACGATCTTGCTCTCTCTCGAGATCGCATATGGTCGCGGAATGATCACGGAGGGAGACTGAGGACTATTTGTCCCCAGTCTCACTCTGCTCCCGGCAGCAAGAAGCAATGGATTGGACCGCCATTCTCGCCATGGAATGTGTAACGATTGGCACCCACTTGGGCCATCATGGTGGCGAGGAACAAGGAGTGTAGCCCTTTAGGCAGGGGAGCTGCTGACTTGATACAGGACAAATCAATAATACAGATTCCAGGGCTATGCAGGAACCAGACTGAGACACAAGGGACAGGAGGGACAGGAAGAAAACTAAAGGGATCCCTATGCTGGGAATGATTTCTATCTAAGAAACCCTAACAAAGAATAACAGAGCGAGGGGGGGGGGCAAGAAGGTCAAGGGTTAACAAGACAAACAAAAATCCTATACTAAAGAGGTCCTTGTATGTTGGCCTCTGAGTATACTAAACTTACATGAAACAAGAAACGTAATACATAAAACATAGGAATGGTCATAAAAAGCAGAGTTTGGCAACTGAACTGGCATACAGTGATACAGGGAACAGGCAATGGAGAGGTCCAGTGAACACACAAAGGTCATACACAGGAAGGGTTCTCAGCCAGGCAAGGTCAGCAACAAGATATCAGAATTCAGAGTACTGGGAACTAGAAAGAGAATATCCAGAAACAAAAGCCAAGAGTCAAAACCAGAAAAATACGAGACTTGAAGCTTTTCAGCAACACGTGAACCAGGAACAGAACACAAGAATCAGAACCACCATGGAACTCTACAAGCAGTCAATGAGGCTCTGTGCTGCTGGGATATATATAGGGAGTGGGTCTGTGTGATTGGGCCATGTGACCCCAGACAAGGAGATCACAATAGAACCCCAGATCGGCCCAAGACAGCACAGCCAAACACACAGGGAAGAACAGACACGGAGGCCCCTCACCACCAGGAGGCGCGGCCAAAACCAGGGAAAATGTGACAGAATGAGAGGTGAGTATCTGATTTATTGGGGGGGGGGTTAGCTGGTGCTAAGTGATTCTGCAAAAGCGGAATCAGTTAGCACCAGATTTTGGGAGCCGGTAAAAAAATCGGACAACCCTTTGGTGGGGTAATTAGCATTAGAAATTTGTAATATTTTTACTTATCCTAACTCTAATTACTGATTGTTCTCCCCATGTTAAGTATAGGATGCGCAAAGTACAGAAAGCATGCGCAAGCTAGCGCAATCACCGGTGCTCTAACGGATTTTTTCAATGTTTAATGTTAGGAAGGTAATTTGGGGACATGCATTAAAGTCACTTATCCTGAAGTTAACGCTTACACACCTGAACACTACCGTTAGCGTTCATTAGGGAATTGGGCCCTCAGTCAGGAAACTAATTATGATTTGTTACAATACTGCACTTCTGATGACATTAACTAGAATAATGAGTGGCCGTCACAGTGATTCAAACCTCATGAACCTGTAATAATGTCTTCATTATATCTTTTAATTACTATGATATTCTCTTTGTTACCTTCAATATTATTCTAATGCTCCAATGCGTAAAATGGTTTGTATAAAGAAAATGTCGTTAAAATTAGACCTGTGCATTCATTCTAGGACAAATTAGGATTTGTCAGAATTTTTCTGTGATCCGTCTAATTTCCGAATGGAAAAAACACATATGGAGGAAATGGATGGGAAAAAAAGAATCACTGAGCTTGCTATGGACAGTTATTGCTGCACCATGCAATACGATTGAAAGTGTCAAAATTAACACACTGTTCACAAAAAAAACTACTGAACAAGAATGTCTGCAATTAACATATAAGGTCCTATGAATGATAATAAAAAGGTCTGTTACAGAGAAAAGTAAAAAAGCTATTTAAAAAAAAAAATCGAAAAAACTTTGCCGAAAAAAATCCCTGAAAATGCCTAAAAGACCCTTAAAAATAAATAGACTTTTTGCTGCAGATTAAAATAATAAATGGTTTGTTAGATATTGGATAAAATCTGAAATATTTATAACATTGAAACCTATTGGATTCGCCGGATTAAACCTGCCGAATGAAACCACATGAACAGCAGGGCATTTCACTGCTGTTTGGTGTTCTCTGAATAGATTAACCATTGCATTTCTATGGGGGGATTTCACTGCCATCAAACAGCACTGTATTTGCAGGCAATTCGCCAAAATTTGACGAACTGCCTGCTTTCTCAATGGCCACGAAAGTGCACCATACGGGGAAATTCCCTGTTCAGTGCCACTTCGACGCCTGATCGTCCGTCTCTGAATAACAGAGTTGGTAGTGAGGGGGTTAAAGTCAAGTGGTAACCATTACAAAATATTCTTTGCCATTATATTTTTTAAATTTTTGTAAAACAATGAAACACATACAGGGTTATTCAGAGAGCGTGAAAAGCAGGAGAATGACTGGAGAATGAAAAATTCTAGGTCAAAATAGCCGATTTGGAAAGTGAGATGAAAGGGAGAATATTTCTGGTTTGGCTATTTTGACCTAGAATAACCCTGTAAATAAACTAAAATAAAATATTATAACTGTGACTGAGAACATGAGCGTAGATATAGCAAAACAAATACATTTATTGGATGAAAATCTTTTATTCATAAAAACATTAGTAAAAAATACTGTAAAATAATACAACCACAAAATGAAATTGTAAGGAAACAAATTATTACATTTTAAAATGGGTAACTTTTCTTCAGTGATACCAAAATCTATGTAGAATTTAAAGTGAAGCACATCATATGGAGTATTTCCAGAATAACTACAAATGTTTATCTGGATTATCTACTTGAGATACATTGTTTAAAACAAATCTGTCTAAATAGCTTAAAGTGCTTGAACTGTTTTGGTATTTGGTTATACATTACATCCTTTGAAATATTATTGAAACAAAGCAGTGAGGTTTCCTAGAACATTGAACACAACACATTTTAAATATACATATCACTACTTTCATTGCATTATTGGAAACAGATGTCTATAAATCACTTTACATTTAATTTTAAATTCTAATTTTGAAATTCCATTACTCCGGTGCTACATAAATTGCAATAATAAAAATAAAAAATAAACACCAACAGAAAGATCTCATGTTAGGTAAACAGGGTAGTGATATTTCATTCTTAAATGGACACACTAGAGTTAAAACAGGGATCAGGAGAAACACGGACAGCTGAAATACTGTATCTGCATAACCCGTAAGAGCAGCAGGCAGGGGACTGAATGCTCACTCGAGCATTCAGCCAGTCCAATGGCTCTAAGTGTGAGGACATTGAGAATATTTGGCTTCTCTGGAACGTACTAACTGACTGTACATTCCCGACCTAAGTCCAGGAAGTCTGACCAGCTCAATTTGATTGACAGCTTTCTGGGCAGTGTAATACCTCCCACTAGGAGGAGGGAGGACATTCAGACTATGGAAATTACATTAAAAGAATACTTTAGGCCCCATGACCATTTAATGTGATTTTTAACCATAATTGTATTGATTTATTGTATATTAGAGTGTAGTCGTGTTTAATAGAATTCTCTCTTAACTTCTTTATATTTTCAAACATTTATGTATTCGCTAGTAATGTTTAAAATTGCAATATAATTACACAGCCTTTCTTGAGATATGTTTTACTGAATGTGTTACATCAACTCACCGTGCTTTACTAGAACAATTTGCATGAAATGATGGATGAGCGAAGTTTATTTACAGAGCATTACTGTAAACTGTTTAAGTGCAGGTTTACAAGAGCCCTATTATTGAGCTTAACACAATTTACGTTTATTAGCGCACCACGGTTGCTTCTCTGTTTCTTCTCGCTCTCTTTGTTTGTTCTCATTATGTTGGCACTTTCATTATTTATTTTACATAGCAAATCTACACAGAGCCATTAGTTTGTCATATGTTTATTATGAACACTGTATTGTTGGAAACCAGCTACAAAATTGCAGGTGTCTCTGTTAATATTTTATTGTTGGCTAATTATTCAAACTTTACTCTGCTGAATCATCTCATAAAAAATTTAAATCTCTGCCTATCTCGTCTGCTCTTCTGTGAATGAATGCTGGCATTTCTTCATGAGATGATGGAATAAAGACTCTGAAAGTTAAAGATCCATGTGGGGAAGGTTGTATGGGGTGAATTACATTGATTCTGTTTAATTACACCAGTACATTCAATAAATAAAAAATATATGAAGACCCTGAACAATGCAAAAGAATTCACAGTGAAAATACACTTCCAGGATGAACTTGAGCAAGATCATTTTCAAACATTCTTAATGTTGAAACATTAATCAACAAAGGAGATGTGGTTGGAGCAGCCCATCAAAGCATATATGCATATGTATATCAGCGATCAAAATTTCAAGTCCCAAGCTGCTAGCCAGGCCTTAACAGTTACTTGCCACTAGTTGCGCCACCTAACCCCTATCCTGTCCTGCCTGCGTCTGCATTCCTACTCGCCCTCATGTAATTTCCACTCGCCAAATGTGAGCAGGTAAGTGGGAATTTTGAGGCCTGTGTATATAAACATGGGTAAGTGATTTTATAGAGTGTGGTATCTGTGGCAAGGTTTAATAGGATAGTGCATGAAATTGTGAAAAGTCACAAAACCGAAGACACATCTTGGTCTAGTCAATCACATTGTCCCCACAGCTGCACTGATCTGCCTCACATTGGAGTTTGCAAATACTGAACCCCCTCCTCCAAAACCACCAGTGATTACTATCAAAGTGTTGAAGAAAGGAGGGGGTCATGCTAACTTTATAGTTACCCCCTTCACGATTACTATTGCGTATACTTCAAAAGCACCTGCAGGTGCCCTGAGATCGAGTATACCCAATCTGGTCTAATTCTACAGCAATATAAAGGAGTTTCTTTTAATGCAAATGGACTCCAGACCATGCTTCTAAAATTTCAACACTTCAGACATGACAGGTAATGTATTGAAATTATTTGAAGATTTTGCAGGTCCATTTTTTCTATATGGATGGGAGCCTTCTGCCTTCCAAATAGCATTTAACTCGAGCAACGTATACAGCGGGATGCCTCTGTATATATTTACATTGTGGTTAATGGAAAGTAATTTTCCACAAAACCACAGGGTCCTGCTACTGGTTTTATGGAAAATCACTTGATAGTCAAGGAGTTAAATATAATCTTTTTTTAAGTAGTCCTTTGTCAAGGATAGCGTGTAACCCAGCACACAACCCAAACCCAGCACTCAGACAAAACCCGATTAAGCAAGAAAACCCCTAATCTGACAGGCTGGTCCTCAGAAAGGCCAGTTCTAAACTGAATAAAGAATATGAACAATGACAATACATAAAAGTACTGAACTGACAGGGACAAGAGAAAGACTGCAGTAAATATACAAAGCCAGAGGTCGGTACACAGAATCTGTATACTAAATAACCAAAGAGGGAATAAAGAGCAAAACCAAAAGTACAGATACTTAAGTCAGGGTAAGTATACAGAATTAGTAGAATTCAAACAGGGACATGAGCAGAAACCAAAACTGAGAATACTTAGCCAGGGGTCAAACCAAAGGATCACGGATATACTGGAACGCACTGAGGGGCCACTGGAAATCACAACAGGGCTCAGAACTCTGCCAGTTACTGCTATTTAAAGACCTCCTAGCTAGCTTTATGACCAGGTGCAGAAGGCCTCGAGGATATGTGTCCAGAACAGCGCCCTCTCTGCCCAGGAGGCCTAACTGTGGCACGAGTAAGACCAGCACCAGCAGCAGGCAAGACACCCCCACAATAACCCTCACCACATAAAGTTTTTCAGTTTTCTGCACAAGAGTGAAAGTGTGATAAACAAAACAGTAAACAATATTAACCCATTGCTGCTGGGAACCTCACGGTGCAAGGCGGTCCCCAAAGCCGCGGGGCATAATAGAATGATGATTCTGAGGTCAACATATTGCCCACTTCCCATCCCGGCAAGCCAAGAGCGTCATTGGCTCCCGCAGGACGCCTGAATTTGGCAGTCCGATGGCAGCTGATGGCATGCATGCATTGAAGGGCGAGACATAGGTGGTATAGGAAGCCACTGATTCGTGCTATGCTGCCGAGTGGCATTTAGACCCACCCTCCGTGAGGATGTCATAGTACGCCGTGCAAAAGTGAATAAAGAAACTCCAGAGTGCACGATAAATTTCAATGGATTTAATCCAACAACAGGAAAAAAGGCAACGTTTCGACCATGACTGGTCTTTGTCAAGCCTAGGCTGACAAAGACCAGTCATGGTCGAAACGTTGCCCTTTTCCTGTTGTTGGATTAAATCCATTGAAATTATCGTGGACTCTGGAGTTTCTTTACTCACTTTTGACTGTTGGGGCTGTGCAAGAGACCCCCACTCCATTTATCCACCTTGGGTTGCATCAGGCACAATTTTTCACATAGTACGCCGTGCGGCGGGAAGGGGCTATAAAAAAAAGATTTGCAATATCTGAAAAACATATTGCTGTTTTATTATTAATAATGTGGATTTAAATAAATACTAAATATAGGTAATATATAGATAGATATCAGACATAAAACAGGACATTCGAACATATTTTTGATAACCGACACTTACATCCGTAATGCAAGCAGGAGCTGTTAAAAGAAGATTTAACACAGATCGACACTGCCACTTACACTATGCTAATTACATTTCACAATTTTCCAGATCTGGCACAAATGATGATGTTCTCTGCTAGTGATTGGAATTAGTGGTGCTCTGAGGAATGAAAATCATCTCTAACGAGGGCTGTGTTTCATCAGGATGCATGGATAGATCATTGTTGTTCTGAATGTTCTCCAGACATCTTCCTCTCAGTGTCTTTACCCTGTATCTCTTCAGAAGAGTCACAAGAATTGCTTTCATCATCACCATCGCTATGTATTTCCCCGCACACGCTCGTGGACCAAAACCAAATGGCTGGAAGTAACGATGAGGAACCTACAGAAGATAACAAAGGAATGTCTTGTGAAAACCCCAACATTTCTGTAATATCGTGTGTTAAGAGCAAAAGAAATCAAGATTAACATATCGTGTTAGTCCTGCATTACCTGTTTAGACATAAGTGAAATATCTCACTCAGGACGTCATTATAAAAAGAAACTCCCATGTTTCAGTAAATAATGAGTGAAGAGAACAGGATGGATCTGTGTAATACCGCAAACTGATATTGACGATTTATGCAACCCTGTCTCACGCATTTCTTATTGATAGAATTAACATTACATGTTGAGGCCGGCTGCACCACTGTACGGATTTAATTTACTACATATGGAAAATACATTTTAATTAAGTTTCAATAACAAAGAGTACATAATGTGTGGGCAAGTTGTAGAGGACTAATCTGAAAATATAAGGAAGAGTATTTTTGAAATATTGGACACATAGCAAACACATACAGTGAGGGAAAAATATTTGATAACCTGACGATTTTGTATGGTTGTCCACTGACAAAGAAATGATCAGTGTATAATTTTAATGATAGGTTTACTTTAACACTGAAAGACAGGATAACAACACAAAATCCAGGAAAATGAATTTCAAAAAAGTTATAAATTGGTTCTTCACTGTTGTATATCAGAAATAGTATGTGACATAGTCAATAAAGAGCTACATTCCATTAGGTGCAATAATGATCTCAAGACACTCGGTTGCGACACATCACACAATCGTTACTGCACTGCTTTTTTTGCAGTTTGGCTTGTTGTGCCTATAATGTTAGTTTACGTGTCTTATACTTTGTACAGGATGTGCAAACCTGCACTACCTCTGGAATGACAAGTGATTACATTTTCAAAAATAGCGACACAATTGCACCTGCTATAGCCAGGTATAATGTGATTAAAGTACAGCAATCACATCTGCTCACGTCCAAGGCTACTCCGAGGTCCTCTCCTCAATCCACAGTCTTGTTTTTTCAAAATCACAAGGAAACTGAGGAAAAATAGTTCCTCAATCTACTTCTGCCAGAAATTGCGCAGCGCAAGATCTCACAGGATCACTCAATGGAGTCCAGAACATGTCCCACGAGCGGTGTCTGTCACTGATCGAATTAGCGCAAAATGATTTGCGCTACGACCAGGATGCAGCATACCATACTTATGCAAGTGAGTAACCACTCTCAAATCACCACTTCTAAAGGAATGGGACCCATTGTGTGGTATGAAAGTATGTATTTTTAGGCGTCTTGCCCAAGGACACTTGCTGGAGAAAAGTGCCGAGCAAGATTAGAATCTGCATCTCCATAGTTACAGAGCAGTGTTACTTACTCTACCCAGCCGTTACTATAGGGTGGAGTGGGTGGTGTAAATGTGGGAAACCATTTAGGAAATTAATACCATGACGGAAAAAAAAAATTGATTGACTTAGAAAATATTCATATAATTCAATACTATCTTATTTTACCGTCTCCACTCAGAATTGTAAATAAGTAAAATCTATTCACTTCGATAAATTGATACATTTGAACGTCTCTTCTCTTACCCTCTCCTTTTACAATTGTATGTATTTTTTCAGAGGTAAATAGATGTTTGACATATATTCTCTAGGGTTTTAAACCAAGGCCAGCTGGTTTTTATCCTCATTAGCTGGTCGTATGCTGGGCAACATGAAACAAATAAACAGTGGAAAGAATTGGATGTAGCTGTGTAATACCACAGACTGAATTACCATGCTGAGCAGACTATATATAGCTAGTTGGTTCAAACCATCAATGAATATATGATGATTACACGTTTCCTTCGAAGAAAAGCCTGTGAGTTTAATTACTTTTTGGGGAAAAAAATATTTGACTTCTAAATTCCCAAGAGGTTTAAAGATTAACTTGAATTTAACAGCGATTACTTAAATATTGTGGATTAAACATCAGAGAATATTCTACTTAAAAAGTTAGAAATGTTCAGTAATAATATTTGCATATCTTTCCAAAAGTGTAGAATTGAAAAAAATGGTCTTTTCATTATATGTAGTATATATACACACATATATACACAATATATTTTACTATACATTATTCACATATACTAGCAATAATGAGCGCTAAATATATATCAAAATTAACCAAAATCGAGCTGTATATAAGTAAAATTTACTGTTAAATTACAATTCTTCATTATCTATTAAATGAACCATAAGGCCTGTTCAGTGGGATTGCCAATCCCAGTTACAAATATTCAGATTCATTGAGCAATACATAAGCACGTCATTGCTATATTACAGAACGTACCGTCTTCTCAAAATTTTCCAGGGTGAACTCATTCGGTTTGGGAAAAAATTCAACTCTGTGCATGCGTCCCACATTCAGAATGATGTTGGTGCCTTTTTTTACGTAATAGCCATCAATGACATCATCTTCCAAAGCCTTACGCATGATCAGGTCTACGACGGGTTGGTACCTCATACTTTCATGGATGAAGTTTTCCAGAACCCTAAGGTTTTGCATATCACCGGTCTGTACTTCTCTGTCACCTACACAATGGCACGAAATAAAGCAAAATGACACTTTAGTACATTTGGTCTGATGATGCAATAACGTCCAACATAACCCAAATATAACAAGATTTTAACACCGTACAATGAATTCAACTAGGGACATTATATTGCAATTTTCTGTTAATTTACTGTAATTGATATTATTATTATTGTTCCAGTTAATGACCTCCTCTATGTAAGTATCTTAAAACTACATCTGAATAAAATCCCTCATATTATTTTATATTTTACTATAAATTATAACATTTACCCTCCTTTTGCAGTCTACATGTTCAATGTATAATGTCATGTCATCATTTAGGTTGTTTATAATCAGGGCAATCAGTGGATTTTTAACAGTAACATTCCCCGAGGTGCACATTAGTAGAAATTTGTGTCACCCATTATGAAATTAAACCAAGGACAGTGCTGATATGCACACTATCGGGCTGATTTGATCTGGCATGTACCGACTGCTCGGAGGAAGTACAAACGATGGGCAAAGTCACATGTAATTTACTAATGCTGGGATGGTAAAAGTGACACTAACTTTAAAATAACCTTTGTTACTTAAATATAAGCAAAAAGCTATTTTTACAGTCTGCAAAAGGTGAAGGAGAAAACATCCATTTCTTCACCAGATGCACACATTTTGTCATGACATTAGTAACGAATCTGGGACAAGTTTCTCGTGCTTGTTCTACAAATAATAGGTTTTTGATAATGATTATTACGGGAGGTCATACCCTCTTGTACTTTACATTTCATACCATGTCATAATCCTCCCAGAAGGTCAGTATCCTCTAAAATGTTGACTTTTACATTTTTGAAATACTATACATTTTACCCCAGGACATACTTGAAAATGAGAGAAATCTCAATGTATCCTTCCTGGTAAAATACTTTATAAATAAATATATAAAAAGCCACTCTCCTCCTCCTCCCCGTTCTCCTTGTCATATCTCTACCATCATTGCCGTCCAAACCATATGAATCATTTCATTCCTTCTTTCTGCCTTCCTTTTATTCTTCCATGCTCTTTCTTTACCCTATTTTATTTTTCACCCAGGAATTGGTCCTTCTTTTAGGTGATCTTCATATTCCACATACACTATGCTTACTTATGTATCAATCCAGTACCACTTGTATACAGGTTTATTCGTGAGGTGTATGAGTTTGTGTGAGTATGCATTTTTAGATTTGTGAAGTGTTTCATGTATGTGAATGTAAATATACATTTATGTATACTGCTGGTCTGTGTTACTATAGAAGTATAATCCATTATGTTCTTTGTACCTCGCCTCACTTTGTCTCTGTCACTCTATCTCCATTTATCTCCACCTCATAATGCCTTTCTCCCACATTCCTCCCTCCACTCCATAATGCCCTTAATGTCATCTCATAATGTCCTTTGTGCCTCCATTTCTGCCTCCGCATCTCCTATATGTCTCTTGTTCCCCTTCTTAATGCACCTGGTACCTCACGTTTCCTGTTTCCATCTGCCTTCCTCTCAAGATCCATCTACCTTGAAAATGTCCTATGCATCTCTTTAATGAGTTTTGCACATGCACCTGTCCCAATGCCTTTGACACCTCTCTACCCTCCCTCCTTAACCCTTTCGCTGCTGAGGCTTTTCCCGCCTATGCTGAGTCATTTTTACCTGTTTTGCGCATCATGTTTAAACGTGTTTTGAAGGCTTATTTAGTATATGACCAGACATATTATATTATCGTTCTTTCCGTCAGACTCAGTAGATTCATAATATGTCATTATTATATGTTACGTTATGTCATGTCTGTATAGTATAACAAAATGCAATAAAATATGTATTTTCAATAATTTACAATGTGTAAAGTGTTTTTTTCCACATTTTAACATGCGAGCAATTGCGGTTATATTTTGTATGGGGTGCGCTTGTTAAAATTAGAGATGGGGTCTCGTTACATTTTTTTTTGGGGAAAATGACACTATTTTTAACAAACGCATCGCATACAAAAATCGTTAGTGCAGCATCATTGTTCACATTATAATTGAAATGGGAACAATATTGCTGCATTAACAAACCAAAAAAAATAAAAAAAAAGTGTTTATTTTTTTATTTTTTATTTTTTTTTTACATTTTTTTTAATTTTTATTTTTCAATTGTTTTTTTTTTTTACCAAATTTTTCACTTTCATGTTTGGTATCGTTGGAACGGCCATGCTCTGGCCGATCCAACGATACCAATTTAACCCTAGCTGCCACGGATCGGGAGATAGGGAGTTCATTGGAATTCCCTATCTCCACAGTTGGTGGCAGTTAGGGGTTAAGTCTAGGACTGGCGTCATCGTGCTACGCACGATGACGCCAGTCCTCTGGGGAGTTCCCGGAGGCTTGGCCGACATCCAAGATGTCGGCCAGCTCCGGAAAGGATCGCGAACCGGCGCTTTTCAGCGCCGATTCGCGATCCAGCTCCCCAGGGGTTAATGCCAGGCATCATTTGGAGGGCAGGCTGTGCCCTTCCAAATGATGCTGGGTTAACCCCCTGTGCGCCGCCGATCGGGAGGGAGAGAGGTCCGAAGGACCTCCCCCCCTCCCTTTCAGGCGCCTCCTCCGCACATGCGGGGGGGGGCGCCTGAATTAGGTGTCATCGCGCCCCCGCGATGACACCTAATTCTGGCGGCTGCTGGTCCGGATGCCGGGCTGACATCCAGGATGTCAGCCCGCACCGGAGGGGCCAGCGATCGGCCGGAACCCGGCTGAACGCTGACCCCGATGGGAGGACGCGCTCAGCGCGTCCTCCGCATACCAGCGGGACTGCTGAGGACGCGCTGAGCGCGTCCTCAGCAGTGAAGTGGTTTTAATATCCCTTTTAGACATCCTCAGGGCACTATCATCTGCCCTAAACTTAAACAGGTATGCTAAGGGGGAAAAAAATGCGCTCCCGTGATTCTGTATCCATCTATTGCCTTCAAAGAATTGTAGGAATTGTAGGTGTAACAGCAACTGGGGTTTACTGGTCTCCCAATTGTGGACCAGACCCGAACCTGTTACAGTGTCCGTCATTTCTCTTCAGCAAAGCAGATTCGCAGCAGCATCCCTTCTCACAGCCCTCAGACAGATTTTGAGGGAATGCTGTATCTTTCTAAGTATCTCTCCCCAAACACCAGACACACAGCTTAATGCAGGGGAAAATGAATATTTGCTTTAATGGAAATGAGAGCAATGGGCAACAAAGAGGGGGAGGTAACATGACAAAATCAACAGAATACATTGTCTAAATTAGGGGGAGTTGAATTCCTAGAGAAGACATAGCAACCTAATTAGTTACACAATAGAAGAGATTAACAAACACAGAGCATCAGATAAACCTAAGGGCAAACAGATAAGAGAACAATAAATCTACATTGTATTTCTAACACAAAACTAACTCCTAAAATACAGTTTCAAGATAAATGTATTTCTAACTCATTAACCGTTACGTGACCCTTATGCCCATTGTCCTCGAGAACTGGATTTGCCAAATTGGTCCATGATCTCTTGGCAGGAGGCCAGCATCCACACCTCTCCAACAGGCACAGAGGTCATGCAAAGTGTGGGCAAGGGTGCCAAGGAGGGTGAGGGCACAAAGGTAAAGGGAGCTTCGGTTACAGTAGGCATCAACATCTGGGGGGGGGGCAAGAGCTTGACAGCCCTGCTGTAAGCAGTGAATATACGGACAAAATAGACAAGTCGAAGGAAGACCAAAGCCAAGATTTTTTTAAATTGCTTTCAAATAACTATTTAAACAACTATTGTTCATTTGATTGCTCGTGATGGAATTAGTAAAAGAATGAAAGAATACTATGAAGCTTCCTAATCATGTGATGTAGTTTGCAATTCTCAACCAGTTTACCATGGAAGCCTCTACCTAGAAAACTTAACACATGTGCTGGCGTCAGTAATCGATCATGGAAACATTGGCTAATTCTCCATAGTTTATTGAGTACGCACTTTATTGAATAACCTTTTAAGTATGCTCATCATGGCATTGGAAGACATATGTTTCTTTACAGCTTAATCCACAGAATAATATTTGTCTACATCTTCAAAAGCAGAGTTAATTACTTCCAACAGAATGACTAGGAATAGAAATATAAGGTCAGTGTGAGCCTGATATGGTTTTTGAGTTTGCTCTCATGGAGCTGATTTCTGAGATCAATAAAGATATGGCCGTGATGAGATTGTCCATTTTCAGTTTTTAGATAATGGTTTTGCCTTTAGTTGCTCACCTGTAACAGTGTTTATTTCATTCATTATAACCTCTTCTATCTTTGGATGCTGAGCTATGAGAACCAACATGAAGAAGAGGGACACGGACATGGTATCAGGGGCGGCAATCAGCATCTCCAAGATGCACTGGTTAACGTTTTCAGCTGACAGCTCTCCGTGGTTCTGTAACAAGAAAAACAGATTTATAAATAAAAATATATTTTGACTTTGCTTTGCAGCTCGTGCTATTAATTAATAAATAGACACTCTGATGACTTAAGATCATCACTTGCTATTCTCAGAATTAAACTGCATGGGATATTTTCCAAAGCTGATATTGATTTGCATAAAAAGATCTTGTGATTTTACTGCTCATACCCTGAGAAAAATAAAGAAAAAAAAAGTCATTCTGTTTAGAAAAGTTTTTCCTAGAAGTTTTAGGAACAAGAACATTTTCCATGTCACTGCAAAGAAAAGTAAAATAATTCTGCTCACTGAAAGACTATTCCCTGTAACAAGGAGAGACTAATGGAAACATTTGAGGGGTTATTCAGAGAGCACAAATCAAATTCCCCGACCCTGCGATGAATTCAGCATTCACCACAGGGTCCTTGAAGTGCAGGGAACGGATCCAAATATCCACTGAAAATCTGCCGAAAATCCGCCGATAACCTTGCCAATAATTGCCGAAAAATCAGATGGATCCGAAATGCCACAGAAAACCCGCTGTACGTACCCAACGATCCACTGCAAACCCGCCGAACACTTCTGGAAAAAGATGACAATCCGCTGAACACAGTGCCGACCAGCCGGAGGATAAAGCCGACAAGCCGTCGAACGAGGTAAAAAACCCCCCACAAACTGACAACTAGACGAAAATGTCTGGAATTGATATTTAAGGTCCTATGAATATTAATAAAAAGGTCTGTTACAGAATTAAAAAAACGCATTAAAAAAAATCTGAAATATTTTTTTGCAAAACAAATCCCAAAAAATGCCTAAAGAATCTAAAAAAAAAAAAAAAAATAGAGACTCTTTGCTGCAAATTAACCCCTTAACGATGGGTACTACCTGTCAGGGGTAACTTAATGCCGGTGAGGCGTACAGGTACGCCTCACTGACAGGTGCTGTTGTGAGCCTCAGATTGTGACCCACCCCTCAGCCGAATTGCAGCACATGTCATTGCCTGCAGAGGGACGGCCTGTATTCAATACTCAATCATGTACATAATCGTGCAGGTTCGATGGAAGGACACTGGGAACTATCTAGTGCTAACAAGAGTAATGAGTGACCTTGGAATTATTTGTTATTCCCTGGCTGCCTTCACATTAGCACAAAGTATGCAAAGTATAGGAAGTGGTAGTTCACAGTAACATGGCACAAACGTCTGCGGCTTGACTGGAATAGCACAGAGGCTGATATTAATAATGAGTGGGGTTTGTTACACTTGCAAAAGTTAACAACTCAGGTACACAGTCAAGTCCCTATTCCAGCTAAGTGTTAATATGATGAAATTCGTGTGAACCAGGGGTCAAGTACTAAAAAAATAAGTGCAGGATCTGGAAGATTTCTGCCCCCAATTAACCACCAAGTCATCTCCTACATAACACACCAGCCAGACTCTAATTTGATATTAACGTGTTTATAGAAAAATGTACAATAAATTATATTTATGATGATGTAACATAGAAACATATGATTAAACACCTAAACAAAAGTTTTATAATGTAAAGGACCGATGGGAAACTCTGTTCCTCCTGCTATAATAGTGTAGGAACTACATTCCTGCCCGACTTGACCCCTGGTGGAAACATATGTTCAGAGATAATTAAGGGGAGGACATCTCCCTCATCAACTCCAGTTGATCCACACTTTGATATTATAGAACAGTGGTTCCCAACCGCGGTCCTCAAGTCCCCCTAACAGGCCAGGTTTTATGGATTCCCTTGGGGAAATGCACTGAATCCAGCAATCACTGAGCAGCAAATCATATTATCTGTGCTGTGCTTCAGATATCTGGAAAACCTGACCTGTTGGGGGGACTTGAGGACCGCGGTTGGGAACCACTGTTATAACATATAAGAAGAGTGGGCTCCCCTGGTTGAAATAGGATCTTTCTGACCCTTTGACTGAATCATAGGTTGCAGATCTTTTTATCCAATATTTCGAAGAGAATACATATATTTTATTTTTTTGAGAAAGTCTTTAAGGCTGGGGTCAGACGAAAGCAGTGCGAACGTGCATTAAGCCGCACTTTATTACGGCCGTGGTAGCAGCAAATGACGTCCAATGCAGGCCCACACACGAAGTACGGCCGCACGAAAGTTCAGCCGCGCAACGCAAGCGGCAAACGAATGCATTTTTGCAAGAACGTCGAACCGCTAGTACTGACGCACAGAGTGCGCTTCGTCCGCATAGCGGCGTGTGTGCGTGATTAGGAGACGTCAGACGCTGCTCATGCCTACATAACGTCCAGACACCCAAAGTTTCCTGGTTTGGATCCGTAAGAAATCACGGCCGAAATTGCGTATCGTATGACCGCTATCGCGTATTCCGTGAAAATGTACGTCCATGCATTCGGACGCATTTTTTTAGGGACGAAAATGCGAAAAATGCGTTCGTCTGACCCATGCCTTACCAAGAAGGATACATTGAGATTTCTCTCGTTTTCAAGTATGTCCTGGGTGGCGAGTATGTACCGTTAGGTGTCTTGCCCAAGGACACTTACTGGAGAGGTGCTCTTGCTGGGATCAAACCTGTGTCTCCACAGTCTCTCTCCACGGTTATAGAGCAGTGATGTTACCTCTACTCCACCCAGCCGGTACTTACACGTTGTATATATGATAGTTACTGCTTTCGTTCAGTGCTCAATCATATATTTTTCCCCACGTCAAAGCTTTTACCTCTTTTTTAAAATGCATATTTTATACATATGTATATAGGAGTGTACTCCATTTGAAATACAAACATTGCGCACCTGGGCGAATATCAGTTCCGAGGCAAAATCCATATCCTTATCCAGCTTCTCTAAGGTTGAAAGCTCCTGGCGTTTTTGCTCAATTAGAATTTCTATAGCTTCTTTCAAATCATTCCTGCAAAGGAACGAAGAATTTTATTCAAATACAAAAAGAGGACAAACCTCTATAAACCAGGTCTTAATTATTACCAGTACAGAACTGTCGTTCAAGAAATCTCTTTCGGAGCCACAGTAAAAAGGGAATTAAACCCTTAAATCTAAACCACATATGTGTGTGAGACTACCCCTGGAGAACCTGCTGGAGTCCACCGGCTACTAAACACATCTAATTGTCACACAAATATACTTAAATCCTAACTTTTATGAAATTCGCATAAAATATGCAAAAGAAAACAAGACGTGTAAAACCCAAAATGTGAAACAATTACAGTGATTAAAGTTGTTTTCTTTTGCTTATTTTCTAGAAATTTAAAAAAGTTTGATTTTAATTATATTTGTGTGACAATTAGATCTGTTTAGTAGCCGGTGGACTCCAGCTGGTTCTCCAGGGGGTGTCGCACGTATTTATAAATTAAATTATTTATTTATTCTACAGTATTTTACCAGGAAGGATACATTGAGATTTCTCTTGTTTTCAAGTATGTCCTGGGTTCAAGAACATTGTATTGTTACAGTTGTTCCAGATATACAAAGTAATAAATGCAAGACATTAAAAACACAACACAAATACACAGATTAACACATAAAATAAATATGTAAGTAAAATAGTCACTGCGCTACATGTTTACAGGTGCATTCCGTATTGAGGTATATTAATAGGGAGCTCTTGAGTGTCTTTAGACTGGGGGAAGATTTGATGGAGTCTGGGAGGTTATTCCATATTTGCGGTGCTCTGTAGGAAAATGAGGATCGAGCCACTTTCTTTTTGTATTGTGGTATTGCAAGTAAGGTGCAGGTCCTGGATCTGAGGTTATAGGATGAGGGAACTGCTGGGGGAAGCAGCCTATTCAGGTAGGGTGGCAGCTTCTCAGAAAAGCTCTTAAACTCCAGGTTGGAAAGGTGAAGAGTGCGTCTGGATTCCAGCGATGGCCAGTTTAGCTCTTTTAACATGTCACAATGGTGGGTCATGTAGTTACATTGTAGCACAAAGCGGCAGAAAAAGTTATACAATGTAGTAAATTTATGAAGGTGTGTTTGCGGGGCAGCTGCATACACTACATCTCCGTATTCAAAAGCCGGTATAAGCATTTTCTGTACAATCTGATTTCTTACCGCGGGGCTCAGGCAGGATTTGTTTCTGTACAGGGCACCTAGTTTGGTGTAAAGTTTAGATGAGAGTTTTTCGATGTGGGGGCCTAAGGATAGATTTGGGTCTAACCACATACCTAGATATTTGAGAGAAGTGACTGTGGTCAGCGTGCCATTTGATTTTGTCCCAACACATAGATGTGGAGTTTGCAATTTATGTAGTTAAGGTTCTGTTCCAAAAAGCATCGTAAGAGTTTTGTCAGTATTTAGAAAAAGTTTGTTATCTGCAATGTGGTTAAGAATTTTATAACTTGGAACATGTTCCAGACGTTTCATCTCTTATATCTTTTAGTTAGCAATAAAAGCAATTATTCACTAAACAGTGAGTTGGGGTGTGTTGATTTGTAGGTCAAAATAGCTTAGTTTGAATAACACTGTCAAATCCATGGAGTTCTGAATTTTAATATTTTGTCCCAGGTTTTGCAGATCAGCTGACAGCTCCCCATTGAATACTTACGCAGAATTTTCATACTTCTTGTAAAGCCAGGAGATTTTGAAGAATATATCTGGTTTGAGGAGCAGGGCTTGCCACGCATCAAAGTATTTCTGGATCTTCAAAACAATATCATTTTCTAAAATAACAGCGAAAATAATGTGGTTAGGTTATTACCGTTTTATTATTATACGTAGAGGACAGCAACATGGTGCAGAGAGGAGTGATGTGCTTATTATATTGTGAGATACGGAGAGATAAAACGAGATCCTGAGAGGAGTTTAGGAATGGGGGAAAAAAAACAACAAAACTCCCCCAAAAAAGGAAAAAAAATATAAAAAAAACTAATAAAGTTTACGAATAAGTTTAACTAAATGACCTAATGTGGAATAAGTAAGGAGGAAATTATTACTAAATAATTAATTGGGATCTCATTATTATGCGCTGTATTGAAAGGAAGGAATTGATTTACATGTGTAGCCTTGAAGGTCATGAAAGTTATTTCTCCATTTCTGTACAAACAAAGGCAATATAACCCTAAGGCAAGTCAATTGGTTATACACTAGGATGGCAGGACATATTTTATTTAAACGACTATAAATGTGTATGTAATCTGAAATAAATCTGCACGTCAATGCAATTTTAGCCACTGCAGACAGTGAAATTGTAAAGTAGGGAATGTATCTCTTGAATGCCAAGTGATTTTTCATAGAACCACTGGCAGGACCCAGTTGTTTTATGAAAAATAATTTTTCTATTACCTTCACAGTAAATGAACAAAGAGCTGCTTCTTTGTATATGTTCACTTTGATAGTTAGAGAGCTCCCTCTGCTGGCCACAAACTGCTACTACATTTACATTATGCTTTGAGCTCCATTGTTCTGTGCAGGAAAAACAGACCTGGAAGCTTTTCAAATACGTTTCTTTGCATTGCTCCAGAATTAGATCAGTTACAGTTACAAGTATTTATAAAGCGCCAACGAGTTCCGTAGCGCTGTACAATGGGAGAGACAGAATAAGAAATATACAAGTTACACACACAGAACAGTAGGAGAGAGGACCCAGCTCAAGAGTTTACAATCTAACAGGTCTATTCAAAGAAAGGTGAAAACGAGGAGAATGACTGGAGAAGTGAAAATTCTAGGTCAAAATAGTCAAACCAGAAAAATTCTCCCATTTATCTCACTTTCCAAATCGACTATTTGGTCTAGATTGTTCTCTTCTCTTGCTCGTTCTCCTGGTTTTCACCTTTCTCTGAATAACCCTGTGTCGGAGTATCCGCGATATTAGGGCACCTGCAGGTGCTTCTGAAGATCAAGTATACTTGATCATGTTAGTGAAGGGGTTGATGATGTCATTTGAAATCTGCTAATATTATTGAACATGTGGGGGGCTATCCACTAATTTCAAAGTATGTGGGTGTATTGTCTCTAAAGTGTCACTCCACTGAAAATAGAGGCTGTAATAAAAATAAAAAACTTCAATAAAAATAAACACAGCCTGTGACTCCTTCATTTCAGCAACATCGACAAAAAAAACATATAACATTTTCTGTAGATGTTGAAATAAAGGAGTTATAGACTATCTTTAATTTTATTGACGTTTTTATTTTTACTAGAGTCTCTACATTTAGTGGAATGACGTTTTAGGGTGAATATATCCACATACTTTCAGGGTTATCCAAAGAGATCCGAATTGCTTGAGAAAGGTAACCGAACGCTGAAAATCAGCACTCGGTTACCTTTCCTGGCCATTCGGCTATCCAGAGAGCAGGCAATTCGCCAAATACTAGCGAATTGCCTGCACATACGGTGCCTGTTCGGTTCCTGTTCGAGGGCAGAGAAATCCCCATGAAAAAGCAATGCTTCGGCTATTCAGAGAACACAAACCAGCAGTGAAAGGTTCCCCTAATGTCCTGCCATTCGGTGGTTTAATTCGGCAAATTTATTCAGGAGAATCCCATAGACTTCAATGTTAAAAATATTCCCGTTTTAATTCAATATCTAATAAACCGTTCATTATAAAATTCTGCAGCAAAGAGTCTCTTTATTTATAGATTTTTTAGGATACTTTAAGCATTTTTTTTTTTTTTTTTTTTTTTTTAAAAGTCCGATTTATTTTTGATTTTTTTTCAGTTTACTTATTTTTTTTGTAACAGCCCTCTTTATGATCATTCCCTGGACCTCCTGTGAAAATTTCAGACATTTTCGCTCAGTAGTTTCTTTGCAAACAGCGTTTCTTTTTCCCAGATTCATACAAATGGTTTTTCTAATTTATTCACTGCCTCCTCTACGTCACAGCTGCTTCGGCTCTGTGTGATTCGGCTCCTGTTCGGCTCCTGTTCGGGTTTTTCAAAGGTTAATCCAGATGTTTTTGCTTGTTTTCATAGTGCATTCGGTTAGTTTTCGGCAGGTTTTCGGCAGCTTTTCCCTGCAATTCAAGGACCCTGTGGTGTTTGCTGAATACACCGTAGGGTCACTGAAATGCAATCGGCAAAAGGAACCGAATTGAAGAGAACGAAAAGTCACCGAACGTGCAGTGACTTTTCGAATCTCTTTGGATAACCCTGTTTGATTTTGGTGTGTTTTAGGGGTTATGCCAAAATTGAGACTCTAAGGGCACTATTCCCAACTTAGTGCTAAAATGGAGCAGCACATGGGGGAAAGTCTGTGCCAGCAGATTTCCCAGTAGGGTCCCCATTTTACTGTGATATTCCGGGGCATGCGCTGTTTTAGCACCTCGCCGCAGAACGCAGCGCTTCCCCGCCAGCGTGAGTATCGCCGCCTGGAGTCCATGGAGGGCTGCGATTCCAGGCTGTGAGCCCTGCACAATCTCGATCTCTCGAGATCAGGCAGTGCCGCGGAGTGGTCGCCGAGGGAAACTAGAAACCATTTCTTCTCAGTCTCACTCTCGGGCAGAAGAAACGGCAGATCAGGCCACTGTTTTCGCCGCGGGATGAGATGTGAGTATGGGATTTATTAAGGGGTGTAGGGGGTGTTAAATGATTTTGCAAATGCAGAATCATTTAGCACCAGCTTTTAGTACTTGATAAAATTTTGTCTTGGGTGTCCCGACGGTAATTAGCGCTAGGACTTTGTAATACCTTACTTATCTTAACGTTATTAATGATTGCGCTCGCCATGTTAAGTATAGGATGCGCAAAGTACAGTAAGCTCATGCAACCTCTGATTCAGTAAGTGATTTCTTACTGGTTTAGCTTTAGGAAGGTAATATGGGGGGGCATGCGTTAAACACACTCATCCTAGCAATAACGCTTACATTTCCGAATGGTAACATTGGCGTTCACTAGGGAATAGTGCCCTAAGTATCCACAATTTCTCATTTTCTTTTAAGTCAGTTGGTTATCCAGTAATTGCCTATATTAAACCCCTTACCGCAGGGAGGGTTGTGCCTGACGACAGGGCGTTAACGGTGGCAGGGAGTACTTCTGGCCAGCCACTCCTCTGGCCTGCCTATGCAGCTGACGCGCAACGCATGCCGTGCGTCATTGGCTGCAGGGGGACGGCTTAAGTTCAGGCCAACCCATGGCAGCCAATGGCGCACACCACACACCAGCTAGTGGGCGGGAGCACAGAGGCACATTGATGCCAGTGGGGCGTGCTATGCCGCCTCGCATTTTCAAGGCCCACCTGCTGCGGGAATGGCATAGTATGCCCCGTGGCGGTTAAAGGGTAACATTATTGCAAACAAAGTTGAAAATCGCCGTTGCTATAGCTACGATAAACATTCAGCGAGCCAGAGTGGGAAATTCAAAGAGTAACAGGCAGTGCTTCTTCAATGAAATGTTGCCTGTTATTGTTTGATTTTCCCTATCTGGTTTGCTGAAGGTTATCGTGAATTGTAATTAATAGATAACCCCTTTAGTCACTTATCAAACAAAATGTAACTAACACCCCAAATGCCAGTGATAAAATAAGAATTTGATAAATTAGTGTATAACAATTATCTATATAAAACAGAATATATAAAAGCTTACCATCCAGAGGAACTCTCAGGAATAGCTTGTTTGAAGTATCCAACATAATCAGCCTCATAAGCTTCAGTACATTAATGTTCCCAAACTCATTAGTTACATCTTCCAGCCTCTCCAGGTAATGATTGGTAGATTCGATGCAATGCTCTGTGGTTTGAATGAGACCAGGTCCTGACAAGGCTGAAAAGAACCAGAATGATATATTGCAAATCAGGCGTGAGGAGTAAATATGATTATTGATTGACTAAGTCTGACTGAGACCTGCGTGAATTAGGTGTTAATATGATTACTGATTGACGCCTGGCATCTGGAAAGCTTAAAGTAACCTAAAAGATAAGAGGCCTCTATTTCATACCTGATTTCCCATAGCCCTAATTCTTCCTTATCTTCACCCAATGACGCCCCTTTAATGTCAAATGCATCTTAACTCTCATCTCCCTAAATCGAAAGCCTTCCCCTAAATACATTTAATTTTAGTAGTCCGGTCCCACCTGTAACCTGCCTGTTCGCCGTCTTCTGGACTTTTATAGCAGCATTTTTGCTGTAATATTTTGTATGAATACAGTATATGTGATATTTATAATGTATCCGCCATGCTACCTGCTCGGTGCCACCACTGGAAACAAAGGAATGTATAGTGGAGACGCTTACAATAAAAACTTATTTGTATTATTTATGACGTTATTCTGCTGCCTGCTTAGGACAGAAAACACACAATAAAACTAAACACAAATGTGTATAAAATACTGGTAGCTGTAATGGTCCTAGTCGCACACTGTAAGACTTAAATTGCGGCTTTTATGTGGTGGTGTAACCAGGGCCGGATTAAGATCTCTATGGGCCTGGAGCTGAATATTTTGGTGGGCTTTTTTTTGGAATTTAGTGAAATGACAACATATTTTAGGCTATTGAATTTTGCATATATATGTATATCTAACCAGTCAGATACTGTAGGAGTAAATTTCCATTCATATTTCAATCATCACAGCGGGTAAATTTATTTTTTCATATTTTATCATTCAAACCTCTGGTTATATATTCTATAGGGAATTCTTGTTAAAAAAAATTAAATGGGAACATGTAACTACATTTTTCTGAGAAAATATAAAATTTTAACAAAAAATAAATAAGTTTTTTTGTTTTCTTTTTCTTTTAGATTTTACATTGTCATGTTTGGCTAGACTCTGTCCTGTTACACCTCAGTTGACATTGCAAGGTGTAAAGATTAGTGGTGCACGGTTCCAAAGCGCCCCCCCCCCCAGTGCACTTCACTGCAGTGTGGCGGTTTAGGTTCTTGATGTAACAATTCGCAATAATGGATTGTACCATCACCTCCACACTTGATAGTGACATGAAAAATGAGATGGTGAGTTACTGCAGCATCATTGTTCCCTTTATAATTGAAAAATATTGCTGTGTTAGAAAGAAAAATAAAGAAATATTTATTATATTATTTTATTTTTATTGTTAAATAAAACCTTGTCCTGTTTGGTATCATTGGAAAGATCATGCTCTGACCTTTACAGTGATACCTAATATGACCCTGTAGCTGCTATGGCGGTGGAGATATAGTGGTCCAAATGCCCATCAATGCAGACAAATTTATCCTTTCTGTGGGCCTATTCTGGGGCATGGGCCTGGAGCTGCTGCTCCATCTGCCCCTATGTTAATCCGGCCCTGGGTGTAACCACATCTATTGAGCAGTGAAGGATGGGTAATAAACAAATAACTAAATAAGCTCTGTGGGTACAGCAGCCGTGATATTCACAATAAAAGCAATATATATATAGTGCACATATTCCAGAATAGTGATCACAGTACAAGGTGTCACTTCTAATAAAGTGCTATAGTGCTACTCATATCAGTGTCCCTTGTGTGTACAGTACTCTTGATATGGGAGATTAAAGGCCATAAAAGCTATAGGGCTCTATTACACTCGTCGTGCAAAAATGTGTGCATGCGCAAAAACGCATTAAGGTGAGGGGCAAAACCCTTCGCGCTGAATGTCGTATTACGACGTTCGCGCAAACGATGCGCCTTAACGTCTAACGCGAGTGACCATACGCGAACCCTGCGTGAGCGCTAGTTCGTGCGCGCATCCCATACTTAACATTGTGAGCGCGAAATGCGTTCTTGCACCGGTACGCGGCTGGTATTACAATCAATGCGCAAATTTTTACGAACGACGTTTGCGCGCATAATTTTAATGTCTTTTAAAATCTGGTGGTAACGGCAAATCTGAACGTTCTGGCCGAAACCAAATACACCAGCCCGAAAAAAAAAAATACAGCACAGTATAGTTACACATTCTACACATACCCAAACAATAAAATGGAGAGGTCGTGCGTGTTTTCATTATTGCTGCAGCATATATACATATGATTTTGGCAGGCGCAAAAACTGAACAGGAGACAATTGTGGTTCTTAATTCAGATTGGCTGAATCACGTGAAAAAACAGTCCGCCCACCGATTTCTGCGCGCAACGTTAATGCGCGCGTGTTTTTGCGCGTCTTTTTTACACGCTTTATTTTTTTGGATGAAAAAATGCGCTCGGATCATAATACCAGCGTTAATTTACGCGCGTTAACGTGCACGTTAACGTAAAAAAAAATTGCGCTAAATTGCGTACGAATTCGCACAAGGAATGTAATAGAGCCCATAATGAGGTAGTCCAAATAAATATACTCATATAAAGTCTCCAAAAGGTGCGTCATTGTCACTTGTTCCCTCAAATAATTATTTATTGACATTTATTACCCACCCTTCACTGCTCAATAGATGTGGTTACACCACCACATAAAATACACAATTTAAGTCTTGTTTTAATCAGTGGGTGCCACCACTGCCCGTCTCCTAGAGGCTGGCACTTCTGATCTCACCTGACAGGTTAACATTGGTAGGTCTAGTAGGACCTAAGATTGCCGTGCCGATCCTGGACCCTATTCCAGGTTGGTGTAAACTTAACAATTCTTTAGACTATAATGGTTCTGGTAAGATTACAAAAGACCTGGTTAAGTTAACACCAGCCTTGGAATAGGACCCAATGGGGCCCATTGTACAGCGCTGCGGAATATGCTGGCACTTTATAAATAAAGATTATTAATAATAATAATAATGCTATCGTCATGATGGCAGCATCCTGTAGGTATGTATGACAGGAACGTTTCACCAGCAATGGCAAATCTCTATACTGTTGTGAATATATTGTCTCTTCTGTATGAATGTGACATGTTCTTATGAATGATAGTTTGTTACATGCATATACTATTTGACTGATTCTAGTCTTTCACCAATCACATATCCTGGTGTTCTCCTTATCCCCAGCACCATTACTTAACGGGATTCAGAAGCCTAAGAATATGATCTTTCTTTTAAAAAAACGTATGCTTAAAATGTACATTAGCTCGGATGACAATATATGTGACAATCAGCGGTCAAGTCCTGCAGGGACGCTTAGGAATGCAGTTCCTTCACTATTTTAGCAGGAGGAACTTCGTTCCCGTTTGGCTGATATACTGGGAAGCTGCGATACCTTTCTATATAGACACAATTCTATAAAACTGTCTATTTAAGGGTTTTTCCTGGATTTAAGTACATTGGGATGGCATGGGAATGACAATTTCTCAATGTTTGCCAGAGGAATGGCATGCTCGTGCAGAATGAAGCGCTGCAGCTGCTGCGCCTCCCCGTAATCTTTATGACTGGAATTGACAGAAATGTTGGTGAGTTCCCATACTTATTTTTTTAAGACTGGGACAGACCTGTGACAATATATGTATTAATTGCAATGGTGCCATCATTAGAAGGGCCAAATATTCCTACGTCAGTATAAATACATGGCTTTACAAAACTAGACAAGCAACTTAGTGATCATCCACTGCTTGGTCATTTACAATACCCAGTGCCCTTCGTGAGGAGATTTGCAGTTCACCACTCTCTGACCTATTTGTTGTCCCTACCTATAGTACACTACCTGTGTACTACCTATATGCAAGGCCGGCCCAAGCCACTGTTCTGCCTTGGTCCAAGGATAAATTGCTGCCCCCTCCAAAAAAAACATGTGGTGTGCATGAGCGTATCACAGACTTCAACAGTGATAAAACTCACTGTATTGTGCTGTGTGTATGAGCGTATCACAGAACGCCACAGCAATAAAACTCATACACACTGCACTTCACTGAGTTTTATTGCTGTGGAGCTCTGTGATACGCTCATACACACCTCACATTACTGTGAGTGTATCACAAAGCTCCACAGCAATAAAACTAACAGTAATGTGCAGTGTGTATGAGCGTATCACAGAGCTCCACAGCAATAAAACTCATGGTGTGCCTAGTTGAGGCCTAAAATGCTGCCCCTGGCAAAGTGCTGCCTGGAGCCACAGCACCATCTGGGCCCATGGAAGGGCAGGCCTGTCTATATGAGACATAACATAACTACATCTGTCATGATTTTTCTTCTGACATTGAGGAAGGCAATATGAAATTTATATCTCGTGAAATCCTACCTGCATTGATGATCGAGTTTCTTCTGTATTTGTTCCCAGAGGTAGATCTACCAGATATTTACTTCTTTATCATATTTTGTCACCTATTTATTCATTTTTAGACAAACATTTGCAGCTTAATCATCTTAATTCCAGACTTTGATGCTACAAAATGTGAAAGCATATACATTTAATTAAGTAATAAATATAATTCAATGCTGCTGGTCAGAGCCGAGCTGCAAAATTTTTTTTCAATAATTCCCAGGAAATGAGAGTATAAATCTAGGATCCAGAGTCACCCGGAGCATCTGAACCCATTGCTTAATTGGAATTCCAGTCCTGCCAAGGAATGAGGTAATAAATGCGGCCCTTTGCCAGGAATGTACAAAGTGCCAGGCAAGCAGTGCAGTCATTCGCCATATTGAGCGTTATTATGTGTACATAAAATGATATACCTTTGGTAAAGTACGGGCGTATAGCTTTCCACAGAGAAGGGTTGCTGTTAAATATGATGCCATTTTCATCCATGCCGATGCACTGTAATCCCAGTTTACTTCCAAACCTTGATATGTAATGGCTGTGTTTCATGACATGGCACATCGCTGAGGACCTGCGGGAGTAAGCGTTTACATCAAACTCTGGCCACGTATGTATTCGTCAAACCAGCTTTCATACAGTCATTACATGTATCTGATCATTTAGATAATTTGTCACTTATCTCTTAATTTATAAGTAGGCATGATGAAGGGTGGTCTTTTCTGGCCGGTTCCCCATTCAGGCCATATCCTGGCCGACTTGGTGCCCTATTCCATTGTTAACGCTAAAATGGGGACGCCAACTGGTAAAACCTGAATCCGAAGTTCCCCGCAGTGTCCCCATTTTAGTGATAGATTGCAGGGCAGGTGCTGCCCCGGAAACAAGCACTACCCTCAGTGATATCCGCAATAGCGCTTTCACACCACCTCGAGTATCACCTCTTGGAGTCCATAGGGCTACATGGAAGGTTACGCTGTCGGGCCGCAAGCCCTGTGTTATCTCGCTCTCGTGAGAACATGCAGCGCCGCGGAGTGATCGTGGAGGGACACTGGACTAGTTTTCCCCATTCTCACTGTGCCGCCGGCCGACAAGAAGCAGCAGATTGGGCCACTGTTGTCGCTGCGGGATGAGAGGTGAGTATCATTATTGGGGGGGGGGTTAAATGATTCTGAAAAAGTGGAATCAGCACCAGCTTTTAGGTGTCGGTAAATTTTTTGTTAGCCCATCGGTGCCATAAATAGCTTTAGGACTATATAATACCTTACTTATCCTAACGCTAATTACTGATTGCATTCCCCATGTTAAGCATAGGATGCGCAAAGTACAATGAGCTCGCGCAGTCACCGACGCGCTACCAGAATTTTAAGAGGTTTAGAGATAGGAATGTAATATGGGGTCATGCGTTAAAGTCACTTATCTTGGCGTTAACGCTTACATATCCAAACGCTACAGCTAGTGTTCACTAGGGAATAGTGCCCTTGGTGGTCATGAGCCACTAACACACAACGTTGGCATGAGCCGTTAAGTCTTAGTGGATCCCTATTACCGGCTGATTTACCAGCTAGCAGCAATATTAACAGCTCAGCTCGTAATTTTATGGAATCACTAAAGCAGGGGTCAGCAACCTTGACCCTTCAGTGGCTTTGAAACTGCATCTCCCATGCTGCTCAGGTACTCTTTAGATTGATTAAGCCTTATGGCAAATGTAGTTCCAAAACATCTGAAGGGCCAATGTTGCTGACGCCTGCATTAAAGCATAATAAAATCTGTGCTGCTGCTGCTGCTGACACCTTCTCTCGAATTCCATAGGACTCCAAATAGAATTGTGATTTGTTCTCCCTGTCTCTGTGACCCTTTTTTGGTACTTTTTAACTTGAAAAGAGGTCCACGAACAAACTGCCTTCTGCTACAGCCAAATATTTCACATTTTGGCTCATCAGTCCAGAGCACCTGCTGCCATTGTTCTGCACCCCAGTTCCTATGTTTTCGTGCATACTTTAGTCGCTTGGCCGTGTTCCCACGTCGGAGGTATGGCTTTTTGGCTGCAACTCTTCCATGAAGACCACTTCTGGCCAGACTTCTCCGGACAGTAGATGGGTGTACCTGGGTCCCACTGGTTTCTGCCAGTTCTGAGCTGATGGCACTGCTGGACATCTTCCGATTTCAAAGGGCAATAAGCTTGATGTGTCTTTCATCTGCTGCACTAAGTTTCCTTGGCCGACCACTGCGTCTACGATCCTCAACGTTGCCCATTTCTTTGTGCTTCTTCAAAAGAGCTTGAACAGCACATCTTGAAACCCCAGTCTGCTTTGAAATCTTTGTCTGGGTTAGACCTTGTTGATGCTGTGCTCAATCTTGCCATGACCAGCACCCCAGAACGACCATAAGTACACACTGACCATCACAGACCCAAGATTCCCCACTCTGCACCCCGGAACCTGAATAAGCATACTCTGACCAGCACCCCGGAACCAGCATAAGCACACACTGACCATCACAGACCCAAGATTCTCCACTCTGCACCCCGGAACCTGAATAAGCATACTCTGACCAGCACCCCGGAACCTGAATAAGCATACTCTGACCAGCACCCCGGAACCAGCATAAGTTAGCAGGATCTCAGAATGCTGTCCTATGCTATCCTCCAAAGAACCCCATTCTTGCAACTGTATTTTATTTTTAAATGTATTAATTTCTGGCTGTTTCCGGGTTAATTAATTTCTGGCTCACGGGATGTCTGGCCGAGCACTTGGCTAAAGTGCTGTACTTTCTAGACAAGCTATCCTTTGGGCAGGGTTGCCATTTCCTTATTTATCATGCATGTCTCATGTTTGTGCTTCCCCATTGTATAACACTACGGAATATGCTGGCGCTTTATAAATAAAAGATAATAATAATAATGCCACACCACTTTCACAATTATTGGACCACATAAGGGCACAATTCTTTGCTTTTTCTGCATGGTATTACGGAGGTTCGTGGATTGGGTCCATCCAACTCATGCTTGTTTTTTTACATTTAAAATAATTTATAACATTGTAGAATGAGTAGGACAGAACAACATCAAATTAAGAAATTCCTATTTAGGGAAGCCTACCACCCAACTCACTGACGCAACCATCAATCACTCTCACCTTGCAGTCCTCTCCTCCTGTTTCCAACCCCAACCCTCCCAGATTGTGAGTTCCTACGGGAATAGGGCCCTCATCTCCTCCTGTAATGTTTGTCAAATGTTGTTCAATGTATTGTAACCCTGTCTATACTGTGCTTATTGTACAGCGCTGCGGAATATACTGGCGCTTTATAAATAAAGAATAATAATAATAATAAAAGAAATACATTTTACACACAGAGCTCAATAGGAAAAAAGGTTCTTCTCAAGGAAGCTTATTATCTTTTTACATTATTTGTTGGTTCATGATGATTTCTTTATTTCACAAGATGAAACATATGTGTCCTTGTACTTTATTGAAAGAAGGAGTAGGATTATAGCAGCAGGACAAAGTACTTATTTCAGCTGAGCACAGTGACATTGCTAAGACAAAAAGCCCTAACATTATCCTCAGTACAGAACTAAAACTATTTAAAAATTCACTGGTATCTTAAATGATACAAAGCTAAAAGCACACCAATTTAAATGCAGATATTCCAAGAGCCACAGCCAAATTACGGATACGTTTAATCAGTGCTAGATTTACATATAAAATGTAATTGGCCAACAGAGGGCGCTGTTGTATAACAGGTCTAATAGATTATTTTCACATAGATGCAAATTATTATTAATGAATAAAAAAGAAAGAATAAAAACAGTCTTATTTACATTCAACTTTCTAAAGTTATTAAATAGTGACAGAATGCAGCTTGAGGTAACAAAACAGTAAAAAAAAAGTGATAAATACTGATCCTTTTTTTCTGGAGCAGAGATGAAATGTATCCTGTTTTCATAGAGCAGAATTTACCAACATTCTATTTCTGTACAGAAAATCTAAAGAAAAATAAGTCTCTTATAGAGAGTCCACATAGTAAAATTGTGTAATTAATGAACCAGTTCATAATATTATTGTTAGCGCTAGTTTTATTAATAAAAGTTCAACATAGTCCATAGTTTTCTAGGATGGGCACTCAGATAACACAGGTAAATCATGACATGTCTCTGTCTACATATCCTTAAAACCAAAAATCCCATAAGTCTCATATGTTCCATAATGCCAACTAGAATCCCCATATAGGGTTATTCAGAGAGAGGTGAAAACCAGGAGAATGGCTGGAGAAGTGAAAATTCTAGGTCAAAATAGCCAAACAAGAAAAATTCTCCCATTTATCTCACTTTCCAAATCAGCTAATTTCACCTAGAATTTTCACTTCTCCAGTCATTCTCCTGGTTTTCACCTCTCTCTGAATAACCCTGATAGTGTTATTTAAGCTCCTTACCCCCAATATCTATTCATTAACCTTACATAAGCAACATGTCAAATAGTTCCATTCTTAAAGTGACTCAAAAACCTTCAATAATATGGCAACGTTAGAGAATTGTGTGTATAATGGACTGCATGGAACATTCCGTTTCAAATGGATTGAAATGATAGTCCAGGTGAAAAATATTGCCTTAGGGAAGTAGAGTATTGTTGTAAAGAATGCCAAAATGCAATGTATCCAGAAGTGCGGGTTGAGTCAATAGGTGCATAACAATATACATTCCATGCATGGACGATCTGCAGAGTCCTCTCCTACTGTTGTGTGTGTGTAATGTGTATGTATACTTGTTATTCTGTCTCTCCCATTGTACAGCGCTACTAAACTTGTTGGTGCTTTATAAATACTTGTAACTGTAACTGCAGTGGAAAGATACATTACTTGTAAGTTATGCAACTTTTCTGGTAGATGTTTAAGAAGAATGATGCAGTTAAAGCAAGCTGTGTTCGTAACACTCTACAAAAGCACTAAAAACCCAACAATGAAATAATCAAATAGACATTTTGGGGTTGTTTGAACTTCCACTGAATCAATAGTATACGTTAAAACAAGCGTTTTCCTAATTTACATCCATTATTCATTTTCTACTTATAGTATGTTATTGTTTATATAAAAGAAGAGTCCACGGACTTCTCCTGCCGCACCGAACCGGTTGCACTCTACTCACCTGGTAGGTTCATGTGCCTCAGATAACGAACGTTGACCCTGAAACATCTCAGAAATAGCACACTTTACATAGCAGTGCACGGCAGAAGCAGAGGCCTGCGTGCAGGGACTTAGCCGGTAAGTAAATTGCATGTGTTTTGGTAGAAAGTTGTAAATTTGAAGACTTTTCTTTTAAATAGGAATTGCTTGCCAAAGGTTTTATCCATTTATCCATCTATCTAGTCTATTCACGTTTATTCTGCGACTGAAAGCACAGATCCTCTGCGCGTCTAATTGCTTGACCTTGACTCGGGGAACTTAATGAAATCACAGAGTTGTCGTGTGTTGGCTAGACTTGTCTGATAAAGCATATTATCCGGCCACGTGCTGATGGATGTGTCCTTCTCTTTACAGAGATTAAACCCTCTGTGGACCAGAGTCAGGAGAATAATCATTGCAAGAAACATTTGCAGCAGTATATGCATTCATCTGCTAGATTAAGTGTATCAACGCACTTGTTTGGCTGCACTTTAATATACAAGTACATAGCGGCTCCATTGACGCTGAGTAAACTATGATAAACTAATTGAGCTGTTGAGCCGCTGCAAAGTTAGCACTTGAGGGGTTATTCGCTATGCGGCGAACGTGTCACCAAATTGCAGCGAACGGCAAATTTCACCATATGGTGCAATTTCGTGGCATTATGTATATTCACTACACTGTCAGTTCACCAAATATTGCAAATTTACAGCGAAATCCGGTGCAGTTTTACCAGATCAACGCTCTAAAAGTAATATAATTTTTTTAATTTTTTAAAAAAAACAATTATTCTTTTCATTTTCAGCAAAAAGTCTTTTTATTATAAATTCTTGGAACACCTTTTGCTATTTTTTTTTTTAGCCAAAATTTTTGATTCCCAATTTTTTAAAAGGCATATAATTTTATTCTGTTACTTACCTTTTTATTATTTTTTAAAGGACCTTTTTTATTAGACACATTTTAAACACCTATTAGGAGAGTTACAGGGTTTTTTTCTGCAGTTTGGCGGTGTTCGGCATCCAGTTTGGTGGCCTTCTGTGCGCTACGGTGACCTTGCGGTGAATAGTGAATTCCCCGAAAGATCGGTGAAATGAAGTTGCAGAAGAGCACCGAGATGCACTGAACTGCAAATCACCAAAAGTTCGCTGAAATGTTGGTACTTTGTAAATAACCCTTCAATAATAGTGGACTGAAGAGGCATGCTGGTACCATTAAAAAAACCTCCAAAGTACCTGAACAGAAAGCATACATACCAAATATAGGCCCCTAGTTGACGGTAAAAGGGAGATGGTAAATGAAAAACTGGAGTGAGCTGACTTTGCTTACTGTCTCCCTTTTACCGTACCTATTCCGATCCATCCACTTTATTAGCGGCTGACCTAGGAATGAAACGGATGTATAGCCTGATACCATAATTAAAATTTTGAGGACAGGTTACACATACATTCACACACATACACACACATACACATACACAAACATACACTCACACATATAGTACATTAATGCACGAGGCTAATAACGCTGTCATTAACCTTGTCCATGAAAAGCTGCAAAGAGCAATGCCACACAGGGCCGGATATATAACTAAGCAAAGAAGGCATGAGCCTACAGGTGCCTGCCACAAGGGGGCGCGTTGCTCTGCATAAAAAAAATATATTTTTCTTTCAATTTACAATCATTTAGACCACTGAATCACTGAAGCCCTAAGGGCTAGAGGGACATATGAGGTATCATTGGAAAGGACAAATATAACCAGGTTAGATCTACGTAAAGATAAAAGTAATAAAATAATATTTTTCTCTTTTTTTCTACCACAGCACTATTATTCAGTTTACAATTATAAAATGACCAGTGATGCTGTTCCACCTCACCTTCTCATTTCCCACACTATTATCAAGTGTGGAGCTGAAGATGCAAAGCATTGTTTCATCGGCAACCTAGGCCGAGGCACTGCAGTGAGGAGAGACAGGGGGACTTTGGAACCCTGCAACACTGAATTGTACACCGGACATGGTTAAGTGAGGTGTCATTAGAAAGGTCAGAGTCTGGTCTTTACAATGATACCAAACATGACCATGTGAGGTGCAAAAATAAAAAAGTAAATTCAACATTTATTTATTTCTCTGGTCTAAGGCAGAGGCAATATATGCTTTTACATATAAAACAAACAATGCCACTGCACTAACTCAACTAAGGCCACAGATTCTGCCCCTCCTGTTGATTTGAGCTCACAGAGAAACTCCACATTTCTGTGCCTACAGGCTCCCGAGATACCAATCCAGCCCTGATGCCACATGTACATTATCCTGTCATCTATTGCAAGGATGTGACACCTTTTACCACTGGTGTGCAAACCGCAAGAGAGGAAAAGGCAGCACTTATGAGTGATGAAATATCAGATTATTAAACACCTGGAAAGTTATGTATATATCGGATCTTAAAGAGCAATGTGATATTTTTTTTTCTCCTGCTTGATGATGTCTCTCAAACTAACTTAAAGGGATGCTCTACTGAAAATATAGTTCCCTTTATTTGTCCTTAAATAATTGGGCAGGTGCTGCTGACAGTCTCTGCTCAATTAGTATGCATTATTATTTATTTATTTTAGTTGATTGTATTCGCCTTTTGTCCCTCATTACACGCAGCACCTCCTCTTCAGCTCAGGGACTTCCAAACCAGAAAGTCCCTGAAGCTTTACTATGCAATTTACACTCCTATGCAACCTGTGTAGTGTAGGAACCAAAAATTGTGCACCGCAACAGGACTTGCACTTTACACACGCTAGTTCAGATGTGCCTGCGCAGAACGATGAATCAGAGTCACTCGCATGCTCAGACCCAATCCGTTGGCTACCTCTCTGAGATCGCTGGCTATTGTGGGTGGTCTCAGATGGTGACATCGAAATGCTCTGTTCGTGCTAACATCACAGATGACCGATCTGGTGACTGGCAGCCGGGAAATTCTAAATCCCACCTGCTGGTTACTAGGGATGGGCTGACGGTTTGATGCAAACGTGAGTTCGCATCGAACATTGTCCGTTCGAAAGTTTGCGAACTTCGAACTTTTTGGGACGTTCGCCAAAAGTTTGAAAAAAAATAATTGAATTTTTTTTTAAAAATGCTTAAAAAATCCTAGAAAATCTAAAAATAAAGAGACTCTTTACTGCAGAATATTATAAGCAATGGTTTATTAGATATTGAATTAAAACGGGAATATTTTTAACATTGAAGCCTATGGGATAAAACATTCTTGTTGCTAAAACATCAGGCAGACCAAGGCCCTCTAATCAGGCACTGTAGAGGGCAGCCCGCCAGGGCCTCCCAAGGACCCCTTGAGGACCATGCGGCCGCATGATGACAGAGCTGCGACTGTGCGGGCAGGCCGGCACTTGGTGCATGTGGCAGAGAGGTGGCGTAGGGAGGGAGCCACGGCAGACCCCCCCTCAACCAGGATCCAGGGAGCCCCCCACTGACCACCAGGCTAAGGTAAGGCAACACATTTTTAAAAAAAAAAAATCCGAGGACATCTTTAAATGTCCCCTGGAACATAAAATAAAACTTTTTTTTTCCTTTCTAATACTTACCTGATTCCTGGATCTACAAACAAGCGCAGCCTCCTGTCAAGGCAACTATGCGCGCTGCTGCGAAAGACGCCGGGTTAAGCCGCTCTCTGTGTATCCTAGACCCAGATAATGACTGCGTGGGCAACAATCCCTGCGCGCTCGCTTACCTATCCGTCCCCGCACACTTTCTCTCGCAACAGGCACGTAGAGCGCAATAAAGTGATCCCAGGATTGCAACGCAGTACCAATCTTCTCTTGAATTGGGTAGTGACTACGTTTCCAACAATCCTTGTGCCCACTTTCTTATTCTATTAGTTACGCTGCCACCAGTTCCCCTGAACACTACGCGCGTTGCAGCGAAAGACTTAGGGCTAAGCAACCCACTTTCCGTCTATCCTAGACCCAGATAATTACTACGCGGACAACAATCCGCCACTCACTTACCCAACCGTCCCCAGCGACCGCAACTCACAATTTCGTAGCTACTCGAGCTTAACACAACATGCAATACTCCAGTATCTTTAGTTAGCGATGCAAAATGCGCAGCCGGCTTCCCCACTACACTAATAGCCTATCTTCTCGTTAAAGCTAGCATCAGACTGTAGAGGTGCTGCCTGGAAGTGAGAGGATTCATATGCTGCATTATTATACTGTAAACGTGCTGCCCGGCAGTGTGCGGAATCATATGCTGCATTAATTATTCTTCTTACAAATTTGGTTACTTAACCCGTTTGCGTTTGGATTGTAATATTGTGACATCCAGGGACCCGGGTGGCGATCGGGGGGGCCCTGGATGCATGGTGCCGCCAGCTGGCCGAATGCCAGGAGCTCCGGCGGCTCCCAGCGCAGCTGTGAGTGATCAGGGGGCAGGGCGTGGCGTGATGACGTGGAGCCGCCGGGACCTTTAAATCAAGAGTGTGCGCTGTACACCTTGCCTTGTAGTGGAGATTCATTCCCGCATCGCTAGCTTACCGAATCAGTTTGTATACTTGTTACTGACCCTGCTTGTTCTGAGGACCCGATCTGTTGCCTGCCATTTGACTATTCTCTCTGTGTACTCCCTGCCTGTTCTGTTTGCCTCCTGTTGCTACTGGTGTGCGCCAATTCTCACCATACACAGTAGCGCAGTACTAGTGCCTAAACGTTGTTGACCCGTTTTTGTTATAACAACTACTCTCGCTCTGTGCCCCTGTCTGGTATATTCCGCTGCTTGTTACTGCTGGTACGCTGGTACTGCTGGTACTGCTGGTACGCTTCCACCCTGAACACGGGGGTGTTCGGCCCATCACTACTGGTTACACTGGGGGCCCTATCACCTCGCTAGCGCTCACATATGCGAGTGATAGCACTAGCAGGGTTATTCAGAGAGCGTGAAAAGCAGGAGAATGACTGGAGAATGGCTGGAGAATGAAAAATTCTAGGTCAAAATAGCCGATTTGGAAAGTGAGATGAAAGGGAGAATTTTTCTGGTTTAGCTATTTTGACCTAGAATTTTTCTGGTTTAGCTATTTTGACCTAGAATTTTTCAATCTCCAGTCATTCTCCTGCTTTTCACGCTCTCTGAATAACCCTGATGGTTAAATGAGGTTACTGCATGCAACCCAGATCACATCCCGAATGCTAACAGGTTAAAAAATCTGTTTAGCGCTTTCTAGCGCGAGTTTACTGTACTTTGCACTCCCTATACTTAAAAAGGGAAGCGCAAAGAATAATTAGCTTTAGGATTACAATGTTCTATCGCTAATTACCGCGCAGCTGCGAGGGGACATTCCCAGGCACCCATGGCCATTTAAATTTCAGTAAACGATTAGGCCTCATTCACACGCAACAAATTATTAAATTGAATATTGCGTATATGCGTGTATATTCGTGCACATACGTGTGTAAAAAAGTATTTATTTTTTAACCTCCCTGGCATTACGATTGGCCCCTGGTGGTAATCGAGTGTGGCTTGGGGTTAACTTTCTGTGCTTAAAGCGGTAACCCCGAGCCACACTCGGGCTGGATACATTACATGTCCCTGCGCTCCTTCGCTGTCCCCCGCTATCACCTCCGGCCGATCACGTCATCATGCTTCCTACTTCCTTTCTCACAAGAAGGGAACCAGGAAGAAAAATGCCGCATTCGCCGGAGGAGAATGCGATCGTGGAGATCAGCTAGGGAGCGCAGGGACAGGTAATCTATGTAATGTAAGTTAACCCCGAGCCACACTCGGGAATACCGTCAGGGGGTTAAACAGAAAACTTTAGTAATGTACGCGCATATGCAAGCGCACACGTGTAAACATGCGTAAACACGCGTATGCGCGGAAAAAAACGCAAAAATACACTGCTCGGAGGCATCTCGGTTCCATTCTGTTTTTTGCGCATGTTTACGCCATGCAAATATACGGCTCCATACGCGGCTATTTGTATGGAGCCATTTATTTGCATATGTTGCATATAATACAATACACACATAAGCGCGTACGTGCGTATCAGCGTGAATGAGGCCTTATAGTGGCCTGAGTGTCACTATACATTTACACATGACTCAGTGTAGCCAAAGGGTCAACTTCATATTCCACCCCAGTCTGCAAGTCGAGCTGATAGAAAATGCAGCGACACATTTGACCATATGCCCATTCTTCCGGTTCCGCACTCTCGTGCGCTGTACATAAATCCTAGTTTTATCTGTAAGAAATCTGACCACTTCCTTTTTGAAAAAGAATCCGGCTAAAAGAATTCACAACTGTCTCGATACGAAACCATTTGTTTGTAAACATCGCGGTTACGGCCCTGACAGTAGCCACATGGGAAACACAAGGCCGATTCTTAACATAATATTGTGGGAGATATGACAGTTTTTTTAACCCGAATTTAGATTTTTCCATAGCATTGAAAAATGCTGAAAATTATTATTTTCATCTAAAACATAATTAACCAAAATAAATCAATTGCATGTCATGTATGCAACATGTAAAGGTGTAAAGGAATTGAGTTGAAAGACCGCAAAAAAACAAACAACAACGTCTCACAATAGAAGAATTCTGTGCATTACAGTGATTACCATTTACTAGAAGGCTCTGGGTAGGCCGGTCACAGACTGAGCATCATGGGAAATGTAGTTTATAAGCATATACTTAAAAATAGACTTTTTTTTTGCTTACTTGCTGATAATCAGAGTCTCCTCTCCATTGATCCATACTCTTACAAATTCCCCGTACATACTGTTATAGTAATTTGCGGCTCTGCCTATGCCTGTCCACAGAAATCTGCAGTAGGAGATAATAGGACCAAGTCCCATACAGTATGATGGACCTGAAAACAGAAAATAAAAAGAGATCTTGATTTAATATAGAATAGATCAGTAAAATAATTTACATGCATGCATTAGTAAGATGGCTTGATTAATACTCTGATAAATTACGTTTTGGAACCTGTAAGAAAGAATCTGAAGTCGGAGGGGAGGGGGTTGCTAAAGGAGATACGCTGCCTGCTGCAACACTAGTATGGATACATGCTCAGAGAGGCTTTGCAAAGGACATGCTGTACAGAGCCGGCATGCCTCTCTCGGACTCTGTGCAACATGTCAAACACTGGAGCTGCAAAAAGTCTCTCTGTCTGCTCCTCGTGGTGCTGCAGCCATCAGTGGAGTGTCAGCAGCAGGACCTATTCAGAGCGTCAGGTATGTAAGTCAAACCTATATTCGGTAGACTCCAAAAATGCCAGATTTCTGAGTTTTCCAGATTTCGGAATTCCAGATAAGGCAGGCCCAACCAGTGAGTATACATACACACATAATATACCAATTTCATAGCACTCTACTCTGAAATAGCTTTAAAGATTTTAAAAATACTTGCAAAAAAACCAACATATCATCATAAGTTGTATAAGCCTGACACAACATCTATATACCTATACTATGGCAGGTCCTATTCTGCTTCACCCTAGACTGCTATTGTGGCAAACATCTGCAATGTATATCATGTTTTGTAACAAAAAACCTATTGGTTTGAACTAATGTGTTTTATCATTTCACATTTATTTATTTATTTATAAAGGATTTCACCAGGAAGGAAACTTTGAGATTTTTCTCGTTTTCAAGTATGTCCTGGGTTCAAGAACGTTGAAGTGTTACAGTTACAGAAATACAAAGTAATAAAATGCAAGATATTATAAAAACAACACAAATATACAGATTAACATTTCATGGGAAGGGCTAGATCCTTGGGCTAATTAGGGTGACTAGTGGAAGCAGCTGGAAAGGAAGCTACAAAATTTAGACCATGTTGTATTTAATGGTTTGAGACGCACCCTTCTAAAGGTTGTGTGCAGTTGTTCAGGTTGATTTTTTAAATATATATGTTTAGGGCCAAGCATCAAACTGCAACTGGTCATGCCTAGCTCCTGCTGATGAGGGTCCAATAAACCCGAAACTGTGCTGTCCAGGAGTGGCTGTGACCAGTTGCATAAACCTGATCTCTGCTAAATAAAAAAAGCCATCTAGTACGGCGTGGCATTGATTGAAGGGTTCTGTGTGAAAACAGAGCCAGGATGCAAAAAAGTGAGACAGTTGTCTTTTGCATGTCTTACCCAGAGTTCCTTGCTGCATATGGGGAATGTAGCACAGGAGCTCTGGGATGCAGTTCTTTGAATTGCTGGGATGTGCAAATGGCTTTTGCAATAATAAACTTTATAATTTGCAGTGTGGAGGCATTTAATGTCCTTTTTTGCCCTCCACCACAACCTAAATAAGTATGTAAATATATATATTGGACAACATGGCACTTTAAAAAAAAACAAAAAAAAAAACAAGAGAAGGAAATGATGAACATGGAGTTGAATCTTTTTTTACACCTTATGTAACTATGAGTATGGTCTTTAGATGTCCTTTACTAGTCTGGTCTTATTAGCTGACCGACTACAAGACAGAACAGCAAAAAAAATCTTTAACCCACTGCACTAACAATTGTCGAACTATACAAACTTAAAATAAAATAAATGTATTGTCTCCTTGCTTCTTTGCCTCCACATGCTTGGTGTACCCACCCAACGTTGTTTTGTGTCTTTTACCATCATCTCTGGTGTATCTCCAACTTCCACACCTGTGTTCTTCACCAAACCAGTCATGACTTCTGTATAACATCGATTCAGGATTTTTTTCAATATTTAACAATTACAGAACCACATTCAATATTTTAATCTGTCATAATGCTGCAGTGACATATTAGGTGGATGGTAGATCTGGTAAATGAAACCATGAAGACGGCACGGCAAATCCATTGATGTTAACGTTTTCTCTCTCTCTCTCTTTCTCTCTCTCCTTCCAGATATATATTTATATACAGAACTGAGTGAGGCTGCACTCAAACTTTAACCTGCTTTTTATATGAGGGTGCTAAAGAAACCAATGAATACAACAAACAATGTACAATCCACTTATATATACTATAAAAGAGTTTAAAAACACCTAGCTGAGGATATATTTAAAATGATGGATATACATACTGTATATACACACTCATTTGTTATACAGTATGTGCAAAATATATTTAAATATTTTATTGTAAATATAATAGCTCCCCATTATATTCAGAATTTATCAGATACAATACACTTTGAAGTCTGAAAAGAACTACCGCAAACATCCTATGGCAGTGAAATAAATAGTCATATGACTAGTCATTCAGGTCTATCCACTAAAAGGTGAAAACCAGGAGAACTGGCAGGAGAAGAGAATAATCTAGACCAAATAGCCAATTTGGAAAGGGAGATAAATGGGAGAATTTTTCTGGTTCGGCTATTTTGACCTTGAATTTTCACTTCTCCAGTCATTCTCCTGACTTTACCCTTTAGTGAATAGACCTTATAATGTTATGAAATGACAGGATATCATCAATAAGATTGCACATTTTTAGTCTGCAAGAGTATTAAACCACAAGCGGGGTGAAATGTCCTGTTCCATTCTCTCAATTAACCAAGAACAAAGCTAGAGCCTTGGCACAGATCCTGGATCCAAAAATTAGCTGAATTTAATCGGAAATTCATTAGGAGAACAGCAGTCTGCGCAGTTTTTCATATCTCTGCACAAACACTTATTTCTGCACATAATTAGCACTTTATGCCACTTTTGAAATGCATTCTGTATTTTACATTTTCACCTAATCTAGTCTGCTTTTTCTTTGTGATGCTCTTCCAGTCATTTCTTCTGTATTTTTGGGACTAATTAAAAGTGTCAAAGTGATTCATTGCCTTTAAAAAGGTTGACCACATTTAACACAAAATAATATTTAGCAATGTGGGATATATCTCGCGACAGGTTATTACCAAAAAAGAACTTAGAACATTTCAATATCCTGGATAAAATTAAAATATAGAAACAATGTATGCTCACGTGTTGCCTTTAAAAATATATATATATATATATATTATTATTATTATTTATTATTTATAAAGTATTTTACCAGGAAGGATACATTGAGATTTCTCTCATTTTAAAGTATGTCCTGGGTTCAAGAACATTGAGTTGTTACAGTCGTTACAGAAATACAAAGTAATAAAATGCAAGATATTAAAAACAAAACAACAACACAAATATACAGATTTATATGTTTGTAAATATAATGGCTGTCAAACACTTTGGCTGACATTGCTTCAAAACATGCATCAAAAGTCACATTTACTATCGGGATGAATAAAAGAGAATTACACAAACGTTTCTATAATATAAAGTTAGTGTAATTTGTTGCATAGATTAATATAAAGTACATATAGTGACTATACAATATTATTAAAGGCGCTTTCTTTTGCAGCTGGGACTGATTATTTTACATTGATTTGTGAGAACTAGAGCATCATTTAGTTTGCATTTCCGATACATACAAATCATTACATGTATTTACCTGGTATCGTTGATGTCTCCTCATGGCTCCACATGACAACCAGCAGAAAAATGAAAACAAGGACAGAGGCAGCAGTGGCAGGAGTCAAACTGGGCATGACTTCTGTGATGTTCGACTGCATTGTGTTCAGAGCCTCGAGAATCATGTTTGCAGTCCTGCAGGTGAGGCAAGAAATAAATGATATTCTCTCTCAAACCTTTAAATCCCCATATGAGGAGAATTGGGTGGCACCTTATTGGGATCTAAAGGCTCTTCTGCTGGCATTTTACCCTCATTATATTTTGAGAATCTGTTTGATAAGAGCACAATTAGTCAAAACAGAAAGATAACGGTTCCTTCTGAGAGGCTTGAGGGATTCACGAACGTGTATTCCACTGGATGGATTGTTGTTGGTTTGACACAGTGGTGTCATGCCCTTGACATTGGAAGTATGAGCGACATGATTCTGTGTAACACTTGCGAGAAAGTGGAAAGAAGTATATTTTGTATATATTTCTGTCTCCTGCAACATTTATTAAACTTGTAAAACGAAAATAAAAACAACAAAGAAGTCGGCGTAAAATAAAATGAAGATATGTTCAGTTAGACTGTAAACAATAATATTTGGTTATTGTGTAAAATAAAAGAAAATATTATCTCTATTTATTTGATAAACAAAGAAAAGGTTTGAAATAGATTTGGTTGAAAGGTCACGTTCTAAAAACTTTGGAAAAAACACAAGAAAAAGCATAATTGCAGGAAAAGAGGAGGATGCATAATATAGATATGAAAAGGACACATTAAACTGAAGCAAAGCATGAAAAAGCTAGTTTAGTATATGGGTATTATGAAGATTTACTATGGGAATGAACACTGAACAATGTCACTGCTACATTTTGATACTCATAGAAAAACGTAAAATGATGCGAGCATTAAAACACGAAGCAGAATACAATGCCTAAAAATGATGCGAGCGTCGTAGAATTACATTGACATTCACATCAAAGCGTGACCGAAATTTCTTTAAGTTAAAGCTAGGGGATAGGGTTAGGGCTTAAGGTTAGGTGTACACGTTTAGTTGTAGGGCTTTATCTTGTAATCCCTATAATGAAAAACTGATCAAACTGGTCAATAGGACACTGTCACTTTAGCCTCATTTTTAGGCAACAGTGTCAGCTCCATATTTTGACACACATGCAATTTTTAAATGTATAAATATTTCTATCATGTACTTAATTTCAACAACCCTCGAGTCATTTTTAGGAAACAGTTTCTACTCAAATTTTTGCCTTGGCTGAACAGATTCTGTTTTTGGTGGTCGTCATTTTCTATGTATGTCAAAATTTACAATCAACGTTGCTGATTTTTTTTAAATTGGATTTTTGAAGTGTGAGAATTTTTTTTTCTCGATAGGAAATCTATTATGACCATAGCTAAGCCCCCAGTTTTCATAAACTCTAGAATAACACCTTGAACTCAAATTTGAACTGTAAATGTTGCTGGACTTTTGAAGTAGGAAGGAATTCTTCGGCCACATGTAACAAATAGGAGAATCTTGAAGATTTAACGCAAAAGGTATAAGGACGTAAATTTTAGAAAACAATATGTAAAGTCTCTGCAAAATAAATATATTTGCATCAATTGAAATGGCACAAGCAACAAACTACTTGGACTAATTTAGGGCACTATTACAATCTTAACGCTAGCTTTAGTGCTCTGATATGTGAGCGTTAGCGCTGGGTTAAGTGACTGTAACGCATGCCCCCTATATCACTTTCCAAAGGCTAACGGGTTAAAAACTACATTAGCGCATCAGTGCTTGCGCGAGTTTACTGTACTTTGTACTCGCTATACCTAACACGGGGATTGCAATCAGTAATTAGTGTTAGTATTACAGAGTCCTAACGCTAATTGCCGCACCGATGTGGTAACTGAAACGTTCATGGTAGCTGAGAAGCTGGTGCTAACCGAATGCGCTTCTGTGCAATCAGTCAACACCAGCTGAAAACCCCAAAAATCAGATACTCACCTCTAATCCCGTGTCGCGAACGGTTGCCCGATCCACCGCGTCTGGCCGCTGGGAGCAGAGTGAGACTGGGGACAAATAGTCCCCAATCTCCCTCCACGTTCACTCTGAGGCCATGCATGATCACGCAGGGCTCGTGGCCCGGCAGCTCAACCCTCCATGGAGTCTTATGGACTCCAGGAGGTGATACTCGTGGCGGCGTGTTAGCGCTGTCTCGAGTATCCAGGAGGGTAGCACTGCGTTACTGGGACAGGCTGCTGAATCAGCCCCTGCCCTGTAATATGGTGCTAAAATGGGGACGCTAAGGGGAAACCTGCGTTAGCGTCCCTGTTTTAGTGCCATCAACATAATCGTGCCCTTAATCATTTATTAAAGTGATCCAATTTGGTAATATTTCTCATATACAAAACACTTTTAAAAAATAAACCCACTTGAAAATATCTAATATTAAATATTGAATGTGCTGTTTTTTATCAATTTGTTCCTCAAGTTAATTTCGTGGCCATTTGACTATTCAGCAAGCAGGCAGTTCGCCAAATAATGGCGAATTGCCAGAGAAATACGGTGATCTTCGATGGCAGTGAACTCCCCATTGAGAAGTAATGCTTAATCTATAAAAAGTTTCTATAGTTATTTATTTAAGATTTTTTTAGGCATTTTTTGGGATTTCTTTGGTGAAATTTGTCTTAGTTTTTTTTTCTCTAGAAATTGCATTTTTTTTTTACTGTAACAGACCTTTTTATTATTATTCATAGGACCGTATATATTATTTCCAGGCATTTTCGTGAAGCAGTTTTTTTGCAAACAGCTTTTAAAAGTCGTGGTGTTTTTTTTTTTTTTTTTTACCCGTTCGTCGGCTTGACGACTTTTCCGACGGCTGGTCGTCTGCTTTTTTTGGATCAATTAGAAGAGTTTTGCAGCGGATCGTCGGATGCACTTGGTGGTTTTTCGGATCAATTCGGTATTTCTTCGGCGGTTTTCCGGATCGGTTCGGTGGTTTTGCTACGGGTTTTCCGATCGATTCGGTAGTTTTGCAACAGTGTTTCTAGTGCTTTCGGCTGCTCATTCCCTGTTCTTCAGGGACCCTGTAGTGAATGCTGAATTCACCGCAGGGCCGGCAAATCGAACTAGCTGAAGTGTGGGGGAACAGGAGAGCACCGAAATGTTGGCGACATGTCAGCCCTCTCTGAATAACCCTGTTTGTATACAAACAAAAATCCATATTTGAAAAATATAGAAAAATCTGTAGCGCTGATAGATAGGCGAAGGAAATCGCTAATACACACAAAAATGGTCCTTGTTCATCAACCATCAAAAGATATACAAAACTAGAAAGAATGGTGTAGCGATGGCAGTGTCCTTCTTGGGGTTGAGGCAAAAGTTCCAATGATGTATTCTCAAAATCTTCCTCCTCAAATACCCTAAATTAAAACACAGGTAGAAGTACATCATAGTGTGACCCATGCGTCAACATATATATATATATATATGTGGATAAACAATAGCACTCACGTGGAGAAGAACCCTCCTGGTTCTAGGTAAAGCACTTCTGGGTAATTACCGGCCACCCAAATGCCCTTCCAGATAAAAGGATTCCAATCTTCCACGTCTGTATGAGCTGCTTCCCGAAGACACAATGAAGCTGCAATAAATTTGCTCCAAAAAACCCTCCAACAGTAGATATAAAAAATCTTTAATAAAAATGGTAAAACAAACATATAAATAGCCAGAACGCGTTTCGCCTGTTAGACAATATATCAAAGGCTTCCTCAGCTGACGCAGCTCATACAGACGTGGAAGATTGGAATCCTTTTATCCGGAAGGGCATTTGGGTGGCCGGTAATTACCCAGAAGTGCTTTACCTACAACCAGGAGGGTTCTACTCCACGTGAGTGCTATTGTATATCCACATATATATATATATATGTTGACGCATGGGTCGCACTATGATGTACTTCTACCTGTGTTTTATTTGAGGGTATTTGAGGAGGAAGATTCTGAGAATACATCATTGGAACTTTTGCCTCTACCCCAAGAAGGACACTGCCATCGCTACACCATTCTTTCTAGTTTTTTAAAAATCCATATTTATACAGAGAACATGACATATTTAAATGTATCACTGTTGTTCAACATACAACAGGTCAACTGATCACAAGGTTGCAGATTTTGTGCATGCTCCGAGATTAAATTGAATATAGAGAAAGGAACATTTCCATGCAAAGCAAGTTAAAATAGCCCATATGATAAACATAAACCATAATAAAATTAATTCTATGAAACTTTACTTGAGGTTTCTTTACCTGATTGTAGCAACTTTATCCCTTTTGTAATCATTATGATGAAAACATGGTGCGAATTATGTGATTGTTATTGTTGTTATATGCTATGTTATTGTTAAAAAGACAGCTAAAAGAACCACAGAGTTAGTGCATAATTCATATAAAATTACTTTATATCTCTTCTTGGTAAAGTGCCTAAAAATCACCTTACACATCAAGTATATGCTATAAAATTCCATAAAATAATAACATTGCCTATGCTGTAGGTATATATTACTTACACAATGTTATCACAATGTTAGATGAACTACATTATAATATTAAGTTATATAGGATCTAAGTAAATGACATGGATGAAGTATCAAGTATGTTGTTTCATTCATAAAGAATTGCATTCTAAGCTGTTTGCTCTTCTCACACACTCATCAAAAGAAACTTCAAGTGTAACAATAAAAGTAGGGTATTATATCTACTGTCCGTTACATCATCTAAACAATTATTATGCTGAAAATTATTCCCATAAATTTAATATATAGGTCATTTATAAGCCATATTATTTGGTGTTACATTTGTGCTAGTTTTATGTAGTTACCATGCATTGTATATATTAATACCATTAAGAATTATGGGGAATAAAATGTACTATACCTGTGTTGACTGGATACTTCAAGCATACTCTGAAAGGACCTAGAGATCTGGACCTTTTTAATATACTCAGATGAAGAAAAAAAACCTACAAATTTTTGACCAGCAGTTTTGTGTGATTTCTTTGGAGAACGTGCTTCAAGTTGCTATGAGATCAGTTGCTTAGATACAGGTGATTGATTTCATAAAAGTTGGTACAGCATTCAGCATGGCCTTATAAGCAAATGGCAAAACCACATCCAAAATATTCATCAGTGACAGCTAAAGGGGTTATTCACTAAGCACTGAACTTACCACTGAATTTCATATAATTTCTTGGCCGTTCGTCTATTCACTAAACTGTCAATTTGCCAAATACTGGCGAATTGACAGCGAAGTACAGTGCAGATCGCCACAGTTCGGCGATCTTCGGCGACAGTGAAATTGTCGCATAGAGAAGTAATAGTTAATCTATTCAGAGAATGCTGATATCAACCGAAATGTCAGTGAAATGCCCTGATTTTCGGTGTTTCACTGTTTGACAGGTTTAAACAGGCGAATCCCATAGGATTCAATGTAAAAATGTAATATCTTTTTTTTTAAAACAAAAATTTAACGTTTATACTTTTCATTTTCAGCATAAAGGCTTTTTATTTTTTTAGAACACCTATAGTATTTCTTATATTATTTTATTTTTTTTTACACAAAATTTCTGTTTCCCAATTTTTTTAAAAAGCGTTTTCATTCTGTAACAGACTTTTTTAATTTATCTTTTTAAAGACTTTTTTATTATTTACAAACATTATTGGTTTAAATACCTATTAGGAGAATAGGAGAGTTCCGTTTTTATTTTTGCAGGTCAGTGGAATTTGCCAAGGACACTTCGGTGAGCTTTGGTGCTTTTCGGTGCTCTTCGATGTCGTTCTCCAACTTTTTCATGAGGCTTTGGTGACTCCATTTTCGGTGCACTAGTGTGACCATTCGGTGAATAGTGAATTCACCTTGCTGTCGGTGAAATTGAATCACCGAAGTGCACAGAACTGTGCCGAAGTGAAACGCGCTGAAATTCTGGTGCTTAGTGAATAGACCCTTAAGTGATTTTTTTTTCTTTTTTTGTAAATATACCTATGTATCTTTGGAATGCAATAAACAATTAATGTGGTCTTAACTCCTATACAACAGACATACTATCAGGGTTATCCAAATTGCTTGAGAAAGGTAACCGATAAAATCAGCGTTCGGTTACCTTTCCTGTCCATTCAGCTATCCAGAGAGCAGGCAATTCGCCAAATCCTGGCGAATTGCCTGCACATACGGTGCCTCTTCGGTGCCTATTCGAGGGCAGTGAAATCCCCATGAAAAAGCACTGCTTCGGCTATTCAGAGAACACAAACCAGCAGTGAAAGGTTCCCCTAATGCCCTGCCATTCGGTGGTTTAATTCGGCAAATTTATTCAGAAGAATCCCATAGGCTTCAATGTTAAAAATATTCCCGTTTTAATTCAATATCTAATAAACCGTTCATTATTCTGCAGCAAAGAGTCTCTTTATTTATAGATTTTTTAGGATACTTTAAGCATTTTTCTTAATTTTTTTTTAAGTTTACTTATTTTTTCTGTAACAGCCCTTTTTATTTTCATTCCCTGGACTTCCTGTGCAAATTTCAGACATTTTCGCTCAGTAGTTTCTTTGCAAACAGCGTTTCACTTTCACAGATTCATACAAACGGTTTTGCTAATTTATTCACCTCCCTCGTCTGCGTCTCAGCTGCTTCGGCTGCTTCGCTGTGTGCGATCGGCTCCTGCTCGGGCTTTTTCTGTGGTATTCGCAGGTTAATCCAGATGTTTTTGCGTGCTTTAGGCGTGCATTCGGTGAGTTTTGCGGTTAGTTTTCGTCAGGTTTGCGGCAGCCTTTCCCTGCAATTCGGGGACTCTGTGGTGCTCGCTGAATACACCGCAGGGTCACCGAAATGGGATCGGCAAAAGGAACCGAATTGAGGAGAACGAAAAGTCACCGAACGTGCGGTGACTTTTCGAATCTCTTTGGATAACCCTGTGTGTTTTGTAGCATAGAGTAAGGAGGTTAGTTAGCTTAGTCCATTTAACATGGTTGTACTCTTTTGGAGAAAACTCAATGGTTATTTTTATTTAAAAGGTGAAATTAATTTAATGGATAAAACCTCCAGCCCCTTCGTAATGCACAGTATAACCTCAATTCCATTCGACTCTTCATTATTCAGTCTTTAATTCACAGAACAACAGAATATTCCTGACCAGGATGATTTTCTCTACTATGTTAGGCAGTGGGCACCCAAATACAGTTTTTCTCCATCATTGTGTATCTTCTATGCTCTCCAGATCCTCCAGCACCGTCAACTTGGCAAACGTATCAGGAATTGTGGTGGGTAGAGCATGAGAAACAGTAGTGCAGTGGCGGTATGGATAAATTCATTCGTAATTGTGAAAATTAAGGTAAACCATCTAAAGTTTAGAACCTTTCATCTCAACAATATTTCTGTAAAGGACAAATGGATACATGAAATAATAAAATTGTCACTACGTTAATAAATATTATGATAAGATCCTGCTGGTTGGCGGAGTGATCACAGAGGGAGACAGGGGACTTTCTTCCCCAAGGCTCACTCTGCTCCCGGCGGCCAGAAGCAGCGGATCGAGCAGCGGAAAGAGAGGTGAGTGTGTGATTTTTTTGGGGAGGGGGTTTTGAGCACCAGGTAATGGATTCTGCAGCAGCGAAATGCGATACCTACACCTCTGAGCTGGTGGCAACTTTCTCGTTAGCGCCAGCTCTTATTAACTAGCGTTAGAACCAAGTGATCCTAACGCTAGTTAATCTGCGCTTTCGTTTTGCGTTCCCCGTGTTAGGTATAGGGAGTGCAAAGTACAGTAAACTCATGCTACGAATCGCAAATTAACGAGGGTCAGGGCCGCCATCAGGGCACTACGCCCCATGCTGCCTTAAGGGGCCCAGGGGCCCCCGTCAGCAGCGGCGGCGCCCTTTTTAACAGCTCCGGTATCGGACTCTATGAGTGCGAATCTGGAGCTGTACTGTGTGTCTCCTGACTGGCTGGGCCAAGCAGTGTGTGCGGGCCTTCCAAGCACGCTGCTTTGGCACAGCCCCCTCCAGTCACGTGAGAAGCTGCCTGCGACGGAGGGCCCGGGAGAAGAGTGGAGTATACGGAGAGCCCGGGAAAAGAAAAGAAGAAGGATGAGAGAAGAAAAGAAGAAGGAAGAAGAGAGGACAGGGACAGAAGATGGGGGAGAGGTGAGCCAGGGCACAGCCAGGGCCCAGCCAGACCCACAGGGCCCAGCCAGACCCCAAGGCCCAGCCAGACCCCCAGAGCCCAGCCAGACCCCAAGGCCCAGCCACATCACCAAGGTCCAGCCAGACCCCCAGGGCCCAGCCAGACCCCAAGGGCCCAGCCAGACCCCCTGGACCCAGCCAGTCACCAAGGCCCAGGCAGACCCCCAAGGTCCAGCCAGACCCCCAAGGTCCAGCCAGACCCCAAGGCCCAGCCAGACCTCAAGGTCCAGCCAGACCCCAAGGTCCAGCCAGGGCCCAACAGATTCCAAGGTCCAGCCAGACCCCAAGGCCCAGCCAGACCCCCTGGGCCCAGCATGTCACCAAGACCCAGGCAGACCCCCAAGGACAGGCAGACCTCCAAGGTCCAGCCAGACCCCCAAGGTCCAGCCAGAACCCAAGGCCCAGCCAGACCTCAAGGTCCAGCCAGACCCCAAGGTCCAGCCAGACCCCAACCAGATTCCAAGTTCCAGCCAGACCCCAAGGTCCAGCCAGAGTCCAGCCAGACCCCCAGGGCCCAGCCAGACCCCAAGGCCCAGCCAGACCCCAAGGTCCAGTCAGACCCCCAGGGCCCAGCCAGACCCCGAAGCCCAGCCAGACCCAAAGGTCCAGCCAGGGCCCAGCCAGACCCCCAAGGCCCAGCCAGACCCCAAGGCCCAGCCAGACCCCAAGGTCCAGTCAGACTCCAGGGCCCAGCCAGACCCCAAGGCCCAGCCAGACCCAAAGGTCCAGCCAGGGCCCAGCCAGACCCTCAAGGCCCAGCCAGACCCCAAGGTCCAGCCAGGGCCCAGCCAGACCCCCAGGGCCCAGCCACATCACCAAGGTCCAGCCAGACCCCGAGGTCCCAGCCAGACCCCCAGAGCCCAGCCAGACCCCAAGGCCCAGCCATGTCACCAAGGTCCAGCCAGACCCCCAGGGCACAGCCAGACCCCCTGGGCCCAGCCAGTCACCAAGGCCTAGGCAAACCCCCAAAGACAGGCAGACCCCCAAGGTCCAGCCAGACCCCCAAGGTCCAGCCAGATCCCAAGGTCCAGCCAGACCTCAAGGTCCAGCCAGACCCCAAGGTCCAGCCAGGACCCAACCAGATCCCAAGGTCCAGCCAGATTCCAAGGTCCAGCCAGGGCCCAACCAGACCCCCAGGGCCCAGCCAGGGCCCAGCCAGACCCCCAGGGCCCAGCCAGGGCCAGCCAGACCCCCAGGGCCCAGACAGACTTCAAGGCCCAGCCAGACCCCAAGGTCCAGTCAGACCCCTAGGCCCAGCAAGACCCCAAGGACCAGCCAGTCCCAAAGGTCCAGCCAGGGCCAAGCCAGACCCCCAAGGCCCAGCCAGACCCCAAGGTCCAGCCAGGGTCCAAGGCCCAGCCAGACCCCAAGGTCCAGTCAGACCCCCAGGGCCCAGCCAGACCCCAAGGCCCAGCCAAGGCCCAGCCAGATCCCAGGCCCAACCAGACCCAGGCCCAGCCAGAACCAGCCAGGGCCCAGCCAGGGCCCAACCAAACCCCCTGTGCCCAGGCCAGCCCCCCAAGGGGTGAGCCAGACCCCAAGGGCCCAGTCAGACCCCCTGGGCCCAGCCAGTCACCAAGGTCTAAGCAAACCCCCAAGGACAGGCAGACCCCCAAGGCCCAGCCAGACCCCCAAGGTCCAGCCAGACCCCCAGGGCCCAGCCAGACTTCAAGGCCCAGCCAGACCCCAAGGGCCAGTCAGACCCCTAGGTCCCAGCCAGACCCCAAGGCCCAGCCAGTCCCAAAGGTCCAGCCAGGGCCCAGTCAGACCCCCAAGGCTCAGCCAGACCCCAAGGTCCAGCCAGTGTCCAAGGCCCAGCCAGACCCCCAAGGTCCAGCCAGGGCCCAGCCAGGGCCAAAGACCCAGCCAGACCCCAAGGTCCAGTCAGACCCCCAGGGCCCAGCCAGATCCCAGGCCCAGCCAGACCCAGGCCCAGCCAGAACCAGCCAGGGCCCAGCCAGACCCCAGGGCCCAGCCAGACCCCTGGGCCCAGCCAGACCCCAGGGCCAAACCAAACCCCAGTGCCCAGGCCAGCCCAAAGCCCATCATACACACTGCACATTACTATGAGTTTTATTGCTGTGGAGCTCTGTGACACAGTAATGTGCGGTGTGTATGAGCGTGAGTTTTATTGCAGTGGAGCTCTGTGATACTGTCACAATCCCTCTATACACATGACGCAAGTCCCTTTAGACAGTCCCTATCTACCCATTCGATCCTTAAAGTGGTTGGTAAACTGACTACCGCTTAGGGACACAAACACACCTATATGTACAGGTATGCACAGGACATGATTACTAGACACTGTTATAAAATGAGTGGGAAATGTTTTACCAACAGCAACTGGGAAATGTTTTACCAACACACAGGACAGGGTATACCTGAAATAAGCCAGATGGTATACCATGATGTATGCTAACACAAGCCCAAATCGATCAGTGTTAGAGTGGTCAGGGATAGCCAAAATGGTACACAAGGGGTATCTATCATATAAGCCAAAATCAATCAGAGTTAGAGAGGTCAAGGAATAGCTAAGGAATGGTACACGGGGTGTACAGGGACAGAAGATGGGGGAGAGGTGAGCCAGGGCCCAGCCAGACCCCAAGGGCCCAGTCAGACCCACAGGGCCCAGCCAGACCCCAAGGCCCAGCCAGACCCCTAGGGTCCAGCCAGACCCCCAGAGCCCAGCCAGACCCCAAGGCCCAGCCAGATCACCAATGTCCGGCCACACCCCCAGGGCCCAGTCAGACCCCCAAGGTCCAGCCAGACCCCAAGGGCCCAGCCAGACCCCCAGGGCCCAGGCAGTCACCAATGCCCAGGCAGACCCCCAAGGCAGACCCCCAAGGTCCAGCCAGATCCCCAAGGTCCAGCCAGACCCCAAGGTCCAGCCAGGGCCCAGCCAGAGCCCAACCAGATTCCAAGGTCCAGCCAGACCCCAAGGCCCAGCCAGACCCAAAGGTCGGGCCAGGGTGCAGCCAGACCCCAAGGCCCAGCCAGACCCCAAGGTCCAGCCAGACCCCCTGGGCCCAGCCAGTCACCATGGCCCAGGCAGACCCAAGGACAGGCAGACCCCCAAGGTCCAGCCAGACCCCCAAGGTCCAGCCAGACCCCAAGGCCCAGCCAGACCTCAAGGTCCAGCCAGACCCCAAGGTCCAGCCAGACCCCAAGGTCCAGCCATACCCCAACCAGAATCCAAGGTCCAGCCAGACCTCAAGGTCCAGCCAGAGTCCAGCCAGACCCCCAGGGCCCAGCCAGACCCCAAGGCCCAGCCAGACCCCAAGATCCAGCCAGACCCAAAGGTCCAGCCAGGGCCCAGCCAGACCCCCAGAGCCCAGCCAGACCCCAATGCCCAGCCAGACCCCAAGGTCCAGTCAGACTCCAGGGCCCAGCCAGACCCCAAGGCCCAGAAAGACCCAAAGGTCCAGCCAGGGCTCAGCCAGACCCCCAAGGCCCATCCAGACCCCAAGGTCCAGCCAGGGCCCAGCCAGACCCCCAGGGCCCAGCCACATCACCAAGGTCCAGCCAGACCCCGAGGGCCCAGCCAGACCCCCAGAGCCCAGCCAGACCCCAAGGCCCAGCCATGTCACCAAGGTCCAGCCAGACCCCCAGGGCCCAGCCAGACCCCCAAGGGGCCAGCCAGACCCCAAAAGCTCAGCCAGACCCCCTGGGCCCAGCCAGTCACCAAGGCCTAGGCAAACCTCCAAGGACAGGCAGACCCCCAAGGTCCAGCCAGATATCAAGGCACAGCCAGACCTCAAGGTCCAGCCAGGACCCAACCAGATCCCAAGGTCCAGTCAGATCCCAAGGTCCAGCCAGGGCCCAGCCAGGCCCCCAGGGCCCAGCAAGGGCCCAGCCTGACCCCCAGGGCCCAGCCAGACTTCAAGGCCCAGCCAGACCCAAAGGTCCAGTCAGACCCCTAGGCCCAGCCAGACCCCAAGGCCCAGCCAGTCCCAAAGGTCCAGCCAAGGCCCAACCAGACCCCCAAGGCCCAGCCAGACCCCAAGGTCCAGCCAGGGTCCAAGTCCCAGCCAGACCCCCTAGGTCCAGCCAGGGCCCAAGACCCAGCCAGACCCCAAGGCTCAGCCAGACCCCAAGGTCCAGCCAGGGTCCAAGGCCCAGCCAGACCCCCAAGGTCCAGCCAGGGCCCAGCCAGGGCCCAAGACCCAGCCAGACCCCAAGGTCCAGTCAGACCCAAAGGTCCAGCCAGGGCCCAGCCAGATCCCAGGCCCAGCCAGACCCAGGCCCAGACAGAACCAGCCAGGGCCCAGCCAGACCCCTGGGCCCAGCCAGACCCCAGGGCCAAACCAAACCCCAGTGCCCAGGCCAGCCCAAAGGCCATCATACACACTGCACATTACTATGAGTTTTATTGCTGTGGAGCTCTGTGACACAGTAATGTGCGGTGTGTATGAGCGTGAGTTTTATTGCAGTGGAGCTCTGTGATACTGTCACAATCCCTCTATACACATGACGCAAGTCCCTTTAGACAGTCCCTATCTACCCATTCGATCCTTATAGTGGTCGGTAAACTGACTACCGCTTAGGGACACAAACACACCTATATGTACAGGTATGCACAGGACAGGATTACTAGACACTGTTATAAAATGAGTGGGAAATGTCTTTACCAACAACGAGTGGGAAATGTTTTACCAACAACGACTGGGAAATGTTTTACCAACACACAGGACAGGGTATACCTGAAATAAGCCAGATGGTATACCATGATGTATGCTAACACAAGCCCAAATCGATCAGTGTTAGAGTGGTCAGGGATAGCCAAAATGGTACACAAGGGGTATCTATCATATAAGCCAAAATCAATCAGAGTTAGAGAGGTCAAGGAATAGCTAAGGAATGGTACACGGGGTGTACAGGGACAGAAGATCGGGGAGAGGTGAGCCAGGGCCCAGCCAGACCCCAAGGGCCCAGTCAGACCCACAGAGCCCAGCCAGACCCCAAGGCCCAGCCAGACCCCTGGGGTCCAGCCAGACCCCCAGAGCCCAGCCAGACCCCAAGGCCCAGCCAGATCACCAATGTCCGGCCACACCCCCAGGGCCCAGTCAGACCCCCAAGGTCCAGCCAGACCCCAAGGGCCCAGCCAGACCCCCAGGGCCCAGGTAGTCACCAATGCCTAGGCAGACCCCCAAGGCAGACCCCCAAGGTCCAGTCAGATCCCCAAGGTTCAGCCAGACCCCAAGGTCCAGCCAGGGCCCAGCCAGGGCCCAACCAGATTCCAAGGTCCAGCCAGACCCCAAGGCCTAGCCAGACCCAAAGGTCCAGCCAGGGACCAGCCAGACCCCAAGGCCCAGCCAGACCCCAAGGTCCAGCCAGACCCCCTGGGCCCAGCCAGTCACCACGGCCCAGGCAGACCCCCAAGGACAGGCAGACCCCCAAGGTCCAGCCAGACCCCCAAGGTCCAGCCAGACCCCAAGGCCCAGCCAGACCTCAGGGTCCAGCCAGACCCCAAGGTCCAGCCATACCCCAACCAGAATCCAAGGTCCAGCCAGAGTCCAGCCAGACCCCCAGAGCCCAGCCAGACCCCCAGAGCCCAGCCAGACCCCAAGGCCCAGCCAGACCCCAAGGTCCAGTCAGACTCCAGGGCCCAGCCAGACCCCAAGGCCCAGCCAGACCCAAAGGTCCAGCCAGGGCCAAGCCAGACCCCCAAGGTCCAGCCAGACCCCAAGGTCCAGCCAGGGCCCAGCCAGACCCCCAGGGCCCAGCCACATCACCAAGGTCCAGCCAGACCCCGAGGGCCCAGCCAGACCCCCAGAGTCCAGCCAGACTCCAAGGCCCAGCCAGACCCCAAGGTCCAGTCAGACTCCAGGCCCAGCCAGACCCCAAGGCCAGCCAGACCCAAAGGTCCAGCCAGGGCCCAGCCAGACCCCAAGGCCCAGCCAGACCCCAAGGTCCAGCCAGGGCCCAGCCAGACCCCCAGGACCCAGCCACATCACCAAGGTCCAGCCAGACCCCGAGGGCCCAGCCCGACCCCCAGAGTCCAGCCAGACCCCAAGGCCCAGCCATGTCACCAAGGTCCAGCCAGACCCCCAGGGCCCAGCCAGACCCCCAAGGGGCCAGCCAGACCCCAAAAGCCCAGCCAGACCCCCTGGGCCCAGCCAGTCACCAAGGCCTAGGCAAACCACCAAGGACAGGCAGACCCCCAAGGTCCAGCCAGATCCCAAGGCACAGCCAGACCTCAAGGTCCAGCCAGACCCCAAGGTCCAGCCAGGACCCAACCAGATCCCAAGGTCCCAGATCCAAGGTCCAGCCAGACCCCCAGGGCCCAGCCAGGGCCAGCCCGACCCCCAGGGCCCAGCCAGACTTCAAGGCCCAGCCAGACCCCAAGGTCCAGTCAGACCCCTAGGCCCAGCCAGACCCCAAGGCCCAGCCAGTCCCAAAGGTCCAGCCAGGGCCCAGTCAGACCCCCAAGGCTCAGCCAGACCCCAAGGTCCAGCCAGGGTCCAAGGCCCAGCCAGACCCCCAAGGTCCAGCCAGACCCCCAAGGTCCAGCCAGGGCCCAGCCAGGGCCCAAGACCCAGCCAGACCCCAAGGTCCAGTCAGACCCCCAGGGCCCAGCCAGATCCCAGGCCCAGCCAGACCCCAAGGTCCAGCCAGGGTCCAAGTCCCAGCCAGACCCCCAAGGTCCAGCCAGGGCCCAAGACCCAGCCAGACCCCAAGGCTCAGCCAGACCCCAAGGTCCAGCCAGGGTCCAAGGCCCGGCCAGACCCCCAAGGTCCAGCCAGGGCCCAGCCAGGGCCCAAGACCCAGCCAGACCCCAAGGTCCAGTCAGACCCCCAGGGCCCAGCCAGACCCCAAGGCCCAGCCAGACCCAAAGGTCCAGCCAGGGCCCAGCCAGATCCCAGGCCCAGCCAGACCCAGACCCAGCCAGAACCAGCCAGGGCCCAGCCAGACCCCTGGGCCCAGCCAGACCCCAGGGCCAAACCAAACCCCAGTGCCCAGGCAAGCCCAAAGGCCATCATACACACTGCACATTAATATGAGTTTTATTGCTGTGGAGCTCTGTGACACAGTAATGTGCGGTGTGTATGAGCGTGAGTTTTATTGCAGTGGAGCTCTGTGATACTGTCACAATCCCTCTATACACATGACGCAAGTCCCTTTAGACAGTCCCTATCTACACATTCGATCCTTAAAGTGGTCGGTAAACAGACTACCGCTTAGGGACACAAACACACCTATATGTACAGGTATGCACAGGACAGGATTACTAGACACTGTTATAAAATGAGTGGGAAATGTTTTATCAACAACGACTGGGAAATGTTTTACCAATAACGACTGGGAAATGTTTTACCAACACACAGGACAGGATATACCTGAAATAAGCCAGATGGTATACCATGATGTATGCTAACACAAGCCCAAATCGATCAGTGTTAGAGTGGTCAGGGATAGCCAAAATGGTACACAAGGGGTATCTATCATATAAGCCAAAATCAATCAGAGTTAGAGAGGTCAAGGAATAGCTAAGGAATGATACACGGGGTGTACAGGGACAGAAGATGGGGGAGAGGTGAGCCAGGGCCCAGCCAGACCCCGAGGACCCAGTCAGACCCACAGGGCCCAGCCAGGCCCAAGGCCCAGCCAGACCCCTAGGGTCCAGCCAGACCCCCAGAGCCCAGCCAGACCCCAAGGCCCAGTCAGATCACCAATGTACGGCCACACCCCCAGGGCCCAGTCAGACCCCCAAGGTCCAGCCAGACCCCAAAGGCCCAGCCAGACCCCCAGGGCCCAGTCAGACCCCCAAGGTCCAGCCAGATCCCTGAGGTCCAGCCAGACCCCAAGGTCCAGCCAGGGCCCAGCTAGACCCCAAGGCCCAGCCAGACCCCAAGGTCCAGCCAGGGCCCAGCCAGACCCCTTGGGCCCAGCCAGACCACAAGGACCAGCCAGACCCCAAGGTCCAGACAGACCCCCTGGGCCCAGCCAGACCCCAAGGCCCAGCCAGACCCAAAGGTCCAGCCAGGGCCCAGCCAGACCCCAGACCCAGCCAGAAACAGGACCAGCCAGACCTCAGGCCCAGCCAGACCCCTGTGCACAGCCAGACCCCAGGGCTCAGCCAGACTACAGGGCCCAACCAAGTCCCAGTGCCCAGGCCAGCCCAAAGGCTATCATACACACTGCACATTAATATGAGTTTTATTGCTGTGGTGCTCTGTGACACAGTAATGTGCGGTGTGTATGAGCGTGAGTTTTATTGCTGTGGAGCTCTGTGATAATGTCACGATCCCTCTATACACATGACGCAAGTCCCTTTAGACAGTCCCTATCTACCCCTTCGATCCTTAAAGTGGTTGGTAAACTGACTACCGCTTAGGGACACAAACACATCTATATGTACAGGTATGTACAGGACAGGATTACTGTTATCAAATGAGTGGGAAATGTTTTACCAACAACGAGTGGGAAATGTTTTACCAACAACGAGTGGAAAATGTTTTACCAACAACGACTGGGAAATGTTTTACCAACAACAACTGAGAAATGTTTTACCAACAATGACTGGGAAATGTTTACCAACAATGAGTGGTAAATGTTTTACCAACAATGACTGGGAAATGTTTTACCAACAACGACTGAGAAATGTTTTACCAACAATGACTGGGAAATGTTTTACCAGAAATGACTGGGAAATGTTTTACCAACAACGAGTGGGAAATGTTTTACCAACAACGAGTGGAAAATGTTTTTACCAACAATGAGTGGGAAATGTTTTACCAACAACGAGTGGGAAATGTTTTACCAACAACGAGTGGGAAATGTTTTACCAACAACGACTGGGAAATGTTTTACCAACAACGACTGAGAAATGTTTTACCAACAATGACTGGGAAATGTTTTACCAGAAATGACTGGGAAATGTTTTACCAACACACAGGACAGGGTATACCTAAAATAAGCCAGACAGTATACAAGGATGTATTCTAACACAAGCCCAAATCGATCAGTGTTCGAGTGGTCAGGGATAGCCAAAATGGTACACAAGGGGTATCTATCATATAAGCCAAAATCAGAGTTAGAGTGGCCAAGGAATGGTACACGGGGTGTGGTTCTCATACAAGCCACGTAATAACGGAGACTGAAAAATCAACCAAGTAGTGAATCACCAGGAGACGCTCAGCAGTGAGGGAAGTAAACTCCTCGACAGAGCGAAGAGCCGGTTCACACTGTCTGTATTTAAACCCGACAGGCACGCATCATCATGTCGCACCTCGCCTCCTGGCCAGCCCTCCGAGCTCCGGGAGCCGTCACAACTCCTGGCACCCAGCTTGTCGATGGCGCCGCTGGGTGCCGGGGCCCCCTCTAAGCCCCAGACATGACAGATACGCTCATACACACCGCACATTACTGTGAGTTTTATTGCTGTGGAACTGTGTTATGTCCTTTTTTTTTTTGGAAGGAGGCGAAAAGATGTTAAAGGTTGAGGAACTTTATGGGGGGTCCCATCGTGAGGTTCAGTAAGGGGCCCCATCATTTCTGATGGCTGCCTGACGAGCGCTAGCTGTTTTTTTAACACATTAGCGATTCGAAGGCGATGTGGGCGCAGCGCTATGACCTCCTTTAAGCTAGCGCTAACGCTGCTGCTAATGTTAGCTTGAAGGCGGTGATAGAGCCCAAAGAATCCTACTCTTTAGCACCATGTTCCAAGGACAGGGAAGGTGCAGGGATTTTTTCTAACAAAATAGTAGGCAGTGAGAAAGCTTTTGTGAGCCAGGTTCCGATTCATAGACCACAAGTTTGGGTGAGGACTTTATTGTCAAGTTTAAATTCTTAGTCCTAAGATCTTTGCGATGAAATTCTTGTAAGTAAAGTCTGAGACATGATAGAATTAATGATTGTAATGATACAGAAGAACTTTGTTATTATACTAAACACCTACTCGAGCATTAAACATTTTTCAGATTGCATTGTTTTACTAGCGGCGAAACAGACTGGTTATTGTCAATGCTTTATAAAAGGTTCTGGGAATTCTTTGCCTAAAGAGGCTGATATACAAGTCTCTGGCATGCTCTAACAATATATGACTTCAACAGATTTCCCACACATTGCTCTCTGGGTACAAACCTGATGTTTTACAACAAGACCATTCGCCATGTTTAACCCCTTGACTTTAGAAACAAAAGAATTTATTCAAAGGCTTTCTTGTTCTGGTGTCAACGTGGTTCATAAATAATTAGAATAATTTATCCCAGTTAAATAAGTAAGTCCTTCAGAGTCAAACACCAACATTATTCCGTATTGTCCAATAGCTGCTGCCTTTTTCTTGTTTTTTTTTTTAAAAAAAAGACATTTTGTGCATGGGAAAAATGTAACATTTTCAACTCAGTTTGACAGACTTGTCACGTCCACGTGTCATTGCACTGTTAACAAAAATAATAATCTAAATTAAACAATAGAATGACTTATAATGTTATTGAAATTGTTATTTTTCTAAAAAAAAAGCATGTACTAATTTTTGGATTTTTGATTTTTATTATTAATCATTATTCAACATTGAGACACAAAAATATCTGTGTCATATGTAATTAATTTTTTTATATATATCATTTGTGGTGTTCTGGATTGAGAAAATATATTATATCTAGTTCTGCAAAATACTATGGTAGATTCCCATGATTTTAGTATATTTGGGCACATCTCCAGGTGAATGGACAGTTTGTTCAAATTTTGAATAACTTGCATAAATCTGCTCTGGCTTTGTGGTAAGTAGCTAGTTTAATATTCTGATCATATTCAGTGAGTAAGCAGACTATCAGGGTTATTCAGAGAAAGGTGAACTTCAGGAGAACTGGCAGGAGAAGAGAACAATCTAGACCAAATAGCCGATTTGGAAAGTGAGATAAATAGGAGAATTTTTCTGGTTTGGCAAATTTGACCTAGAATTTTCACTTCTCCAGTCATTCTCCTGAGTTTCACCTTTTTTGAATAGACCTGTATATAGTTTTTTTCAAGTAAATGGGTTAAATTTTAGGATGATGCTATTACCCACCAAACAATAGAGATACTTAGCCTTGTGAGTTGGACATGGTACATTTTGATACAGCTGATAGTGGCTTGTTCTCCTAACTTTGATGCTATCAGGGCTATTCAAAGAGATCTAAATGGATGCCGAAAGGAAACCGATCGCTGAAAATCAGCGTTCGATTACCTTACTTGGCTAATTGGCTATCCAGAGAGCAGGCAATTCGCCAAATCCTGGCGAATCGCCTGCACATACGGTGCCTGTTCGGTGCCTGTTCAAAGACAGTGAATCCCCATAGAGAAGCAATGCTTCGGCTATTCAGAGAACAAAAACCAGCAGTGAAAAGTTGCCGAATTGCCCTGCCATTCGGTGGTTTAATTCGACAAGTTTATTCAGGCGAATCCCATTGACTTCAATGTTAAAAATATTCTCGTTTTAATTCAATATCTAATGAACCGTTTATTATAATATTCTGCAGTAAAAAGTCTCTCTCTTTATAGATTTTTTTAGGACCTTTTAAGCATTTTTCGGGATTTGTTTTCAAAAAACTTTTTTCCGATCTATTAAATTTCTTTTTAAACTTTTCTTCTTTTTTCTGTAACAGCCCTTTTTATTATCATTCCTTGGACCTCATATGTAAAATTCAGACATCTTCGCTCATTCGTTTCTTTGCATACAGCGTTTCACTTTTCAAACATTCAAGCGAACTGTTTTTTTTTTTCTCACTCCATTCGTCTGCGGTGTCGGCTTTTTCTGGCGGCTGCTCTGCGCTCTGATCAGCTCCTATTCAGGTTTCTCCGGCGTGTTCGGCGGGGTTAAGGCTGGGGTCAGACCAGCGCACTTTTAACGTGCGTTTAGGCGCACTTAATCACGGCCGCACTAGCAGCAAATGACGGGCAATGACGGCCAATATACGAAGTACGGTCGCACGAAAGCCCGGCCGCGCAACGCAAGTGGAAAATGAACGCATTTTTTCGAGAACGCAGAACCTCTAATACGGACGTACAGAGTGCGCTGCGCCCGCTAGCGGTGTGTGTGTGTGATTTGGAGATGTCAGACCCTGCTCGTGTCCGGCCAACATAACGTCCAGACACCCAAAGTTTCCTGGTTTGGATACGTAAAAAATCACGCACAAAAATGCGCATCGTATGACCGTTTTCGCGTATTCCATGAAAAAATACGTCAATGCGTTCGGACGCACTTCTTTACGTTCGCGGGGAAAAATGCTTTTGTTTGACCCTAGCCTAATCCAGATGTTTTTGCGGGTTTTCGGTGTGCCTTCGCCAGGTTTTGCGGTGAGTTTTCGGCAGGTTTGCGGTGACTTTTCCCTACAAATCGGGGACCCTGTGGTGCTTGCTGAATACACCGCCACCGAACGTGCGGTGACTTTTCGATTCTCTTTGAATAACCCTGATAGTTTTATCCTATTTTGTTATTATATTCTCTATGTTTACTACTGAAAATTCTAAATATGAAAATGTTATTATGAAATGTACTGTAGATGTAAACCATGAAGAAAAACATCTCGGATTGAATGGAAGTGAGTTTTAGTTTGTAACTCCATGTGACAAGGCAGATTCCCTGAATCACACAACTGAATCCATAGGTGTTATTGACTAAACTCATTCTTGGAACATTGACCAGAAAATTTACATTTCAAGACAAAATGGCCCAACTAACTATGGCTTAAAGTACACATGTCATACTTACCTGCTTGGTGTCTCCATTCTCTTTTTCCTACAAGCCAGCTCTTTTGATCTCACCCGACAGGGCAACTCTTGGCAACTCGGACTGAACCTCAGATTGCCGAACCAATACTATTACCAAGATGAAGGCACCCTCCATCAGTGCAGGTGCTCTGTAAATTTGCCATTTTTGTTCTCATTTAGGCCAGTGTCAGACGAGCGTTTTTCAGAAGGAACGTCCGCGAGAGTGAATGTTCCTTCCACTCTGACGCTCGTCTGGCCGCCTCGCAGAACGCAGTTTGCATTTTAATGAGTGAAATAAATATTTGACAAGAAATACTTATTTCACTTATTAAAATACAAATCAATTCATAACTTTTTTGAAATGTGTTTTTCTGGATGTTTTTGTTGTTATTTTGTCTCTCACTTTTAGAATAAACCTACCATTATAGACTGATCATTTCTTTGTCAGTGGGCAACCGTACTAAATCAGCAGGGGATCAAATCATTTTTCCCTCGCTGGATGTGCATTTCCTAAACTCAAATATTAAAACAAAAATTTGATTTTCAAGTTCCTGAGAAGAATTTGGTGATACAGACAAATAAATAACATATTATGGCTAATACCAATAAAATAAAAAAAATACACGGGCACGATCACACTGTACCAAGAACGATTAGTTAGTATTCTGTAGGTTTATTCAAAGAAAGGTGAAACTCAGGAGAATGACTGGAGAAGTGAAAATTCTAGGTCAAAATCTGTGCCAAGGCTCTAGTTTTGTTCTTGGTTAATTGAGAGAATGGAACAGGACATCTCACCCCGCTTGTGGTTTAATACTCTTGCAGACTAAAAATGTGCAATCTTATTGATGATATCCTGTCATTTCATAACATTATAAGGTCTATTCACTAAAGGGTGAAGTCAGAAGAATGGCTGGAGAAGTGAAAATTCTGGGTCAAAATAGCCAAACCAGAAAAATTCTCCCATTTATCTCACTTTCCAAATCGGCTATTTGGTCTAGATTGTTCTCTTCTCCTGCCATTTCTCCTGAGTTTCACCTTTTAGTGAATAGACCTGTAAATCTCTGCTATTGAAGGCTATTTTCCATAGGCATTTGCTTTCAAACTCTATAACTGATGGCAAAATAGACTTTCGGTTTGCCATTAAATCCATGTTTCATAATCGCCATTATACATAGAAGTCAATTCAGCTGTATAGCAGCGAAATACAAAAAAAAAACGTATTTTACTATAGTGAAGCATTATACAAACAGATAATGATAGTTTATCAGTATGAAATAGTCTTTTGACGCAGTGCACATTGCTATATATAACACACATCTTACAATGATGTCTGTTGTGTTTATTCCGGCAAATTGCTGTCACATCCGCGCCTTGATTTACTGATTCATTTCCACTTTCAGCACTTAGGACGGGAAAATATACCTCTCACTTAGAGTGATGTATTGTGCCAGTTATTCAGCTGTAATCCAACTATTTTGACATTTTGACTATCTACCCCTACACCATCCTCTTCAACAGTGAGATGCCTAGAAGACAGATGTAGAGAACAATCCCCCATTATCACGGCCTTTGAATGGAATAGCAGAGTTAGAACTGCTGTCTGATTACAGCTGCTGAAAATTGTACAATAAAGCCAAACATCTGTGGAGCCATCTGTCCGTCTTCCCTGCGTTCATCTGAATTCTTTCTAAAAATTGTACATGATTTGTGACATGTAGTCCTAACTAGTAAATCCATGTACAGTGTCACAGAATTACCTAGGGCTCTGAGAGGAACAGCCGGCAATGATCTTAGTGCCATAAATCAGGGCTGTCAAACTGCGGCCCCCCAGATGTTGACAGCCTACGATCCCCAGAATTCTATGAATGTAATATTTTGCAAGGGAATCGTGGGTGTTGTAGTTCAGAAACATCTTGGGATTTGGCGATTCACAGCGCTGCCATAAACGGCTACGGAACTCATCCTCAAACACTTCAAAAACCATCAGGCGATTTAAATCAACGGCATATTCCAAGGTGGGTTTGTAAATTAAGATGCCACTGATATTAGCGAGGGTCAGGAATCCAGAAAGTAGGGAAGTCAGAAAAGCCCGTACCAATACCAAAGAAATGTGATCAACAGAACCAGAAGACAAAAGGGCCTTATTCCATAGTTTGGGGCTATCAGTAAGCACCAACTTTGGAATAGGGCCCTACAATTTCAATGCTTATGTAGAGTATCTAGGCAATTGCGACTGCATTTGAGGGACACTACCACTTCCATAAGTGGTAACTAGATTACTTGTGCATTACAAATAAAAACACATTATAAAACACATTATGCTGTTTTTTTTCTTTGAAGTAATTGTATGTAAAAAGGAAAAATAAAGTTAGGTTTTTTTATCTCCTTTTTCCTTTTTGCGGGTTTTTCCCATGATGCAACATTTACCAAAACCTGTGCAAACGTTTTACTTTACTGCACTTTACTTTACTTCTACAGTATTTAACAGTTAATGAGGTGAAGGAGTGAATGTTTAGATAAGGCTACAGGAGGCTATTGTTCTCCAGGCTAACTGAGATATCGAATGACAGCTGAATGAGATATTACAGGGAGCTTGAAAGACTTCTAATCTACCCCCTGGTGCTGTTGTCCTATGAAAACATCCTATACAATAAAATGAAGTGAGGCTGTGACTGACCCATACAGGTCTAATCACTAAAAAGTGAAACTCAGGAGAACTGGCAGGAGATGAGAACAAGCTAGACCAAATAGCCAATTTGGAAAGTGAGATAAATGGAAGAATTTTTCTGGTTTGGCTATTTTGACCGAGAATTCTCACTTCTCCAGTCATTCTCCGGAGTTTCACCTTTAGTGAATAGACCTGATAGTTTCCATTCTATGTTCAGTGCCACACAGGAGCAAGTGATCTAAAGCTAAAGAAGGGGCCGTATACAACGGAAAAAGATCACAAAATGAATGAGAGAAAAACAAAGCACATTTAAGATATCAGAAACATAAAATAAACACAAGGAGAGGTCATTTTTTGGTGGTATTGGCCTTTTAATGTAGCAGTAAAGGGCTACAGTGGCAAGAAAAAGTATGTGAACCCTTTGGGATTACGTGGAGTTTTGCATGAATTGGTCATAAAATGTGCTCTGATCTTCATCTAAGTCACAACAATTTGAAAAACACAGTCTGCTTAAAATAATACAACACAAACATTATATGTTTTCATGTTTTTATTGAACAGAACATGTAAACATTCACAGTGCAGGGTGGAAAAAGTATGTGAACCCCTAGCCTAATGACTTCTCCAAGAGCTAATTGGAGCCAGGAGTGAGCTAACCTTGAGTCCAATCAGTGTGATATTATTGGATGTGTTGCTGATAGCTGTCCTGCCCTTTAAAAACACACACCAGTTTTGGGTTTACTGGTTTCAAGAAGCACTGCCTGATGTGAACCATGCCTCGCAGAAAAGAGCTCTCAGAAGACCTACGATCAAGAATTGTTGACTTGCATGAAGCTGGAAAGGGTTACAAAAGTATCTCCAAAAGCCTTGATGTTCATGTGTCCACGGTAAGACAGACTGTCTACAAATGGAGAAAGTTCAGCACTGTTGCTACTCTCTCTAGACGTGGTCGTCCTGTAAAGATGACTACAAGAGCACAGCGCAGAATGCTTAATGAGGTAAAGAAGAATCCTAGAGTGTCAGCTAAAGACTGACAGAAATCTCTGGCACATGCTAACATTTTTGTTGACACATCTACAATAAGGAAAACATTAAACAAGAATGGAGTACATGGGAGGACACCACGGAGGAAGCCATTGCTGTCCAAAAAGAATATTGCAGCACGTTTGAAGTTTGCAAAAGAGCACCTGGATGTTCCACAGCACTACTGGCAAAATATTCTGTGGACAGATGAAACCAAAATTGAGTTGTTTGGAAAAATCACACAACACTATGTGTGGAAAAAAAAAGGCACAGCACACCAACATCAAAACCTCATCCCCACTGTAAAACATGGCAGAGGGAGCATCATAGTTTGGGGCTGCTTTGCTGCCTCAGGGTCTGGATGGATTGTTGTCATTGATGGAAAAATGAATTCCAGAGTTTATCAAGAAATTTTGCAGGAAAACGTAAGACCATCTGTCCACCAACTGAAGCTCCGCAGAGAATGGGTGATGCAACAGGACAATGACCCAAAGCATACAAGTAATTCAACAAAAGAATGGCTTCAACAAAACAAAATACGCCTTCTGGAGAGGCCCAGTCAGAGTCCTGACCTCAACCACATTGAAATGCTGTGGCATGACCTTAAGAGAGCGATTCACACCAGACAACCCAAGAATATTGCTACACTGAAACAGTTTTGTGTAGAGGAGTGGTCCAAAATTACTCCAGATCGTTGTGCAGGTCTGATCTGTAACTACAGGAAACGTTCGGTTGAGGATATTGCTGCCAAAGGAGGGTCAACCAGTTATTAAGTCCAAAGGTTCACATACTTTTTACACCCTGCACTGTGAATGTTTACATGTTATGTTCAATAAACACGTATAATGTTTGTGTTGTATTATTTTAAGCAGACTGTGTTTTTCAAATTGTTGTGACTTAGATGAAGATCAGAGCACATTTTATGACTAATTCATGCAAAACTCCACGTAATCCCAAAGGGTTCACATACTTTTTCTTGCCACTGTATTGTCACATCCATGGCCCCCGCAGCGTTCCCTGGGGGGTCAGGGCACCAGGTGGCATCGCTGGCTAGCCTGTTGCCAGTAGTAAGGGCTGGCAAAACGGCATCTGAGGGGGCGGAGCCAAGCATAAGTCCAAGGAGCCATCAGCCTTTAAAAGAGGCTGAGAGAAGGTGCTCCTTGGACTGTCGTGGTGTCTAGTTTGGTGGAGTCTTGTTCCTGATATTTTCTGATTAATCTGTTGCTGACCCGTTTCTGTTCGAGGACCCTGATCACGTTTCGACCCGGCTATCCCTTCTGACTACTCTCTTGATTATCCCATGTGTACTTTTGCCTGGTACTTCTCGTTCTCGTTCTTGTGTATGTGTTGCCTTTATGGTTCTTGTCTCTCTTGTTCATGTTTATGTTCAGCCTTATGATTCATGTCTTATGTTCGTTTAACTGGTTGTGAGTCCTAATCGCAAGGCATCCAGTTCTGCGTGCTTCCAGAGTCCAGTTGAAGTCCTGCCCTGCTTCTTGTATAATATATACATTGTCTGTCCGTCTGTATCTGTGCTATCTTTGTGGAGTAACAGTATCCAAGCTCTGCTTGAAGGCCTCCCCTGCAGGCTGGTATACACAGATTCCTCACTGTATGTCCTTATCTAGAAGTGTGTTGCACTAAGCAGTATTTTGGTCCAGAAACCAATTGAGCTTAGTTGCTTTGTTAGGTCTGTCCTCTACTATCTTGCCTATTCTGTTTTTGTATCACGTTTATGTTTTTGTTCAAGTATCACTGTATCTGTTCTCTTTGGAGTATTTGTGTTTGCACTGAGTGGTCAGTTGGCCTTGAAGCCAATTGAGCTTAGTTGCCCTGTCAGGTCTGTCCCGTTACTCCCTGGCTTGGGAGATCAGATTACAGCCGTTCTTAGTCTTTTGTCTTTAGAAATCTGTCCTGAAGGATCCAAATACGCTTTCTGAGGTGAGTGCTATAGCCCACCGTTACATGTATATTCTCTAAATGATGCTAACATGGATACGGTAAGCAGGAAAATCTGCACTTGCGAGATCGTGCAGCGCCGCAGAGTGATCGTGGAAGGAGTCTAGGAACTAGACCAGTCTCGCTCTCTGCTCCTGGTGAGAAGAAGCGGTGGATCAGCTCACCCTTTGATTTTTGGAAGGTTTTGGACAGTGGTCATTTGCATTTGCAGAATCATTTAACACCAGCTTTTCGGAGTTGTTAAAAATTTTCTTTTCACGTCCCGACGGTAAATTGCGCCAGCGCTTTGTAATACCTCACTTGTCGAGACGCTAAGAAATGATTGTGCTATGATGCAGTGGCGTCACTAGGGTTGGTGTCACCCGGTGCGGTAACTGGTCACCCGGTGCGGTAACCCGGTGCGTTTTTTTTAACTACTTTTAGGCTAGGGTCAAACGAAAGCATTTTTACACGCGAACGTAAAAAAGTGCGTCCGAACGCATTGATGTATTTTTTCACAGAATATGCGAAAACGGTCATACGATGCGCATGTTCGTGCGTGATGTTTTACGAATCCAAACCAGGAAACTTTTTGCGTCTGGACGTTATGTTGGCCGGACACGAGCAGGGTCTGACATCTCCAAATCACACACACACCGCTAGCGGGCGCAGCGCACTCTGTAGGTCCGTACTAGCGGTTCTGCGTTCTCGAAAAAATGCGTTCATTTTCCACTTGCGTTGCGCGGCCGGACTTTCGTGTGACCATACTTCGTATATTGGCTGTCATTGCCCGTCATTTGCTGCTAGTGCGGCCGTGATTAAGTGTGCCAGAACGCACGTTAAAAATGCGCTGGTCTGACCCCAGCCTTACTCATAAATCCGTACTCCCATATAACACTGAATGCTCATAATACACGGCGCACATTACTGTGAGGTTTATTGCTGTGGAGCTCTGTGATATGCTCACACACAAATTTTGGCAAACTGACAGCAAGTACGGTGCCTGTTCGAATGCAGGGAAAGTCCCCATAGAGAAGTAATGGTTAATCTGTTCAGAGACACTGAACAGCAAAGAAATGTCCTGATGTCCGGTGTTTTCATGTGGCAGGTTTATTCAGGGCGAACGAACAACATAGGTTTCAATTTTAAAAATATTCTTGGTTTTATCCAATATCTAATAAACTGTTTATTCCTTTAATCCATAGTAAAAAATCTATTTATTGATTTTTTATTTTTTTGTATCATTTAGGCATTTTTAAAAAAAAAATCCATTTCTTTTTTCTAATAGCTGTTTTTCTTTTTCCTGAAACAGACCTTTTTATTATCATTCATAGGAACTTATATGTTAATTCCAGACATTTTCGTTCAGTAGTTCTTTTTAAAACAGGAGGCGACGGGTTTGCGGCAGCATTCGGTGGCTGATTCCCCTTACTTCAGGGACCCTGTGGTGAATTCACCAGGGAATTTTTATTCCCGAAAGTGCAGGGAGCAACAGAACACTGAAATGTGTGCATCATTTCGGTGCTCTGTGAATATCCTCTTTGTGGTGTTTTTTTTGCCACCCCCTGGAAAGTGCCAGCCTAGGCCTTGCCTACCCACGACATACTTGAAAATGAGAGAATTCTCAATGTATCCTTCCTGGTAAAATATTTTTGTGTAAAAAAAAAAAAAAATAAATGAAAAATTTTAGGGGGTGATGTCACCCGGTGCAGGCCGCACCCCCACCCCCCCTAGCGATGCCCCTGCTACGATGTTAAGTATTTTCACCCCAGTTTAGCGTCAAGATAGGAATATCGATGCCAGACGTTAAACTTACTAATGCTAACCCAACTAATGACATATCGAGATGCAACATTAGCAACAACGGTGGAATAGAGCACAAAGTTTGTTGAAGGTTTTGTCAAGTGAAGGAGGAAGCTTCCATTTCCACGTCCACTGCAGAGATACAAAGTGATGGGAATAAACCCTGGTAGTGGGTTAAACACTAGGCAACATTGTTAAATATAAAGCAGATATAAACTTTCTAAATATTTATGATGCTTACCGGCCCTTGAAGGGGAAATACAATTAGTTCTACAGTCTGACTATAGCTGGGTCAGAATACATTTCAATTTTTATTTCCGAGAATCGCTGTAGAAATAGAGTCTGTAGACAAAAAAAATAAAATTTTGATGCTTGCTGGTTTAAGTGTCTTTTTACAACACTGGCTGCTCATGTCACCCTGTGTTTTTTGCTAAGGCACAGTGTGTTCTCTCAGTCTGCTGAATCACACAGACAAGAGGGCAAAGAAAGCTGCAAATGCTCTCTGGTAAAATAAATGGAAAAGGAAAAAGTGTGTTTCAATGCAAAAGATTTCAGTAAAAAGGTTAGTTGACAGTTCATGTATAACAAACTTTGTAAAATGCTAGATAATATTGAAAAAAAGGACAAATATAAGAACTCATAGAAAAAGTATTGTCATTGCGGATACAAACGAAATGAATTTTGGTGAGTGAGTCCAAGTTGACCTTAAAAAACAGCATAGCGAATGTATCCTTGCACACAATTAGCAATTAAATTGCAGCAAGGAAAAAGTCAAGGAACAATATATGAATGTTCTAGTCCAAGTGACATCAAGTCATATCATTCTGTCATTTTTATTAATCAAAATGTTACAGTTACAAGTATTTATAAAACGCCAACAAGTTCTAGACTCTGTGCGGTATTAACGTACTCTATCAGGGTTATTCAAAGAACACTGAAATTCCACCGGATTTTCGGTGCTCTTTCATTCCCTGCACTTCAGGGAATCAAATTCCATGACCCGGCGGTGAACTCAGCATTCACAGCAGGGTCCCCAAAGTGCAGGGAAAAACCAGCGAACGCATCCGAAAAACCGCCGTAAAACTGCCGAAACAAAATCAGAGCCTTTCAAAAAAGCACTGAAAAAAAGTCGCATGCATCTGACGATCTGCTGCAAAACTGCCGACCACATCTGAAAAAATCTGACGATCCACTGAACAGAGTGCTGACCAGCCGCTGGAAAAAGCCGACAAACGGGGTAAAAAAACAAAATAAAACCTGCAACTTTTAATATCTGTTTGCAAAAAACTACTGCATGAAAATGCCTGAAAATTAAATATAAGGTCCTATGTATAATAATAAAAGAGGTCAGTTACAGAAAAAAAAGCTATTTAAAAAAAATATATATATCATAACCCTATGGGATTCGCCTGATTAAACCTGACTGAATAGATAAACCATTGCTTCTCCATGGGGGATTTTACTGCTGTTGAAAATCTCCGTATTTCGATGGCAATTCGACAATATTTGGCAAACTGCCTGCTTTCTGAATAGCCAAATGGCCACGAAATTGCACTGTACAGGGAAATTCACTGTTTAGTGCAATTTTGGGGCCAGTTCGTCTCTCTTTTAATAACCCCTTATGTCTAAATTGAATTTTTATTTATTTATTACCCAAACATACACACACAAACAATGGGCTGAATGTCCAAGGGACCAAATGTGTGTGGCTCTGTTCTATCTATCTTTCCATTGACAAAAAATACGGACAGACATACACAGATATACTAACAAAAAGACACACAGACACTGACACATCACAGATAAAGACTTTGACAGAGACACGCACACACAGAGATACTAACAGAGACACGCAGGGGCGTAACTACCAGGGGTGCAGAGGGTGCCACTGCACCCGGGCCCTTGAGTCCAAGGGGGCAAATGCTTGCCTGCCTGGGCCTGGGGGCTGCCTGTATTATATATATTATTATTTTTTATTTATTTTATACTTATTTGTGAGTTTTACTTTGGAGCTCTGTGATACACTCATACACACCACATATTACTGTGAGTTTTGTTGCTGTAAACCTCTGATTTACACTGATACATACTGCACATTACTGTGAGTTTTATTGGTGTGAAGTTCTGTGATACATTCATACACACTGCACAGTACTTTGAATTTTATTGCTGTGGAGCTCTGTGAAACGCTCATATATTGCTGTGAGGTTTATTGCTGTGGAGCTCTGTGAGATGCACATAGTACATATTACATTAAAAATGGGATGGACTGAGGAGGTCATAATGAACCTGGAAAAAAATGGGACACTGGAGTCAACATTGTGGACCTGGAGGGGACCAATGCATGTTGACAGGAGGGGGACAAAATGTTTTTGCCTAGGGTGGGGGGGACCGTCATGGTTCCTGCACCTGGGCCCTGAGTTTTCTAGTTACGCCTCTGGAGACATGTACATAAGGAGTGACAATGATACTGTGATACAATGATGTCAGACCTCTTTTTTACACATTTTTCAATCTACACTAACAGGGTTATTCAGAGAGCGTGAAAAACAGGAGTATGACTGGAGAATGACTGGAGAATGAAAAATTCTAGGCCAAAATAGCCGATTTGGATAGTGCGATGAAAGGGAGAATATTTCTGGTTTGGCTATTTTGACCTAGAATTTTTCATTCTCCAGTCATTCTCCTGCTTTTCACGCTCTCTGAATAACCCTGTAAGTACCACGTAATGTTAACACATAAAACATATTGAGTGTAGACACATTTGAAAAAAAGAATTTAAACTGGGTTTAGCACAAAGCTGCAATATAACAAAATGCGGCCAAGCACAGAGAGCAACATGGTGGGCAAGCAGTTTCATGTTGCACATTCCAATTGCCAGCCCTTACGCCAAATTTCTTCTAAATGTATCGGCTGGCTTTTCATGCCGGCTAGCCAGCAAATTCATATCATTTAATGGCTAACCGGTGCTGCAATGTATTGGCCAGCCCAATTGAGCAATTCACCAGCCCATTGAGCAAATGGCTATTGTGCCTGATGGACAGTCCAGGTTTGTATACATACAATTATTGCTATGATGAAGCACATTTACACATTAGTTTTGATTCACTTGTCATTGTGTGACTTTTTTTAAAAATTGCCATACTGTATTTCTCTATCAGGGTTATTCAGAGAGCGGTGAAAAGCAGGAGAATGACTGGAGAATGAAAAATTCTAGGTCAAAATAGACGATTTGGAAAGTGAGATGAAAGGGAGAATTTTTCTGGTTTGGCTATTTTGACCTAGAATTTTTCATTCTCAAGCCATTCTCCTGCTTTTCACCTCTCTCTGAATAACCCTGTATATATTTCCCATTATATAACTGTTGGGTAAGGAAGCTTCTCAGCATCATATAAATATCTGGATGGAAGCATTGCAGTATCTCCTGGAATATACCAAGCTGTTAATTGTGATCATAGTTAAAGAAATACAATGATGCCAGTTTATAAATAGCCCACTAATGTGGCTACCAGACAAAATGTTCTTTATTGCGAGATGAAAGCAAGGCAGACAGAGTTTTGTTAATTTGTTAATTTTATTTGCTAAATATTTATAGATCTTTAATCACTGGCTTATTCTAGCGGTGCAAGTATCATACAATATTATACATTTATTAGAAAACATTGCGCCCTATTCTGTAGTTGATGGTAAATCGGAGATGGTAAACAGAAAAATCATTGCCTGAAGATTTACCATTTCCATTTTACCATCATATACAGTTGTGTTCAAAATTATTCAACCCCCAATGCTGTAAAGGGTTTTAGGGAATTTAGTGTACATTTGTAATTGTATTCAGAATGAAATCCTACAAGGACTTTTTAAAGAACCATATGCAACTAAAATGACATCAATTGGTTTTGTAATACAGTAGTAAATGTTTCTTTTGTGAATTCTTCATTGACACAATTATTCAACCCCTTAAAGACTACCACTCTGAAGAACAGAGGTTCATTCAAGTGTTTTCAATCAGGTATTGAAAACACCTGTGGATGTCACGGAGCAGCAATAAAGCATAATAAGCACCAATTAGGCAGCTTTAAAATGACTGTGATACTCAGCTCCTTCTAGACATTTACTTGTGTGGTTACAAACATGGTGAAGTCAAGAGAATGGTCCAGGAAGACAAGAGAAGAGGTGATTACTCTTCACAGGAAGGACAATGGCTATAAGAAGATTGCAAAGATGTTAAACATACCAAGAGAGACCATAGGAAGCATCATTCGCAAATTCAAGGCAAAGGGCACTGTTGAAACGCTACCTGGTCGTGGCAGAAAGAAGATGCTGACTTCGACTGCTGTGCGCTACCTGAAGCGTAGAGTGGAGAAAAGTCCCCGTGTGACTGCTGAGGAACTGAGAAAAGATTTGTCAGATGTGTTTACTGAAGTTTCAGCTCAGACAATACGGCGCACACTGCGTAATGAAGGCCTCCATGCCAAAACTCCCAGGCGCACCCCCTTGCTGTCTCCAAAGAATAAGAAGAGTCGACTGCAGTATGCCAAAAGTCATGTGGACAAACCACAGAAGTTTGGGGATAGTGTTCTGTGGACTGATGAAACAAAATTAGAACTGTTTGGGCCCATGGATCAACGCTATGTTTGGAGGAGGAAGAACAAGGCCTATGAAGAAAAGAACACCTTGCCTACTGTGAAGCATGGCGGGGGGTCAATCATGCTTTGGGGCTGTTTTGCTTCTGCAGGTACAGGGAAGCTTCAGCGTGTGCAAGGTACCATGAATTCTCTTCAGTACCAGGAGATATTGGATGACAATGTGATGCAGTCCGTCACAAACCTGAGGCTTGGGAGACGTTGGACCTTTCAACAGGACAATGATCCCAAGCATACCTCCAAGTCCACTAGAGCATGGTTGCAGATTAAAGGCTGGAACATTTTGGAGTGGCCATCGCAGTCACCTGACTTAAATCCGATTGAGAACCTCTGGTGGGACTTAAAGAAAGCAGTTGCAGTGCGCAAGCCTAAGAATGTGACTGAACTGCAGGCTTTTGCCCATGACGAATGGGTGAAGATACCCGTAGATCGCTGCAAGACACTTGTGTCAAGCTATGCTTCACGTTTAAAAGCTGTTATAACTGTAAAAGGATGTTGTACTAAGTACTAAGATTGAATGTCACTTGGGGGTTGAATAAAACTGATAATGATGTGAGCACAGAAAAGACATTTGTGGTTATTTCATTATAAATGTTATGTTATATTTGTCTGACCTACACGTGCCTCTTTGATTTAATTGTAAGCAAGAAGACTGAATGATCAAAATCAATGTCAAACTGGCCAAAACACTCAATTTCAGTGGGGGTTGAATAATTTTGAACACAACTGTAGGTACTCTATTGGTGCCTAGCCTCAGCATGAAGCGCAAAGCTGCCAGATACCAGCAGTGGTGCAACACGAGTATCTGCTCGTGGAGTCCATAGGATTATTTGTCCCTGTTCAGTTCCTAGCCTCAATCTGCTCTCGGTGAGACGAAGCGGTGGATTGGGCCGCCCTTTTCACCATGGGACGAGAGGTGAGTATGGGATTTAATGGGGGGTGAGAGGGGTTTAGAGAGTGTGATGATTTTGCATCTGTAGAGTCATTTAACATCAGCTTTTAACCCTTTCGCTGCTGAGGCTTTTCACACCTCTGTGCTGAGGTCATTTTTACCGCTTTCGCTCATCATGTTTAACCGCGTTTTGTAGCCATATTTTGATATATGACCCAGACATATTATATATCGTTCTTTCCGGCAGACTCCACAGATTCATAATATGTTATTATTATATGTATACATTATGTCCTGTCTGTATATTAAAACAAAAAATGCAATAAAATTAGAATTTTCAATGTGTAAAGTGTTTTTTTTCACATTTTAACATGCGATCGTTTGCGGTTATATTTTGTATGGGGTGCGCTTGTTAAAAAAATTAGAAATGGGGTCTCGTTACATTTTTTTTTTGGGAAAAATTTCGCATTTTTTAACAAACGCACCGCATACAAAAATCGTTAGTGCAGGATTATTGTGCACATTATAATTGAAATGGGAACAATATTGCTGCATTAACAAAACAAAAACAAAAAAAAACTTTTTATTTTTTTATTTTTTTTAATATTATTATTTTTTTTTTTAAAACATTTTTCATTTTCATGTTTGGTATCGTTGGAACGGCCATGCTCAGGCCGATCCAACCATATCAAATATTAACCCCTAGCTGCCACGGATCGGTAGATAGAGGGTTCATTGGAACCCCCTATCTCCACCATTGGTGGCAGCTAGGGGTTAACTCCAGGACTGGCGTCATCGTGCTATGCACGATGACGCCAGTCCTCAGGGGGAGTTCCTGGAGGCTTGGCCGACATCCAAGATGTCGGCCAGCTCCAGGAGAGGATCACGATCCGGCGCTTTTCAGCGCCGATTCGTGATCCGGCTCCCCAGGGGTTAATCACAGCCAACGTTTGGAAGGGCAGGCTGCGCCCTTCCAAACGGTGCCTGTATTAACCCCCTGCCCCCCGGCGATCGGGAGGGAGAGAGGTCCGCCGCGATGACATCTAATTGCTCCGTCGGGGTCCCGGAGTGCTGGGCTGACATCCAAGATGTCAGACCGCACCGGGGGGGGGGGGGCGCAGCAATCCGCCGGAATCCGGCAGATTGCTGCCTCCTGTGCATGGACGCGCTGAGCGCGTCCATAGCACAGGAGAACCACTTGGCTGGACGCGCTGAGCGCGTCCATAGCAGCCAAGTGGTTAAGAGTCGGTATTTGTGACGTTAATGGACAGTAACCTTGCTCAGGGAAACGGCTACATCCGAGCCAGAAGCTCAGCTTGCAGCTGGAATGGAATCGAGTTTCCTGACGATAAACTAACAACAGGAGACGTTATGTGTTAATTTTCCTGTAGTTAGCTTATCGCCAACTAGGGAATATAGCCCCTTATCGGACAAATAGATCCTGAGTACATGAAATATGATTGCACCATAACGCTCATTTTTAACCTTTGTCCAATAATTACCTTTAAATGCTTGCAGAAATAGTTTTGTATATTGCAAGTAATATGAACAACTTTGCAATGAAGCTAATTTCTCTATATTGTTTTGTTATATACTACTGGCTGGGTGGAGTAGCGGTAACATCAATGCTCTATAACCGTTGAGACCCAGGTTTGAATCCTGGCCAGAGCACCTCTCCAGACAGGCTAGGGTCAGACGAACGCAGTGCGAACGCGGATGCAGCCGCATTTTATCACGGCCGTAGCAGCAGCAGATGATGGCCAATGACGGGCAATACACAAAGTACGGCCGCACGAAAGTGCGGCTGCGCAACGCAAGCGGCAAACAAACGCAGAGAACGTGAGAACGTGATTCCGCTAGTACTGACGTACAGAGTGCGCTGCGTCCGCTAGCGGCGTGTGTGCATGATTAGGAGACGTCAGATGCTGCTAATGTCCGGCCAACATAACGTCCAGAAGCAAAAAGAGTTTTATTGATGATCCGTACAAAATCACGGACGAAAATGCACATCGTGTGACCGCTATTGTGTATTCCGTGAAAAAAATACGTCCATTCGTTCGAACGCACTTTTTCACGGACGACGTGAAAAATGCATTCGTCTGACCCTAGCCTAAGTGTCCTTGGTAGGCTTGTGCACCGATTTTTTTTTTTTTATTCGGTTCGATTTTTCGGATTTTTAAACTTTTCGATTCGGCTCGTTTCGACCGGTTTCGATTTGATTCGGTTCGGCCCGTTTTTCGGGTACATTTTTTTTTCGGAATTTCGACCGTTTTTCGTATCGACTTTTCGTAATTTCAGAAATTTTCGTTTTTCGGAATTGCACATTTTTCGGAATATCGACCATTTTTCGTATTTTTCGTGTCATTTTGCCCGTTTTTTGTATCGACTTTTCGTATTTTTCGTGTCATTTTGCCCGTTTTTTGTATCGACTTTTCGTTTTTTCGAAAAATTTTCGTTTTTACAAAATTTTCGTTTTTCGGAAAATTTTCGTTTTTCGGAAAATCTGTTCTCCTCGTTTGACACATTTCAAGTCCATTCGAAAAATCCGAAAATATTTCGTTTCGGCTCGGAAAACATTTCGGATCTGAAATTTTCGGATCTAAAATTTTTCGGAAATTCGGCCGCATCCGAAAACACGAATCGGGAAATTTCGTGAAAATTCCGAAACCCGAAACGCACATCCCTAGTCCTTGGGCAAAACACCTAATGGTACATACTCGCCACCCAGGACATACTGGAAAACAAGAGAAATCTCAATGTATCCTTCCTGGTAAAATACTTAAAAAAATAAAAATAATCTTTACGAGCACAGAGTTTTCTTTTGTAATATCAGACCTGCCAAGTCCTATGATTTGACAGTGACACATGGTTTTCCCTTAGTCCACATGATCAGGGCCGGTTTAATATAGGGGCTACGGGAGCTGCAGCTCCAGGCTCATACCCCATAATAGGCCCAGAGAAAGCATAACTATCAGGGTTATTCAGAGAGAGGTGAAAAGCAGGAGAATGACTGGAGAATGGAAAATTCTAGGTCAAGATAGCCGATTAGGAAAGTGAGATAAATGGGAGAATTTTTCTGGTTTGGCTATTTTGACCTAGAATTTTCCATTCTCCAGTCATTCTCCTGCTTTTCACCTCTCTCTGAATAACCCTGTATGTCTACACTGATGTCTTTGGGCCCATGTATCTCCCGAACTGTGTCAACTACCGCGACATGTCAGGTATCAATGGAAAGGACCGAGCATGGCCTTTCCAATGATGTTAAAATAACCAGGTTTTTATTTTATGTTTGGTCTAGTACTCGTGACTGTTTGAACGTGAAACACTGTTTGCAAAGAAACTACAGAATGAAAATGTCTTAAATTTACATATAAGATCCAATGAATGATAATAAAAAGGGCTGTCACAGAAGAAAAAACGATTTAAAAAAAAAAAGGATCGGACTCTTTTACGACCTTCATTTTGGATTCTCTGGACTTAAGACTTCTCCTCCCCCCTGCTGCCTTCCTCTATTGCTGATTTTGGACTTGTGACCTCTAATCTCTACTGCTGACACTTTCCGCCGCTCTCTAGTAGAGAACTCCCCCCCACTCCCTTTTGATGATTTCTTGCCTAACCTGCGTCCGTTTGCCGCGTCTGTTATTTGTCCGCGGTTCGGTGCGGACATACTTTGTGTGTGGGGCTCTATTGGTCATAATTATATGCTATAACGGACACACAAATGTGCGGCAACACAGACGTGATCAGTGCGCTCGTCTAACTCGAGCCTTAGTCTGCATTGATGGGCAGTTGGACCCCTGTATCTCCAAGTCCATAGCAGCTACAGGGTCATGTGAGGTATCACTGGAAAGGCGCAATCCGTTATTGCGCCTTGTTCCATCAAAAACCTAAGGCTGGATTCAGACAAACGCAGTGTTAACGTCCGTGTAGCCACACTTTAGTACGTCCGTGGTAGCAGATAATCATGACCAATGAAGGCCCACACACAAAGTACGTCCGCACAGAAGTGCGCACGCGCCAATGACGCGGCAAACAAACGCAGGTTAGTAAGAAAGACGAACCGCTAGGACGGACATGCGGAGTGCGCCACGTCCGCAATGTCCGCATAGCTTTGTGTGTGAGTGATGGAACGTGGTCAGACGGACTGCATTTATACGTCCAGCATTTTTGACGGACAAAATGTTTTTTTCATTTTAATTTATTTTCCCTCCTACATCCGTCAAAAATAACGTCAGTCACAAAAACGGACTGTGTGGCCACTACTGCGTCTTCCGTCAGAAAGTGCGTCCGTACTGCACGGGCGCACAGTCCGTAGAAAACGCAGCGTGTGCAGCGTGAAGCACTGGGGCTCACTTTGGAACCCTGCATCTCTAATCTTTTCAATGATACCAAACATGACCAGGTTTGATGTAACAATAAAAATAAAATAATAAATATTTCTTTTTTTCTTTCTTTTTCTTTATAACACAGCAATATTTTTCCCTTTTCAATTATAAAGTGAGCAATGATGCTGCACTAACTCACCATCACATTTCTCATGTCACCAACAAGCGTGGAGGTGATGGCACAATCCGTTGTTACGAATTTTTACATCAAAAACCTAAACCGCCGCACTGCAGTGAAGGGCACTGGGGGGACTTTGGACCCCTGCATCACTAATCTTTACACCTCACAAGGTGTCAAGTGAGGTGTCATTGGACAGGTCAGAGTCTGGTCTTTGCATTGATACCAACCGTGACCATGTAAAATCTAAATAAAAACAAAAAAACCTTTTTAGTTCCAAAGCGATGGCATTGTCCATTATACGTATAAAATGAGCAATACCACTGCCATTACTCACCTTCTAAGGCTAGGGTCAGACTAAGGCATTTTTCGCGTTGTCTGTGAAAAAGTGCGTTCGAACGAATGGACGCATTTTTTCACGGAATACGCGATAGCGGTCATACGATGCGCCTTTTCAGCCGTGATTTTGTACGGATCATCAATAAAACACTTTTTGTGTCTGGACGTTATGTTGGCCGGACATTAGCAGCGTCTGACGTCTCCCAATCACGCACACACGCCTCTAGCGGACGCAGCGCACTCTGTACGTCCGTACTAGAGGTTTGACGTTCTAGAAAAAATGCGTTCGTTTGCCACTTGCGTTGCGCGGACGAACTTTCGTGCGGCCGTACTTCGTGTGTTCCCCGGCATTGGACGTCATTTGCTGCTAGCACGGCCGTGATTTTGTGCGTCTAAACGCACGTTAAAACTGCTTTCGTCTGACCCTAGCCTAAATTCCCACGCTGGGAGCAAGGTCAGTGGTTTATACATAGTCATATTATTCATTAAACACCATCCTCCAAAACACAAGGGAAATATTTCATTTTTTAATTAACATTAGATATATTTTTCAGAAAAATGCAGTAACAGGTTCCTATTTCACTTTATTTTGAAAATGAATTCCCTATAGGGGGCTCTATTACATTCTTCACGCAAATGTTAATGTTCACATGCGTGAGCATTAACGTTTGCTGCGGTATTTACCGCATATTACAATCCAAACGCAAAAGGGCTAAAAAAAAACGTTTGTGTTTGGTGCCTTGCGCTTTACTGTGCGAGGTTACTGTACTTTGCGCTCCCTATGTTTAACATGGGGAGCGCAAAGTGTTAATCAGCGTTAGGATTACAAAGTCCCAGCACTGATTAACACCTGGCTCTGGTCAGCGAAAACAGAGCCAGGACTTGGTGTTAACGGATTCCATTTCTGCAGAATCCGTTAACACCAGGCTTAAAAAATAAAAAAATAAATCCTATACTCGCCCTCTGTCCCGCGGCAAGGACTGCGACTCTCTCCGCCTCCTCCGGCCGGCGGGAGCAGGGAAAGACTGGGGAAAAAAGTCCCCCCAGTCTCTCCCTGCGTATCCCTACGCCGACCGGCCGGATCTCGAGAGGCGAGATCCGGCTGGTCACCTGACCGGCAGGAAGGAACTCAATGGAGTCCTATGGACTCCAGCGAGTGTATGCTCGCGGCTGTGTTAGCGCTGCCGCGAGCATCCCTGATTTTTACACTCAGAAACAATGCAGGCAGCATTTTCCATGCAGTTTTTCCTCCCTTGCGCCCGCATTTTAAAGCAAAGAGCGTAATAGGGCCCAGAATATATAACCACAAAGGTTTGGATGGTAAAATAGGAAAAAAATAATTTTACACGCTTTAAGTAATTGAAATCTGAATGCTTAATTAATCACACAGTGCCACCAAAATATTCAGCTCCAGGCCCATAGAGATCTTAATCCGGGCCTGGTTATGGATTTTCTTTCAATTTTGAGGGATTAGGTGCCCCTCCCCCTTTCCCATGGTTTTTTTTCTGAGTAACGGTACTAAAATTGTTCCATGAAAGATCAATAAAATAAGTATCTTTTTATTGCTATGTTAAAAACACAGCATTAACTGGGTCAGCTTTATAGATGGTTAAGATCCCAAGGCAGGGTGAGCTACAGCAATGATTGTATAATTGCTCACTGTTCCCTGACATCTGTCAAGCACAATCTTTATAAAGTGTACAGTTTCTAACAGTGATTTGAAGTGTCTCTTTAATCAAGGCATCAGCTGCCGAACATGACGTATAATGCCAATTTATATTCCTGCCCTAGCCTGGAGTAAGGAGCTGTATCCAAGATCTAGCAAAAAAAAGTGATAATTATCTGCTGGAAGTAATTATCCTTGAGGCGATTCCAAGTTACTTAGTTAAATATATTTTTCTTTTTAGGACTGGAAAAACTAATGTTTTTGACAGAAGCATTACACACTTATCTGGAGCAGATATCTCATTACTAGTCATTTTAAAAAGGCTGGAAATACCTCCTGGGGATGGGAAACTCCTTCATGGATTTGCAGAAACATGCTTTGATTTAATTAAAACGAGAAAGAAAGAAGAAAACACGTTCCAATGGTGAAATGCCACTTTAGAAAATGCCAAAACATCAAAGATTCCAAAAATGAAAAATGTGTCTGGAAACTAATAAGTATTATACCATGCAAACAGTTTCACACTGTAAACCTTGAATTACTGACAACGGGCCATATTCCGAAGTTTGCACTGAAATAGAGATGCTAACGGGGGAAATCTGCAGGTTTCCCCGTAGTGTCCCCATTTTAACGCAATATTCCAGAACAGGTACTAGCTCAGCACCTTGTCGCGGAATGCAGCACTAACCACAGGGATGCTTGCGGCAGCATTTCTGCGCAGCTGCGAGTATCACCTCCTGGAGTCCATAGGACTCATCTAGGATTTCGCTTCCGGGCTGTAAGCCCTGTGTAATCTCGCTCTCACGAGATCACGAAGTGCTGCAGCGTGACCACGGAGGGAGACTGGGAACTATTTCTTCCCAGTCTCACTCTGCACCCGGCAACAAGAAGTGACGGATCGGGCCATCGTTCATGCCGAGGGATGAGAGGTGAGTATGGGATTTATTGGGGGGGGGGTTGGGGGGGTTAAATGATTTGCATACATACATTTACATTTTAGATGTTGCCTTGCGCGTCCCTGTGGTAAATAGCACTAGCACTATGTAATACCTTACTTATCAAAGCACTAATTACTGATTGCACTCCCCATGTTCAGTATAGGATTTACAAAAGGTACAGTATGAACGCGGAAGCTAACACAAATCACCGATGCGCTAAGTGATTTCTTATGGGTTTAGCATTAACTATGTAACATGGGGGCATGCGTTAAAGTCACTTATCTTGGTGGTAATACTTACTCATCTGAACGCTATCATAAGCGTTAATTATAGAATAATACCCAACATCTGTAGTCATGGTCATAAAGTCTACAACATGGTCATAAAGTCTCCACTGCGGTCATTCTTTGACATGGTTTCAGGAATTTGGGGTCACTCTTTCTTTTCTTTATTTTCCATGGAATACATACATGTCATGAATTTGAATAGAACATAAAGTCACTTGCAAGATTAGAAATAATGAAGTATGAGTGAAGTATTAATTGTGCCATTCAAACTTTGCTTTTGAAAAGAATTCTTCATATGCAGCAGTTGCAACCCTGCAGACCCATGGCTTGCTAGCTGCCAATTTGTTGAGGTATCTCTTCACCCCAGAGTCAGCCTGTCCATGGAGCATTTTGCCAACCACAAAGGCCGTGGTATGGAGCACCCGGCCAGGACCTCGACAAGGCCCAGTGGCTGTCCCCTGACCAGGCCCGGCCCTCAGTCGGGCTGGGGCCTGGTCCTCGACCATACCGGCGCACGGCACAGACCTCGACCAGGCCACAGCCAGGCCAGGGACTGGACTATCAGGGTTATTCAAAGAGAATCGGAAAGTCACCGCATGTTCGGTGACTTTTCGTTCTCTTCAATTCGGTACGATTTGGCGATTTCATTTCGGCAACCCTGCGTTGTATTCGGCAAGCATCACAGGGCCGTCGTAATGCAGGGAAAAGCCGCTGAAAACCCACCACAAAACCCAGGCGAATGCACACCGAAACCCGCAAAAACATCTGGATTAACCTCGCCGGAGAAACCTGAGCAGCCGCCGATCACAGCGCAGAGCAGCCGCAGACGAATGGAGTGAAAAAAACCAAAAAACAGTACGCTTGAATGTTTGAAAAGTGAAATGCTGTTTGCAAACAAACTACTGAGCGAAAATGTCTGAAATTTACATATGAGGTCCAGGGAATGATAATAAAGAGGGCTGTTACAGAAAAAAGAAAAAACGTTTAAAAAAAAAAACTGAAACATTTTTTTTGCAAAAAAATCCTGAAAAATACTTAAAAGATCCTAAAAAATCTATAAATAGACTTTTTTTTAGTGCAGAATATTATAATAAATGGTTTATTAGATATTGAATTAAAACGGGAATATTTTTAACACTGAAGCCTATGGGATCTGCCTGAATAAACCTGTCGAATGAAGCCACCGAATGGCAGGGCATTTCGGCAACTTTTCACTGCTGGTTTTTGTTCTCTGAATAGACGAAGAATTGCTTCTCTATGGGGATTTCACTGCCTCGAACAGGCACCAAACAGGCACCGTATGTGCAGGCAATTCGCCAACGTTTGGCAAATTGCCTGCTCTCTGGATAGCCGAATGGCCAAGAAAGGTAACCGAATGCTGATTTTCAGCGTTCGGTTACTTTTAAGCAGCCATTCGGATCTCTTTGAATAACCCTGTATGTGTGGGTAAGTATGTCGATATGTGTACATTAATGTGAGTTTCATTGCTGTAGAGCTCTGTAATATGCTCATACACAGTGTACATTACTGTGAGTTTTATTGTAGTGGAGCTCTGTGATACGTTCATACACACCGCACATTACTATATCACAGAGCTCCGCAACAATAAAACTCACAGTAATGTCTGGTGTGTATGAGTGTGAGTTTTATTGCTGTTGAGCTCTGTGATATGCTCATACACTCCGACATAGGCGTCGCTATGGGGGGGCAAGGGGGGGCAATTTCCCCCCCCTAGGTTATACCTTGCCCCCCCCCATTTGCCCCCCCGCCAGAAATCGGCAAGGCTACCAGACCGCCGCCGCGCTTGCAGTGCAAAGCGGCGGCCGCCAGCGTATGAGTAAAGATGGCGGCCGGCCAACATCCGGCCCCCTCACATGGCGTGCGTCACAGCCAGTGCACCTCGTGACTTCCTCGTCAAGCTGTATGCCCTGTCCCAGCCGCACCCACCATAGGCTGCCTGGCTGACGCAGCGAAGAGGAGCGCCAAGCGGATCAGGGGAGACCGAGAGAGACCCTGACAGCCCGCAGCACTAGACAGACGGTCAAAGCTGGTGGTGGTGAGTGAGAGATCAGATCACCTCATGTCATGGCCTGTTTAATAAAAAAATTTTAAAAATCAACCCTAAGAGACCCTGACAGCCCGCAGCAGCAGCACTAGACAGACAGTCAAAGCTGGTGAGTGAGATCAGATCACCCCATATCATGACCGGTTTTAATAATAAAAAAAAAAAAAATCAACCCTAACCCAGCAAAAAAACCAAAGAAACCCCAGACTGACTTCATTTGCAGTGTATATGAGCGTGTCACAGAGCCACAACTATAAATCTGATGGGCAGTGCAGTGTATGAGCGTGTCACAGAGCCACAACTATAAATCTGATGGGCAGTGCAGAGTATGAGCGTGTCACAGAGCCACAACTATAAATCTGATGTGCAGCGCAGTGTATGAGCGTGTCACAGAGCCACAACTATAAATCTGATGGGCAGTGCAGTGTATGAGCGTGTCACAGAGCCACAGAACTATAAATCTAATGTGCAGCGCAGTGTATGAGCGTGTCACAGCGCCACAGAACTATAAGGCTAGGGTCAGACTAACGCATTTTTCACGTTGTCCGTGAAAATGTGCGTTCGAAGAATGGACGTATTTTTTCACAGAATACGCGATAGCGGTCATACGATGCGCAGTTTCATCCGTGATTTTGTACGGATCATCAATAAAACACTTCTTGCATCTGGACGTTATGTTGGCCGGACATTAGCAGCGTCTGATGTCTCCAATTCACGCACACACGCCTCTAGCGGACGCAGCGCACTCTGTACGTCAGTACTAGTGGTTTAACGTTCTCGAAAAAATGCGTTAATTTTCCACTTGCGTTGCGCAGCCGGACTTTTGTGCGACCGTACTTCGTATATTGGCCGTCATTGCCCGGCATCTGCTGCTAGTGCGGCCGTGATTAAGTGCGCCAGAACGCGCGTTCGCACTGCCTCAGTCTGACCCTAGCCTAAATCTAATGTGCAGCGCAGTGTATAGGAGCGTGTCACAGAACTATAGCTTGCTTGCGGTGTGGGAAAAGAATGTGAGTAACAGCAGCACTGGTATTGCTCATTTTATATGTGACAAATGGCTAATGCCAATGCTTTGGGACAAAAAAGAAATAAATTAGAAATGATTTAGTCTAGGGTCAGATGAACGCATTCTGAGTGCACTGTGCATCCATGCACAACAGATGTACTTTATGACTGACGAAGAGGTAGTGGCCACACAGTCCGTTTTTGTGACTGACATTTTTTTTTACTGTTGTAGATGGGAAATAAAATTAATATGAAAAAACATTTTGTCCGTCAAAAATGCTGGATGTCAAAAATGCAGTCCGTCTGACTACGTTCCATCACTCATTCACAAAGCTACTATGCGGACGTGGCGCACTCCGCACGTCCGTTCTAGCGGTTTTACGTTCTTGCCTAACTTGCGTCTGTTTGCCGCATCCGCAGTCCTGTGCAGACGTACTTCATGTGTGGGTCTCTATTGATCATAATTGTATGCTACCACAAACATTAGAATGTGCGACAACACAGACGTACTCTGTGCGTTCGTCTGACACGGGCCATAATGATTGTGTGGTTTCTCTAACATGGTTTGTTTGGTTTCACACAACTCTGACATGTCCAATGACACCTAACATGACTTTGTGGGGTGTAAAGAATGGAAATGCAGGGGTCCAAAGGACCTGAGAAAGAAAGGAAAACTCTTGAAAGCTTGTCTTTGAAGTATCCAGATATTACAATGAAAAGGTATCATTGCACCACATTACTCTGGGATTTTGGAATTTTATCTATATATACTTATTTCGTTATTTTTCAGTGGTATGAATTTAGTAGCGAAAATTATTAGTGCCCCCCCCAGTTTTGACTGTGGTATCTTGTGTGCCCCCCCTATATATTATTCCTAGAGTCACCACTGCACTCCGAGTGTTTTTCCATCCTTGGATCCAGGCTTGGGCTGGCCCTGGCTCACCTCATGCTTCCTGACGAGCCTTTCACAAGCTAGATTTAGTAGCTGGGAACTTCTCACATCCCATATTGTCAAGTTGCTCCCACAAACAGCTCAATCTTTTGACTGTGCCAGCCATTCCATTAAAGACAAAATGCCAGCTGATTGCTTCTTCAATATATATGTTGCTGCATAGTGTGGAGCTGTGCTGTGGGTCATTGTCCTGTTGAAGGAGGAAATTGCCTCCAATCGAGCGACCTCCATAAGGTACGGCATGGGTTGCAAATAATCTTCCTTCTTCAAGGTCCTTTTTCACTCTGTGTAGTTCTCCCACTTTACCACCACCAAGACACCTTTGACCATCACATTGCCTCCACCATTCTTGACAGATGGGGTCAAGCAGGACTACACCATCTTTTCATCTGAAGTGCATCTCACAAATGTTCTACTTTGTGATCAGGTCCAGTGTCTGTACACTTTCCACATCATTGTTTTATTGGCCAGTCTTAAAAAAGGCTTTTGCTTTGCAGCTCCCACTGCTATAAGAACACATTTGAACAATGGACAGGTGGTTGCTGATAATATGACTCACCACATGCCGATAAGACAAAAAATAATATTAGAAAAAAAATATATATAATATATCGTATATATAGTTACAGACATTTACATAGGGTTTCATCACATAGATGTGACTTTCTTAAGAGAGCTCCCTGAGAAAGTCAAATCCATATGATGAAATGCATCAATTTTATTTCCCTCTGGTTATTTTACATTATTTTATAATATGTATAAGAGAAACCCGTTTATTTTAAAAGTTTGTTGGTGGTTTGTCTTTAATCTGTCATTCAGGTGCTGATAACTGTTCTTGTTTCCAGGGTCGGGGCAGGCAATCCAGACGGCCTGACCACTTTAATAAGATAAAGAAATCAGGGCGTGTAGAGCATCCCTCTAAAATCAGGCCTTGAAAGATCATATTTTTCTAGAAATATGAAATCGTAAACCATTTGAGTTTGTTCTCCATCAAAACACATTAACATTTTCGCTGCAGGTGACGTGTGGCAAACATCCTGGCGATTGCACGTTGCATGCGGGGGACGTCCCCTCACACGTCATGGGGTCTCAGTGAAAGGGTTGAAGTCAGACCATCCCTTGTGACTCATCCTGGCGCACTGATGTCATCGCGCTGGCGCGCAATGATGTCAGTTTCAGGCGCTCCCCTGGCAGAGCTGGGAGAGTGTCTGAAGGTGAGTGGGGTCGGTTGGACCCCTCTGCCTCCCCATCAGTAAGGGACACAGAATAAAGAGAGCCAACGCTGGAAAGTTCACAGTCTGACCTTTCCAGCGGTGCCTCTCTTAACCCCTTAGGTGAAAGTAAAACGATCTGGCCAATCAGAGCCACATTACAGAGTTCTCCTGTAGGTGGCTCTCTCCCCCTGCCCACTGACATCATTGTGCATGGGCGCGATGATGTTAGTAAGGGAATTAACCCCTAGCTGCATGGGTATTTCCCTATGGAAATCCCTATGGTGTAGATGGGGGGTCATTTGGACCCATCTATCTCTTGACCTTTGGCAGCTAGAGGGTCATGATTGGTGTCTTTGGAAAGGCTGGAGAATGGCCTGTCCAAAGATACAAAACATGACCAGGTTAAGTGTAAAAATAACTAAATAAAACATTAATAAATTAAAATAAAAAGAAATGAAATTAAATTTTTTTTTCTTTCTTGTTTATTTATAATGCAGCACTATTGATCACTTTCTAGTTATAATGTGAACAATGATACTGAACTAAAGAAAAATATTTTTTTTTCAGTTTTAGCTTAAAATCGCGTATTTTCTCTGAAAAATAAAGTAACGGGTTCTCATTTCTAATTTTTCTAACAGGAGTATAGAATATATAACCACAAAGGTTTGGATGATAAAATTTGAAAATAAAAAATATTTTACACGCTGTAAATAATTGAATTTTTTAAAAAAAGTTTTGTTATATTCTGACAGGACATGACGTATACTTATAATAATGATATATATCTAGATTGTAAGTTCCCATGGGGATAGGACCCTCATGTCCTCATGTATCTGTTGGCAGAATACTGACCTGCCTCCTTTAGATTTGTAGAATTGTCCTGTCGTTACCCATTGCACCTTTGTACAGCGCTGTGGAATGTGTTAGAGCTTAATAACTAATAAATAATAATAATTATCAATCTGCCAAGTCTGCCGTAAAAAAGGACATATAAATTTGTCTGGGTCCTACAATAAAACATCTTCAAATCGTGTTTAAACATGATGAGCACAAAACGGTAAAAATTAGCTCCGCACATAAAAGTGAAAAGGCTCAGACGTGAAGGGGTTAAGAATTATTTTGATTTATTAATTTTATTTGTAGCAAAGAATAAATGGTAGGCTTGTCTGGATTAGGCTGAATTTTTCTTTGCATTTTGCAAAATATAGATGGGATATTCCCTGATGTAAATCACTGCATTTGCGAAAGGATTTTTACCAGGAAGGATACATTGAGATTTCTCTAGTTTTCAGGTATGTCCTGGGTGGCGAGTATGTACCGTTGGGTGTCTTGCCAAGGACACTTACTGGAGAGGTTGCTCTCTGGGATCGAGCCCATGGCTCCGCAGTCTCTCTCCATGCAGAGCGGTGACATTACCTCTACTCCACCCAGCCGGTACATTGCTGGGCCTTTTCATATTTATGAGCTGGGCTCATTTGGACTATTTTATGGTTTTGACATCCAAACAGTATTGTACGCATTAGTTATACTGAAAAGACTGATATTCTATATACTGTATGTTGTTCAGCAGATTCCAAATGTTTCATTAATATGTGTGTGTGTAAAACATGTCAAAACAGGATGCTCCCTAACAAACATATATATTAAAAAAGCATAAATTCCTACTCAGTTATTATTAATGTTATGTAACTTGTTTTTCCAAAATTCATTATCAGGATCTTTGTGGTTGCATAATTCTACTAAGCTATGTCACATCAGGAGGCTCTGTAAGAAATGTAAAGCATAAGTTTCAATTTCTGTTTGGATTTAATTGCTGTTACATAATTTTTCCAAAATTCATCATCAAATCCTTTGTGGCTGAATAATTCTCCTAAACATTCATTCAAAAACAAGCGGACAGGAGATCATGTTGCTGTGCTTTTCCCAAGAAATAATCTAATTTTATCAGGATAATAATAAAAAATCTGTTATACTTTGGCACATTGCCCATTCCAGCATATTCTCATAGGGGTTTATTGAAAGAACACCGAAGTGCCACCGACATTTCGGTGCTCTCTCGTTCCCCGCACTTCCCTGCACTTTGGGTAATCAAAGTTTCCCACCCTGCGGTGAATTCAGCATTCACCGCAGAGTCCCCGGAGTGCAGGGAAAACCCGCTGCAAACCCGCCGCACACCTGCCGAAATCCCACTGAAAACCCGCCGGAACCGCTGCAAAAAACACACTGAACACGTCAGAAAAAGCTGATGAGCAGACGAGCCGCCGATCACAGCGCAGAGCAGCTGCCGGAAAAAGCTGACAAGCTGCCGTACGGGGTAAAGAAAAAACAAACAATACGATTGAAAGTGTCTAAATTGAAACGCTCTTTGCAAAAAACTACTGAATGAAAATGTCTGGAATTTACATATAAGGTCCTATGAATGATAATAAAAAGGCCTGTTACAGAAAAAAGAGAAAACGCTTTTAAAAAAACGAAAACAAAATTTTGCTGAAAAAATCCCCAAAAATGCCTATAAGATCGTAAAAAAAAAATCTAAAAGTAAAGAGACTTTTTACTGCAGATTAAAAGAATAAATGGTTTATTAGATATTGGATAAAAACGGGAATGTTTTTAACATTGAATCCTATGGGATTCGCCTGAATAAACCTGCTGATTGAAACCACCGAACAGCAGGACACTTTGGCAACTTTTCACTTCACTTCGGTGTCTCTGAATAGATTAACCATTGCTTCTCTATGGGGGATTTCACTGCTTTCGATCAGGCACTGGACTTACTGACAGTTCACCAAAATTTGGCGAACTGCCTGCTCTCTGAATATCCGAATGGCCCCGAGATGTCACCATTATGGGGAAATTCCCTGTTCAGTGACATTCGAGGCCAGATCGTCTGTCTCTGAATAACCCCTATAGTGTTCAAACATATTCTATGCACTAAACTGCATCACAATTCTCTTTAAATATCTGCCAAATTATGATATTGCTGACATGTAAGTGAAATACTCACCTAGTGTGTCACCCCTCTCTTAGATTGTAAGCTCTTGAGCAGGGTCCACTCTCCTGCTTTTCTGTGTGTTTAATATGTATGCATACTTGTTATTCTATCTCTCCCATTGTGCAGCGCTATGGAACTTGTTGGCGCTTTATTAATACTTGTAACTGTATGATTTCTGCTTGTTTTCTCTCGCTTTGTCCTCCTTTAACCTTATCTCTACCTCCCATACTTTTTTTGCATAAATTATTTGTATAGACTATGACCCTGCAGCTATTTATTTTTTTCTGGGTTGCCAAGGCTCCAAATTTCCACTCTCCCTGCTTGAATTTCTACTTGCTTTAAACAAAGGGCAAATTAAAGTTTTGCTTCCCTAAAATAGATATATGTATAAAGGTTAACTGAATACTTCAAGTGCTCATGCCACTGTACAGAGCACTGGTGAGACCTCACTTGGAGTACTGTGTGCAGTACTGGAGACCGTGTCTCCAGAAGGATATAGACATCTTAGGCTAGGGTCAGAGTGGGGCAGTCGGAACGCGCGTGCAGGCGCACTAAATCACGGCGGCAGTAGCAGCACATAACGGCCAATGACGGCCAATATACGCAGTACGTGCGTACGAAAGTGCGCCGACACCACGCAACCAGCAAATGAACGCATTTTTATCAGAACGTGAAACCGCTGCTACTGACGTACAGAGTGCGCTGCGGCCGCATAGCAGCGTGTGTGCGTGATTAGGAGATGTCAGACGCTGCTAGTGTGCGGCCAACATAACGTTCAAACAGCCGGATTTCCCTAGACTTCTTTTCACCCCATCGTCATGAAATACGTCCAGAATTGCGCATCGTCTGACCACTTAAGCGTATTCCGTGAAAAAATGCGTGCGCACGCATCGACGTACATTTTGACGGTGGCTGCAGAAAATGCGCTCATCTGTCCCTAGCCTTAGAGAGAGTTCAGAGAAGGGCTACTAAAATGGTGTACGGCTTGAAGGAGAAAAGTTACCAGGAAAGGCTTAATGATCTTAACATGTACAGCTTGGAAAAAGATGAGACAGAGGAGATATGATAGAAACATTTAAATACGTAAAGGGAATACACAGGGTAGAGGAAGGGAGTATATTTAAACGGAATCAAAGTAGCAAAACAAGAGGACATAGTCTTAGATTAGAGGGGCAAAGGTTTAAAAGTAATATCAGGAAGCATTATTTTACTGAGAGGGTGGTGGATACATGGAACAGTCTTCCAGTAGAAGTGGTAGAGGCCAAAACAGTGATTGAATTTAAGCAGGCATGGGATAGGCATAAGGCTATCCTAAACAAAAGATAAATCCAGGTAAAGTATCCATGTAATTGGGCAGACTAGATGGGCCGACAGGTTCTTATCTGCCGACATTTTCTATGTTTCTATGTTTCAATTGAGGAATAACTTCCAATTCTATCTTACGTGTTCAACAAATCATGGTATTCTGACATTCCTATTTAGGGAAGCCTACCACCCGACTCACTGACGCAACCAGTCCTTCACTCTCACCAGTCCATCACTCCCACCAGTCCATCACTCTCTCACTTTGCAGTCCATCACTCTCTCACCTTGCAGTCCATCACTCTCTCACTTTGCAGTCCATCACTCTCACCTTGCAGTCCTCTCCTCCTGTTCCCTCCCCAACCCTTCTAGATTCTGAGTTCCCACGGGAATAGGGCCCTCGTTTCCTCCTGTACTGGTTTGTCAAATGTTGTTCAATGTATCGTAACCCTGTCTATATTGTGCACGTTGTACAGCGCTGCAGAATATGCTGACGCTTTGTAAATAAAGAATAATAATAATTCTACCACTTAATTTAAAACCACTAGTATTTGGTAGGGCTTTCCTTTAGCATTCCACATGTAATTGATGTAAAATTAAACATAATCCGACAATTCTCACTACATCTTGTGCGATTGTAGTCCTTACCATAAAGGGATCTAAAAGATCCCCCTGCAGTGTCGTATTATACACCGTTCTTCTGGGTATATTGAACATGTTGCCATTACCACACACATTGCACCCATTCAATCCCCCAGTGTGGCCCATTACATTACAGCGAATGTCCCTGCCATGGGAAGCAGAGTGGTAAAAGATCATACCATTATTGGCATTTTATATTAAAGATGACAGTCTCTGTGTCATCCTTACATTCATTATTTACTATAGCATTACAATAATCATCCTGTAAACACTAACATCATTTAAAAAGATTGTAGAATTGTAATTTCAACATTGTTTCTTGAGAGATCGTAGGCAGCAGAGACAGAGGGACCTGGAGGACCCACCTCCATAGCAAAAATAGACACAACTCCTCTGGGTATTGTGGCAAAATGCTATCACTGTGCTCCCCATATTCTCCTAGACAGGGTTAGTACATTAGATGTAATTTTGCAAGAAGCTATATACGTAGCTATATAAGCTATATAAGAAGCTATATAAGCTGTATACGTAGCTATAACTGTGAGAAGCGTAGAGCTAAGCAGCATGTCTGTATCCGGCCAAGCATCCTAGGGTTAAGTATTTTGGTAACATGAATGTGCACATACCAAATATCACTAGACATGCCGGCACACCATTGTCAGTCTGCCAGCTGTTTTGCCGAATGAGAAGATGCCAGTCGCAACAGTAATTGGAGGATAAGAAAATCTGGATCGGAGGATGTCTGGGTAATGTTGCCCCCATTTTAGAGTAAATTCACATAATGTGCCATATTCCATTCTTTACAGTAAAAGGGGAAAAAATAAATACAAGCTGATTTCCTTCACCGGCTCCCTTTTCCAGTACCTATTCTGACCCATTGGTTAGTGTTGGAATAATAGGGAGGTCTAGACAGATACCGGCAGAGATGCTGCTGCCCACTGCTGTTATCAGTTCCTGGAGGGATATCGGGAACTATTTGTTCCCATTCATCCATTATGCACAGCAAGAGGAAGCAGCAGACTGCACCGTGCTCTCTACTGTGGGATAAGTGGTATGAAAGGGATTACTTGTGGTTTAATTTTAATTTGTTAAGAGATTTTGCAAAACCAAAATCACTTAGCATCAGGTTCTGGCAGTTTATATTTCTTTGAGAAATACCAGCTCCGGAGGTGAACAATGACTTCCCCACCCAGGCACAAATTAAAGGCTCCATGGCTCCCATGCATAGTACAGGGGCCCTAAAATTACAGTAAGAGGCTACACTGACCGAGCCACAACCAAATCTTGCAACAAGGTTTGAATAGCAACTCCAGCTATTAACTCCTGGTGAACTTATACATATTGACTCCAGCCGTTAACATAACATGAAGCGTGGAAAAGAACCCAATGTTTCCCAGGCTTGCTCCACACAAGTGCTTGAATACACTCCATAGAATAAACATCACGTGTTAGATTAGGCAAATATCTTTCCAAAATTATGCTGCATGAAGGCTTCCAAACGTAATGTTATTAAGCACGGTGTATAGCAATTTTTGGGCATAGTTTGAGAAGAGTCAATATTTAATTCGTATTTTATTCTAAAAAATTCAAACAATGACTGTAAGATTTGCATATTTGGCTGTCGATCATTAAATGGAAAATTGATTATGGACTACGAATAATACACAATAAAGGATGTAATGTAGAAAGGTTACATGTTGATTTGTACCTTTTTGTTATCATTAAATACATACAATGTGTCACGTCCCACGCTCCAAGCCATCCTGGGTTCCCTGCAGCCGGCAGCGTCTTCCTCACTGCTCGATGGCTGGCCGCCGAATGAAGTAGAGAAGGGTCATGGGTCACAGACGCAGGGGAGGCACGGCGTGATGATGCGGCACCCGCTGAGTTTAAAACCAGACACCTGAGCCCTGGTTCCTTGCCCGGACGTGGTTTTCACTCCTCTCAGTGCTCACTTGGGTTTATTGCTATCTGTTGTCCTGTGTATGACCCCAGCTTGTCTGACAATTCTCCTGGCTGTTAACCCCTGGCACTTGGTTGACAATCCCTTCTGGCATAATAACCCCTGGCACTTGGCTGACGATTCCGTCTGGCATAAGGACCCCTGTGTTCTGTTCCATGCTGGCAACCCTGTCTCCCTGCCCTCTGTATTTGTATATTGTGTTTTTTCCCTTGTGTTTCTGTTGCTGCCAATTCCTAGGTGGCTACCCAGGGGTTTATTGGCGTTCTGTGTGCTGCTCACCTGTTGATCCTTGCCTTGATTCCCCTGCCTATATTAGAGCAATGTACCTATGGTACATTGCTGGGTCATTTTACTTTGTCTGGTCTCCTTGCTAGTTGTGTCCTGAGAGCTCCTTGCTGCGTTCTTGTTATCCTCCGTTTGTATATCCTTGTTCAGTTTATGCCTCTGTTATTCTGTTCAAGTTTATGTCAGTTCCTTCTGTGTATTTAGTTCTGTCTATTGCTGTATTTTGTTTGCTGTTTATGTTCTATTCTGATTCCCTGGTTAACGATTTTGGCTTGGCTGACTACCCTTCTGGTTCTGATTCCTGTATCCTGTATGACATACTCTCTCTCTGGTTCTGACCTTTGGCTTTCCTCTATGTGACTACTCTATAGTATATTCCTTGTCTGTACCGTTTCCAAGAAACCCTGTCATCTGCATACAACAAAAGACTCTGTACGGCTTCAAGGTAATACTTTCCTTTAGATTAGATCTGGCTATCCTAAAGACCGGCCTTTCAGTGCAGGGAATCTTTGGTATTGCTGTACAGAGGTCTTCAGTTAACCCTGTGTTGCTTTCACTTGTCCTTGCAGTTTACAGTGCATCTCTGCACATAGGGGCTTCTCTCAGGAACCAGGGCTTCACCTTGGTGCATGCCTGGTGGTACTGCCACCGTAACACCGTGGCACTTGACTGACGATCCCGTCTCGCATAAGGAGGACCCCTGGCACTTGGCTGATGATCTGTTCTGGCATAATGACCCCTTGCACTTGGCTGATGATCCCTTCTGGCATTTGGTTTACGGTCTGCTCTGGCATTAACCCCTGGTGATAATGATTCTGTTTCATGTGTGTATACCTTGTTACTATCTGTGTGTGGCAATAGGTAGTCATTTCTGGCCACTTCAAGGACCGGCAGTGTAGGATAGCCTGTCTGTGTACAGGGATCAGACATTATAAATCTAGGAGGTATGTGACACAGTGTATTTCTTGTTTTTTTTGTTAAATATTGTGTTGAGGGGAAAATAAATGTTATCACTTTGCCATTAAGATCGAAAGTGACATATACGTTACTTTATAAGATGATTGTGATTGAATATCCTGATTGGAATGAGTGGTCACAATAATGTTGTGCATATTCATACATTTAGTCATATGGCCATATTGTTGTCCCAGACATTTCTTCTTTCAGCAAACAACCCACACACAATGACCTGATGACATCAACAGAAATGTTACCAATGAACCAGAATTCTTTACGTGTCCTCTGGCTGGACTCACTTATGACTGATAAGACATTCCAATCCAAGCAGACAAAGGTCCTTACAATAGCAAAACTATGTTTAGAAAACAGCCATATTACTTGCCATGTATATTTGGAAATCTATATATTACATAACACATTATGCATTTATGAAAATCACAACTGGCAAAATATGTTAGACTTTCCACTTGGTGATCATCATCTACAACTATGAAATTTTTGAACACTTGTAAGTATGACAACATAAGGGGTTATTCAGAGAGGTCCGAAATGCCACCGAAATGTAACCAAACACTGAAATTCAGCGTACAGTGACATTTCGTGGCCATTTGGCTATTCAGAGAGTAGGCAGGTCGCCAAATTTTGGCAAATTGCCTGCAGGTATGGTGCCTGTTCGAAGACAGTGAAATCCCCCAGAGGACCCTGCTCAAGAGCTTACAATCTAAAAGGAGAGGGGTGACACACTAGGTGAGTATTTCACTTAAATGTCAGCAATATCATAATTTGGCAGATATTTAAAGAGAATTGTGATGCAGTTTAGTGCATAGAATATGTTTGAACACTATAGGGGTTATTCAGAGAGAGCCGATCTGGCCTCGAATGTCGCTGAACAGGGAATTTCCCTGTTTGGTGACATCTCGGGGCCATTCGGATATTCAGACAGCAGGGGGTTCGCCAAATTTTGGTGAACTGTCAGTAAGTACGGCGCCTGTTCGAAGGCAGTGAAATCCCCCATAGAGAAGCAATGGTTAATCTATTCAGAGACACTGAACAGCAGTGAAAAGTTGTCGCAGTGCCCTGCTGTTCGGTGTTTTCATTCGTCAGGTTAATTCAGGCAAACCCCATAGGCTTCAATGTTAAAAACATTCCCGGAGAATACACTGGTTACCAGCTTTGTATCCAGTCCTGAATCCACTATTTCCTTTCTTTGTTAACGGTCTTTCTTCTAGTTTACTTATTTGCAGGAAGTTAAGATGCAAATGTAGTTTTAGGAATACACATATACATTTAAAGTTGATGGTTTGCATTCACTTGCCTGAAACAAACTCATTGTTTATTATAAAGTAAACTAAAGACACAGGGCCATATTACATTGTTAACGCTAATGTTAGCACTCTCCTGTGTGAGCATTAACGTTAGCTCTGGTTGCCCTAGTGCGGGCGCACCATTTTACAATCCAAACACTAACTGGTTAAAAAACCCATTAGCAGCTTTATAAATGTATGTCGAACTCCAAACTGCTTCCGAAAAGCTTATTATTCCCAGAGGATAACTCCCCTCTGATCGATCTTCGCTACCATCAGCTTAAACATTTTATATCTTCGTTGGATGATCCTACTAAGATTAGGCTCGATGAGTCTCCGTTTGAGACACTGTGTGTTTCTGATCCCCACCTTCCACATATGCTCTCCACCATGTATGGGACACTTTTGGATGCCTCCACCCCTTCACTTCCTTCCTACGCGACGCGGTGGAATAGGGATTTAGATGACTTAATTTCTGACGAGGATTGGTACTCCATTTTTCAGATAGCAGCACACACATCTCAAAGTTTACACGTTCAACAGTCTCACTATAAATTTCTATCAAGATGGTACCTTACTCCATCTCGATTGCACAAAATCTACCCCACCTCGACAGACCTGTGCTGGCGATGTCGAAAAGCAGCGGGTACATTGATGCATATATGGTGGGATTGTACACTTATTCGCCCTTACTGGTCCACTATATTTGAGGAAATTAATAAAATTACTAATATGGAATTAATCCCATCTCCCCAAGTAGCTTTATTCCACTTGGTATCAGTCTCCCCACTCACCTACAGAAAATCCCTGGCCATTCAACTCTTTAACGTAGCCAAATCCTTGATCCCTAGACACTGGCGAACTACAACGACCCCAACCCTCACGGAATGGATAATGGCAGTAGACGCTGTCAGAGACATGGAAGAGATGTTCTTCTCCATCGATAACAATTATGATAAATATTTCACTACGTGGTATTGGTGTACTGACTATTTGTCCAAACGACCGCATTACTGACTCTTGAGTGTTCTTAGAGATCAGACCTTCATGTTATGCCTGGAATATCATTAGACATCTGCATTCGTTTTAGTACTAAAAACGATTTAGTCCGAATTTTTGGATAATTTAGTTTTAGTATGACTCAAGAGATACGAAACTGCTCAGTACAAAAAACAAAAGAAACTAAAATAAAATGCACTACATTTTAGTTTCAGTCCTTTTTGTGATATTACATTGAGTGAAGGAGACCAGTATTGAACGCAACATCGCAAAGCTACAGAAAAGGTTTGTATGTGTAATCCTTCCCGACCCCTACCCGAAAATCTGACAGTGATAGAGCTCCAGAATACTCACTTGCAGCACAGACAGCCAGCACAGGAGAGGAAACCTTTACTTAACCCTTGCATGTCTATGAGGCAGACAAGATGATAAAATCAGCTGGAGAAGGAAAACATTCAAATAAATCATATTGAAAGCTAATGACAGGAGAAGGGCTGGATAGTAAAAAACCCCTTTATAACAAGCAGTGCTGGGAGAAGAGAGGGACTTTATTAAACGTGTGTTATCTCCCCTCCCACTCTGCATAATAGGGGCTTAGGTCTGATACATTTTATATTATCCAGGAGCACTATCCCCCTTTCCTCATCTATAATACACGTTTTATATAAAGTCCCTCTCCTCTCCCAGTGCTGCTTGTTATAACGTTTTTTTTTACGTCTGATACATTTAGTATCCAGCTCTCACAGTTACTCTGTCATTATGAGCCTTCAGTGTGATTTATTTGAATGTTTTCCCTAGATTTAAAGTGCTTTATTTTATTATAAAAATCAATTTGCACCAGTCATCTCTTCTCTGAGCTTTCAGACTGATTTACGTTAATATTTTCCCTCTCCCCTGCTTTTATATTCCTGTGTCTCCCCCACAGAGATACAAAGTTTAAGTAAAAGTTCCCTCTCCTGTGCTGGATAAGCATTGCATTCCGAAGTTCTGCACCCTCCACATGCCAATGCAGTAAGATGTTCTATACAGAGAGGGGCATTAATTAATGCAGGTGGATGTTGTATACATTATACGGAGAGGGGTATTAATTAATGCAGGAGGATGTTATTTACATTATACAGAGAGGGGTATTAATTAATGCAGGAGGATGTTCTATACATTATACAGAGAGGAGCCTTTTTTTTAGCCCTTTAAATCCAGTGGCTGTGAGCGCTGAGATTGGCAGCTTGTTATATTATCTCTCAGTACAATGTATCAGGCTCAGCTGTTACTGTAACAGCGCTTAGAGTTTCAGTAAAACAAGGAAATAATATTGTTCTAACCTCTTATATATAAAAATATTATTTACTAGTTTTACTGAAACTCTGAGCACTGTGATGAGCAACAGTCAGTTACTGTAACAGCTTTGCCTGTCACATTGTGCTGAGAGTGAGTGATACTGTAACAAGCAGCGATCTCAGCCCTCTGAGGAGCCACTACAATAGTAATTGTATCCACTGGTTTTCGGATGAATGAAATTAGTTTTCATACTAAAGAACTGAAAACGAATTTCTTTAGCAACTAAATAAATTGCATTTTAGGACTAATCCATTAGTTCAAAACGAAATTTTGTGCTGTGCACATGTCTAAATATCATAACCCCTTTTACTTATTTACCTAACCTATTACCTTGGATATATGCATTTTATTTGGGATGCTTCTATTATTGTTTTCTAAAGAAGTCGCATGCAGTGCTACGAGACACAAACCTTTTCAACCACAATTTATGTTTTTGTTGTCTGAATAATGTTACTTAGTGTGTGTACCTTTTCAAATATCCTCTGGTTCAACAGATGTACTAGATGTATTATTCTTCGTGGATATTTTTTACAATTGCTCTTTTATAGTGTGATGTATTAACTTGTGTGAAAATCAATTAAAAACTTACTAATAAAAAAAAACTTTAGCAATTCAGATCACGCTTTTCAGCGCGAGGTTACTGTACTTTGTGCTCCCTATGCTTAACATGGGGAACACAAAGTGTTAATTAGCGTTAGGATTATAAAGTCCTAACCCTAATTACCGTCCTGCTGCAATTAACTCGAAGGTTACCCACAGCTAGGACCTGGTGCTAACTGATTGTGCTTCTGCGGAGTCTGTTATCACCAGCTAAAAAACACTTTTAAAACTCACATACTCACCTTCCATCCCGCGGCTCCAACGGCGGCTCCAATTGCCTCTTCTGGCCACTGTGAGAAGTGAGAGACTGAGGAGAAAAAGTCCCCCAGTCTCCCTCTGCGGATCAATACGCTGACCTGCTGGATCTCGCGAGGTGAGATCCTGCAGGTCATGTGACTGGCAGCAGCAACCTCAATGGAATCCTCCGTCTAGCTTAATGGACGTCATCCGCCCGGTGGGAGCCCAGAGAGATATTCACCTCTCTGGTCCGGGGTCCCGCGGCGCTCTGACTTCAAGGAAGTCAGACGATGTTTTTAAGGCCCTCCCGACACAAATTACATCATTGCGTTGTGCGCGATTATGTCATTTTCAGGGGACCACCCGTCGAATCCTGGAAGGAGGGGGGAACCTTTCGGATCCCTCTCCCTCCCGAGGAGCTAGAAGGAAAATCCAGGCACCGCATTAAAGGGGAGAGTCTCCCCTTTTAAGTGGTGTCTGACTTTAAACCCTGAGGTGCCAGTCCGCGATCCAGCACCATTCGGCCCTGGATCGCGGCCTAGTTCCGGTGGGGGCTGCTATCTTGGATGGCACCTCTGGGTCCCCCCTCGTCACCTGACATCAGTTAGCCGGGGAACCTCTAGCTGCCTGGGGATTTCCTAAGGAAATCCCATGTAGAGATAAGGGGGTTCAAAGGAACCCCTTATCTCCTGTACGGTGGTAGCTAGGGGGTCATGTTTGGTGTCATTCAAATGAACATGTTCAAGTTAAGAGAAAAATAATAAAAATAATTTTAAAAATAATAAATAAAAAAATAAATAAAAACGTGGCTTTTTCTGTGTGTCATTTTTATTAATGCAGAAATATTGTTCCCATTTCAGTTATAACGTGAACAATGATGCTGCACTAATGATTTTTTCTATGTGGGGAGTTTGCTAAAAATCACGTAATTCCCCCCAAAAATGTAATGAGTCCCCATTTCTAATTTTTTTAACAAGCGCACCCCAAAGAAAATATAAATGCAAAGGCTTGGATGATAAAATGTGAAAAAAAAAATACTTTACACAATGTAGATGATTTAAAATGCAAATTTTATTGCATTTTTTGTTATAATATCCAGACACGACATGACGTATACATATAATAATGATATATTATGAATCTGCCAAGACTGCCGAAAAAAAGGATATATAATATGTCTGGATTGTATAATAAAACGAGGCTTCAAATCGCGTTTAAACATGATGAGCAAAAGCGGTACAAATTAGCTCAGCACATAGACGTGAAATGGCTCAGCAGCGAAGGGGTTAAATATAATTTTTATAGTTAATGTTATATATAGAGTTCTGCTATAATTATAATATTAGTAAAATATTTGAAACATGTAGAACAGAATGGGCTCAAAACCAAACCACCTGAATACCACCAAATTATATAGTGTCAGCTTTTCATCTTTTTACAGCCGTATTCTGATCGCAATCCAGTTGCTAACACACAGATTGAGGGAATGAAATATCGCAGCTGGATAACACATACAGTATATCCTATGTGGACATTATTATCCCTGGTGATAGATAACAATCTTTCCAGTAAGACTTGAATAAACATTAAAATCACTTGAAATGGGAAAACATTCAGGGTTATTCAAAGAGAACCGAAATGTCACCGCACGTTCGGTGACTTTTCGTTCTTTCAATTCGGCTTGATTCGGTGATCCCATTTCGGCGACCCTGCGGTGTATTCAGCGAGCACCACAGGGCCGTCGTAGTGCAAAGAAAAGCCGCCGCAAACCCGGCGAACACTCATCGCAAAACCCGGCGAAGGCACACCAGAACCTGCGAAAAAATCTGGATAAACCCCGCCGAACATGCCGGAGAAACTCAAGCAGGAGCCGATCACACGCAGTGCAGCCGCCAGAAAAAAAGCCGACAGCGCAGATGAATGGAGTGAAAAAAAAAACCAGTACGCTTGAATGTTTAAAAAGTGAAACCCTGTTTGCAAAGAAACTACTGAACGATAATGTCTGAAATTTACATATAAGATCCAATGAATGATAATAAAAAGGGCGTTACAGAAAAAAGAAAAAGCGATTTAAAGAAGCTAATGGAAAAAAAAAATTGCAAAAAAATCCCGAAAAATGCCTAAAAGATCCTAAAAAAATCTATAAATAAAGAGACTTTTTACTGCCGAATTTTATAATGAATGGTTTAATAGATATTGAATTAAAACGGAAATATTTTTAACATTGAAGCCTATGGGATTCTCCTGAATAAACCTGTCGAATGAAACCACTGAACAGCAGGGCAAGTTGGCAACTTTTCACTGCTGGTTTTGTTCTCTGAATAGACGAAGCATTGCTTCTCTATGGGGATTTCACTGCCCTCGAACAGGCACCGAACAGGCACCGTATGTGCAGACAATTCACCAAAATTTGGCGAACTGCCTGCTCTCTGGATAGCCGAATGGCCAGGAAAGGCAACCGAACGCTGAATTTCCCTGTTCGGTTACCTTTCGGCCCCAATTCGGATCTTTTTGAATAACCCTGATTGAATTCTACACCTGTTACATATATAAAAATGTAACTTACTGCTCGAGGAGCCCAGTGATCAGGAACAGACGACTCCGTAAAGGGATGAGGAAGCGATGATGAAGTTTATCTCCGGGATCTGGATCAGCAGTGAAGGCACGTGAATGAGGGTAAACGAAGGCTTGGAGAGATGCAGTTACAGTTACAGGCATTTATACAGCGCCAACAGATTCTGTAGCAGTTTACAATGGGGAAGCACAAACAGGAGACATACCTGATACAGGAGGAAAGACAACCCTGCCCGTAGGATAACTGTCCAGGTAATATACAGCAGTGAAACCAAGTGCTCAGGCAGACATCCCGGGAGCTTACAATCTAAGGGATGCAGTTGGCTTAACTGCGGTTTTACATCTCCGGTGATGGTATAGACACCGGAAGCGTAGTAATAGTAGTCTGTTTGAGAATAGGGATGAGCTGTTCGGGTTCGGAAGGTTCAGGGTTCGACCCGAACTTAGCCTGTTCGAGCAGATCGCGAACCCCGAACATTTCCGGGTGTTCGCCGCATGTTCGACCACAATGGACCACAATGCATTTTCCCACTGCCTGAAGCTCCTAATTGGCTACAGCCTTGCACCTGACCACAGGTCTGGTGCAAGACTGGTTGAACACTATGCCAATCACCGCTCAGAGTCCTGATTGGGCAAATTTTGCCCAATCATGGGCTCACAGAGCTAAGTCCCGCAGCACACTATATAAGGTTTCAACGCAGCGCTTTCTGCATGCATTTCAGAGGAGATTTCAAAGAAGATAGTTGTGTGTTGATACTGCCGGTCTGCCACGCTACTGGGGGGGTCTGGGGGGGTCTCATTTCGACCACATATCAGGGAATTTAGGTGATGTGTGTCTTGTCACTGTGCCAGCAAGTTTTTTGGGGGATTTACAACTTTATTTAAAACATTTGTGTATTGAGGTGATTTTCTGGGTCTTGTCACACTGTGCCAGCAAGTCTTTTTGGGTCTCATTTATACCAAATATCAGGGAATTTAGGTGATGTGTGTCTTGTCACTGTGCCAGCAATTTTTTTTAGGGTTTACAACTTTATTTAAAACATTTGTGAATTGAGGTGATTTTCCAGAAAGCTGCTTGTATGAGGTCTGTCTGCTCCACCACCACCACCTCTTCCTCCTCCTCCTTCTCTGTCTCTGGCGAAGTGGCAGTTAAACCCACACCTGACAGGGTCTACGCAATGGCTCAAGCAAAAAGATGCCATACTGTGCTTGAGCTGGTTTGTTTAGGGGACAGGAGCCACACCGGGTCAGAAATTTTGTCAGCTCTGCAGGGGCAGGTGCAGAGATGGTTTACACCACACCAGCTTGAGCTGGGAATGATCGTCTGCGATAATGGCAGCAACCTTCTCTCCGCCCTACGCAAGGGTAAATTGACGCATGTACCATGTTTAGACAGTGCCACTGGTACTGTTTTATGTTTTAATAAATTTCTTTTAATCTATTTTATCCCCGTTTCATTGGAAGTCCTGGGAGCTTCAAAGGTTTTTGGACTTAACCTACAACAAGTCCATATGCGCGCGCACCTCGAGCTTGGTCTTTAAGCTCCAACACATGTGAGTTGGCAATCTGTGTATTTCTATATGCTAGCACATTTACGAGATCTGCACAAGAAAGTCTCTCTTTTCTCTTGCTCTTTTGGGGGCCACATGTAAGAAGAATCTCCTTCTATGAATGAGTATGGATCACCTTCTCAAGCAAAGAATCTGAAACACCTGAATGCGTTGATCCACTTAGAGCCAGTGTTCGGGCTCCATATTTGTGAGTGCAAACACTGTATAACCTTATTTTGGAATTTGTACAAACATTCTGCACTATTATTTTGTTCTGTTTTTTTCATATGATCCATGTGGACAAGTGAACTAAGAGAACCATCGGCTACCCTTAGGCGGTTTTCATCGCGCCACCAGATACGTACTGTGTTGACGCATGTACCATGCCTAGCACACGTCCTAAATCTGGTGGTACAGCGTTTCCTAACCAAGTACCCAGGGCTGCCAGAGCTTCTCATCCAGGCCAGAAAAGTCTGCAGCCACTTCAGACGGTCATTCCCAGCAAGCGTTCGCCTGGCAGAAATTCAAAGAGAATTCCACCTTCCCACAAACCGTCTGATCTGTGACATGCCCACCAGGTGGAACTCGACATTAGCAATGCTGCAGCGTCTGCACAAGCAGCAGAGGGCCATCAACGAGTACCTGTGTGAGTATGGCACAAGGACAGGTTCAGGTCAACTTGGTTTTTTTCCCCCCCGCAGTGGCTGATGATCAAGGATGCATGCACTGTACTGTCACCATTTGAGGAGGCAACGAGGATGGTGAGCAGGGACAGTGCATGCATCAGTGACACAATTCCTTTAGTGTTCCTGCTGGAGCACACTCTGCGGGGAATTATAGATGTGGCTCTAGAGGCAGAGCAGCGGGAGGAGGAAGAGGCCTTCCCTAGCTCTCAAGGCCCCAGTCTTTCTGCAGACAGCATTCCAGCGGGTCCTACTCAGATCAGACAGGAGGAGGAGGAGGAGGAGGACTATTTAAGTAGTGGGGGCATTGAAGCTGGGTATTCCTCAAGGCAGGGTTTTGTGTGCCCAGAAACAGAAGGGCTTGTGCGTGGCTGGGAGGAGGAAGTGCACGATACGGTCATCCTCATTGACCAGGAAGACTCGGCAGCTAATGCCACCTCCAACCTACGCTGCATGGGCTCCCTAATGATGCAAAGCCTGCTAAAGGACCCCAGGATTCGTGCTATCAAGGAGAGGGATCCACGATACAAGGGGAAAGTTGCAGAGCTCATCCTGCCCGCACAGAGGGAGCACAGGATGACAAAACTTGAGGACGCTCTAAAGCGAAACTTGTGTAACACCTTTCCAGGCACTGTTAGATTACCAAGTGCTGACACACGTGCTTCTGAGGCTGCAGGTGATCAGAGGAATAGCGGTGAAGGCCAGGGCCGCTTGACTGATGCATTTTTAAAAATTTTTAGTCCTCAACACCCAGGGACGTCAAATGTAGGCACCCATTGCCAGCGTCTTCACCATATGGTGCAGGACTACCTAGGGGCAAGGGCAGACCTGGATACCTTTCCAGCATCCAGCAGATGATCCACTGGCTTACTGGGTGTTGAGATTGGATCACTGGCCAGAACTTAGCCAATATGCTATGCAGCTACTAGGTTGCCCTGCATCTAGCGTGCTTTCCGAAAGGACGTTCAGTGCCGCTGGAGGTTTTGTCACAGACAAAAGAGTGCGTCTGTCCACCGACTCTGTAGACCGGCTGACATTTATAAAAATGAATCAGTCCTGATCAGCAGCTATCAATCCCCTGATGCCGAAGTAACGGAATAGATCGGGTATGTCTTCTGCATGCACAAAACCTCCAGCACTGAACTCTTCCACAATACCACAAAAGGGTTACGGTGTGAATGCACTTGCTGCCATGAAAGGCACAATATTTGGCTGCACTGACGCCTGTGCCAGATTTATATCATTTTAATTTTTTGAACAGCAGGGTCCAACCCTGCACTCTTCCACAATATCACAGAGGGGTTACTGTATGATGATACTTGATGGCCTGGCATTAAAGGCACAATATCTGGGTGCACTGACGCCCATTACCACCAGATCAAAAACTTTTCAATATAGGACCGCATGGTCCACCCCTGCACTCTTCCACAATACTACAGAGGGGTTACTGTATGATGATACTTGCTGGCCTGGCATTAAAGGCACAATATCTGGGTGCACTGACGCCCATTACCAGATCAAAAACTTTTCAATATAGGACCACATGGTCCACCCCTGCACTCTTCCACAATACTACAGAGGGGTATGATGATACTTGATGGCCTGGCATTAAAGGCCCAATGTCTGGGTGCACTGACGCCCATTACCAGATCAAAAACTTTTCAATATAGGACCACATGGTCCACCCCTGCACTCTTCCACAATACTACAGAGGGGTTACTGTATGATGATACTTGCTGGCCTGACATTAAAGGCATAATATCTGGGTGCACTGACGCCCATTACCACCAGATCAAAAACTTTTCAATATAGGACCACATGGTGCACCCCTGCACTCTTCCACCATAACACAGAGGGGTTACTGTATGATGATACTTGATGGCCTGGCATTAAAGGCACAATATCTGGGTGCACTGACGCCCATTACCACCAGATCAAAAACTTTTCAATATAGGACTGCATGGTCCACCCCTGCACTCTTCCACCATAACAAAGAGGGGTTACTGTATGATGATACTTGTTGGCCTGGCACCAAAGGCACAATATCTGGGTGCACTGACGCCCATTACAAGATCAAAAACTTTTCAATATAGGACCACATGGTCCACCCCTGCACTCTTCCACCATAACACAGAGGGGTTACTGTATGATGATACTTGATGGCCTGGCATTAAAGGCACAATATCTGGGTGCACTGATGCCCATTACCAGATCAAAAACTTTTCAATATAGAACCACATGGTCCACCCCTGCACTCTTCCACCATACCACAGAGGGGTTACTGTATGATGATACTTGCTGGCCTGGCAGTCTTGCACCAAAGGCAGAATATCTGGGTGCACTGACGCCCATTCCCAGATTCATATCTTTTTAATATAGGACAGCATGGTCCACCCCTGCACTCTTCCACAATACCACAGAGGGGTTACTGTATGATAGTACTTGCATGCCTGGCACTAAAGGCACAATATCTGGGTGCACTGCCATTGACGCCTGTATCAGATTCATATCCTCAGAGGGGTTACGGTGTGACGGCACTGTTGCCGACGCTAAAAGCCCAATTTTAAAGCACCTATTGTTACTTTCATCCAAAGCCTGCATAAGTTTCACAATAATTTAGCCAAAAAAAATTAAACTTTTTCTGCGCGTCCTAAAATGTCTTTTCATACAGACTGCTGCCCCAAGCAGTTGTTTATGGATAGATTAAAGGAAAAGCATTTACCGTCATATGAAACGTCATTTTTTTGTTTTTAAGTGTTTCTATACAACCTAGAAAACCGCCACTTCACGGGCAGGTTATGGGGACCTCCTAGACACGATATTTGAAGGAATTTTTGGTTTTTATTTTTAACCCTTATTTCATGGAAAACTCACTGTCCCTTTAAAAACGTTTTTTTTTTTAACTTTTTGTTCTTGTTTCCTGTCCCCCAGGGCACTACCCGGACCCCCATACAACTTTTATGGCAAATATGTAGCATATATGCCGTCTTGGAGGGCACTCTAAAAAAACGAATTTTCAGCCCCATTGACTTGCATGGGGGTTCGGGTTCGGGTTCGGTCTCGAACAAATGGGAAGTTCGGGTTCAGGCTCGAACCGAACTTGGGGGGTGTTCGGCTCATCCCTATTTGAGAAGTGCGGAGAGGTGGTGATAATAGGAACTAACCAGAGAAGTCCATTAGTAGGGCTAAATGATAAGTACGTGGTGCTGACAAGGAGCAAGTGGGTAAACATAGGTCAAGTAACAGAGCCGGGTCGGTAATGGTGACAGTAATCCTGGGTTCGCAGTACAGGCAAGGAGTAGGCAGATGATCAAGGGTTAATTACCAGAGCTGGGTCGTTAACAGGGATTCAGCGTTCATGGTACAGGCAAGGAGCAGGCAGATGATCGAGGGTTAAATGGGAAGTTCCGGATCAGTAGACGAGATGAAGGTACAGGGATCGTAGTCAGGTCAATGCTAGAGCGATAATTGCGCCTGCAGGTTTCTCCTTACCATCCCTGTTTTAGCGTGATATTATGGTGCAGGCGCTAATCCAGCAGTCTGCATGGTAAGGCTGCGGTAAGCCTCGGGATGCTCGCGGCAGCGCTAAGTGCCGCTGTGAGCATCCCCTCCATGGAGTCCATAGGACTCCATTGAAGCCAGCACTGCTGACAACATGTTGATGAAGCTGCTTTGAGCGGCGAAACGCGTCCTGGAGGTACCTACTGTTTGTTTATTTTAAATTATGTTTTAATAAACCTTTCAAAAAGACCACGTCCCGGAATCCAATGCGGTTTTAATTGTTTTTTTCCTGAAAAAATCCATAGGCATTCCACTTCAAGCTATGGTAGCTCCACCAAGAGTAAGTTACCATTTGGCAAAAAATTGCATGTATACAAAACAAGCCTGATTTACACTAGGAAAATGCCTGTCTTGTCTTTTGTCTCTTCTGATATATGGTGCCTGGAGATTAGCATCCAAGAAAGATGGGGTCACCTGCTAACAAAGAGGAAGAAAAACTACCCAAAAGCGCAGTGCCACTACCCATACTACCCAAAAGCGCAGTGTTGGGGCTCAGTGTTTGTGAGTGGAACCGTTTACATAAAATTTGTCTACGATAATCAATTGATACTGCACCATAATTATTTTTATATTTGCTTCTTTTTTATAACCTAATGATGGATTGCTGATCTGCAAGAGTCCTCCAAACTCCATAAGCATTCAGTTGCGCTCACCAGATACGTATAAAACAATATTTTTATGATATGGTATAGGGGAAACCACTAGACCCTGGTGTAGCTTTGGTGATTTGGCGGTCACAAGCAAAGTCTTGTGTGGCGCTTACCATTTTTGATGTGTACTGCCGATAACATGACCTGCAGGATCTTGCCTAGCGGGATCCGGCAGGTCAACGTATCGATTCGCAGAGAGAGACTGGTGAACTTTTTTCCAACAGTCTCTCACTTCTCCCGGTGGCAAGAAGAGACAGATGGAGCAGCCGCAAGATGATTGGTGAGTATCTGATTTTTTTTGGGGGGAGTTCAGCTGGTGCTGACTTATTCCGTAGAAGCGGAATCACTTAGATGGTAATTAGGATGGTAATTAGCGTTAGGACTTTGTAATGTGAAGCATAGGGAGCGCAAAGTATAGTAAACTCACGCTGAAAAGCACAATCTCCAAATCGCTAACGGGTTTTTTAATCCGTCAGTGTTTGGATTGTAATATGGTGCGCTAGGGCGATCAGGGCTAATGTTAACGCTCACCCAGGTGAGTGCTAACCTTAGCGTTAGGACTGTAATATGGCCATACATGTTTTGTAATATTTCCTGGAACAGCAGATCTGCACTTTTGGTCTGTTTTGCTGTGTTTGCTTTTCCTTCGTCTTTTGGAGAGTGGAACCAAGCAGTTGTATTGATTAGGCAATTGCAGATTTCGGCAAACATCGGATGTGGGTTATGGTGATCCGAAAGATATCACCATAAGTGGATATAAGTGAGCCTCTGAAATTAAAGGCTCACAAAAAAGTATATATACTCATAGATGATACAATATACATTAAAGCACTTTTTTTTTTTTTGTGAAAAGATTTTACCAGGAAGGATACATTGAGATTTCTCTCGTTTTCAAGTATGTCCTGGGTGGCGAGTATGTACCGTTAGGTGTCTTGCCCAAGGACACTTACTGGAGAGGTTGCTCGCTGGGATCAAACCCATGACTCCACAGGCTCTCTCCATGCAGAGCGGTGACATTACCTCTACTCCACCCAGCCGGTAGATTTCAATATCTATTTTCTAATAATCAATAAAGGAGTTATTCAGAGAGAGCTGATCTGGCCTTGAAGCTGTACCAGTGAATTTTCCCGTACGGTGCCATTTCACGACCATTTGGCTATTCAAAAAGCAGGCAAATTTTGGCGAATTGCCAGCGAAATACTGTGCGTGTTACACAGCAGTGAACGCTGCAGAATATGCTGGCGCTTTATAAATAAAGAATAATAATAACTCGTCATAGAGAAGCAATGGTTAATCTATTCAGAGAACACCGAACAGCAGTGAAATGTCAATGAAATGCTCTGATGTTTGGTGGTTTCATTCGGCAGTTTAAATCAGGCGAATCCCATAGATTTCAATGTTAAAAATATTCCCATTTTTAATCAATATCTATTAAACCGTTTATTCTTTTAATCTGCAGCAAAAAGTCTCTTTATTTATTTTTTAGGATTTTCTAGGCATGTTTTCGGATTTTTTCAGCAAGAATTTTTTTCCAATTTTTTTTAAAATAGTTTTTGTTTTCTGTAACAGACCTTTTTATTATTATTCATAGGACCTTATATGTTAATTACAGACATTTTCGTCCAGTAGCTTTTTGCAAACAGCGTCTGAAACTTTCTACTGTTTTGTTTTTTTCTTTCACCCCGTTTGTAGGCTTGTCGGCTTTTTCCGGTGGCAGATCGGCGCCGCGTTCGGCGGATTGTCGTTTTTTTCGGACGCGCTCGTTTTTTTTTGCCGGTTTTGTGGCAGATGGTTGGCTTTTTTCAGATGCGTGCAGTGTATTTTCGGTTTTGGTCGGCAGATTTTCAGATGCAGTCGCGGCATTTTCCCTGCACTTCGGGGACCCTGCGGCAAATGCTGAATTCAACGCAGAGTTGGGGACTTTGACTCCCCGTAGTGCGGGGAACAAGAGAGCACCGAAATGTCGGTGACATTTTGGTGCTCTCTGAATAACCCTGTTAGTCTTTTTTTCTCATGGCTGGGTCTTTTTCTAACACAGTCTAATATGCATAGAGATGAATATACTATAGAGAAAAAACATATTATTAAAATTATAAATGACTTGGTAATTATAAAACCATTATTCTGACCAGAGGTCTGGTTTTGTAGGAGTAGAACTGTCAATAAAAGGAAGCTCCCTTATAGGACCCCTTCTTGCCTCTCCCATGTCCACGCCTTTGCCACCGCTCCCATGTCATCAATTTGGATCTGAAAGTATAATTATGGTCTAACATCCCACAGTAGCCCCAAGCATTTAAAGCAGGCTCCAGATCCAAAACATGAAAAGGTGCTTTGTAGCAAGCGGAAAACACTGCTTTTCTTGTGCAGAATTTGATAGAAACAAGGCGACATTGAGATTGGCAGCATTTACCACCGGTCTGGTATAGACTGGGAAATGGGGACACAGAAGGTTGTAAGCCTGGTGGCTTGTACTGAAAAGGAAAGGGCAAGCGTGGCACTTAAAGCTGCTGTGGTTGTGCTGGCACTACTCACACTCCTGAATGCAGGTGGGACTTTATTTATTCTGTTACAGTGGAAGGATATTTCTTCTAGACTCAATGATCTGGAATCATACCAGACACCATCCAAAGAGGACATGTTGACTTCTCGCCTGACTGAGTTGATCGCAGGATTAAAACAACAGGAACCTGAGGAAACAAGCGCCCAGGTATCCAGGAACAAAAGGAGTCAACGTCACAAGCCTCAAGAGACCATCATCAGAGCTGAAAATGAGGATATGATTATGATGATGACATACTCCATGGTCCCAGTAAGTATTTCTGATTCTAAATAGCTGCTTTTTTGAGAAAGTATTTTACCAGGAAGGATACATTGAGATTTCTGTCGTTTTCAAGTATGTCCTGGGTGGCGAATATGTACAGTTAGGTGTCTTGCCCAAGGACACTTACTGGAGAGGTGCTCTTGCCGGGATTGAAGCCTGGGTCTACACGGTTAGGTGTCTTGCCCAAGGACACTTACTAGAGAGGTGCTCTTGCCGGGATTCAAACCTGTGTCTCCTGCTTTATACAGGTCTCTCTCACAGCTGCACTTAGGAACTTTGAATTACGGTAATCACTGTATCAACGTATCCAGGATTAATCACCGTTGCAGAATCCAAATTAAATTTGGGATAAACATTTTTTAATTTGATGCTTAGGGGGGTTATTCAGAAAACCCTTTTGTTTGCCGAAGTTGCAAACACCAGCGACTTGCACCATTGTTTCAATGGCAACAGAGGCCAGCGCTTCACAAAAAGAAATCCAAACAGCAGCAGGAGAAGATTCACTGTGAAGCTTATCCTGCAGCTTTTTGTGAGGTGATAGTATGTTTTGTCATTGCAACAACAGTGATTTCTGCTGGTGTCTGCTGATGTTTCTTACTGAATAACCCCTATAGTATTCCAACCAAGTGTTTTGAAGAGGTTTGGGCAGAACCCAGTTTTCCAGTTACAAAGGCACCTGTCTTGAGGATTGAACCAGACTAGAGGATATACATACATAAACACAACTACTAGTCACTGAGAGACATATTCCTATTTCTGATCTTCTCACTTCTTTTACTCCTTTGCTATTCTCTGCCCTGGACAAATTAAGATCTTAAAAGCATTGATCCCGAAGTGAAATGATGTTCTGAAAGAACAAAGTGAACTTGTTTTCAGAGGACATAATATACTCAGGGTTATTCAAAGAGATCCGAATTGCTGGCGAAAGGTAACCGAACGCTGAATTTCAGCGTTCGGTTACCTTTCCTGGCCATTCGTCTATCCAGAGAGCAGGCAGTTTGCCAAATGTTGGTGAATTGCCTGCACATACGGTGCCTGTTCGGTGCCTGTTCAAGGGCAGTGAAATCCCCATAGAGAACAAAAACCAGCAGTGAAAAGTTGCCGAAATGCCCTGCCATTCGGTGGCTTCATTCGACAGGTTTATTCAGGCAAATCCCATAGGCTTCAATGTTAAAAATATTTCCGTTTTAATTCAATATCTAATAAACAGTTGAATATAATATTGTGCAGTAAAAAGTCTCTTTATTTACAGATTTTTTTAGGATCTTTTAAGCACTTTTCGTGATTTTTTTTATAACAAATTCCGATTTTTATTTTTTTTATTTTTTTTTAAATGTAAACGTTTTTTCTTTTTTCTGTAACAGCCCTTTTTATTATCATTCATTGGACCTCATATGTAAATTTCAGACATTTTCGCTCAGTAGTTTGTTTGCAAACAGCGTTTCACTTTTCAAACATTCAAGCGTATTGTTTTTTCTGCACTCCATTCGTCTGCGGTGGGGGCTGCTCCGCGCTGTGATCGGCTCCTGCTCGGGTTTTTACTGCGTTTTTGGTGGGGTTAATCCAGATGTTTTTGCGGGTTTCTGTGTGCATTCGCCTGGGTTTTGCGGTGAGTGTTCGTCAGGTCTTCGGCGGCTTTTCCCTGCACTACGACGACCCTGTGGTGCTTGCTGAATACACCGCAGGGTTGCCAAAATGGGATCGCCAAATCAAGCCGAATTGAAGAGAACGAAAAGTCACCGAACGTGCGGTAACTTTTAGATTCTCATTGAATAACCCTGTTAGTTAAAGGGACATTGTAGCTGATTTTTTAAAAAGCGGATATAAATGAAGTTTTATTTTGCTTTCTCATTCCAGGCACTGCTTGATGTTAGTTCCTTTGAGTGTGATTAAGTTATTACTTAGTGACGTGGGAGTGTAACATCTACATAATAATCTGTTACTTAGGATTTCCTCTGAAATGCTACATAATATTGTGAAAACCCTTCTCTGGAGGGGTCTGTATATATCATGTGGCACAATCATTTTTTTTTTAACTAAAGCATTTATTAGTACGGGGAAATGTAAAAGCAGGAAACAAGCCCAAATGGTAACAATTACAAGTAATAAACAAAGGAGAGGAGTCTACAGGATCCAAACGGGAATGTCGTCAGACAACAGAAAGAGGGGCAAGAGGCAGGTAGAAAAAGGAAAAAGAAAGACAAAGATAGACAAGAGAAGAAGAGGTGGAAGAGGAGAAAAATAAAAATAAAAGGGGAGGGGGACAGGAAGAAGGGAAGAACAAACCAGGGACAACACTCCAGACGTGGCACAATCATTTTTTTTTTAAATTCTTTATATTTGAAAAGAATATGCAGAATGACATCAAATAAAAAGCATAAAAGTCAATACAGTCAGCAGAAAGGGCTAAGAGCCCATAGAGACACATCAAGAGTCATTGACAACACAAAAAAAACCATCCCCAGGTTATCTATAAAAATCCGGACCACTGCAGAGTGGGATGGTGGGCGCAGACGGGAGAGTGGAGAGGAAAGGGGAGCTGGTACATATGCCCATTAAAGAAAATGCATTCCCGGCTCACCCGAAAGGTCCCGACATCGAGCTCCCAGGGCCAGAAAGAGGCAGCACAATCATTTTTTACTTTTCATTTGTTCTCCCGACACTTTATAAAATGTATCTATGACATTTTGTCACTTATACTGGTGAAACAAACCATGATTATTGCTTCAGAGACTGTCTGTATGAATTTGTAGACAAGAACATATTAGTCTCTGTCTCCCCTGTATAATGTTTGTGCATATATACGTAATCCAAAAGGTAACAGGACTTTGCAGCTTGTTACTAATGGATGTGTCAGAATACAGGATAAATTCCAAGCGTCCTGGTCGATGTTAAACTAAGTTAAACCCTGGTGTTAAGTGATTTTGCTTTCACAAAATCACTTAACACATTAATTTAAACTCCTTTACATACTTCAGATTCCTAGATGTAGAGGAAGGCTCAATCCGCTGCTTCCTCTCTCTGCACGCGGCAAGACAATGGGAACAAATACTTCGCAGTGTTCTTATGAAAATACAGGTCTTAATGACGAGCTGCAAATGGAAACAGCTTGCATACGATTTCTCCGTTTGCAGCTGTCGACTGGAATAGGGCCCAAAAAATGCATGAGCCGTAAAGTATTTGCGTTTCTCCATTAAAGCCCAGTTATGAGCCATTTGCTTTATTTGTGGCTCAACTTGCTATTGGTGAGAGCTGCACTTGAATGCTGGCTGTAGAGCTTTGTGCTGCCCCTGGCATTATCTCCTAGAGTCCATAGTACTGGCATGTTCTCGTGGAAATGCACATTACAGTAGGAAGAGCGCAGGAGAAGTATTTGTTCTCCCTTTTCTTTAGGGAAAGAGGAGGCAAATCAAACCCCTCTTCTTCACTGAAGGTCATGTGAGGTAATTCCCTCATGTCCCTCATCTTGAGTATAGGAAAAATTCTCTCCTTCTTGTTAGACTTTCTTCTTTTTTTTTTATAATTCTTGTTTTTTCAAAAAGCAGTATCATACATCGTTACAAGAATGATCAACATGCAAGGATATAGACTTTTAACTTTAGTAAAGTGGGATAAAAAAATAAACATAAATAAAAAAATAATAATAAAATAAGACAACAAAAACAAGACAAAAATTTCAAAAAGAGGTGGAGGGTGGAGGGAGGGGGTGCCGCCTCCAAAAAAAGCACTGAACCCACAGTATGTACCCCAGAGACGAACAAAAAACCAACCATATTAACAAGACTGATATTCCAGCCAGTTGTCCCATATCGGGTGGAACAGGGGCAAAGTGTCGTGAACCAGTGCTGATAACTTGTCCATAAGCATATTGTCTCTGATCCTGATCCGCACCTGAGAGTCGGAGATGTAAGGGAGGGTGTAGAAACATAGAAAAATGTCGGCAGATAAGAACCTTTCGGCCTATCTAGTCTGCCCAATTACATGGATACTTTCCCTGGATTTATCTTTTGTTTAGGATAGCCTTATGCCTATCCCATGCTTGCTTAAATTCAATTACTGTTTTGAGTGTAGTTCACTGTTGCAGACTTTCTTCTCTAATACACAATCTTATCCACCACATTGCTCTAGGTACCCTGCCCCTGCCTTTGCTGGATTCCCATACCCAGTATGTCGCAATTCCTATGTGCCGGCAATCTTATAGGAACAATATCAGACATTAGAGCTGTACTGTACCTAGAGGGCCTATTCATTCAGAACCGAAACTGCCACTGGATTGCACCGAATGGTGAATTTCACCGTTCGGTGCAATTTTGTGGCAGTTCATCTATTAGCTAAGCTGTCAATTCGCCAAATACAGCTTAATAAAATACTGTGCAGTTCGGCGATCTTCGGTGACAGCAAAACTGTCCCATAGAGAAGTAATGGTTCATCTACTCACAAAATGCCAAACTTTACCAAAGTGTCAGCGAAATGATCTGATTTTCTGTGAATCAGTTTGATGGATTTAAAATGGCAAATCCCATAGGATTCAATGTAAAAACCTATTAACAATTTTTCTAACCCCTTAACGACAAGGTATGTGCTATGAAAAAGATTGCTTAACGACCAAGGATGTACCTTGTACGTCCTTTAGGACGGCGTCAGACGAACGCAGTGATCACGACCGTGTCGGCGCACAGTTATAGCATAGAATCATGATCAATCACACGAAGTATGTGCGCACCAAACTGCGCAGGCACAACGCACGTGGCAAACAGACTCACTTAGGCAAGAACGAAAACCGCTAGACGGACGCGCAGAGTGCGCCGCGTCCGCTAGCGGCCTGTGTGCAGGAAGAGGCGATGTCAGACGCAGCGCATTTGTGACGTCCATCACGTTGACGCTCAGAAGTTTTTTTGGGCTGGCTGACTGTACCTGCCATTTAATTTTAATTAATTTTGATTCCCATATTTCCCTTTTTTGTCTACATCCGTTAAAAAAACGGACCGTGTGGTGTCTACAGTATCTTCCGTCAGTACGTACGTCCATTATGCACGCACGCACAATGCGATCAGACTGCGTTCGTCTGACATTAGCCTTAAGCAAAAAAGTATGCTGAGTACCTCGTGGGGTCGAGGCACTCAACCTAATAAAGATTTTTTTTAAATTAAGTAATGAAATAACCCCCCCCCCCCAGTTCCTAATTCCCCAGTATATTTGGTGAAAAAATGCTTTGGAAATAGCACAGTGCTAATTGCACTTATTGTCATATAGGTTGCAAAAAAACAAAAAAACATGAAAACATTGGGTCTCAGGACAAAATTTAGAAACGATTTAGCCAGGGTCTTTTTTGGCGGTTGTAGATGCGCAAGAGATTTTGGGGATCATAGTTAAAAAAAGTGTGTGTTTTTCAATGTTTTTATAATATTTCATAATTTTTTTTATAGTAAAATATACAATATGATGAAAATAATGGTATCTTTATAAAGTCCATTTAATAGCGAGAATACCAGTATATAATATGTGTGGGTTCCATAAACGGGTAAGAGGAAAATTAGAGCTAAACACAAACAGCGCGGAAATGTAAACATAGCTTAGATGCTTTAGGACAGGCAATGGTAAAACAGTAAGGTAACTAAGGGGTTAAAAGACCGTTTATTTTTTCCATTTTCAGCAAAAAGCCTTATATTTTTTAGAACACCTTTTTGTATTTTTTTGACAAAATTTTTGTTTCCCAATTTTTTAAAAATGCCTTTTTTGTTCTTTAACAGACTTTTTACTTTTTTCAAAAAGGATATCTTTATATTATTTAGATATATTTTAACAAATGTTTTATTGGTTTAAACACTTACTCAGAGAATAGGAGAGTTCTTTTTTTTGTATTTGCAGTTCGATGGAATTTGCCAAGTCCACTTCGTGGCTCTTTGGTGCTCTTCTGTGCTTTTCAATGCTTCTCGGCCACGTTCACAAACTTTTTTGTGAGGCTTCGGCAGGTCCATCTTTGGCGCGCTATGGTGACCATTCGCTAAATAGTGAATTCACATAAATTTTGGCAAAATGGAATGAGATGTGCCAAATGTAAAACACTGATGTTTCGGTGCTTTGTAAATAGACTCTTAGGAGTAACTGGTAAACATCACAGTCATACATGGTCCACACTTTCCTTGCATGCTTTCAACCAAGGTGTTAGCCACAGTGTATTCGGAAAATGTTCAGAACCTAGTCATTTTCCTCACATTTTTATGATGTAGCCTTATGCTAAAATTGTTAAAATTAGTTTCTTCAAACCTATCTACACTTGATATCCCATAATGACATAAAAGAGGAGGCTCTTTACAACATTGCACATTCTTGGAAAAGAAAACTTGAGTTATGACACTGACATGTCAGCCTGTCAGACCTTTAAGGCTAGGGTCAGACTAACGCATTTTTCGCGTTGTCCGTGAAAAAGTGCGTTCGAACGAATGGACGTATTTTTTCACGAAATACGCGATAGCGGTCATACGATGCGCATTTTCGTCCATGATTTTGTACGGATCATCAATAAAACCCTTTTTGTGTCTGGACGTTATGTTGGCCGGACATTAGCAGCGTCTGACGTCTCCTAATCACGCACACACGCCGCTAGCGGACGCAGCGCACTCTGTACGTCCGTACTAGCGGTTTCACGTTGTCGAAAAAATGCGTTCGTTTGCCACTTGCGTTGCGCAGCCGCACTTTTGTGCGGCCGTTCTTCGTATGCTGCCCGGCATTGGACGTCATTTGCTGCTAGCACGGCCGTGATTTAGTGCTGCTAAACGCACGTTGATACTGCGTTAGTCTGACCCTAGCCTTATGCAGTATTTAGATGAAGGACCTTTTTACATATGATACCTAGATTTAGGTAATGTCTGTCATTCATCTCTGCAAACTCTCTCAAGCTCTGATATGTTAGATGGGGTCTATTCTTGGACAGCCATCTTTAGATCTGTAAGGTTGTTTGAATGGGTCCTTCCTATTTCACGAGTGCCCAAGTCCAGACTTTAATTAAGGCTAGGGTCAAACGAACGCATTATTCGCAGCGACCGTCAAAAAGTGCGTCCGAACGCATTTACGTATTTTTTCATGGAATGCGTGAAAACGTTCAGACAACGCCCATTTTCCTGCGTGATTTTTTACGGATCGTCAATAAGAACACTTTTTGCGTCTGGACGTTATGTAGGCTGGACATTAGCAGCGTCTGACATCTCCTAATCACGCACACACGCCGCTATGCCGCCGCAGCGCACTCTGTACGTCAGTACTAGCAGTTCTGCGTTCTCAAAAAAAAATGCGTTAATTTTCCACTTGCGTTGCACGGCCGGACTTTCATGCGGCCGTACTTCGTATATTGGCCATTATTGGCCGTCATTTGCTGCTACTGCGGCCGTGATTAAGTGCGCCTAAACGCACGTTAAAAATGCATTATTCTGACCCCAGCCTTAGGCTATACAGTAATATCTTGGATTGCAAGCATAACTGGTTCCGGAAGCGTGCTTGTAATCCAAAGCGCTCTTATATCAAAGCAAATTTCTCCATAAGAAATATGGAAACTCTGACGATTGGTTCCACAACCATTTATTCATATGAAAATGATTACAGTAATACAAAATACTGTACAATATAAAGGAAAAATGAATCCACAGCAATAAAATTTACAGCAATGTGCAGTGTGTAGGAGCGTATCACAGTGCTCCACAGCAATAAACCTCACAGTACTGTAATGCAGGGCCGTAGGAAGGGCGAGGCGAGTGAGGCGCCTGCCTCGGGCACAGCTGTGAAGGGGCACAGCCATGGCTCGAGTCCTGCAGGAACGCTGCGGGAACGCTGCGGGAACGCAGGTTGCGGGAACCTGCGTTCCCACAGCTTTCCAGCAAGTCTCGAGCCATGGCTGCGCCCCTTCACAGCTGTGAAGCGCCCAGCCCGAAATGATTGCCGGCGACCGCTTGCTTCCTGCTTGAACGGCCGCTGACAGGAAGTGCGAGCGGCTGCACTTCCTGTCAGCGGCGGTTCAAGCAGGAAGCAAGCGTCCGCCGGCAAGGAGAGGTGAGCTGGGGCAATATCATGAGACCTGGGGGCAATATCCATGAGACCTGGGGGGCAATATTCATGAGACCTGGGGGCAATATCCATGAGACCTGGGGGCACTATCCATGAGACCTGGGGGCACTATCCATGAGACCTGGGGGCATTATCCATAAGCTGGGACAATATCCATGAGAGCTGGGGCATATCCATAAACTGGGGGCATTGTCCATGAGACCTGGGGGCATATCCATGAGACCTGGGGGACATATCAATGAGACCTTGGGGGGCATATCCATAAGCTGGGGCAATATCTATGAGAGCCTCGGGGGGGCATATCCATGAGAGCTGGGGGGCATATCCATGAGAGCTGGGGACATAATCCATGAGAGCTGGGGGGCATATCCATAAGCTGGGGGCATATCCATGAGACCTGGGGGCATATCCATGAGCTGGGGGCAATATCCATGAGAGCTGGGGGGCAATATCCATGAGAGCTGGGGGGCATATCCATAGAGCTGGGGGGCATATCCATGAGAGCTGGGGGGGCAATATCCATGAGAGCTGGGGGGCATATCCATAGAGCTGGGGGGCATATCCATGAGCTGGGGGCAATATCCATGAGCTGGGGGGCAATATCCATGAGAGCTGGGGGGCATATCCATGAAAGCTGGGGGGCAAATCCATGAGAGCTGGGGGCAATATCCATGAGAGCTGCGGGGCATATCCATAAGCTGGGGGGCATATCCATAGAGCTGGGGGGCATATCCATGAGCTGGGTGGCATATCCATGAGAGCTGGGGGGCATATCCATAAACTGGGGGCATTATCCATGAGACCTGTGGGCAATATCCATGAGAGCTGGGGCATATCCATGAGAGCTGGGGCATATCCAAAAACTGGGGGGCATTGTCCATGAGACCTGGGGACATATCCATGAGACCTGGGGGACATATCCATGAGACCTTGGGGGGCATATCCATAAGCTGGGGCAATATCCATGAGAGCTGGGGCATAACCACGAGAGCTGGGGCATATCCATAAACTGGGGGGGGCATTGTCCATGAGACCTGGGGGCATATCCATGAGACCTGGGGGACATATCCATGAGACCTTGGGGGGCATATCCATAAGCTGGGGCAATATCCATGAGAGCTGGGGGGCAATATCTATGAGAGCTGGGGGGCAATATCTATGAGAGCTGGGGGCAATATCTATGAGAGTTGGGGGGCATATCCATGAGAGCTGGGGGGCAATATCTATGAGAGCTGGGGGGCAATATCTATGAGAGTTGGGGGGCATATCCATGAGAGCTGGGGGCATATCCATGAGAGCTGGGGGCAATATCCATGAGAGCTGGGGGGCATATCCATAGAGCTGGGGGGAATATCCATAAGCTGGGGGGCATATCCATGAGAGCTGGGGCATTATCCATGAAAGCTGGGGCAATATCCATGAGCTGGGGCATATCCATGTGAACTGGAGCAATATATACCCATATGAGTTGGGGTCAATAATATCCATGTGAACTGGGGAAAATAGTCTGGGGGCTCAGTGCTGTGTATATTATTCTGGGGGGGTGTATATTATGCTATATGTTCTTTTGCTATACGTGCATGTATTCTGTGTGTACTGTATTTGTACATGTACTAAGTGTGCACTATATATGTAGGGTAAAAAGGGTGGTCCGATCCACTGCTTCTGGTCGCAGGGAGCATCCAGGGGCTTAGCACTGCGCCACTGGTCGGGGACTCTGATTTTTAAAATTATGTGGGGGGGGGGCGCAATTTTCTGTTTTTGCCTCGGGTGCAAAAGGAGCTAGCTACGGCTCTGCTGTAATGTGTGGTGTTACACACAGGAGGGACAGAGGACAGGGCCAGATTGCCAGTGCCACCTCCTCATCTGTTTACCTAGTAAGGGGAAACTGAAATGGTGGGCAGAAATAGAGCAGAGACTAGCACTACTAATCCCCCCTAGCACATACAAATTTACTGTACTTTCTCCTGTACCTGGTGGTTGGTGTCAGCGAGAGATGCTTGGTGAGAGGGCGCTTGATGAGAGACGATTGGAGACGAGTGGCTGGTGATTAGATCCACCCCCACCGTGCATCCTTGCATTGATCTGACTTCTCTCCACCTCTGACCGCATGTGCATAAACGTGCCGCGGTCTGCCACTGCCCCGGCCACGCGTGCACTGCCCGTAGTGCAAGACAGTGCTCGTATTGCAAGGCAATAATTTGTAAAAAGAGTTGCTCGTTGCGCGAAACACTCGCACACCGAGTTACTCGTAATCCAAGGTATCACTGTATCTGTATTTTGCTGTACTCAGCTTTCCCTCAGCATTGAGCAGTCTCACAGGTCCTGCCACAGAAAAAAACTGTAAGGATAATATAACACCATCATGCTTCATCATTGGGATGGTAATGCAAAGGTGACAAGCACTTCATGGTTTCGTCCAGACATGATGAATTGAATTGAGATTAACCAGTTCAATGTTTGGTTAATGAGACCATAGAATCTTGTTTCTCACAGTCTGAAAGTTCTTTAGGTGCTTCTTTGCAAATTCCAAGCGGGCATTAATGTGTCTTGCAGTGAGTAAAGGCTTTACCTCTGGCCAGTCTTCCATAAAGACCAGATCAGTGGACTGTTGCCGTGATGGCTGTCCATCTGCAAGTTTTCCCATCTCCATCCATGATTGGAGTTCACCCAGAGTAACAATCTAGTAATAGGTCACTTCTCAATCCAAGGCACTTCTCCCCGATTGATCAGTCGGGAGGCCAGAATCCTGGTTGTTCCAAACGTGTTCCACTTACTGAATTATGGAGGTCATTGTGCCCTTTGGAACCTTCAATTCAGCCAAATGTTTTGGTAGCTTTCACAAGATCTGTGTCTAAACACAATTCAGGCTTTGAGCGGTGCAGGCAGTTCCCTTGACTTCATGGTTTGTTTTTTGCTCTAATAAACATTTAGTATACTTATTTTGCATATTTTAATGCATTATCTATATAGTTAATTAAAAAATATGGAAGGGAGGACTCTGATGTTTGCACACAAAATCTTTCATTTAAGTACTCTGTTTTCTAATGCAGTTCCATCAATTCCAAAGCATCTTCCTTTTTCTGTTTGGATTTTCAGGTCCGTGTTATGGTAGATTTATGCAACAGCTCAAAAGGAATCTGTTTAACAGGTATGTTTAAATGCTTATTTCTCCATTATAAATTTAAGAGAGATTATACTCAAATATAGGTGTAACATGAGAGTTGAAAACAACCCATTTACTTTTCTTTCACCCCTTCACTAACGAGATCGTGTATACAGGATCAGCGGTAGCAGACACAGCAGCCCGAGATCGTGTTAACACAATCTGGGGCTACCCTGTATGATTGCAAATGCAATTCATTTGTTGCAAACTAATTTTGTTTGCTTTTCAGCTCCAGTAGGTGCCCCCAAAGTTTTAGCCCTGTGGGCATAATTCCCAAGGTGCTAAAACTGTTTAAAAACCAGCAAATCGGCTAGGGAATACCCTGATATATCGGCATTTCCCAGCCGATGCATGGAGCCACAAGCTGCCGTTCTAACTGCAGTAACTACATTTGGCCAGTAGATGGCAAAATTTACCTGCCAAATAGGTTATTATAGTAAGAAATACATTGGGATTATTCCCAAATATTTCTTACTGTATAATTAATTAAAAATGATTTTACAAAAAGCACAGTGCTTCCTGACAGTTGATTTTTGGAAGATCATGTAGCACTGAAGGAGTTAAGTTTAGAAATGTTAAGAAAAAAATTATATACACTGCATATAGTGTCACTCAACACTTTATAATCTAACAATTGTGATGTCACCACTGAGGATTAAAATATACTTAAAAACGTATTTTATCGCAAATCCCCTTCGGCGTTTCTTCCTCTTAATGCCACATACAGAGTTATCAATCCAAAATTGGGGGATGTACGATCTATAAGACAAAATAACATCTCATGGTGCAGAGGGTAGCAAATTTCTATATTAAAAGGCCCCCGCTATCATAGCACTCACAAAATTAAGAATAATTGTAGGCATATAGTATTGCTTGTTACCGCTCCCAGAGGAAGATCTTCGTTTAGTTCGCCCGCCGCCACAGGAAAGAACCACGAGGAAATTTCCAAAAGAGCATTTATTGTAAACAGCATACATTCAAATAAAATAAAATCTCCAACGCGTTTCGTTCATCAAACTTCATCAGGGAGAAAGATGCCAAAAATAAATTCCTTTTATTTTTGGCATCTTTCTCCCTGATGAAGTTTGATGTGAGTACAGCTGTGAGTACAGCTTGGAAAAAAGACGAGACAGAGGAGATATGATAGAAACATTTAAATACGTAAAGGGAATCCACAAGGTAGAGGAAGGGAGTATATTTAAAAGTAAACAAAGTAGCAAAACAAGAGGACATAGTCTTAGATTAGAGGGTCAAAGGTTTAAAAGTAACATCAGGAAGCATTATTTTACTGAGCGGGTGGTGGATACATGGAACAGTCTTCCAGTAGAAGTGGTAGAGGCCAAAACAGTAATTGAATTTAAGCAGGCATGGGATAGGCATAAGGCTATCCTAAACAAAAGATAAATCCAGGTCAAGTATCCATGTAATTGGGCAGACTAGATGGGCCGAAAGGTTCTTATCTGCCGACATTTTTTCTATGTTTCTATGTTTCTATGTTTCTATCTTCCTCTGGGAGCGGTAACAAGCAATACTATATGCCTACAATTATTCTTAATTTTGTGAGTGCTATGATAGCGGGGGCCTTTTAATATAGAAATTTGCTACCCTCTGCACCATGAGATGTTATTTTGTCTTATAGATCGTACATCCCCCAATTTTGGATTGATAACTCAACACTTTATGTATGAAATAAATACTTGATTATCTGGTAGTGATTTCGACTCAAAAAGCCAATGTATTTAACTCTCCCTAACAGCCAATGTTTGCCCATAATGCTGGCATTAACACTGTTACTGTGCACAGTGAGACGTAAAAATGGTACCTAACTTGTTCATGAGTAAATGGCTGTCACACTAAAAGAAACACACAGAGAAGAACATATAGACAATGGATAGGAAACTGACAGAGGCACAGACACAATGACAATGACTGACTGATAGACACTAATGGAGGATCCTGAGGGCAATGAAGACCACAGTAGGGCCAGATAGAAAAACTAGAAGAAAGAAGAAGAAAGCTCGCTACACCAGTTCTTGTAATGGCTGGTAAAAAAAAAAAATAACTATCAAACTATCAGAGTCAAAAACAAACTGAGGTCAAGAAAAACAGAGAACAGGTCAAACGGATAAACAGGGCTGGGGTCTCGGACAGGAAACATCAGCAAAGTCAAAATCAGTCAAAACTCAGAAATGCAGCAGAAATTCAGAAAAATACTAAGCAAGGTCCATGAGGTGACAAATCCAAGATGGCGTCGCAGCCTTATATAGAGTATGAGGGAGTGACATCATAAACCAATGTCAATATGTGCCACTCACAATGATGTGAGAATCGCCCTGAAATAATGTAAAGAATGACATGAGAATGACTCCAAAATGAAGCATAGAATGACTCATCAGGCGAGACATGGCGCATACGCATTAGAAGGGCTATAGTGGATTCCAAGATGCAGAGAAACACAAAGACACACATATAAAAACTGACAAAGACACTGAAATACCCAAAGACACAGACTGAGGCATACAGACAGTGGAAAAGACATACACAGTCACTGGGAACACATTATGGCAAAGATGCTGAGAAGACCCACGCAATGACAGAGACAAGAACAAATGGAGAGAGTCATGAACATAGACCCTGACACTTATAAACAGACCTGACCTCCCTCCACTCACTAATACACAGATATGACAACCCACAACAGATTTATACAGGGACATGACCCCCATCCACTGACTTATAGGGGTTGTTAAGGTCTGTGTATAAGTGCAGTTATACTGCTGCTGGTGTCAGGGGAGGAGGATGCAGACAGGCACTTGGAAACGACCCTCTTTTCCGAGTGCATTGCAGCCATGTGCTGACAGATGCATTGTGTCTGTTTGCGAAGACTGTTAAAGGGACCAGTGCACTATATGACTTGTGAGCTATGCTGGTTGCTGGGTGCCCTTGTAGAAATACAGCTTTCAACTGTGTATGCATGTATTATTCATTATGTTATTTACAAAGTAAAAAAATATTTTTTTATAAAATGTTTTTGTGTTTATACAGGACCCCCTGGACCTCCGGGACCTTCAGGTTTGAAAATGTTTTACACAATTTTGTATATTTATTAGGTTTGACAGATTACATTGCGTTGTATGTTACAGGCGTTCATAGTCTACTTCTTACTCTAATTGGCAATGTGACATAATTATCTAAACTATTACACTAAATCCCTGTCTACCCCTAAAAGCAAGATAAAAGGGTTTGACTATGTGAGATGAATTTGTGTTTAAAGGTAACATCTCTCAACCAAATGGGACTGTTGAGCTCCTATTCCCCTCTTGTCAGTAACAGGGAGCTGCTAAGGGACGATATCGGCCCCAGCCCATAAACCTTAATGGCCCCGTGACAGGTGAATGGATAGCTGAAAAATTCATCTTTATATATTGACATTATTTTTAAATCCCTTATACTCAGTCTAAAGTGAAAAGATTATTATCCCTACATATAGAATACATGGATGTTAGCCAATTTTCAGGTTTTGAAAAGTCTTGCTAATTTTTACGTCAATGAAATGCTTGAAAGACATCCATACATAACTGAAAGTTACTATAGGTTCGACCAACTGGAGGGACTGCTCAGTTCTTATCAGAATGGGTAATAGAAATGGTTTCACAATGAATCTTCTATAGTGATTGTTGTTGCTTGATTATGTAATTTTTATTAGTCTATATATACGTAGTATATATATATGTATTTATATTGATACAGGGCTTCCTGGGATCGATGGAATTGATGGATTGCCTGGGTATAATGGATCGGATGGCTTACCTGGTTTGCCAGCAACAAAAGGAGACCAAGGAGAAAAAGGAAGAAGAGGAAAAATGGGTACATGACTATGAAATATATCACCCATGAAGCTCTGCTTTAACAGATTTGTCAGACGCACATTATCAACAAACACACCGCAGACACCACAAGCCTTTTACATGACCAACGGTCGGTAGTGTAATGTAAATTAATCTTGAAAAGGTCAACTATGCCTGGGCCTAGGGCAACAGATTGGAAAGAGGAGCAGAATTATTTTAATACATGCTGAGGGAGACAAAATTGCATTTATTGGGAGAGACATAAAAAATAATACCTAATTTTTCCCTAATGTTCCTTTTAAGGCCAGGGTGACGTGAGCGCACTGAGTGCTTCCATAGTGACCTCTTCTCCCAGCGTCCATCGTAGCGTTATGACAGCTCAAATAGGAGGGCCACACTGTGTAACATGCGTAATAGTATCAGACGTTACAACGGGGGTGCTGTATTCTCCCCGTAAAACGCTAAAGCGGACGTTGGACGGGTCTACAAAGCTTTGTCGGGCTGAGTGCACTCAGTGAGGTGGTCATACGGGCATCCGAGTGGAACGAAAGGATGTTCCATCCACAGTCATGTGACCCTGGCCTAAGAGGTCTGATATATTGGAGATGTACAGGTGTATAGTATAACAAAGAGAAAATCAATAAAACACCAGCAACAGGTCTGAAAACTATATGGTTTTAGAAGTCCTTCAGTGTAAACAAGATACAGTAGTAGTGAGAGAAAGGGGGGAAGTGAGGATCCTGAGGATGAGCAACAGCACTAGTGGCCTGCTCTACGGTGGGGCCCGCTCAGGTCTCCCAAGGTTTTAGCTCGCTTGTGCCATTTCAGAGATGAATGCTCCATATGCAAATCAGTCTGCTCTCACCCAATGAGGGTGGCCAGTACTGATTGCCAAGGACGTCATCCCTGCATGAGAGGTGCAGCAACCCCCGACCATCGTTTCGGCCTTCTTAGGCCTCGTCAGGAGGGTATAGCTGACACCCCTCTAGCCACATCAAGCAAGGGGTCCACGTCTGGATGACCCTGTATACTTATAGTGAGAGAAAGGGGGTGTGTGAGGATCCTGAGGACGAGCAACAGCACTAGTGGCCTGCTCTACGGTGGGTGCCCGCTCATGTCTCACAAGGTTTTATCTTGTGAGACCTGAGCGGGCACCCACCGTAGAGCAGGCCACTAGTGCTGTTTCTCGTCCTCAGGATCATCACCCCCCCTTTCTCTCACTATAAGATACAGTGTATTTTGCTTTAGTTTTAAATTATTATTTAAATTAATATTAGTGATTTGGATAGGTTGTGAAAATCTGGTTTACTTTTGTTTTGACAAACTTACAGTGCTTGATACTTGGGTGTGGGGGCAGCAGAATTAGAAGATTTGTCTGATACCACAATAAAAAAATGGCAGACGTGAACAGAGGAGAACTGGATCATTTTTATGCTTATCTTGATTGTGGATCAAGGGCCGGCCGCATCATTTATATCAGCGATGGCGAGTACTGAAATGCCAAGGAAGCCATCTCTGCACGAGAGGAACCGCAGCCCCCTTCTTTTGCTCACCGTTAAACACAGCTAAAGCTGGCTGAGCATCTTAGAAAATGTAGTTCAGAAACATATGGGGTGCCAAGGTTCATCATCATCACTCTATATTGTTTCTGTAGGAGTGAAACATGATAAATTAATGGAATCCAAACAACCAACCATAATTATTGGAGGAGATGCAAATTCATATGTCTTTGTTATAACATGGACATACCACAATCTGTCTATAATATAAAGCGATCCTGACTCCCAAAGCTGAATCATTAGTACCCCCTCACTCTTCCCTACATTGATCTAGTGGCCTAAGGCTGGCAGTCCACTGGGTCCGTAGTCAGATGTAGGGCTGCAACTAACGATTATTCTCAAAATCGATTAGTTGGCCGATTATTATTTCGATTAATTGATTCATCGGGTAAGAAAAAATTTGAAAAAAAATGTTTACGTAAAAGGAATTTTATGTAAAAATAACCACAACCCCTCCCCCCTATTTCATAAGCTTTTTGCAACTTTCGTACGTACACACGCAAATTGCGTATCTTGCGTATTTTTCACACATGGTATGCAAGTGATTGGTCAGAGGGATGGGTTGATGCTGCGATTGCTTGGGCAGAGCTGATGATGCTGCATGCACAGCTTAAGCCCATGTTTGCTTTCTCAAATGAACGTGGCTACAAGCACTTGGTCATAGATGATGATGTCAGCATGAAATCGGTGTTAATACGCTAAATTGGTCAGGGTGTGTGGAGTGTCCCTTTTTAATAATTTCGTAAACAAACTGGGAGGAGGGACTGGAGGTGGAAGTGACTTTGCTCCAGTGACTTGACCTGAGTGTGAGAGGGAGTTTGGGGAATGGGACCAGACCAAAGGGAGGGAATGGCAGGTTCTGACTAAAGGGGGTGTGGTAGGGAGGGTGGGGTGGTGGCACAGGACTCCAGCTTCAAGGATAAAACACAGGCATACAGCTCCTTCACCCAGTGACAGTATCCTATTGTTTGTGTTATAATTCTGCTACTGTTGTAAACAGAATAAAAACAAACTAGTTGTGTCTGACATAACCGTAGAACTAAATCTAGCTAGTAACGCAGCGGCGCATCTTCTCCAATCAGTTCCAAAGCTGAGGTTATTTACGTTTAGCTCAGTCTGACTCTCCACAGTGTGTGCTGTACACAGGACGATTAATCGACACCGATTAATCGATAATGGAAATAGTTGACAACTATTTTAATCATCGATTAGTTGTCGATTAATCGTTTAGTTGTTTCAGCCCTAGTCAGATGACTAACAAGTTGGAGGTAGTTGTCTGTAGTCGTCCGACTAATCCCACAACACAGAGGAGATTCAGTCCTTGTCCACTGCCTCCAACTTCCATCGGACAACTTCGGACCCAGTGGACAGCCAGCCTAACCCTATCATGGCAAAATCCCAATGCAATGCCTAGTCACTAGAATGTGTTTACTTTTATGAAAACCAGACATAATGGTATTGCTTGATATGCAGACAAATTTTGCATATTTATGTCTAACCTGAAAACGTCTAAAATGCTCCTCACTCACCTCCTGGCTAAACTGATCATCTAATTTAACCTGCATGGAGTTTACAGATCCCTTGTACTAGGTCACAGGAATGTGTTTATTTATTAACCTCAATTAAATTATGTATTTTTGATTTACAAAAAAACAACAACATTTTGTTTACTATAATCTGCATGGAATCCTTTTTAATGCCATTTTTTCCAGGAGATCCAGGAGAAAAGGGTGAACCAGGATCAGCAGGAGAAAAGGGAGATCCAGGTGAATTGGGTTCTCCGGGAAACGATGGGATACCAGGTGTGAACGGTGACAAGGGAGATAAAGGAGACAATGGGGAAGCATCCAATGATGTGATTATTGAAGGTAGGTCTCTGACCACGGGACCACCAGTACATATTTTGATTCAATACCTAATTTCTTTGATATTATAAGATTCTTATAAAGACATGCAGGTCTATTCAAAGAAAAGTTGAAACTTAGGAGAATGACTGGAGAAGTGAAAACTCTAGGTCAAAATAGCCAAATCAGTAAAATTCTCCCATTTATCTCACTTTCCAAATCGGCTATTTGGTCTAGGTTGTTCTCTTCTCCTGCCAGTTCTCCTGGATTTCACCTTTCTCTGAATAACCCTGGTGGAAGAATACCATACATCATCATTTTATTTTTTGGGAAAAAAGTGTTCATTTAATAATATTTTGAAATCCAGACCTGAGAAAGATTCCTTTACAATGCTATCTGGCCTAGGATTTTGGCTCTATACGTGTGACTCTTCCTCATTACTATAGATTACAAATTCTAAGGCATTAATTGGAGTATTTAGATGTCCTTGAGTGGTATGGTGGAGGGAAAATGGTGACAACACGATATACACTCATTTATCTGTGCAGATGCAGCCCATCACAGTTTCAGATTACATTTAATAGTCAAAGGAGGATAATAATGTGAGAAGGAATAACATGGTCTGCACGTTTATTATTTTAACTGGTCAAACTGATAACATTAAAATTCTGGCTTCTTATGGGAAATATATGTTAAATGTTATGCGGAGCGTTGGCAAAGAGGGTGAGAGCAGAATAGCTACTGTATATCAGACCGTTTCCAGCTCCAGAATGTCACATCCTTTGGCTTACAAATGGCTGCATGCTGGCTTAAAACACACAACTATGATTTTATTCAACAGACTGCTTCAATTTCTGTTTACAATTTTTGATTTTAGGCCCCGTTCACACTACGCGATTTGAAAATCGCGCGACTCTCCGTGCGATTTTCATATTCGTGACATAGAGCGATAATGTCGTGCGACGTTGCGTTTTTGCAAAGTACCACCAATGCAAATCGCAAATCACAAAAAAAAGGGTCATGTACCAGCGACATGCTATCGCGACACTCCACTGAAACGCATTGGAGAAGCTACATAGCGCGACATCGCGGCAAAATCCGCACGATAAAATCGCACAGTATGAACGGGGCCTTAAAGTGATGTTTTAGGTGTGGCATGTTAAGGGATGAAAAAACAAATTTTTGTAAAGTTATTTACTAAAAAAAAACCGAAAACAACAGAAAGTGATTTTTTTTTATAGAACTCAAGTTTGAGTTACACACTAAACAGAAGGGCCTAGTGATATATAGACTACCGAGGTGTGTGACTAAGGCCGGGTGCACACTAGCGTTTTCTTCTGCGCACTAGCGTGCATTATGACGCTCTTTATGACATCCGTTGTAGCATATAATTGATGATGATGTTCGTCCATCGTATTCGATGAGGACCTTGACATCTAGCAGGTTGTGGGTTGTCCACGGTGTGTCCGCAGATGGCTGATGAGGCCTATTCGAGCACGAAATGTTCTGCCACACGTCGAGCAGACATGTGTGGGTACCCCTGTTGCAAAATTTGCAGTTCTGGCTTTGCGAAGTGCTCGCTTCTCTTGTGCTATGGTTGCTCTTCTGTCCTCAGATATCTGGCAGCCTTGGAGGGTCAGCATGCGCCATGTCGATCGATCTTGTGCCAAGATTCCCCAGGAGGTGATATCAATATCCATGGACTTGAAGGAGGCTTTCAGTGTATCTTTGTATCGCTTCCTTTGTCCCCCGTGCGACCGCTTTCCTTGAGACAGCTCACCGTAGAGGAGCTGTTTAGGGATGCGATGATCGGGCATCCTTGCAACATGACCTGCCCAGCATGTCTGGGCTTTCATCAGCAGGGTGTAAACTGATGGCAGACCTACTCTGGAAAGGACTTCTGTGTCTGGCACCTTATCCTGCCACCTGATCCTGAGAAGTCTGCGGAGGCATGTCATGTGGAAGCGATTCAGTTGCCTAGCATGCCTCCTGTATACAGTCCAAGTCTCACTGGCATACATCAGGGTAGTTAACACTACTGCTCGGTAGACTTTGAGCTTTTTGTCAAGGCTTATTCCACGGCGGTCCCATACGTTAGTCAATAGTCTGCCAAATGCAAAGCTTGCCTTGGCTACTCTGCAGTTGACCTCAATGTCAATTGTCACTGCGTGGGAAAGGGTGCTGCCTAGGTAAGTAAATTGGTCCACTGCTTGCAGATTTTGTCCCTTCACTGTGATGGTGGGCTCTTGATGTTGGGCTTTCGGAGCTGGCTGATGCATCACCTCGGTCTTCTTTGAATTAATAAGGAGGCCAAAGTTGTCGCATGCTGCTGAGAATTTGTCCACACTGGCTTGCATTTCCTGCTCTGATCCAGCATTCAGGGCACAGTCATCAGCAAAAAGGAAGTCTCGTAGCACAGTCTTCTTTACTTTGGTGACAGCCTGGAGTCTACGCAGGTTGAACAGCTTCCCATCGGTCCTGTATCTCAGGCTAACTCCCAAGGAAGTGTTCTGGAAGGCTTCTGACAGCATAGCTGAAAACATTATGCTAAACAGGGTCGGTGCCAACACACAGCCTTGCTTGACGCCGTTTGTAACGGGAAAGGCCTCTGAAGCTTCTCCATCGTCCAGTACACAAGCTGTCATGCCGTCGTGGAACTGACGTACCATTAAGATGAATCTATCAGGGCACCCAAACTTCGATATGATGCGCCACAGACCTTCGCGACTGACGGTGTCAAAAGCCTTGGTGAGATCTACAAAGGTGGTATACAATTCACGATTCTGCTCTTGACACTTCTCTTGGAGCTGTCGGGCTGTGAAGATCATGTCCACAGTGCCGCGCTCTTTGCGGAAACCGCACTGTGTCTCTGGTAATAAACTCTGTTCCAGGTGGTCAGTCAGGCGGTTCAGCAATACTCGTGCAAGGATCTTGCCTGCGATGGAAAGCAGTGATATTCCTCTGTGATTATCGCAGACTTGTCGATTCCCTTTCCTCTTATAGAGATGTACGATGGACACATCTTTAAATTCCTGAGGAAGAGATCCTTGATTCCAGAAAGACTGGAACAGCAGAGTGGATTTGTCGACAAGCACTGTACCGCCATCCTTGTAGACGTCCGCTGGAATCGCATCAGATCCTGGGGCCTTGCCACTGGACAGCTGGCTGATGGCCTGTTGAGTTTCAGTATTTGTTGGTGGGGCGTCCAGGCTGTGGTTGATATCCACCTGAGGCATTCTGTCGATTTCCTCGTTGTTAATGGAAGATGACCGGTTCAGTACAAATTGGAAGTGTTCAGCCCACTGCTGTAGGATCCGAGTCTTCTCAGTAATGAGAGTTACGCCATCTAAGTCTAACAGAAGGAAGCTCCCTGATGGTTGAGGTCCGTACAAGGATCTAAGGGCTCCGTAGAACCGTTTGCCATCGTTTCTATCAGCAAATTTCTGAATTTCATCTGCTTTGGCACTCAGCCAAGAGTCCTGCATTTTACGAAGCTTGCTCTGTACGGTCCTGCGAGTGTTGTTGAAGGCATTTTTCTTGGCTATTGATGACGGGTCGTTCTGATAAGCACGATGAAGGCAGTGCTTCTCAGCAAGTAGGGCCTTGATCTCATCATCATTTTCTTCAAACCAGTCCTGCTGTTTCCTGTGTGAGGGTCCAAGAACCTTCAGTGCAGATGAGTGCACAATATCCCGGAAACTTTCCCAATCCTTCTCAGCATTTCCTTCTAATTGCAGCTCTGAGAGTTGGTTGTCAAGATCTTCTGCTAGTGAGGTTGCTGTATTGGGGTTCCTCAGTTTACTGATGTTAATCCGTTTCATCACAGCTTTGTTTCCCGGTGGACGTCTCTTTGGCTTGATGTAAAAGTTTAATTTGGAGATAATAAGTCTATGGTCAGTCCAACAGTCGGCACTCGGCATGGCCTTGGTCACCCTTACATCCTGTCTGTCTTTCCTCCGCACGATGACATAGTCAATAAGATGCCAGTGCTTCGAACGTGGATGCATCCAGGACGTCTTTTTGCGATTGGGCAGGCGAAAGATGGTATTGGTGATGGTTAGATCATGGACTGCACGTGTCTTCAGTAGTAATAGACCATTGCTATTACATTTGCCGATTCCGTTTTTTCCAATGACGCCATCCCAGGCAGAGTGATCAGATCCTACTCTCGCGTTGAAATCGCCAAGTAGAATCAGCCTGTCAGTGCGCTTCACGGATGAAAGTAGGGCATCAAGATCTTCATAAAACTTGTCTTTTACTTAATCCGGATTCATCATTGTGGGTGCGTAGGCGCTGATCAGTGTGGCTTGTTTTCCTCTCGATAGTGGGAGATGCAGTGTCATGAGTCGGTCGTTCACACCCTTGGGAAGACTGACAAGTGTGCGGACAAGGTGATTTTTAACCGCAAAGCCAACTCCAGATGTACGGTGTTCATTACTGCTGCGACCACACCAGAAGAATGTATAACCGCCTCCTATTTCTGTAAGCTGACCTTCGTTAGCTAGACGAGTTTCACACAGTGCCGCGACATCAATGTTAAATCGTGCGAGCTCTCTGGCGACCAAGGCTGTTCTTCTTTCTGGTCGATCTGCTGAGGGGTTGTCTTGAAGCGTGCGTACGTTCCATGTGCCAATAGTGAGTGGTATCATCTTATGTTTACTTTTTAATTTTGTTATTCGACCGCATAAAATTGGGATCCCCTCCAGCCGCGGTAAACTGGCCAGGGTTCTGTGAAGCAACAATGTTTAGGGCACCTTTTCTAGCCCCTTCCTCTGGCTACGGAGGTGAGCAGTGTGGTCCTAAAAAGGGCTGCTCAATCACTCAGGTAGACGCCGAATCCTGCTGTTGCTTCAGTCACCAAGAAAACGACCATTAGACCTGAGCCGCCTGTGTGAAGGTCCGCGGCTACAGCTTCCAGTGTATCCACACCTGCTGCTTCGTCGCTCGCCCATCGCCACAGGACTTTGAAGTTGGGGGGGGTGAGATGTCAAAACTTGCGCGTGAATTGGATTAAAGTGAGGGAGAGGTGCGCATAATCAGCCTCACTCTCTCTTCTCAGATTCCATCTAGGCGGTCTCTGCAAGTGATGTGGTACGCTAAGAGCAGGGCAAGACACGGAAGGCGCCCTGGTCAACCACTGCGCCCAGCCCATCTCCAACTGTCTCGGCTATTGTCCTGCCATTGGAGCAGCATATAATTACGTGGATAAAGAAGAACAAACGTAGTACGCGCGCAATTCATAACGTGCACTGAAGATGTCCGTCATGGAAACACCAAGGCTTTTGCGGTAGGATTGACGCCGTATAGATAATGTTGGCCGCGTGCTTGAACGTCAAATGAGCGCACCTGCGCAGTTGAACGGCCGTGTGCTGAACGTCAAAATTAACGCATCGTCTGGCGTCTACCAAACACTTCTGTCATAAAGTGCGTCCTTTTTAGCGCACGTACTGTGCGCAGAAGAAAACGCTAGTGTGCACCCGGCCTAAACTGCCAAGATTAGCATTGTTATCTGAACTGGTTATTCAAAGAGAATTTTTGGTGTCCTTTCATTCGGCGAGCTCAATTCGCCGACCCTGCGGTAAGTTCAGCATTCAATGCAGGGTCCCCGAAGTGCACCGAAACGATCCACCAAACGGCGCTGATAAACCAGCCGAATCGATCCGATAAATCCACCGAATTGATCCAATAAATCGCCGAAGGCAGCCGACGACCCACCGAACGCATCCTCAAAACGCCGAACAGGGGTAAATAAACAAAAAAAACAACGGAAAGTGTTTTTTTTATAGAAGTCAAGTTTGAGTTACACATTAAACAGAAAGGCCTATTAATATATAGGCTACCAAGGTGCATGACTAAGCTGCCAAGATTAGCATCGTTATCTGAAACGAGTATGTGTTAAAATGTACTGAGGAGCACAGCAACAATTTGTTGAGATTACAATTCAGCTCTCGCTTCAGTCGAGCCTACACATTTTAGTGTTGTAGAAGGGAACAAGCTGGTACAGGAGACATAATTAAATTTAAAAACATGGCTGTCTTCCTGCAAATATTATTCATTATCTTATAAATACAGTAACTACTCACAAAACACTGACAAATAAAAACCATAGCGTATACCATATAGATATATAACATATGCATTTTGCATTGCAGCATCAAGGGGGAGATGGGAATCCCTGGTCCACCTGGCCCCCCTGGACCACCTGGCCTACCGGGACCTGAAGGACCTCCAGGAAGAAAAAAAGCAAAGTTGCAGGAAAAGGCCTTAAAGGAGTTTAATACGAATAAATGCTCTGGTATGTAATGTTCACTTGCACATACTACAGCTTTATGTGTACGTTAACCAACGCTTTAATGTATCTGTATATGTAAAATCAATAATACTTATAAAAAAATTTCTGCTTCAGTGATCGAAAAGATAAAAAAAAATGAACTTTGACAAGAATTGTGGTTTTAAGCCACACGTGAAATTCTTTCACCTATGACTACATAGATTTTTTTAAATGATAACTTATCAAATGGAGCTAAAAAAATGGAATAACGAAAGGCGTTCTGTACAAATTAACAACAAATTACAAACATTTATCTCCGAAATATGCTGCTTCGATTATAACTGGTGTTTGAGATGATGGAACATCATTAATGTCTTTATAAAGCGCTCTTACTCAAACCACTTAACAATTTTAAAAAATAATTATAGGCAGCATTACAACCAAAGCAGTACTTAAATAGTCATGCCGACACAACCCTAAATGTGGGCTGCAATTAAATTGAGTTAACCCTTTCAGGCCCAGTGGTTTCAATGTACTTTCTCAAATTACGTTGGCCCATTCCATGACTTAGATACAGATTTAACCCCAAACGCCACAGGGGCATACTATGTTGCCCCCACAGCAAGTGGGTCTGAACGCCGCCGGCCTGCCCACCAGCGAGCGTGCGCTGCTTGTCATTCACTGCCGTGGGGCGGCCTGAACTCCAGCCGCCCCCTAAAGCTAAAGCACGTCAGGTGCGTAGGCAGCTCGTAAGAGGTGCTGCAGCGGCAGCCGGAGACTGGGACGTACTAGTACTACTATACACCCTGCCGGCGGTTAGACCCACCAAGCAAAAATTGCCAGGCGGTAAGGGGTTAATTGAAATCTTCAATTTTATTTTCCATTTCATGGGCCTGAAACTGATACATTTTCACATGAAGGGCTCAATAGACTGCTACATCTAAGGCTGGGGTCAGTGGGTAGACCATTAGGGCAACAGGGCACTGCCTGAGGGCCCTGATCTAGCAGGAGGTCCCATGAGGGATCCCCCAAGGTGTGGTCAGGCCAGTCCTTTCAGCAGGGCCCACAATACCATAGATAAAAATAATCTGTACATTTATCTGAATCTGTGTGTGTCCCTGCCAGTGTCTTTGTGGTTTTCAGTGTGTTTGTCATGGTCTGTCAATCTGTTTGCCTGTGTCTGGGAGTGTCCTTGTGTATTTGTCCATGTCTGTGTCCAGTGGCGTCCTTAGGGGGGGGGGCGGCCCGCACCGGGTGACACCACCCTAAAAAAAAAATATATTTTTTTTAACTTTTACAAAGTATTTTACCAGGAAGGATACATTGAGATTTCAATAATATTCAAGTATGTCCTGGGTAGGCAAGGCCTAGGCTGGCACTTTCCAGGGAGCTAAAGAGGTTACTCACAGAGCACCGAATTGATGCCAACATTTTGGGGCCCTATTATAATCTTTGCGTTAAAACGCTTGCACAACGCGTGAATTTGTGCGCCAAGCGTTAAACGTTAACACGCGTAAATCAACGCTGGAATTACAATCCTCGTGCATTTTTTCATCTGTCGAGCAATAACGTGCGTAAAACGGACGCGCACAAATGCTCGCGCAGTAACGTTGCGCGCAGAAATCAGTGTGCGGACTGTTTTTTTCACATGATTCACCCAATCAGAATTAAGAACCACAATTATCTCACGTTAAGTTTTTGCGCCTGTCAAAGTCAATCTGAGCATATATGCTGCAGCAATAATAAATGCTCACACAACTTCTCCATTTTATTGGTTTGGTATGAGTAGAATGTGTAACTATACTTTGCAGCATTTTTTTTTGGGCTGGTATATTTGCGTTCGGCCAGGTCGTTCAGATTTGCCTTTAACACCAGCTTTTAGGAGTTGCTAAAATTATGCACGCAAAGGCTGTGCATTACAAACTGTGCATAGATTGCAATACCATCCGCGTACCAGCGCACAAACGCATTTGCGCTCACAATGTTAAGTATAGGACGCGGGCAGTACAGTACACTCGCAAAGGGTTCGCGCAGGTTCACCCGCGGTAGACGAGTGCGCGCGTTTGTTGTGCTGACTTTGTAATACGACGTTCTGCGCAAAGGGTTTTACCTCTTGCGTTAATGCGTTTTTGCGCCGGCGCAGACCTTTGCACGAAGATTGTAATAGGGCCCTTGGTGTTCTGTTGTTCCCTGCACTTCGGGGAATCTAATTTCCCCACCCTGCAGTGAATTCACCATTCACCGCAGAGTCCCCGAAGTACAGGGAGTCAGCTGCCGAATGCCGCGGGCTGCTTTTTTCGAAAAAACTACTGAATGAAAATGTCTGGAATTTACATATAAGGTCCTATGATTGATAATAAAAAGGTCTGTTACAGAATAAAAAAAAAAATTCACTGACATTTCTCTGCTGTTCGGTGTTCTCTGAATAGATTAACATTACTTCTCTATGGGGATTTGCACTGCCTTCGAACAGCACCGTACTTGCTAGCAGTTCGTCAAAATTTGTGTGTACTTAGGGGAGGGGTGTGGGGGCCGGTGCCGCCCAAGGTACCAGTGATTATTGGGGTGTCATTAGGGGGTACTAGGAGGTGCCACTGTCACTGTGTGTCAACTTTGAGCTGTGTTCGCAAACAACGAGCAGTGGAGCAGGGCGTTTGCATTAGGCGAATAAAAATCCCCCTCTCCTCCCTCCATAGCTCTTCCCATGCCCCGCAACAGCTCTAGGCGAAGGGAGGGGATGTGATTTGTGTGCAGAGAAAGAAGATGACAGTAAACGGCAAGTAAAGGGGGTATCAGCAGAATATGAAGCCCTGTCTGCTTACTGCTGTTTAAAGTGGACCTTTCCTTAACCAGCAATGCAGTGATCAGAAATTTGACACTGAGCGGTCTGGCTCCTGGTGAGGTCATGCATAGAGGGGGCCAGGCTGCATTCACTGCATCACCAGGAAATAGGCAGCCCAGGGTAAACAGGGACAGGAAAGAGGGATTCTTAAAAAACTGGAATAGTAAAGAAAAAAGACCATAGCAGCATCTCATACCTGCAAAACACACACCCATTCTCTGCTCAGCAACTCCAATCCACAAAACCAGCCACCTAGCACACACACAACTCCAATCCACAAAACCAGCCTCCCAGCACACACACACAACTCCACCACACAAAACCAGCCACCCATACAACTCCATCACACGAAACCAACCAACCAACACACAACTCCTAGCACACAAAACCAGCCACATGTGTACTTTTGTTTACAGCATGAGGATGGATATGTTGTGAGCTTGCAAAATAACTTAAAAATAACAAATATTCAAAAAGAATCTACACTCGCCTCTTATTGCACAGCACAGAGGACGCATGATCCACCATCGGCAGATTCATAATACAGTCAGGTCCAGAAATATTGGGACATCGACACAATTCTAACATCTTTGGCTCTATATGTGGCAGATTAGATCTGTATTTCTATCTATATAAGGGTTTGCCTGTGTAAATGTGTCTATGTGCCTGTTTATACCTATCTCCTCCATATAGAGTCATATTCATATTTGTGTCTGACCATTTGGGAAGCGTATCTCTGTGTCCACAGCTGTTGAGGGTGAGTGCTAAAATGTAATTAAAATGGTTAGCTTTCTCCCCTGGGGGGAGGATATAACACGTAGCTGTAAAAGGGAATGTCTTTTGTGAACTGACATATCGTGTAGCCTGATAGTCGCACCTTGGGAGCCCACCCGGCACCAAGATTTAGGCCCTATCTTCAAAGACAGGAAGCACATCCTTGATCCCTGGGGGGGAAGATGGACACCTTTGGGCAATTAAAGATTAATGACAAGCGTACGGAGCATGCTCTGGAGAAGGGAACTCTGGGATATGTAGTGCAGGAGGCTGGGCCATTTGTGGGTGGGTTTTGGAAGGACCAGGAAGTGTATCAATTCTGAAAACTGACCATGTGCTTTGGCTGATCACTTGGGGTACATTCAAAAGATGACTGATCTGTCCATGCTCTATCTCCAGGCTCCAGGAGCCACCGATGCTAGCTTACTGATTAGTGTCGTAAGTAAGGCTCTGTGGTTAACCCTTTTCTTTTAGTCGCTGTGTAGTGTGTAATTGATTTATTCTAGCTATAATTTTTCCTGTAACAAATGCACTGTGATTATATATAAATCTTTGTTCTATATCTTAAATAAACCTAATCTATTTAAGTTCTGCTTCTGGCTGATGAAATCCACGCTAACGAAGAGATTGGGAGTATTGCTATTTGCTTTATGTTCAGTTAGATAAGAAATTGCGAGTTGCAGTCATCGGGGACGGCAGGGATTGTGGGGTAGGTAGTCACTGTCCGAGTCTAGGGTAGGCAGATAGTGCGGTTGCTTAGCCCTGTGTCTCCCGTTGCGACGCTCGTAGTGTCCATGAGGACTGGTGGCAGCGTAACTAATAGAATAGGAAAGTGAGCTCAGGGATTGTGGGAGACGTAGTCATTACCCGCTTCAAGAGAAGATTTGTACTGCGCTGCAATCTTGGGATCATTGCATCGCGCTCTACGTGCCTGTTGTGAGAGAAAGTGTGGCCGGGATGGTTGGATAAGCGCGCGTGATTATCTGGGTCTAGAATAGACAGATAGTGAGCGGCTTAACTCAGCATCTTTCGCAGCAGCGCACGTAGTTTTCGTGACACTATACACCACCACAATGGAGTTGGAATGAAACAAACACAATGTGCTTTAACTGCAGACTGTCAGCTTTAATTTGAGGGTATGTACATCCAACTCAGGTGAACGGTGTAGGACTTACAGCAATTTGCAGATGTGCCTCCCACTTGTTAAGGGACCAAAGGTAATGGGACAGAATAATAATCATAAATCAAACTTTCCCTTCTTAATACTTGGTTGCAAATCCTTTGCAGTCAATCAGCCTGAAGTCTGGAACGCATAGACATCACCAGACACTGGGTTTCATCTCTGGTGATGCTCTGCCAGGCCTCTACTGCAACTCTCTTCAGTTCCTGCTTGTTCTTGGGGCATTTTCCCTTCAGTTTTGTCTTCAGCAAATGAAATGCATGCTCAATGGGATTCAGGTCAGGTGATTGACTTGGCCATTGCATAACATTCCACTTCTGTCCCTTCAAAAACTCTTTGGTTGCTTTTGCAGTATGCTTTGGGTCACTGTCCATCTGCACTGTGAAGCGCCGTCCAATGAGTTCTGCAGCATTTGGCTGAATGTGAGCAGATAATATTGCCCGAAACACTTCAGAATTCATCCTGCTGCTTTTGTCAGCAGTCACATCATCAATAAATACAAGAGAACCAGTTCCATTGGCAGCCATACATGCCCACGCCATGACACTACCACCACCATGCATCACTGATGAGGTGGTATGCTTAGGATCATGAGCAGTTCCTTTCCTTCTCCATACTCTTCTCTTCCCATCACTCTGGTACAAGTTGATCTTGGTCTCCTCTGTCCATAGGATCTTGTTCCAGAACTGTGAAGGCTTTGTTAGGTGTTGCTTGGCAAACTCTAATCTGGCCTTCCTGTTTTTGAGGCTCACCAATGGTTTACATCTTGTGGTGAACCCTCTGTATTCACTCTGGCGAAGTCTTCTCTTGATTGTTGACTTTGACACACATACACCAACCTCCTGGAGAGTGTTCTTGATCTGGCAAACTGTTGTGAAAGGTGTCTTCTTCACCAGGGAAAGAATTCCTCGGTCATCCACCACAGTTGTTTTCCGTGGTCTCCCGGGTCTTTTGGTGTTGCTGAGCTCACCGGTGCGTTCCTTTTTGAGAATGTTCCAAACAGTTGTTTTGGCCTCACCTAATGTACTTGCTATCTCTCTGATGGGTTTGTTTTGTTTCTTCAGCCTAGTGATGGCTTGCTTCACTGATAGTGACAGCTCTTTGGATCTCATCTTGAGAGTTGACAGCAACAGATTCCAAATGCAAATAGCACACTTGAAATGAACTCTGGGCCTTTTATCTGCACATTGTAATTGGGGTAATGAGGGAATATCACACACCTGGCCATGGAACAGCTGAGAAGACAATTGTCCCATTACCTTTGGTCCCTTAACAAGTGGGAGGCACATCTGCCAACTGCTGTAAGACCTACACCGTTCACCAGAGTTGGATGTACATACCCTCAAATTAAAGCTGACAGTCTACAGTTAAAGCACATTGTGTTTGTTTCATTCCAACTCCATTGTGGTGGTGTATAGAGCCAAAGATGTTAGAATTGTGTCGATGTCCCAATATTTCTGGACCTGACTGTATATCATTATTATATGTATACGTCATGTCCTGCCAGAATGCTATAACTAAAAATATTTTTGAAAACATTTAAAAAAAAGTGGGTGTAATTTTTTTTACATTTTACACTGTGTGTGAGGGGGGTTGCCAAATATAGGATCCGCCTCGAGTGCCAAATGTTCTAGGTATGCCCCTGTCTGTGTGTTTGCCATATTGTCATTTTGAAAATAACAGGGAAACATAAATTCTGTAATACAACAATGTGGTGCTTGTATGTAGGTGTGGCTTGCATGGTGGCAGGCACAATGGGGGGCCCAATTATCTCCCATGGCCTCAAGAGTTGTCAGTCTGCACCCCAATACAAGCCATCAGACGCGATATCGCTCTATGTAGCTTCTCCAATGCATTTCAAGGGAGCTGTTCACATCTCACAGCTCAATGTCGCTGTAGCTTGTCGCTTGTACATGACCCTTTTTTCCACGATTTGCCATGGATTTGCTGCACACCACATCAATGGTGTTGCGCAATATCACGCATAACAGCGATATTGCACACGTTATTATCGCGTATATGAAAATCGCGCTGAAAAACACGTGCTTTTCATGTTGCTCAGTGTGAATGGGGCCTAAGAGTTAAGGTCAATAGTGTTAGATAGGCACAATCCTGTCACGCTTTCAACTCTTAATGATGTATTAAACTATACGGTAGGAAAGGTGTGGGAAATTTTCATAATCTTGAAGTTCTGCACCATAACATCATCCCATTTATCCCAGATCATGTTGGCAGCTCCTGGGTCTCGATGAATTTGCGTAAGATACGCACTTTAAGAAACTCTGGTTTCTGGAAGCAGGTTTATTTTAGATGACGTGCACAGGTAAAATATAATTATTTAATTACATTACGTCTAAGGCAAAAAGGACCACAAGATCTTATTAAAAGGCAGTTGGAGAATTCTTCATAACCCATTAACTCTTTTTTTTCTTGACTAGTCTTAGGCTAGCGTCAGACGAACGCATTTTTCACGTGTACCGTCAAAAAGTGCGTTGATGCGTCCGAACGCATTTTTTCATGGAATACGCTATAGTTGTCATACGATGCGCAATTTCGGCCGTGATTTTTAACGGATCCAAACCAGGAAACTTTGGGTGTCTGGACGTTATGTTGGCCGGACATGAGCAGCGTCTGATGTCTCCTAATCACGCAGACACGCCGCTATGCCGACGCAGCGCACTCTGTACGTCAGTACTAGCGGTTCGACGTTCTTGAGAAAATGCGTTCGTCTGCCGCTTGCGTTGCGCGGCCGAACTTTCGTGCGGCCGTACTTCGTGTGTGGGCCTGCGTTAGACGTCATTTGCTGCTACCACGGCCGTAATAAAGTGCGGCTAAAGGCACGTTCGCTCTGCATTCGTCTGACCCCAGCCTTAGTGTCCCATATAAATACTGGGTATTTCCAAATTGTTGTGTGTTCTGCTCTGTAAACACATAGAAATTGTAGAATGTAACACTGCAAAAGGTGGACACACCCGTATTAATGTCTACATAGAATGGAGTCTGCAAAAGACATCACACATTCATTGCCTGCAACCTCCTATTTTATTTGCAGTCTACATAGTACATTTATTGTGATTTTATGTTGGACACACAATCACAAACTTTGTGTTATGAGATTGTATTGCAATTTTTACATTTTGAACATTATCAAAATAAATGTGTAAGGATGTCCCGAACTTTCACTCGGCATCGCACAAAACTGGTGTATTATTATACATTAAACATTTTTAACGATGAAATTAAGGGTGTTTAGATTACAAAATAACTATTTACCTCTGCACTGCTAATTACTTAACTTATGTTTGGACATTACAGCATGTATACAGTGGCAAGAAAAAGTATGTGAACCCTTTGGGATTACGTGGAGTTTTGCATGAATTGGTCATAAAATGTGCTCTGATCTTCATCTAAGTCACAACAATTTGAAAAACACAGTCTGCTTAAAATAATACAACACAAACATTATATGTTTTCATGTGTTTATTGAACAGAACATGTAAACATTCACAGTGCAGGGTGGAAAAAGTATGTGAACCTTTGGACTTAATAACTGGTTGACCCTCCTTTGGCAGCAATAACCTCAACCAAACGTTTCCTGTAGTTGCAGATCAGACCTGCACAACGATCTGGAGTAATTTTGGACCACTCCTCTTCTCAAAACTGTTTCAGTGTAGCAATATTCTTGGGATGTCTGGTGTGAATCGCTCTCTTAAGGTCATGCCACAGCATTTCAATCGGGTTGAGGTCAGGACTCTGACTGGGCCACTCCAAAAGGTGTATTTTGTTTTGTTGAAGCCATTCTTTTGTTGAATTACTTGTATGCTTTGGGTCATTGTCCTGTTGCATCACCCATCCTCTGCGGAGCTTCAGTTGACAGACAGATGGTCTTACTTTTTCCTGCACAATATCTTGATAAACTCTGGAATTCATTTTTCCATCAATGACAACAATCCGTCCAGGCCCTGAGGCAGCAAAGCAGTCCCAAACCATGATGCTCCCTCTGCCATGTTTTACAGTGGGGATGAGGTTTTGATGTTGGTGTGCTGTGCCTTTTTTTCTCCATAGTGTTGTGTGTTTTTTCCAAACAACTCAATTTTGGTTTCATCTGTCCACAGAATATTTTGCCAGTAGTGCTGTGGAACATCCAGGTGCTCTTTTGCAAACTTCAAATGTCCTGCAATGTTCTTTTTGGACAGCAATGGCTTCCTCAGTGGTGTCCTCCCATGTACTCCATTCTTGTTTAATGTTTTCCTTATTGTAGATGTGTCAACAAAAATGTTAGCATGTGTCAGAGATTTCTGTAAGTCTTTAGCTGACACTCTAGGATTCTTCTTTACCTCATTAAGCATTCTGCGCTGTGCTCTTGCAGTCATCTTTACAGGACGACCACGCCTAGGGAGAGTAGCAACAGTGCTGAACTTTCTCCATTTGTAGACCGTCTGTCTTACCGTGGACACATGAACATCAAGGCTTTTGGAGATACTTTTGTAACCCTTTCCAGCTTCATGCAAGTCAACAATTCTTGATCGTAGGTCTTCTGAGAGCTCTTTTCTGCGAGGCATGGTTCACATCAGGCAGTGCTTCTTGAAACCAGTAAACCCAAAACTGGTGTGTGTTTTTAAAGGGCAGGATAGCTTTCAGCAACACATCCAATAATATCACACTGATTGGACTCAAGGTTGGCTCACTCCTGGCTCCAATTAGCTCTTGGAGAAGTCATTAGGCTAGGGGTTCACATACTTTTTCCACCCTGCACTGTGAATGTTTACATGTTCTGTTCAATAAACACATGAAAACATATAATGTTTGTGTTGTATTATTTTAAGCAGACTGTGTTTTTCAAATTGTTGTGACTTAGATGAAGATCAGAGCACATTTTATGACCAATTCATGCAAAACTCCACGTAATCCCAAAGGGTTCACATACTTTTTCTTGCCACTGTAGATAGCCACTGACTGACCTCAGCCAGCGGGCAGCCAATACACACAGTAAGCTAATGGTTGTCCTTATGGAACGCATTTATCTTGAGCAGACAATTTACAAGATAAAACGGTACATGTCATATTAAAAATTATTACAAAGAGTTTTTGAAAAGTTAAAGAGATACTCTACAGTCAAGAGACTGTGGGAGAAATTGAGGAGCTAAGCATGAACCACCTCCGTAGCAATAGGAAAGCAGGACGGTAGATAACCTAAAGAGTCACTGGGTCACCATAAACTGGAAAAAGGATTGTACCCAGAAATAATAATAATAGTAAACCCGCAAAGCGTCCATTAAGAGCGCTCTAAGAACAACAGCATCCAAACTGGGTCAGTGGAATAAACTGAGCAGTGATTCACTAGATAGAATTTTTGTCTTCTACAGAAGTAACATGCTGCCAGCTACCTGCACACTGCAGTAAACATGTTATCGAGGGCTGGTTGGATGCTCAAACAATTGTCCAGCCATCCCAGTGACTCTTGATGTGAGTGCATTGGGAACCATTGGCCAGAACGCAATACGAGAGCAATGAGAGCCATTGGCAGGAACACAATGTGAGAACACAGAGAGCCATTTGTAGAAGATCTCATCATGAAGCTTAGATCAGTGCTCTTTGATCTGAGCTTATGGGCAGGACTGAACACCAGATTTGGAAGGCTGGATCAGTCCTCTGAGACCCCCAGCGGAGGGAGAAGAGGGATCTATGGTCACTGTCAATAATTCACATTGAGTGGTCACAGTGACTGTCCCTTTAATCACTGGAGGAAGATTGTGTACACCAGTGTTTCTCAATTCCGGTCCTCAAGTCCCCCTAGGATTTTAAGGATTACTTTGGGGAAATGCAGGTTGAATCCTGCAATCACTGAGCAGCTAATTGGATCACCTGTGCTGTGCTTCAGATATCTGGAAAACCTGGCCTGTTAGGCGGACTTGAGTTTAGAAGCACTGGTGTACACTATTTCTTGCCTTCCAGTGGCGACCATGCCTTAAATATAATTTCCAGCTGAAACTTCTGTAACTGGATAAATATTAAATTTTACTGACAAAAGTAAAATATACAAAAATGGTTAATATTACTATTGTATGTATGTTTATTTTAAAAAGATACAGATATGTTTCAGAAACCCAAATACACACAGATGAATAACGCTAGGCTGCTGTCTCTGTCCTTGACTTTTCCACTGGAACAGATAATGGCTTAAAAGAACCCTTTTTATTTCTTCAAGATCATGCTGCGAGTTACTAGCGTGCAGCTAGTCAGAGACTTACAGTGGATAGCAAAAGTCTACACACCCCAGTTAAAATGTCAGGGTTCTGTGATTTAAAAAAATAAATCATTTTAGTTCTTTTTCCACTTTTAATGTGACCTATAAACTGTACAACTCGAATGAAAAACAAACTGAAATCTTTTAGGTGGAGGAACAATAAAAACTAAAATAACATGGTTGCATAAGTGTGCACACCCTTAAAATAATACTTTGTTGAAGCACCTTTTGATTTTAACCCTTTTGCTGCGGATGACGTGTGGGACACGTCCTCATTGACGCCCGCTATATGCGGAGGACGTGCCCCACACGTCATCCGCTTTGCGGGAGCCCCAACGGAGATAATCACCTCTCTGTCCGGGGTCCCGTGGTGGTCTGACTTCAGCATCCTTAGACGCTAAAGTTAAGCCCCGCCCGACGTAAATTATGTCATCGCGCTGAACTGTGGCCTAGCTCCAGTGGTAGCCACCATCTTGGATGGCGGCTCCACCCCCGGGTCCCCCTTCTCTGCCCGACATCATCGCGCATAGCGTGATGATGTCAGATAGCCGGGGAACCCCTAGCTGCCCAGGGATTTCCCAAAGAAATCCACTGGTGGAGATATCGGGGTACAAATGAACCCCCTATCTCCAGAACCGTGGAAGCTAGGGGGTCATGGATGATGTCATTCGAAAGGCCCGAGCATGGCCTTTCGAATGATACCCAACATGACCAGGTATAATCTTAAAAAGAATTAAACAAAAATAAAAAAATTAATAAATAAAAAAAAACACGTTTTTTTATGTGTTATTTTTATTAATGCAGCAATATCGTTCACATTTCAATTATGTGAACAATGATGCTGCACTAATGATTTTTTTCTATGGGGTGCGTTTGCTAAAAATCATGTAATTCCCCCCACAAAATGTAACAAGTCCCCATTTCTAATTTTTGTACAAGCGCCCCCCATAGAAAATATAACCGCAAATGTTCATGTGATAAAAGGTGAAAAAAAACACTTTACACACTGCAGATGATTAAAAATTCTAATCTTATTGCATTTGTTGTTAAAATATACAGGCAGGACATGACGTATACATATAATAATGATATATTATGAATCTGCCGAGTCTGCCGGAAAGAACAATATATAATATGTCTGGGTTGTGTAATAAAATGTGGCTTCAAATCGCGTTTAAACATGATGAGCGAAAGCGGTAAAAATAAGCTCAGCACACAGGCGTGAAATGCCTCAGCAGTGAAGAGGTTAATACAGCACTCAGTCTTTTTGGGTGTGAGGTCTATCAGCATGGCACATCTTGACTTGGCAATATTTGCCCACTCTCCTTGGAAAGATGAAGTTCCTCTTCATGTTCAGCTTTCTAGCAGAAGCCTGAAGGTTTTGTGTATATATTGACTGGTATTTGGAACTGGTCAGAATTCCCTCTACCTTGACTAAGGCCTGAGTTCCAGCTGAAGAAAAACAGCCCCAAAGCATGATGCTGCCACCAACATGCTTCACTGTGGGTATGATGTTCTTTTGGTGAAAGCAGAATATTTTTGTGTATTTTTTGAATATAATGTTAAGCAATAAAAACACTTTTTCACAGCCTTCATTGCTCTTATTTACCAAAGGTATCAATATTAAACGAGGGTACTGTGTATATTTATGTGGATTTTAGAAGAAATTCATGATATCAGCATAGATTTTGTGCAACAGGGAAACATATGAACACCTGAATACAAGCTTTATAGTGTATGGGAGCAACAGAAACTGTTCCCTCTGCAAAAATAGTGAAAGAACTGCGTTCCCACATGTTCCTCCTCGACGTCACCTCTCTCTCTCTATATATATACACTGTATATATATTAGTAAATTATTCTGATGTAGACAAAATCTCCTTTTTAGGCTGGGGTCAGACTAACTCATTTTTAACGTGCGTTTAGGCGCACTTAATCACGGCCGCAGTAGCAGCAAATGACGGGTAATGACAGCCAATATACGAAGAACGGCCGCACGAAAGTGGAAAATGAACGCATTTTTCGAGAACGCAGAACCGCTAGTACTGACGTACAGAGTGTGCTGCGTCCGCTAGCGGCGTGTGTGCGTGATTAGGAGATGTCAGACGCTGCTAATGTCCGGCCAACATAACGTCCAGACGCAAAAAGTGTTTTATTGACGATCCGTAAAAAAATCACGCACGAAAATGCGCGTCGTCTGACCGTTTTCGCGCATTCCGTGAAAAAATACGTCAATGCGTTCGGACGCACTTTTTGACGGTCGCTGCGAATAATGCGTTCGTTTGACCCTAGCCTAAGTCTGGGAGCGACCTCGTAACCTGCAGTTCAGTCCAGACAGTAATCACTAGATTTTGATACTGACCCTGAATATCTAACATTTGTCATGCATTTAAGGTGAGCTGTGTACAGTGCCAAACGATGATACCATGGTGGGAAAAACAAATGAGAAAAATAGTGCACAACCTTTGAAAAAAGGAGGTAAATATACAGAGCTTTTAATATATATATTTTTTTTAAAAAATTGTATTGTGCCATGCTATATTATTTTTTATTCCCTTTCTATTGTAGACTGCACTATAAAAGCAATAGACAATCCAACTCACATTGCCAAAGTGAAAGATACATTTGGAGCATGGATGATGGAAACCGCAAACAGAAGTGATGACAGAATCTGGATTGCTGGACATTTTTCAGGTAATATAATGCTAAAGGTATACAGTAAAAGACAAATATACAGCAGACCAGTCCTCTGTCAATGAAGAGGTATTTATCAACATCCAAAGGAAACCCTGAAGAGTTGTCATAATGTACAGGATGGTGTGCGGCAGAGGGAGCATTCTTCTCAGATGTTCGTTCTCAGCACCCTCACAAACCCCTTTCTGCTCACTTTAAGTATACAGGGTAACCCAGACGTGGACCCCTTGCTCGAGGTGCCTAGAGGGGTGTCGGCTATATCCTCCTGACAAGGCCTAACTAGACCGAAAGGATCGACGGGGGTTGCTGCACGTCTGGTGCAGGGATGACGTCCTTGGCAATCAGTACTGGCCACCCTTTCTGGGTGAGAGCAGACTGATTTGCATATGGAGCATTCATCCCTGTAAGGGCACAAGCAAGCTAAAGCCTTGTGAGACCTGAGCGGGCGCCACCGTAGAGCAGGCCACTAGTGCCATTGTTCGTTCTCAGGACCCACATAAACGCCTTTTATCTTCTCAGATACACCTGTGTCTTCTTGGATTTAGCTTATTCTCTACTGTAAGTTCCATCTGTCAGGGTCCTGTACTCCCATTTATATTTTCAGGTGAAAGTACCAATTATTTATGTAGTCATGTTCTTATTGGACTGTGCAAACAGCAGCACCATCCCTTAGGCTGGGTTCACACCTAAACGTTTTACAGCGTGCTCCTGCGCGCTGTAAAACGCTTAAACATGAAATCCCATGATTGCCTATGTGGGCATGTCACACCTAAGCGTTTTAAAGCGCGCAGGAACGCGCGTTAAAACGGCCAACGCAAAAAGAAGTCCGGGAGCTTCTTTTCGGCATATAGCCGCATGTTCGCGGCCATATCATAGCCGCGAACGCGCTGCAACGCGCGTTTTTTTTGTATGCGCGAACACGCGTTAAAAAATGCGCGCATTGCGCGACGCAGCGCTACGTCCAGGTGTGAACCCAGCCTTAAAGAGCACCTGTCATGATAAACAGTAGGTGCACTCATTTGGCATAGAACCACGCCATAAGCTCCTATGAGCAGGGCCCCCTACACCTGTTGTTTCCATCATGTGTCCACTTATCTAGTTCCCTTTCGTTATTGTAAAGCGCTGCGGAATCTGTTGGTGCTATATAAATGATGATAATAATAATAATATATATGTGTTAAGTGTAGAATTAATGAAATTCCCTAGAAAAAAATTGCTGTCACTCACTTCTGGCGGTATGCCAGCAGGGTGAATGACTGCTGTTAGCAGAAGAGATGTCCTATATATCAGCCCTCCGCTTACTTCATGCAGCCCAATGCACACCAGTCAGTGTGCCAATGTAACCGCTGAGTATCAATAAAGCAGCACTAAGCGACAGCTCTCCGCAAGCTCTTCCCATGAAGGTCAAACATGGTGGTTGCCAGAGCTTCAGTGAGAGATGTACAATCTTCAATATCTCATCAAGGGATGAAATATTGCTTTGGTCTTTAAGCTAAATGTGATATCCATCCCCTTGTGGAATATAGAAGGAAATGAGCACCTGGCAGATACAAGCTCACTTTAAATTCCCAGAAATGATAGCAAGAGGTTGGTAAAAAAAAAAAAAGGACAATAAAAACCAAAGACAATAGGCTTTCTGCTTATTTGATTGCTAAAAGCCCAGCCATAAAAGGGGATAGGTTCGCAAAATATATTACTGGTCCAATTATAATAAAACAAAAGAATTTAAGTAGATCAGATGACATTAGCTCCCATGTGTATCAAGCTCATTATATGTTCAAATCGATGGTGTTCCTATAAACCATTTGATGTATAAAGTGCTATTTATTTTCTTCAGGTTTCATTTCTGACACTTTTTTCTCATGCAGAGTTATTCATTATACTTTATTCTGAATAAACTATTTATATCATCTCTCTGCAGGTCTCATATTGAAACAATACGAAAATTTAACAGAGCTTCTGAATGATCAGTACAAGCCCATCAGATTACGCTGGTTCTATCATGGATGTGGACATATAGTGTACAATAAATCATTGTATTTCCACAAGGGAGGATCTGATACAATTGTAAGGTAATTATGTGAATATTCAATTACCTAAAACCAGTGTCAAGAAATAGCACGGGAAAGACTGCCACATTACCTACCCTAAGTTCTAATTCATTTGAACACACCGTTTCAGTTGCATCTCTAGAAATAAAATATACAATAGGCTTCTTATTCTTGTTTACAGATTGTATACAGGAGGAAGTCATACATACACACTCTTTTTGGCATCAGTAGGGTATATTCCAGTGCTATTTCAGTTGAGGATTCTGTAATTTACTTGGCTGATTGTTTGCATTAATATGAAGAACAATAACTGTTCATATATTGTGGCAACGCATTTTAGATCCATTACTTTTAATGACATATCATTTAAGGAAAAAAAGTCTGGATATAAGGTCACACCTTCAAAGAGAGAGTGGACCTGAAGGTTTTTTGCCAATGCCGTAATATGCATTAATGCTGACAATGTGTACAGAAGAAAGGGTATGTCTGGCCACCTACTGACCATGCAAAAGACAAAGGGCTCTCACGGCCAGACATACGTATATCCCAATTTAAATCTTAGAGTACATGTAGTAGATAGTATTTTCCAAAATGCACTCCGAATCTTTTGAATAATTTGAGTCACTTAAAAAAGAAAGGATACGATCACAGATTCTAAAACCAACCCAGAAAGACCAGTCCGTTGGTTTCCCCAATCATTGTCACTTTTATAAAATTGCACCATAATTAATATAGATTTATAACATCTACTAAATTTCCAACCTTGAGGAGTTAAAATGGAATACAAAAAACCCTGATTAGTAATTTTGAGTAATGGAAAAGCCACTTTGTGTTCTAAGTTTTTTTAGGGTGACTAGGCTATTTCAGTCATTCCTAAAGTGGGCGGTGGAGAGATCTTGGACAGTGTTATGAGAAAAAAAAAAAGTGGTGGTAGGCTGGCATCAGGAACAAGTAATATGTATGAGGACGCTAGGGATGTGGCCTGGGAGCTAAGGGGACTGAAGCGTTAATGGGAACCACTGGTCAATTTTAATAGACAAAACGATGCATAATACAACTAAAATAAGAATTAAGCACAGAACAAGCCCCTGAACCTATCTTGCCTATAAAGGACTAGAGACATAATGTGCCTCGTCAAAAACTGATCCTCAAACTCTCATTGACAGCACTGAATGTACTAATTTGCTAGGAGTGACCTTATACGGTGATCGGTCCTGCCTGATAATACATCTGATGGTCAGGTTGATAAGAGTAGTCTTTAACTGACGCTTAGGAGTAAACATGACAACATCTATTGAGTTCATCGCTATTATGTAGGGATGCGCAGCTACCAATACTAGTATTGGTGCCGATACCGGGATCTGCACGAATACTTGGTACTCGTGCAGATATCCCCGATACTGGAAGCCAGTGCTGAGCTGGCTTGTTGTCCAGTGTCCAAGGGGCTGTGCGGGTGGTAGAGTGCTCTAACGACACTTTGCCAGGCCCATCCGGGTGGCCTTCTTCTTTGCCACCATTTGCTAGAAGGAAGTTCAAAAGGTTGTAGCCCGGCCGCTCGCTGGAAACCACCAGTCGCGATCACGGAGTTCACGAGATCTCATGAGATCATGGCTGGTGGGTCAGGTGCTTCCCGTAACCAGTGGCGTAGCGTGGGGGGGGGGCAGGGGGGGCCGTGGCCCCGGGCGCAGTTTTGTTAGGGGCGCATAATTTCTTTTGAAGTTATGCGCCCCTAAAACTTGTGGCCCGACTGACCCGCCGGGCCCTCGGGCGCCGCCCAAGGGCCCGCGGGTTGAGGGGACCCAGATGCCGGGCAGCGGGAGTGCCTGCCCGGTCCTAAACAGTGAGTCCGTCCTGTTGATTGAAGGAGAGGCGGCTGCATGCAGGTGCAGGTCACGTGGTCCGTCTAATCAGGTGGTACTGAGTCTCTGTACCACCTGACTGGCCGGACCGCGTGACCTGCGCACGCACGCAGCCGCCTCCCCTTCAACAGGACGGACTCGCACGCTGTTCAGGACCGGGGCAGGCAGGCACTCCCACTGCCCGGGGAGCTGGGGCAATATCCAGGTGAGAGCTGGGGCAAATCCATGAGCTGGGGCAAATCCATGTTCTGGGGGGGCAAATCCATGTGCTGGGGGGCAAATCCATGTGCTGGGGCAAATCCATGAGCTGGGGGAAAATCCATGTGCTGGGGCAAATCCATGAGCTGGGGGACAAATCCATGTGCTGGGGCAAATCCATGAGCTGGGGCAAATCCATGTGCTGGGGGGCAAATCCATGTGCTGGGGCAAATCCATGAGCTGGGGCAAATCCATGTGCTGGGGCATATCCATGTGCTGGGGGGGCAAATCCATGTGCTGGGGAAAATCCATGAGCTGGGGCAAATCCATGAGCTGGGGCAAATCCATGTGCTGGGGCAAATCCATGAGCTGGGGCAAATCCATGAGCTGGGGCATATCCATGTGCTGGGGCAGTATCCATGAGCTGGGGCAAATCCATGAGCTGGGGCAAATCCATGAGCTGGGGCATATCCATGTGCTGGGGCAGTATCCATGAGCTGGGGCAAATCCATGAGCTGGGGCATATCCATGTGCTGGGGCATATCCATGTGCTGGGGCAAATCCGTGTGCTGGGGCAAATGTGTGAGCTGGGGCAAATCCATGAGCTGGGGCAAATCCATGTGTGAGCTGGGGCAAATCCATGAGCTGGGGCAAATCCATGTGTGAGCTCGGGCAAATCCATGTGTGAGCTGGGGCAAATCCATGTGTGAGCTGGGGCAATATTCAAAATATTCATGTGTGAGCTGGCTGGGGCAAATCCATGTGTGAGCTGGGGCAATATCCATGTGAGAGCTGGGGCAATAACGATAACGTGTCCACAGGTTGGGGGGGCGCACAATTCTTGGCTGGCCCCGGGCGCTGACAACCCACGCTACGCCACTGCCCGTAACAAAATCTTGATATCCACGTCTGAGCGGGAATACTGCGCCACTTTTTCAGATTCAACCACCCAAAGAACAGCCTTAAGAACGGAAATGCAATTGCCATACAGAAAAGGTCTGTGACCAGAAACGCTGACCAAATTTTCAAGAGGGTTTTTTATTTTTACTCAAACTTCTAAGACTTACAGTTTTGACCTAAAATTTGCAATTCCACACAAACTCCACGCGCATTGACCATCTCTGTATAGAAAATGTTCAGTCATCTTAAATTGCTGCAGGTAACACGTCATTATTTGTATATATATCTATGTATAATCACAAAAACCCTTCCAAAAGCATTCTTTGTCATAGATCTACCCACTGAATAGACAATGTTGGAAAATACTGTGACTTTCCAGAATTTCCCCATTTTTAAAGTTTCATTATAACGTTAAAAAAATAAGCGTAACCGCTTAGTACAAGTGTCAGCAACTTTGACCTCCAGATGTTTTGGAACTACATCTCCCATGATGCTGAGCATCATGGGAGATACTTGACCCTCCAGATTATTTGGAACTGTATGTCGTCCACTGTTTTAGGGAATTATTTTTTTATACCCAGGCCTGCACTGTGCTTAAGTAATACTGCAGACTAAAACATTACGCCTGCAGTGCTGCGTGAATTAATGAAATCATAACCTGAGGTCTGTGGGGGTGTGTGTAGATACACTATCAGGGTAACTCAAAGAGATCCGAATGGCTGGAGAAACGTAACCGAACGCTGAAAATCAGGGTTTGGATACCTTTCTTGGCCATTCGGCTATCCAGAGAGCAGGCAATTCGCCAAATCCTGGTGAATTGCCTGCACATTCGGTGCCTGTTCGAGGGCAGTGAATCCCCATAAAAAAGCACTGCTTCGGCTATTCAGAAAACACAAACCAGCAGTGAAAGGTTCCCGGAATGCCCTGCAATTTTTTTTAAGTTTACTTATTTTTTTTGTAACAGCCCTTTTTATTATCATTCATTGGACCTCTTTTGTAAATTTCAGACATTTTCGTGCAGTAATTTCTTTGCAAACAGCGTTTCAGTTTTCAAACATTCAAGCAAACGGTTTTCCTAATTAATTCACTCCATTCGTCTGCGGTCTCTTTTTCCGGAGGCTGCGCTGCATGTGATTGGCTCCTGCTCGGGTTTTTCCGGCGTCTTAATCCAGATGTTTTTGCGGGTTTTGGCGTGCATTCGCCGGGTTTTTGCGGTAGCTTTTCCCTGCACTTCGACGGCCCTGTGGTGCTTGCTGAATACACCGCAGGGTCGCCGAAATGGGATTGCCGAATCGGCCCGAATTGATGAGAACGAAAAGTCACCGAACATGCGGTGACTTTGATTCTCTTTGAATAACCCTGTATATTGCCAAAAGTATTCGCTCACCTGCCTTGACTCGCATATGAATTTAAGTGACATCCCATTCCTAATCCATAGGGTTCATTATGACGTTGGTCCACCCTTGCCAGCTATAACAGCTTCAACTCTTCTGGGAAGGCTGTCCACAAGGTTTAGGAGTGTGTTTATGGGAATTTTTGACCATTCTTCCAGAAGCGCATTTGTGAGGTCACGCACGGATGTTGGACGAGAAGGCCTGGCTCTCAGTCTCCGCTCTAATTCATCCCAAAGGTGTTCTATCGGGTTGAGGTCAGGACTCTGTGCAGGCCAGTCAAGTTCATCCACACCAGACTCGGTCATCCATGTCTTTATGGACCTTGCTTTGTGCACTGTCATGTTGGAAGAGGAAGGGGCCAGCTCCAAACTGTTCCCACAAAGATGGGAGCATGGAATTGTCCAAAATGTCTTGGTATGCTGAAGCATTCAGAGTTCCTAATCACTGGAAATAAGGGTCAAGCCCAGCTCCTGAAAAACAACCCACCATAATCCCCCTCCACCAAACTTTACACTTGGCGCAATGCATTCAGACAAGTACCGTTCTCCTGGCAACTGCCAAACCCAGACTCGTCCATCAGATTGCCAGATGGAGAAGCGCGATTCGTCACTCCAGAGAACACATCTCCACTGCTCTAGAGTCCAGTGGCCACGTGCTTTACACCACCGCATCCAACACTTTGTGATGTATGGCTTGGATGCAGCTGCTCGGCCACGGAAACCCATTCCATGAAGCTCTCTGCGCACTGTTCTTGAGCAAATCTGAAGGCCACAAGAAGTTTGGAGGTCTGTAGAGATTGACTCTGCAGAAAGTTGGTGACCTCTTCACACTATGCACCTCAGCATCCGCTGACCCCGCTGTCAGTTTACGTGGCCGAGTTGCTGTCGTTCCCAAACACTTTCATGTTCTTATAATACAGCTGACTGGAATATTTAGGAGTGAGGAAATTTCACGACTGGTTTTGTTGCACAGGAGGCATCCTATCACAGTTCCATGCTGGAATTCACTGAGCTCCTGCGAGCGACCCATTCTTTCACAAATGTTTGTAAAAACAGTCTGCATGCCTAGGTGCTTGATTTTATATACCTGTGGCCATGGAAGTGATTGGAACACCTGATTCAGATTATTTGGATGGGTGAGCGAATACTTTTGGCAATATAGTGTATGTAAGGTCTGGTCTTATTGGAAAGTGTCACATGACATTAAATAAAAGTATCGGTTCTCGGTCTAAGGCTAGCATCAGACGAACGCAGTCATCACGACCGCGTCGCCGCACAGTTCAACATCCGTCGCAGCATTGATTTGTGATCAAGAAACCAACCCACAAAGTATGTGCGCACCGAAGTGCGCACGTACCACGCAGATAGCATCGGTCGCATTGTAGGCCTCGACGTAAAAGCGCTACAATGGACGCCCAGAGTGCGCCTCATCCACGTAGCGTCCTGTGTGCGTGATGACGCAACGTCAGACGCAGAGCATTTGCGACGTCCACCACGTTGACGCTCAGACGTTTTGGTCTGGCTGACTGTACCTGTCATTTAAATAAATTTTGTTTCCCATATTTGCCTTTTTTTCTGCATCCGTAAAAAAAAAAAAAAGTGCAGTGTCTACAGTATCTTACGTCAGTAAGTCCATCTGTTATGCACGCACGCAGAGTGCGTTCGTCTGATATTAGCCTTAAAGTGGTATCAGTCCAACCCTACTGTTAAGTCCATGTTTACTAGTAATGTCAAAGTCTACAAAAGCATAAAATAAGGCTATGAATGTAAACATAACTTTGAACACACCATAAGAGTAATTGTCTACTTTTCTTTCACATGCTTGATTTCTTATATTTGGAACCAGCAGCTTGGGACTCCTAGGGGGTTAACTAACCCCAATTTTTGCCTCTCCCAGTATTTATCCTAGAGTACAAGGTGATTGCAGATGCAGCACAGTGTAGATGCCATCCATCTAAATAACCTGATGCACTTTAGAATAAATTCCTTTGTATTTTGCTTTTATCTCCAGGTATGACCTTGAAACACAAGCCTTCCAAACTCTGAGCATGAAAGATGCCACGTATCACAATCGTAGTTACCTCTTTTCAAATTCAAAGTCATACTTCCATGTAGCGGCAGATGAAAAAGACCTTTGGATTATTTACTCTTCTGAAGTCGACAAGAACGTCATGGTTGCTCACTTGGATGAAAAAACATTCTCCGTAACCCAAAGCATCAATACAACGTACCCCAAAACAAAAGCAGGAAATGCATTTATTGTATGTGGAATTCTTTATGTGACGGACACAAAAGATATGAGGGTAACATTTGCATTTGACCTCTTTAAAGGCAAGCAAATAGAAGCTAGTTTTGAGCTGAGGTCGTCAACATCAGTTCTATCCATGCTTTCTTATAATCCTAAAGATAAGCATCTGTATGCATGGGAAGATGGAAACTTGCTGTTGTACCCAGTGCAATTTGTGTCCAAAACATAACACTGTGCATGGATTAATTTAGAAGGAAAATCCTCTATTATATTAAAACCAATTGTGTTGGTTATCTAGTTTCCTTGATTTCAATGTTAACTATGTATTCTATTAAACACAGGGACATTTCAAGCACCACAACCACCCTGACCCTTTTTTCCCCCTCTTCGAATTGGGGAAGTAGACGAGTGCTCCAATTGTCCGGGTAGCCAACCCGACAATAACTTCATAAACCGAAGTAAGGCAATGAGGCACAACAAAAATTAGGAAGGAGGTTCTTCGTTCAGGCAACGTTTCAGTTGCACCAAATACATTGGCTGAATAAAGACCCTCCTTCCATTTTTTTGATGTGCCTGATTGCCTTAGAACCCAAGTATTCCAACCCCATTATGAAATCAAACCAGCAGGAATTCTGGACTTCATTAAAGTCTGTACTGTACTCCTAAGCATGCGCACAGGGTGTGCCTTGGCACACCCAAAGGTTGGGTGAAGGGTTCATCTTTGACCCCCTACATAGATATTTTGGATGTTCTTTATCTGGTTCATTATAAATTACATAAACACTGCCTGTGTCATTCTATAAACATTGGTTATTCCTAACTATAACTGTTGTTATTTAAAATTATCCAAACATAGGTATGTAATTAATAAATATTCCATTGGTGCACACCCTTATGAAATGGGCTGCGCACGCCCTTGACTGTACTCCTGGGATGTACAGGAGATCAGGAGCAAATAGAGTAGGAAGAATGTATCACAACATCCCTGTCATAGTAGGGACGGATGGTGCTAGGAAGTGCCAAGAATACTCAAAGTAGATTTAGTATTACGAGATATAAACTCATACTTTTGTAGTATCGAGTAATTCATGGAATTTCAATACAATCGTACTATTACAGATTTAGAACTAGCGCCCGTTTAGCTGAATTTTTTTTAATTACTTAGTTGTATAGCTGAAGACTAAAGAAAATCAGATGCACAGAGGCTTTCAGAAGGAGTGCGAATCATTGCCCTTACAGTGAAAGAATAACAAAATCTTTAGAAAATACAAAGAAAGAGGTTTGAGGTTTCCTGTATATGGTTGTCTACGATCAAGTGATTTTGACTTATGAATAACAAGAGTTACAGAATATTTTTTTTATTATCTGATTGTGCAATTTTATGTGAAACCGCTATCCTATTTGCTTAAAGTACATATAACCATAAAAAATCGTGCGTGCTAAACTTGTAACTCACTGCAGCCCAGTGCTGGGGTACACCCAAAAACCCCCTACAATACACAAATATATAACATGCACAATTATGTACATCACCAAAATCTCCTCTGATTTGCAGATTGGTATCTAATCAAAGGATAATATAGTGCAGTATTTTTTTTAAAAAAAAAAATTAAAATCCAAAAAACAAAACTCACAAACAACTAGCACATACATAATGTGCATATGTGTTTTTGCCACAGTGGGTCAAACCTCCCGATCGTACACTCTGCTGGTTCTGTGCGAACCAAGGTATTGTCCACCGGTCAGTCATAAGAGCTCACAATTCAGGGAAGTGGGACGTATCCCATGAAATGCATTGAAGCTGGGCGATTGTGAGCCCTTATGACCGACCGGTGGACAATACCTTGGATCGCACGGAACCAGCAATCTTCCACTTGCTCCGGTTGGAGACTGGAGAGTGTATGATCGAGAGGTTTGAGCCACTGTATATTAACCCTTTGATCTGATTGATTTGCAGATGGATTAAATACCAGAGGAGATTTTGGTGATATATACAACATGCACAGGCGCAATTATGTATATTTGTACATAGCTATAGCTTGATTTAAAGTTACAAAAACATAAATCAGGCTGTAGGAGTTATTTTATTTAAGATACATACAATGTAAAGAACGAAAAAGGTATCACTAAGTTAGATAAAAGGGAAAAAACTGAATAGGGGGTACTGAAAAGACATGGCAGAGTTTATCACAACTACATGAAATACAGATAATCCACCATAAACCACATTTTATAAAAATCCCTACTAGCTTTGGATTTATTCATCAATGCAGTACCTCCATATGATTTTAGAAACCCACGTCATCGATTGGCCTTATTTTACTGCTGCTGCATTTTTGCCAGTTTTCAATGTGGCCCTTATTCGACTCATTAAGATGCATTTCCAAAAACTCAAATTGAAAATTCCTTACATGACTCATTTCAGAAAGTCATCCTAAACTATAAGAGTCTGTAAGAGATACTTTGGTATAGAAAGCTCTTTTGTTAACGAAGATATCGTTCAATTAGAATGTATTTTAAAATACATTTTGAGCAAATCCAGTAAAAAAAAAAAATTCAAAATTCAAATCAATTGAGACATTTAATAAAAAGGTACCATTTCTAACAATAAGCTCATTTACCTTGCTTTTATTTTTGCCTTGTGCCTGGTCTTGTGATTTGAGATCTATCTGAATGGGACTTTTTAAAAAGCAGCAGCTGACAGTACTTGAAATGTCTAGTGAACTGCATATAAAAAATAAAAATACAATTGCTATAGCAAAGACATCTGAGCGGTTCATTTAAGACCAGAAAAAAAAAAAAGGCTTCCAATGTCTGCGCCAATATATCACAACACTCCACATGATTTCAACAAACATTCTTAAATGTTTAAAATATATTTTCTAGCCCTTCTATGGTAAACTGGCATTGTTAAAGTAGATATCAGAAGACTTTATTATACATTATTTTATTTATTAAATTTTTACACGTGGTGCCTTACATTTTTGCAGCCGTTTGGGGACTGAGAGGTTGCTGTGGAACGAAATAGAAGTTTGTACCTTTAGACAGATCTTTCTGAAGGCTGCTAGAAATTAAGTACCTTCCATTTCCCACCACATTCTTCATAGTTCTCACAAATCTGTTTCCAAAGAACCTTTTGTTGCTTATCCTGGCCTCTGCCTTATTTTACATTTTTATCTCCTTGTGACGCTCCCCCAAATTAATCCCCTCACTACTACTACTACTGTTGCAGTTTCACTGGCCACTAGCTTCAACTCCCACCCCTTGCTCCCTTTTGTCTCGTGTCCCTTTAATTCATTTAGATTGTAAGCCCACAAGTCATCTTGACAGAGCACTTGTATAAAGCGCTGTAAATGCTAGAGGTTATCCGACAGGACAAGACCCCCTGTAGCAGTACGTCTTGTCGAATTTCTCCATTGTGAAGAGTTGTGGAATATGTTGCCACTATGTAAACATGAGATATGTAATGCAATCGCTTACACAAAATCCAGCTTTATACAAAAAAAGAATGGCAATTTCAAGAGAGGTGGATGGGCTGGTTCTTCTAGCTAAATGGAATATATTGGTCATGTTGTCCTACAGTGTGACCAGCAGGTCTCATCTTTGGATATGAATATCGGGGGACGGATAGCTGAACCATGCTGTGATAGGTTCCCTGGCGTGTGCTTCTACTCACCTTTGCATACCTCAGGATTTATTGCTACAGTATCTCTAACCAAAGTGAGCATGTGGGGATGATGGGGGGGGGGGCAAAAAAAAACCCAACATAGTTTGCAGCAGTCCTAGTATAAACTTTGAATTGAGAATTAAGGTTAAGGGTTCTATAAATTCCATTAACATTTCATTCACACATGACACAAATAATGCAAACCACACTATTCCGTGAAATAAAAGGGGTTTATTCAACTTACAAAGGTCTGACAAATGACTCCTCTCTATGCATACCTTTATACTCATCTGGAGAACAAAGTTACAAGAGAAAGGTGCATAAAATAATATACATTACACACATGTTGGATTTTGCATTGAAAATGAGACACTTTGATGAATGACAAATTACACAGTCTGGACGGATTGTTAAAGGTGTCTTCTGCTCACAACAGGAAAGTACATCAAAATGACAACACTGCCATATTACAAGCGAACAATATTGAACTCTGCATAGTTTATACATATGCTGTGTAATAATTTTATCTGGTTTCAGCTATTCACTACCTGGCCACAAGAAGCCTGACATTCATATTAAAACACATTGCTCTGAAGTCTACCAGAATATTTCCATGTAGCTTCTCATCGATTCTCATTTCCCTTAGTGATGGGCGTCGTATAGGGGAGGCTAAAATAAATTATGTGCACACAAACCCCCCTCCCCAAAACGCATTTAAAAAGAAAAAGTAAACGAGGTTGCAGGAAGGTTGTGCCTGCGCTCACAACACTCAACATTTAGAAGTTTAAATTCAGGAAACAAGACAAATTCAGTATGATCAAATGAACTCGAGGTAATGTGCAAAGTACAGTACAACGTAAACACTGCAGTTAAATGTTGTGCAAATTACAATGTCATACTAAATAAAACCAAAATCTAGTTTAAAAATGTAACAAAATGAAGAGAGAAAAACAACCCACATACCCACCAAGAAAAATTGCTCTCCCAAAACACTGAAGTGATGACAGGACATCTACCTCGGAACGTTTTGGTTGTAAATGTTCTTGGTTTGGTAGTTGAAAGTGACAGTACACAAATACATAATTTTTTTGAATGTAAAATATAGACACATGCTCTTCTAAAACACAAGTGTCAAAAATGGGAAGCAAACCTATTATCTGTAAACCCTTGCAACAACAGAACACCTCCTGATTCAACAATCAATAAAAGGCAACAGTCTGCAGAATCACTAATCTTGGATTAGTGTTTTTTTTTCTGCTGGTTGGTGCATGGCCCTGTTGCCCTCGTGTTTGACATATCTTTCCTTCCACAGTATAGAAAATAAATCTTGTGCAACTGTAAACTGACAAACCCACTAAAAATTGTACCCACGGTTTCACGGCCAGCCTTTTAGCACCAATGCCCTTGACTTAACGATTAACCTTCTCAGCAGCAGCTTCATAACTAAATGATTTTAATCTACATGTAGCATAAAAACAGCTTAAATAGTTACAGTGATCCTCAAACAGTAGCTGTTATTGTACAGGTTTGGTCTGTTTTCAGGAGAAAGCAGATGAGACAATGTCTAGATATTTCCTTTACTGGCCTCTGCATATGTTTTGTTAAAGTAACACACATGCTTGTCCACACCCATTAAGAAAAAAATAAGCTAAAAACCCCTTGACCATTACCTTTTCTACATCAACCTGAAAAACCAGCTAACTCGCCATCAGTTGTAGAGAAAGATTAATTCTTTCCATGCGTTTTACAGCAGATCAGAGACTGGAAGCAGAACACCTCCCAAACAAATTTTTAGAGAATATCGAAAATGCACGATTGGGTCCTGAATGCAGTGGGCAACATCCTCATTTTCAGAGTACCATCTGCTCCACAGGAGAAGATGCGCTTATTTTCTCCTACTTCGATCTGCATGACGCCAGCACCAATATTACGAAATATGGACTGCTTTGCATGCTCGTTTTTAAATGAATGGATTAAACCATGACCCGTCAACTTCCAGACCTAGAATAAAAGATTAAAATAATTAAGCTTGTGATAGCAGATGAATAATGAACATAAGCAATGTTATTCAATTTACTCAATCCCCATGTGTTAATGGATTTTGAGGATGTAGACTCCAAAGAATGTGAAATTTTAGCCTTAAATACTACATGAAATAAAAGCATACAAGTTGCCTTAAAATCCTCTTCCCAGAGGAGGGTCTGGGGGCCAAAAGCATATTTTGTGGGGGTTATTTGCTTATAATAAATTTACATGTGTGTATTGTACACTTTGACTGTCATTGCCTTCACTATCATTACGGGAATTCCAGTATTCCTCAGGCAGAGCACCTGTTAACACGCACTCCTCAAAAGGTCACTGTGGTGTTTTATGTATCTGATGCCCAATGCCCTGTATAATGGGTGTCAAATAACTTATTTCAAGTGATGTTGAGCAAAAAAAAAAAAAAAAAAATATACAGCAAAACTGAAGTTTGCAGAAATGAAACCAAAGGTTAAAAACAATTTCAAATTCTATTGTGAAAAACAAACACTGTGGCAAACAGTCTGGCCAGAGACTACACATTAGAGCTTACCTTCATGTTGCCTTCGGCTGAGCCAGTGACAAAATAATCTTCAGATGTGTCAAGAGCCAAGGCTTTCACTGCAGAATCATGAGCCTGGAACGTGTGAAGCATCTGCCTCTGTCTAATGTCAAAAATACAAATGCAGCCTTTTCTGCCACCAGTGATCAAAATCTGTTGCTTTGGAGCATAATGAAGAACTGTCGCACCATTCTCATGGCAATTGAAAGCTGGAACGCAAAGAAAAACAAGTTCGAAAAACCATTTGCACGTCTTAGAAATCAGTTAAAGTCCTGATTTACGGCTTGTAGCACAGTACTAATGGATAAATTCGGCATTAGGGCCTGCTTTCGGTACATGAAATGTAGCAAATTCTGTAAATCAGTACAAATAATACATTGGTAGTTACTAGTCAATGACATGGCCAAGACATTCACAGCATTTCATTTCAATGAGGCACATCCAGATTTGGGTTCTCAAAATCTGTTATGTGAATTCAGCGCTGCGGAATATGCTGGCGCTTTATAAATAAATAATAATAATAATAATTCTACATTTCCAAAGCTGCACTGTTCAAATCTGAACAATCTAAGTCATGTGGGATTAGTTTATTTCATTAAGAAGGGTATAATTAACATGTTCATTTCCAATAAGGGGATTCAAAACTATCAGCACCAACAGAATTGATAAATTATGAACACCAACAATTTACCTTTTCCAAGGGATTTTTTTTTTGCTGATGTAACTAGGGATATAAACAATATAATATATAGGATAATACCATACAAGACAATAGGACTGAGTGTGTGCAATTGCACGCTCGCATATTTCAAGGAATATCCGTGCTCACCACCCCAAATGGGATCCTCTTTTGCATTCAGAAGCCAGAAGACCGGGGTGATTACACTGGCAGTTTTCACATACACCGTGCAAACGAGATAAAATATACAAATTGCTCTCTTTTGCTGAATAACCGATTACATAATTTACATAAAATTAAGAAATCAGTTCTGACACGCCCTGCCCTGCATAAATCTCCACATATACGAGAGTGAAGTATATGGTTGGGCCGATAAATGAACAGATCTTTTTATTTTTCATAAGGGGTTCCACATCCTGATATGGGGCAATTTCGGGATTTAGATTAGGATATATTTGCCACAGTTTAAATCTAACATAATAGTACCAATGCCCACTTTGTAATTTAGGATTATAAATTAATGTGTGCATGTACACAATCATAGCATTCAGCAGCTGCTACGCACACTTCTTACCAAACACATAACTTGCAGCTTTTCTTTCTATTAACAGAATAAAAGGAAATGCTTTAGATTACACACAAATGTCTGCTTACCATGGACAAGACTGTTACTGGATGATATCAGAGTGTCCCAAAGGCAAACATTTCTAAAAGAAAAGAACATTTTAATTTAAAGATTACGCTTACAAAATACAAAAAATAAATAATAGGATGATTTTTTTTGTCAGAATAAAGGATGACCTATATCAGGGGTGGGCAAAATCTTTCTACGGAGGGCCACATTGAAAACTTTATTGTTATTGGGGGGCTGCATATCAACAATATTGCATTCTTATGATTCCTGGCCGTTAAAGCCATTATCAATAACCCCCCCCCCCCATGAGAAAGAGTGTGCAGAGAATCAGTTGCTAGGGCTCAATTTTCAAGAGAAAACACCTCAACAAACAATGCCATTTTATTTAATTCTAATTTTATTTAATGGCTAAGCTCCTCAAAGGGTGAGTGTGATTTCTTCCTTTTGAGTTAGTGTTTGTGAAGTAAGGACGATACTGTGCCATGAAAATTCGCTTTTTCTTTGAGCTATAAAAAGATAGAGGAATTTTGAAACTAGAAGTTCAGCCGACGGGCTGGCCTGTAACAGTCCGTGACGTGCCAACCATAGAGCTAGAGAGCTCTCAGAGATTGTGAGTGTGCTGTAATAGTTACATTTTTTAATATATTTATGTAGAGTCACATTGATCTGCACTATTGTCTCCTTTTGTTCCTTATTTTGGAGGTCAATTTTGGTTATTGAACAGCAAAGATTTGACTACTGGAAGGAAATGATCTCCCTCGAAGCATATATACGCAAGATCGTCGCCATTTGGTTTATACACCTTAGGTGTTTGAGATTGGGGAGAGGTTATCTTACACCTGGTTTATTTTCTCTTTGCTTAACATTGGTCAAAAATTAGAATTTTTTTCTTAAGAATATTAATGACAATATAGCAAATTGTCCTGGTCCTTTTGGACTTTTTCCTAGTCATTTATTATGGGTATATATTGCCCCCCAAGCTCATATGGATATATATATTGCCCCCAGCTCATGGGTATATATTGCCCCCCCCAGCTCATATGGGAATATATTGCCCCAGCTCATATGGGTATATATTGCCCCCCCAGCTCTCATCTCCTCTGTGGCACCAGGCTCCGCGTCCAGCGGCGTTCTTCTACTCCTGAGGCGAGTGGCTGCTGACATGCAGCTTTGCCGCTCGCCAGGGATGGGAAGCACCTGACCAGCCGTGTTCTCGCAAGAGCGCGCGCTGGTCAGGTGGTTCCCATCCAAGGCGAGCGGCCAATCTGCATGTCAGCGGCCGCTCGCCTCGGGAGTAGAACGCCGCATGTGGCCCGCGGGCCATAGTTTGCCCACCCCTGACCTATATGGTAATCCGATTAAAAAACATACCACACCTGTTCGGCAAAAATACGCAATGAGTCATTGAACTTCTTAAATACCTGTTATCAGTGGAATGTCCAGACGTAGCAACCAAGCTCGATGAGGTAATAAAAGCGAAGTCGCTTGTCGTTTTTGTGTGACACTGCCAGCTCTAAAAAATTAAATGAACGATAATTGAAATTCAAATATATATCTCAATCTTGAAAGGGAAACTGCATTTACAAGTTGGGCACCCCTTATCTGGAATGCTGAAATCCGGAATTTCCGTAATCTTCTGGATTTCATTTTTACTTGCCTCCATAATGTGATATATACCGTATATACTCGGGTATAAGCCGACCCCCCTACTTTTTCCCCAAAAAACCTGTGAAAGGCTTATACGCGAGTCAATAAGTTAAGTGGGATATTGCCCCAGCTCACACATGGATATGCCCCAGCGGCAGCCAGCTCTCACAAGGTCCTGTACAGCGTGAGTCCGTCGGGGATGCGGCTGCTTGCGTGCGCAGGTCACGCTGTCCGGCCAGTCAGGTGGTACAGAGACTCAGTACCACCTGATTAGCCGGACCACGTGACTGGCTGCGCCTGCACGCAGCCGCATCCCCTTCAACAGGACGGACTCACGCTGTACAGGACCTTGACTCGGGTATAAGCCGAATCGCGGTTTTTTGACTCAAAATCTGAGTCAAAAAACTCGGCATGTATGTGTATGTATATATATATGTAGAAATAAATAAATAAATAAATATATATATATATATAATTTATTTAATCTATAGATTTTTTTTTCACTGGTTTAGGTCCAATGGACAACCTCTTTCTGTGTACGAATAACTATTATTCACTTTCCTCTACCTACAGACCCCCAAAGTCCTGTTTTCACCTCTTTTTATATAGGGCTATATTACTTGTAAATAAATTGAATTATTAGAAGTCCCGGGAGTGCGTTCTTTTTTACAAATATATATAGATCTCTAAAAAACAGCACTCCAGGGACTTCTAATAATTGATATAGCCCTATATAAAAAAAAGAGGTGAAAACAGATCTTTCGGGGTGTAGGTAAAGGGAATAATATTACCGTAATTCGTACAAAGAATACACTTTACACTTCATACACTGCTTTACATGCATGCTGTTATACACTGATGGCGCTTTATGTGACTACGCATTTCGCTGTCACATAAAGCATCATCGGGCGTGTATAACAGCATGCATGTGAAGCAAACTATAAGCAGAAGAGGTCCAGCAGTTTCATCTTTAGCGTATATATAAAATAGTTTAGAAAATGTTGAGTTACTGCTTTAAATACGTTAATCTTGGTAATTTTACTGCACCATCCCAAAACATGAAGTTAACTAAATATTTCGAGATACTACAGCAAACCCTACAGGCATTTGCAATTGACAAAAATATCAACATTATAATAACGATTAGGCATTATGCTCTGTTACAAGTGCTGGCTTCTAAAATAAATACCATAAGAAGAAAACAGGCAAGCCATGCCCCATGTTGTCATCACAAAGACCGTTTACTTAATAGAAAATACTTTGCCTGTAAAGCACCACTGTAAACAAAGGTCAATGAGGAAATAAAAACAAAACCCCACATCCTACTGTTTTTATGTATTTCTTCAGAGACGGATGCAGCTTGATTTAACTCTAGATACTGCTCTACTTAATGCAACCCATTTATCCCCGAGGAACACTTTGTAATCAAAAAACAAATCTTGCATCAGAGGGTTTGTGAAATATAAAAATCAAAAACCACCTGATTGCCATTAAGTAAAAGTTGTGGCAATCTATGTGCAGAAAATAAGCAAATGGAGATGTCAGAACAGCAGCCATGCAATTTAAAGGTTTTGAAAAAAGAAATGTGATCATTTAAATCGAAGAATAGCTTTGATGGAAGCACATTATAGATATCTGAAGCAATCATTACTAAAAGGTTTTAGGATTTTTTTTTTGGATGCAGCAGTAAACAAAATAATAGCTTCATGCAAACCTCCATTATAAATGAGCCAGAGCAGTTTCATAAATGACAAGTGCCTGCTCTTTCTAGTTCAACGAGGATGGAAACAAGCTTGGGTTTAAGTGGTCCCTGAAGCAAAACATGAGGGAGTAACTCTGGCATTGTGGTACCACATACGATCTGCAAAATGTGCTGTATAAATGGATACCTGGGAGATGCAAAAGGCAATGAAAGGTTTACCAAGCAGCTTCTTCCACAACATCCTCTACGCTGAATTAGCTAATATAATTGGATCAGTTTATCAACATGGCAATGTCTCCAACAGCAACTGTTTAGGGTTGGCCAGCACTGGAAAGATAAGGAAAGGAACCACATCTTGCTATGACAATTTGCAAGGTATTTGTGCGCTCAACTATCCACTTATGTTACCTACGAGAGACACTGTATTGATGTAGGACATAAGAAGCCTTCACAGGTACCAAACAAGTTTGCAGGATTAATTGGATAAATGGTCAGCAACCTTAGACCTTAAAATGTTTTTGAACTACATCTCCCACAATGCTCAGCCACTAATTAGCTGGGCTGAGCCTTAAGGGCAGTTCCAAACATCTGGAGGGCCACGGCTGCAGTCTCCTGAATTAAAAGAACGTAGTTGGCAAAAAACACCTCATAGTGCTGCCGCTTCTCAGGAAGCAGCAAAAGCCATTGCTCCAATGAGCACGCCTCTCAATGCTTCTGTACACGAGAACGCCAATAGCTAATCAGCTCAGCACAACCTGTCCAGGGTCAGGTTTGGTAACAATGACACCTTTTGGGGTGCACAGAGGTAGAGATACAGAGGTCTAAAAGATCCCTGCACCACTTTTAAAGCTTTTCCAGCTACACTGGAACGAGCAGGATGTAACGGCCATCATGATGTGCCACCCCATGATACTTGTCCCAGATTGGCCAGACACTCCACCAGCCATTGTGGGCTGGGGGGTAGCCAACGATCTCGGTGGAAAGGCAAGTTTAGCTGATGTCATGGGAGGGGACGTCCCCCACATACAGCCAGACACCCGAGGACGTCACCCGCACATCAACTGCAATGCAGGGGTTACACATATTTACTAAAACGACTTACCAGGTAGGGTTTGGGACTGGAAGTGGTTTGGTTTACTTGCCAGATACTTAGAAATCCTTCTCCATCAGCAACGCCACACTATGATAGAGTATATAAAGACACAGCATATTACTACCAATGCTCAAATGGTCTTAAAACAGAGCAGAATAGCAAAGATACTGCACTATGCCATGAAAAAACACCTAACAATGCCACTTCATAACCAGTAGATTGCAAGTGTCCTGGTTCTAAATTGAGTGGCAGCTCATGATCAGAGCAGTCTAAAGTGACAGCTAGCTGGGGACGCCACGGCTTTAATCTGAGCAAGTGACACAGAAACAGGTTCCCAGGCCTTTCCATTGTAGAGCGAGTGTTTGAAACTGTGATATAGAAGAATATCTAATCATATGAACTCATTCACCTAGACCTCCCCCTCATGTACAACTGGCTAGTCCCATTCTTTTTATGCAAGACCTCATTTGGTCACCTTTCCTTCACATCCTTTCAATCCAACTCCTGACCTCACTAAATCCTTTAGTAGTCATAACTTGGCAGAGTACAAATTGCCAAGACCAAATAAATGTTCTATTATGTCTACAAAGTATTGGGATTTTTTTTTTTTTTAAAAGGTGAAATTAAAGATATATAAGTTAATTCTCATTTCCATACAGTTTATTAAAAACCAAAATAACCACAGTAACTTAATTCACAAAAAAATTATTGTGTGTGTCAACTTCATTCGCAAAAAAAAAAAAAAGAGAAAAAAAAAAAAAAGACCTGGATTACTAATTAGCATGTTTTCAATATGATTGAATTAACTGTTCTGCACTCAAAATGTTCCTGCAAGGTTTTCTGCACAGCTTATATCCAATTAGGCCTGACTCTGAAATCGAGAGCAAGGGTCTCCTAATCAAATGCATCATATACAGACTTACATTTCATTATGTGCAAGACACATTTTAATTACGCAGCACAATTTGGGATTTTTAAATCCAGAAGGACTTTTGTCAAGATATACACATGTATGCAAATACACAAACACACACATAGATGGGCCAAACCTTATTGCCTTGGGAATTAAAGTACAATCGCGTAACACGAGCGTTTCCAGCTTGGCGAAAGCACAAGAGCTGTTGAGGCCGACTCCATTCAAACATACGAACGCTGCCATCTTGAGCCCCTGTCAGATCTAGTGTAAGCAAAAAGAGAATGGGTGGTAAATTTATAAAGCAATCAAACCCTAGATAGAGACACAATTCCACAACATCCATAAGAGGAAACGGTCACTTACAACACTGGTGATGTGGGTGTGAAGCCATGCGTTTCACATTATTCAGATTTCTCTTCATAAGCTTCAAGCAAAAAAATAAGGTTAGCCAGCTTCAAGAAATTTCAAATTGGATAAAAATTAAAGTTAGTTTTTTCCCCCCTCCAAGTTTTCTGGCATTTACTATTTTGAAGTTTCTATGCAATATTGTACAAAAGCAGATTATTTTACTCAGTGGCTGCCATATCCATAGCGCAATCCAAAAGGCTAGAGCTTTTGACTGTAATTTGGAGAGACCATCTATCCATATTATTATTACTACTACTCTATTACTTCTAAATTACATTCCCTATTCAGATAGGCCAGGTCTGTTTTTATTTTCTACAATGACCTTTAAAAATGCATCAGAAACATCAGCATTAGTCAGATTAGTGTGTATAGGGGCTTGAGATGTTACACACTATAAAAACAATGTGACCATCCTATGGCAGTTCAGAGTATTGTAAAGCCCCATTACGCAGGGAGTTTATGAATCACATTCCCTTTTTAAACAGACCTACTTGAGTGGTGGAGTTTCTTGAGGCAGAGGGAAAGGTTGCATAATGTATCCAACAACTGTGATATTCATGACCCTGATGCATGAGCATACCTGCAGATCTCAGTTTAGCAGCCTGACAGAGTTTCAGCCCTTCATCAACACATTCTCTTGCTTATATTACACGCATATAAAGGTCACTACACATTTCAAAAAGGATCACTACTCTTTACACATACCACTCCTGCTCCTGTGCTTGTCTGACCACTACCCAGCCACGGCATGGACGAAGACGACTGCATTTGAGTTATGTTAAAGGCTGCCATGCTTGATTGGGGAATTGCTGAAGTCGATCCTCTAAAATCAAGGTCATCAGAACTGTGAAGGTGCAAAGTAAATTAAGATTTTAAAAACGACTGACCCCAGCAACATGTATCATTATACACAGGTCCAAAATGCTGTAGTATTCAAATAAAAAGCAAAACTTGGACGCAGTCTTAAATCAATGAACAACAGCTGTGATAAAGAAACACTGTAAGGAAAAACGAAATCATACGGAGTAAAGCAGCCGTCACGGCTTCTGCAATCATCTCCGAAACCGCATCGGAGGTTATTATTAACAATTAACTCAGACTGACTCTAAACAGTGTGTGCTGTACACTGACCAATTAATCGATTAAGGAAATTATTGTCATCTATGCTCATTATCGATTAGTTGTTTCAGCTCGCGGGTCAACAATGAGAATAAAACCCCAGTTACAATAAAGTCAATTGTTTAGGAGAGGGCAACATGACAGAATTCCTTCAAAACATCTCTTACTTGGCAACCCTTTCAAAATGAACCTGTCATATGAGATTTTCTACTTTTCATTTAATTAATGGGAGATAATAACTACTAGGTGTAAATTCTATATAAAACTGTGTTATTCAGAAAGCACAGGCATCTGCTGATATTGTAAATGCCAGTATTGCACAAAGCAAAACTCCAAACAGCTGCAGGAGAACCTTCACAGTAAAGCTTCTCCTGCAAAGTTGGCTGGAGTTCACTGGATGTCGTCGCAACATCGCCAAACATCGGCACTTTTTTTGCATAACCCACTGTCATGGAGCTGAAGTGGCGCTCCACGCTTCAAACCCCAAGAGACTTTATGTTCATTTGTATCGTGTGATTTTAAATATATTTTACAGTGTTTGGTTTTAGTTTAAATTAGTTTAGTGTAAAATGGCGTAGCTTTAGTTTTAAATATACTTCTATTTCTGTAGGTAAAGGTGTTTTTGTGTAGCCAGTAAACAAGCTTTACTGCTGTGTAATTTATGCAACAGGGTTTTTCCCCTTATCTGGCTGCATGTTTGATTCAAGAAGTCTGGGACATTGTCTTTTAATCTGATGTGTTAGAACAATAGATTATGTAAAGGTTGTGTGAGCTAAAGGCTAAAGAATGTTTATTGTAAATATCTGCCTGACATAATATAATTAGCATTTTAGTAGGACGATGTGCGTCATTTATGCAAATTATGGCTGTTGGATCTCAGCATAAGTAGTGGCGTTTTTGTTCATTAAAGTTCAGAGAGAGAGAATCCTGTTGGAACATACAGCCGCGTCTGGTGTCTCCAACTATGCTACACTACACACTCAACCTCAGAAGGCACAGAGCGGCCTTCTGGAAATTCCTAACGGCTCCAGGGCAGAGAAACAGAAGCAGGCGGGTCAAGCTGCTCGAGGCGCTGAGCACAGCGCTCCCAGTAGCCGGGCTGACCACAACGAAGGGGTGTCTGGAGAGTCAGGACAGGTGGAAGAGAACAGTTCCGTCACACTGGTGGCAAGCGGTGTGGATAGAGGCTCTCCAACACCAATACACCCCGAGAATGGCCAGCTATGCCAACTACAAGAGGGACACGCTGAGAGACATATTGGAGAATCGAGGAGGGGCCGCTGGCTCAAAAACTAAAGACACCCTGGTAGGAGAACTGGTCGCAATGGATCAACGGACCCCAGCCACAGAAGACCCCTTCCAAAAGAAAGTCCGAGAGAGGATAGCTATGTACGGTGCCGCCCCATCAGAAACCGCCATACAACAGGCCATTAGGAACATCCAACAACAAGAGGAGCGAGAAAAGGAGCGCTAGCATGAACTGCGGATGGCGGAGATACAGGCCAGTCGGATAGAAAGCCCGTCCATAAGAGACCGGTTCCAGCAAAGAGTAAGGAGGGCGATAGCCCAGGCCCAGGCGGATGAACCTGGTGCCTGGCAGGACGAGCACTGGTGGAAAGATTTTGTCCGCCAGGAGATGTGGAACGAGGCCATCCAACAGGAGGAGGACTGCCCTGAAGAAGCCCTTCCCACTTATACGGAGAGGTACGAGCACCAGTGGTACTTACGGGTGCCCTTTTTGGGAGAACAGCCCCGAGAGGAATGGCTGACAGAGCTAGGCAAACTGGTCCAGAGCGAAATTATACTGGACACCAGCTACAGAGCCTTCCAGTGGTTTACAGCCCAACTAATGCCGAGCACAGCAGACAGCGGCCCAACAGAAGGCTTTGACTACGGCGGCACAGGGCTGCTGTATACAAGGATGGGCAAAGACCCCAGTTTTGGGAACGACGCGGAGTGGCGGCGGGAACAGCTCCTGGACCTCCGGTATGAGGAACTGGAAGACCTTGACGATGACCATGAGACAGAGGAACTGGAGTTCCTGGTTGAGCAGGAATGGGAGCTCGAAAAGGCCTACAAAAGGCTGTTCGACGACGTTCCACAGCTAGGCCTGAGCCCCTTTACCTGGGACTGTCTGGCGGAAGAAGAGGGCAGTCAAAGTGACACAGAAGAATTGGAGCCCGAGGCGCTCCCTTGGTTCCCCCTCATGACCACGGCAGAGGAGGAAGCGCTGGCAACAGGGCGGAGTGCTGCTGGCCTCTCCCCAGACCCGGAGAAGGAGGATACCATTCTCCCGCAAGACGACACTGTGTCAGTATCTATCCCCCCAGCTGAAGCGCTGGCGACGGGGCAGAGCGCTGATGCCCTCTGCCAACCTTTCCTAATGGTCACAATGGATCCATGAGAGGATCCCCCCGGGCTGGTTTTCCCGCAGCCCATGACCCCACCAGAGATGGAGGACGCCATCCTCCCGCCAGAAGACACTTCGTCAGTGTCTTTCCACCCAGCTGAAGCGCTGGCGACAGGGCAGAGCGCCGCTGGCCTCTGCCCACTCCAAGTTGCACCAAGACGACCCGAGCAAGGATCTCCACGGGCTGCCGGCCCAGCAACTAATGACCCCACCAAGAATGGAGGACACCATTCTCCCGCCCTGAGACACGTCCCCAGCATCTACCCCTCCAGCAGAAGCGCTGGCAACAGGGCAGAGAGCAGCTGGCCTCTGCCCACCTTTTTCAGTCTGCCCAAAAGATTTCGGTGAGGACTCCCAGGGGCTGCCGGCACCACAGCCGATGACCCTACCCTTGACAAAGACCAGTTGGTCGAAACGTTGCCTTTCTTGATGTTGGATTAAATCCATTTGAAATCATTTTGTGGATGTTGGAGTTCTTTCTATTTTTTCTGATGACCCTACCCCGACTGGAGGACAACTGTTTCCCGTATACTACACCCGCCCCCCCAGCAGAAGAGCTGGCAACGGGGTAGAGTGCCGCTGGCCTCTGCCCACCACCCAATTTGTGTCCAGAGGATCCAGGCAAGTTTTTCCAGAGGGTGCTACCCTCCCGACCAATGGCTCCCCTAAGAATGGACGCCATTCTCCCGCAAGGAGGCACTTCCCCAGCATCCACCCCCCCAGCAGAAGCGCTGGCTTCGGGGCAGAGCATTTCCAACCTCTGCCCATCCTCCCAACCCGTTAGGCCGGAGGCCTCTTGCCTCACCTATTCCCCTCAACGGCTGGCCAGAGCACCAGGGGCAAGTGCAGTTGGCACACGTTCCACCCGGGTTATTGATACCCTGGGAGAAGGTACAGGCGGTACCTCTCCCCAACAGCGAGACGCTTCCCCAGGAGGGGACACCAGCAAAGGATTACACCAGCGACACGCCGGGCCCCAGAGAATAGGGCCCCTCGGACAGCGGGCCAGCCCACAAGTGGAGAAACCCGGGGGCTCGCCTCCTCCCGACAGACTATGGACCCACAACCCTGCAGCGACCGTCAGACCCCCACTGATGGTGCTTGTGCGCCAGCACCCTGGAACTTTGAGGATGGCGCAGAAAAGGGACAAAGTAGTGAGAAGTCTCGTCAGTGGCAAGCGATCCGTTTGGGATCTAAGCTTGCCCTGCCGTTCTGGAAGAGGGGACATATGTCATGGAGCTGACGTGGCGCTCCACGCTTCAAACCCCAAGAGGCTTTATGTTCATTTGTATCATGTGATTTTAAATATATTTTACAGTGTTTGGTTTTAGTTTAAATTAGTTTAGTGTAAAATGGCGTAGCTTTAGTTTTAAATATACTTCTATTTCTGTAGGTAAATGTGTTTTTGTGTAGCCAGTAAACAAGCTTTACTGCTGTGTAATTTATGCAACAGGGCTTTTCCCCTTATCTGGCTGCATGTTTGATTCAAGAAGTCTGGGACATTGTCTTTTAATCTGATGTGTTAGAACAATAGATTATGTAAATGTTGTGAGAGCTAAAGAACGTTCATTGTAAATATCTACCGGACATAAAATAATTAGTATTTTAGTAGGACGATGTGCGTCATTTATGCAAATTACGGCTGTTGGATCTCAGCATAAGTAGTGGCGTTTTTGTTCATTAAAGCTCAGACAGAGAGAGAGAGAGAATCCTGTTGGAACATACAGTCGCGTCTGGTGTCTCCTTCAACTACGCTACACTACACACTCAACCTCAGAAGGCACAGAGCAGCCTTCTGGAAATTACTAACGGCTCCAGGGCAGAGAAACAGAAGCAGGCGGGTCAGGCTGCTCGAGGCGCTGAGGACAACGAAGGGGTGTCTGGAGAGTCAGGACAGGTGGAAGGTCTATACTTCCACCAGCAGTTTTCCGTTTAAGCATGGTCACTTAAACTGTGCAATAGATTTGTCTTTTCTTATTCATTTGTACTTTTTTTTTTATATTTGTTTGACTGTCAAATAAACACATAAACCCCCCCCCCGGCTCCACCTTACTGGGACGTCTGGCATACCTGTGATTGTATATCCTTAAAGAGACAGTCGATTAAGTATGTCCTTGTGACATTGCACAATTTGTGTAAAATCACAAGCATCAGGGGCAGACTGGGCCGGGGGTCAAGGGGGCAGATGCCCCTCCGGCCGCTGCAATCCCTCTCCTTCTAAAAGCAGCCTGCCTTCCACATTAAAAACACGAGCTGGGAAGGCACGCTGTGTTAGCTCCTCCCCCTCACGTGATGCACTCCCCACATGTGATGCATAGAGGAGAGGAGGGCTTGGTAGAGAGTGAGAATGGAGCCTGCAGAGTGTGGATGTGGACAGAATAGCTGGAGGACAGTGGAGCAGCCAGGCCAGCCCAGGACACATCCAGCCAGAGAATCAATTAAAGGATTTAAGCTGATGGTGAGTGGGTGCTGCCCAATGTCTGACCTGGCCTGCTGACTGTGGGGGTGAAATTGAATAAATGGATGCTGGCTGATGGGGAGAATGAAGTGAGGGGGGCTGGATGCTGTGGTGGGGGAGAATGAAGTGAGGGGGGCTGGATGCTGTGGTGGGGGAGAATGAAGCTAGGGGGGCTGGATGCTACCTGATGGGGAGAATGAAGTTAGGGGGCTGGATGCTGGCTGATGGGGAGAATGAAGTGAGGGGGGCTGGATGCTGTGGTGGGGGAGAATGAAGTTAGGGGGGCTGGTTGCTGGCTGATGGGGAGAATGACATGAGGGGTGCTGGGTGCTGTGGCGGGGAGAATGAAGTTAGGGGGGCTGGTTGCTGGCTGATGGGGAGAATGAAGTTAGGGGGGCTGGTTGCTGGCTGATGGGGAGAATGAAGTTAGGGGGGCTGGTTGCTGGCTGATGGGGAGAATGAAGTGAGGGGGGCTGGATGCTGGCTAATAGGGAGAATGACATGAGGGGTGCTGGGTGCTGTGGCGGGGGGAGAATGAAGTTAGGGGGGCTGGATGCTGACTGTAATGGGGAGAATGAAGTGAGTGTGGGCTGGATGCTGTGGTGGGGGAGAATAATTTGAGGGGGGCCTGCTGTGGGGGAGAATAAAGTGAGTGACCTGGATGCTGTTGTGGGGGAGAATAAAGTGAGGGACCTGCTGGGGGAGGAGTGTAAAAAAGAATGGAATTGGTCTGGGGGGAGTGGAATGTGGGGGGGGGGGGAGGTGTAAAAAAGGCTGTGGTGGAGCTCTATGATATACATACCGCACATTACTGTGAATTTTATTGCTGCGGAGCTCTGTGATATTCTCATACACACTGCACATTACTGTGAGTTTTATTGCTGTGGAGCTCTGATACAGGAATGTGCGTGCGGCTTGTGTGAGTGTTCACAGCAATAAAACTCACGCTCATACACAGCGCACATTACTGTGAATTTTATTGCTGCGGAGCTCTGTGATATTCTCATACACACTGCACATTACTGTGAGTTTTATTGCTTTGGAGCTCTGTGATACGCTCTACATGCCGCACATTACTGTGAGTTTTATTGCTGTGGAGCTCTGATACAGGAATGTGCGTGCGGCTTGTGTGAGTGTTCCACAACAATAAAACTCACAGTAATGTGCGCTGTGTATGAGCGTGAGTTTTATTGCTGTGGAGCTCTGAAACGCTCATGCAAACTGCACATTATTGTATCAGAGCTCCACAGCAATAAAACTCATAACCACCACATATTACTGTGAGTTTTATTCCTGTGCAGCTCTGTGATACGCTCATACACACTGCACATTACTGTGAATTTTATTGCTGTGGAGCTCTTTGATACACTCATAACCACCACATATATCACAGACCTCCACAGCAATAAAATTCACAGTAATGTGCGGTGTGTATGAGCGTGAGTTGTATTGCTGTGGAGCTCTGTGATATGCTCATACACAAGGGCATAGGTTGCTGAACTATGGGCCTCTGGGTTCTACTTGCCCCCTGGGCCAAAAGTTGCCAGTCAGCCCCTGACAAGCATGCAATAGAATGCTGTAGATTAGAACGTGGTAAACATTTCAGTTTGACCACCGCACCATAAAGTACCTTCCTCTTCACACCTTATAACTCATTATCAATATACTGGCAGAACATCAATCCAGCCAGTCTGGGGTCTCCAAAGATATGCCTGGCACTGGAACAAATATTTTATTCTAATCCAGAAGCTCTTGGGGACCATTGGCAAAATGTAGTTAATTTTAGAGCACCATGTGCTTTATTTTTTATTTTAAATCTAACACCTATGAGTGGAAGGATGCCACTGCACGGGTTAAAGGGACACTGCCACTTACAAAAGCTGTAACTAGATTACTTATGCATTACAAACAAAACCCCCTTATAAAGCGCAAGCTGCCTTTTGTTTTTAGTAATTGCATATAAAAAGGAAAAATAAATTTAGTTTTTTTTATCTCCCGTTTCGATTTTGTTGGTTTTTCCCATGAAGCAACATTTACCAAAATCTGTGCAAAAGATTTACTTTGTGGCTGTGCTTTATCTTATACAGCATTTAACTTGTTAATGAGGTGGAGAAGGGAATGTTTAAATAAGGCAGCAGAGAGTGTATTGTTTTGCCAGGGCTACACAAGATAAGAGATTACAGCAGAATGAGAGAAGACAGGGAGTTTAAACGATTTCTAATATACCATCATCTTGTGATGTCCTTTGAATACATCCCGCACAATACAATGATTTGAGTCAGTGAGTGACCCATAGACTCCATTCTGTGGCCAAAACCACCCAGTAGGAGCAAGTGATGTAAAGATACTGTGGGGAGCAGTTCACAACACAAAAGATAACAATATGGATGCACCCAATGACACATATAGAGTAAAATATTTTCTTAACATACATGTAAGTGATCAGCAACCTAAAATAAACAGAGTTAGGACATTTCATTTTTTGGTGGTAGCGGCCCTTTAAGTTTACCTTTTTGATTCTCTGTCATACTCCTCACCAATCCATATATAAGGCTGAGCATTCAGGAGACACGAAACATCAAGCTCTTGTACGTCATGTGTTGAGGCCAAGACAATTTCGTTGCCGTTTACCTGAAATATAGTTGCAGATGTGTAGATGGTTTAAAACCACAAGAAGATCACACTTTACAAAGGTTGACAGATATGGTTATTATTATTTACTAAGCGCCAACACATTACGCAGCGCTGTACAATGTGTAATGGGTAAAGACAGGACAAGTCTACAATATATGGTTAATACCTTGTTCACGGCAAAAGCCATAATGATGTCAGACTCCTTGTGAATCACCTTCGCTTTTCCTCCAGGATACCCTAGATCAGCTTCCACCTGTAACGTATTAGATATGTCACAATTTTAGACTATACGAAAGTGTTCATTTTTAAAAAGGACAAAAATACATATGGAAAACATCAAACATACGTGCATCATTTTCACTTGTTCCAGCAATTTTAGTAGATTATGGAAGGTTAGAAGAGATAACTGAAGCAGAAAAAAAAAAAAATTCTTTGAGGTTAGTATTTTGTAAGTTTATATTAATAAAAACACAGGAAAGATCGTTTTTTTGCTGTTGCCAGGTACTCCATTGTATAGGATTCTATTCGATTCCTTCAATACTTTTCAAAACGAGTTTGGAAAGAAAAAAAGGAAGCAATTTCAATCCAAATATAAAGAATAGAGCACATATTTCATGCCTCCCATTTAAATAGCCCAGAGATATATTTTTTTTATACAACAATGGTCGCTTAAATAAATGAAAATTAAGGGCAAACTGACAGCTTCAGCTCATTATGATGTATTGAGATAAAGAAAACCTGTCAATGAGAGACAATGCTTTTCATCAATGTTCAGCTTGTATATTGGGGACATGTTCAGTAAAAAAAATAAAACCAAAATGAAGATGAAGTGTTAAAGCTGGACCTGACTGACTGCAGGGGTCCTCAAACGACAAAAAACAAAATTTGCAACAACGGATGTGCTGACTACAGAAACTATTGGAACGGATCCCCAAACCCCCATCACACCAGTATAATGAAAACGTTGAACTTTTTTACATAAAATGCTGGAACCAGTGAAAGTTTAAGAATATGCTCGAGGAGGAGCCCATGGAAACATACTACCTTATTTTTCTGAAGATCTGCTATGGAGTTAACTTTGAAACGCTCCGCACGGTCTTCTACATACTACATGACATCACACAGTCACAAACACAAAACAACATGCACAAAAAACACAAAATAAAAGAAATGAGACATTGATTGCTACTGGTAAACAAACTTGCTAGCATGAAGAAAGAAAAACAAAAACAACAAAACAACACTTTATGGGCCTTTAGTAAGCCATACTTAGCGCATGTTTACAGCAACCACAGCACAAAGGAAAGATGAAAAAAATGGTAAATAATCACAAACGATACAATGGAAACATCCTACTCCTATGGACATTTCCATGGATGTACACTTATTCCTGAATGTTTACTATGTATGTGAGCCATTCAGAAATTTTAATTTCAGATGGCATATTTTACTTTATAGATGATGGCATGCTCTAAACAGGGCATTATCATGAAGAAAGAATCATCATTCATTTTCAAAGGATTAAGCACACGGTTTGTACAAAAAAGATCTTTTACGTTGTTACTTTATACACCTAATAGAAGGCTGAATAGGAAGATTGAGTCTATTTGGCATCATTTCTGTAGCCCATCTTTGCAAATCTCCCATGGACTCAATGCGGGTAAAATATAGAAAACTGCTGTGAGATTAAGGTGAAGATGCCAAGAGATGAAGACCCAGTGGAAAGCAAACTGGAGAAAACAATATTAACAGCTAAACAACACCATGTGTTACAGAATTATTTTTTTTAAATTCTGTCATGATAATACCCCATACATTTTTGATTAACAAAGTAAACATAGAAAGTTTCATAGAAGCGGCGATAGTGGTAAAGAGCAGGGAACACAATGCACAAAATGTACCATAGAAGTCCTGAGCTCTTTCAAATATTTTTTTTTGCATATTTTGTAAGTAAAAAAAACAAAAGAAATCTGATTTTCACCTCGCTTTGCTTTCTCTTCTTGGTAAAGATATATCTTATAAAGCATTCCTGTAGAATTTCCTGTTTGACTAGGTAATGCCAGAGTCTTTTAACAGGAAAAGCAGAAAAATCTCTGGACCTAGAATGCCAAAACGCAGAACATTTGGGTTAGAATTAAAACCATGGTACAAAAAAATAGCCTGTGAATACAAACTGCCGCATGGGAATATGCACACACATATTTTTATAGGTCCGTATGAATCAGAGACTTGCTTGCCCTTTGAGATCTTATGTATGCAATTCACCAGATGCAAAGAATTCAAGGCAACCAATGAATACGGCCTAAAAAAGTCTATAGGGTCTGTTCACGAAACATTGAGCCAAAACAAAGATTACACCCCCATTAGTATCTTATTGGTTTGTATTGATCTCGACCCCCCAAACATAAGAAAAAGTGGCCAACAAATCATTTTAGCAAAAAATTCTACACACAACCAAAGATTGAACATTAGCAACATTATAAAACATAAACCCACAGAGCAAATGGAGTTTGAGCCAAATAGGTTATCAAATTACTGAACAACCGTTAGAGGTCTCTTACTTGAATGGGGTGTTCTCCGGGTCCAGCATTGCCTTGTGACGCAGAATAGCTGGTCCAGCTCCTGCAGCTAATTCACTGGGATAAATATTTATGTAGTTGGGTGGTGGACCTTCAAATTGATCCATTCTTTCATGAAGAATTTGCTCCCAGTTCTCCAGGTTTTTGACAACCGCAATTCCCAGTGGAGAGGTCACAGGAAGATCTAAAAAGATGTACCCAAATTAAGAGTCGTATGCAACAGAAAGTGCGATCTTCTAAATCTGTATGTATTAAAGCTACATCAACATCATGAACGAATGGAGAGTCTGACATCCCTACTGAAAATCAAAACCATTTTAGTGGAAAGGGACAGGTTACTCCCAGAGCCCCCAAAATATATCACCTGCAATCTCCAGACCAGCTATAGGAAAGAAGCTCTTCAGGTTATGGAGTGCAAGTTTCACCATCGCCAAACGGATTAGAGTCCAACTGCAAAACAGAACGAGAGATAAGAGTTAGGGTCAGATTCTGGAGCATTGTTTCCCAAACCTGTCCTCGGGACCCTCGACAAGGCTAGATTTTGCAGATCACCTTGGGGAAATAGAGACTGAATCCTGCAATCACTGAACAGCAAATCATATCACCTGTGCTTCAGATATCTGGAAAACCTGGCGTCTCAGCTGGTCCCGAGGACAGGTTTGGGAAACGCTGTTCTAGAGCCTGTATTCAAGTTCACCAACATTTTAAAACGATTTATTGGTCCGATGACAAAGGCACCAGACATCAGCCACTGACAATCACTGCTATGTTTGTGAAGGGTTCCTGCAGCTTGAGAGTCTAATTGCTCCTAAATTGTAGAGCGGTTTGTAAAAGGCCCAACAGAGACATAACGCAAGCTTATAGTCAATAATTGTACCTTGAGACCCCAAAACACCATATCAAAAACTGACCGTCACCATCCTGATTTTACCTGTACGAGCTGGAATTTGTGTGCTCCTGTATCTGTGTGTCCGATAGAAAAGCATCCTCATCTTCGTCATCGTCACTTGGAACGCTTTCATCAGAGTCGTAAATAAGGCCACTGTCTGACAGAGGGAGAAATGGCTGCAACATAGAAGGATGGAGTCCCATTTCAGGCGATTGAAAGCTCCAGAGAAAACATGTACGTGGAGATAATATTTCCACAACAGTGAGTAAAGAAATAAATCTAGTATAACTTGACACATCTTAACATAGACAGAAATTTCATTATATCAAGGGTCAGCAAACTTGGCCCTCCAGGTGTTTTGGGACTACATTTCCCAGGTGGCTCAGCCAATATGACGAGAACCTGAGCATCATGGGAGATTTAGTATGAGAACATTTGGAGTACCAGGGCTGCACAACCTTGCATTATGTATTTCAGACATAATGGTAGCACTGGGTCTTTTTCATAATAATATTATGAAAAATGTATTTTAATGTTTCTATTACCATTAAAACAGGGAAGTTAAACATAGTAATATTTTAACATTGAATATAAATATTCCTTTATAGAATGAAAGCCATCCTGTTAAAATTCCATGAAAAAAATAATAGATGCCAAAAAACAATTTGTAACAGTTTTATGTCTTTCCACCGCAAAATGTCACGGTTCCATCTGACGGATAAAAACTGAGGCAAAGAGAAAGTACAAGTATAACCTTCAGATATTATGTCTGTTGAATGGAAGCAGACAATGATATTTTACATTAACCCACTTTAAATTTAAAAGTGTAACAATGGGCATCGCAAATTGATTTGCTATTTAAAGTGCAATACCCATACAAATAATAAACCGTTATAAAATAGAAATTTAACAGAACGACTAGGCATATCACCGCCAACCTCGATATTCAACCTAAACTTCAACCTTATTTACCAGTCCTAGCCTTGCCTCATGCCTACAGCCTTCACACTGCTGACAGTATTTCTTCTAAAATTCAAAGTGACCCCATCTGGCATACTCGGCCATCCTGAACTCCATAAAAAGCAACCTGACACTCCTCCACTTCACCCCATATTTTAATACTCTCCCGCCACTGGATGTACCATGAAGACGCGGGGCATACTAGCACTCCCCCATTGACTTCTATAGGGCACCAAGGCCCCACCCAGCAGACAACCGTCCTCCTGCAGCCAATGAAATGACACACCCGCTGAAGAAGCCAGTTCGCGGGGTGTATTAGTACACACGGCTGGCTTAAACACCTCCCGCCAGGCACCACTCGTCCGGTGTTATGGGGTTAAAGAGTTCAGGGGACCTGAGAAAGAGGAGGATACTCCACACACTTTGGCCACTTTAAAAATCTAAAGTAGTCAGGGTGTAAAATATCCCGTTAAGTGGAACACGCAAGACCAGCATTCCAGCAATTTATTTTCCAGCACATAGAAAGCAGAGCTTATTCAGTCGATGTTGAACGTCTTCTTGTTAACTGACACATACATCAGGATATCCTGATAAAAGTTACTTGTTAACTAAAATGTACAAAGTTGACTGAATAAACTCTGCTTTCTATATGCTGAAAAAGAAGTCACTTGAGTGTAGGTCTTTGTATTGCTTTGTCTTTGCTTATTATAGCACCAGGCCTGGTTTGGTATTGGAGTCCTTGTGTGCAAGAATATTGCCATATATACATTTTTACATGCACGCAAACACACTTTGATGCTGGTTGGATGCGGGTTAAAAATAAATACAAAAAAAAATAATAAGAGTTTAATCTTTGCAGATAAGTTCCTGGAAGAGTTTTTAGGTTTGTATTGTATCTTAACACATTGTACTTACTTCTGTGAGGGGGGAGGGTAAGTATTCAAATACATTAAAGGAAATTTTACCTTGGCGACAAAATAATCCCACATGCTTAATTCAGGAGGGATGAATTTTTCTTTGTAAGTTGGTCTTTCGGCAGGAACTGGTGGTGGAACAGTGACATCCTTTACTGGTCTACCAGGAACCAGCATTCTCATATTAAACCTCCGGCGATGTTTATCGATCTCATCTGACAAGACTGGAATTGCTGTGTGAAGACAGGAGTAAAAATAGTAAGCACATTTTCTTTTGCTTCAGCTTTCCAAACGGATTTGCAAAAGGAAAAAAAAGGGGCAAAAGATTAAAAGAAACTTTATAATATATAGTCACACCGTGCTGAGTCACGGCAGTAAAGAAAAAAAATAAGCTCTTTTAAGAATACAAAGCAGAATGTACACACTGCAATCACCACACTCGTTTCTCACCACATATCTGAGACTCATGTCCCATATCAGTGAGAGAAGCACTTCCTTTTCGCTCATGTAAAACAGCAGCAGGTGCTGGGTTATCCTCATTAGGCGATGGAAGAGCACACTGTGATTCGTGCTGGTCAAAACTTTTTGTCCTACCTAGGTGAAATACACACATTTTTCACATGTGATAAAATCTAACTATATACACGTCGCCGAGTGACTTGCTTTAAGAATCCACGTCTCCTTTGTTGTCATATTAAGGGACATCATAGACACCACAACTACTTCAAAATTATTCGGATGGCTATAGCGCAAGGACTCTGTCCCTGCAGTCCCAGGTTCCAAAACTATTTAGGGGTTATTCAAGAAGCACTGGCGTCTGCAGATTGGGAGTTTTTGATCTCAAGATGCTCTGTCAGATAAATTGAAACTTATTTTTATGCAATTCATATTATGAAATTACTGATAAACTAAACTATAAAACTAAAAAATAGTAGCCCATGGCTACTCAGTGAAGGTGTGATTTTAGACGAAAAAATAAAGTCAAATACAGAAATACTCAAGTACCTGGAACAGGCTCAGGTGTTTTTTTTGGCTTCACAATAAGCTTCACTCCACCTCCAAAAACTGCTGCCCACATTCGACTGTTCAGTGGGTGAGCTGCAAGCCGAAATAATTCAGTGCTGGAGTCTGTGGCGAGGGCATGTATCAAAAGGCTTACAAATACGGCTACAACAGCTTCACACAGCATAATGTTTAGCTTGGGCTGATCTTCATCTTGGGCAGTGGCGAGGAGGTTTATTAAAGAGCTGACACCTTTAAGAAGGGGACAAAAACACTTCAGTACGACATATACTTCTAACACCTTATAAGTAATACTGCGTCTGAGTTTTTAAGGGTTTTCCAAAAACCCCAGTAAGATAGAAAATCCCAATGAACATGCAGGTAGACACATTTACATTAAAGAATACCTGGCCATGATGCTGGAGATGAATTTGGCGTGGCATGTTCTTCAATGCTCTCTGTCCTCAGTCTACGTCTTTCACTCAGTAAAAGACCCTGGTAAACCATTCCTGTAAACTGATTTGCTTCATTCTGACAGCTACAAAAAGGTGCACACACACACGAGAAAAAACAAAACGTAAAAAGCCCACATTAATTACTACAACATGGAAAACTCGTGAAAACAATTTAAAATGCTCAGGTTTTCTAGTTCAAATGATTTGGGTTGACAGAACATTGAATTTAAATTGTTAGGATCAATATAGCCATATAACTGCTACATCAATTTATAGACTATTAGAGCAGCATATTATTCTTTTATGAAGTGTGTGCTGGTTTTCCTTTGGGCTGCAGCAGGTCAGCCTTCAAATCAAAATAGAACATTGCAAAACGTAAAATTAATTTATATCTTCCAAAATTGATCTACATTTTACCAAATAAAACCATGCATTTCCCAAGGGCTTCACTGTATTAGTACTGGAACCCAAGTGCAGACAGAAGATTAAAGGAGTATATGTCAGATCATAAATGCTTTCATGAAGGTCAAGACTTCAAGTGCACTAAACAGAAGGCCGCTTCTCAGAGCTCTGTGCTTTGCATTTTCATTTAATGGATTAGAGAGGAGAATAAATCTCTAGTACTGTACTTTGAAAATAACTTTTTGATCATGAGCCTATGCAGAAAAGCTATTCACAGTTATGTGCATTGCGCAGTTGTCTGTACCAATGATCTTATACAGATAATGCCTTTAAACTCTACGCGTTACATGGACACTGTAACCCAAGGCTGTCAGATATTGAACATGGCTTGATATTCTAACGAAGTGGAAACTATTGTTTAAAATTCAGATTTTTTTTTTTAGATTTTTTTTGGAGAAAGGATTTTACCAGGAAGGATACATTGAGATTCCTCTCGTTTCAAGTATGTCCTGGGTGGCGAGTATGTACCGTTAAGTGTCCTTGGGCAAGACACCTAACTGGAGAGGTGCTCTTGCTGGGATTCAAACCTGTGTCTCAACAGTCACGGAGCAGTGATGTTACTTCTACTCCACCCAGCCGGCACATACTTAGTGTTTTAAAAAGGAATCCACTTAACACACCACTGTAGACCAAAACATAAGGGCCATAAATGTACCTGTAGCTGTGACTGTCACACAGTGCTTGGTATATAGAAGCAGAAAGGGAAGCTGCCAACAGGTGAAGGGTATAGACCTTGAATAAAATATGCAATTATTAGTATTTAAACAAATTCCCTTTTCCAAACTCATTCACAGCACACGTTATTACCATCAGCAAATACATACATTTAAAAATACGCGTATATATTATCAATAGAGAATATAAAAAACAGAATGGTTGCACTCAACCTGAACATGCATTTTTCTGTAAAGATGCTTTGAGACCAATGAACAGAACATATCGAATTCAGACTACTCAACGATGGGGATTTGGTTACAAAATCTGATCATAATGACTGCTCTTATGTGAATAATCCAATTAGGAAGTACATCCTCCTAGGGCTCTTTGCAGTGTAGGACCTGCCGTGATGATTTATTAACATATGTGGTAACCCATAGGAGTCCCAGGAGTGTTGTTTTCTTGGATATGCTGGATAATTGAAGACAAGAGCAATGAGCAATGTTGCGATGAAGTCCTCACGTGCAAGAAAGAATGCTTGTTTGACATGTATAAAACGGTCCAGGCGCTCCAGCTTAATAATTCAACCCAATATTTTGGCCCAAAAATGCATAAATAATAAAAGGTGGGGTAAATCTCTCCGTTAAATCTAGAAATAGTTTATTTTGTCTGCAATCTGTATGTCCTAAAGAAAGCTCCTGGAAGGAGCCGAAACGTTGGCTTTTTAAGCGACTTAAATTTCAAACAAATATACCCTATAATCATTAAGGGGTGGAAAATTAAGTAATTAAAATCCATGTAAATTGCACAGTAGACAAAAAACAAACTAGAGCCGTTGTGCACAATGCATGCTTTATAAGCTCCAAAAAGCTGCAAGTTCAAAAACCAACATAAATATCCAAAGCACTCCAGCATTTTGTAGGGAAACGTTTTACTACTCTGGATAGATGCCTGAATTGTCACTTGCCTGAAAGAAGATAAAGGTTGTGCACCATACAGTAAAACATGCAATACTGACAGACAACAGAACAGTTTGACTTGAGTGGAAATCGATCCCATTATGCCTAGGTCACAGGGTTGTGCAAACTCTGCCCCCCCCCAAATAGGCTTCTGAACTACAACTCCCATGATTCCCTGGCCATCTATAACATTGACAGAATTCTGGGAATTGTAGGCATGAACATCTGGGGAGGGTGGCGAGTTTGACAGGCCTGGCCTAGGATTTTCCATTGATCTCCAGCTATTGTTTACTTGCAATGGAGTTTTAACTCTTGAAAAGGAGTTCTTTAACGTGTGTTAAATTACCTTTATATTTTGGTCCTCTGGATGGGGAGGATTTTTCATTTGTACAATCGTGTACAGAATGTCATGGATGTGATTGTTTAGGTAGAGCACAGGATTAGCAATGACCGTTTTCGTCACTGCAATGCTCGCCGAGAGCAATGGCAAGGTTGTAGGCAGTGGCAGGGGTGACTGGAGCTGCTTTACGGTTGTTTCCTGGGTGGAAATAATAGAGAAATTTCCTTCCATGAACAGATGCATTATTTACTAACTTTTGTAAGGTTTACATTTTGCTGTGGAATAAAATTGTACACACAGGATAGATTTCCTTATTAGGTAAACAGCTTTCACGTTCAAACCAAAAATACGTTATGAGCCCGTGGGAACATCTATTTTAATACCACATACAGTGTTCCCACCAGGTAAATGGGATCGGCATACAGGGAGCACACCCCTACACAGTAGAAGGATGGTTAACCATTTCTTTCCTAATTTCATGGTCCATTTTTGGTGAACAAAGGTGCAAAAACAACGCACAGCTTACAAAATCTATCACCATTCAAATTCTTCACCTCTAAGATTAGGGCAACATAAGCACTCAAACGTTATCTTATACATCGTAACATGATCGTATGAGACATTCTAAATCTAGCTGTAGTTTTGTATAATAAAGTGTTTGAATTCTACTTCCATCGTCCTTTATTGATGCAAGTAAAACATACGACTATGAACGTCATGCACCTCTACAATGCTACGCCAGTGGGATGTAGGATAAGAGCTTTGTGTTTCAGTGCCAATCTGTGCTGTACTTTCACAGCCTTCAACTTTTTCAAGTGCAGCTACTTCACACCACAACTGCATAGACTATGCCTGTTCAAGGCTACATAATCAGCACTATTAATGCACATGTGAGGTCAAACACAACACTTCATGGTCAGAGAATGCTCGTTAGACGATCTCATTAAAACCCCTACCAGGTTTCTCCTACTTCTGCATTTCAACAGAAGCAAATGGATATTTATAAGAAAATGTTACGTTAAGACTCATTAAAATGCTGCTCAGGCTTCGTATAACAGACATGTTTTACAACTATGCTTTTTCCCTTTTGTAACAGGGTGAGATATTCACACTTGGCTAAGAAAGTGTTCTGGCAGAGTAGGTTGGGGCAATTATTTTACCAGGTTACTTCTAAAATATAGAAGGGGTGGGGGGGGGGGGTCCAAGAAAACCAGGAGACAAACACCCTCTTAAAGAAGAAAAGTAGGACAAAATTGCATTAAAATAGTGTTCTAGGTAAGAGTTTCCCAAACCTGTCCTCAGGTCCCACTAACAGGTCAGGTTTGCAAGATATCTGAAGCACAGCACAGGTGATCGGATTTGCTGCTCAGGGATTGCTTGAGCCAGTATGAACTTGTTCGTGTGTCCGAAGGACAGGTTTCGGAAACGCTGATAACCTGAATACAGATAATCTAGAACAATTTGTAAAGCATCTAAAACGAAAAAGGTCTGATAAACAAAAGGTAACTCTGGGGACATGATCTCTCTGGGACCTTTTGTGCATGCACCTTCAAGAGATCCAATGTAGGTTTACATGTTTTAAGGACGGCTGGGCTGTGGTTCATAAATTGGGAACCAAGGCCGGTGTCAGACGAGCGTACTACGGGCACGCGAACTGACGCGCCTCCCGATTGTCCGTTGCAGCGTTGCGACAGGGTGGGCTACACGGTGTAGCGCACGCACAACGGACGTGCTGAAACCCTTCCCTTTCGAAACGCTACGAGAGGTGCTCAACAGGGCTGCAAAGCACGATCCTTCATAAGAGGGTCGAGCTTTGCAGCACCAAGCGCTCTAATTGCACTCAGCAAGGTGGTCAGACGGGCATCCGAAGTGGAAGGAACGTCCACTCTCACGAACGGTCCTTCCACTCTGAAGTGCCCTCACCTGAGACCGGCGTAAGGGCTCTGTACCATAGTTCGTGCTAAAATGGGTATAACTGGAAAAATCTGCACTGCAGATTTCCCTGTAGCGTCCCCATTTTAGTATGATATTCCGGGGCAGGTGCTACCTCGGCACCTCTCCCCAGAAAGCAGCGCTAACCTGTGTTATACTCGCAGCAGTGATTCCGCGACGCCGCGTATATCACCTCCTGGAGTCCATAGGACTCTATGGAGGGTTGCGCTTCGGGGCCGCAAGCTTTGTGTGATCTCGCGAGATTGTGCAGCGCCGCAGAGTGGCCGTAGAGGGAGCCTGGGAACTATTTCTTGCTAGTCTCACTCGGTCAGAAGAAGTGTCGGGTCATGATAGGGGAGCATGGGATTTATTGGGGAGGGTGTTAGGGGGTGCTAAATGATTTTGCAAATGGCACTATACCCTAGTGAACGTTACGTGTTTAGTGGGACAGCAGACATTTTGAAGAAATCTATTATTCTAGCACAGATTTTAGATTAAAAACATGGGGATCCCTTGCCTCTGTGTTCTCTAGCTTAGTGCATAACATCAACTTAAAACAGTGGGAGGTCAACACAGAAGAGCTGTCATGCCATATTCAGCTATGCCCTAAGGAAACTATATCCAAAGTCCAAACACACAGTACCTGTTGAGACTCTTGCAAGAGAAATTTCAGCTCCATCCGAACGGAGGCCAAACCACCACCCTGAGCGCCGTGTAAACTGCAGTAGCTTAGGAAAACCCTTAGAAGAGCTTGATTCTTCTGCAGCCAGAGTTTACGTCTCTCAGCATGCTCTCTCTTCACTTGCAGTCTGCGACGCTCTATTTGGTGGCGCTCGTAAGAACCAATGTCTGTTTTGTCAGCCAACTCTTGACTGTCTAAAATGTCGCTCTCTGAATGGGTTTCCGTTGCATAGTCTTTAGTGTCGGCTTCACTATTGAATACTTTGTGCATTGCGGCAATCTCCTTTTCCAACCAGTTGTACAGCTGGAACCTCAGTTTTCCTCCATCTACTTCATGGCCAGTGGCCAAAGTTCTTAGCTCGGTCATGAGAATCTTCAAACAGGCTCGAAATTTAAGCTGTTCAGCAATCACATCAACTTCATTCACCACTGGTTTTATGGTTTCAACCGACTGCGTTTCAGGGCTGGATTCCTGTTTGTTTTGATCACTTTGCACCAAATCTAAGCTTTTTAATACTAAACCTCCACCGCCATCATCATCATCATCATCGTCTTCATTTCCTTGATCATCTTCCCAGTCAAGCTGCAGGGACTCATCTTCGACTTTCAAACTCGGTATTCCCCAGTCAACGCCTGCTGTAGAGTCATCATAGTTTGAAGATTTTGTGATGGCTGAAGATGGAGTCAACCAATCTGAATCATTCCCCTCTTCTAAATGATCGTGCTTGGATATGGATTTTAAACTGTTCTGACCAGCGGAACTCAAGCTCACATCCTCTGCGTTATTATTAGGCATTGCAGTGGTAAGCTTTGGGATCTTGGAAAGCACTTCCAGGGCAAGCACTGGGCAGCCAACCTTGAAGTGGGCATTTGCAGTGGTAAAAAACAATTTCCTTTCAATGAGATTGATTTCATCCACATAATTTCTTTCAGTCTTCATGCTAAGGGTGGCCAACGTAGCCTCGGGAGTATTGAAACGTCTACGTATCAGTAGTGGGTGGGTCCGTAAGTAGTTGTAGAAACTAAATACCACTGGATTACACGATTTGATCAGTACTAGAGAAAAGAGACAAATCGTTAAACTCATGCAGCCTTAAAAACATGGAAACAGAATCATCAAACCTAGCTTCATATAACTCATGGTGTAATCTAGAAAGCACATGTGGGGGGGAACCAAGATTTATATTGAAGATTATTAGAATGCTGGCCAAAAATTGGCCATGGGGATTAACTGTACAATATTGAGCATAGCTGGAAGATGAAAAAGCTTTTATATTTTATGACAATACATTCAGGAACTCCAATAGAATAACGTGCACGTTTTCTTTAAGCACCACTCTGCAATGCAGGCAATAGCTTTAAACATTTCAGCTTTATTTATTTTTAACAGCAGTGAAAAAAATTAATTATAAATGGACAAAGTATTGTATCTTAAGACAAACATAAAAGTCAGACCATGGACCATACGGCTCTGCGATGCGTACTCTGGCAGTCAATGGACAATAGCGTGCCACATATAAGGAGTCATTCACTAGCCATTATTCTTTCATTGAAAGAAAAGGTGGTTTTATTTTGGCAAACTGGTGGATGAAATCGAGAAGTCACCTTTCAAGAACTGCCACCGTAGTTTGCCAATCTTTCCACCATAGTTTCTTCTGAGGTTGCCTAGCACTCCTCTCAGTATTGTTTTAAATGGAGTTCCCACCACGTTTTTTGTCCTAGTAATTTAGCGTACACGTCCGTCACCATAGTTTCCAGTGGAAGTTCAGTGTTGTCACAGTAATTTGTATGGGAGGTCTATGGATATCGCCAATTTAAAATCGTCACAGTATATCCACCAGTGTTGCAAAATAACGGTAATTGGACAATAGCCCCAGTTTATGCATTTTAAATGTATGTATAACTATGATACTGTTCTTCAGCACTGGTCACCATTGTTAGCAGCAACGTCACCTGTTTTGATTTTCTTTTTGTGCATTGCCAAAGTTCACCAACAATAAATTACTTGCTTTGCTTTGTGAATTACCCTTACAGCAATAATGTTTAAAGGACACACTTTAAAAGTCAATGCAAAAAATAGAATTCTATAATATTAACGTTACTCACTGGGATTTTCATCCTCTTCTTTAGGGGTTTGCTCTAGTAAAGTGTCCAGTGCCTTAGTGTAGTCTTTCATGATCCAGTAAGCAATGCTTCTCAAGAAAGGATCAGGGTGCAGTTTTGTGCAGCAGAAACCAGAGCCATCTTTGTTGCAACCCAGCATTCTTTCATATAGGAGAGACTCATAGGTGGAAGATTTTTCAAATTCTGATTCGTATAATCTTGAAATTACCATTGCCAACTGAATGTCTTCCATTTTTTCCAGACAAACCTAAAACAGATATGTTGAAAATATTTTGAATGCATGTCAAGACTGTGTTAACCTGTGACAATTCTAAACACATATATGTGTTTTGACAAACCTCAATAGCATCTTTGAGAGATCCAGCCAAAAGAAAGAAAGCTGCAGACTGCTCAAAACGCTGCTTTCCTAGCAAAGAGAAGGCATTCTTCAGAGCTGCTTTCCGCCACCTATCTTCCTTAAAGTTACGGCTAAAGAACTGCGTCATTTTTTCATCATGTTGAGATCTGAAAAGGAATATGCATTAGAACACTATAGCTTAATTTTATACCGAGACACAAAAAAATAAGTACTGTATCCGTATGTAACGGCAGATGAACCTTAAATGAGGGGAACATTCTATTTTCTTAAATTTTTAATACATTAAGGGCCCTATTACATTCTTTGCACAACTTCGTCCACGCAGCGCAATTTTTTTTGCGCGCAGCATTAAGCGTTATCGTGCGAAAACTAACGGTGGTATTACGATACGAACGCATTTTCTCATCCATCAAAAAATAACATTCGTAAAAATGACGCGCAAAACGAAGAGTGATACGCGCGCAGTAACGTAGTGCACGTAAATCAGAATGCGGACTGTTTTTTCCCAGGATTCGGCCAATCAGAATAAAGAACCTTAATTGACTCACTTAAGTTTTTGCGCCTGTCAAAGTAAATCTGAGTATACATGCTGCAGCAATAAAAAAAACATGCACAAATTCACAATTTTATTGTTTGGGTATGTGTAACTACAGTTGTGTTCAAAATTATTCAACCCCCACTGAAATTGAGTGTTTTGGCCAGTTTGACATTGATTTTGATCATTCAGTCATCTTGCTTACAATTAAATCAAAGAGGCACGTGTAGGTCAGACAAATATAACATAACATTTATAATGAAATAACCACAAATGTCTTTTCTGTGCTCACATCATTATCAGTTTTATTCAACCCCCAAGTGACATTCAATCTTAGTACTTATAACTGTAAAAGGATGTTGTACTAACAGCTTTTAAACGTGAAGCATAGCTTGACACAAGTGTCTTGCAGCGATCTACGGGTATCTTCGCCCATTCGTCATGGGCAAAAGCCTCCAGTTCAGTCACATTCTTAGGCTTGCGCACTGCAACTGCTTTCTTTAAGTCCCACCAGAGGTTCTCAATCGGATTTAAGTCAGGTGACTGTGATGGCCACTCCAAAATGTTCCAGCCTTTAATGTGCAACCATGCTCTAGTGGACTTGGAGGTATGCTTGGGATCATTGCCCTGTTGAAAGGTCCAACGTCTCCCAAGCCTCAGGTTTGTGATGGACTGCATCACATTGTCATCCAATATCTCCTGGTACTGAAGAGAATTCATGGTACTGAAGTGGAATCAGGCTGGAAGATGGTTGCCATTATGAGCCAGGCGGCCATCTTGTTCAGAATATTGGTTCACTTGAAACTAACTAGGTAGATTTAGAATTAAGCTTACATAGAATCTTAGGAATTTGTTGTACTAACAGAGAAGCAATTAAAATAAGGGAAGATCCGGCCTGCTCTTGGCAGAGAGAGACAGGATGACGAATGGATACATGAAGGTCACAAAGGCCTGCAGAAGAGACAAAGAGAGCGTAGAAACCAGACCATGTCTTATCTGAAATAAACAAGCACAGCCAAAAGGGAGGTGGGCACGGCCCAGATTGAGTGCGGCAGCAAATCACAAACTGTCAGACTAACATGAAGTTTGCCAATTTACGGTCAATGTATGGAATGCCTTTGTATTAACGATGGGAGGCATTAACCCACGTGGGGTGGAATAAAGTGTCACCGGGAGGTGGGCTAATTGGGATGTACCTAATTATGTATTCGGGGTATAAAACCCCTCGTCGGGGTGAGAACGAGGCTCACTCTTTGCGATTTAATCCTGTGTGAGCATTGTGTGACGTCACTAATAAAGTTTGCCTTTCCCGAAGAGACTCGTGTTCAGACAATCCTTGTTCGTGTCGTGTCCGGTCCGGCCTCGTCCCGAGTGAACCTAGCAGATTCCGGTTACAGTACCTTGCACTTTTGGGATAGTGTTCTGTGGACTGATGAAACAAAATTAGAACTGTTTGGGCCCATGGATCAACGCTATGTTTGGAGGAGGAAGAACAAAGCCTATGAAGAAAAGAACACCTTGCCTACTGTGAAGCATGGCGGGGGGTCAATCATGCTTTGGGGCTGTTTTGCTTCTGCAGGTACAGGGAAGCTTCAGCGTGTGCAAGGTACTGTAACCGGAATCTGCTAGGTTCACTCGGGACGAGGCCGGACCGGACACGAACAAGGATTGTCTGAACACGAGTCTCTTCAGGAAAGGCAAACTTTATTAGTGATGTCACACAATGTTCACACAGGATTAAATCGCAAAGAGTGAGCCCCGTTCTCACCCCGGCGAGGGGTTTTATACCCTGAATACATAATTAGGTACATGCCAATTAGCCCACCTCCCGGTGACACTTTATTCCACCCCACGTGGGTTAATACCTCCCATTGTTAGTACAAAGGCATTCCATACATTGACCGTAAATTGGCAAACTTCATGTTAGTCGGAGTTTGTGATTTGCTGCCGCACTCAATCCGGGCCGTGCCCACCTCCCTTTTGGCTAAGATTCTATGTAAGCTTCATTCTAAATCTACCTAGTTTCAAGTGAACCAATATTCTGAACAAGATGGCCGCCTGGCTCATAATGGCAACCATCTTCCAGCCTGATTCCACTTCATTGGTAGCGTTTCAACAGTGCCCTTTGCCATGAATTTGCGAATGATGCTTCCTATGGTCTCTCTTGGTATGTTTAACATCTTTGCAATCGTCTTATAGCCATTGCCCTTCCTGTGAAGAGTAATCACCTCTTCTCTTGTCTTCCTGGACCATTCTCTTGACTTCACCATGTTTGTAACCACACCAGTAAATGTCTAGAAGGAGCTGAGTATCACAGTCATTTTAAAGCTGCCTAATTGGTGCTTATTATGCTTTATTGCTGCTCCGTGACATCCACAGGTGTTTTCAATACCTGATTGAAAACACTTGAATGAACCTCTGTTCTTCAGAGTGGTAGTCTTTAAGGGGTTGAATAATTGTGTCAATGAAGAATTCACAAAAGAAACATTTACTACTGTATTACAAAACCAATTGATGTCATTTTAGTTGCATATGGTTCTTTAAAAAGTCCTTGTAGGATTTCATTCTGAATACAATTACAAATGTACACTAAATTCCCTAAAACCCTTTACAGCATTGGGGGTTGAATAATTTTGAACACAACTGTACATGCACCATAAAGGCACATAAGAGCTCAACAGTGTGGATCAAGATAGATTTAAAATGTATGAACGGTTGACAGTTAAAAGAAAAAAAAAAGAAGAACGTTATGGGCTCTTGGTTTTATGATACAATTCAAAGTTTATTTTCAGCTATTGTCGGGCTGTGCAAAATGAGACCTCTTTTCAATCACGGTCACAGCAATTTCCACGCAATGCATCAATGCAAAGAATTGTCCACCTTTCATTAATTTAAGGGTTAAAGTGGCTGTGAATCTGTGTAAATAGCACAAACACTTGTTTTACTTTCAGAAACTGATCTTCACAAAAATTATTAAGGCTGCCGATTCACTGGTATTCAGTAGATCTTACCTAAACAAACCCCAAAGCACGGCTTTCTTTCTCATCGCAAGATAGAAGATCGCCGCGTCTAATGGATCATTGTTTCGCTGGAAAGAAGCTTTTGCAACCTATTCAGGACGTAAAAGGCAACATAATGGTTACTTTGCATCCTTATTGTGTATGGTTACGATGACTGCAAGAACACTGAACTGAATCAAATACAAAGCCATTTGCCAATAACATTGCAAGTGGGAGTTAAAACAGAAAATCGCTTTTGAAAATTCAATAACAACATAGTAATAACATCATGGGAGATTGAAGGAGATGGAATTACATTGTACATCTTAGATGAAAGAAAAAAAAAATCAAGAAAATGCATTACTGTGTCCCATTTCCCTATATTTATTGTAATGCACTTGAAAACATGGCAGAGAAAGTAATTATATGAGAGCATGTATCATGAAATGGATTATTCTCTTTAAATGTCTATAGATAGGGAATATATAGATTTAACAAGGTATTTATATAGATTATCTACAGAAACACGCATTTATACTGATGCACTGTAACCCGTGATAATAAAAGTCATTACGTAAGAGTATGTAATCAATTGTTCTCTTTCACTGTTCCTTAGATGTGTATATCTGCAATGTCTTCAGACTCCTTTAAATGCTGCTCATGGGATGCACGATGCATTTGCACAGTGGTTAATTCTATTCTTTATTATTTGTGTTTCAGGAACCACATCATAAGGAAATATTAATATGGTTTATGAAATAGAATTGCTTTGTAAAGAAAACGTTTTCTGCAAATGGGAGTGTCTGGGAAAGAGACAGGGGAAGGCAGAAGGGAAGGGGGGAGAGAGAGAGGCAGGAGGCAGAAGGGGGAGAGAGAGAGGGGGAGAGAGAGGGGAGAGAGAGGGGGAGAGAGAGGGGAGAGAGAGGGGGAGAGAAGAGGGGGAGAGAGAGGGGAGAGAGAGGGGAGAGAGAGAGGGGAGAGAGAGGGGGAGAGAGAGGGGAGAGAGAGGGGAGAGAGAGGGGGAGAGAGGGGGAGAGAGGGGGAGAGAGAGGGGAGAGAGAGGGGGAGAGAGAGGGGGAGAGAGGGGAGAGAGGGGAGAGAGAGGAGGAGAGAGAGGGGGAGAGAGAGGGGAGAGGAGGGGGAGGAGGCAGAAGGGGGAAGAGAGGCAGAAGGGGGGAAGAGAGGCAGAAGGGGGGAAGAGAGGCAGAAGGGGGGAAGAGAGGCAGAAGGGGGGGAAGAGAGGCAGAAGGGGGAAGAGAGGCAGAAGGGGGGGAAGAGAGGCAGAAGGGGGAAGAGAGGCAGAAGGGGGGAAGAGAAGGCAGAAGGGGGAAGAGAGGCAGAAGGGGGGAGAGAGGCAGAAGGGGGAAGAGAGGCAGAAGGGGGGAAGAGAGAGGCGAAGGGGGAAGAAGAGAGGCGAAGGGGGAAGAAGAGAGGCAGAAGGGGGAAGAGAGGCAGAAGGGGGAAGAGAGGCAGAAGGGGGGGAAGAGAGGCAGAAGGGGGGGAAGAGAGGCAGAAGGGGGGAAGAGAAGAGAGGCGAAGGGGGAAGAGAGGCAGAAGGGGGAAGAGAGGCAGAAGGGGGGAAGAGAGGCAGAAGAGGGAAGAGAGGCAGAAGGGGGAAGAGAGGCAGAAGGGGGGAAGAGAGGCAGAAGGGGGGGAAGAGAGGCAGAAGAGAGGCAGAAGGGGGGGAAGAGAGGCAGAAGAGAGGCAGAAGGGGGGGAAGAGAGGCAGAAGGGGGAAGAGAGGCAGAAGGGGGGGAAGAGAGGCAGAAGGGGGGAAGAGAGGCAGAAGGGGGGAAGAGAGGCAGAAGGGGGGAAGAGAGGCAGAAGGGGGGAAGAGAGGCAGAAGGGGGGAAGAGAGGCAGAAGGGGGGAAGAGAGGCAGAAGGGGGGAAGAGAGGCAGAAGGGGGGAGAGAGAGGCAGAAGGGGGGAGAGAGAGGCAGAAGGGGGGAGAGAGAGGCAGAAGGGGGAGAGAGAGGCAGAAGGGGGGAGAGAGAGGCAGAAGGGGGGAGAGAGAGCAGGAGAGAGAGAGGCAGAAGGGGGGAGAGAGAGCAGAAGGTGGGAGAGAGAGGCAGAAGGGGGGGAGAGAGGCAGAAGGGGGAGAGAGAGGCAGAAGGGGGGAGAGAGAGGCAGAAGGGGGAGAGAGGCATAAGGGGGAGAGAGGCAGAAGGGGGGGGAGAGAGGCAGAAGGGGGGGAGAGAGGCAGAAGGGGGGGAGAGAGGCAGAAGGGGGGGAGAGAGGCAGAAGGGGGGGGGGAGAGGCAGAAGGGGGGAGAGAGGCAGAAGGGGGGAGAGAGGCAGAAGGGGGGGAGAGAGGCAGAAGGGGGGAGAGAGGCAGAAGTGTCGGGTATATTACAGAAAGGAAAAATTAAAATGGATGCCTGTAGCCATTTTGTTTTTAAAGACATTTTTTTTTTTAATTTTCTCTAGGTTTAGAAATGAACGAGATTTTTTTTTTTTTTTTTTACAGAGTTCATTCCTGGGTGAAGTCTTTTATATTTTTTTAAGAAGTGCCAGACATGAAGGAACCTAGAATTTTTTGTGTGACAATACTAGAGTTAAGTGCTAAGACGTGTTATAATTAAATTTATTGGTCTGTCTTAAGTTTTTAAAACAAAAGATATTTTGTCTTTTGGGTATAGGAATAAGAATTAATATCTCTGTAATATAGATTTATATTCACAAAATATATGTTTATAATCAAGGTATATTTTATTATATTTACAGTAGGAAATATACTCCAATAAATATTGTAGAAAGTATATAATTGGTAAATAATAAAAATTACTAAAGAATAGATTCTGTATTTATTTGGAAAAAGAAAAAACCCCGGGTCGGCTTCCAGGTCTTCACCACCTCAGTGCCTCAGGGTGGTCTGGGACTCCCTAATATTTCGCTATACTATAAAGCGGCCCTAATGGCCCTGTTGGGAACTGCGTTATCATCTGCCTCTGCCCCGCAGTGGACGATGTCTATTCACCCCACTTTCTCTCCTTCTAAACTAACTGATGTGACCTGGCTCCCAAAACATACCCGACCTTCCCTACCTGTCCTCCTTCCGCTAGCGACTTTACTCCTACGCACCTGGATGCAGTTCGAAGCCGATTATGTCATTATCACCCCTTCCATTTAGCTACACCTCTTACGACATTATCACACAAAATTCACAACTTCGATGCCTGTCATTGGAAACCTCATGATATATTATACCTGGTGGACTTTTACTCTCCTACGGAATTCATGCCATACGACACGTTAAACGGACGTTGCGACTTTACACGCTCCCTCCAATTCTCTTACAAGTTAAAACCTTCCTGTCGACATATGACATGGTAGGCCCAGGAAAGATCTCCATACCGGCCTTATCCCCATTTGAGGCTTACTGTATCAAACCCTACACACCGGCTAGACTCCTTTCATTATGTTACAAACTCCTGATAACCCCGACCCCCAATTGGAAGAATAGGTTTCAACTAAACTGGGAACGGGACCTAAACGTCACTATTTCTTTAAATGACTGGTCACGCTGTTTTCAGGGAGATAAAGGGAAGTTTAAAAGTGCCACGTTGCATGAAGCTCGGAAAAAGCTTCTCTACCGCTGGTATCTAACCCCTGACAGACTCAGCCACTTTTCCACCCCAAGCTCCTCTACCTGTTGGAGATGTTTGAAAGACAGGGGCTCTTTCATTCACGTTTGGTGGCATTGTCCTTCCTTGAATCAACTATGGAGTGACATCGTGATTTTTGTGAACAAAATTCTGGGTACTAATCTCACTACTGATCCGATAGTGCTTTTATTACAAATATTCCCTACGGATACATCGGTCGCCCAACGGAAATTAGCGGCCCATATTCTTACGTCAGCTTATACCCTTATAGCATCCCAGTGGCGTACCCAGTCACTCCCTTCTATACAAGACATCCGCTGCAAAATAGGGGATATTCGCTCGCTAGACGCGATGGCGGCCTGGACTTCAGGAGTCCCTTACTCTACGAGAGACCACTGGTATCTCTGGGATACACATTTTGGTACCTAAACTGTTATTAGATATAAATTGGATTCGAACCCGTAGTTGTTCTATCCGGTGGAAGTCTTTACTCTCCCCCTTCTCCCTCCCCCCGCTCCCTTCCCTTTCTCTCTTCTCTGCATTGCCCTCCCTGATTTTATTTCCTTTCAATTGAGGAGATGTTCATAACCGTTATACAGAATAAGGGACACTCGTCTCAGAGGAGTCCCCGTTTTATTGTACACATGTGTAAATGTTTTGGTACGTTTCATCCTACGAACCGGCGATGTATGTAATATTGTTGGTGCTTTTCTTCTTTGAAAACTTCTAATAAACTCTTCATATTAAAAAAAAAGGAATAGATTCTGTTGAGTTAACTAGAAAAGAATTTAGCTGATAGTAAGTAATTTCAAAAGGGAGTAGGGATATAAATTAGATATGGCAGGTAGAGACAAAATGTCTATACATTGGGAGAAGAGAAGGTCTTTGTGTAGATTGACCTTTTGACCCGAGATAGGAATATTAAAAAGAAATGGTGGAATTAAGAAGTGCAATACTGCCCTCTAGAGCAGTGGTCCCCAACCCAGGCCCTCAGGGCCCACTAACAGGCCAGGTTTGCCAGATATCTGAAGCACAGCACAGGTGTTATGATTTGCTGCTCAGTGATTGCAGGATTCAGTCTGCATTTCCCCAAGGTGATCTGCAAAATCTGGCCTGTTAGTGGGCCCTGAGGGCCTGGGTTGGGGACCACTGCTCTAGAGGATAGTAAATATTAGATTTGATGTATTAATAATATTGCCAGTGACGTCAAATTTACTATAATTGAAGCGGCAGTGTTGGTTGCAAATCAGTCGGAGATTCCAGCATTCAGACTCACACCGCAATGCATTCAGATGTCCAGTACACATAGCAGATCCCAGGACATGAGGCAATCAAGATTCTCACCAAATCTCTAACTCATATGCATTGATTATATGATATCGATAATCTTCACATATTTCAAAACAAAGCATCACATAGAAAATTCCAAGACTTATTAAAATCCAAATTGGACAGGTAATGTATGAAATTAAGGAATTAATGTAATTATATATATTTGTAGATATTCTTGCAACGTAGACTGAGACTTCTCAGATACTGGCTAACTCCAAAAATTCTAAGTATTTCTATTCTGCAGATAGAAATATGAAGAAGTGGACATAAGGATTTATTCCTAAAAGAAATGTTGTAAGATTGATACCAATATATATTGAATTTGGAAATGACTGATTATAATTAATAAGCAAAGAATTATATAACTACAAAATAAAAAGCAAAAGATTAGAAGTTTAATTCTAGAGATTAGGGGAGGATTCACTAAATAAGTTTTTATTACTTATCATTAACCCCTTAGTGGCCGGGCGGTTTTACACAAATCCGTCTTTTAGTGACCGCTGCTGTTTTTACGTTTCTGTGCTGTTAGTGTTTAGGTCAAATTTTCCTCTTACTCGTTTATTCAACCCACACATATTATACACCCTTTTTCCCGCCATTAAATGGACTTTCTAGAACTACCATTATTTCCATCATATCCAATAATTTACTATAAAAAAAATATGAAATATGATGAAAAAAATGGTAAAAACACACTTTTTCGTAATTTAATCCCCAAAATCTACAACCACCCAAAAAGACCCTGGCTAAATAGGTTCAAAATTTTGTCCCGAGACTAGAAATACCCAATATTTACATGCGTTTGCTTTTTAACCCCTACACTGCAGTTCACCTATGTGCGCTGCGCTCATTCTGACCATTTTGTGCTAATTATTTTTAGATGAAAGCCTAGGTCCTATTTAATTAAACCCCCCCCAGACAAAATTTTTTTTTAAAAAAAAACCATTTTTTTTATTCTATTTAATTTTTTTATTATTTTTTTAAAAAAAAAAAATTAAAACCAAACCTGGTCATGTTTGGTATCATTGGAAAGGCCATAATCAGGCCTTTCAAATGATGTCAAATCATTTGCCATGGATCGGGAGATAAAGGGATCCTTAGGATCCCCTTATCTCTACATGGCAGCTAGATGGTTAACTGGCCCACTGACATCCTCACACATATGGTGAGGTTGTCAGTGGGTGGGGGGGGACCTGGAGGCTTGGCTGACATCCAAAATGTCAGCCCCCCTCCAGGTTCGAATCGCGTTTTGGCGCCAATTAGCACCGAAAAGCGATTCGGCAGCGAAAAGGTTAATGCCATACACCGCTGAAAAGGGGAGACTCTCCCCTCTCCAGCAGTGCAAACGGCATCTCCCTAGCTTCAATGGTTGGGGAGATAGGGGGCTCCTTCGGAGCCCCCCCTCCACTGATTTACATGGGGACGCCTGCTGATGACGTCACCACGCAGAGTGGCGACGTCAGCCTCGCCTGCCCATGTAAATCACATGGGCAGGCTTCCTCCCTGCCAGATCGCCGTGGGATCCAGCGAGGGAGGCGAGTATCGGGCGGGAGGGGGATTAGGCGCCGCTGAAGTACCCTGTACGTCCGCGGGTCTAAGGGAGACCTGTGGACAGGACGTACAGGGTACGTCAGGGGTCCTTAAGGGGTTAAATTAGCTCATCTTTTGTTGATCCATGTAGTATAGAGATATATATATCTATAAGAGCTGGCTGGTTAAACATTGTTTGCTGGGAAATGCATGTTGTATTAAGCAGAAATGTTTATTAACCATTTGTGTATTAGTTACTAACTGATAAGGTATAAGATATTAATCATATATGCAGTTACTAACCGGAGATACATATATTGTGAAGCTAGTTTTTTATATGCTGATGGATTGTGGTTTATAAATTTTTGTTTATGATCGGAGATTTGAAACTTTTTTGTATACGTAATAAATATATATATTTTTATCCGATTATTGATTATTGTATTTTTCAAAGCAAAACACAGACAATTAAAAGAATTCAGGAGAATTTCTAAGAAATATAAACGATTGATATTTGTGTCTCGTATGGATTTCTTATGAAATAATAATCCCTGATATATTGGCGGCAACTGCCGAGATAGGTCCAGTAAGTCCAATATAGACATATTGGAGGCTTGGCTGATAAATCCAATATATAACGTGTTGTATTCACGTGCAGAGATTATATCCGACAGAAGAGGGGAGAGAGGCAGATATATTACATACACGCGTAACTCATATACTACGCAACTACATATAGCTTTATTGTCGGCACGAGTCTGAACATACCTTTTCAATGCATCTACGGAGTGTGTTAATATTCCTGACCCACCAACCTATTCCCATTGCTCGGAGTTCTGACCACTGAGGATCACCCCTCTGAATAGCAGGAATCATGTTGATTAATTCCTCTTCTGCCTCAGAGTGAAAAGCCCAAGCAAAATGACATGTAGATAATCCTGTATTAAAAAGCAGAAAGTTATCGCACAGACTCTATAGAAAGTTGAATAGTTTTTCTTAATTTCACAATAGATGTTGGAAATTACAAACGGATGCAAATAAAAACAATTTGCACTGGGAAAAAAAAAAGGAATGTATTCAGAGCTACATTATTATGATCATCATCATCATTTATATAGTGCCAACAGTTTCCGCAGCACTTTACAATAAAGGGAACAAGATACAGATAAATGGACATAGGAAGAAAACAAGAGGTGTAGAGGGCCCTGCTCATAGGATTTTACAATCTAGAGGGATTGGGGATGAGGAAGACCAGGGGAGCTTTACTGGATGTCAGGATCTATAGTGCCAGTGGTTCGGGAACGGTGGGGCAATGGAAGAAGCTTCACTCATGTGTGAGTAGGTGGAGGAGTTCCATCAGTGATGGGTTTTGAGGGATTGCTTCAAGATTAGGGGAGAGTTTGATAGGGCGAGGCAAGTCATTCCACAGGACCAGAGCTGCCCTTGAGAAGTCTTGGAGGCGAGAGCTGGCAGCACGGGTGTAGACAGATGACAGGCGGACGTCGCTCACTGACTTGAGTTGTCTAGATGTGACGTGCATGCCAAGTAACGAAGACATATAGGAAGGAGTTATTGAGCGATTTGAACGTGTGCGTTAGTATTTTAAACGGTTTCCTGAAACGTACAGGAAGCCAAAGGAGGAGGCAGAGGGGTATCTTGCGTCAGAAAGGGGCAGGCGCGGGCAATGTTCTTGTGTTGATAGTAACAGAATTTCGTCACTGTCTGGACGTGGGGAGAGAAAGTTAGGTCTGAACCAAAAGTGACACCAAGTCAGCGAGCTTGAGGCGTCGGACTAGTGAGCGTTCCATTTACTCAAAGAGATAAGAGGCATTGGGGTTAGGGATGCACCGATACCACTTTAAGACCGAGTACCGATACTTTTATTTTATGTCATGTGAACGCTTTCCAATAAGAGCAGAGCTCATATAAAAATGCCCCCAGCTCTCATGGATATTGCCCCCAGCTCTCATGGATATTGCCCCCAGCTTTCACAGACCTGGGGAAGCTGGCCGCGTGCATGAAAAGCACGTGGCCAGCGTTCCCCCTCCGGCGGGCTGCAATACTCACCCCTTCCAAAAGGGAAGATCGCACGGCTGTGGCGCGATCACGTGGCCGCTGGGCACCTCTGTGACGCTGCCTCCAGCGCTGGCTTCCGGTATCTGGGGGTGTATCGGGCCATTTGCACGAGTACTAAGTACTTGTGCAAACGGCAGTATCGGCACCGATACTAGTATAACATAGAAAATGTCGGCAGATAAGAACCTTTCGGCCCATCTAGTCTGCCCAATTACATGGATACTTTACCTGGATTTTATCTTTTGTTTAGGATAGCCTTATGCCTATCCCATGCCCGCTTAAATTCAATCATTGTTTTGGCCTCTACCACTTCAACTGGAAGACTGTTCCATGTATCCACCACCCTCTCAGTAAAATAATGCTTCCTGATGTTACTTTTAAAACCTTTGCCCCTATAATCTAAGACTATGTCCTCTTGTTTTGCTACATTGTTTCCTTTTAAATATACTCCATTCCTGTATTTAAATGTTTCTATCATATCTCCTCTGTCTCGTCTTTTTTCCAAGCTGTACATGTTAAGATCATTAAGCCGTTCCTGGTAACTTTTCTCCTTCAAGCCGTACACCATTTTAGTAGCCCTCCTCTGAACTCTAAGATGTCTATATCCTTCTGGAGATACGGTCTCTAGTACTGCACACAGTACTCCAAGTGAGGTCTCACCAGTGCTCTGTACAGTGGCATGAGCACTTCCCTTTTCCTACTGCTAATACCTCTCCCTACACAACCAAGCATTCTGCTAGCATTTCCTGCTGCTCTATTACATTGACTACTTACCCTTAGATCCTCTGCAATAATAACCCCTAAATCCCTTTCCTCAGATGTTGAGGTTAGGACTGTATCAAATATTCTATATTCAGCCCTTGGGTTTTTTCGTCCCAGGTGCATTATCTTGCACTTATCCACATTAAAACTCAATTGCCACAACTCCGACCACTTTTTAGTTTACCTAAATCATTTGTCATTTGGCTGATCCCTCCAGGAACGTCAACCCTGTTGCAAATCTTTGTGTCATCAGCAAAAAGCATACTTTTCCATTAATACCTTCTGCAATATCACTAATAAAAATATTAAAGAGAATGGGTCCAAGTACTGACCCCTGAGGTACCCCACTGGGAACAAGACCTTGCGCCGAATAAACTCCATTTACCACAACCCTCTGTTGCCTGTCACTCGGCCACTGCCTAATCCATTCAACAATATTGGAATCCAAGCTCAAAGATTGCAATTTATTGATAAGCCTTCTATGCGGAACATGATAGATATAAAAATGATATATATATATGTATACGTCATGTCCTGCCTGTATATTATGACAAAAAATGCAATAAAAATTGAATTTTTAATCATCTGCAGCGTCTAAAGTGTTTTTTTTTTCACATTTTATCACAAAAACATTTGCGGTTATATTTTCTATGGTGTGCGCTTGTAGAAAAATTAGAAATGGGGACTTGTTACATTTTTTTGGGGGGGAATTACGTGATTTTAAGCAAACGCACCCCATAGAAAAAAAATCATTAGTGCAGCATCATTGTTCACATTATAATCGAAATGTGAACACTATTGGTGCATTAAAAAAAAAAAAAAAAAACATGACCAGGTACAAAGTAAAAAAAAAATTTAAAAAAAAATCTATTATTTTTATTATTTTTTTTTTTACTTTGTACCTGGTCATGTTGGGTATGCTCGGGCCTTTCGAATGACACCCTCCATGACCCCCAGCTGCCACGGTTCTGGAGATATCGGGGTTCAAAGGAACCCCCTATCTCCACCAGGGGATTTCCTTGGGAAATCCCCGGGCAGCTAGGGGTTCCCCGGCTATCTGACATCATCACACTATGTGTGATGACGTCAGGCAGCGAGGGGGGGACCGGGGGTGGAGCCCCCATCCAAGATGGCTGCACTTCGGCGCCGCAAGGCGCTGAAGTGCGACCCGGCGCTTGAGGGGTTAAAGCCAGGCACCTCTTAAAAGGGGAGACTCTCCCCTTTTAAGCGGTGCCTGGCTTTTGGCGCTGCTCCTTACCGATTTGGAGAGGTATCTGAACGGACACCCCCCCCCCCACATGACGTCATTTCCAGGCGACCCCCCCCCCGGCAATGCCGGGAGATAGCCTCTGGAAGGGGGGGGGGGTCGCCTGGAAATGACGTCATGTCATTTACGTCGGGAGGAGCTTGACTTGTCAGAACGCCGCGGGACCCCGGACAGAGGTGAGTATCTCCGCCGGGGGTCACGCAAAGCTGATGACGTGTGGGGCACGTCCTCAGCATGTAACGTGCATCAATGAGGATGTATCCCACACGTAGTCAGCAGTGAAGGGGTTAAAAAAAAAAAAAAACAATTATTAAAGACTTTATTTCAAGTTAATCAGGCTGGTACAAGGATACAGAATAAAGTGCATTGCGCAAAAAGTGAACAACGACCCACCTCTGATAACATCTCCGATAAATCAGAGGAGAAAGGAGAGAATAAAATCGAGAAAAAAAAAAAAAAAAAAAAAAAAGCACACAGAACTAGGGATGCATCGATACTGGGATGCAGATGCCCCTGATACCGGAGGCCAGCGCTGGGCTGGCTTGCCGGCTGGTTTCCGTGGGGCAGTGCTCGGCTCCTCCAGGTGCTGTTCCTCCTTCAAGCGGCCGCCGGCAAGGGTTGTAGCTCGGCTGCGTGCCTGGGGTCCACCAGCGTGAACTCCGAGATCTCGCAAGGCCGAGCCATTTGCACTGTGTGGTTCCCAACGAGCGGCTGGGCTATAACCTTTGCCGGTGGACGCTTAAAGGAGGAACAGCACCCAGAGGAGCCTGTCAGAGCGGGAGACAGCTGGGGGGGGCAACCTCTGAGAGCTGGGGGCAATTTATATGAGGTCTGTTCTTATTGCAAAGTGGTCACATGACATCAAATAAAAGTATCGGTACTCGAATCGGTGAGTACTTGAAAAAGTATCGGTACTCGTACTTAAAAAAAGTGGTATCGGTGCAACCCTACACAGAACAAGAGGAGGTGCCGAGGTATACAAAATCGAGCCAAGAGATGACATCCACGTAAGCCGCGGGTCGGGGATCCGCCTCAGGCTTTCCATTAGGGATAGAGCGAAATAATTTTTCAGGGCCGATACTGATTATTGACAGCTTTTCTGGCCGATAGCCGATATTTGGTGCCGATATTCTGTAAATTTAAAGTTGTGGAAAAAAAAAACAGCAAAATACTGATATTATGGCATGAACTCGATATTTTTAACATTTAAACATTGCACCATGTCTAGGGATGCACCAATACTAGTATCAGTATCGGTGCCAATACTGCCGTTTGCACGAGTACAAGGTACTCGTGCAAATTGCCTAATACCTCCCCCCCCCCCCGATACCGGAAGCCATCACTGGGCCGGCTTGCCGATATCCGCGGGAAAAGCATTTGGCCAGTGTTCCCCTCCGGCGGTGCCGCAATACTTACCAAGCGGTGGGTCCAGTCGCAGGGCTGTGATGCGGCCGCCGGGCCGTGGAGGCCTTGACTCTGCCTCCAGCCGAGATCTCAGCTGGAGGAAGAGTCAAGGCCTCAACGGCCGCGTCACAGCCCTGTGACCGCATCCGCCTTCCTCCTTCAGTGTCCGCCGGCAAAGCCGGGCTGCAACCCGTTGCTGGTGGACACTGAAGGAGGAAGAGCGCTCAGAGCCTCAAATCAGGTGAGCTGGGGGGGGGGCAATCTCCATGTGAGCTGGGGGGCATTCTGTATATATATATATCTCGGGGGGGGGCGTATATACATGTGAGCTGGGGGCATTTTTAAATGAGGTCTGTTCTTATTGAAAAGCGGTCACATGACATAAACGTATCGTTACTCGGACTTAAAATAGTGGTATCGGTGCATCCCTAACCGTCCACTTCATTTTTCAATTTAATACGATTTTTTTTCCATTTAAGCTTTTATTTTTACAAACAATAAGACGGTGTCTTTGGCTTTCTTAAAAGATCCCTCATATAACCCTGTATGGAAGGGGTTCAGCAACCTTGGCCCTCCAAGGGTTATATTACAAAGTTGGTGCTAACTTAACCAGAGCTGTTGTAAACTTAACTTAACCCCATAGACTATAATGGCTCTGGTAAGTTTACAACAGCTCTGGTTAAGTTAGCGCTGACTTTGTAATATTGCCCCAAATGTTTTGGAATTACATCTGCCATGATGCTCAGCTTCTCATTAGGTTCTTGGAGCCTCATGGGAAATGCAGTTCCTAAACATCTGGAGGGCCCAGATTGCTGACCCCTGCTGTAGGAAATAGACCCTGTATCTCCTGTATAGGAAATTCCCTGCCAGATGGGATGGAAGCAACATTTCTGTTGCCATCATGCTCATGCGCAATACGGTCAGTGAACAGGGGTCGTTCTGCAGAGAGGGCTTACAGCCTGATGTGGGAGAAGCCCCGGATTCGCACAGTTCTGTGGGATCTTGCATGTCGCAGCTACAGTGAGCCAACTTGTCCAATTATCGACAAAATTGGTAAAATAAAATGCTGATACCGATATCAGTAATTTTCTGAATATCATCAAAACCGATATATTGGTCGGTCCCTACTTTCCATACAATTGTACCAATTACCCACCGAGCGAGTCCCAAACATCTCACAACTTATGTTATGCAGACACAATAAAATGAATTTTAGCAGAGTTCGTCCATCAATTGAACGTGATCTGTTATCCTAAGCAAACGCCTCTGAGGAGGCATGGAAGGAGAGCGCTACTTCTCACCTACTGCCTTCCTAGCAGCAAATAGGAAGAGATGGCTTATTTAGGAGCGGGCCCACTGTGGCATGTTTGAGGGGAGCAGGAAAGACCCCAGAGGTTAAGGACAGATTAAAGGTGTGGGTCAAGGACGGTATGAGAGAAGCAGATAGTGGTTTTGGTAAGAGGTGAGGGAACAGGGACGAGGGGGCAGGTAGTGGGATGAGAGGATTGTAATAACTTAAAGACTTCTTGGTCAGTCGCGGTAGGGAAGGAGTTAAACGTGTGAGGTTAGATATGATGAATATCTTGCATGGGTGATAACGGCATTGTGAGGATTTCAGTTCTTATCGGTTCTCTTTTTGCAGTGAAAAAGCAAGCCATGTCCTCAACAGTCATGTCAGAGTGAGGAACAGCCACTGTAGAACGGAGAAGGGAGTTGAATGTGCTGAACATGCGTTTTGGGTTCCGGGAGTGAGAAGGTATGAGGGCCGTATAACCTGTTCGTTATTTTCTGCGTGGCATTTATGTGCGTGTTCGGGAGAGCAGACACATTTGAATCTAAACTATTCGTGAAAGTGATTGGATATCTACATTACCATCAGTGCATGCACAGTATTTTCTGGTTTAAAAAAACATTACCTTGATGTAGAAGCTGCAGTCGATACAGAGGTGGTAGGGATGTAAGTAGGCAAGTATGCAACCGCATCGCCAGCAGATATCGCAGGCCACATTCATCTAGATTGTCTCCACCTGAAAACAAGTTTAATAATAAACTGATTAGAGCCAATGGGATCTGAAAGCCGACAACAAAAGTTAGAATTAAACTATACTGTGCACAAAAAACAAAGATCTTGGGAAGCAGTTACACATGTAAGAAAGTAGAGTTTAAATACATTTTAAGAAAACTCTGCTCTGTATGTCTTAAAGGGTTGAACTGTGAAAACCTTAGAAGACAACACATGTACTAAGCATCACAGGACCGTTTGAGAGATGGAGATATATATATATATCCAAGTCTTTACTTGCAGTATTATACTTCTAAAATGAAGTTACAGGTTACCAGTTAACAATTTGGTGAGTTTGAGGGCAGGAAATTCAAAATCCCGGCTGGCTGGCGACAGTTGTGAGGGCAGAGAGAATATTTCTATAGCGATATATAGAAAGCAAGGCAGTAGGGAGGTGAAAAGGGGGGCAACGCCATGTAGTCTGACCACTTTAAACCTTTAGCTGCTGAGCCATTTCACCCCTCTGTGCTGAGCTCATTTACACAGTTTTGTGCTCATGTTTAAAATGTAGTAACCAGACATATATTTTTAGTCTGCCAAGAAAAAAATATTATTACTGAGTATATGTCATAAAAAAAAAAAATGAAAAAAACACGAAAGTGAAAAAAAATAATTATGTTAAAATAAAATTTAAAAAAAAACACTTTTCTACAAGTAATCACAGTAACGTTTGTGGTTATATTTTTTTTTTATGTTGTACCCTTTCAGAAATAAAGAAAATTTGGGAAAATTAGAAAGTTTATTCTAAGTGTAACAATCAGAATTTTTGCACATGGAACAGTTATCAATATTAAAGGAGGGCTGTTATTTATTAAATTGGGAGGTCTGGGGGTCTCCAGGCAGACTATTTGTTAAACTGCAATTAGAGACCCCCTGTGTGGCATGTGTTTGTGTTTTTTTTTTTTAAACATTTCTACAAGTTTAAGAGGCACATCGTTGGAAACGTCAAACTGTCAAACTACACAGGGGAGGGGGATGCCTGAAAATGACATTGCGCGAAGACATTTGTGCGCCAGAGGTGGTCCCACGACAAGGTCTGACTTTGAGGAAGACCACTGTGGTGCACCAACTGGAACAGCCACCATCTCCCCTGCGTCAAAACCATGACGTGTGGGGGATGTCCTCGGCATGTTGCAGTGAAACACCAGGACATCCCCCACACGTCTCCTGCAGCCAAGGCGTCAGGTTGTGTAGAGTGTTCCTTTAAAATCTTTACCATCGCATGCCTTTACATCAATGTTTGATATGAAAAACTAAAAACCTGATTTTAAATGATGTAATAACATCCAATACTTATTATTTATTAAGCGCAAACACATTCCGCAGCGCAGTATAAAAGATGCAAAGGCTAAATACATAGTACTTTCTTATGCGTCCATTCTTTCAAAATGAATTTTTGGATACTGTATAGTCCGGGTGTGACTGCTCGTGTGACAACGGAAACTATTTACAATGCAATAGCATCCAGCTCTGTAGAGTGGTAACTTACCGAGTAGCTGTAGTTAACAAAAAATACATGGAATACATTTAAGACAAGCATGCGATTTGTCACCTGGTGTTGAAAATGTTTGATGAAGTCACTGCTACTAAAGAGCCCATTAGCTGAACGGTTTGCATCATTTTTCCAAAACATTGTATGAAAGCCAATTATCAAAAATTGGGTCCCAATTTAATGCAGAAGTAGAATGACAACGGAAACCATTTATTATGCAATAGCATCCAGCTCTGTAGAGTTTTAACTTACCCGAGTAGTTGTTACTTCTACTTTCTCCAAGCTCTGTGCTTGTTGTCGCCACAGTGTCAGCTAAGGCAACGAGAAACATCTGCTCCAATCGGGTCAATCCTGGTAAACTGGAGCGCATTAAATGGCTAGAGAGCACACTGGCGTGCTCCCGTCCAAAGTAAGTGGGGCCATACTGGGAAAGGTTAATGACTTTGGATCTACTCTCCCTTTTCTCCATTTCAAAACCAATGAAGTCATCCGTCGTCACACTCTGTACCTGGAATAATTCAGAATATTGATCGCCTTTGTTATCAAAGCTATGCTTGGTCCTTATGGACTGTTTTTTTGTAGATTCCTCTGAGACGGAATATGGGGCATCTTGATCTGCAGAAAGCAAAGCGTAGAGTGGTAAAGGAGGGATTGAGTCGATCTCCGTGTATTCCCGGGTTCCATCTTTCCCAGTAATGATCATGTCCTTGGCAGTGCTGCCGCTTACACTTATGGTCCGTGAAAGATGCCTTTTAGGGGCAGCTTCATCCCCAGTATCCAAGTCTTTTACGATTGCCACTTCCCCTGCTATGCATTTTACTAGGTGTGAAAGGATAGCTTTTGCACGTCTAACCTTTCCCAAATCCATGAGTTCAAGGAGCTGAGTCGGGTGATATTGTGGAAGGGTAGGTGAAAGGACATGGGCAGCCTCAAAAAGACCTCCGTCTTGTAGTACTGTCGGACTGCCAAATACATCATCCACAATAGCAGCCCCCTCAAGCACACTGGTTTTTTTTGAGGGCACTTGTGCCTGGAAAGGATCAGGTTGAGGTTGGACTTGCTGGTCATCACTTAATGAGGCCTTGCGATCCACACACCTCAGATTGTGTTTCCACTGAGCATAAACATGCATTTCACAGTCCATTCCAACAACTATTATTCCATCTCTGACCCAGGACAGAGACACTGGTAATGATGGCGTGCCATCCACAGAAGACACCAAGTCAATTGATCTGAGCAAAACCCATTTGGATTTGATACCTTGCTTTATACTACCACCTAGTGGTAAAGTAATGACAGCAATGCCGTCCTTACTATTTGTTTGATCCGTAACAATTCCGGAGAGTCGACCATACATAAAAATATTGGAGCCAACTCCTACTGTGAGAATATGTGAACCATCTTCTTTGGAAACCCAATCTAAATGGACCAGATGTTTGATGTTGGGCATCAGCTGTTTGTCTTTGTTAAGGAATACATCTGATTTGCTGTATACAAACAGATTGCTGTCGACACTGACACGAGGGTCAAGCATGCTCCCAAGTTTGATCAAGTCCTCCAAATGGATAGTTTGCTCTAGGACCCATTCTGACCCCCCAGTGGATTCACATTCAAAGAGACAAACATGCATAGAAAATTCTTTGGAGACGCAGCCGTTGTACTGAATTGGTTGCTTGTAGGCCACTGCAAGCCTTCCTGTGTACGAGCAGCTTACAGCAACAGGTCTCCCTGCAACAACTACAGAGCTGGTGCTCTCATCATGCCCATCATTCATAAGAGACCACTCTTTCCAGCAGTAGGACTGTTGCTCCTCGCCGCTTCCATATTCTTCAAACGTCTGCACGTTACACCGCCAGAATCGGACTTTGTTGTCAGAACAGGCTGTAACCAATAAGTATGGCGCGAGGCACACTGGGTAAATTGAAGATGAACTAAGGTGTCCTGTAAAACAATAAACAAGGTGTTAAAGATAGTGATTTGCTTGTGTGTGATAAACATTTTTGCATGATTTAAATGGTAGGCCATAAAATTTTTTACCATCACCGTGCCAAACGTTAAAACAAAAAGGAGCAATAGTCTGCCACTTACCTGCAGATGGGGTTGCTCGTATTACTTCTACTCCATCTGGAATATCCAGTGCTTGGCTGTACACGAGTCTGGAGCTCAGAATCAGTTTACTGGCAGTCTGCAGATTAGCAATCGATGCCGAGCGTGTCATGGGACTTATACCAGGAGATGCATCAGGTGAGGACTCTGTGGGGGCTTGTCCAGGAACAAGAAGTAGGTTGTCTGAGGTCTTTATTTCTGCGGGTTTTGCTTCAAAAAGAAAATAAAATAATTTATATATTGGATCCCAAAAAGCACTATTTTATGCACAGATGGACCGGACCACATTTAACATCGATGGTAATGTTAATTTGTCAAGAAGCAAAACACCAGCCAGCGCACTATTCCGACAGTACATGAAAAATGAGGTTTTTGGTAAAACAAAACCCAATAAAAAAACACAACAGCCTTCCTTTATTTAAATAAAGTAGGAAAAGTGTGCATTTTGCAGCCGCCAATATTAGGATTAAGCGTGAACATTTTCTCTTGTTTACCTGAAACGACTAGTTTCTCAAGGAAAACCTCTGATGAATCAACTCACATACTGTACTTTGAATTAATGCAGGGAGCCCCAGGTTGTGAAAAAAATAAAAAATTTCAAATCAGAAAAATAGGATTTAACAGGTTTGGTTGAATTGCTTCCAGTGAAAGAAAAAAAGAAAACACCTGGAACATTCTAAATTATGTGAAAACAAAAGGAGGAAAAAAAAAAAAACATGTTGCAGAAGATCTTTGGTTTATGGGGAACGGTTTATCTGTTAAGACAACATGACCAAACAGGTTCGATTGGCTTAACATCTTCAAAACTGACATTCCTGAATAAAGACCAGTATTTTATGAATACGCTATGTTGAATGCTTACCTACAAATGCTTGGACAGACTTCAAGTGGAGGTGCCACATATTTAGCACAGACCGGTTTTCAAGATCTTTTTCTATCACGACGAGAAAGAATTTCTCTGAAAAAGGTGGTGGCCGATAACCTGTTGGGGATGAGGATAAATAAAAGAAAACAAACAAGAAAAAACAAAGTTAAAAAGTAAAAAAGGAAAAAATCTGAAATTGTAGGTTCTGAGGCAGATTGCACAAATACTCAATTACAGACAAAAACTAATTTGAGGGGGAAAAAGTGATATAACATGCACAAAAGTTAAAATACAATTTCGAAAGAAGTGGAGAATAAAAACCAAGCTTATATGAAATGTGTAATTCTTTGAAAATATTAAATAACTTCCTACCTCCAGGGAGTCAAGCACATTAGCCAACAGTTACCAAAATGTGACTTATGTTAGGAAACATTTGCAGGTCAAATCCAACAATAGGCCAAGCATATCCCTGTAGCCCAAGGCTGGGGAGTGATTGTTTAAATCACTGCTGGTGGGCTGGTTAATCATCTTTAAACCCCTCGACCCCGACCCTTGAAAATGGGAAGGTGTTATGGGGGACAGGCAGTCCTAATATCTTTGCCGGCCATTGAGATCAGGAACAGGTTGGCTTCCCAGCCCTCAACCCATTCTCCAGATCAGTAGTTAATTAGTTGTGCAATAACAAGCCTGTGGGTATGTGCACACACTCATTTACCAGCTATAAATAGATTTTAGCAATAATAAATATTTTGATCAAGTGGAATTTGAATGAACCAAAGAAATTGTAATTTCTAGCCAAAAATAAAATATATATATATTAGGCCGTGTTGGTCCAGATGCCAAAATCACAAGTATAGCAGTCTGTAGTGATACCTTTTTTTATTGTACTAACGTTACATTTAAAGTACAAGCTTTCGAGAGTGATCCTCCCTTCGTCAGGTATAGAAGCTTACTGATCAGAATAGTGGAATTAAACATTGAGACATTCATAGATCGCACAGTTGGGGGTGTTAGATGTTGTACATCGCCAAATGGCATGGTCAGAGGGGAAAAAAAAAAAAGGAACATTTAATTGTCTCAGGCAAATAAGACAACATTGATGCAATCCTGTCCACTTGAAAGGGAATGTGAAAGGACAGAACGAAAAAAAACACAAAACAGTGAGTATGGGGAAGACAGAAAAATAGGAATTATGAATATTATGTGACGTTATAATAGTGGGTTAGAAAACCTGAATCTACATTAAGTCCTTGTTTTATACTGTTGAAATATGTGATCATTTTCATTTCATATGTTTTGCGTTCCCGGTGGTCTTTAAAATGGCCTTTGAGGATTTTAATTCTGAGGTTTTGGATTGAGTGGCCTGCTAGATTGAAGTGATGTCCCACTGGGGTACAATATGTGTTTTCCTGGTGGTTCCTGATGGAGTGTCTGTGCTGGTTCATCCTGAGACTTCGTTTAAGGCTGGTTTCACCAATATAGCAGCCCTTATCACACGCCATGCAATGGAACATATATACCACATTTGCCGACGTGCAAAGGTATGATCCCTTGATGTTGTGAGTGGCGTTGTTGTGCCGCGCAGGGCTGCTGTCACATATATGTTGGCACAGTTTGCAGCGGGGTTTGTTACAGCGTTTGGTCCCATTCTGTATATCATCCTGTTCCTGAGCGAGTTTGCTGCGGACCAGTTTTTGCCTCAGGTTTGGGGGTTGCTATATATACATACACACAGCTTCACAGAAGTGAGTACAACCCTCACATTTTTGTAAATTTTTTATTCTATCTTTTCATGTGACAACACTGAAGTACTGACACTTTGCTACAATGTATCATAGTGAGTGTACAGCTTGTATAACAGTGTAAATTTGCTGTCCCCTCAAAATAACTCAACACACAGCCATTAAGGTCTAAACCGCTGGCAACAAATGTGAGTACACCCCTAAGTGAAAATGTCCAAATTGGGCCCCAAGTGTCAATATATTGTGTGGCCTCCATTATTTTCCAGCACTGCCTTAACCCGCTTTGGCATGGCGTTCACCAGAGCTTCACAGGTTGCCACTGGAGTCCTCTTCCACTTCTCCATGACGAGCTGGTGGACGTTAGAGACCTTGCGCTCCTCCGCCTTCCGTTTGAGGATGCCCCACAGATACTCAACAGGGTTTAGGTCTGGAGACATGCTTGGCCAGTCCATCACCTTTACCCTCAGCTTCTTTAGCAAGGCAGTGGACATCTTGGAGGGGTGTTTGGGGTCATTCTCATGTTGGAATACTGCCCTGCGGCCCAGTGTCCGTAGGGAGGGGATCATGCTCTGCTTCAGTATGTCACAGTACATGTTGGCATTCATGGTTTCCTCAATGAACTGCAGCTCCACAGTGCCGGCAGCACTCATGCAGCCTCAGACCATGACACTCCCACCACCATGCTTGACTGTAGGCAAGACACACTTGTCTTTGTACTCCTCACCTAGTTACCGACACACACGCTTGACACCATCTGAACCAAATAAGTCTATCTTTGTCTCATCAGACCACAGAACACTGTTCCAGTAATCCATATCCTTTGTCGGCTTGTCTTCAGCAAACTGTTTGCGGGCTTTCTTGTGCATCATCTTTAGAAGGTTTCCTTCTGGGACGACAGCCATGCAGACCAATTTGATGCTGTATGGTCCGAGCACTGACGCCCCCCCCCCACCCTCTGCAGCAATGCTGGCAGCACTCATACCTCTATTTCCCAAAGACAACCTCTGGATATGACGCTGAGCATGTGCACTCAACTTCTTTGGTCGATCATGCCGAGGCCTGTTCTGAGTGGATTCTTTCCTGTTAAACAGCTGTATGTTCTTTTTTAGCAGTGCCCATGTTTATCTAAACTTAATTACTATAGCTACTAACTACTATGAAGATAACCAAATCATTTTGGCATGTCAGGTGCGTGACATTTATTTTAGACTGGACAATGGAAAAAAAAAGTGTTTTGTTTCAGTCTTCAAACAATAGCTTTCGATTCATAAAGATTTACTGTAAACTCAACAGAAAACTAAATTCTGCAGTATAAAAAAAAAAAAAAAAACGTGGGCTTTTACAAAATGAAAACTGACTTTTACAGGTGATTTCTTCTAAACAGCAGGATTAAATAGTTTTGGAAGATATGCATAAATTGGATATGAAATCACAATGTTTACCATTTGTGGAGACCGGAATGGCAGACATAAACGTCACCAGGTTATGCGACTGTAAGTACAAGTTTCATTATAAAGGAACATTTCTATCATTACGCTATCCAGTGTTAACTACATGAATACACTGCAGAACAACCTCACGATTAGACCGTAAACCACCTAATTAATGGTTGAAACTTACGTGCTCAGCATATACTTAATTATAGCGATCGGGACATAAATGCATAATTTTCACTTGCTCACAAAATGAGAATCCCGAACATTGACTTTAGGAAATATTTTTTTTTATATTGGAAAACCATGCTCGTTAAAATGTCATCAGTTATGAAGATACCTTGAGATGGCTGGAAGAAAACCTCTGTTTCTTTGTCCTTTACTTCCTCTTTATGTGGCTTGTATCCCAATATGAAATCTTCTTGAAACACGTGGAGTAGCTGTGTGCTGGAACCGCACTGTCACACAAAAAGGTCACAAAGTCAGAAATTAATTGCAACACCAACTGGTAAGAGCATCTCAAAACATGAACAGCCGGCACCATGAAAATGTTAACAAAAATTGAAAAGAACTCGGCAACACTTCATACAGAAAATATAAATACCTAAATCGTAAAATTTAGAAACATTTAAATACGTAAAGGGAATCCACAAGGTAGAGGAAGGGAGTATATTTAAAAGTAAACAAAGTAGCAAAACAAGAGGACATAGTCTTAGATTAGAGGGGCAAAGGTTTAAAAGTAACATCAGGAAGCATTATTTTACTGAGAGGGTGGTGGATACATGGAACAGCCTTCCAGTAGAAGTGGTAGAGACTAAAACAGTGATTGAATTTAAGCAAGCATGGGCAGTGGCGTCACTAGGGTCGGTGTCACCCGGTGCGGTAATTTATGGTGTCACCCCCCCCCCCCCCCGAGTTTTTCAGATTTTTTTTTTTTAACTACTCTTACTCCTAAATCAGTACTCCCATATAACACTGAATGCTCATACACACAGCGCACATTACTGTGAGGTTTATTGCTGTGGAGCTCTCTCATATGCTCACACAACTTTTTGCCAACTGCCAGCAAGTACGTTGCCCGTTCGAAGGCAGTGAAAGCACACATGGATATATATTGCCCCCAGCAGCTCTGGATATATATTGCCCCCAGCAGCTCACCCATGGATATATATTGCCCCAGCTCACATATGGATATATTGCGCCTCAGCTCACACATGGATATATTGCCCCAGACCAGCTCACACATGGATATATTGCCCCAGACCAGCTCACACATGGATATTGCCCCAGCTCTCATGGATATTGCCCCAGCACACATGGATATGCCCCAGCTCCTCTCATGGATTTGCCCCAGCTTCTCATGGATATGCCCCAGCTCCTCTCATGGATATTGCCCCAGCTGCTCTCATGGATTTTGCCCCAGCTCATGGATATACTGCCCCAGCAGCTCATGGATATACTGCCCCAGCAGCTCATGGATATACTGCCCCAGCAGCTCATGGATATACTGCCCCAGCAGCTCATGGATATACTGCCCCAGCAGCTCATGGATATACTGCCCCAGCAGCTCATGGATATACTGCCCCAGCAGCTCATGGATATACTGCCCCAGCACCTCATGGATATGCCCCAGCACCTCATGGATTTGCCCCAGCACCTCATGGATTTGCCCCAGCACCTCATGGATTTGCCCCAGCAGCTTATGGATTTGCCCCAGCTCCTCATGGATATGCCCCAGGCCCCCATGGATTTGCCCCAGCTCCTCATGGATTTGCCCCAGCAGCTCATGGATTTGCCCCAGCAGCTCATGGATTTGCCCCAGCAGCTCATGGATTTGCCCCAGCAGCTCATGGATATGCCCCAGCTCCTCATGGATATGCCCCAGCTCCTCATGGATTTGCCCCAGCTCCTCTCATGGATTTGCCCCAGCAGCTCATGGATTTGCCCCAGCAGCTCATCCAGCAGCTCATGGATTTGCCCCAGCAGCTCATGGATTTGCCCCAGCTCCTCATGGATTTGCCCCAGCAGCTCATGGATTTGCCCCAGCTCCTCATGGATTTGCCCCAGCAGCTCATGGATTTGCCCCAGCAGCTCATGGATATGCCCCAGCTCCTCATGGATATGCCCCAGCTCCTCATGGATTTGCCCCAGCTCCTCTCATGGATTTGCCCCAGCAGCTCATGGATTTGCCCCAGCAGCTCATGGATTTGCCCCAGCAGCTCATGGATTTGCCCCAGCAGCTCATGGATTTGCCCCAGCAGCTCATGGATTTGCCCCAGCAGCTCATGGATTTGCCCCAGCTCCTCATGGATTTGCCCCAGCAGCTCATGGATTTGCCCCAGCTCCTCATGGATTTGCCCCAGCAGCTCATGGATTTGCCCCAGCAGCTCATGGATATGCCCCAGCTCCTCATGGATATGCCCCAGCTCCTCATGGATTTGCCCCAGCTCCTCTCATGGATTTGCCCCAGCAGCTCATGGATTTGCCCCAGCAGCTCATGGATATGCCCCAGCAGCTCATGGATTTGCCCCAGCAGCTCATGGATTTGCCCCAGCAGCTCATGGATTTGCCCCAGCTTCTCATGGATATGCCCCAGCAGTTTATGGATTTGCCCCAGGCCCCCATGGATTTGCCCCAGCAGCTCATGGATTTGCCCCAGCTCACCTCCTGGTCCTGGTCCGGATAGCGGCCCAGGGAGGCAGCACCTCTCCGCCGCGTTTTTCGCTCCTTCTGAGCGTCCGGCGCGCAGCTTGGGCGCTCGTCTGGGGGAGCCACGTGACCAGCCGCGATTGGCTGGTGACGTATTTCCTCCAGGCGAGCGCCGAAGCTGCATGCTTCGGACGCTCGCACGGAGCGAATCCGCGGCGGTGGCGGCGGTGGCGGGCGGTGGGTGAGACACCCGCCCTTAGGGTGACGGTGTCACCCTAAAGGCGGGTGTCACCTGGTGCGGGCCGCACCCCCCGCCCCCACGTTACGACGCCACTGAGCATGGGATAGGCATAAGGCTATCCTAAATAAAAGATAAATCCAGGTAAAGTATCCATGTAATTGGGCAGACTAGATGGGCCGAAAGGTTCTTATCTGCTGACATTTTCTATGTACGCATTCTCCACTTATCCCTATGGCTTAGCTTGATGCAATCATTACATTAGCAATCTTTTGACATCCTCTTTCAGTGATGGAAGAGAAAAAAGATCGGAAGATGCCAGGACTGCTTAGACGTAAACTTTACACACAATCGTGATCCAGATAAATTTTGTAAAAATAATTTTTTTCCCCAGTATCTACATCTACTGATATATAAACACTGAAGAAAACAGAACTGTAGTAAGTACTAACACGGCATCTTTGTGGTAGCCATGACCAGTTCGGTCACAGTGTATACAAGCAAGCTTCACATTCCATAGTTTATACTGGTTCTAATTATTAGGGTTGCACCGATACCGATACTAGTATCGGTATCGGGGCCGATACTGGGTACTGCAGGAGTACTTGGTACTCGTGCAGTACCCCCGATATTTTTTCCGATACCGGAAGCCGGCATTGAGCCGGCTTCCGGCATCCGAGGGGCTGCGGCGGCTGTCCGAATGCTCTATCGGCATTCGGACAGCCGGCCCCGCACTCTCCGCAATACTTACCTTCCTGGGCGCCGCCGGGGAATGTCTCCGCGCGCGCGCTCGTTGGAAGGACCCCAGCCGCGACCACGTGATCCCGGCTGGGGTCCTTCCAACGAGCGCGCGCGCGGAGACATTCCCCGGCGGCGCCCAGGAAGGTAAGTATTAAACACACTGAGCAGCTGCAGGGCCTGTCTGAATGCTGATAGAGCATTCAGACAGGCCCTGCAGCTGCTCTCCGCGACGATACTTACCTTCCTGGGCGCCGCCGGGGAATGTCTCCGCGCGCGCGCGCTGGTTGGAAGGATCACGTGGTCGCGGCTGGGGTCCTTCCAACGAGCGCGCGCGGAGACATTCTCGGCGGCGCCCAGGAAGGTAAGTATCGTCGGGGGGGGGGCGGTCCATGAGCTGGAGGCAATATCCATGATGGGGCATATCCATGATGGGGCATATCCATGAGCTGGAGGCAATATCCATGAGGGGGCATATCCATGAGGGGGCATATCCATGAGCTGGAGGCAATATCCATGATGGGGCATATCCATGAGCTGGAGGCAATATCCATGATGGGGCATATCCATGAGCTGGAGGCAATATCCATAAGGGGGCATATCCATGAGCTGGAGGCAATATCCATGAGGGGGCATATCCATGAGGGGGCATATCCATGAGCTGGAGGCAATATCCATGATGGGGCATATCCATGAGCTGGAGGCAATATCCATGAGGGGGCATATCCATGAGCTGGAGGCAATATCCATGAGGGGGCATATCCATGAGCTGGAGGCAATATCCATGAGGGGGCATATCCATGAGCTGGAGGCAATATCCATGAGGGGGCATATCCATGAGGGGCATATCCATGAGCTGGAGGCAATATCCATGATGGGGCATATCCATGAGCTGGAGGCAATATCCATGAGGGGGCATATCCATGAGCTGGAGGCAATATCCATGAGGGGGCATATCCATGAGCTGGAGGCAATATCCATGAGGGGGCATATCCATGAGCTGGAGGCAATATCCATGATGGGGCATATCCATGATGGGGCATATCCATGAGCTGGAGGCAATATCCATGAGGGGGCATATCCATGAGCTGGAGGCAATATCCATGATGGGGCATATCCATGAGCTGGAGGCAATATCCATGATGGGGCATATCCATGAGCTGGAGGCAATATCCATGATGGGGCATATCCATGAGCTGGAGGCAATATCCATAAGGGGGCATATCCATGAGCTGGAGGCAATATCCATGAGGGGGCATATCCATGAGGGGCATATCCATGAGCTGGAGGCAATATCCATGATGGGGCATATCCATGAGCTGGAGGCAATATCCATGAGGGGGCATATCCATGAGCTGGAGGCAATATCCATGATGGGGCATATCCATGAGCTGGAGGCAATATCCATGAGGGGGCATATCCATGAGCTGGAGGCAATATCCATGATGGGGCATATCCATGAGCTGGAGGCAATATCCATGATGGGGCATATCCATGAGCTGGAGGCAATATCCATAAGGGGGCATATCCATGAGCTGGAGGCAATATCCATGAGGGGGCATATCCATGAGCTGGAGGCAATATCCATGATGGGGCATATCCATGAGCTGGAGGCAATATCCATGATGGGGCATATCCATGAGCTGGAGGCAATATCCATGAGGGGGCATATCCATGAGCTGGAGGCAATATCCATGAGGGGCATATCCATGAGGGGGCATATCCATGAGCTGGAGGCAATATCCATGATGGGGCATATCCATGAGCTGGAGGCAATATCCATGATGGGGCATATCCATGAGCTGGAGGCAATATCCATGAGGGGGCATATCCATGAGCTGGAGGCAATATCCATGATTGGGCATATCCATGAGCTGGAGGCAATATCCATGATGGGGCATATCCATGAGCTGGAGGCAATATCCATGAGGGGGCATATCCATGAGCTGGAGGCAATATCCATGAGGGGGCATATCCATGAGCTGGAGGCAATATCCATGAGGGGCATATCCATGAGCTGGAGGCAATATCCATGAGGGGGCATATCCATGAGCTGGAGGCAATATCCATGAGGGGGCATATCCATGAGCTGGAGGCAATATCCATGAGGGGGCATATCCATGTGGGGGCATATCCATGAGCTGGAGGCAATATCCATGTGGGGGCATATCCATGAGCTGGGGGGGCATACTCATGTGTGAGCTGTGGGGGCATAATAACCCATGTGTGTGCTGGGGCATTATCCATGTGCTGGGGCAAATCCATGAGTGAGCTGGGGGCAAATCCATGAGTGAGCTGGGGGCAAATCCATGAGTGAGCTGGGGCAAATCCATGAGTGAGCTGGGGCAAATCCATGAGCTGGGGCAGTATGAATATATATATATATATCGGGGGGATATACATGTGAGCGGGGGGCATTTTTATATGGTCTGTTCTTATTGGAAAGCGGTCACATGACATTAAATAAAAGTATCGGTACTTGGTATCGGTGAGTACTTTTAAAAAGTATCGGTACTCGTACTCGGTCTTAAAAAAGTGGTATCGGTGCATCCCTACTAATTATGGTGTTTACACCACCAGCTTTTTTCACTGCATTTTAATCGCATTTGAGGATCATGTAGGATATGTTGTATGTGCCAACACCGTGTAAACAATGTGTGTGTCATAATGCCTGACAAAAAGAGGAGGAAATATCCCTGTAGCCTAGGAACTACATTTCCCATGAGCATCAGCCAATCTGGGAGATATACAGGTCTAGACACTAAAGGTGAAACTCAGGAGAATTGGCAGGAGAAGAGAACCATCTAGACCAAATAGCCGATTTGGAAAGTGAGATACATGGGAGAATCTTTTCTGGTTTGGTTATTTTGACCTAGAATTTTCACCTTTTGTGAACAGACCTGTATATGGTGAAGTCAGAAGTGAAAATTATAGGTCAAAATGTGGTAAATGGAGTTTATTCGGCGCAAGGTCTTGTTACCAGTGGGGTACCTCAGGGGTCAGTACTTGGACCCATTCTATTTAATATTTTTGTTAGTGATATTGCAGAAGGTATTAATGGAAAAGTATGTCTTTTTGCTGATGACACAAAGATTTGCAACAGGGTTGACGTTCCTGGAGGGATCAGCCAAATGACAAATGATTTAGGTAAACTAAAAAAACTGGTCGGAGCTGTGGCAATTGAGTTTTAATGTGGATAAGTGCAAGATAATGCACCTGGGACGTAAAAACCCAAGGGCTGAATATAGAATATTTGATACAGTCCTAACCTCAACTTCTGAGGAAAGGGATTTAGGGGTCATTATTTCAGAGGATCTAAAGGTAAGTAGTCAATGTAATAGAGCAGCAGGAAATGCTAGCAGAATGCTTGGTTGTATAGGGAGAGGTATTAGCAGTAGGAAAAGGGAAGTGCTCATGCCACTGTACAGAGCACTGGTGAGACCTCACTTGGAGTACTGTGTGCAGTACTGGAGACCGTATCTCCAGAAGGATATAGACATCTTAGAGAGAGTTCAGAGAAGGGCTACTAAAATGGTGTACGGCTTGAAGGAGAAAAGTTACCAGGAAAGGCTTAATGATCTTAACATGTACAGCTTGGAAAAAAGACGAGACAGAGGAGATATAATAGAAACATTTAAATACGTAAAGGGAATCCACAAGGTAGAGGAAGGGAGTATATTTAAACGGAAACAAAGTAGCAAAACAAGAGGACATAGTCTTAGATTAGAGGGGCAAAGGTTTAAAAGTAACATCAGGAAGCATTATTTTACTGAGAGGGTGGTGGATACATGGAACAGTCTTCCAGTTGAAGTGGTAGAGGCCAAAACAGTAATTGAATTTAAGCAAGCATGGGATAGGCATAAGGCTATCCTAAACAAAAGATAAATCCAAGTATAGTATCCATGTAATTGGGCAGACTAGATGGGCCGAAAGGTTCTTATCTGCCGACATCTTTCTATGTTTCTATGTTTCTAAAACAGTCAAACTTGGAAAATTAATTTATCTCACTTTCCAAATCGGCTATTTGGTCTAGATTGTTCTCTTCTCCTGCCAATTCTCCAGACTTCACCATTTAGTGAATAGACCCTATTGTTTCAATACACCGCGAAGGCCAAGGTTTCTGACCTCGGCTGTAAGCCCTACTGACCAGGTGCTTAATGGGGCTTTTTCAAAATCCAGAGATCAGAAAGTGCGGCTCCTGGCTGGCGAAGGCAGCCCATGGTGGGAGCAAAGTTTCCAGCTGTTCCAGTGAAAGGTGGGAATGGGAAATTGCAAAGTGTACATTAAGTACTATAACTATAAACTTAGAGTTACATGTAGTTATCCCCCTAAGGCCGGGTGCATGCAAGGCGTTTTTTAGTGCGCACGTTTGTCGCAGCATATAATTACACAGATACAGAAGACCACACGCATAACGCGCGCTGGAGACGTCCGTCATGGAAACACCAAGGCTTTTGCGCTAGCATTGACGCGACGTTGGGCGAGTTCTGAACGTCAAATGCAGCCCGCATGCACCCTTTTTTTTCTCACGTCTTTTTTTTATTCAGCTTTATTAAAATTTCAAGTCTTCCAGCCCAGCTTTTTTTTTTTCCATTCAACTCAAATAGTTTTTTACGACGTGCGTGAAAAATAACGCATCGTCTGCGTCTACCATCTCTTTCGGCATTTTTAAACGCACAGGTACATCATTTTTTAACACACGCCAGTGCGCACTAAAAAACGCCTCGTGTGCACCCGGCCTAAGAATGTTGTATACCTGTTGATTTGTCCTTGTGGTCTCGATTACGTAGGGAGGACCACTAGAGCTCTTAAGATTCGGATTATGGAACATATTCAAAATATTAGAAAGGGGTTTGACAATCAAACTCTCTCTGCCCATTTTAAAGAAAAACATGGATGCTCTCCTTTACATCTACAATTTTTGGTGTTACAGAAAGTAACCCTAACTGGCGAGGAGTGGATTTCATTAAAAGGATTAATCAAGTAGAAATGAGATATATTTTTATATCTCACGGAGGGAGATATTGCACGATGACTTCTTCTGTTTGATTGAGATGCAGGCACTCCCCTTGACAAGTGAAGGTTATCTGGTCCATTAGGGACATTTACTGTTTGTGTAGATGAAGGTATGTAGGAGAGGTAATTCCCTTAAGATTTCCCAACTGATGAAGCCCTTGTATGGGTGAAAAGCGTTTTGTTTTATTTCTATCCCATTTTATTGTGACTAATAAACTCCCTTTTTTTTTATTTAATATTGGGTTATTTTTTGGTTACTCCAATTTTATTGAGACAAGCAGCCCTGCACAGAATCAATCGATCTTTTCCTGTGCATTTTAACAGAGGGATACCGCCCTGGAATCTGCAAGTTGTTTGTTGTGGGCTAGTGAGTGAGCCGTTCAGACACTCACAGGCGCGACCATCGAGCCATATGAGGCTCAGAAAAGCGTGAGTGATACCATAAAGCTCAACCATCCAATTTTCTTGCTTACAGGATTACATCATTATATATTATCTATTTTCCTAGAAATGTGTACGGTTGTCTGCTCCTCTATGTAAGAACATTCACGATGAGAACAACACTGTATGCCCATCTATGTAAGAACACACACTAATATATATATATATATATATATACACAGAGAAGAAGTTGGTGGCGGCACTCCAGGACTTTAAAGAAAATAAAGTTTTTAATCCATAAAAAAAATTTTAAAAAAATAGACGTTTCAGCCCTGACCCAGGGCTTTCATCAGGACATACATATAATCAAGAAAAACACAAACATTTTATAAAAACCGACATACTCACCCCTCCCCTCAATCGGCGTTCTCATGCCCCCCAATGCGCATGCGCCAAGTTCCGGCAATGCGTAGCGGCGTGGTGAACGTGTAACCCTGGCAACCAGGGATACACAGCTGATCCCATACACCGCAGTGACTTTCAAACACAAAAACAGTGAAAGCAGATATAAATAAGGTGGATCTCTATTGTATCAAGGACCCCAATAGAAGGATTCTATAATGGTAATATAATTACATTACCTAGGTAGAACGCCGATTGAGGGGAGGGGTGAGTATGTCGGTTTTTTATAAAATGTTTGTGTTTTTCTTGATTATATGTATGTCCTGATGAAAGCCCTGGGTCAGGGCTGAAACGGCGATTTTTTATGGATTAAAAACTTTATTTTCTTAAAGTCCTGGAGTGCCGCCACCAACTTCTTCTCTGTACCATATCCAGCTGAACGGCAGGCACCGGGCACATATGAATTGTAGAAGCCAGAGTGCTCAGCTTCTGTCGAATATACATATATATATATATATACATATACACACATACAATATATTTTTATTAATCTTTTTTACGTGAGCGCTGAGCATCTGTTATTTTTATGATCTTCTTGATGTAGGGAGGTACATCTGGATGCTTTTTTAGTGACCGTGAATTTTTTGTTTTTTATTCACGTCATTTTTTGTGCCCCCAGTACACTTTTCTTACATTATCAGTAATTCTGATTTTTTTTTTTTTAATTACATTTTAGGGAGAGATTTTAAACCAAGTATATCATGTGATGGATTTAAAAAATAAAAAAAAAAAAACAACTTCATTATGTTGCTATACATAAAATGATTTGCATGCATACCTTGTCTGTTATTGCGTCAAGTTCAATAATACACCCAGGTCGTGCTGTGGATTGCTGGCTGACAATGTTAAAAACTTCACCAATAAGTCTCTAAAACAAAAACAAAAAAATTACAAGAGTAATGCACTTCTCACAGAAAGTAATCATTATAAAATGGAAATACTTCTATTTGGAAGATTCCTCTTTTCCTCCTTTTTTGAGGAAACCGAGGCGTAAAAGAGGCATTTTCCAAACATACGTATTTCCATCTATATAAGTGTTCAGCGTATTCCATCTGTTAATAACATATTGTGCTGTATCTTCAAATCATAGGGATTTAAAATGTGATGCATTGGAGAATTGAAATGTGGATAACACCATATGTCTGTTTAATATAGAATCTACATTTAAAGATACAGTGTCCCATAAGAAGTTGAGGAGGGCTTGGAATTTCTTATTTTTTTATTTTGATCATGGTTTGGAGGAGTGTTAACACATATTCCAATTCAGCAGCACCTATCAGTTTAGAGAACGCCCTCACACAATAACAATCATAAAAGAGCACTATCTTCACGCTTACATTTACACTGCACATTACATGAGGCACAAATGTACTGAGAGATGGAAAGTTAAACAATAGACTGGTTTTGGCCCACAGATTTGTGACTCGCAAAACTATGATTAAAAAGTGTACACCTCACCTCTCAGGGATGAGATGGATCAGCATCCTTGCTTTGCCATTAATTGGAAAAACATTGATAACAAATCGCATTGTTTACACACAAAATTGTGCAGTTCTCCGTGAAGCCTTTCGAGCTCCGAGAGATACCAGCATTTTTGCACGTCACTGCTGCCGGTACTACTTTGTGACCCTGAACAATTACAAATCCACTTTGCTAGTATAGGATCTTCAACGGGCAAAATATGGTGGCACCTGTCACGTGGCAAGTACAAACACAGTGTTATCTCATCAACGGATGAGGTAATGCATCGATCTGTAAGACCAATACAATATCCATCTTTTGAAGGGACATCACAGCAAAAGTGCTCCCTGGGCAGTAGATGTGCACTTTAAAAACTCCACGTGTAAACTTTGATATAGTTATTTGAAAAGTAAACCGCATCTGGCATAACTTACAGAAGACTCTGGATCAGACAGTTCATCGAGCAGCTTGCGCGCATCAACAACAGCTTGGTATAACCTCAGACTCGTCCCATCGGATGCTACAAAGCAGGCACTGGCAGAATTACAATAGGTACCTGAAAAAAGGGCAGAGATCCGATTACAACCACACTTGCTGGAATAGCACTCTGAATGCAAATGACATTTACTGTGAAGAAAGGAAAAGGTAGACTATGAAAAATGGTTTGATCACGTTGCAAACTATTTTTATTAACAGAGTGTGGACAACCATGAACTGGATTCCACAAATAATGCGATTAGAAGAGTCATACAAGAGCGATCAAGTTTTGTATCAATTTATTCCCTTCGCTACCAAACACAAAAGGTAAAAGATAACCGTTGAAATATGGAATGCTTGGTTAATGAAACATACAATTTTTATCCTATGTTTAAGCTTTAAAATGTCTTTAATATATTAATGTAAATTTGTGCATTACAAAAATATAGTTGAAAGGATGAGTTTTAAGCACTAGATGGTATTCCTTTCTCCTGCACACACTCAACCAAGGTTTTCATTAGTAGTGTACAGGCAGAAATGGCCTGTGCGTCAAATACAGTCAGTATGGCAACAGCACATGATAGGGAAAATTATCTAGCTAATAGTTATCCACAAAATAACAATATAAAAATATCTGCATATGGCATAATGCCCGTTTCTGGAAATTACAGTTATACCTTGTATCTGTACTGTACAAGGAACGTCAACAATTATAACCCCCTGAATCTTATCTCTGTACAGAAGTGAGGGAACACCGGAGCTTTCATGCAGTTTTGTCCTCAATCTGGCTGTTTTAAAGCAGCAAAAAGAGTTTGATGAATTTACTGGTTTTACGCATATGGTATGGGTAGCTGCATCTCCTCACAACATCTTTGAAATAATACAGGATGAAAGGAGTGAGGTCTAAATGAGAAAAACCCTCAATTAAAAAGTATGCCGAATTCCCCTTTTCGATGCAACAATGTATATACAGGTTCTTGGATGTAAAAGAAAAAAATAATGAATGTTACACAAATGCGAATTTGAGGGTTATTTTAGTTTTTTAGACTGAATTTCCTAAAACATTTAAATTATTAGTTTCTAAACTCCACTGGATTTAATGGAGCGCTTCATATTATGCGCAATCATTACAAAATATATTTCAGGTTGGCAAGTGTATTAGCATCATGCTTAATGCTTCATGCTTTTGACTTTGTACATGTGTGCATGTAGATCAGTGTTTCCCAAACCTGTCCTCGGGACCCTCAAACAGGCCAGATTTTGCAGACCGCCTTGAGGAAATGCAGACTGAATCCTGCAATCACTGAGCAGCAAATCATATCACCTGTGCTGTGCTTCACATTAGGGTTGCACCGATACCGATACTAGTATCGATATCGGTGTCGATACCGGGTACTGCAGGAGTACTTGGTACTCGTGCAGTACCCCCGATATTTTTTTCCGATACCGGAAGCCGGCATTGAGCCGGCATCCGAGGGGCTGCGGCGGCTGTCCGAATGCTCTATCGGCATTCAGACAGGCCCTGCAGCTGGTCACCTAACTTTGTTTAATACTTACCTTCCTTCAGCGCCGCCGGTACAGTCTTCGCGCGCGCGCGCTCTCTCCTTGGAAGGACCCCAGCCGCGACCACGTGGGACCATGTGATCGCGGCTGGGGTCCTTCCAACGAGCACGCGCGCGCGCGGAAACTTTCCCGGCGTCGCTGAAGGAAGGTAAGTATTAAACAAAGTGAGCAGCTGCAGGGCCTGTCCGAATGCCGATAGGCCCTGCAGCTGCTCTCCGGTCATACTTACCTTCCTGAGCGACGTCGGGAAAGTTTCCGCGCGCGCGCTCGTTGGAAGGACCCCAGCCGCGATCACATGGTCCCACGTGGTCGCGGCTGGGGTCCTTCCAAGGAGCGCGCGCGCGAAGACTTTATGAGCGGAGCGGGGGGGGGCATATCCATGAGCGGGGGGGGGGGCATATCCATGAGCGGGGGGGGGGGCATATCCATGAGCAGGGGGGGGCATATCCATGAGCAGGGGGGGGCATATCCATGAGCAGGGGGGCATATCCATGAGCAGGGGGGCATATCCATGAGCAGGGGGGGGCATATCCATGAGCAGGGGGGGCATATCCATGAGCAGGGGGGGCATATCCATGAGCAGGGGGGGCATATCCATGAGCAGGGGGGGGCATATCCATGAGCAGGGGGGGCATATCCATGAGCAGGGGGGGCATATCCATGAGCAAGGGGGGCATATCCATGAGCAGGGGGGCATATCCATGAGCAAGGGGGGCATATCCATGAGCAGGGGGGGCATATCCATGAGCAGGGGGGACAATTATCCATGAGCTGGGGTCAGGATATCCATGAGCTGGGGCAATATCCATGAGACCTGGGGGCTTTATAGGAGGTCTGTTCTTATTGGAAAGCGTCACATGACATAAAATAAAAAGTATCGGTAATTGGTATCGGTGAGTACTTGAACAAAAGTATCGGTACTCGTACTCTGTCTTAAAAAAGTGGTATCGGTGCATCCCTACTTCACATATCTGGAAAACCTGGCGAGGCGGAGGGTCCTGAGGACAGGTTTGGGAAACACTGATGTAGATAGACCGATCATAGCCCCAACCTCCCACAGGAAAAGAACAGATTGAATTATACCACATAACGTGCAAATAAAATCAAATATTCTTACCTAAACAATAACTTGGTATAAGAGTTGGAAGCCATGCCACGTTACAGAAGGCAGTAGTACGAAGGGAATTAATTCGGGCCAGTTCTGACACCCCCCCACTGTAGGATAAAGGCCCAATAGGATCCACGCGCCACAAGATTAGTTCACTGTAAATTGCATTTGGGTCATGAAAGGTTTGCGTTGCGGCATTCTTGAAATGCTCTCTAGGAAAACCTTTCAAATTCTTCACCGTGTCTATAATTGTGCCACCGCTCTCTGCCTCCCATGGACTGTCCGAGCCTGGTGTTACGAGAACGTTATGGTGGGAGGACGTCAGCAGGAGCGGCAAAACAGAGTGGCAGGCCAGATCATTGAGGTGAAATCTGTGACCACAGTACCGAAACTTATGAGACACTGTAAGCACAGTTGTAAAAGCAGATTTATCTGCGAATGTTACTGCCCACTGATTCAACGATCCGTCAATATGCTTTGATACCATCATTACAGTGGAAGACTTGGGACCCATACACGGGACATTCCTTAAAGAATTTACAGACGGGATACTTGGAATGGTTGTTTCCATTGAAAGCAGGGGTGTAGAAGCAGATTCCTTGGCAGAGGTAGTACAAGCGTACATCATTATATTTTTGCTGAGGGAGCTGGCATCTCCAGAAGGAAACGCAACAGGAATACGAGACGAAAAGGAAACCTAAAAATAATTGCATTGTTGTTTAGTAGACATGAACATAAAACTCATGCACTTGCTGTTAATGTAATAGGCCATTCATAAAATATAGTTTCCATATCTGGCAAACAATTTCTTTTAAAGACTTGAGATATCAATGACATACTCGGGTCAATGACAAATTATCGGACTACATTTTGCTGCCAAATTTTATCTGAATAAATATGATACAGAGAGTAGCATCATTGACCGAACCTTCCTTGGCTGACACATTTAAAACCCAAAAGGTCAGGATGCAAAATAAATTTACTTTGATCCATAAAGACTTGTTGCCTGAAACGGACTCCCTAGAACACTTGTAGCATTGCAATAGTCTTTCAGAGTGCACATTACTATCCGGAACTCCAGATTTCTGTCCAATGTGAACTAAAGGAAAGTCCCCACACTTTCTAATGGTGTCTCAGCCCATGAGACAACCGAAAGGGATGGGAAACGACACTCCGCTCACCATGACCATTTAAATTAAATGGCCATGGTGGCTAGAGTGTCCCCTTTCAAGAGTTTGTTATTCTTCTTCTCCTCTATTATCCAATTAACAGAAAATATCTAATCCAAGGCATATGATTATCACTTTTAAATACAGATGAAGTGTGGCTCTGTGTATGGTTATCACAGCAATAAATTAAGGATATTTGATGGGGAAAGCAAAGCCAATGGTTAATAGACAACGACTACTTACAAAGCAAAACATAAAATAAATAAATGGTTTACTTAGCAGTAGAGCTCAAACTGGACTATGCAAGTCCCATTGCTATCACCTTTGTCATATTAGTTGTTCCAATGTAAGGAAAAAAAGGTCTCAATATGCCAAATAAATCAATCATTCTATTATATGCCCACTTGCACTTCAGAAAATAAACCAGTAGGTAATTAAAGTATGAGCCTTGGCATCCCAATTTAGAATAATAAAATGTAACAGATGGAAATCTACCTGGACTTGTCTGAATATGCCTGGATTATATTCATCCAAGTAGTTAACATGCCACAATAGAAAAGTACCATCCACTGGATGAATAGTGAAGAGCATGTCTGCATTCTTGTTCCATTCAGTGAGGAGTGATTCAATTTTGCGGTCTAGCAACACAGTGGGTAAAGGCAGGGCGATACCGGGTGAGGAAGCTTTAGCACTCAAGTCTTTATCGGTTTCTTCATGCTCAGGTGAGCCAGACAATGACCCGCCACCTTCAGGCTCTCCTAAAACACAAAAAAAAAAAATTTAGACAAGCGGGGCTGCTTCAAAAACGTCAGTTAATTTTTCTCTTTATATATTTTATGAATAAAGAAAGTGACAAAAAAAATGTAAACAATTTCAAAGCACTTTGGCAATAAGGGTACAATATTTAGGGTGTAGTTCACTAACCAAATTGTTATCATTACATTTAGATTAACATTAAGACATTACAGACATATGTTTTTGCAGTGAAGGAAGGATTTGGTGAGGAGACAGATACAGAACTCCAAGTGGCCCGGTTATTAACAGTGAAGAAAATACTATATGCCACTAATGAGATGTGACAAAACAGACTCTCAAAGTTTAAAGCAAAGGAAGAATCCTACAAAATAAGAATAAAGACATGCCATTCTCTACCGAGCAGGGTGTTTATTAGACATCATTAACATAAAATATGATCTGGGGTTCAATTTCTCATTTATTCAAAAAGAAATTGGATTGTCATTTTGATATCAAAAGCTTTTTTTTCTAGGGGACAAATTTAAAAACTAATGTCCCTCCAATGTTTGTATTCTAGGAATACACTTCAATACACAAAGACAAAAAAAAAAGTGTAGCGATATTCGGGCTAATAAATTGTACTCATCCATCTTAGACAGGGTTTTCTTGTTACATATAACATCAAGAAGAAAAAAAAAAACTTTACATAGCGCAACCATGTACATATTAAAAAGAAGAAAACGGGTGGGAAGAACACTCACACTTTATAGAGCCCCATATATGGCTCTAATTTTAAACGCCTTCAGGAAATTGTATGGCCTCCTGTTCGTTCCGGGACCAAAGAAATGCTTTCTTATTGTACATCGGAATATATGGAGAGTTCCAAGGTGTAAATCCATTTGAACAAAAACGCAATATAACAATTATAGAGGCACACTCACATGTCCCTGAGCTTCCCTGGCTCTCTTGTGGTCGCTCAGGTGTTGTTTCTGATGGACACAACTAAAAGCCTCTAGTGTTGCTCTTTAAAAAGGCAAATGGCATGGCATTTATTAGCTACATAAAAAAACAGACTATATACAAAGAATAATAAAAACCTGTAAAACAAAAAGAATACTATATAAAATAACCGCCAAACGTGTTTCGCCTGGACATCTGGTCCCATCGGCTTCCTCAGTGGCTCTGAGGTACAATAAGAAAATTCCCGTGGACCGAAGAAGATCTAACGGGAGGCCATACAATTACCCGATGGGGCTCTATAAAGTGTGAGTGTTCTTCCCACCTGTTTTTTTTTTTAATATGTACGAATGTTAAGCTATGTTGTGTTTTTTCTTTTCCAGGTTACATGCAATAAGAAAACACTATCTACATAAGGTAGATATGTACAATTTAACAGCACTAGTATCGCTAGACTTTTGCTGATCTTTTTTGGCGTATTGACATCTATAAGTGTGAAAGGTAGACTAGAGACGACACGCACGGGTATTTTGTAGCGCTCGTCCACGTTTTATACATTCCTTACTATTCTGCAAGCCTAACTTTAACTGCGCCTTCTATTTGTCCATTTTTGGTTTACAAATATAATTAAAGATCATTCAGCATTCATTCCTGAACAGAAATAAAATGAATACTGACCATTTTCCAGTTTCATAAGCAATCCATCATCCTCCTCATCATCATCATCTTCATGGTCATTGTCAGCCCTTTGTTCAACAATGGTCTTCAGATATTGAATAAACACTTCAGCGGAGGATGTAAAATGTAACTCTTTGTTATTGAGCCAATGAACAACAAAGTCACCAAACCCTTCTTCCAGATTGAATGCAGTACCAGCCATAACAGAGGGAATATCTGTATGGACGGAAGAAAGATACAGTTCATCAAACAGCGATGATTAGTTATATACTGTGCAAAATGTTTTTACCAAAGTGTAGAAGACTGTAGATACCCAAGTGTAGATCCCTGTGTGAGTCACTTAAATGAAAACTATCAACATCTTGCTAACGGACAGCTCTGTGTGGGATTACAGCTTTATTATATAGCATTTGATAAATATGTCCACATAAAAGGAAAAAAAAAAAAAAGGCACTTTTGTATTACAAATAAAATTTGAGGATGCGAAAATGTATGCTAGTACTGGACTGGACTGTGAGGAAAAAATATGAGTAGCATTGATAAAGTTCTTGGTTCTGGTACTGCCAAGCTGAAAGAGGGTCTCCGCTGTGCCAGATATCACAACACAGCAATGACATGCACGTGACAATCAGTGAACAGTCCTTCAGAATGTTTATCGCACATCAATCCCAAATTCTTTAAAGTGTAAGCAGGAATTTATCGACTTTTTTTCAGAAACTGTGCACGCTAATAGAATACCATAGCACACAAGTGGTCCACTGAGTGAACAAGCACTTTTAATGAGCAGATTTAGGAATGAATCAAACGATCACATCATTCTTTGGAAGTCATAGTATAAAGTCTATGTCAGACCTCAAAATTTCCACTCGTCTGCTCGCATTCAGCGAGTGGAAATTATCTGAGGGCGAGTGGGGCGGACTGACCCGTTGGTTGCCGGGGCCAGGTTCAGTGTGCCGCCGTCTTAATTCACAGCTCCGGTATCGGACTCTTAGAGTCCGAATCCGGAGCTGTCTGCCTGATCGACGCTGACCCCTCCCGCGTTATCTGCGCTGACCCACCCACGTGATGCTTCGTAGACTCGCAGCATGCTGCGAGTGTGTGACGCTTCACATGGGTGGGCAGGTGACCCGCGAGATTCACGTTCGCAGATCATCTGCCCACCCATGTGAAGTGTCGCACACTCGCAGCATAAGTGCTGTGAGTCTACGAAGCATCACGTGGGTGGGTCAGGTGACGAGCAGGAGGGGGAGGCACCAATGCAGCGTGTCATTCCCAAACTCTTGTTATGAATGTGGGAAGCATGCAGCAGCTTCGATCAGCACACAGAAGAGGTGGGGCCAGCCTGCATCCTTCCAGACCAGGAAGGAGGACAGAGCAGCCCAATCTGCTGAAAGTGTGTAAGTAAGAGAGAGAGGGGTGAAAAAGAGAATGAGAGGGGTGAAAAAGAGAATGAGAGGGGTGAAAAAGAGAATGAGAGGGGTGAAAAAGAGAATGAGAGGGGTGAAAAAGAGAATGAGAGGGGTGAAAAAGAGAATGAGAGGGGTGAAAAAGAGAATGAGAGGGGTGAAAAAGAGAATGAGAGGGGTGAAAAAGAGAATGAGAGGGGTGAAAAAGAATGAGGGGGTGAGAGAATGAGGGGGTGAAAAAGAGAAAGAGAGAGGGTAAAAAGAGAAAAGAATGAGGGTGATAAAAAAGGAGTAAAAAAAATTAGAGAGGGGGTAAAAAGAATGAGACAGTTTAAAAATAGGCATTGGAGCTCTGATACGCTCCTACACACTGCACATTATTGTGAGTTTTATTGCTGTGGTGCTCTCATACACTAATGCATAGTGTGTATGAGGGTATCAGAGCTCCACAGCAATAAAACTCACGCTCATACACACTGCACATTATTGTATCACAGAGCTCCACATCAATAAAACTCACAGTAATGTGCAGTGTGTATGAGCGTGAGTTTTATTACTGTGGAACTCCCTGATATGTGCGTGTGTATGAGCATATCACAGAGCTCCACAGCAATAAAACTCACGCTTATACACACTGCACATTACTCTGAGTTTTATTGCTGTGGAGCTCTGTGATACGCTCATACACACCGCACATCATTTCCCTTTATGTTTCCACGGCTTTGTTATATTATTAATGATAAATAATAATTTAAGAGGGTGTGTTTAGGGGCATAGTTAAAGGGATACTCTAGGCAACATGACCACCTAAACTATTTTAGGTGGTCATGATGCCCGGAGCATCCTGCCCCGTCCCCCCTCCCAGCGGTTCAGCTCAAAAAGCTGAAAACAGCTGAGAGAGGCGGAGAACTTTACTCCGCCCTCCCAGCTGTCAGTCAGCAGAGCGGGAATCATATTTCCCGCTTCTGCCGACTTTTGCTGAGTAGGAGACGTCATCGCGTCTCCTACTCACCGCAGAAGCTGGCGGCTCCCTCTGAGGGTCAGTGTTGCGCGCATCCTCTTGCGCGCAACACTAATCCTCAGAGGGACCTGGGAGGAAGCCTGCCGATTGGCTGGCTTACTTGAGAGGCGCGCATGCGCACTTCTCACGTAAACCAGAAGGCAAGAAGAAGAAAGAAGGATGGGAGAGCGGAAAAGGAGGGAGGTGAGTATAAAAAAGAAAAAAAAAAAACAGCGCAGGAAACAAGAGGATTTTAGGGTAAGTATTAAAGTTAAAAACACAAAAAAAATAAAATATTTATTAAGGGAATAGGGATAGGTTAGGATTAAAAAACGGGGGGGGGGGTGATTTTTTGCTAGAGTGTTCCTTTAAGGGTAAGGGTTGGGTGGCGAGTAACTCTTAAGGCCTGGCTAGTAACTTGGGACCTGAAATTTTTGAGCCCTGGTCTATGTGACTTCAGTTACTTATTAAATTCAAATTGTGAGAGAATGATTAACTTAAATTCTATAGGGTTAAAAGAGAAGGGGTAGGAAACGGGGGTTAAACATTTATCCCCTCCCCTGACCCCCTTCACATACATCCTTCAGTGTTTTAATCTTTGTTCTCCTTTAAAAAAAATCCAACCAAATCCAGCATTAGTCTCCTCATGAGCCCTGCAAGATATGACATTCTTCTAGCTAAGCAGGTCATGTGACTAGGGATGCACCGATACCGATACTAGTATCGGTATCGGGGCGATATTGCCGTTTGCACGAGTACTTGTTACTCGTGCAAACGGCCCGATACATCCCGCTGATACCGGAAGCCGGCGCTGGGCCGGCTTGCCGGTATCCGCGGGGCTGGGGAAGCTGGCCGCGTGCATGAAAAGCACGTGGCCAGCGTTCCCCTCCGGCGCGCCACATACTCACCCTTCCTGAAGTTCCGGTCTCTGGGCAGTGATGCGGTCACGTGGCCGCCGGGCGCTCCTGTGACGCGGCCTCTCGGCTGGAGGCAGCGTCACAGATGCGCCCGCGGCCACGTGACCGCATCACTGCCCAGAGACCGGAAGTTCAGGAAGGGTGAGTATTTGGCGCGCCGGAGGGGAACGCTGGCCGCGTGCTTTACTTGCACGCGGCCAGCTTCCCCAGCGTTCGAGCGGGGGGTAAATCGATGAGACCTGGGGGCCAAATCCATGAGACCTGGGGGCCAAATCCATGAGACCTGGGGGCCAAATCCATGAGACCTGGGGGCCAAATCCATGAGACCTGGGGGCCAAATCCATGAGACCTGGGGGCCAAATCCATGAGACCTGGGGGCCAAATCCATGAGACCTGGGGGCCAATCCATGAGACCTGGGGGCCAAATCCATGAGACCTGGGGGCAAATCCATGAGACCTGGGGGCCAAATCCATGAGACCTGGGGGCCAAATCCATGAACCTGGGCCAAATCCATGAGACCTGGGGGCCAAATCCATGAGACCTGGGGGCCAAATCCATGAGACCTGGGGGCCAAATCCATGAGACCTGGGGGCCAAATCCATGAGACCTGGGGGCCAAATCCATGAGACCTGGGGGCCAAATCCATGAGACCTGGGGGCCAAATCCATGAGACCTGGGGGCCAAATCCATGAGACCTGGGGGCAAATCCATGAGACCTGGGGGCCAATCCATGAGACCTGGGGGCCAATCCATGAGACCTGGGGCAATCCATGAGACCTGGGGGCAAATCCATGAGACCTGGGGGCAAATCCATGAGACCTGGGGGCCAAATCCATGAGACCTGGGGGACAAATCCATGTGAGCTGGGGGCAAATCCATGTGAGACCTGGGGACATCCATGTGAGCTGGGGGCAAACCCATGTGAGCTGGGGGCAAACCCATGTGAGCTGGGGGCAAACCCATGTGAGCTGGGGGCAAATCCATGAGACCTGGGGGCAAATCCATGAGACCTGGGGGCAAATCCATGAGACCTGGGGGCAAATCCATGAGACCTGGGGGCAAATCCATGAGACCTGGGGGCAAATCCATGAGACCTGGGGGCAAATCCATGAGACCTGGGGCAAATCCATGTGAGCTGCGGTCAATCTCATATAAATTTTTATATGAGGGCTGTTCCTATTGGAAAGCGTCACATGATATTAAATAAAAGTATCGGTACTCGGTATCGGTGAGTACTTTTAAAAAGTATCGGTACTCGGTCTTAAAAAAGTGGTATCGGTGCATCCCTACATGTGACCACAGGGTGAGTGGACACTCCAGCAAATCAAGTGGCTCTCGGTGCAGGAAGGCTTTGATACCATCGGATGGTGCTAGTATCTGAAGTACTCCAAGCCCAGGAAAGCTGAGGGCTCCCAAGTAAGTTCTGGGCAGGAAGAAACCGCCGCATTTGGATGGCTGAATTAGTCCTCCGAAGGGAGTGAGGGATTAGGGCAGTATGACCAGATAAGAGTAAGTATACAAAAAGAAAAACAACACAGCGCTCTAAAAGACCTGAGTCCAAAAAAGATAGTGGGGTAGACACACAATATGTCCATAAACAGTATTCGTTCTCTTTCGGAGTGGATCTTCTCAAAAATGCAGATGAAGTGTGCACTGTAGGGAGGAAAAAACACAAAAAGGACCAAAAATTGCGCAGTATGATAGCACCCAAGATGAGAGTAATTGGTGTCAGTATTTAACTCACATTCTGGGGAGCCTACGACCGGCTCTTGGGGATAAGGCGGGCAGGGACTTTATGTTAGGTGCCCATAGGACCTTCAAACGACTTCTCCGGAATTCACCAAATAGGGATGTGTTATATACAGGCTTGGATAACTACAGGAACACAGGATCATGCATCTGCCTTCATAACTGCATAACTGACCGTTATGCAGTTATGAAGGCAGATGCATGATCCTGTGTTCCTGTAGTTATCCAAGCCTGTATATAACTCATCCCTATTTTGGTGAATTCCGGAGAAGTCGTTTGAAGGTCCTATGGGCACCTAACAAAGTCCCTGCCCGCCTTATCCCCAAGAGCCGGTCGTAGGCTCCCCAGAATGTGAGTTAAATACTGACACCAATTACTCTCATCTTGGGTGCTATCATACTGCGCAATTTTCGGTCCTTTTTTGTGTTGTTTCCTCCCTACAGTGCACACTTCATCTGCATTTTTGAGAAGATCCACTCCGAAAGAGAACGAATACTGTTTATGGACATATTGTGTGTCTACCCCACTATCTTTTTTGGACTCAGGTCTTTTAGAGCGCTGTGTTGTTTTTCTTTTTATATAATTGTCATTTGGGTATTTAGAGAAACCCCCACACACAACATTCAGCGAGTGGGATAGATACCTTTCCGGTGGGCGCTTCACCCCCTCCTTTCTTTTTCTATTTCCTAGATAAGAGTAAGTGATCGCAATGCGAGGATCCCAAACAAAAGCAAAAAGCTGCAGTCGTCCACTAGTGGGAACACTTTAACCACCCACAGGACTGGTGCTCTGCTCTGGGACACCAAAATCCCTTCCGATACAGGGGAAAAAAATGGCAGACAACACACGTCTGTAGGTCATAAGGTTTTACTGGTAGTCTGCAGAACCCCCATTAAGCCCTTTTAATGCATGGACACTGTTTAGAAGAAGCCTTCAATGAAAATGACAGTATAGTACACTTATAGGTCCATATTACAAATCATCACACTAAAAAGGAGACACCAAGAAGAAAAACCTGCGCCTGCAGGCTTCTCCTTAGCGTACCTGTTTTAGCTGTCAGGTATATTACACACAAAGGAATTTAAAATGGATGCTTGTAGCCATTTTGTTTTGAAAGACAGTTTTTCTCCAAAATTTCTCTAGGTTTAGAAATGAACGAGATTTTTTTTTTTTTTTACAGAGTTCATTCCTGGGTGAAGTCTTTTATATTTTTTTTAAGAAGTGCTAGACATGAAGGAACCTAGAATGTTTCTTTTGTGTGATAATGCTAGAGTTAAGTGCTAAGACGTGTCATAATTAAATTTATTGGTCTGTCTTAAGTTTTAAAACAAAAGATATTTTGTCTTTTGGGTATAGGAATAAGAATTAATATCTCTGTAATATAGATTTATATTCACAAAATATAGGTTTATAATCAAGGTATATTTTATTATATTTACAGTAGGAAATATATATTCCAATAAATATTGTAGAAAGTATATAATTGGTAAATAATAAAATTTACTAATAGATTTTGTTGAGTTAACCAGAAAAGAATTTAGCTGATTGAGTAAGTAATTTCAAAAGGGTGTAGGGATATAAATCAAAGATGACAGCTGGAGAGACAGTGTCTAGCTGGGAGAAGAGTTCTTTGTTGAGTCAGATTGACCTTTTGACCCGAGATAAGATATTAAAAAGAAATGGAATTAATTAAGAAGTGCAATACTGCCCTCTAGAGGATAGTAAATATAATAATTGATATTTAAAAATATTGCCAGTGACGTCAAATTGGCTAGAATAAGCGGCAATGTTATTTGCAAGTCAGCCGGAGATTCCAGCAGTCAGACTCACACCGCAATGCAATCAGATGTCCAGTACACATAGCAGATCCCAAGACATGAGGCAATCAAGATTCCCAAATTTCTGACTCTCCCCAAATCTCTAACTCACATGCATTGATTATCTGATCGATAATCTTCACACATTCCAAAATTATTACATCAGGAATTCCAAGGCAGACTTATCAACATCCAAATTGGACAGGTAATGTATGAAATGAAGGAATTAATGTAAATATATATATTTGTAGATATTCTTGCAACGTAGACTGAGACTTCTCAAATACTGTTCGATCCAAAAATTCTAAGTATTTTCTATTCTGCAGATAGAAATATGAAGAAGTGGATATAAGGATTTATTCCTAAAAGAAATGTTGTAAGATTGATACCAATATATATATTGAATTTGGAAATTACTGTGATTAAAATTAATAAGCAAGGAATTATGTAACTACAAAATAAAAAGCAAAAGATTAGAAATTTGATTCTTGAGATTAGGGGAGGATTCACTAAATAAGTTTTTATTACTTAAATTAGCTCATCTTTTGTTGATCCATGTAGCATAGAGATAGATATATATATATATATCTATATATCTATAAGAGCTGGCTGGTTAAACATTGTTTGCTGGGAAATGCATGTTGTATTAAGCAGAAATGTTTATTAACCATTTGTGTATTAGTTACTAACTGATAAGGTAAATGATATTAATCATATATGCAGTTACTAACCGGAGATACATATATTGTGAAGCTAGTTTTTATATGCTGATGGATTGTGGTTTATAAATTTTTGTTTAGGATATGAGATTTTAAACTTTTTTGTATACGTAATAAACATAGAAACATAGAAAAATGTCGGCAGATAAGAACCTTTCGGCCCATCTAGTCTGCCCAATTACATGGATACTTGACCTGGATTTATCTTTTGTTTAGGATAGCCTTATGCCTATCCCATGCTTGCTTAAATTCAATTACTGTTTTGGCCTCTACCACTTCTACTGGAAGACTGTTCCATGTATCCACCACCCGCTCAGTAAAATAATGCTTCCTGATGTTACTTTTAAACCTTTGCCCCTCTAATCTAAGACTATGTCCTCTTGTTTTGCTATTTTGATACTTTTAAATATACTCCCTTCCTCTACCTTGTGGATTCCCTTTACGTATTTAAATGTTTCTATCATATCTCCTCTGTCTCGTCTTTTTTCCAAGCTGTACATGTTAAGATCATTAAGCCTTTCTTGGTAACTTTTCTCCTTCAAGCCGTACACCATTTTAGTAGCCCTTCTCTGAACTCTCTCTAAGATGTCTATATCCTTCTGGAGATACGGTCTCCAGTACTGCACACAGTACTCCAAGTGAGGTCTCACCAGTGCTCTGTACAGTGGCATGAGCACTTCCCTTTTCCTACCGCTAATACCTCTCCCTACACAACCAAGCATTCTGCTAGCATTTCCTGCTGCTCTATTACATTGACTACTTACCCTTAGATCCTCTGAAATAATGACCCCTAAATCCCTTTCCTCAGATGTTGAGGTTAGGACTGTATCAAATATTCTATATTCAGCCCTTGGGTTTTTACGTCCCAGGTGCATTATCTTGCACTTACCAACATTAAAACTCAATTGCCACAACTCCGACCATTTTTATATAATATATAATATAATATAATATATATATATATATATATATCTCTCCGATTAATCCCTGATATATTGGAGGCAACTGCCGAGGTAGGTCCAGTAAATCCAATATAGACATATTGGAGGCTTGGCTGATCAATCCAATATATAACGTGTTGTATTCACGTGCAGAGATTATATCCGACATAGCGTGATATTACAGTGCAGGCGCTAAACCCGCAGCCTGCACCATAACACAGCACCAAGTCTAAGGATGCTCGTGGCAGAAGCGCAATCAGTTAGCAACAAGTCCTTTTCAGTTAACCGCAGCAGGAAGGTAATTAGCGGTAGGACTTTGTAATACTAACGCTAATTAACACTTTGCGCTCCTCATGTAAGGCTAGGGTCAGACGAGCGTGATTTCTACGGACTGTACGTCCGTGCACACGGACGTACGTCAGTACGGAAGACACAGTAGTGGCCACACAGTCCGTTTATTCACTGACGTATATTTTGACGGATGTAGGAGAGAAAATAAAATAAAAGGCAAAACCATTTTGTCCGTGAAAAATGCTGGACGTATAAATGCAGTCCGTCTGACCACGTTCCATCACTCACACACAAAGCTATGCAGACGTTGCGGACGCAGCGCACTTTGTGCGGCCGTTCTAGGAGATGTACGTTCTTGCCTGCCTTGCGTCCGTGGGCCGCGGCCGTTGTGCGTCCGCAGTTCAGTGCGGACGTACTTCGTGTGTCGGGCTCCGATGGGCTGTCATGCTATCACGGACGTACTTTTAGGCGCAATCACGGACGTGAACACTACGCTCGTCTCACCCCAGCCTTAATCATAGGGAGCGCAAAGTACAATAACCTCATGCTGAGGTTTTTAACCCGTTAGCGTTCGATTTGTAATATGATGCGCCAGCACTTGGGGCAACCAGAGCTAGCGTTAACGCTCACACAGGTGAGCGCTATCATTAGCATTATGAAAGTAATATGGCCCATAAAGATTGTCTAAGCATTGCATGCTTCACCTGTGTTTGGATTGATGCTTGCAGCGATGTGGAAATTACACAGGGAATTGGCATGGTGAGAGATATGACGATGGGTATCATGTTGGCTTGGTTGACTAGGCAACAGTTCTGTGTGAGCAGCAAGAACAGAAGATCTCCTTCGGCCCCTTCTTAAATGTTTCAAATGATGAATTGTCTGAATGAAAAAGGAAAAAAAAAATAGAAAACTTTAAAACGAGTTCCAATTTTACAGACATAACAAAAAGTATATAGAAGATTGTATTTTAGTCCCAGCAAAAGGTTACTTTGGATCTCCTTCAAACCCATGCATTTCTGTAAAACTGATCTGAATGACTTTTGCGACAACTTAGGCGTTTGAAAGTTTTGCACAGCAACTTTTTTAGCCCTATATAGAAATACAATATAACATTTTAACCTCCCTGGCGGTATTCCCGAGTGTGACTTGGGGTTAAATTTCGCTACCGCAAACGGTAACCCCGAGCCACACTCGGGCTGGATGTTTACTCACCTCCTCCTGGCTCCCTCGCTGTCCCCTGCAGTGTGATCGCGGCAAGCTGCTTCCTGGAAGGCTCCCTGCGAGTCACACGATGCAGGGGGGGGCGGGATCAGCATAAAAGGAATCTTTTTTTACAGTTTACATTTTGGATTATACAGTGTAATGTTTCTGAACGGCCACTAGGTGGCAGTACAGGATAAGAAATAGACCATACATCCTCTCACCCTTGTTTGCAGACAGATTTCAGTGTTTTGTGTTGTATTTTATTGAATATCATTTATTTGCATTATTTTTGGGATAATAAATTATTACGTCGGGTTTGAAACTTTATCGGACTCCGTGTATTTACTATTTATTTATTTATAAAGGATTTTACCAGTAAGGACTCTTGATTGCACGGATTTCAGTGCGTGATTCCAAATTATTACAGGCCATGTACAAAAACACGTTTCCTTTAAAAAAAAAAAAAAAGAATTGAGACGCTTTTAGACACGAAATTTTGAAAAAATTAGACCGCCAGGGAGGTTAAGTCTTCCATAAGTAGTTTGAGATTTTTTACTTTAAATCACCCACAAAGGCTGCATGCCTGCATCTTTCAACGAGCTACAGCGCTACCATTTTCATCACATCTATTACCCCTTTCTACAAAACAAGGACATTAGTAGATTGTTGTGTTAAATAGGGATAGGACTAGTAGCTGTGTATGAAATGAGGATCTGATTAGTGCATTAATATGCTTATTAAATAAGGATATGATTAGTGTAGGGGCTTGAGGTGGTCTACTTTTAAGTGGGATATTTTCAAGTGGAGTTAAAAACAGGAATTCTACCTGTACTGGTCTGGTTTGTATCTTTAGAGGGAGAGAAACCTCTGGTTTATTTGTCAATTTAATTTCTCTTTTTGGTTTTTTTTTCTGCTGGTTTTTTTTTTCTGTTGTGCTTTTTGGTTGTTTTTTTTCCCTGGGTGGCTGGTGACTTGTTAATTGGGGGCGTGTAGCCTGTCAGGTGATTTCACTTGTATGGCTACATAATCTCAATGGCAACTCACTGAGTTTGCTCACAGGGGCTTGAGGTGGTCTACTTTTAAGTGGGCTATTTTCAAGTGGAGTTAAAAACAGGAGTTTAAATAACAGGTATCAATTGTTGTTTATATATTTGTTGTCTTGTTTGGGTATGAGTGTTAGCAAGCTTGAAGGTTTGACCCAGTGCACATCCTGCTGCATGTATGCATGTCTGGAGGAATCCTTCCAGGGTCCATATCTCTGTAGCAAGTGTGAACGTGTAGCTCTTCTGGAAGCTCGTATTGGAGATCTGGAAGGGCAAATCGTAACGCTGAGGCAGATTGACAATCTTGAAAGGAGCCTGCTTCTCACGGAGCAAAGTATAGTTGAGGAATCTAGGGGTGTGGGAGGAGTGGAGTTAACCGGGGAACAGGTTGGTAGCTGGGTGTCAGTGACACGTGGTAGCAGGGGGAGGGAAGAGGAAAAGGTTGGCTAGTCCTGATCTTGCGCACACCAACAGATTTGCCCCCTTGAGCGAAGATGTTGGGTGCAGCAGCTCAGGTGTAGCAGTACTGGAGGAGGCTGCTCCCTCTAACAGCCGGGATCAGCCCACCAAGTAAGGGAGGGATAAAGAGGGCAAGTAAGCCTAGACAGGTTGTGGTGGTAGGGGACTCTATTATTAAGAGAGTAGATAGGGTAATCTGTCGCGCTGATCGCCTTAACCGGACAGTTTGCTGTCTGCCGGGTGCCCGTGTTAGGCATGTGGTTGACAGAGTTGATAGATTATTGGGAGGGGCTGGAGATGACCCAGCTGTCATGGTCCATATTGGTACCAATGACAAAGTAAGCGGAAGATGGAAGGACCTGAAGAATGATTTCAGGGAATTAGGAAGTAAACTGAAGAAGAGGTCCTCCAAGGTAGTATTTTCTGAGATCCTACCTGTGCCACGTGCTACAGTGGAAAGGCAGCGGGAGATTAGGGAGGTCAATGCGTGGCTTAAAGCTTGGTGCAGGAAGGAGGGCTTTGGGTTTTTAGAGCACTGGGCTCATTTTGCACTGGGGTACAATCTGTATAGTTGTGATAGATTGCACCTGAATGGAAGAGGGTCTGCTGTGCTAGGGGAGAGGATGGTTAAAAGGTTGGAGGAGACTTTAAACTAGTGGAAGGGGGGGAGGGATACAGTATCTTACAAAATGGAGACAGAGCAGATAGTGGAAGGGTTTCAGTTCAGACTAAGGGGGTGGAGCCGGGGGATGGGTAATGTAAGAACAGTGGAGGCATGTAATGTAAAGTCGCATTCAGCATGTGTGGGTAGAGATAACATTAAATGTATGCTTGCTAATGCAAGGAGCCTTAATAACAAGATGGGGGAACTAGAGGTAATAGCATACACTAAGCAATACGACATTATAGGAATAACAGAAACATGGTGGGATGAAACGCATGACTGGGCTGTAAACTTAAATGGCTATACATTGTTTAGAAAGGATAGGAAACATAAGAAAGGGGGTGGAGTGTGTTTATATGTAAATCAGGATTTAAAGCCTAATATTACACAACTGGAAAGTGATGAGGGAAATGTGGAATCCTTATGGGTAAAGATTTCGTTGGGGAATAAACAGGGAAGTCAATTATTGGTTGGCATATGCTATAAACCACCTAATATAGATAATGATGAGGAAGAACAACTGTTAGAGCAAATTAGGAAGGCTGCACATCATAGTAGCACTTTAATTATTGGAGATTTTAATTACCCGGACATTAATTGGGATAGTGGGACTAGTAATTCAGCAAAGGGAATCCGGTTCCTGAACATTTTAAATGATACCTTCATGTCACAACTGGTAGAAACACCAACTAGAGAGGATAACTGTCTGGACCTGGTTATAACAAATAATGTGGATCTTTTCTCAAATATTAATGTAAAAGAACAGTTGGGAAACAGTGACCATAATATGGTGACTTTTGAAATAAACTCAAAAAAACACATTCATAAGGGGCATGCTAAAATATATAATTTTAAAAAGGCCAACTTTATTAAAATAAAGGAAGCTCTCAATGTCATTGACTGGCAGAAACTCTTTCACGGGAAAAACACTGAGGATAAGTGGAATATCTTTAAACTAACACTAGAAAAGTACACGTCACAATATATTCCACTGGTTAATAAATATAAAAGAAACAGACTGAAACCAATGTGGCTTAGTAGGAAGGTAACTAAGGAAATGAAAAATAAAAAGAAGGCATTTAAAGCTTTTAAATTTGATAAATCTGAGGCATCCTATAAAGCATATAGGGCAGCCAATAAAGCATGTAAAAATGTGATTAGATGGGCTAAACTAGAAAATGAAAAAGAAATAGCCAAAGAGAGCAAGACCAACCCTAAAAGATTCTTTAGGTACATAAATTCTAAAAAAAAACAAGAGTGAAAATGTAGGTTCACTAAAATCTGAGTCAGGGTTATTGTTAACTGAAGATCAGGATAAGGCAGAAATTTTAAATGATTATTTTTCTTCAGTATTTATCAAAGAGAAACCTATAACAGGAGACATGAAATTCATTAATAAAAACTTACTAATACAAAGTGACTGGTTGACTCAGGACAAGGTTTTACACAAATTAAACAATGTGAATGTTAATAAAGCCCCAGGGCCAGATGGAATTCACCCGCGAGTACTAAGAGAGCTATGTGTTGAAATATGTAAACCTCTGTTCTTAATCTTTCAAGATTCTTTTCTTTCAGGAATAGTACCAGAGGATTGGAGAAAAGCTGACGTGGTCCCTATATTTAAGAAAGGTTTAAAATTTGTGCCTGGGAATTATAGACCTGTGAGCTTAACATCTGTGGCTGGGAAAGTATTTGAGGGGTTACTAAGGGATAGTATTCAGGAATTTATTGGGAGGTATAATGTAATTGGCAAAAATCAGCATGGTTTCATGAAACACAGATCATGTCAGACTAACCTAATTACGTTCTATGAGGAAGTAAGTAGAAGTATAGATCAGAGGGTCGCAGTGGATGTGATTTACTTAGATTTTGCCAAAGCTTTCGACACAGTTCCACACAAAAGGTTACTATTTAAATTAAGAAAAATGGTCTAGATGAAAGTACTTGTTCTTGGATAGAAAACTGGCTAAAAGATAGGGTACAGAGAGTGGTCATAAATGGTACATTTTTCAAGATTGACACCAGTGGTAAGTGGTGTCCCTCAGGGGTCTGTTATAGGACCAATACTATTCAATTTATTTATAAATGACCTTGAGATAGGCATTGAAAGTCATGTATCAGTGTTTGCAGATGACACAAAGCTAGGAAAAGTAATACAATGTGAGCAGGATGTTACTTCGCTGCAGAGGGATTTAGATAGATTGGGGGACTGGGCACTTAAATGGCAGATGAAATTTAATCTAGATAAATGCAAAGTTATGCACTTTGGAGTGAAGAACACACAAGCAATTTATACCCTAAATGGTACGGAGTTAGGGAAATCCAAGCAGGAGAAGGATTTGGGAATAATCATAGACTTCAAACTAAGTAACAATGTGCAATGTCAAACAGCAGCCGCCAAGGCCAGCAAAGTACTGGCATGCATTAAAAGGGGAGTTCACTCACGGGATGAAAACATAATTTTGCCTCTGTATAAATCAATGGTCAGGCCGCACCTTGAATATGCCGTGCAATTTTGGGCACCTGTCTTAAAAAAAGATATTATATCGCTAGAAAAAGTGCAGAGACGGGCAACTAAATTAATAAGGGGGATGGAAGGGTTAAGTTATGAGGAAAGACTAACAAGCTTAACCCTGTTTAGTTTAGAGAAAAGGCGCCTTAGAGGGGATCTGATAACCTTATATAAATATATACGGGGCCATTATCAACCATTGTCTGATAACCTATTCATTAACAGGACTATACATAGGACAAGGGGTCATCCATTTAGACTGGAAGAAAGAAAATTTAGCTTAAAGCTTAGGAAGGGTTATTTTACGGTGAGAACAATAAAGCTGTGGAATTCTCTGCCTGTTGAGGTGGTTGGGTCAGAGTCTGTACAGACTTTTAAAAAACGACTGGATGACTTCCTGCAGACACAGAATATTAAGGGTTATAATATTTAATATGTGGGTAAAAGCTTCTTGATCCAAGGAGAAATCTGACTGCCATTCTGGGGTCAAGAAGGAATTTTTTCCCAGTATGTTGCATATTGGCAAGCATTCAGACTGGGTTTTTTGCCTTCTTTTGGATCAACAGCAGTAGGTTATGTGGGAGAGGCTGAACCCGATGGACGCATGTCTTTTTTCAGCCTATATAACTATGTAACTATGTAACCACTTCAGCGTAAAGGACATGCGTTGCATTTTTGGTGGATTCTTATTTTCCAACTTTGTTTCTTGGATTGTAAGCTCTCGAGCAGGGTCCTCCCTCCTTCTGTTCCGTGTATGTATATTTGTTATTCTGTCTCTCCCATTGTACAGTTCTAAGGAATTTGTAGGCGCTTTATAAATACTTGTAACTAACTGTCCCGGATATAGCTTTTGCCTATACTGTGGGGTTTTGTGACAGAAGTGGGGGTGGAGGGGGCACAGGCCCACAAAAATATCAAGCCCAAGCGCCTACAGCTGTAACCCAGCACTGCTCTGCAGAGCGCTGGTTTAATGACCTCACATTCTATAGTAGCCACTTGAAATCACTCTTTACACCCCCCCCCCCCCCCCCCGAGCCAAAAGTGTTTTGGCACCACCAAAAGCAGCTGGGATGCACAGAGGCTGAAAAGCGTGAAAGACTATCTGCTGCTAGCAAACACCTAATGCTATTCACCAGTCTATGAAGGAAAAGAGATCATATAGGTGTTGCTTTGTACAATGTTTACAACTACTAACGATCCAGTACACAAGTAGTATAATAACAGTCCACGTGGAATGATTATGTCACCCAAGTCTATATTTTTACTCCAGTGATTTAAAGGACAAAATTCTGGGTTGAAATTTGCACACAAGGCAAGTATTTTACAGACGGTAACACAAAGCAAACTCACCTCAAGCGCATGCTCTATCTTGTCCTTTTGCTTCCCTGCATACGCTGGGCTGCTGCTAGTGCTGCTGTGTTCAATTATTTGCCCACCAAGCAAACTATCCTCTGGCAACAGTGTCTCGGCCCATAGACGGCAGATGCCATCCTGACAGGATGTGAGTAATACATTGCACACCGAGCCCCTGGAAACACAGAAACAGACATTCAGCAAAATATTGTGCATTTTATCATACCTGACATTTGCTTCAGTATCTTCGAAAGGAGGAAAACAATTATGTGAAACAGCATAAATTACCGTACCTTGTGAAAAATAGCTAGCAACCAGTACTCAACCTATAGAATAGAGCATACCATGATAGAAGCAAAGTAAAACCAAAAAGAAATATAGCAAACTTAACACACAACTATTCGGAAATGCATAAAATTACCAAGCAGGCCAAAAAAATAATTTAACCTCCCTGGTGGTCTAATTTTTTCAAAATTTTGTGTCTAAAAGCGTCTCAATTTTTTTTTAAAGGAAACGTGTTTTTGTACATAGTTAGCCTGTAATAATTAGGAATCATGCACTGAAATCCGTGAAATCAAGAGTCTTTACTGGTAAAATCCTTTATAAATAAATTAATTAATTTAAAAAAAAAAATAAGTAAATACACTGAGTCCGATAAAGTTTGAAACATGACAATTTATTATCCCAAAAATAATTATTCAAAATAATGCAAATAAATACAACAAAACACACTGAAATCTGAGAACAAGGGTGAGACGATGTATGGTCTATTTCTTATCCTGTACTGCCACCTAGTGGCCGTTCCTAAACATTACACTGTATAATCCAAATATAAACTGTAAAAAAGATTTATTTTATGCTGGCCGTTCATAAACATTGCCATTTGTATTCAGTGAGTATTATGAATGAAGTTTTCTGCGGTCCAGCCCCCCTGCATCATGTGACTCGCAGGGAGCCATCCAGGATGCAACTCGCCGCGATCACACTGCAGGGACAGCGAGGGAGCCAGGAGGAGATGAGTATGTATCCAGCCCGAGTGTGGCTCGGGGTTACCGCTCGTGGTAGTGAAATTTAACCGAGTCACACTCGGGAATACCGCCAGGGAGGTTAAGAAAGGAAATGTTGCACAGATCAATAATGTATCCTTAAAGAGGACTAAACCTCAAGTTACACGGTAACCAAAAAAATGCTGAAATAAGTCCAGCATCCCGGGATACCATAAAAAAGTATATCTAATGTATAGGACACCCAATTTTATTAATCAAAATAATGACACAAAAACATAACATGATAAAAAAAACACATTTGGTTATGACACCGGAGTGAAAGGAGATTGAGATATATCAGACACTGCAAAGTATAAATTTATGTGGCTCGTGAAAATAATATTCTCACTGATGGGATTGCATCTGGTAACGCAATTAATGATGAGCTCTGTGGGCTAAGGGATGAAATCTAATCATATATAGGATAGCGCTTATGTGATTGCATCACTGGCCAGGACGATCCATACGGTGTTTTATCTCACGCTGTTCCTAAATGCTGCTAAAAAAAATGGTTTAGAATGTATGCGATAAGATGGAGCTTTTTAAAAACCCCTTAAAAATTCTGCAACTGTACAGACATTCTGAATCAGTTGGAAAACCGAAATCTAACGTGAATATTTCTTGGTTTAATCCATCCATGAGACTTCCATGCTCAAACCATCTTCCTTATCCCTCAAAACCAGTTACAGGTTGCCAATTCCTACCGTGGCATAAATCTGCTTGTGTTTCTCCATGAAAATCCAATGACAGACCTAGGGTGTGCCAGGTACACAAAAGAAAAGAGTGGGTTGTCTGGCGTCCTCTTCTTCTGTTGGTTTTCATGTGGCAGAAATGAGGATTTCCATCCGGTAAGAGGATACCAGACTTTGAGAAGACAATCGTCCTGTTGAGAAAGCAAAATATATAGCTCATTACTAAGCGGATTCTTCACACAAACAAGATTGCCTTCAACTTCGCTCTGCACGGAGAGAGCCTGTGGAGACACAGGTTCGATCCCAGCAAGAGCACCTCTCCAGTAAGTGTCCTTGGGCAAGACACCTAACGGTACATACTCCCCACCCAGGACATACTTGAAAACAAGAGAAAACTCAATGTATCCTTCCTGGTAAAATCCTTTCTCAAAAAAAAAAAAAAAAAAAAAAACCTTCGTTAGAGTATTCTATACAAGAAGGAAGCTGCACTCCAGGGAAACCCAAACGTAAACCGTGAGGTGTGCTTGGAGCTCTGTTCAAGGGACTTGCTAGTCCCCATTCATAGTGTCTGAAAAATGGCCCTTACTCTGTATAACACCTACAATCTGCTTCCTCAGGGTGATACTCTATCGGGGTTATTCAGAGAGTGGTGAAAAGCAGGAGAATGACTGGAGAATGGAAAATTCTAGGTCAAAATAGCCAAACCAGAATAATTCTCCCATTCATCTCACTTTCCAAATCGGCTATTTTGACCTAGAATTTTCCATTCTCCAGTCATTCTCCTGCTTTTCACTGCTCTCTGAATAACCCTGTATATTTTTAGGAGCCGCATCCTTTTCCTAATATTGTCTTGATGCAGTTTGGGTATTCCAAGCAAGCAGACACGTTTGTAACATAACATGTAATATAAGCTTTTACAACTGCGCCACAAAGTTATTAACACTGAAAAGAGAATCAAACATTTAATGTAAATGACAAATTACAGTCGCGGTTGTGCAGGATTCTTTGCAAGTATAGACCAAATCTTTGAGGATTTTACACCGAGACCCAGAAAAAGTAAAAGGTCAAATCAAAATTAGTAAAGGGATAACAAAAGACATATTGCTAACACTGTGGCAGGTAAGTTTGAGGGATCAACATTTTCCACAGTCCAATAGAATGGGTACATAAAATCACACATAACGATAATATGAGGCCAGACAGACTATAAACACTGTTTAAAATTTGCTTTGCGCCACGTTATAGAACCCTCCTACCCGGAAACACAGATCTAAACATATGGTGGTTTCTGTTCTATGCAGGGTAAATACAGGGGTCCTTTTTCCAGTAGTGTTCTGGAGAGTTGAGGCTAAGCTGTCATTTTCATAGAATTTGTGTCTCAAGCTGTTCCCAATTTCTCATTCGATTACCCTGAGAAAAAAATAAATATTAATTCATCATGGCATATCCCACATTGAGTACAAAGAATTTTCACATATTCAGTCTCACATTTTGAGGAACCAACCCAGCTGTAGGATATTCATCGGCCACCCAACAGTCCTGCAGATATTGAATGTCTTTTCAGCACCTTAAATATAAAAAGGTAGACCCCATAGCTTCAATAAAACTGTATTCCAGATATGGATTCACTCACATGGTGTGGGACCCTGCCCAGGTCCTAAGGAGATTCACTCAAGTTTTTCAACACAGGGTAGAACTTCCAAAAAACCCTTGCTTCCTCAACTAGATCCACAAACAGCAAAGCATGGTGTGTATGTAAAATAAGGCTTTAATATAGCATATAAATTACATAAAACAATATAAAATCAAAGAATACACAGCCAGAACATGTTTCACCTCTAGGACCAATGTTCCACTGGCTTCCTCAGCTGACCAAATGGTCCCTTCTTATATTCTTTCTATACGCTTGCTGTCCAATTCAAATCTCCAGAAAGAGCGGGAATCTTTAACCACTCAGGCCATTAATATCTTTATTACTTGGCCAATAGGGAGGAATTTCCTCCATAGTATAGTTCCCCCATGCTAGAAAACCAGAAGAGCCATTCTTCAGATTATCTAACCACAAGCCTGTGCATGCGCACTAGCAGCAAAAGTCGCCAGCGCCCATGAATGACCAGATGGATTCAAAACGGAAGTACTTCTATATGCTATATTAAAGCCTCATTTTATATATACACACCATGCTTTGCTGTCGCGGATCTAGTTGAGGAAGCAAGCCTTTTTTGGAAGTTATACCCAGGTGTTGAAAAACTTGAGTGAATCTCCTTAGGACCTGGGCAGGGTACCACACCATGTGAGTGAATCCATATCTGGAATATAGTTTTATTGAAGCTATGGGGTCTACCACTTCTATTTAATGGTACAGAAAAGATGCCCCATATCTGTGGGGCTGTTGGGTGGCCAATGAATAACTCCAAAGTGAATATCCTAGAGACGGGTTGGCTCCTCAAAATGTGAGTAAGACTGAATATGTGAAAATTCTTTGTACTCCGTGCAGAATATGTTATGTTGAATTTCCCACTTTTTTTCTTTAGGGAAATCGAATGAAAAATTGGGAACGCTCAAGAACTGCTTGAGACACGACCTTTAATATGGAACATTGAGTGCGCTACACTTTCATCTGTCTTGTTGGTATTCTTTTGTTGTCAGGTGGTAAAGACAACTGTGTCTTGTGTTTCGCGACATTCCAAAAGCCCCAGGTACTAGCGCTGCACAGAAATATTATTTTTCATAGAATAAGTGTTGAGTAATCTAGAACTTTAAAAACCGGAGGTAAAAATATGGAAGCCCATGACTAGATGGCCCCTGGTTGTGTCAAACCTCAAGTGTAGAGTTTGCATTCAGAAAGCCTGTGGGACACAGAACAGAAAGAAAAAGATCACTTTGCAAAGCCTTGAAATGTCCATTGTCACTTTGTTTTAACTAAGGATGAGTAAGTGCCAAATCAAAAATAATCAGCACATTTTTTAGTAGAGCAGACATGGCAGCTAGCCTCTCAAGACTGATATTCTTGTAACACACCGGTCTGCAATATCAAAGCATTACCAGCACCCTCAGGAGCTCAGCAGTTCTAGTAAATAATGACTTTATGTACTTAAGTTATAGCCAGGCGCTGCTGCACTTCTGCATCCGCAGAGATAAGGCTTTTCATTGCTATGAAAAATAATGTTTACTGGAAGCACATTGCGTCCACAGCACCAATTTGTGACTTTAAAATACAGAGACTAATTCCTCCAAACAATTCCTTTTGTGGCAGCAGTTCAAATATCATCTAGGTGGATTCCTGGCAGGTCACAAATTGATTAAAAAAAATAATAATTATATATATACACATGTATACAAATAAATGCCAAAAAGAAAAGCGCTCTACTCTGTCTTCACAGATTAGAGTGAAAAAAGGCAATATGTATATAAATAAATATCTGTTAGAGAGCACTTGAAGACATTATAAAAAAAAATATATATATATAACTTTATTCCAAAACCATAAGCGTTACAGCTCCTCAAAGCCTTTTCCAAGGTGAATAAGCCTTGGGAGGAGCAGAAACGTCTGATTGCTTATGGTTTTGGAATGAAGTTATATTTTTTATTTAGGAAGCCCTCAAGTGCTCCATCGGATATACACACACAAAATGTCAATGGGTAGTGTTTTTATAGGAGTTCTGAGATGTTTACAGTTGACCAAAGACCTAGGATTACCGATATCTTCAGTATTTATCAAACAGAAACCTATAACAGGAGACATGCAAGTAATTAATAAAAACTTACTAATACAAAGTGACTGGTTGACTCAGGATAAGGTTTTGCAGCAATTAAACAATGTGAATGTGAATAAAGCCCCAGGGCCAGATGGAATTCACCCGCGAGTACTGAGAGAGCTATGTGTGGAAAAATGTAAACCTCTAATCTTAATTAATAAACCTCCTCTTAATCTTTCAATATTCTTTTCTTTCAGGAATCGCACCAGAGGATTGGAGAAAAGCTGACGTGGTCCCTATATTTAAGAAACGTTTAAAATTTATGCATGGGAATTATAGACCTGTGAGCTTAACATCTGTGGCTGGGAAAGTATTTGAGGGGTTTATAGGGAGGTATAATGTAATTGGCAAAAATCAGCATGGTTTTATGAAACACAGATCAGGTCAGACTAACCTAATTACATTCTATGAGGAAGTAAGTAGAAGTATAGATCAGGGGGTCGCAGTGGATGGGATTTACTTGGATTTTGCCAAAGCTTTCAACACAGTTCCACACAAAAGGTTAATATTTAAATTAAGAAAAATTGGTCTAGATGAAAATACTTGTTCTTGGATAGGAAACTGGCTAAAAGATAGGGTACAGAGATGGTCATAAATGGTACATTTTCAAGATGGACATCAGTGGTAAGTGGTGTCCCTCAGGGGTCTGTTACAGGACCAATTATATTCAATTTATTTATAAATGACCTTGAAATAGGCATTGAAAGTCATGTATCAGTGTTTGCAGATTACACAAAACTAGAAAAAGTAACACAATGTGAACAGGATGTTAATTCGCTGCAGAGGGATTTAGATGGATTGGGGGACTGGGCACTTAAATGGCAGATTAAATTTAATGTAGATACAGTGGGGCAAAAAAGTATTTAGTCAGCCACCAATCTCTAGAGGAGATCTGCATGGAGGAATGGGCAAAAATACCAGCAACAGTGTGTGAAAACCTTGTGCAGACTTACAGAAAACGTTTGACCTCTGTCATTGCCAACAAAGGATATATAACAAAGTATTGAGATGGACTTTTGATATTGACCAAATACTTATTTTCCACCATAATTTGCAAATAAATTCTTTAAAAATCAGACAATGTGATTTTCTGGAGGTTTTTTTTCTCATTTTGTCTCTCATAGTTGAAGTGTACCTAATGATGACAATTACACGCCAATCTCATCTTTTTAAGTGGGAGAACCTGCACAATTGGTGGCTGACTAAATACGTTTTTGCCCCACTGTAAATGCAACGTTATGCACTTTAGAGTGAAGAACACACACAAGCATCGTATACCCTAAATGGTACAGAGTTAGGGAAATCCAAGCAGGACAAGGATTTGGGAATAATCATAGACTTCAAACTAAGTAACAATGTGCAATGTCAAACAGCAGCCGCCAAGGCCAGCAAGGTATTGGCATGCATTAAAAGGGGAGATCACCCTCAGGATGAAAACATAATTTTGCCGCTGTATAAATCAATGACCGCACCTTGAATATGCAGTGCAATTGTGGGCACCCGTCTTAAAGGATATTATAGTGCTAGAAAAAGTGCAGAGACGGGCGGCTAAATTAGTAAGGGGAATGGAGTGTTTAAGTTATGAGGAAAGACTAACAAGCTTAAACCTGTTTAGTTTAGAGAAACGGCGCCTTAGAGGGGATCTGATAACCTTATATAAATATATACGGGGCCATTATCAACCATTGTCTGATAACCTATTCATTAACAGGACTATACACAGGGTCACCCATTTAGACTGGACGAAAGGAAATTCAGCCTAAAGCATAGGAAGGGTTATTTTATGGTGAGAACAAAAAAGCTATGGAATTCTCTGCCTGTTGAGGTGGTTGGGTCAGAGACTGCACAGACTTTTTAACAACGACTGGATGACTTCCTGCGAAAACATAATATTGAGGGTTATAATATTTAATATGTGGGTAAGCTTCTTGATCCAAGGAGAAATCTGACGCCATTCTGGGGTCAAGAAGGATTTTTTTCCCCCAGTGTGTTGCATATTGGCGAGCATTTCAGACTGGGTTTTTTGCCTTCTTCTGGATCAACAGCAGTAGGTGATGTGTGAAAGGCTGAACCCGATGGACGCATGTCTTTTTTCAGCCTATGTAACTATGTAACAGATTATAGGGATTATGCAGTAAAGTGCGAACTTTCCATCGAATTGCCCCAAATGGTGAAATTCACCGCACAGTGGAATCTCGTGCCAGTTCGTCACTAAACTGTCAATTCGTCAAATACTGGCAAACTGACAGCAAAATATAAATCCACGGCAGGGAAATTGTCCCATAGAGAAGTAATGGTTAATCTATACAAAGAACACTGACCTATAATGAAGTGTTGGTGAAATGCCCTGATTTTTAATGATTCAGATCAACAGGATTAAACAGGTGAATCCCAAAGGATTTAAAAGTAAAAAAATATAAATATTTTTTTTAATAAACAGTTTATTCTTTTCATTTTCAGAAAGAAAAAAAAATATCGAATTTTTGGAATAATTTGTACCACATTTTTTTATTCCAAATTTTTTTTAAAAGGCTTTTTTTATTCTGTAAGAGACCTTTTAGTTTTTAAAACCACCTTTTCTATTTACGCAAATTTTTATTGGTTTAAACACCTTTTAGAATAATAGCAGAGATCTGTTTTTTTCTTTCTGCAATTTAGTGGTATGAGCGGCGCACTTTGGGGATCCTCCGGTGAATAGTGAATTCACCTCAGGGTAGGCGGAAAAAAAAATCACCGAAGTGCGCCGAACAAGAAAGCACTGAAATTTCGGTGCTTTCTGAATAACCCATTATATCTGGTGTCAGATATGCTCTAGTTCTGGGTTGTCAAATTCTGACCCCCCCCCCCCCCCCCGAGGTTTCTGAACTACGACTCCCATGAATCCCTGGCCATCTATTGAACTGATGGAATCCTGGGAATTCCAGGCATCAACATCTGGAGGGCATTGTGTTTGAACGAATCTAAGTATTATATTGTTAATTCAACAGTTTAAAATCTATGCTACCAGCAAAAATATGTGCAGAGGATACAAAACATGACAAATTTCCAGGTAGTGACAAAAAGCACAATATACTACAGTGTATTAGTCATCAGTTGTGCTCTACTGGCAGGTTTAGAATAACAAACAGACCATCTTTAAATACCAAATCCACCCAAGCTTATTTGACGCTTAATTTTGCATTCATCCAAAATGTTGTATCTACAACTTTACTGATGTAAACACAGATGTGTAACATCTATAAAAAGCAGTGCCCTTAAAATATGTAAAATAGCACGGTGGTAATTCCCAAGGTCAAAACCAAGATCTAGACAACCATGAGTCACACCCATGACGAAAATGGAATCTAATTGTCATATGAAGCGGAGGCAGCAAACGCCTTCTAGCTGGAAGTCTTCAAATGATACCATCTGTTACAAAATCAAACAGCAGAAATAAGGGACACTGCAACATGACTTTGCAGGATAACAAAATGTGGCTCTTTTAACCAGTTCAGGGGATAGGAACATGAAAACGCATTTGTCTATAGAAATTAAAAGCTTCCAGAATCTCAGTGGGGAAAGAGGCCATGCTCCTTTTACAAAACGGTCAGAAGTAATTCAAAAGTAGTAAGATCACAAAGCTGAAAGCACAATGAAAACACATTACTAGTCACTAAACCCAGATTTGCACTTGACCACGACTTGGCTGTTAGAGGTGTAAGTGTCAGTGGTGTCTCCAGTAACCTCAAAGAAACTCCAGCCAATTTCCTTGCCCAGTAAACAAGGTTGCAGATGCTAAATGCAAATAGAACTAAATTAATATTCTTTATACAACATATCCAACATCTATACATCCTTGGTATAGAGCAGGGGTAGGCAATACTGGCCTGGAAGTTTTGGAACTACATTTCGCATGATACTCATTAACTTGGCTGAGCCTTAAGCAGAAATGATAGTTCTAAAATATCTGGAAAGCAGAGGTTCTTCGGGGTCAAAAAACACACAAAAAAAAATGGTGAATGTTATTGTAAAAGGAAAATTCTATTTAGTTCTCTTTATTATTTAAATTCAACACCTGTAACCTTGTTCAGTATTTATTTTATATGTGCTTTTCAGAGGGCTTTTGAGTTACAAGGTGGCAGCTATATTCCAAATGGATTTGTTGAAGCTATCCTTTTCACTATCGATTTTAGGTTTTAATTTTACAATACATAAAGGAGACAGGTCAGTATTGCAGCCAACAGCTACAGGAGGGCATGAGGGCCCTATTCCTATGGGAATTTACAATCTAGGTTGTGCTATAATACACTAGTCATCCACATTTCACTGGATACAATTGCTTAGATGAAGAAAATTCTCAGAAATAGGATCTCCGTGGTGCCAGATGACACAGGACATCTTGGCGGCAGAGTGGGCAGAGCACGGTCCTGGAGCTGCAAACTCTGGAGATTTGCGGCTCTGTCAGCGTGATTAAATAAAGAACTTGTTTCAGCAAATTATTAACAAAAATAAGAGCACTGCTAATTTTCTAGTTGAAATCTTGTATTTCCCCTGTTCAGCTGAACGAAGGCATTTGTTATCATTCTGAAAGCCTTACCTTCCCTGCTGTTGCAAAATATTCGCCATCTGGGGACCATTTCATCAAATGCACTGATACAGCTGTCCTGTTGAAATAATAAAAACGCATCACTCAATTTTGCCTTCGGCTTGCCATTTTTCAAAATATGGGTGGTAGAAAAACCAAAAAAACACTGAATAATTTATTTTTCTTTCTTTCTTATTCCAAGGTTCGTCTGGTAAATTTAACCGTGATTGTTGAGAGGGGGGGGGGGGGGGACACCAAAACACATAACTTGCAAAATAAGAAAGAAATACGGCAAATTTCCTGAAAGTGCTATGGTGATAGCTTATATAATGAATATGTTAATTAGGATGAAATTTGTTAAGTTTTTTGGTATTCTAACAAAGAAATACTTCTGCATCTTAAAATTCCACATTGAACAATTACATTTACAGGTTGCAAGGAACTGTAAAACTCCATTTATTATGCAACAACCTGTTAACAGATGGACCAATAAATGTTGTCACAGAGGGCCTTTTAAAGGAGCAAAAACTAGAACTTACAGAACCAATGAACTCCAGTTGAGTGCCCTGATCCCCGCTACCTGGTCACAGCTGTTTCAAAGAGCAGGGAGAAGCTAATGCGTAAGCCGAAAGTATGCAACTCTACGACATATTTGAGAAAGACATCAGTCTGATAAATCTTTAACTGAGTGGCAATTGAACACCTTACATATGATCAGAGATATTTTTAGACAGTAGATGGTAGAAAAGGTGAGTTGAGAATACTATCAGTTTTGAGGTGCTCCCAACTGGAATCCGTGTACCCCAGTTCCTCTATTGCATCTTGTGGTGGGGGGTGAGTACAGATTTTGAGCCGCATGAGAGGGAGTTTTTTTGTTTTGTCAGTTACCTCCTAGAGAATAAATACATGCGCATGGATGGTATTACCGTTGTGCCTGGGTTCCCTACAAAATCTTTCTAGGGCTCTACTTTCACCCTCGAGTCTCAATTGGTGCGTGAGGACATCTAAGCTGCACAGGGGTGACAGATATAATCTGGTCGAGTACAGGAACTCCATTACATAAGCATGAGGGATATGCACAATGCAAGTTAAACATCATATTAAATTTGCTCCAGGTCTGAGTGTCCATCCCCCTCTTCAGGTATCCTTGGAGGGTTGATTCTGCACTCTCTGTAGAGGAGATTCTGCCTGCCTGCAACGCTGGCAATCAATTTTCACTGATCAGCCATCCAGGATCTAGGTCAGGAATGTATAGTTAGTAATTCAGCACTACATTCCTGATTAGTCAATGGCCAATGGCTAATTTGGAATTGATGGATGTTCTAGCGAGTAACTTTCCTGCTGTAGCGACAGGCTGCCGCTACAGGAAGTAAAAGCGGATGCCAGCGTGGAGCATCAAAGGGACCCTAGTTTAAAAAAGCTTGAAGGATATAAGTGGAAATGGGGGGGGGGGGCAGGCAATATTCTATATATTTCTAACATTCCCTTATGCAAATGTATTATGCAGCATGCTGGCTCCGAAGTTGCACATCTTGTTCTTTTAAATTGTATATAATAAGAAAGTGTATATAAGCTGATATAGGAATGACAAATTTCCATTGTAGTCGCCTCTCAATTGAGGGAAAAACCATTTGCGAATCACAAATAGCTACCAATAAAAACATTTGATGCTCAGACGCACGGGACAGACACAATGTTGCAAAGCATCTGTAAGACATGAAAACTGCAAACACATCTGCAGTGTCGGCAACGGCATTTGTTTTGACTCCGGCAATGCATGTGCCGAGAGTCTGTTTTTACCCTCTTTGCAGTAATTAACCTCCCTGGCGGTATTCCCGAGTGTGACTCGTGGTTAAATTTCGCTACCGCGAACGGTAACCCCGAGCCACACTCGGGCTGGATGTTTACTCACCTCCTCCTGGCTCCCTCACTGTCCCCTGCAGTGGGATCACGGCGAGCTGCTTCCTGGAAGGCTCCCTGCGAGTCACACGATGCAGGGGGCGGGGCCAGAATAAAATAAATCTTTTTTACAGTTTACATTTTGGATTATACAGTGTAATGTTTATGAACGGCCACTAGGTGGCACTACATGATAAGAAATAGACCATACATCGTCTCACCCTTGTTTTCAGACAGATTTCAGTGTTTGTTGTATTTTATTGAATATCATTTATTTGCATTATTTTGGATAATTATTTTTGGGATAATACATTATTATGTCGTGTTTCAAACTTTAATCGGACTCCGTGTATTTACTATTTATTTATTTATTTATTTATAAAGGATTTTTCCAGTAAGGACTCTTGATTGCACGATTTCAGTGCGTGATTCCTAATTATTACAGGCTAACTATGTACAAAAACACGTTTCCTTTAAAAATAAAAATTGAGACACTTTTAGACAAGAAATTTTGAAAAAATTAGACCGCCAGGGAGGTTAAAACACATCACATAAGCATGGGGCCCTCAAGTCCAAATGATAAGGTCTATTGAACTAGAGCATGCCTTTTCATTTAACTAGAATATTCAACACATTTCAAACAAATGAAGAGGTTTTTTTTTTGTATTATTGTTAATAACAGTCAAAAAAAAAATCTAACAGTAACGTTGAAAAAAATACTCGTGGCCATCAAGTTCTACCGTTCAAACAACCCCTTTGCTGCTGCTGACTCAAAAGCGGGTAAATATTATAAACAAAAAAGTATCTGTATAGCAATGGCTATAGTTTGTTTAAACCCTTTCAAAATGCTTTAGAGTTGTTTAGGTCACATTCAGAAGCCTGCAACAAGTGTTTCCTGCTTCTCAACTTACTTGCATTGCCAGATACAGTTCCAGTCATTCAGGGAAGGCTGAACATTATCTTGAATGACGTGGCTGTCAAGTTCATCTTCATCCTCTTCTAGAATATCGCTTGAAGGTGGAGCCCACAACTGCAAGTAATCCGTAGCGGTCAACAGCCTGTTACCTGTAGAAGATGCCGTTACAAAATTAAATGCGCTTGTTCTTGTTTATCAGATCCCATCCAAGATCCAGAGAGAATCAGAGGTATATTTTTCTAACAATTGCTAAAAAAAAAAAAAAAAAAAAAAAAAAACACTTCCATATAGAACAGCATGTGGGGCTTATTGGCTTCTAGTTTAATATCCAAGTAAAATCATGAAAATATTAAGTAAGCATAACATATTGTGGTTGAATATCTGGGAAAACAAATGACAAGACTAAACAGGTTATTGCCGATTTAGCACGTGGATTAGTTAACCTAAACTTATGCACCTAATTTCTCCAAATACATGAAATATATGTGTACAAAATTTTTGCTAACATTTACACATTATTAGTCAATGATTTTGTGCGGCATGCCACGGGGAGGGGGGGTATTTAAGACCGGATATTTTATATCCTGACAGTATATGGCAAGAAAAGTGCAACTAGTAAAAACATATACACTTTAAACACAAACAGGGTTATTCAGAGAGTGGTGAAAACCAGGAGAATGACTGGGGAAGTGAAATGTCTAGGTCAAAATAGCCAAACCAGAAAAATTCTCCCATTTATCTCACTTTTCAAATCAGCTATTATCACCTAGAATTTTCACTTCTCCAGTCATTCTCCTGTTTTTCACCTCTCTGAATAACCCCGATACTGTGAAGGCAAAGGTTAACCCATCCGAAACATGATAATTGTATACATATTTTCACAAAGAGCTGTTATGTAATCTGCAATGGACTGCATTATAATGGGATACGTTTTCACTTTGCGTTGCTTTGCAATTCAAATGGAATGAATACAGATTATGGATGGAAAGGCTTTCAGAAAAATAAAAAAGACCTTTATATGTATTTTGTTTCACAAATATCACTCTCTCCCAATGTACTGGTTACATAATAGGCTAAAAATTACAATCCTAAAAATATAGCCAAACCATTTCCACATGTAAAAGCGCTTCTGTCACGCTCACTACTTTGTGGCACCATTGCCTGTCTCCCACAGGCTGGCTTTTTGGATCTCATCTGGCAAGTAAAGATCAGCCGGTCTGACTGGACCTCAGATTACTGTAAAAATGCCCTTATCAAGATGGGTGGCACCCTATAGACAAGTCTGACAGGTCACAGGTACAAAATAAGAAGTAGATTAGATACACAGACTGGCATATTCAAGAAGTGCTGGTGTTTGCCAAAGCTGTAAATAACAGTGACAAACAAAAGCACCACATAAAAAAAAAAGGGAAATCCAGAACAGTGTCAGGAGAAACTTGAAGTTTCTCCCCGGTCATGCTGAAAAATGCTGCCATTGTTTGCAGCTTTGGCTAGAATAACCCCAAAGTGTATACAAATGCAGGTGGAGGTAGGTCTCACCTTCTATAAAATGAGATATTATAATCAGTCGGACATATTTAGATGCCGTCAGATTGAAAGCATACAGCACAGGATTTAGAAGAATACAAAAAAAAAAAAAAAAAAGTAACTACATGACATGTTGCCAACGTGGGGAAACTCTTTACAAAATCTTGGTAATTTACTTCAATTAAATTATTAGTATAACAAACCAGGCATGACTTTCCTAATGCAGAGACAAAAACTCTGAAGTGAAATGGAAAAGCAAATCCTTTTTTTTCTCCGTGATCTATCATTTCCCCAGTTTTACCAATCTATAAATGTTGAAATAACTTTACGCAGAAGAAATGAATAAAACTCATGATTACAAATTAGCAAAGAGATTATCATGGTGGGCATTGAAAGAACTTTACCTTGAGGATCCCAAGCCAAGTTGAAAGTCACAGAATTAAGAAGAAACTGGCCGGTTCTGACCCACTGACATTTTAGCTGCTGAAAAAACAAAAATAAGTTTAGAAAAGCATTTAAGCAAACAGTTCTGCATGGATCATGATGAATCAAGTTAGTTGACAATTGCTACATCAGGAAGGCTAATAAAAGTTAAATTGATGAAATCTCCCGTATTTACAATAAGAATATACACAAACTGTTTCAATCGAAAGTGTGACAAATTGTTTATCCTTTGACATTGTTCATGCACACGGAAATGAAAGGACAAGTCTATAGTATCTACAGAGCATTAAAATAGTCTAACCAAATCACCTAGATCAGGGGGTCAGCAACCTTGGCTCCCTGATGTTTTGGGAACTACATCTCCCATGATGCTCAGTCAACCATTAGGCTAATTGAGCCACATGGGAAATGTAGTTCCCAAAACATCAGGGAGACACGGTTGCTGTCCCCTGACCTAGATATAAGAAAATGCAGTGGGGGCAATAGGATATCCTCCAGACGAGGGCTTAACCCAAATATTATATATAATAATATTGTAACCAAATCACCCAAGTGAAGATACGTGACCATCAACACCTTTGTGTTGCGGGACAGTAACTGCGAGCAATCTAGTTGGGTAGCTAATAAATGCTACTTGTGATTGGGAACGGTTGTTGTGCGGTTTAAAATGCCCCAAATGCAGTTCGCAGATCATAGGAGCGCTGCAGCAGTGTTCTGGGTTCAAAAGGTACTATGTTGCATTTTTTTTTTTTGGCCTAGCTATGACGAGCTGAGTGTGTTTAATAATAAAAAGCACATGATTACTGTGACATGCCACACCTTCAAAGGTAGGTTGCATACCTGAAGTATTTATGGTTTCAATGCACCACTTGTTTAGACTAGAATTCTACAAAATAAGTGTCACATCACTTGAGGAAGTACTTAGTGACATAAGAAAACTAGAAAAAGGGTGACACAGCGTGTAAAAAAAAGATTAACTTCCTCTCCCAATACGGTTCAGATGTTTAAGAAAATAAAAATACACAGAGGCCTTCATGATACACACTAATAAAACCACTAACTCATACAATCCATAAGTCTGCTGCCTAAAAGCAGGAAATGTATCATTAAAAGTGATATTCTTGTCAAACACGTTAATAAGGAAACACAGCAGAGGATGCCAAATTTATTTCAAATGTAATAGCCATGCAAAGGTTAGGTTTGTATAACTTTGACTCATTTGCAAAGCCTTGTAATAGGGCATGCAACTTGACCTCAATTCCCCACGGCAGCAACACATGTTTTATGCCCTACAAAGGAGTTACATACATTCACAATTTACCCTCTGATCAGGACAATAGCAAACCAATGAGCATCATGATTGAATTCCACTGACTGATCGACATGCAAATCACAGGCCGTGCCCTGCAGGTTCATCACTTCCCCTATGGGTAATATTCCAAGGTTGGTGCTAACGTAACCAGAGTTTAAACTTAACTCCATAGACTAATGGCTCTGGCACATTTACAACAGCTCTAGTTAATTTAGCACCAACTTTGGACTATAGCCCTAAACGTGTAGCCCTTTTTGAGAGGGGGGGGGGTCAAATATGCTACACTGTGGAACATTTAAGCAAAATTACAACTGTTCAGACAATGTTTTTTGTGGAAAAAGCTTTTTAAAATGAAAAAAAAACAAAACAAATTAAGCATAAAACTTACACTGTTTCTCTTGTTAGAATTTATTGTAATGAGTGGTTCAAAAATGCAGACTGTATTTCCATAGGAGGCGGCGATCTAGAAACAGATTTTAAAATTTGTATTATTTACTAATATGCAACAAAATTCACACACACAAGCATTGCAGCGCCTATGACAACAAAAACTATATGTAAACTAACTGGCAATATTGAAAATTAAGTATACCAAATCTGTTGAGATGGTTTATGGTCGGAATTGGATCCCAATAAAGAAATATGTAACAAGAGATCCACTACTAAATGGTGCAGCAATCCATGGGGATATTTGGTATGCAGATTGTGGTCTGGACCAAACCTATAGTTACAAGTTGGATTTAGTATAAGGTCATTGAAAGTAGAAGGATTAGGTTTATTAAAGTTTATTTTCGTATTTAACAGAAGACTCCAGATTGCACCATTCAGAAGCCACTACGGATAAGATGTGCACTATAAAATCGTGTCTACAACCAATCTGTGACCATCTCGTCCATTATCTCATGTGTTATTTGGGAGTCTAGATTGTAAAGTTTCCTTTGCATTTCAGTGCACCGTACCTGTCATAATCGCCTACAGGGGGCTGCCATCTAGACAACAGCATTGGCACCGCAATCTGCACTACCACCAAAGCTTCAGACATTTACCTGTCCAGTGAGATCAGAAGAGCCAGCATGTGGAAGACAAGCAATTGCAGCACCCAGTAGTGAACATGACAGGTGTGTTTTATTATGTATAATATCCAAGAAAGAATAGATTTAAAAAAATGCAATTTTTAGTCAAATGTAGGAGATGGGCAAAGGAGGTGCAGCAGCAGCAAACATTACAGGTGTACATATAAACATCTGGGCTTTGTTTTGGGTTTTTCTGGAGAATGCAGGGGAGGGGCTCATGAAATCTCAAGGACATGTGATAAAAGATTGATAATGTGTTACATGTGTTTGTAGTAAATACTAGCACATTTAAAGGCCGGTGTCAGACGAACGCAGTGATCATGTCCGTGTCGCCGCACAGTTTAACGTCCGTCGTAGCATAGAATCATGATCAATAGAGACCACATATGAAGTACGTGCGCACAACGCACGTGGCAAACTAACGTAAGTTAGGCAAGAACGTAAAACCGCTAGACAGATGCGCAGAGTGCGCCACATCCGTGTAGCGTTCTGTGTGAGTGATGAGATGTCAGACGGAGCGCATTTGCAACGTCCAGCACCTTGACACACACAATGGCTTTTCAAATCATTTTTCAATTTGTATAATTTTTCAAATTAATTTTGTTTCCCATAATTAAATTTTTTGTTCTACGTCTGTCAACAAAAACGGACCGTGTGGTGTCTACAGTATCTTCTGCCAGTACGTCTGTCCATTGTGCACACACGCAGAGTGTGCTCAGACTGCGTTCGTTGGACAGCCTAAAGGGACACTCAAGCCACCATGTTTGCTTTATTCAGGACAATAAGAACAGTGGCAGAAAGAGACCACCAGAAGGATTAAAATTAGGTCTTACCCGGCCTTGTTGATGGGAGCATTCAACGCAGCTAACCTGGATGTTACCATGCTTGGCGCCAGCTATTATTTGGACACACTCAAAATCGCGGTCAAGTACAACGATGTCACATCCTGATCCATACGCCTGCAGAGACACAAAGAATAGGATAGAATGTAAAAAAAATTAGGTTCACAAGGCATTGGCAAGTCTTTTTTAATGCATGTATGCATGCATTTACAAAGATACAGTTACAAGTGTTTATAAAGCGCTAACAAGTTCCGATTTGCATTGGTGCAATGCGTACCTTGACAATTATCACCTGTTTGTGCAGTTGACTAAAATCGCACACCAATTAAATATATGTAGGGATGCAGTGAAATTTCAGCCACTTAAACATATCATTGGGAAACGGCATTTTCGGACGAATGAAAAAAGCTGGCTGAAAATAAAAAACAAAAATGCAATGATCACTAGAGCCTGTAGGTGGCGCTGTGATGGTATCCGAGCCAGACGCTGCCTCTGCGCGGGAGGAAAGGACTTAAACTGCTGGGGGGGGGGGGGGGGGGGTCTGCAATAGTAGATATCGCATCAAGTTATGCACTTCACAGGTGGCAGAAAACCAAGGAAAAGTGTTGACTCTGTGCTCCCCCTCCCTCCAGAGATAAAAGAGCACTGTCACTGCAGAGGTGATGGAGGGGCTGAGTGGCAGCACCACAGCGCCATTTAACCACCTCCAGCTGCTACAGAGACGGGGAAACGAGAGGGACAAAAGGGACAAGAAAGTTCAAGAGAAGGACAGGGAGATTTCAAGAGACTCTAGGTCTACAGCAATAATACAGTCTGAATTCAAAGAAACTCATTTGTTTCTGCATGCGAGTGTGTCTTAACCCATTACTATACAGAGCCCTTCACTTGTCATCCTCTTACTACACAGATCTTATTAACCCATTACTATATACAGCTTGTTCTCATTGTTATACACGCCTAATTAGCACATTACTATATAGTGTGTAAACACTTCCCGACTCCATAGTAAACATTATTATCCACTTTGTATGGAGTAATCACTTCATGGAATATTGATTAGCCCATGTAATAATTCCATACTGTGCTATATATGGAGAAATGTATAGATTTCTTATGATCCTACTGCTCCCCTTAAAAGAGTTTGATTTACTAAGGAGGTCACTCATAGCAGGGTAGCAGTGTTTCCCAGTCTTACCTCCGTGCAGGGCCTAATTGGTATATAGTGTAATAATAGGCCCGGGTTGCTACGATTATACAAACAAAAAAAAATTGGATCATTTTCAGTTTGGCGCATCACTAAATGCAGGATCAAGTTGTTTATAGATAACCAATCATTATACATGTTTGAGATTATAGTTATATCCCGCCCGAGTAAATGTAGTGTCAAAGCTTGTGTTTCCCGTCATTCCAGCGTCTGAATTACAATACACGTATACCTGCGCAGAGTTACTTCTCTGTTGCTTAAGCTTTCTTTACATAAATGCAGGGAAAAGCGACATTGAGACTCACTATATTGTGTCTTTTCTGGGATGTGCATGAAGGAAAGGGATAGAATGACAGCAACAAATGTCATCTGGCTAGCGCGCATAACACGATAAGGCTATAGCCACTTTACATTATATTCTTAGCCACTACATATATTCAATTTATAGTCATCCGTATTTTTTTTAGTCTTCCCCTTGCCCATTTTAATTTCATGTCATCATATACAGTTCCTTATAAAGACCTTATTTTGCTTCCATATCTTTACATACATTTTCTACATATTTAGCATACAGGTATATACCTAATGATACATTTTGAATCTGCCGAGTAGAAGGATTGAGAATTTGTCTGGGTCCTATAATAAAACATGACTTCCAATCGCGTTTAAACCACAGGACCACAAAACTGTCAAAATGAGCTCAGCACACAGGGGTGAAATGGCTCAGCAGTGAAAGGGTTAAGAATGGCATTTAAATACACAATGTATGTGGGGGGGTGGGGGGCACCACATACAAAATGAAAATTTTCCATTTCCGTATAGAAAAACAAAAAAAAACAAAGAAGTGACAACTCCAGTTAATAATGTGCACACACACACACATGTAGGGAAGGGCCCGAATACTTGAGCTTCATTTATGCAGGTTTAATTTTTGAACATTCCCCAGTACATTCTCACAAACTAACAATACGTGGATATTTGATATGGACACACGCACACCAGATAAACAACATATATTACACGCATCACCTTAATCTGACAAGAGAATAATTTCCGCTAAACCAAAAGAATCTCGAGAGGTGCGAAAAATCTCATTAGGCTGTGCAAACAGGCAGCGTGCGACAGAAATTGTCGTTTATCTTCAATGCATGAACAAAATGGGATTAACGTGAATTCAATTCAGTGGCCGAGAGCCATGAACCCATCCTGTGCGCCCGGCAATTCTCTCCACCATCGGCCAAGCTTCATTTCTGCAACAATGAGCACATATCAACACTCAGGAGAGGATGATGACATGGCTAGCACGGCTCAATGCCAACTGCTCCAGGGGAAACACGGAGCACTGCAGCCTGGGGACGCATGCGTTGCTGCGGCCCCTCCATACTGCAGACCAGATAGAAATACATTTGAGTGGGAATCAGATTTAGCGCAGCACAGATACATGATGACATGTATTGACTGTGTTCACTGAGCATACAGCTGACCTCTCCTCTGATTCATTACATGATTAAAAGGACCAGGAAACAAACTACCAAGATGTGCAAGGTAATTATAAAGGCACAGAGACCTTTACAGACGTGTCAAAAGGTTGCAGTAGCTGATGGACTGTGTTAAAACTCACAATTCTGAAACTTCACATGGTGGAACCATCCCAAACATATAGATTTAATCAAGCCATATTGCAATAAGAGTTATGGCCATGGGAGTTTAACACTGAACGCCTATAAAAAGTCATTTTAGGCTCTCCACTAAACATCCCATTGGTATCGGTAAGGCATGGTTTTCTCAGCAGTGTAACGTGTGGAGCAACATTGCATAATTCCCTGGCATAACAGACATTGCGCAGGTTACAATGTTGCCTTCAATGGGTTTTAAACAAACATCATTCTCCACCGGCCAGTCTAACCTGGTGCTCCCTGTTCTTGGTCTTACCAATGCCCCTCAGTTTCCCTCTGTGCTGTTCCGGCTGTTGTCACCAGATGCAGGAGGTAGCAGGTAGCAGCGGCCACTGTTGAGAAGACAATCAATGCCCCCAAATGAATATTGTGGGGGGGGGGGGCGGCACCACACTGAAAGATTAAAGGGCCAGTGCCACCAGAAAATGAAATGTCCTTACTGTGTTTATTTTATGTTGCTGATATCTTATGTGTGCTTTGTTTTTTTCCTTGTATGTTTAGCTTACTCTATGTGTGTCATTGGGTGCATCCACTGTACGATCTTTTGTAGTGTAAACAGTCCCCCCACCCCACCCCACAGTATCTTTACCTCACTTGGTCTGTGGGTTAGGCAGCTGACTCACCTCATTGTATTGTGTGGTATGTATTCAAAGGACATCACCAGAGGGGAGATTATAAAACTTTAAACTCCCTGTCATATCTCCTTCAGCTGCCATCTCTTATCGCAATAGTGTAGCGAACAATAGCCTTATCTAAAGATTCCCTCCTCCGCCCCACTAACTGGTAAATATCGTAGGTTAAGTAAACAAGAGTCACAAAGCAAAGCTTTTGGTAAATTTTGCTTCATGGGAAAAATCCAGAGATAAAATACTAGGGCTGAAACAACCAATTAAAAAAATCGACAACTAATCGATATGGAAATAGTTGACAACTATTTCCATTATCGATTAATCGGTCTGTGTATAGCACATACGGTTTAGAGTCATATGGAGTTCAACCTTATTAACCTCAAATACTAATTTGGAGCCGATTGTAGAGGATGTGCTGCTGCTTTACTCTGTATTTTTTAATTCTAGGGTTATGCTGCACATCACCAGTTTGTTTTTATATAGTTTACGACAGTAGCAGAACATCACACAGACCTTGGAATACTGCCGCTGATTGAAGGAACTGTACCACTAGTGTATTATCCTTGCCTGGAGTCCTGTGTCACCACCCCACCTTCCCTCTCTGGTCCAGAACTGTGGTCACTCCCTTTGGCCCTGGTCTCTTCCCTGCAAACTCCCTCCCAAACTCAGATCCAATCTCTTGCCCAAACGCACTTTCTCACCCCATGCAGTTTGTTCATGAAATCATTTTTAAAAATTGACACATTACACACTGACCACTTAAGCTTAACATGCTCAGGCGGCGTGGAGTGCCCCCCACCTTCTCATCCGGCTTTGCGTGCTGATCATTATGTCTATCCGAGTGCTCATAGCTGCGTTCATTCAGGAAGAAAGCAGACATGATCGTGAGTTGCAAACGCAGTATCATTGCAGCACTCTGACCAGACACTAGTGTACCCGTTGTGTGAGAAGTTTGCAAGCTACGTGAAAAACATAATTTGTGTATGTACGTAAAAAAGTTACGTATACTATGCAAACTGCAAAACAAACAATTTTTTTTCCAAATTCTGTTATTATCCGATGAATCTGTTAATCAAAGATTCGAAGAAATAAATCAGCCAACTAATCGATGAGGGATGTACCGATACCACTTTTTAAGACCGAGTACGAGTACCGATACTTTCATTTTAGGTCATGTGAACGCTTTCCAATAAGAACAGACCTCATATAAAAATACCCCCCAGCTCACATGGATATTGCCCCCAGCTCAGTGTGTGTGTATGTGTAATAGATTACACAGACCCCAGACCAGACAGAGCATTTGGACAGCCGCCCTATCGGCATTTGGACAGGCCCTGCAGCTGCTCTCCGCGTTCACTTACCTTCCTGAGCGACGCCGGCAAAGTCTTTGCGCGTGCGCTCGTTGGAAGGCCCCCAGCCGCGATCACGTGGGACTCCCACGTGATCGCGGCTGGGGGCCTTCCAACGAGCGCACGGCGAAGACTTTGCCGGCATCGCTCAGGAAGGCAAGTATGAACGCGGAGAGCAGCTGCAGGGCCTGTCCAAATGCCGATAGGGCATTCGGACAGCCACCCCAGCCCCTCGGATGCCGGGGCAAGCCGGCTTTCGGTATCGGGGGAAATATCGGGGGTACTGCACGAGTACCAAGTACTCCTGCAGTACCCGGTATCGGCACCGATACTAGTATCGGTATAACCCTATCGATTATTAAAAACAACGCCTAGGAAGAGCAAGAAGACTACTCCCACACTCACCTAACTGGCAGGTACATGGTGCCAAAAATAAATCGCACAATTAGGTAAAACCCACAGACCACAGTCTATATTAAAAGGAAAATAATAAAAAATTATCAAAAAACAACCACACACAAAATCTTAAACGAAAGGGACATATAGGTCAGAAATGAACCTTTAAATCGGACACTTCCACGGTGGCTTGAAAGTACCTCTTTACAGAGTGAATATTCACAGAGCCACAATATACCATTATACCAGCAGGCCACATAGAAGCCCATATGTACACAACATAAATGATGAAAGCAGAGAAGCACACAGTAATTACTGTCACAGACCAATTTACCAAGCAGACCGAATTACATAGTAATGAATATATGAAACACAGCACCAATGCATCCAGGGCCACAGCAGAGTGGAACCTATACAGGGCCAGTATAAATTGGGCCAAACCCATATAGCTAAATGCAGCCTAGAAGTTGGTAAAAGGCAAAAACTGCACTGTTACCTAACAGTACCATATCTCATTATAGGCAGCCATGCAGATTTCATTAATCGGTTAGGCTGGGTTCGCACCTAAGTTTTTTTTTTACGCGCGTATCGCGTAAACGTAAAAAACGCGCAGTCTATGGCTGGGAACGGGCTGCAATACGTCCCAAAGATGCAGCTGTACTTCTTTGGGCGTAGGACGTTTTGCAGTGCGTTCCTACGCGCTGTAAAATGCCCAGGTGTTAACGGGCCCCATAGGAAATCATGGGATTTCCAGGTTTTGGCGTTTTACAGCACACAGGAACACGCTGTAAAACGCCCAGGTGTGAACGGGGCTTAGAAACATTCCAGTCAGATCAGCCAGTCCATATTACTGGTCGCTATCTTAGTAGAAATAAACAGTTAAAATAAAGAGAGCACTCAACGCATTTCAACCTCAACGGTCTTTATCAAGAGTGATTAATAGATTATAAAAGCAATCGTTGGTTGCAATCCTATAATATAACCAGTTTTATTTTTGCATTCTGCGTGCAATTTTTTTTCAAATAAAAAAAAAACAGTAGCATGTAGCATGTGTTTAATCTGTAATCTAGTTACAGTTTATTTAAGTGGTAGCGTTCCTTTGATGCAGCCATGAGGGCTAGAGTGTCTCTTTACTAACAAAGTGCAGACACAAGAAGTTAGTGGAACAGGCCCTTCAGGGTATGTTGACACTCGTTGGCAGCCTGAGGGCTGTAATACCTGGGAGAACAGGACAGTCTGCAATCCTCTAACCTTAAATTACAACTGTAAATCAACAGAGGCCTGATCAGCGTGTTTTGGGAATCACAATATTTATTGAGAAGGAGGAGGGGGTAAAATAAAGGACACATTTGCCAGCTATTTGGCAAGCACAATGTATAGAGAACAGTTGAAAAAAACAGTCGTCACCAAGTCTTGCGTCGCTGTCATCCAGGAGAATTTATTTAGTCTGGAGTGATCCAGCAGGATAGCAACATCCTGGCACTTCCGCTTTCTCTCTGGTTCTGCCATCAGCAGTAATAAGTTGCATAAACTTCTGAAACTCTCTGGACAGACATTATTAGGCATAAATAATGCGTACTACAGCAGCTTATAAAAATGAAAGGATACAAAAATACATTTATGAGAATTTCAGGATCAAGATACGCTGTGCCCCGGTCCATAAACACATGCAGCATTGCGTGCTCGCTGGTGACACAATGACACACACTAACAATTTTCTGTCCAGACTGCACGATCGGGCAACATTGGTTTTCCTATAAAAGGACTCTTGCTTTGGGATACAAACCCACACTGATACAGGATGGAAACCTACCAGAAACAAAAGTTTCAAAACACTTCCGTCAAAAATATCACAAAATAAACATTCAGGGTTATTCAGAGCGAATCGAATTTCGTTCCCCACACTTCGGCTATTCTAGTTAGCAGACTATGCAGTGTATTCAGCAAGCAATGCAGGGCCACCGTAGTGCAGGGAAAACCCGCCACAAACCCACCGAACACTCGCCGACACCCCAGAGAAAGCAGATGAGCAGCCGATCACAACGCAGAGCAGCCGCCGGCAAAACCCGACAAGCAGACGAACGTGGTAAAAAAAAAAAAAATAAAAAAAAAAAAAAATAACAGTACGCTTGAAAGTTTAAAAATTTAAACGCTGTTTGCAAAAAAAGTTCTGAACGAAAATGTCTTGAATTTTCATATTTTCATATAAGATCCAATGAATGATACTGAAAAGGTCTGTTACAGAAAAAGACAAAAGGTTATATAAAAAGAATGTTGCGGAAAAAAGTCCAAAAAATGCCTAAAAGATCCTAAAATCTATAAAGAGACTTTTTACAGCAGAATAAAATAATAGATGGTTTATTAGATATTGAACAAAAAAGGGAATATATTTAACATTGAAGCCTATGGGATTCGCCTGAATAAACCTGCCAAATGAAACCACCAAACAGCAGAGCATTTCGGCAACTTTTCAATGCTTGTTTTTGTTCTCTGAATAGACGAAGCATTGCTTCTCTATGGGGATTCACTGCCCTCGAACAGGCACTGTACTTTCAGGCAATTCGCCAGAATTTGGCGAGCTGCCTGCTCTCTGAATAGCCGAAAGGCCCCGAAATGTCCCCATTTGCTGAAATTCAGTGTCCAGTTACATTTCGGATCTCTCTGAATAACCCCCTCTGAGTTTTGCTTACACGGAAGCGCCAGTTCCCGTGCCCTGCAGATACCGCCTGCTAATTTTTCTAAGCAGGAAAAATAAACCACGCCAGATGCACCTCATGATTGTCTGGAGTGCAAATGCAGCGACAAAGAAAAACATTGAGCCACATCACAAAAACCGACATGTAGCTTTACATACCACACGCAACAAACAAATGTGCCCATTGTTCATATGTAACAAACAGAACACGCTTTGGAATTGGGGAAAAAATACAAAGAATTTAGACCCCATAAAAATATTCAGAGGAATAATCAAATATTCAAACAAGACGCAAAGCTAAAGCGACTTGAACCACTCAAGAGGCAATTCAACATTTTAATATAATGAACAAAGGGGGGCGGGATTTGTTTAGCATCTTTGCAATGATATACTTCAGTGACACAGAAAATTAAATGCAAAGAATAGCAACAACGTTTGAGGAAGCTTCTCTTGCTGTAAACACAACCTCCTCTGATTCAGGGAGGGAATATGAAAGAACGGCAACTGCAATATTTTTCCCCATTGTTTGCAATAACGCTAAACAACAGGGATTAGTGAAACCCACCTATGTGTTCTATGTAACCGTTATGCGCTCATAACACAGACGTTGAGTACATGGCAATGCCGTCCAGCAAGTTTTACTGCATTCATGTGCATGTTGACATCGGTGCTTTGACTTGAGTTTGGGATGTACACACTGCCCTCCTTAAAGAAGATTTTACTGTCAGTTCATCTACAGGGCATTCATGCTGCACATGTTGTTACTGATAAACAGCATATTTAATAGTAACTGGATGTACAGCACAAAGAAAGGCCAAAATAAGTCTAAGATAGTACATCATAAAAAATATTTTTGTAATTCTCTTGATAAAGATAAACTCTGGGGTTAAAACAGTAAGGGAGGGGTGGATGGTGGGATTACACATTAACCATCTCGACACTCCCCAGTTTAACCATTTTGTGAGGTTTAAAGTCATTGTAAACCCAGTGCCAGGATCTCTTGTGTTCATTGGACATGACATGGTACAGGATTCCTTTCAAAGCGTCAGGTCACGTGACAGCAGAGAGACTGGAGCGCACTGAGAGTCATTGGCTCTGGGTTGGAGAGGACTGGTATCCATTCAGGGCCGTTTGTAATATTCTCTGGGACCTGGGCAATCTTTTTCTTGCTGCCGCCCCCCCCCCCAGGCAAATTTACTGCTCTATGAAAAAAGTTTATTTCCGAGTTTACATGGATGTGATTGATATTAGAAAGCCCTGACTCTGACCTGTCCAATGACACATGACTTTGTTGGGTGTGAAGAATGTAGATACAGGGGTCCAAAGACCTGCAGCTCCTGGCAGTGGTACGGCGGCTTGTGTTTGAGATTGACAAATTTATTTATTTATTAAGTATTTTAACAGGAAGGATACATTGAGATTTCCCTCGTTTTCAAGCATGTCCTGGGAATGGATAATAATGCATTGCACATCACCTCCACATTTGCTCCAGGCGTGATAAATGAGAAGGGGATTTAGTGCAGAGGTATTGATTGCTTTAGAAGTAAAAGAACATAATGCAACTGCCTTAGAACGGAGAGGAAAAAAGGAATTGCATTTATTTTTACTATTTTTTTTCCGTTACGTGGTCATATTTGTTATTGGAATGACCAGACTGTGACCTTTCCAAATACGCCTCACTTGACCTTGTGTGGTTTAAAGATTAGAGACGCTGTTTACATTTTTGATGGAACAATGCATATGGGACTTGGCTTGTGCGGGCTCACGAGGCAGCCGCTTTGTGCCCCACAACAATGACTGGGCCTGAGGCAGCTGTCCATTTTGCCCTGTATCCGTTCCTAACACATATCAGGGAGCCACAACAACACCATGGTGCTCATAATGTTTCTAGGTGGTCAATGACCATTCAATGACTAGAGGGGTCTGCATCCTGCAGATGTTTTGAAGCTACATCTCCCATGATGCTCTACAATTAGATTGGTTAAAGGAGTATTAAAGTCTTTTTTTTTTGTCCAAGTCGTTAAAGATGGCTATTAAATTATGTTAAGATTTTTTTTAAATTAAAAAAAATGAAATATTGCAAAACCTTAGCTGGAAAGTCCGGCATCGCTCTCTCCCGCCCCCTCAGTCTCTCCTCGTCTTCCGGTCTGAAGCGCACAGACAGCAGTATGTAAGACGCCTATCCCCACTTGTCTGCTACACTGCGCATGCGCGGTAGCCAGGCGCTGTGATTAACTACTCCTGGCGCGGCTCTACTGCGCATGCGCGTCTCCGTGATGACGTGGGACACAAAGAAGGAAAAAGCCGAGGACTTTCTCAAAACGGTAATTATCCGGCACCCTCTCCGTGGCAAATCTACCCATTTGAGCTGGGGGGCAGGTATATCACGTCATCCAGTTCGGTAATCCAGGTCTATCACGGCATCCACGTCCAGCGCAGTAAACCATGCCTATCACAATGTCCAGAAACAAAGCCCTAGATTGTGACTTCCAGCTCATGTAATCCATGTAAATCACAAATATATATATATATATATATATATATATCTCTCAGGATCGCATCCCGCCCGGCTCCCTGCCTTTAGGGGTGGGAGGGGGCATGGCAGTGCACTGAAGTCAATGGCAGCGCAGCCACCCCCCCCCCCCCCGGCCGCAGTGCGATTGACCACAACGGAACGTGTAGCACATCAATGCCTGCATTCTGGCCCTGTGCAGCCAGAAAAAAAAATCGTGCATGCAAAATATTTTACCGACCAACAGATCAGAACGCAGGCATTGATGTGCCATGTGTTCTAGGTGCAGGCGAGATCGCACTGTGGGTTGGTGGGGGGGGTTGGCTGCGGTGCCATTGACTTCAATGCACCGCCATGCCTCCTCCCGCCCCTAAACGCAAGGAGCCGGCAGAGATGCGATCATGTGCGTTCCGGTACCAAATCGGGCTGGAACGCAGTATTTGTGGTGTGAACTAGCTCTTATGATTACATTGCTCATACATTTAGGCTGGGTTCACACTTGGATGTAGCGCTGCGTCGTGCAATGCGCGCATTTTTTTAACACGCGTTAGCGCATTCGAAAAACCGTGGCTATGTTTATGACCGCGAATGCGCTGCTGTATGCCCGAAAAGCAGCTGACTTGTTTGGGCGCAGGACGTTTTAAAGCACGCTCCTGCGTTCTTTAACCCTTTCGCTGCTGAGGCTTTTCCCGCCCCTGTGCTGAGGTCATTTTTACCTGTTTTGCGCATCATGTTTAAACGTGTTTTGAAGGCTTATTTTAGTATATGACCAGACATATTATATATCGTTCTTTCCGTCAGACTCAGTAGATTCATAATATGTCATTATTATATGTATACGTTATGTCATGTCTGTATATTATAACAAAAAATGCAATAAAATATGTATTTTCAATAATTTACAACGTGTAAAGTGTTTTTTTCACATTTTAACATGCGAGCAATTGCGGTTATATTTTGTATGGGGTGCGCTTGTTAAAAAAATTAGAGATGGGGTCTCGTTACATTTTTTTTTGGGGAAAATTACACTATTTTTAACAAACGCACCGCATACAAAAATCGTTAGTGCAGCATCATTGTTAACATTATAATTGAAATGGGAACAATATTGCTGCATTAACAAACCAAAAAATAAAAAAAAAGTGTTTTTTTTTTTTTTTTAATTTTTATTTTTCTTTTTTTTTTTTTTACAAAATTTTACACTTTCATGTTTGGTATCGTTGGAACGGCCATGCTCTGGCCGATCCAACCATACCAAAATTTAACCCCTAACTGCCACGGATCGGGAGATAGGGAGTTCATTGGAACTCCCTATCTCCACAGTTGGTGGCAGTTAGGGGTTAAGTCTAGGACTGGCGTCATCGTGCGTAGCACGATGACGCCAGTCCTCTGGGGAGTTCCCGGAGGCTTGGCCGACATCCAAGATGTCGGCCAGCTCCGGGAAAGGATCGCGAACCGGCGCTTTTCAGCGCCGATTCGCGATCCAGCTCCCCAGGGGTTAATGCCAGGCATCATTTGGAAGGGCAGGCTGTGCCCTTCCAAATGATGCCTGGGTTAAGCCCCTGTGCGCCGCCGATCGAGGGAGAGAGGTCCGAAGGACCTCCCCCCCTCCCTTTCAGGCGCCTCCTCCGCACATGCGGGGGGGCGCCTGAATTAGGTGTCATCGCGCCCCCGCGATGACACCTAATTCTGGCGGCTGGTGGTCCGGATGCCGGACTGACATCCAGGATGTCAGCCCGCACCGGAGGGGCCAGCGATCGGCCGGAACCCGGCCGAACGCTGACCCCAATGTGAGGACGCGCTCAGCGCGTCCTCAGCACACCAGCGGGAATGCTGAGGACGCGCTGAGCGCGTCCTTAGCATTCAAGTGGTTAAAACGCCCAGGTGTGAACGGGTCCCATTGAAAACAATGGGATTTCCCCATTCATACGTTTTAAATTGTGCACGAACGCGTTTTAAAACGTCTAGGTGTGAACGGGGCCTTAAATCAATAAAGAATAACCAAAACTTGTTTTTTAAAATTGCAGCAATATAAATGTTACATCGGAAATAATTGTTCACAATGCAATGAATAGGTTGTTGATGAAAAAAAACCATAACCAATAAAGTTTGTTAAAAAAAAAAAAAAAAAAAAATAGAATACCTAGCTCTGATTAGGAGAATGACAGGGCAGAAGAGAAAAACAAAAAAAAACAGCTGTTGCCAATCACAAGTGGGTGGGGATGTCTGATGACTCTCCTGTAGTTCTCACTGAGCTGTGACCGTGCATGGTGACTCCATAGAACTTTCAGAGAACAGGGAGTCACCTGAAAACAGGAAGTTGTCCCCAGCATGACAAGAGATAAAGATTTAAAAGGAACAGCATCAAAGAGAACGAAAACACTGGATTACAGTAAGGCTCACATTATAGTACTGTTTTATGTTAAAAAAAATCGGAGGCTTTAATGATACTTTAAGCCTCATGGGCGATGTAGTTCCAAAACATCTGTAGGGCCAAGGTCACTGACCCTTGGCCTAGAGTGCCCCATTAATTTATAAACTAAACAGAAAGAAAAACCTTGAAATGGGTTTTATAAATAACATACCTAGAAGTTATAGCAAGACTGCAGTGTCTTGATGGAAGAAATTACAAGGTCAAATGTGAAGCCTGCACATGCCAGACAGCAGACTTGCAGTTTCATCAAATTTATATATGGCCCCAAGCCTTCTATGGGTCCGAAAAGCAGATTGCAAACTAACACAGGGTTATTCAGAGAGCGGTGACAAGCAGGAGAATGGCTGGAGGTGGTTCTGCATGGGAGTGGTGCTCCCATGGGCTGGTGGTGCTGCTGCATGGGAGTTGAGCAGGAGGAGCAGCGGACATGCACGGCGGGAACGCGACAGAGCTCCTTTCACTTAAGCCTAAAATTCTGGTAAGAGAAATAGCTGCACTACAGATATCCAGTGAATCACGACCTGGACGCAAAGTGAGCAGTTAAAGAGGTTCAGGGGCTCACCGCTAAGGAGCGCCGCATGCCCAACAGTTGAGCCTGGACCATTAAGGCTCCTGAATCGGTGAGTGTGACCATTCTTTTACTTTCAACATATGATTAAATGGCTGGTATCATGCTATGAGAGCGCCGTCTTTCTGCTCGTGTCCCACGTTTGAGGTGAAAAAGAAGACGCTGCAAAGAAGGGTAGTGACCACCCTATATTTTGGCATGAGGTGTTCGACTCCAGAGCCTGGATTCAAAAGGCTCTGGAATTTGTAAGTGTGCAATTTTTAAATTCACTGTGCCACACACACACACACACACACACGTTATTGCACCATCACCTCTCCCCCTTTTTATCTCCCGTTTATATCTCCTGCTGCGGAGTCCATCGAGACCATAAGAGGAACCGATACGTCCGAATAAGTCCGATATATTTGTGGAAAGGGTAATACTGACAATACTTTTGAGCACTTTTGTTGCACAACCCATCCACTTAGGAACTGGAGAAACGAATGACAAAGATACCAGACTCCTAAATACGCACTGAACATTGGCGCATAGTCTCTTTCTCGGACTTTATTGGATGTTATAGTCTGAACTCTATATCTTGATTTCAATACCGATTTATCCGCACTATTTGCACATAGTCGATGCATTCGCACTTTTTTCTATTGCACGTTTTAAATCGTTGCACTAGCACTTTATACCCTTTGTGATTTGCATTTGCATTTTGTACCAAATATTGTAACGTGTATGGTACATGCAACTAGCTATTGATACGTTCTGGGACGTATCACAGTAGGAGTATATCTACAATTTATTGCACCACTAGGAACCCCCTACCCTTTTTCTCGACTGTATTTGCACATTCCCTCGAGAGCCTGTGCTACCCCCTAGTTGGCAGCACTGACCTAAACCAATCCATCTAGATACGAGCGCCTCTATCGAACCCTTCTATTAAAAGCAGGAGAATGGAAAATTCTAGGTCAAAATAGCCGATTTGAAAAGTGAGATGAATGGGAGAATTTTTCTGGTTTGGCTATGTTGTCTTAGAATTTTCCATTCTCCAATCATTCTCCTGCTTTTCACCGCTTTCTGAATAACCCTGACAGGGTTATTCAGAGAGGTGAAAACCAGGAGAATGACTGGAGTATGGAAAATGCTAGGTCAAAATAGCCAAACCAGAAAAATTCTCCCATTTATCTCACTTTCCAAATCGGCTATTTGGTCTAGATTGTTCTCGTCTCCTGCCAAGTCACATGGTTTTCACCGCTCTCTGAATAACCCACTAACTGATTCACATCGTTTCAATTACAAAATTGCAGATCTAACAAAAATCTGCAGAATAGATACAGGTAGTTAAAAGAAACACCCTAATAACGTAGCCATCTAACAGCAAAGCAAAAGTATTCTGATAAAATCATATGTATCATGTGCTGTGGGTGTCCAGGTGGTACTGTAGTCTAGTGACCAAAGAAAAGGTAAACAAATACCATCCAGTACTGTGTAGATTGCAAAGAATGATTAAGAGGAAGACTTCCGGTCCTAAACAAATAAAAAGGCAATGCACATAAACACATGAAAAGTACATTATTTTCACCTCATCTTATCCCCCATAAATCTTCTGTAAATGTATGCGTTTACACCCACATTGTACATGTGAGCAGTCGCAATGTATGTACGGCTTTCTGGGATCACACAGCCCACTCAGTATTAGTCATCCATATCAGTGTGCAGAGCACATACGGACACAAAATCAGGGGGAAAGAAATTGTATACCATTTGTGTGTTTATGTGTCCTTGTTTCGATGTACACCTAGAAAACAAAAAAAAATAATTGACTTTCGGTTGTTCTCCTCCCCCTTTCCCACAACAACTTTGCTAATGAAACAACTTGCAGGCCAAACTATAGAATGAAAGACCATTTGGATTCACATTTATTTTTTGCACCCAAGAGGTTAAGAGCATTTATTACACGGATGGAAGATGCATCTGGGCCATAAGGATAATTCACAGTTGATTTTAAATGAGTGGTGGGGAGGCGCAAAAATACAAAACCTTATTATTCTTAAACTCCTCATCCAAGCACTTTTGTAAGAATTATATTTGAAACATTTAATACGTAGTTAACCGACATAGGGAGAAGAAAATCCTGTATAAGGATGACTACACCGAGGAAGGTAAAAAAAAAAAAAAAATATATACCACTTGGGTATTTCGCTGAAACTACGTCGAATAGCACACTGAAGGTGGAGTCGACCGAAGACTAATGAAAAAATTTGGCAAACGGCACCGAAGAGCAGCGCCCTGGCCTATGAAATCCACTGAAGCCAGATCGCAGCGGGACCCCGGACAGAGAGGTGAGTATCTCCGCTGGGGCTCCCGCTTGCGAATGACGTGTGGGGAACGTCCTCCGCATAGAAACATAGAAAAATGTCGGCAGATAAGAACCTTTCGGCCTATCTAGTCTGCCCAATTACATGGATACTTTACCTGGATTTATCTTTTGTTTAGGATAGCCTTATGCCTATCCCATGCCTGCTTAAATTCAGTTACTGTTTTGGCCTCTACCACTTCAACTGGAAGGCTGTTCCATGTATCCACCACCCTCAGTAAAATAATGCTTCCTGATGTTACTTTTAAACCTTTGCCCCTCTAATCTAAGACTATGTCCTCTTGTTTTCCTACTTTGTTTCAGTTTAAACATACTCCCTTCCTCTACCTTGTGGATTCCCTTTACGTATTTAAATGTTTCTATCATATCTCCTCTGTCTCGTCTTTTTTCCAAGCTGCACATCTTAAGATCATTAAGCCTTTCCTGGTAACTTTTCTCCTTCAAGCCGTACATCATTTTAGTAGCCCTTCTCTGAACTCTCTCTAAGATATCTATATCCTTCTGGAGATACGGTCTCCAGTACTGCACACAGTACTCCAAGTGAGGTCTCACCAGTGCTCTGTATAACGGCATGAGCACTTCCCTTTTCCTACTGCTAATACCTCTCCCTACACAACCAAGCATTCTGCTAGCATTTCCTGCTGCTCTATTACATTGACTACTTACCCTTAGATCCTCTGAAATAATAACCCCTAAATCCCAACCCTCAGATGTTGCGGTTAGGACTGTATCAAATATTCTATATTCAGCCCTTGGGTTTTTACGTCCCAGGTGCATTATCTTGCACTTATCCACATTAAAACTCAATTGCCACAGCTCCGATCATTTTATTAGTTTACCTAAATATAGCGGGAGTCAATGAGGAGTTCCCCACACGTCATCCACAGCGAAGGGGTTAAAGGAACAGTTTTAAAAAAAAAAAAAGAAAAAAAAAAAAAATCACCCCACCTTTTTTCTCACAATTTGCATAGTGTTCCTAACTTTTGTACGTCCGTACATACATGAACTGTGTATCTCATGTAACGTGTGTACATTTCGCTCACGAGGTACACAAGCGCCTGGTCAGAATGATGGATTGATTGGGTGTTCACAGCTCAAGCCCATGTCTGCTTTCTTCCCAAAAGAATGCTGCTTTGAGTGCTCGGATAGATATGACAATGTCAACACCCAAGACAGAGTGAGTGGGGGAGGGGACGGGACAACAACTCCACACTGAGTGACCACTTTGTCCTTTCAAAATAATTTCATGAACAATTTGAGTGTGGAGAAGAACCAGAGGTGGGATGGAGTGAGTTTGGGCAAGCAACCAGTGTCGAAGGGAGGTTGGAAGGGGCCGGACCAAAGGGTGCAGCTCCAAATCAGAGATGGAGGGTTGGTGGCACAGGACTCCAGCTCCAAGTTTAGAGTAAACAGTGGTGGTACAGCTGCTCCACCCAGTGGCAGTACCCCAGAGTCTGTGCTGCAGTTCTGCAAATGTTGTAAACTAAATAAAAACAAAGTGGTTATGTCTGACATGACCCTAGAACTAAATCATAACAAGTAAAGCAGCAGCACGCCTTCTCCAGACAACTCAGAGGTAGCATCTAAGGTTATTAATGTTTAACGCCGCTTGACTCTAAACAGTTTGAGATACATAAAAGTTGATTGGTTGGCCAAGCGATTAATCGATAGAGAATAGTTGACTGATATTTTCATTATCGATTAGTTCTCAAAAATCAATAGATTGTTTCTGACCTAGTTTGCAATATTGTGTCTATACCAATAGAAGACGTTGATTAAAAATGCTCCTATTACTCAGCTATAAATTAAAAGGGATAAACACCTCCAGGTGCTTTATTTTCACATTTATATATGTAACCGGAAATCCCTAGTTCAAGCAAATTTCAATGCTTAACTTTGCTCCATGGGAGTGGGCATCTTGAAGTCCTTAATGGCTCCAAAGGTTAGTAAACCAGTAACAATTTAAATAGCTGGACTGTTTAACGACACATTTTTTTAAGTGCTCATGCGCAGAAACTTTGGTATTTTTCAATGAGTACTAGTCCTCAATTACCAACAGGCTCTTCAGATGGATAAATCCTGCCTAAGGCTAGGGTCAGACGAGCGCAGTGCGAACGCGCGTGCAGGCGCACTTAATCACGGCCGCACTAGCAGCAAATGACGGGCAATGACGGCCAATATACGAAGTACGGTCGCACAAAAGTCCGGCTGCGCAACGCAAGTGGAAAACGAACGCATTTTTTCAAGAACGTTAAACTGCTAGTACTGACGTACAGAGTGCGCTGCGCCCGCTAGCGGCGTGTGTGTGTGATTTGGAGACGTCAGACGCTGCTAATGTCCGGCCAACATAACGTCCAGATGCACAAAGTGTTTTATTGATGATCCGTACAAAATCACGGATGCAAATGCGCATCGTATGACCGCTATCGCGTACTCCGTGAAAAAATGCGTCCATTCGTTCGAACGCACTTTTTCACAGACAACGCGAAAATGCGTTCGTCTGACCCTAGCCTAAAGATAGCCACCCCCAAAAGACAAGGATAAGCCTGTAAAGAGGTCACTACCAAGCTGGTACGCATTACAAAATGATAATCAAAATTGACTAGAATCCAGGTATCTATGAAGTATTTTACCAGGAAGGATACATCGAAATTTCTCTCGTTTTCAAGTATGTCCTGGGTAAGCTTATAGCAATTTGATATTTCCCTTTCATAGTCATGTTTGCTATTGTTGGAACGGCCATGCTCTGGCCGATCCAACAATATCAAACATTAACCCCTAACTGCCACGGATCGGGAGATAGGGGGTTCATTGGAACCCCCTATCTCCACCATTGGTGGCAGCTAGGGGTTAACTCCAGGACTGGCGTCATCGTGCTATGCACGATGACGCCAGTCCTCAAAGGGAGTTCCCGGAGGCTTGGCCGACATCCATGATGTCGGCCAGCTCCGGGAAAGGATCACGAACCGGCGCTGTTCAGCGCCGATTCGTGATCCGGCTCCCCAGGGGTTAATGCCAGGTACCATTTGGAAGGGCAGGCTGTGCCCTTCCAAATGGTGCCTGGGTTAACCCCCTGCACGCCGCCGTTCGGGAGGGAGAGAGGTCCGAAGGACCTCCCCCCCTCCCTTTCAGGCGCCTCCTCCGCACATGCGGGGGGGGGGCACCTGAATTAGGTGTCATCGCGCCGCCGCGATGACACCTAATTACTCCGGCGGCGGTTCCAGATGCTGGGCTGACATCGAGGATGTCAGCCCGCACCGGGGGGGCCAGCGATCGGTCAGAACCCGGCCGAACGCTGACCCCAAAGAGAGGACGCGCTCAGCGGAACGTGACAGTTGGTTAAACGCGCTGAGCGCGTCCTTAGCATGGAAGGGGTTAATGACAGTCTGTGATTGCATTATACACAAGGCTGCTTCTACATCATCGCCGCCATGTCTCAGCAATCTTTTAACATTTGCTCTGCAGAATCTGCTGGCTGCCACCACACAACCTTAACTTGTATGAAATGGACTGAAGAAACCTCCGTTATAAAAACATTTCATTTACAGGTAAATTAAATATTTGATTATTATTTCGAACGCTCTCCTAGCACTACAAAAACAAAACGATTAGAAATGGTACTGTGTACTTGCAACGTGAGCTATGCGTTTGGAGAGGATTACTGTGTTACAGTCTACTACGATAGCAATGTTATCACCAGCTGTCACTGCATTACTGTGATCTTCCTCCCCTGTAACTGGTGTCAGCATACATTCATTATACATTTTACCATTATCTCCATATATTTTGTTTTAAGGTAGCCCATGCAATGTCTTCTGGGATCTTATACTGCGACAGTTTTGCGGGATATTTTCAATAAAAAGAAAAAAACACTGCAAAACACAAAAAAAAGCAACAATATTCAAAACTGAAGTTCTCATTCCTCCCTATAAAAAGAACCCAATGCCACCTATCACTCTACGACTCAATGGAACACTCATTAGCCCAACGCCTCAAGCTCGCTGCCTTGGTGTCAACTTCTGATTCTGACCTACTGTACTCTCCCCCACATCCAGACAGCGACCAAATCCTGTTACTTTCAACTCAAGAACATCGCCCGTGTCCGCCCCTTTCTGACACAAGATACCGCAAAGATGCTGGTTCATGCTCTGGTCATTTCAGGACTTGACTACTGCAACTCGCTCCTCATTGGCCTCCCCAACTACCATATTGCCCCTTTGCAATCTGTAATGAATGCAGGTGCTGGGCTTATTTTTCTCAGACGCACCTTGCGTACCTCCCCACGCTGCCGGTCCCTCCATTGGTTTCCTGTACGTTCCAGGATACAGTTTAAAATACTGATGTTCATGTTTAAATCGCTCAATAACTCAACCCCTCCCTACAGGTCCTCATTACTCCGCAACCACGTCCCATCCAGACAACCTCAGTCAGCAGGCGATCTCCTGTTATCCGTCTACACGCGCACGGCCAACTCTAGCCTCTTTTCATGGGCAGCACTGGTCCTGTGGAATGACTTGCCTCGCCCTATCAAACTCTCCCCTGATCTTCAGGCCTTCAAGAAATCCTGCAACACCCATCTCTTAAGATTAGTGTACCACATCACTGCCGCAACTCATCCCCCTGCATAAGATAGACTTCCACATGATTGAAGCTGCTTCTATGGCCCCACCATTCCCAAGCCACTGGCACTAATGATCCTGCTATATAGTTAAATTACTCTCGTCTTCCTCAACCCCTCTAGATTGTAAGCTCCTATGAGCAGAGCCCTCTACAACTTGTTTCCATCATATGTTAGTTTATCTTGTTCCCTTTGGTTATTGTAAAGCGCTGCGGAAACTGTTGGCGCTATATAAATGATGAAAATAATAAACACCTTTACTAAATGGTCATTTCTTCTTAATGGACCAGTCAAATAAAAAGTAATCCTTTTTTTCACTCTAAATAATGCTTACAGTAATCCTCTCTGAAAGCATAGCTCATGATGTTGACAGCATCTGCCCAATTATACTCCCCTTTTCTTCAACGCACACCATTATCATCGAAAAGGAGGATGTCCAAGCATATTTTTAAAAGCAATTTGCGTACCTATGTAAATTGTGTTGAGTATGCAATCGTGTTATTAGAGAGCGTATGTTGAAATCAGTGACCGGCAGCCAGGAAATTCAAATTCCTGGTTGTTTGGAGACAAGTTTTCCACGTCACACAGCGCAAACGGTCAAATGACACTGGAGGAATGGGGGGGGGTGACTCCACACAGCCTGACCACCTTAAAATGGTAATGTGGTCAGAATGTGAAGAGTGCCCTTTAAATGGATACTCCAAGGAGGTGGGCAGATGGGGACAGGTTAGTGTAGGTGTCTACGAGGCTTCCACCATTCTTTCTAGGGATAGACAGATATATCGGTTTTGCCGATTATCAGCTGCCGATATTCAGAAAATTACTAATATCGGCAGTTTATTTGCCAATATTGCTGATAATTGGACAAGTTGTTTCACTGTAGCTGCGACACGCAAGATGCCACAGAACTGTGCGAATCCATGGCTTCTCCCACATCAGGCTGTAAGCCCTCACTGCAGAACGACCCCTGCTCACTGACCGAATTGCGTAGGAGCATGACGACAACAGAAATGGGGCTTCCATCCCATCTGGCAGGGACTTCCCTATACAGGAGATACAGGGTCTATTTCCTACAGCAGGGGTCAGCAACCTGGGGCCTCCAAATGCTTTGGAACTGCATTTCCCATGAGGCTCCAAGAACCTATTGAGAAGCTGAGCATCATGGCAGATGTAATTCCAAAACATGTTGGGTAATATTACAAAGTCACTGCTAAGTTCACGAGCTTTAGTAAACTTAACAACCCCATAGACTATAATGGCTCTGGTAAGTTTACTAAAGCTCGTTAAGTTAGCACCAACTTTGCAATATAACCCTTTGAGGGCCAAGGTTGCTGAACCCCTTAGATACAGGGTCCCAACGAGGAATCTTTCAGAAAGCCAAAGACGCCGTCTGATTGTAAAAATAAAACATTATTAAATTGAATAAACGAAGTGCACGTGGTGCAATGTTTAGATGTTAAACACATTGAGTTCATGGCATAATGTCAGATTTGTGCTTTTTTTTTTTCTTCACAACTTTAAATTTACAGAATATTGGCATCAAATATCGGATATCGGCCAGAAAAGCTGCCGATAATAGGTATCGGCCCTGAAAAAAATCATATCGGTCTATCCCTAATTCTTTCAACTATAGTTTCTGTCAAAGTGTAGTATAAACGTCACAGTTGCCACCGGTGTTTCCTGTGAGGTTTCCTGAAACAACTTAAAAAAAACAAAAAACGATAAAATAGTTGTCAACAATTTTCATTGATCGATTACTCTGTGTAAAGAACACACTGCGAAGAGTCAGTGTAAGTTTAACATTAATAAACTCAAATGCTACTTCAGGGTTGATTGGAGAAGACGTGCGGCTGCTTTAATAGGAATGATATAGTTCTAAGGTTAGATGTTAGTTACAACCAGTTTGTTTCTATTTAATTTACAGCAATGGCAGAACTATCGCATGGACCCTGGGTGGAGGAGCTGTACTGAAGGCGTTTTATTCTTACTTGGAACTGGAGTCCTGTGCCACCACACCTCCCTCTGGGCCAGAGCTGCTATCTCTCCCGCTTTATGTACTAACATTTTCATGTCAATCTGAGGGCTTGTAGCAGCATTCGTTGAGTAGAAAGCAGACATGGCTTGAGCTGAGCAAGCAGCATCAATCCATAACTCTGATCAGGTGCTTTCGTAGCTTGTGTGCGAATTGTACACAATTTACGCCGTTTGTGTGTGTGTATATAAGAGTTGATTTTTATAGTGTTCCTTTAAATAAACAAAAGGATTTTATATTTTTTTGGTAGACAATGCTAAAACCGAGATTAGCCATTATTCACTCATTTTAAATAGACACTACCTCTTACATAAACTGTAACTAGATTATTTATGCATTACAAATAAAACACATGCTGCTGGGTTTTTCTTTGAAGTAATTGCATGTAAAAGTGAAAGAAAAAAAAACCCTAACTTTATTTTATCTCCAGTTTCCATTTTGGTTTTTTCCCACAAAACAACATTTCTCAAAAACTGTGCAAAAGTTTTACTTTGTGGCTGTGCTTTATCATATACAGCATTTAACAGTTAATGCTACATTCAAGGCATAAGCCCAGTTTCCCACAGGAATGGAATAGGGATTTCCCATCAATAAAATTAAAAAAAACTTACCAGAGCCATTAAAGTCTATGGAGTTGCTAAGATTACACCAGCTCTGCTTTATACCAAGGTTGGAATAGGGCCTCATGTATTTTAGACATACACACCCAAGCAGACTTGATTATGGTTTGGTAATTCAAAAGACTGTTACAATTCCGTGAAATCTGATTAAGTTGTCATTTTTCAAACTTTGAAACAATGAAGTGCAATTTTTCTATAAAAAACGTGCTGCGCTAACACAGCTTGGGGGTCTGTATTTAATGGCAGAGAGCAGGGGATCAGCAACATGGTATATCTGACTAGTGCTTAGAAATCTCCAAAATATATAGGGTGCTAACGTTTTAGTTTTAGACCAATATGAGATTTGACATTTAGAAAATAAAGTATATGGAATAGTTTAAAAACGTAGGAAAAGGGTTATATATTCATCATAGGAATCATTACCAAACTTGGATGTCATAAAACATGCTGGAGTGAGATCTGAAATCTTCAAAATTTGATACCATAATAAAAGGGCTTGAGACATAGAAGCCACATCAAATGGTTCTCCAGGACCATAAAAGAGTCATATGGAGGTATCACTGGAAAGGCCAGAGTCTGACCTTGCCAATTGTACCGGCTGGGTGGAGTAGAGGTAATGTCACCGCTCTGCATGGAGAGAGCCTGTGGAGTCATGGGTTCGATCCCAGCGAGCAACCTCTCCAGTAAGTGTCCTTGGCAAGACACCTAACGGTACACACTCGCCACCCAGGACATACTTGAAAACGAGAGAAATCTCAATGTATCCTTCCTGGTAAAATCCTTTCACAAAAAAAATTATACAACACATGGTCAGGTATTACTTGAATAAAAAAAATTTGTTTACAAGCTGCACTATAGTTCACTTTTCAATAATAAAATTAATCATATTGCTGTAATACCTCATCCAAAAAGATGAGGCACTATAAAAAACTAGGAGAACTAGCGTAACTCGGTAATAGTATGGGGTTTTCCACCCTCATCTACACATATTCTGCACACCAGATATCAAATAGGAATTAGCTTATATGAATGGAGTCTCCTGCTTATCCGGCAGTACCGGATCCTGGTCGGTGGCGTAACCAGCAGTTCCATTAACTCAGCCTTTGGGTATAGTATGAGGTACTGGTTGTCCCGGATTTTAGTATCCGTGTAGTGATGGGGCATCCCCAATTTAGATTATACCCAAATAATTCACAATATGCATTTAGCAAATCCATTCCGTTACCAATGAAGTGAAGAGATTATCAACAGTTAAGAGGTTTAAGAGTGCTTCATGTACCCTTAAAACCTCTTAAAAGGGATATTACACAGCCCCTGACCAATTTAGCTTCATGATGGCCAGGGTGTTTGGACTATCATCCTCCAATGCCCCCCAAACTCTGTAAAATGTGGGGTGGAGGGGATTGCTCCACCCATCCAACCGAACCAGGCAGCCAGGACAGTTGAACTTTCTGGCTGTCGGTCGCTAGTTCAGTCAATCGAGACGTTCAAGCATGCGAATGTCTCCTCCCTGAGACTGCCCACGAAGTCGGCAGTAGTCAGAGCGAAAGCCGATGGATAGGATCTGCACGTGCAGCCCTGATCAAACATTGTGCGCGAGCACAACGGGACTAGCGTACGTCAAGAGCATAGACCCGTTAGTGGTGCGCAATTTGAATAGAAAAGCTTGGAGACGTTTGAAGTCTCCGAGCTAGAGAGGCTTGAGCTGCACGAGGCGAAGGAGGGGGAAAAAAAAAAAAAAAAGTATAAACACTGGAAAAGGGGTGGGAAAAAAAAAAAACAATAATTGGACAGAGGCTGCCAGCAGTCTCCATCCAATTACTTAAGGGAAGAAGGGAAGAAAAGGGGAATTTTTTTCTTATTGCGCTCCTTTAATAGTCAAAGATTTAAGCTTAATAAGACTGTTGAATCAACACAGCTTGTCATTTGTGGTTAAATCCCATATTAGTTTTGTTGTGCAGTTATTGTTTTGGGTCTTCGGAAGAAACAAGCTAACTTGTTTCAAATAAGCAGCAGGATACAGTTTACAGATAGGCATCAAACGCCGCAATGTGCTATACTGGGACCCACTTGTCTTTTGTTATTTATATAGCCCCCAACAGTTTCCGCAGCACTTTACAATAAACGTGGGAAGACAAGACAAGATGAAGACAAACAGGAACAGACACAAGGAGGTGTAGAGGCGTGGACTAAGTGCCATTACGGGGTATGAAAATAAAACACATTTGTGAAGTTCATTGGGCTCATCCATAGAAATAAAAATACTGCAAATAAAAAAAATGGATGTTGTAATCTAATAATCCATAAAATTAAGGTTAAAAAAAAAAAAAAGCAGAAATTTACCTGTCCCCTGAATGTATCAAATCCTGAGATAGAGGATCAGTTTTGTGGTTAGAGATTGGCAATGATATTTTTGATGTCCCTGAACACTGATTAAGAAGAAATTGGTAATTTTATACCTTACTGTGGTGCACATTTTTTTTTTAATTTATTCCAGCGAGTTTGTCTCTTTTAGTGCTTTTGAGGTCAGTGGTTAGTGAGAGCATTAACCAGCTACAACACGACACTGTGATTAAACCTTCCTTGAAAGCTAATAATCAGGATTACAGGCATTACCTACATATAGGAAGAATCCATCCTTCCGGCTTAATTTCCTTCCTTTTTGGCATCTGCTCATCCCAGTAAGCGTGTGCATCCTTAATTGCTGTTATTCTCGGAAAAATAATCAGCGTTAACAGGAATTGTGCAGAATGGTAAATATCAAGCTCCCGCTCAGGAAACTCTACATATATCACTACCTGTCAGAATCAGCAAAAGTAAAAATGTCTTGGCCCCGGACTCAACAATGGCAGCTGCCAGGTCACCAAGGGTTATACCCAAAATTTCCATCTGACCAGATAAAAATAGCTCATCGCCCCAGGACCAACTCTGTTCTTTATGCTTGTTAAAAGGGAAAAGATAGGGTTAAAATGGTGGGATTTATTTCTTCAAATCTCCTTAAGATAAGTAATATTGAAGCACTGTTAAGCTGCACATTTTTAAAAAAAAGAAAAAAAAAAAGGAGCGATAAGAAGTGAGCACTGTTTGAGATATTTTTTCTTTTTGATACCCATTAGGGTTTATCATTTTATTCACATTTCTTTGTTGATTTTTGCACCCTCTTGTTTTGACCCACCTATGGAGGTTTGCCTTGACGTGCTTGGTGGGCTTATGCTTAAAATAGTCATTGTAAGAAAACCAAAAATGTTGTTTCACATGTGACACATTTCTTTCTTTGTACAGGTTCCAGGGTTGGCAGCTTGAGGTGCGTAGCTCCTTCTGATGGGTCCATACAAGGTAAACACACAAAACAGTAGGAGAGAGGACCCTGCTCGAGAGCTTACAATAAAGGCGGAGAGGGGTGACACGCTAGGTGAGGGTAAATAGATTATGTGAAGTAGCGGGTTGCATGTGGGCTGTGGGGGAGGTGGATCGAGAAATGGGGGGCCCACTATGGAGCAAGCCGATAAGCTTCTCCAAAGTAATGTGTTTACAGAGACTTCTTGAAGGACTGCACGAGGTGTGAGAGGAGACGTATTAGTCTGGCACAGGCGTCCATTACATACTGCAGACTGAGAATCTGGGATTATTTAAAGCCAGAGAGAAGGAGGTTACAGTAGTCAAGGCGGGAGATAAGAGTTTGAATGGGCATTTTAGCAGAGTCTTGATTAAGAAAGGGGGGGGGGGTGTGCAATGCTTTTTGGGTGTAAGTAGCAAGAATTGGTTAGCAACTGAATGTGAGGAGTGAAGGAGAGATCAGAGTCAAAGAGGACACCGAGGCAGCGAGCCTGTGAGGTAGAATTAATGGTGGCACTATTCATCTGAAGGGAAATGGGTGCAGGAATGTTGGCTTTGGAGGGAGGGAAGACGAGAAGGTCTGTTTTAGAGAGCTTGAGCTTTAGGAAACGGGAAGTAATCCAGTTGGAGGCAGCCAATAGGCAGGCTGTAACACGGTCCAACACAGGAGAGAGAGATTGGGAGAGGAAAGGTAAATTTGGGTGTCATCAGCATAGAGAGGATATTGGAGCACATAGGAAGAGATCCCAGATTCTCCCTCTGCAGCCTGTTATGAATGCCTGTGCTAGGCTCATCCACCTCGCACCTTTGTCAATCTCTACACTGGCTCCCTGTTTAGAATCCATTTCAAAATATTGGTGCTCGCGCACAAAGCGCTCCATAACCGCGCCCCTGCCTACATCCCCTCCCTTTTTAGCAGGTATATCTTGTCCAGTTCTCTCTGCCATTGATCTGATTCCATCAGCTGCTCGTACCCGCACCCCCAAATCCCACCTTCAGAACTTCTCCCGAGCTGCCCCCTTTTTATGGATCTCTGTCCCCACCTCTCCAGTCCTTCAAGAAGTCTCTGAAAACACACTTTAGAGAAACCTATCAACTTAATCCATAGCCCCCCACTGTGCATTTCTTGCACTATCTCCCCCACAGCCCCGATATTTTATTTTCCCAAGGCTAAATATATTAAATTGGCTGTCTCTATCATATCAGCAGAAAGGAGTTCTGTGTATTGCTACTAAATGCACACAAAGCACATTCCCACAAGGACAGGAAAAAAGTTGTGCGCATGTTCAATGCGTCGGTTTGCTGCGTTGTATTACCAGCCGCTTCTGTGCATTGGCATGATCGTCTGTCATTAATCTTATCCATGTGAATGAGCAAGTCAGCAGTTGCAAGGAGGGTCACTAGAGATATCAGACCCTGCGCACCTGCAACGCGGATATTTCCAGTAATGTTAATTCTGTAACTGAGTTCCACAACTCTGCTTACTTTTCCATTTGCCCTCCCCTTAAACCTCTGATTCCTCAGAAAAGCATGCAGCGCGTACGGTTACCTTGCTGCCAGGCAAGGTGAGGACCCACTCCCTTCAGGATTATTACTACATGGCATCTGTGTATTGCAGGGCTTGGAGACTTTAAAGGCTATCTGGAGCATGGGCTGGTAAAATCTTTGTCTACTGTAAACATGTTGCCAATATGACCAATTACAATCATGTAATGTTCACGAGGTACCTATTTACAATCAGTAACCGCACATACACTACCTGCATTATAGTAATTGTTCCCATGTGCCGTATCTGCATAAATCAATATATTTTGCTTACCTGTCTGACATCAGCATCATTAATCATCTGCTTTATTGGGATCATATTATGACAGCTCATGTCAGATATTCAGAAGCTGTTAGTCTATCATTGCACAGCACTTCTATTAACTAGCTATACCTTGCAATGAACATCTACTTGAGAAAAAATGATTTATAGATTTATTTTACGAGTCCTCTTTCCTGCACTTTGCAAAGCAGGGATCTGCAGACTGACAAAGGGAGATTTGGGAAGAAAACTCCATATCAAAAATGTGCCCTACTATGTATTAAAATGGAGTTATCGCCGTAGAAACAAAGTGAATCAACTGTAATATTTTATTGGTTACCATGGATATTCCCAAACATTTATGCAGGAAACATTTGTATAAGATTTCCCATTGTCTCAGCCATCAGACTATGTAGAACACAAACCCCTTCCTTCTAGATCAGTGGTTCCCAACCGTGGTCCTCAAGACCCCCTAACAGGCCAGGTTTTAAGGATCACTTTGGGGAAATGCACTGAACCCTGTAATCACTGAACAGCAAATCATATCATCTGTGCGGTGCTTCTGATATCTGGCAAACCTGACCCGCTGGGGGAACTTGAGGACTGTGGTTGGGAAACACTATTCTAGAGGATTGCACCCAATGTGCTCCTGTTCTGAATGTATACCCTTTAAAGTATCATTCCCTCCATTCTTAGACTTGGTGCCCTCTGAAGACATTTTTCTCAAATAAAATCCAGCATCCCCCTTAACCAACCATCTATTCTTACTGGCACTTACCTGTGCCATACAAACCAATGGTTCACTTTATTTGATGCAATCTGGTTCATTATAGCAAACAGAAATTAGACACATTTTTGATCAGTGTCTTTTGTAAAGTCCTATCTATTTGGATCCCCAGTGGTATATATAGTAAACTTAAAACATTGCAAAAAAACATACCCATAAATTGGCCAATTATTAAAGTATGCCACCTCTCAAACCCAAAACATGTTGGGCTAATTTGACATGGAATTACTCCCATTACATGTGTTAATTCGTTTTTTCCAACTCTGCCCATCAGAAGAAAAAAAAAAATGCTAATTCCTTGACAGCTCAGAGCGGAGAGACAGCTCAGAGCGGAGAGACAGCTCAGAGCGGAGAGACAGCTCAGAGCGGAGAGACAGCTCAGAGCGGAGAGACAGCTCAGAGCGGAGAGACAGCTCAGAGCGGAGAGACAGCTCAGAGCGGAGAGACAGCTCAGAGCGGAGAGACAGCTCAGAGCGGAGAGACAGCTCAGAGCGGAGAGAGACAGCTCAGAGCGGAGAGACAGCTCAGAGCGGAGAGACAGCTCAGAGCGGAGAGACAGCTCAGAGCGGAGAGACAGCTCAGAGCGGAGAGACAGCTCAGAGCGGAGAGACAGCTCAGAGCGGAGAGACAGCTCAGAGCGGAGAGACAGCTCAGAGCGGAGAGACAGCTCAGAGCGGAGAGACAGCATCCAGGACAAACATATCAGCTGGAGCACAGATTGAGCATAAATCGCTGCCCCCCCACCGATGTCACCCCTGAAGACCAAATCGCACATCACGATGTGACCCCCTCCAACTGCCCCTGACATTTGTGTCTTCTCTAGGCAAGAGCTTGCCCAGTTTATATGAAACTTACAGGAGTAAAGTGCACCATTGATTTGGGAAAAATACTCCAGAAATCTACAAGTTAGGAGTAAATATCTAGCAACCTGTACCTACCTGGGTGTCTGCTTACATGTGGAGAGATGATCGCTGCAGAGATTAAACATAAAATGTCTAACAGTGTCAAAATCCTAAAAACTAAATGCCACTGACAAGTGGAAAAAGAAGAGAAACTGTGAGCCAATGCATCGGAATGTCTTCATGTGAAAAGGATACCCAATCTCTATTTTCAGACCACCGATTCAATATAGATTCTAGGGCTGAAACAACTAATCGATTCTCATTATCGATTAGTTGTCGATTAATCGATAATGAAAATAGTTGTCAACTAATCGACTGTCGATTAAATCGATTTGTGTACAGCACACTGTTTAGTAAGACTGTGTTAAACTTTATAGCCTCAGATCGTGCTTCGTCCTGTGCCACCACCTCAACCTCCCCGTCACCCCTCTTTGGGCTGGAGCTGCCATTCTCTCCCTTTCGTCCGGTTCCTTTCCACAAACTCTGGCCCACACTCGGGTCCAGTCTTTCGCCCAAACCCACTCCCACCTCTGGACCTTCCTCCCGCTCAGTTTGTTAATGAAATTATTGTAAAAGGGACACTACTAAAGTGGTCAGGCTGCATGAGTGCCCCCCCTTCTCACCCAGATTTTGTGGTGACATGTCCATCTGAGCGCTTGTAGCAGCGTTCGACTGGGGAGAAAGCAGACATGGGCTTAAGATGCATACATTGCATAAATCCATCACCGTGAGCAAGTGCTAGTGTACATTGCGTGCGAAAAAAATGCAATTTGAGTAGGCTTTTCTTTTATCCGATTAATCGAAAAAAATGATCGTCCAACTAATCGATTATTAAGATAATCGTTATTTGCAGCCCTAATAGATTCCCGATCCGATAACGCATGACAGCAGCCAGACCAGCGGCACTCACATAAGGAAATCTTAGGGCCACAGTTTTCACTGATAGCGTCTTGCTCTGTTGCTCGTGGGTCATGGAGTAGGCAGAGAAGATGCTGCAAGTGAATGCAGAGGTCCCATGACCTGCACGCAAGAAGGGAAGATTGTGAAATTCACTGCCGAGGCTGCGGGATTCCAGCTTGGTGACTGTGAGTGAGTCTTGTTGACTGGAAACGCTGACATTGGTAATGGATCAGTTCGAAGGAGCAGATACCCTAAACATGCGGTGATCAGGAGGTCCCTACTTTACACACCATACTAGTCACCAACGGTCAAGTAGATGTCAACAAGTGCAACTGGGCTGTAAATTTGGGATTCACAGCCATCACTGCAATCTCGATAGGAAATACTGGCTAAACGAGGAACATTAGCTGTGTTTTCACTAGGCAAGGGATGTCAGCCCCCCCCCCCCCCACATAAATGACAAATTAGGTTTACTTGCTGAGGAAAAAAAAAATTGGGTAGAAAAATTATTCCAAACCACCTTGCTCAAAAAAAAAAAAAAAAACCTTGTGGGTTTGAAGTGGACTTGTAATCAAAAAGGATAAGGCCGGCCATCCACTAGGTCCAAAATTACACAAACGACCACGGAAAACTTTTTTGAACGATCTGGGTTGTCCACTGCAAGAGACTATGGATAACCCAGATCGACTAACGGGCAGACTGCCAAACTGAAAGAAGAAAAAAACAAAGAACGCCCCCGAAGTGAAGAAAACTCTGGCTGCTGTCCCTGGTGCTGAAAGGGCTTTAACATATAGTACGCTTTCCTCATTCTACAGCACCGCCTTACGCCGAAGACTGCCAGACTGAGAGGAAGAAAAAAAAAAATATGTTGAGAAAAAAAATAAGACTTTTGCTGAAAATGAAAGTAATAAACTGTTTAATAAAAAAATAAAATGAAAACGAAAATATTATTTTACATTGAATCCTATGGGATTTGCCTGTTTTACCTGTCAAGCTGAACCACCGAAAACCAGGGATTTTTTTTTCAAGTTTCCTGTTCCAGGTCGTTAGTCTTCGTCTGAAAAATCCCATTCAAATGGGAAAGATCGCTAGTCTGTTGTAGTCATACAAAGTCATCCGATGGAAGTCGGAGGCAGTGGAAGAGGGTTGATTCTCCTCTGTGTTCTGGGATTAGTCTGATGACCTTGGGCAACTTGTTAGTCGCACAAATATGGACCCAGTGGATGGCCAGCCTTAAGCTTACCCAGATTTAACTGGTCATAGTGTCTCCACCTCCCTCTGCCCTCTACTGGCTGTCCCTGAAGGCTGTCAATCAGCTCGTGCTGGACAGACATCTGGGGCTTTGATCAGCTTTGGTTAATTAAAAAGGGACACTCTAAGCAACATGACCACCTAAGGCTAGGGTCAGACGAACGCATTTTTCACGTTGTCCGTGAAAAAGTGCGTTCGAACGAATGGACGTATTTTTTCACGGAATACGCGATAGCGGTCATACGATGCGCATTTCCGTCCGTGATTTTGTACGGATCATCAATAAAACCCTTTTTGCGTCTGGACGTCATGTTGGCCGGACGTGTGCAGCGTCTGACGTCTCCCAATCACGCACACACGCCGCTATGCGGCCGCAGCGCACTCTGTACGTCAGTAGTAGCGGTTTGACGTTCTCGAAAAAATGCGTTCGTTTGCCACTTGCGTTGCGCGGGTGAACTTTCGTGCGGCCGTTCGTCGTATGTTCCCTGGCATTGGACGTCATTTGCTGCTAGCACGGCCGTGATTTCGTGCGGCTAAAGGCACGTTAAAACTGCTTTCGTCTGACCTTAGCCTAAGCTATTTTAGGTGGTCATGATGCCCGGAGTATTCCCTTGCCTGTCCCTCCTGCCTCCGCTCGGCAGAAAACAGCTGAGAGAGGCGGAGGAGTTTACTCCACCCTCCCAGCTGTCAGCAGAGCGGGAATCATATTTCCCGCTTCTGCCAACTTTTGCCGAGTAGGAGACGTCATCTCGCTTTCAGCGCGATGACGTCTCCAACTCGCCGCAGTAGCTGGCGGCAGCGGCTGAGGGTTAGTGTTGCGCGCATCCTCTTGTGCGCAACACTAATCCTCAGAGGGAGCCGGGAGGAAGCCTGCCGATTGGCTGGCTTACGTGAGAGGCGCCCATATGCGCTTCTCACGTAAACCAGAAGGCAATTCCAAAGCAAGAAGGACGGGAGCGGAAGAGGAGGGAGGGGAGTATAAAAATTAAAAAAAAGAACGCCGCTGGAAAGAAGTGGATTTTAGGGTATTAGTTACAATAAATAAATAAATAAATAAAGATTTATTAAGGGAACAGAGATAGATTAGGATAAAAAAACGGGGGTGTGATTTTTGAGTAGAGTGTTCCTTTAAGGCTGGGGGTCAGACGAGCGTTTTGAAGAGCTGAAGGAACGTCCGTGAGAGTGGACACTCCTTCCACTCGACGCCCGTCTGGCAGACTCGCTGAGCGCAGTTAGTGCATTCAGCATTGCAAGGCTCGATCCTCCTATGGAGCATCACGCTTTGCAGCCCTGTCGAACGCGCGTCCTACCGCTTTGACTGGCAGGCTTGCTGCACGGACGCTGTTGTGCACGTTATTCGTGCAAATACAACAGCGTGGGGCCGGCCTTGTCGCAGCGCCGCGACAAATGCCGGTAGGCACGTCAGTATGGGCGCACCTGGTGCGCTCGTCCGACACTGGCCTTAAGCCTCCTGATTCTGTCAGAGAAATCTGGGGTGCAGGAGGTGGTGTGGATTGACACAAAACAGGGGGGAGAGAGGGGGAATTGGGAGGTGGGTTGAAGGAAGAGAGTGTAAACTGAGGTATTAAATGTAAAAATAAAGCTCCTTCTATGCCCTTAAATACTTTGGCAGATGCAGGCGACTCTGCTCAACATTTTTTTAAATTGTTTCTTCCTTTTTAGTTGCTTTTATTTACCTTTAGTCCCTTGGTGCGCACAATTCCTCTAAAGCTTCCCAATCCAGACATTGCTATAGCTTTGCTACACAAGTTGTGTGGTGTAGGAGCTGTAGATTGCACATGGCTCAAAACCCTGGCTGCCAATGAAGCTGGGTGGGGTGAAGGAAACTCCTCTGCTTCACCCAACCAGGGCTACAAGTATGAGGGAGGCGCTCCCCACATCCTGATCGCTTTATAAACACCAAAGTGGTCAGGCTGAGTAGAGCGTTCTTTTTAACCCCCGCTGGTTTTTATTCCCGTCTTCCAGCCTATACTGTTGATGCCTCAACCCAATGATTTTACAAACAGCAACCTGCAGAGGTTTATGGCATACAGGTCCCATGATTCCCTGGCCATCAATTGCATTGAAATAATTCTGGGAATTGTAGGCATCAACATATCGGGGGTCGTGAGTTTGACTGCCTTGCCTTAAGGTATAGGTTCTGCCACAATAACCTGCTCTGTCCGATTTGGAGCATTTAGCACTGCAACATGCAGCGCACTGCTCTGTCATACAAAGGGCTGAGCTTGCAGATGAAGCGATAACCAGACAACAGGTTTATCTGCGTTCCATACAGCCGAATCGCAAAAGGGCAAGCAAAGCTAACTACTGAATGATTCAACAGCACCAGCGTGCAAATAAAAGGCACTAAATCATTATTGTTTTTCCATTAAGCCACTGACATTCCCGCTGCTCGCTCCTGTACAAGTGCCATGTGCCGTGGCGGGTGCTGCACTGCAGTACATCAAACGCTTGGTCCAAAGCAAGCAAGAAAAAGCATCACACGTTCCAGCATCTGCTCTCGACAAGCGGACGGTGACTCAAATCCCGGCCTTCACAGTCACCCTTCCCAAAACAAAACCCAGCACAGCCAAAGTCCATGGTCAGACACACGAGAAGCCCCAATGAAGCGGGGAATGACTGTCCCGAGGGGGGGGGGTTCACGAAGGGTCTTTGGCTTAAATTACTCCTGCTGCAAAGTGAGATATTGCTACTCTTTAATGCAAAAGGATACAGATACTGGCCCCTGTATATTAGCGGGAACCGGGGATGGACAGTGAGAGGCTTAAAAGCATCACGTAGTAATGGATTATAAAGCCACACTGCCGGCTCATTCACCGTGGGATGAATTGGGGAGAACTGGATATTTCAAGACCTACAGGTCTATTCAAAGAAAGGTGAAACTCAAGAGAATGACTGGAGAAGTGAAAATTCTAGGTCAAAATAGCCAAACCAGAACAATAATCCCATTTATCTAATTTAAGAAATCGGCTATTTGGTCTAGATTGTTCTCTTCTCCTGGTCTTCACCTTTCTCTGAATAACGCTCATGATAGCCTAATTCACCCCCCCCCCCCCAAAAAAAAAGTATACCTTCTGTTTCATTATTCTCAGATGACTGAAGATTAGGTTTACAATAAAACCATAGATACGCGAGTCTCTGCTAACCTAATGAGGGACAGCATTATGGGAGATGTAGTTCCAAAATATCTGGCCAACCCCTAGCCTAATACAACCCTATAAAAACAGAGGTCCGCATCCTTGGCCCCCAGACTCTTTAGCTCCAAAAAAACTGTAAGGCCAAGGTTGCTGACCCCACTATAAAAACTTTGGTCCCATTGAACACTTGTGTGACTTGGAACATGGGAGATAAACCTATTTAACAAGCAATCTCACCTCCTTATCAGCCAGGTCACACTAATGAAGCATTCAGCCTGGCAACACCCTGACCCTGAGTGAAGTGATGTCATGTCTAATCTTGATCCCATGCTGCACCATTTAAAGGTCCTTTGCACATGTAATCTATATGCTCCCCTACCCCTCCAACACTGGCTCCACAGGTCATCACCCCCCCCCCCCCAAAGTAAAAAAAACAATGAGAAACCTAGAAAAATTAATGGATACAGGGACACCCCATGCTGAGAGGATCAGGCGCCCTCTAAGTGGGGCAGGGGAGGGTTAACATCTTCTTTTACAAGGGACACCATTTGTCACTGAGGTCAGTTTTTTGGAAACCTGATCCTGTGCACTGAGAGACACAGGGAATAATCAACCCCCTGCTGCCTCTCCTGCAGCGCATTCACAGCACCTTGTGCTTTACAGAGGCTCTGCAGATAAGATCTGCCATGCCCTCCCCCCACCTCCATGACTGAGCAAACCCTGCTCCTTCCATCCACAGGAGCTGCACCAAAACAAGGACACGCAGCCAGCCGCCCTGTGTGCTGGAGCAGAGGCGCGTCCTCCAGCTCTCTCCCCTCACTTTACACGCATCGCAAGCGGCGAGCACTGCCTGAATAGTGCTGCCCGGGGTCTACTGGCGGTGCCCGGGCTGCAGGGAGGCCACGTGGGGGAAGCAGGTCGCCGGTGAAAGGGATGAGGCGCATCTCCAGGCACCTTATGGCTGAGGGAGGAGGGGCGGCTAACGGGCTCCCTTAACCCCATGGGCGCCAGGGCACGGAAGCCTGGCTGGGGGGGGGATCGCTTACCGTGAAGGAGGCGTCGCGGACGCTGCCCACAGAGTAGCAGTTGTCTCCGGGGTTGACGGCTCCGGTCAGCACCTGGTGCAGATGCATGGCGGGTGAGGAGAGGGTGTTGGGGCTCAGTGATGCGCTGCTCCCTCCATACAGCGCCGCAGGTAGGCCGCCTGCTCCTCCCCGGTGCCCGCTGCTCTCTCTAGGCTATGGAAGCCGCTGCTGTTGTTCCAGTCAGGTGTTCTGCCAGCCAGCTCCCTCTTCCATCATGCGGGGCGAGTCTGGCTCTCCCGGGAGCTCTGAGCCGAGGAGGACCCGGATGCTGCCCCTGGTAACGCGCGTCTGATAGGTGGGAATGGGAATTCCAGCGGGTGAGCTGCTGGGAGGAGGCGGGGGCGCGCGCGGTCTGTTGTGTGCAGTGCACGCGCGCCGGTGCTCTGCTCCGCCTCGAACAGGCTGACCGGGCCGGCCCATAGGAGAGGGGGGGGGGCTGGAGTGTGTTTACCTTTACCATGCAAATACCTCCCATACACACGTACATGTACAGAGCGTTAGTGACACCCCCGTCCCCACACATGGCCTACTGTCTGTATGGCGAACCGTGAGAGGATTAAAAGAAATGACATGGTCTCTCTAGTGTTATTTCTTTTTATCATTTCTTGTATTTAACCCCTTCAGTGCTGGTCTATTTCATACACTAAGCAAGGGGTCAGGAACCTTGGCTTTCCGGAAGTTTTGGAACTACATCTCCCTTGACACTCAGCCAACCCAATGAGTGGCTAAGCATCATGGGGGACGTAGTTCCTTAACATCTAGAGGGCCAAGGCTGCTAACGCTTGCCCTAAACCCATAGCTGTATTCAGTCACCTGTTTCAGACATTTTCTTGTGACAAAACAAATTGTTCATTTACAATTAAAAATTTTGCAATGCCTCTGCGCCACTGGGACAAAAAAAGGTAAGAATTTGATTTTATTTATTTTAGATTATAATAATAATAACCGCATACAAAGTCCAGGCTCCGGTCTTTCCAAGGATACCTCCTATGGCATTTTAGGAAACATGGTGCTGGAGGAACATGGAGCCATTCATCTCCTGTAAAGGGATTTTCCTGCCAGGCAGAGGGGGGGGGGGTGTAACTTCTGACATTATTACACCTGTGCGTGATGATGTCATTTGGCGAGGGGCAGTCTCACACTGAGATGCAGAACAGAGACACCGTGCTGGATGTGTCCTCTGCAGGCTGACAGGAGACCCAAGGACGCGTCCGTGGCGTCATCCACCGCGAACGAGTTAAAACTGCTGTTTCGATGTTCTTGAACCCAGGACATACTTGAAAACGAGAGAAACCTCATTGTATCCTTCCTGGTAAAATACTTTATCAATGAATAAATATTCAGCGGTCTGGAGAATAACTGTAGGTTACTCGTTTCATAAGGGAATAAAATCGGTGCCATTGTTTTCGGTTGTTTAAAGCGGTTTTCCCTGCGATTGTTTAATTTTGCTTCTGTCGGATAACAGATGTTCACCATAGTTGCAACAATGCTGATTTTGTTACTGTTTGCACCTTCGGGCGCCCCAACAGTGGTTGCTTAGTAACCCCTTAAATATTTCATAAATCCGTTTTTATACAAGGATATACATAATAACAATATCACAATAAGAAGATAGAAAATGTATATCAATCTCTTCTCCACATTCAACTCTCAAACACACAGACACTCCTTGATCCTTCTACTTGTTTAGGTAAAATTGCAATTAACAGTCTATTATTTTGATGATATGCTAGGTTAATAATTTAATAGCTCTTTCCCATTTAACCATGGAGACCATATTTCAAAATAAAAATCGAATCCTATTATTCTTAAAGTGATCTTTTTCCATTAGTGTTTAATATTTGAGGATTTGTTTAGCAAGATGATTTAAACCTGGAGGTATATATATATTAGGGATGCACAGATACCGATACTAGTATCGGTGCCGATACTGCCGTTTGCACTAAGTACTCGTGCAAATGGCCCGATACACCCCGCCCCGATACCGGAAGCCAGCGCTGGGCCGGCTTCCGGTATCTGCGGGGCTGGGGAAGCTGGCCGCGTGCATGAAAAGCACGCAGCCAGCGTTCCCCTCCGGCGGCAGCGATACTCACCCATCTGAAGGACCGGTCGCGCTGCTGTGATGCGTTCACGTGGCCGCAGGGCGCATCTGTGACGCTGCCTCTCGGCTGGAGGCAGCGTCACAGAGGTGCCCGGCGGCCACGTGATCGCATCACAGCAGCGCGACCGGACCTTCAGACGGGTGAGTATCGCTGCTGCCGGAGGGGAACGCTGGCCGCATGCTTTTCATGCACGCGGCCAGCTTCCCCAGCGTTCGAGATGGGGGCATATCCATGAGAGCTGGGGGCATACTATATAGCCATGTGAGCTGGGGGCAAGCTACATGTGAGCTGGGGGCAAGCTACATGTGAGCTGGGGCATTCTGTATATGTATATCTCGGGGGGGAAATATACATGTGAGCTTGGGACATTTTTATATGAGGTCTGTTCTTATTGAAAAGCGTTATCGGTACTCGGTATCGGTGAGTACTTGAAAAAAGTATCGGTACTCGTACTCGGTCTTAAAAAAGTGGTATCGGTGCATCCCTAATATATATATATATATATATATATATATATATATATATAATTTCAAGGCTTTAACTATTATTAACTTTGCAGCTAAACATACATTTATTATAATATGCCTCTTATTTGCTTCAAGCTGTTTGAGACCTAAATTAAACAATGCTATTTTAGGCTACCGGCACACAAGCGTTTCTAAAGAGAGGAAGGAACGTCCGTGAGAGTGGATAATATTCCTTCCACTCTGTGCACTCAGCGTACAAAGTGCATTCCTCCTATGGAGGATCGCGCTTTGTATCCCCATCAGTGTCTGTCTAGCTTTTTGACGGGGAGGGCTTTTTCACGTCCGGTGGTTGGCCATCCCCGTCAAAACGGCACAGACGCAGGGAAGTGCGGGTGCACGCAAGCACTCAGTGCGCTCGTGTGCCGGTACCCTTAATGTCTGTCTTAATTGTAACTTTAAGTAATCTAGAAATCAATTTAACCCTTCCCTGCGGAGGACGTGTGGGGAATGTCCACATTGACCCCCGCTGTATGCGGAGGACGTTCCCCGCACGTCTGCTGCTTGGCGGGGGGCCAGAGAGATACTCACCTCTCTCTGGTCCGGGCCCCGCGGCGTTCTGACTTCCTTGAAGTCAGACGGCGCTTTTATAGACCCTCCCGCCATAATGACGCCTTTTCCAGGCAACCGCCCCGGCAAAAGCCGGGAGATTGCCTGAAGGGTGGGGGTGGATCTGTTCGGATCCCTCTCCCTTCCGATCGGGAGGGTCTACAAATAAAAGCCAGGCACCACTTTGAAGGGCAGTGTCTGGTGCCTGGCTTTAACCCCTTAAATGGCGGACCGTGATCTGGCACCATTCGGCGCCAGATCATAGCCTAGATCCAGTGGGGGCCACCATCTTGGATGGCGGCTCCACCTCCAGGTCCCCCCTCGGCAACAGACGTCATCGCGCATGGCACGATGATGTCAGTTAGCCGGGGAACCACTAGCTGCCCAGGGATTTCCCAAGGAAATCCCCTGGTGGAGATAGGGGGTTCCTTTGAACCCCCATATCTCCCGAACGCTGGCAGCTAGGGGGGGGGGGTCATGTTTGGTATCATTCGAAAGGCCTGAGCATGATACCAAACATGACCATGTTTAAAGTAAAGGAAAAAAAATAATAATAAAAAAATAAAAACATGTTTTTTTGTGTGTGTTGTTTTTATTAATGCAGCAATATTGTTCACATTTCAATTATAATGTGAACATTGATGCTGCACTAATGATTTTTTTCTATGGGGTGCGTTTGCTAAAAATCACATAATTCCCCCCAAAAAATGTAACGAGTCCCCAATTTCTAATTTTTTTAACAAGCGCACCCCATAGAAAATATTGACGCAAAAACTTGTATGATAAAATGTGAAAAAAAAAAACTTTACACGCTGTAGATGATTAAATATTCTAATTTTATTGCATTTTTTGTTATAATATACAGGCAGGACATGACGAATACATATAATAATGATATATTATGAATCTGCCGAGTCTGCCGGAAAGAACGATATGTAATATGTCTGAGTCATATAATAAAACGTGGCTTCAAAACGCGTTTAAACATGACGAGCGAAAGCGGTAAAAATGAGCTAAGCACACAGGCGTGAAATGGCTCAGCAACGAAAGGGTTAAAAGTTCCTTCCCAAAAGGGAACGAGAAGTTCACATTCCCCCAGGGCCAGATTAAGATCTCTATGGGCCTGGAGCTGAATATTTTGGGCTTTTTTTGGTAATTTAGTGAAATGAAAGCATATTTTAGGTTATTTAATAGAGCAGATACAGTATATCTAACCAGGTAGATACTGTGTGAAGAATTTACATTCAGATTTCAATCATTTACAGCGTGTAAAATATTTTTTTTTTACATTTTATCATCCAAACCTTTGTGGTTATATATTCTTGTCACTTCTATAGGGCATTCTTGTTAAAAAAAAATTAAATGGGATCCTGTTACTGCATTTTTCTGAGAAAATATACAATTTTAACCAAAAAAATGAAATATTTCCGTTGTCTTTTGGAGGATGGTGTTTTATGAATAATATGGCTATGTATAAAACACTGATCTTGCTCCCAGCATGGGAAAGAGAAGGTGAGTAATGGCAGTGGTATTGCTCATTTTTATACGTGACAAATGGACAATGCCATCGCTTTGGAACTAAAAATAAGTAGATAAAAAAAGTTTTTTGGTTTTCCTTTCTTTTAGATTTTACATGGCCATGTTTAGTATTAATGCAAAGGCCAGACGCTGACCTGTCCAATGGCACCTCCCTTGACCTTGTGAGGTGTAAAGATTAGTGATGCAGGGTTCCAAAGTTCCTCCCAGTGCACTTTGCTGCAGTGCGGGGGTTTAGGTTTTTGGTGTAACAATTCGTAATATCGGATCGTGCCATCACCTCGACACTTGAGATGGTGAGTTAGTGCAGCATCATTGTTCACTTTATAATTGAAAAATATTGCGGTGTTAAAGAAAAAAAGAAAGAAATATTTATTATTACATAAAACCTGGTCATGTTTGGTATCATTGGAAAGGCCACGCTCTGGCCTTTCCAGTGATACCTGACATGACCCTGTAGCTGCTATGGTGTTGGTGATAATGAGGTCCAAATGTCCATCAATGCAGACATTGTTATTTTTTCTCTGGGCCTATTCTGGGGCATGGGCCTGGAGCTGCTGCTCCATCTGCCCCTATGTTAATCCGGCCCTGCATTCCCCCAGATATGTTTATAGGTACCCGGAGCATTATTACATCTCCAACAAGTGAAGTCGTAAGTTGGATATATTTTTTTCACCCTTACAGTTGTCAATTATCTTCCGTATAGTAATTTCAGATAGGTCTAAATCAAATTCAAGGAACAAACTGCTGCTTTAGTAAAACTAACTGTTGCCAACCATTCTGACTCTTCTTCTTGTACACCAAGTTCTAGTTCCCAACTAATATCTAAACGCACCCTTCACCTTTCCAACCTGGTGTTTAAGAGCTTTTCTGGGAAGCTACCACCCTACCTGAATAGGCTGCTTCCCCCAGCAGTTCCCTCATCCTATAACCTCCGATCCAGGACCAGCACCTTACTTGCAATACCACAATACAAAAATACAGCGGCTCGATCCTCATTTTCCTACAGAGCACCACAATTATGGAATAACCTCCCAGACACCATCAAACCTTCCCCCAGTCTAAAGTCACTTACAAGATCTCTATGAACATACCTCAATACGGAATATAGTGACTATATTTCGTACATATTTATTTTCTGTGTTAATCTGTATATTTGTGTTGGTTTTTTTAATGTCTTGCATTTTATTACTCTGTATTTCTGTAACAATTCAATGTACTTGAACCCAGGACATACTTGAAAATGAGAGAAATCTCAATGTATCCTTCCTGGTAAAATCCTTTATAAATTAATAAACACAAATAAACTTTTTAAATCTAATGGCTTGAACAGATCTAAGGATATTTTGTGCTTTTCCCCCCGTTTACTTCTTCCAATTACATCTAAAAAAGGTCTTCTATATCTGAATTATATTGTTCAATATAATTGACATTTTCCCCCAGATATTTTTTAATTCTCAAATATGTAAATAACTCACTTGACTGGACATTATGATTTTGCATCAGATATCCAAATGATATAACCCTGTTATTTTTTTTTTATGTATAAAGGTTTTTATTTTTGAAACAAAGTCAGCAAGACAATCAAAGAAAATGGCCTCGCAGGGCCATAGCGAGTCATCTGCGTAAAAGAAAATGGCCGCGCAGGGCCACAATTCGTCAGCTTTAAAGACATCAAAAATACGAACTAGGTAGCTAAGAAGCACTGCAGTAGGAAGGTAAAAAGAGTCCTCTGAAAAACAACCAAAATAACGCTTATGTGGGGGAAAGGGAGAGAGGATGAAACAAAAACTCAAAGCGTCCTCAGAAAATGTCTGAAGTGTCCCAGCAGAAGGGGGGGGAGTAAGGGGGGAATGCATCAATAAACAGGTATTCTCAGCATGTGGGGGGAAAATGAGGGATGGGGTGTGGGAAGCAAAAAGGGTCACCAGGTGGAGAGTCATCGTATTTCAAAACGGGTCAAGGACCAAGAATAGGGGTCATACTCAGGGGGGCAGATCTCTTCATCCCGTGTCCAACCACAGAATCGAGCAGGCATCACCTCCGGCATGGCCAGTTCCACATAGGGCCTGACGGCCACAGCGACTCCATAGCAATCTCCACATATCCAGCTCCACACATGGCAAATAGGGATCCAGTTTGGCTACCCCAGCGAGCTTCTCCAGAACCCGACAGCCAGTCGCAGCCGCCACTGCGCCCGCATCAGAGCCCGGGGCTGCATTCACAGACCCAGGGTACAGCATCTGCTCCTCATCCAGGGAAATCTCTGTAGCGGGGCATCTCACCTCGACTTCAGTATGCTGCAGGTCCGCAGCAGGGTCCGGGATTGTGGTGGCCGCAGCTGCGCATACCTGCGGTTCTCCCACCACCCGGGCTGCCGAGAGCGCATCCATTAGTCGACGCCAATCGCCTTTGGTGATCACTCTGGTGTCGTCCCCTGGGATTAGCGCCAGGCATGCGTCCAGGGCCTTCACAACCGCGTCCACAGCCACAGGGAAGGAGGGGTCAGCGGCGCCCCGCAACCCACTCCCAATCCCCGCAATTGCATCCGCCGCCGCGTCATCACAGACGGCCGAGAGACGGGGGCCCTCCGTCTCCTCAGCCCAGGCCGGGACCTCATCCAGGGACGACCTGCTCCAAGAGGGCATCGGATCCGTCGAGGCAGGGTCACGAGGTAGGCCGCAAGATGGCCGCCAAGGGAACATACCAGCCGGGAGGTAGCAGTCGAATCCCAAGTCTCAATGGTCTAGAGGGGGGACCTTACGGGCTCCAGACCGTGCACTCCCAATGGCCAGCTTCAGAGGGACTCCAAAACTGGGAAAAAGGACGGAGAAAGTCAGCCCAACAGCCCCTAACAAGGCCTCAGATCGAGGAGCTCCGTCCAGACACGTCTGCTTCCCTCCGTTGCCGGCCACTAACCCTGTTATTTTTAACCAACTGGGAAACCTACTTGTCTTTTTCAATCCAGTTTTTAAGATTTATATATCGAAAATAATTTCTTGCAATTATTCAAGTGGCATATAAATAGATATTGTAGATTTATTCAAATAATTTTTTTTTTCTGAATCTGTTCTCAATTCTCGCACTATTGGGTTCTTAAATGTCTGGGGTCTTTCTAACCCCCATAAAAATCCAATTTAGATTATTGGAATCTAACTCTGTTAAAAAATAACAGACTCCAGGTTAGTCCCCAAAATTGAGTCCATTTCGCTATATGGGTCAAGATTACAGCTTCATAGATAAGTGTAATATTTGGCACTCCAATACCATCTTGTTTATTAATTCGATATAAAGATTCTGTTTTGACGTGCTGATGTTTGCCATTCTTAATGAATGTATTAATTATTTTTTTTAATTTCAAACAGGGTTATTCAAAGAGAATCGAAAAGTCACTGCACGTTCGGTGACTTTTCGTTCTCTTCAATTCGGTGCGATTTGGCGATCCCATTTCGGCGACCCTGCGCTGTATTCAGCAAGCACCACAGGACCGTCGTGATGCGGGGAAAAGTTGCCGAAAACTCACCGCAAAAAACGGTGAATGCACACCGAAACCCGCAAAAACATCTGGATTAACCCCACTGGAAAAACCCAAGCAGGAGCTGATCACAGCGCAGAGCAGCCGCCGGAAAAATCCGACACCGCAGATGAATGGTGTGAGGAAAAAAAACCTGTACGCTTGAATGTTTGAAAAGTAAAACATTCTGAAAAGAAAATGTCTGAAATTTACATATAAGATTGAATGAATGATAATAAAAGGGCTGTTACAGAAAAAAGAAAAAAATATTTAAAAAAACAGTTTTGTTGGCAAAAAAATCCCCAAAAAATGCCTAAAAAATCTAAAAATAAAGAGACTTTTTACTGCAGAATATTATAATCAACGGTTTATTAGATATTGAGTTAAAACGGGAGTATTTTTAACATTGAATCCTATGGGGTTCGCCTGAATAGAAACATAGAACAATGTCGGCAGATAAGAACCTTTCTGCCCATCTAGTCTGCACAATTACATGGTTACTTTACCTGGATTTATCTCTTGTTTAGGATAGCCTTATGCCTATCCCATGCTTGCTTAAATTCAATTACTGTTTTGGCCTCTACCACTTCAACTGGAAGACTGTTCCATGTATCCACCACCCTCTCAGTAAAATAATGCTTCCTGATGTTACTTTTAAACCTTTGCCCCTCTAATCTAAAACTATGTCCTCTTGTTTTGCTACTTTGTTTCCGTTTAAATATACTCCCTTCCTCTACCTTGTGGATTCCCTTTACGTATTTAAATGTTTCTATCATATCACCTCTGTCTCGTCTTTTTTCCAAGCTGTACATGTTAAGATCATTAAGCCTTTCCTGGTAACTTTTCTCCTTCAAGCCGTACATTATTTTAGTAGCCCTTCTCTGAACTCTCTCTAAGATGTCTATATCCTTCTGGAGATACGGTCTCCAGTACTGCACACAGTACTCCAAGTGAGGTCTCACCAGTGCTCTGTACATTGGCATGAGCACTTCCCTTTTCCTACTGCTAATACCTCTCTCCCTACACAACCAAGCATTCTGCTAGCATTTCCTGCTGCTCTATTACATTGACTACTTACCCTTAGATCCTCTGAAATAATGACCCCTAAATCCTTTCCTCAGATGTTGAGGTTAGGACTGTATCAAATATTCTATATTCAGCCCTTGGGTTTTTACGTCCCAGGTGCATTATCTTGCACTTATCCACATTAAAACTCAATTGCCACAGCTCCGACCATTTTTTTAGTTTACCTAAATCATTTGTCATTTGGCTGATCCCTCCAGGAACGTCAACCCTGTTGCAAATCTTTGTGTCATCAGCAAAAAGACATACTTTTCCATTAATACCTTCTGCAATATCACTAATAAAAATATTAAATAGAATGGGTCCAAGTACTGACCCCTGAGGTACCCCACTGGTAACAAGACCTTGCTCCGAATAAACTCCATTTATCACAACCTGCCTGTCACTCAGCCACTGCCTAATCCATTCAACAATATTGGAATCCAAGCTCAAAGATTGCAATTTATTCATAAGCCTTCTATGCGGAACAGTATCAAAAGCCTTACTGAAATATAAATAAGCAATGTCTACTGCACCACCTGTGTCTATTATTTTTGTTATCCAATCAAAAAAATCAATAAGATTAGTTTGGCATGATCTCCCTGAGGTAAACCCCTTTTGTTTTCTGATCCTGTAATCTATGTGTTTTTAGATGTTCAACAATCCTTTCCTTTAACATGGTTTCCATTAATTTCCCCACTACTGACGTAAGACTAACTGGCCTATAGTTCCCCGATTCCTCCCTACTACCCTTCTTGTAAATGGGCACAACATTTGCTAATTTCCAGTCTTCTGGGACGACTCCCGTTAGCAAGGATTGGTTAAATAAATCTGTTAACGGTTTTGCTATTACATCACTGAGCTCTTTTAATAATTTAGGGTGGATCCCATCAGGCCCCATTGACTTATTTGTCTTTACTTTAGACAGCTGCTGTAGAACCTCCTCCTCTGTAAACTGATATGTAAATGTCTCATTAGTGTTTCCTCCTAACTGAGGTCCCTTTCCTTCCTTTTCTTCTGCAAAGACTGAACAAAAATATTCATTGAGGCAGTCAGCGAGACTTTTATCCTCTTCTACATACCTTCCTTCCTTTGTTTTTAATCTAACTAATCCTTGTTTTACTTTTCTTTTCTCGTTTATGTATCTAAAAAATGTTTTGTCCCCCCTTTTTACTGACTGAGCTATTTTCTCTTCTGCGTGTGCTTTGGAAGCTCTTATAAATTGTTTTGCCTCTTTCTGCCTAATCTTATAGGTTTGCCTATCTTCTTCACTTGAGTTTTTTTATAATTCTTGAATGCTGTCTTTTTGTTCTTCACTATTTTGGCCACTTCTGCAGAGTACCACAGTGGTTTCTTCCCTTTTTTGTTTTTGCTAACAAGCCGAATGCAATTGCCTGTGGCCTTCAATAATGCTTCCTTTAAATAATCCCATTTCACCTGGACTCCCTTTAACCCCTTCACTGTGGAGGATGCGCTCAGCGCGTCCACCCGCAGGTAGCGTTCCTTGCGGAGGACGCGCTGAGCGCGTCCTCCCTTTGGGGCCAGCGATCGGCCGGAACCCGCTGTGCCCCCCGGTGCGGGCTGACATCCTCGATGTCAGCCCAGCACCCGGAACCGCCGCCGGCACAATTAGATGTCATTGCGGCGGCACGATGACATCTAATTCAGGCGCCCCCTCCCGCATGTGCGGAGGAGGCGCCTGAAAGGGAGGGGGCGAGGTCCTTCGGACCTCTCTCCCCCCGATCGCCGGGGTGCAGGGGGTTAATCCAGTCACCGTTTGGAAGGGCACAGCCTGCCCTTCCTAACGGTACCTGGAATTAACCCCATGGGGGCCGGATCACGAATCGGCGCCGAAAAGCGCCGGTTCGTGATCCTTTCCCGGAGCTGGCCGACATCTTGGATGTCGGCCAAGCTTCCGGAAATGCCCCCTGAGGACTGGCGTCATCGTGCATAGCACGATGACGCCAGTCCTGGAGTTAACCCCTAACTGCCACCAATGGTGGAGGTAGGGGGTTCATTGGAACCCCCTATCTCCCGATCCGTGGCAGTTAGGGGTTAATGTTTGATATTGTTGGATCGGCCAGAGCATGGCCGTTCCAACAATAGCAAACATGACTATGAAAAAAGTTTTTTTTAAAAAATAAAAATAAAAAAATATTTTAAAAAAATTATAAAAAAAAAAAAAAGTTTTTTTTTCTTTTTTTTGGTTCGTTAAAGCAGTAATATTGTTCCCATTTCAATTATAATGTGAACAATGATGCTGCACTAACGATTTTTGTATGCGGTGCGTTTGTTAAAAATCGCGTATTGTTCCCCAAAAAAAAATGTAACGAGACCCCATCTCTAATTTTTCTTAACAAGCGCACCCCATACAAAATATAACCGCAGTTGCTCGCATGTTAAAATGTGAAAAAAAAACACTTTACACATTGTAAATTATTGAAAATTCATATTTTATTGCATATTTTGTTATAATATACAGACAGGACATAACGTATACATATAATAATGACATATTATGAATCTGCCGAGTCTGATGGAAAGAACGATATATAATATGTCTGGGTCATATACTAAAATAAGCCTTCAAAAGACGTTTAAACATGATGGGCAAAACCGGTAAAAATGACCTCACCACAGAGGCGGGAAATGCCTCAGCAGCGAAAGGGTTAAACTCCTCCAGTCTGATAATGACTCCTTCACACAAAATCTCATTTTAGAAAAAATCGGTTTTTTTAAAGTCTAAATCTTTTGTTTTTGTATGGTGCGGCTCCATCCCTGTTCTTATATTAAACCATACTGACTGGTGATCACTAGATCCCAAATTTTCACCTACAACAACGTCCGATACCAAACCTCCATTTGTGAGTATTAAATCCAATATGGCCTCTTTACGGGTCGGCTCCTCAACTACTTGTGTTAGAGATAATCCCAGTAGGGAGTTTAGAATATTTCTACTCCTGGTGCACCCAGCTATTTTGGTTTTCCAGTTCACATCAGGAAGATTAAAGTCCCCCATGATAATAACTTCCCCCTTCATTGCCATTTTGGCTATTTCCTCAAACAGCAGATTATCTAGCTCTTCTACTTGTCCAGGGGGCCTATAGATCACACCTACACGAGCTACTGTATGATTGCCAAATGTTAGCGTAACCCAAACTGACTCTATGTTCACCTCGCTCACTTTTATTTGGTTAGTTTTTATGTTGTTTTTCACATACAGGGTCACTCCTCCTCCTTTCCTACCTTCTCTGTCTTTTCTATATAAAGAGTACCCCGGTATTGTTATGTCCCAGTTATTTTTCTCACTGAACCATGTCTCAGTAACCGCCACTAAATCTACTTTTTCAGCTGCCATCATTGCCTCCAGTTCATTGATTTTATTGACTAAATGGCGAGCATTTATAGACACGACTCTGAGCTTGTCATTTTTTTCCCCGCATGTTGCTTGCACCCTCCGATTTAGTTTTGGGGGACAATCGGGCAGATTGTTTTTTAGCCTTTTGTCCCCCCTCCTAGTTTGAATATTCCTTTGTGAAACCTTTGAAATTCTCACTGAGAACATATGTTCCCTATGAGTAAGATGCAAACATCTTTTTTATACAGTTCCTTTCTGCTCCAATTAGAGCTATCATGGGACACAAAGCCAAATCCTTGCTCCGACACCATTCCCGAAGCCACAAATTAAATTCCCTATTGCGCATCTGCCTATCCTGAATGTTATGCACAGGCAAAACTTCAGAGAATGACACAGTGGACGCAATCTGCTGTATTTCACCTCCAAGAACACAAAAATCTTCCTTAATCTCAGAAACCTCATTGCTAGCCAAGTCATTTGTCCCTAGATTGGACTAGAACGTCCACTTCCCCTTGCTGCTTTGCTTGTTTGACAATATTGAGAATACGTCTCTTGTCTCTACGAGCAGTAGCCCCAGGAAGACATCTCACCAAACCACTACTCTCCAGCTCAACACCTCTTATGATAGAATCACCCAGCAACAATTGCCTTTTATCAAGTCCCACCTTTTCCTTTTTGTCCTTGGTTGCAGTCCTGCATACCTTAGGCATAGGGGATGGTGGTTCCTCAACTATGGTGTCTGAGCCTACTTCCGTCTCACCACTACACTCTGAAAGTGCCTCAAAAGAATTAAAAAGAGCCACAGACTGTTGGACATGCCTTCTATCCACAACTCTAAGTCTACCAGATCCTACAGTAGTCCATCTGCCGCTCCTAGGAGGTCTCTGTGGCAGTGGTTTTGTAACAGTCATAGCCATAGCCTGAGTTTGTCTAACAGATATTTACAAATCTCAGACTTCAAACAGGCAATTTCCTGCTGCAATAAAGAGAGCTGCCTACATATCAGGCACACTGCAAACCTCCAAAAATTGGATCTAAAAACAAATGCATGACTCCAGTAAATGTCCTTGGCAAGACACCTAACGGTACATACTCGCCACCCAGGACATACTTGAAAACAAGAGAAATCTTAATGTATCCTTCCTGGTAAAATCCTTTCTCAAAAAAAAAAAATGACAGCTCTTACACTGGACCAAGCCTGCCATTATAAAAGAATGGATTTAAAACCAGCAAATCTTACCTTTTTTGTAGGTTTTCTACCTCCTGTCTAACCTCAGACTACCTCCAGAGTATCTCCAGAAGATCTCCAAGTGCTCACTTTGAAGGCTTCACACAAGCTCTAATAAACCTGAATAATGAATAAACCTGTCGAATGAAACCACCGAACGGCAGGGCAATTCGGCAACTTTTCACTGCTGGTTTGTTCTCTGAATAGCCGAAGCATTGCTTCTCTATGGGGGTTTCACTACCCTCGAACAGGCAACGAACAGGCACCGTATGTGCAGGCAATTCGCCAACATTTGGCAAACTGCCAGCTCTCTGGATAGCCAAATGGCCAGGAGAGGTAACCGAATGCTGTATTTCACTGTTCGGTTACCTTTCGCCAGCAATTCGGAGCTCTTTGAATAACCCTGAAAGAGTATTTTGAAATCAACCGTCAGTGGAATAATCTAAAAAGAAAGTAAAATTTTGGGCAAAATATAATAGTTAACAACATTAATTCTTCCCAACCAGGCTATATAGATCTTTTCCTATTCACATCACTAGCACGGTTATTCAGAAAAAGGTGAAAACCAGGAGAATGGCAGGAAAATGAACAATCTAGAACAAATAGCCAATTTTGAAAGTGAGATAAATGGGAGAATTTTTCTGGTTTGGTTATTTTGACCTCGAATTTTCTCTTCTCCTGCCAATTCTCCTGAGTTTCACCTTTCTTTTGAATAGACCTGCTGTACATTTATTTGGTTATAACTCCTAAAAGTAATAGATAATTTAAGTTAATTAAAAGCTGCTGAAAGAAACGAAATCTTGAGACCAAGATAGTTGATATAATCTTGTTGAATTCCTCTTTTAATATATTTTTATCTACTATTTGCATCTTATGAGTCAGATCTTGTCATTTTGTAATGTTTAATTTTAAATTAAATATTTCCTATATACGTTTTATGGTTCCAAATCACCCTGTCTTTCGCTACCAAGAACACATAAACTTGATTTTGCATTGTAATCGAATAAATACTAATAGTTAGCATATAACCCCCATTTTCATACTATTTTAATGCAAGATTATTGTGCCCCCTGTGTATAATGAAATTTTCATAATATGAGATCTCACTCCTGTCATCCTGTATTACAGTAAACAAGCTGCAAAGGCAAGCATCCTCCCTCACGTAACAAAAAGATAAAACAAAATACTGCTACATTACAGCCAATTGCAAGGGAGAGGGCAGAATACAGAGAGAACTCTGGGGTCACTCACTATTATACAGGGATAAGATTCAGGGTGTTATAATTCCTGAAAAATCCCTGTACAGTACAGATACAAGGTGTTACTGTAATTTACATACACAGCCATTATGTCACATACAGATATTATTTTTATATTCTGTTGGTTTTTTTGGAAGCTGCATTGCTAATAATCTCATTATTATCACTACAAACCCCCATAAGCAGGAGATCTGAACTTGTTATTATCGATCTTTAATCACAGTTACTGTACTTGACACAAAGGCCATTTCTGCCTGTATACTGATATACAGTCCTCATATGAAATTGTGTGAGATATGGGAGACCATCTAGAGTTTAAAACTTTTTATATATTCTCACTATTTATACTATCAAGGGGAGTGCATGGTTATCCAGATAGAGCCCAAGATGCAGTGATATAATTGCGAGCAGACAGGCACTGGGTGGGAAAAACACATGGCAGGTAACTTGACTGATGGTGACACAGCAGAGAATGAGGGGCAAGGCAGGCAATGAAGGGCAAGGCAGAAAATAGCACAGCAAGATTCTGGGGCACAACAGGGATACAAGTTTCTCAGACATGGCAGGAACAAAGTTGGATGATGGGTGAGACAAGAACCAGGGTGAACATAAGGAGGATGAGCAATGCAGAAATGGAGCTGGACACACTTGGCCGGACAGCAGGAACAAGAGGTTTGGTACACAGCAGGATGTCAGACAGCAGAATACATGGCTGGATAGAGCAAAGTCAGGCAGGTCTCAGCTGGCAGCCGGCTCAATGAGAGTATGTCACGGTGTCATGCCCAGGTACCGAGGTGGCACCGGGATATGGGGATATGAACCCAGGATGCAGATTAGCACAAATAAGCAGGTTGGTAGGGGTGGAGGATTGTGAAAATAAATTAAACTGGCCTGTTAGGTATTAATTACACTAACTCTATACATTGCTAATTATCCTAATGACAGTGACCATTAATTATTTAACATCAACTAACCCGGCAGATTCAACAAAAGTATTGATTTTTTCCTAAAGAATAGTTCAGGTCGGCTTGACCACTATTAATCAATAACTTCCTATGTGCGGTGGAGGGATTCATTGCTGAATAACCTAAGCTCCAGCTTTTTATATACCTTGATATACGTTATCCATGCCATGTATGTTCATGATTGGTGAGCTGCGTCTCACCCGATATTGTACCTCCCTGTGTCCTCCCTAATCCTTCCCATTCTTTTTTCCTGTATCCTCCCCCGAGAAACCTATAAATGATCTATGCAAGAATCAATCAATAGAATAAGATTACACACGAAATCCACTCGTACGTGTCTTTTATTCTCCGATCGATCGAGGTGGCTTGGACTGCACACCAGAAGATGTGTTGCAGATAGGTGTCCAGAAATACTAACATGACCAGATTGGATTCTGTATGATGATGGGAAGCGTGGAAATAATGCAGGAACCTGGAAAACAAAATAAACAAAATCAATAGGTTTTTGCAGAGCAGCAAGTAACAGAACTTCTCTCTCTGAACACAGGAGCTGTAATGAACCAGCAATGTTCTGGCTGGGGCGTGGTACCTTTATTCTGTGTGTGTCAGGTGTTTGTGTTTGACTGTTTCACTGCTGGACTTTATACTGCATGTAGGTTCAGCGGTGGAACAGAACATACAGTGTACTGCCAGGAATATCAGGAGATGGTGATAGGTGGGCATGACACACGGCAGGGTAAACACAATTTCATACCAGACGGGTTACATATCACAACAATTACAACAATAAAACCATAACATGTAAATAAAGGTGAAATGAAATAACAATAAATAAATATGAATAACAAAATAACCGAAGTCGCGGCCTTCCTGTCACAGGTGTCAAGATCGGTGCTTTGTGAATAACCCCTAATACTTTACACATTGAAAGGCTTTAGTGATAATTCAGCAGGTGGTCTCCCTGTTAAGACACAAATCTATTTGCCACCACGAATAATAATGTCAGAATATTCTATTACAGGACTGTTGTGTACAGAGGTCTGTAGTGGCGTGTATTTTCCTTAAAAAAAATTTGGCGTGTTATGTCGAGATAAGAAGTTGTTATCCTGAGATAAAAAAAATGTTTCCTTCAAGATAATAACTTACAACTAGTTATCAGATGTGGCAGAGAATGATCCCTAAAATTTGGCTGAAAATGATCTATTGCTACTGTATTAGGCTGCTTTTTGGGGTTAGAAGCTAGTGTTAGGGCTAAAGTTAGAAATTAAGTTTAGAGCTAGGGTTAAAAACTAGGGTCAGCACTAGGTTATGTTTACAAATTAGGGTTAGTCAGACCCACCTGTCATTGTGTCTCATTCTAGTGGTGCATCTCAGTCCAACTCACTACTCTGCGTCATTCCGGCTCTCGTCCTGCAACCCTGTTCTGTCCTAACGTCTTCAAGGGGAGCAACAGCACGCCCAGAGCCAAATTTACAATTAGGTAAGGTAGGCATGTGTCTACAGGTGCCTGGCACATTGGGGGCGTCTTCCCCCGTAAAACTAAAATATTATATTTTTATGTATGATAATGTATAATATTAAAGTATTTCGCCCTGTTTTTGAGCTTTTGTGTGTGTATGTGGGCAGGAGGAGGGTTCCTACAGGCTCCTGAGATGTAAATACGGCCCTGGGTGTTTTTCACACCATTCTGCTATATTCTGGCATCATGTCTGACACAGAACACTCGTACCCTGTGCCCTTTTAGAACCGTGGCAAACATATATAGTGAGCGTGACATGCCTGCGTCATTCTGGCACTACCAAGCACACATGTTTTGGTACATTAAGCCTATGCCAAGAGCATGCTCATTGCCCTGTTGTGGTTTCTGTCATCCATCAGTATGTTGTATTGTCTATATTCTATTTCAGTGTATTGACCCTGCTTTATTCCTGACCAAGGATATCTCGGTATTTCTAGTGTATCGACCCTGCATATGTCTTGACCACACTTATCGCAGTTTCTCCAGTGTACTGATCCTTCTTAGTTTTCGAATTATGTATATCACAGTTGCCCCAGTTTACTGACCCGGTTTAGTTCTCAACCTTGTGTATTTCTTTCTCCCCAGTGTACCTACCTGGCTGGTTCCCCGCTCTGAGATTTTACTGATATTCCGTGCACCATCTTGGGGTGTCCTTCATTTGTGCTGCTATCCATACTCCCGACGCTGGCCTATACTGACCTTGCGTTCTCATGTATCCCAGCAAGGACGGTTGTATATATTGCGTTAATTTTTGACCTGAGATTCTGGGCCTAGACACATTACAAACCCAGCCATTTCAAGAGAGGTAATCGGGTCTGGTTTGCTGAATCTAACTGGTTCAGAAATTGATACAGGTCATAGATCATAGATTGAATCATCAACAGTTTTGCATGTGGAGATGTCCCGTTCTGTACTTTGGACATCACGGGGTTAGGGCTAGCTTACTATCTGTATTTGGTATGAGCTTGCTTTAAAACGCTTAAAGAAAAGTTTGTTTTGTTGCTCATGCCAAATACAGATAACCCTACCATATCGCTAACCCTTATGTCTAACCATAAATTCTACACCTAAAAAAATACTCTAATTCAGGTGTACTTGATACTTTTCAAACAGAGACTTAACCCTTTGCTGTCCAATAAACTTTCACTAAGTGCGCCGGCAGGACTTATTTAACTTAAAAAAAAAAAACTTTTAACATTTTATGTAACAGTTACAATTACTATTCTAAAACCTTATATTATGTTCGTCTTTATAGTTTTTCATTGTATGAAACTTTTTAACCCCTTCTCTGCTGAGCCATTTCACCTCTGTGTGCTGAAGTCATTTTTAACGTTTTATTCTCATCAAGTTTAAACGAGAATTGAAGTCATGTTTCATTGTAGGAAAAGTTGTAAATAGCCTTTTTTACGGCAGATTCATAATATATCATTATTATATTTAAAAATATATTTGTTTAGGAGACGCACTCTGGGACTTAGATTTAATAAAGTTTTTTATTTTACATATCAAAAGGTTATATGAAATCCGACGTTTCGGGTCATTCCGGGTCTTTATCAAGGCGCACCTTGATAAAGGTTCAGAATGAGCCGAAACATCGGATTTCATGTAACCTTTTGATTAGGGATGAGCTGTTTGGTTCGATCGGTTCGGAGTTCGATTCGAACATCGCATGTTCGCGAACTACGAACATTTCCGCGTGTTCGCCGCATGTTCGCCCACAATGGTAAAATCCTTTCTCAAAATTTTTTTTTTTTTAAAAAAAATGCACCACAATGGACCACAATGCACTTTTCCACTGGCCTGAAGCTTATAATTGGCTACAGCCTTTCACCTGACCACAGGTCAGGTGCAAGACAGGTTCAAAATTATGCCAATCACGACTCAGAGTCCTGATTGGGCAAATTTTGCCCAATCATGGGCTCACAGAGCTACAGTTGTGTTCAAAATTATTCAACCCGAAATGCTGTAAAGGGTTTTAGGGAATTTAGTGTACATTTGTAATTGTATTCAGAATGAAATCCTACAAGGACTTTTTAAAGAACCATATGCAACTAAAATGACATCAATTTGTTTTGTAATACAGTAGTAAATGTTTCTTTTGTGAATTCTTCATTGACACAATTATTCAACCCCTTAAAGACTACCACTCTGAAGAACAGAGGTTCATTCAAGTGTTTTCAATCAGGTATTGAAAACACCTGTGGATGTCACGGAGCATCAATAAAGCATAATAAGCACCAATTAGGCAGCTTTAAAATGACTGTGATACTCAGCTCCTTCTAGACATTTACTGGTGTGGTTACAAACATGGTGAAGTCAAGAGAATGGTCCAGGAAGACAAGAGAAGAGGTGATTACTCTTCACAGGAAGGGCAATGGCTATAAGAAGATTGCAAAGATGTTAAACATACCAAGAGAGACCATAGGAAGCATCATTCGCAAATTCAAGGCAAAGGGCACTGTTGAAACGCTACCTGGTCGTGGCAGAAAGAAGATGCTGACTTTGACTGCTGTGCGCTACCTGAAGCGTAGAGTGGAGAAAAGTCCCCGTGTGACTGCTGAGGAACTGAGAAAAGATTTGTCAGATGTGGGTACTGAAGTTTCAGCTCAGACAATACGGCGCACACTGCGTAATGAAGGCCTCCATGCCAGAACTCCCAGGCGCACCCCCTTGCTGTCTCCAAAGAATAAGAAGAGTCGACTGCAGTATGCCAAAAGTCATGTGGACAAACCACAGAAGTTTTGGGATAGTGTTCTGTGGACTGATGAAACAAAATTAGAACTGTTTGGGCCCATGGATCAACGCTATGTTTGGAGGAGGAAGAACAAGGCCTATGAAGAAAAGAACACCTTGCCTACTGTGAAGCATGGCGGGGGGTCAATCATGCTTTGGGGCTGTTTTGCTTCTGCAGGTACAGGGAAGCTTCAGCGTGTGCAAGGTACCATGAATTCTCTTCAGTACCAGGAGATATTGGATGACAATGTGATGCAGTCCGTCACAAACCTGAGCCTTGGGAGATGTTGGACCTTTCAACAGGACAATGATCCCAAGCATACCTCCAAGTCCACTAGAGCATGGTTGCAGATTAAAGGCTGGAACATTTTGGAGTGGCCATCGCAGTCACCTGACTTAAATCCGATTGAGAACCTCTGGTGGGACTTAAAGAAAGCAGTTGCAGTGCGCAAGCCTAAGAATGTGACTGAACTGGAGGCTTTTGCCCATGACGAATGGGCGAAGATACCCGTAGATCGCTGCAAGACACTTGTGTCAAGCTATGCTTCACGTTTAAAAGCTGTTATAACTGTAAAAGGATGTTGTACTAAGTACTAAGATTGAATGTCACTTGGGGGTTGAATAAAACTGATAATGATGTGAGCACAGAAAAGACATTTGTGGTTATTTCATTATAAATGTTATGTTATATTTGTCTGACCTACACGTGCCTCTTTGATTCAATTGTAAGCAAGATGACTGAATGATCAAAATCAATGTCAAACTGGCCAAAACACTCAATTTCAGTGGGGGTTGAATAATTTTGAACACAACTGTAAATCCCGCAGCACACTATATAAGGCTTCACACAGCGCTTCAGCAAGTGTTTTTGGAGAGGAGATTGTTCTGTTAGTGTGTGTTCTCACTGCCAGTCTGCCACCAGCTATGGGGGGGGGGGGGTCTCATTTCTACAAAATATCTGGGAATTGTTCTAATCTGTGTGTTCTCACTGCCACCAAGTATTTTGGGGGTCTCATTTCTACAAAATATCTGGGAATTGTGGTAATCTGTGTGTTCTCACTGCCACCAAGTATTTTGGGGATCTCATTTCTACAAAATATCTGGGAATTGTGGTAATCTGTGTGTTCTCACTGCCACCAAGTATTTTGGGGGTCTCATTTCTACAAAATATCTGGGAATTGTGGTAATCTGTGTGTTCTCACTGCCACCAAGTATTTTGGGAGTCTCATTTCTACATAATATCTGGGAATTGTGGTAATCTGTGTGTTCTCACTGCCACCAAGTATTTTGGGGGTCAGTCATTTCTACAAAATATCTGGGAATTGTGGTAATCTGTGTGTTCTCACTGCCACCAAGTATTTTGGGGGTCAGTCATTTCTACAAAATATCTGGGAATTGTGGTAATCTGTGTGTTCTCACTGCCACCAAGTATTTTGGGGGTCTCATTTCTACAAAATATCTGGGAATTGTTGTAATCTTTGTTTTCTCACTGCCACCCATCAGGGCGTCTCACTGATTTATAGGAGGTTTCTGAGAATTGTAATCTGTGTCTTCTCACTGCCAACTATCAGGGGGTCCCACATACTTCTAGCAGATTTCTGCGAAATGTAATCTGTGTCTTGTCACTGTTGCCAGCTATCAGGGTGTCTCACTGAGTTATACCAGAGTTCTGGAAATCTTTAATCTTTATACCAGAGTTGAATCAGAGTTCTGCAGCATTTCTCCAATTTTTATAACAGAGTTGAATCAGAGTTCTATATGTCTTTAATCTGTATATCACTCACCATGTCAGAAAGACCAAAAAGGACAGGCAGACTCTCCCAGGCACAGATAAGAGGGCAAGCAGCCTCTGTGTCGGGAGGCTGTGCCTATGGTCGTCGTGGATGTGGTGCATCCTCTGCAGGGGCACGCTTTTCCTTTCTAACTGGTGCTGGCCGTTTTAAGCAGCAGCAACATACAGAAGATTTGGTGGATTGGCTAACCAGGCCATCCTCATCCTCCGAGTCCTCTGCCAGCCAGGCTTGTAGTGGTTTACAGTCCACCTTAGCTGCCAAAGAATCTAATGCAGCCTCCATGTCCACAGCTACTCCAGCCGTAGCCTCACTATCACACACGGAGGAGTCAGCTGAATTGTTTGACTACAATGACAGTGACATGCTGCTTGCTGATGCGCAGCAACTACAGTGCTCTGATTCAATCTCTGAGGTTGAGGAAGGGCGTATAATGAACCTAGAGGAAGGGGGTGCCAGTGACACACAAATAACTGGCACTCATGTTGCCCCAGCAGCTGCAGCATACTGCCAAGTTGGCTCCAGTGACGAGGAGATAGGGAGTGATGACAATGATGATGAGGTCACTGACTCCACCTGGGTGCTTGATCGAACAGAGGAGTCAAGTGAGGAGGAGGAGGCACAACAAACATGAGGCACAACATCCTCTATCACCAACCGTAGCACTAGCCAGTCCAAGGCATCAGATGTCAGAGCTGCTCAAAGCACACATCCAGGAACTCTGCTGTCTGGGAGTTCTTTAAGAAATGTGCAGCAGACCCCACCATTGCTATTTGTAATCTATGTCAGATGAGGCTCAAGCGTGGGAAAGACACCGGACGCTTAGGTACCACGTGCTTGAGGCGACATATGACCACCTGCCACGCATCCCGTTGTCGCAAAACTTTGTGTTGGTCCTCCTCACCTGTCTCTACCCCCACTATATGTCCTGCCATGTCATTGATTCCAACCTCCACTGACAGGGATGATGCTACAGTAATGGATGTACCAGGTCCTCCCTCACAATGTGACAGCATCCCATCAGCTGAAGATTTACGCAGTCAGATTACATTGCCCCAGCTGCTGCAGCGTAAGAAAAAATATAGTCCCAACCATCCCCAAGCACAGCATCTAAATGCCAGCATAGCAAAATTACTCGCATTACAGCTGCTGCCTTTCCAGCTGGTGGACTTTGCTTCCTTCCGTGAATTTGCTGAATGTGCTGTACCACAGTGGCAGGTTCCAAAACGCCATTACTTTTCACGGAAGGCCATTCCAGCACTATACCAGCACGTGGAAGACAATGTTATTGAGTCATTGGGAAAGGCATTCAGCAGCAAGGTGCATGTGACTTTAGACACGTGATCCAGCAAGCATGGACAGGGCCGTTACATTTCCTTCACAGCACACTGGGTAACTCTGATTGCAGCTGGGAGGGATCCAAGACGGGGCTCTGTGCTGGAGCTTGTTCATCCACCACGCCTCCAGAAAGCTGCTTGTATGAGGTCTGTCTGCTCCACCATCAGGAAACCAATTGTGATGGCAGCAAACAGGGGCGTAACTACCAGGGGTGCACAGGGTGCAACCGCACCCGGGCCCTTGAGTCCAGGGGGTCCACACTCACCTGCCTGGGCCTGGGGGCTTGCCTATAATATATATTTATTCTTTTAATTTATTTTATATTTATTTGTGAGTTATACTTTAGAGCTCTATGATACACTCATATCACCACATATTACTGAGAGTTTTGTTGCTGTGAACCTCTGTGATTTACACCGATACACACTGCACATTGCTGTGAGTTTTATTGCTGTGCAGCTCTGTGATACATTCATACACACTGCACATTACTGTGCGCTGTATTGCTGTGGAGCTCTGTGAGATACACATAGTGCACATTACATTAAAAATGGGATGGACTGAAGAGGTCATAGTGAACCTGGGAAAAATGCGATACTGTCAGGAGTCAACATTGTGGACCAGGAGGTGACCAATGCATGTTAACGGGAAGGGGGGGATATGTTTTTGCCTAGGGTGGGGGGAGCCGTCATGGTTCCTGCACCCGGGCCCTGAGGTTTCTAGTTACGCCTCTGGCAGCAAAGTGCAATGCTGGGTATTAATATTTGAGTATTTTCAGGATATGGTTTCTAATCTTGGATGAATTTTTTTTAGTTTTAACGCCTTAGCAATCTGGTTGATGACCAAGTATGTTTTTCAATTTCTGTGCCATTAAAGCAAATTCCACGATTTTCATATGGATATCTTTATGGAAATGGTTTCCGTGGCGTGAAATTCTGTGAAAACACATTATTCTGTAAAACACATTAGCAAAACATAATCCAAGCACTGTAGAAATTGATATCTCGTACGAATTGACTCCTTGTAAGATGTACCGGGCGTAATTTTCAACAGAAGATAAAAACTTGTATTTTTATGAAATTTTATTTTCTCCTGTGCCACACACTAAGAAAAAATAGCTTTAATCTAATGTAATCATGAAAGCGTGCATTTCCTTATGCCCCTCAGTGCCGATGGAAAGATCTATGACTCATCATACATCTAAATGATAATGGAAACCTAGACCTCTTGCTCACTGTGCATTAACAGATACCAGTGACACCACAGTGAGAAGGGCTGTGAGAGACTCATACCATTGTCTGGGGTTGCCATGCCTCTGTCTAGACACATTTTGATTGCAGTCTGATTTAAATGTTCTGTATTATCATTATTATTCAATGGTGTATACAAAACAGTATGTTTGAAGGCCAGGGGAAATAGACATTTTTAATTCAATTTAAACACTTTTTTTCATGTGGAAATCTGGATTTATTAACCTCTTCACGACGGGCAGGCCTTTTTTTGTTGTTCCAAAACAATGTCATTGTTCATTTGTCCTGCATAAAATGAGCAAAACCACTGCCATTACTCATTACTTTTCATTTCCGATGTCAGGAGCTGGTTCAGTTACAGTTACAGTTTAAAGCATTTATAAAGCGTCAACAGATTCCTTAGCGCTGTACAATGGGAGAAACAGAATAACAATTATACATACAAGTTACACACATTGAACAGTAGGAGTGAAGGATCCTGCTCGAGAGCTTACAATCTAAGAGGAGAGGGGTGACACAGTAGGCAGGGCCGGCCCAAGCCACTGTGCTGCCTGGAGCGATAGATGAATTGCTGCCCCCCCAAAAAAAACGTGACATGTATGAGCGTATCATACATCACAGCAATACAACTCACAGTAATGTGCGGTGTGTATGAATGTATCACCCCTTAAAAAGCTGCAACAGGCGCACTCGGGGCTACAAAGCGTGATCCTCTTATGGAGGATCGCGCTTTGTAGCGCTGAGCGCACTAACTGTGCTCAGCGAGGTGGCCAGACGGGCGTCAGAGATGAATGTACGTCCACTCTCATGGACATTCCTTCCGCTCTGAAAAACGTTTGTGTGACCACAGCTTAAAAGTTGGTGTTTTTTAGGTATTTTTTTCTTTTACCTGTTCGGCGGCTGGTCAGCTTTTTCTGGCGGCATTCGGCAATCTGTTCGAGCGAGTCATCGGCTGCTTCCGGGCTTGTGGGTGCATTCGGTGGATCGACTACTGCGTTTGGCGGCTTGCGGCTGGGTTTGGGGGCAAATTTTGTTTTTTATTTAGGGTGGGGCAAATCTCTTTTTTTGGGGGGCAAATTATTTTATTTCATTGGGGATATATGGGGGAAGCACTTTTTAGGGGGATAAATAGGGGGGCACTTTATTTGCGGGGTAGATAAGGGGGGCATTTTATTTGGGTTAGAAAAGGGGCACTTTATCCAGGGGGTAGATAAGGGGGGCACTTTATTTGGGGGTAGATAAGCCTTATCTACTCCCAAATAAAGTGCACCCCCTGATCTACCCCCCAAATAAAGTGCCCCTTTATCTACCCCCTGGATAAAGTGCCCCCTTTTCTAACCCCAAATAAAATGCCCCCCTTATCTACCCCCCAAATAAAGTGGCCCCCTTATCTACCCCCCAATAAAGTGCCCCCCTTATCTGATAAGGGGTCACTTTATTGGGGTAGATAAGGGGGCACTTTATTTGGGGGATAGATAAGGGGGCATTTTATTTGGAGTTAGAAAAGGGGGCACTTTATGCAGGGGGTAGATAAGGGGGTGCACTTTATTCAAGGGGGTAGACAAGGCTTATCTACCCCCAAATAAAGTGCACCCCTGATCTACTACCCCAAATAAAGTGCCCCCTTATCTACCCCCTGGATAAAGTGCCCCTTTTCTAACCCCAAATAAAATGCCCCCCTAGATAAGGGGGTGCACTTTATTCAAGGGGGCAGCTAAATTTAGGAGTCACCTTACCGTAGAGGTAAACCCTGGACAGTGCCACCACCATCTTTGCCCGTCTTCTTCCTGCGGACCTGCATCCTGCCTGGCACCGCCGGTGTTCTTCTGGCACGAGGGAACCGCTCATATCAGGCGATTGGCGCACTTCCGGGAAGTTGCTCGACATGAGCGGTTCCCTCATGTGCCTGCCAGATCACCTGCCGGCACGTCCTATGACATAATCTTTCGGGGGCCGGCCCTCTGGCCGTCCCCCGCTGATTATGTCACAGGGCACGGCGCGTGACTTTTGGAGCAGGGGGCTGACCGGATGTTCCGCCGGCTGCCATTTTTAGTTCCCCTCCGCCCCGCTCAAGTGAAATTGAGGTGGGCGGGCGCTGGCCCGCCATGAGGGGTGGGCACAGCTGGGCTCCACAGCCTGATGGAGGGCCTTGCCTTGTACAGGCCAGGTGCTCCACGCCGCGGCCCTTGACAGAGTGGCAAAATGCCGCCCCTGACAAAGGGCCACCTGGTGCTGCTGCTCCACCCTGCTCCATGGACGGGCTGGCCCGGGCAGTAGGTGAGGGTACCCGGAGTATGTGTAGTAGCGGGGCGCATGTCGGCTGATTGGGAAGATGGAGCAAGAGATGTACTGTGAGGGATCATGGAGTGAGCTGATAGGTTTCTCTGAAGTACTGCATTTTCAGAGACTTCTTGAAGGACTGGAGAGACGGGCAGAGTCTAATGTTGCGGGGGAGGGAGCCCCACAGAAAGGGTGCAGCCCAGGAGAAGTCTCGAAGGCGGGAGTCGGGGGAGGGGGCACGAGGAACTGATAGCATCAGATCATTGGCAGAGCGAAGTGGTCAGGACATGATGTACCTGCTAATAAGGGAGGAGATGCAGGCAGGGCCACAGCCACGGAGAGCCCCGTACATGAGCACCAGTATCTAAAAATGGACTCCAATGAAAGCCAGGAGCCAGTGTAGAGACCGGAAAAGGGGTGAGGTGTGGGAGGTGAGGTGTATGAGTCCGGCACTGGCACTCACCACAGACTGTAGAAGGAGAACCCGGGACCTCCCAAGGCCAGAGAGAAGGAGGCCACAGCAGTCAAGGCGGGAGACAATAAGAGCTCGGTTGAGCATCCTTGCAGAGTCCCGACCAAGAAAGGGACGGACGTGTGCAATTCCGTGTGTAGTTCAGTGTAGTCCAGTGTTTTGTAGATTGCATTTGATGAATAACATAACTATCTGCCAAACTAAAAGTGAAATTACTTATTTTTTTTCAATTTTGGTTCAAATTGTGTTTTATTTTTTGTAGAAAACTGCAGTAACAGGTTCACATTTCTGCTTTTCTTAACAAGGGAACCCCATGGAATATATAACCGCAAAGGTTCGGATGATAAAATGTGAAAAAATTTACATGCTGTAAATAATTGAAATATGAATTGAAATTTATATTTTTTTGTTATTGTATTACTTTGTATTTCTGTAACTGTAAGGCTAGGGTCAGACTAGCGCAGTTTTAACGTGCGTTTAGCCGCACGAAATCACGGCCGTACTAGCAGCAAATGACGTCCAATGCCGGGGAACATACGACGAACGGCCGCACGAAAGTTCGTCCGCGCAACGCAAGTGGCCAACGAACGCATTTTTTCGAGAACGTCAAACCGCTACTACTGATGTACAGAGTGCGCTGCGGCCGCATAGCGGCGTGTGTGTGTGATTAGGAGACGTCAGACGCTGCTAATGTCCGGCTAACATAACGTCCAGACTCAAAAAGTGTTTTATTGATGATCCGTACAAAATCACGGACGATAAGGCGCATCATATGACCGCTATCGCGTATTCTGGGGAAAAATACGTACGTTCGTTCGACCGCACTTTTTCACGGACAACGTGAAAAATGCGTTCGTCTGACCCTAGCCTAACACTTCAATGTTCTTGAACCCAGGACATACTTGAAAACAAGAGAAATCTCAATGTATCCTTCCTGGTAAAATCCTTTATAAATAAATAAATAAGTTATACAAAATAAATATTTTAAGAAAATTAATAAATCAATGGATTTTAAGTTTTGTATTAGTTATTAAGTCTAATTATTATTATTTTTGCAGAGGAAGACACTTCCCGTGGTGGACTACTTTCAATCTAAAACCAAATATTTGTATAAAAAAAAAAAACACTAATTTTTATCAGCATCAAAAAATTAAGTGATGAAAAAGTTCCGCCTTTGCAGCGGCTGAATTTGGATGCCCAGAACTTTGGTTGCTCCGGGCCGAAATAGAATATCATTTTCCATAGCTAGGATTAGAAATTAGAGTTAGGCTCAGAATTTACAGTTATGCTACTATTTGTGCTCATTTCAAAGTTAACCATAGCCCTAACATTATTGCTTCATTTTTAAGGCAACAGGTTCTGCCCCTTTTTTTTATGTGAGCACGGCGCGAACCAGTTTTTCAGTTTTTTAACTGTCAATTATTTTTTTGTTTTCCCCAAAATAAAAATTAAAAAAGTATCTACCCCTGTTTTGGCTTTTTTTTTTGGAGGGGGGGGGTGGGTGGCACTCCAGATTTCTGTGCAATGTTGAATGTGGATCTGTCTTCAGATTTTTTTGTCTCTTTATTTTTAGAGAATGTTTTAAATACGAATTTTGGCAAACATGTATTAAAGTAATCATAATACATATATGCAAACAATACAACAAAAAAAACCCAGAAAAAACATTCACCCCCAAAGTTGAGGTATCTCGATTTCGCGTTGTAATACTTTGAAAAGCACTAATTAGCTTATCAAAACCCTATTTTCACACTTTTTTAAAAGAAACAAATTCCACTGTCTTATCCATCTCCAGGCTCCCTGCAGAGAGATCAAACAAGCTGCATATAGCAGCCCCAATCCTCACTGTAACAAAAGCTTCAAATACATTACTAATGCATTATAGCAGGCAGGAAGAGCTCTGGGGTTACTTACTGTTATACTGGGATAAGATTCAGGGGGTTATCATGCATGAAAATCCCTGTATTGTACAGGTACAAGTTGTTCCTGTAATTTCCATATACAGGCATTATGCCACATACAGATATTCTTTATATATTCTATTGATATTTTTTGAAAGCTGCATTGCTAATAATCTCATTATGATCACTACAAACCCCCATCAGCAGGGGATCTGACCATTTTTATTATATATCTTTATCACAGTTATAGTATTTGAAAAAAAAAAAGGCAATTTCTGCCTGTTTGCTGATAATGCAGACCCCATGTGACATTGTGTAAGACAAGGGACAACATCTAGAGTTCAGAATCTTTCATTCCAACAACGAATACAAAAAAAATGAGCGAATTTACATTATTTTAATTCTTTATCTTAGAACAGCAATTTCTGTGCAAAGTTTTTATTTTACGCAATATTTAAGTGTTGACTTTGCATCCCACGTTTCAAATAATTGCGATAAAAAAATTCAACAAAAATTGCTTGGTAGTGAAGGGGTTAAATATACCGATAACTACTATATGTTCAAAAACATTAATGAGCTAAGGCTGGGGTCAGACCAGCGCACTTTTAACGTGCGTTCTGGCGCACATAATTACGGCCGCACTAGCAGCAGATGACGGGCAATGACGGCCAATATACGATGTGCGGCCGCACAAAAGTCCGGCCGTGCAACGCAAGTGGAATTTGAACGCATTTTTTTGAGAACGCTGAACCGCTAGTACTGACGTACTGAGTGCGCAGCTGCGGCATAGCGGCGTGTGTGCTAGATTAGGAGATGTCAGACGCTGCTAATGTCCAGCCTACATAACGTCCAGACGCAAAAAGAGTTTTATTGACGATCCGTACAAAATCACGCCCGAAAATGCGCGTCGTCTGACCCTTTTTGCGCATTCCGTGAAAAAATACGTCAATGCGTTCGGACGCACTTTTTCACGTTCGCGGGGAAAAATGCTTTCGTCTGACCCTAGCCTTAGTCAATACAATTTTATTTAATATATTAATCACAAAAGATGAAATAACTGTAATATTTGAAATCTCGTGGTAGTCTAAATTCACTGGTGCTGGTTTGTATTGCTCTATAATGTTGCATGTGGATTTATGAACTCCCCCAATAGCCACTACACATGACGTTGCGCCCTTTGGTGGGAGAAGGTGCTAATTCCTTTCCACTTAATAAAGCCCCCACACGGACACATTCCCTGCCTCCTGCATCCCCTGCCTTTAAGGCTAGGGTCAGACGAGCGTGATTTCTACGGACTGTACGTCCGTGCACACGGACGTACGTTAGTACGGAAGACGCAGTAGTGGCTAGACAGTCTGTTTTTTTCACTGACGTATATATTTTGACGGATGTAGGAGGGAAAATAAATTAAAAAGCAAAACCATTTTGTCCGTGAAAAATGCTGGACGTATAAATGCAGTCCGTCTGACCACGTTCCATCACTCACACACAAAGCTATGCGGACGTTGCGGACGCAGCGCACTTTGTGCGGCCGTTCTAGTGGTTGTACGTTCTTGCGTCCGTTTGCCGCGGCCGTGGTGCGTCCGCAGTTCAGTGCGGACGTACTTTGTGTAACAGGCTCCAATGGACTTTCTTTCATGCTATCACGGACGTACTTTTAGGCGCAATCACGGACGTGAACACTACGCTCGTCTGACCCCAGCCTTAAAGGTGGGTCATTCAATTTCAGATTATCACATTGTTTCAGACTGCCCTCCTTAGGCTAAGGTCAGACTAACGCAGTATTAACGTGCGTTTAGCCGTACTAAATCACGGCCGTGCTAGCAGCAAATTACGTCCAATGCCGGGGAACATACGAAGAACGGCCGCACAAAAGTGCGGCCGCGCAACGCAAATGGCAAACTAACGCATTTTTTCGAGAACGTCAAACCGCTAGTACTGACGTACAGAGTGCGCTGCGTCCGCTAGCGGCGTGTGTGCGTGATTAGGAGACATCAGATGCTGCTAATGTCCGGCCAACATCACGTCCAGACGCAAAAAGTGTTATATTGATAACCGTACAAAAGCACGAATGAAAATGCGCATCGTATGACCTCTATCGCGTATTCCGTGAAAAAATGTGTCCATTCGTTCGAACGCACTTTTTCACAGACAGCGCGAAAAATGCGTTCGTCTGACCCTAGCCTTAGGGCCCTATTACATTCTCTGCGCAATTGAGCTCGCACGGCTTAATTTTTTTGCTCACGAAAAAAAGCATGATCGCGCAAAAATTAACGTGGTATTCCAATCCGAGCGCATTTTTTCTTCAAGATTTTTCGTGTGCAAATACGATGCGCAAAGCCGTTCGCAAATGAACGTTGCGTGCAGGAATCGGTGGGCAGACTGTTTTGTCACGGGATTTGTCACGGGATTCAGCCAATATCAATCACCCATTTCCAATAAAATATTTACAAACTAAAAAAAATGAAAAAAAAATTAACAACCACCAGCCAAAAAAAGAAAAAAATTAACAACCACCAGCCAAAAAAAGAAAAAAATTAACAATGACACAATTTATAAATTTTAATGTTTGGGTATGTGTAGAATGTGTAACTGTACTGTGCTGTATTTTTTTTTCGTGCTGGTGTATTTCGTTTCGCCCAGAACGATCACAATTACAGTTACCACCTGCTTTTCAAAGACTTTACGAAAATGCGTGCAAACTTTCGTTGCGCGAAGATTGTAATACCATCCGCGTACCAGTGCACTAACGCATTGGCGCTCACAATGTTAAGTATAGGATGCGCGCACGAACTTGCACTCGCGCTGGGTTCGCGCAGGGTCACTCGCGTTGGACATTAACGCGCATCGTTTGCACGAACGTTGTAATACGACGTTCTGCGCAAATGGTTTTGTCCTCGCTCAAATGCGCAATTGCGTGCGGGCAAAACTGATGTGCGAGGAATGTAATAGAGCCCTTAGATTTTTATGAATTTTGGGGTCATTATTTGTCCTGTGCAGTAATGCTAAAATACAGACAGCCTTATTGGTTGATCACTTCAAATACTCATAAAAAAAAATCGGACTTTTTATTATCCATCTTTATACACATTTGCTGTATGTGACTCGATGACCATTTCTGCCTGTATGATAATAACAAAGAAACCATGTGAGATTGTTTAAGATAAGGGATGCCATCTAGAGTTTAGGACCTTTCATCCCAGTAATCTTTCTTATTTGTTTAGGACTAGATGTTCCTTGGTGCTTAACTCCTTCACTACCACGTGATTTTCCCAAAAAACATTGTCAGAAACCAGTTTTTGTTTTATAAAATCATTTGTAATTAATTATACAATTAGGTTATTTACGTTAAGAAATATTTCTATTTGGCCAGTAGATGGCTCCAGCTAATGCACATAGAGTTACAGCCATTACAACTGCACCACTTTGTTTTTTTTCCCTCTGCATCGGCTGCTCAATGCTGCTGAAAAGCCAATATTTCATTCTTCAGGCGATTTTACAGTTTTAGCCTAAAGACTGAATGAACATCACAGGAAATGTGTTTCCAAAACACCTGAAGGGCCAGGGGGTTGCAGACCCCTGAAGTCAAAGGAAATCTTTTCCTTTGATCTTTTGGGCAAGGAAAGTGATGAAAACCAAGGTGGAATGACAAGCTTGGAGCCAACACATAGCCTAGGCCTGACGCGATAAAATAAGCAAGTAGAGCTACGTTGCTCCTCTAATGCTGTTCCATCCTCACATTGGTCCATGGTGGTCATCCTTTGCTTTGTTCTTGATCTGTTAAGGTTATCCCCTTAAGGACCAATGGTCTTTAAAGTTAATGCATTGTGTTAAAAAAATGCCACAAGAATTGTCCAAAATAATCCACTGAATGACACATACAGGTTTATTCAGAGAGAGGTGAAAAGCAGGAGAATGACTGGAGAATGGAAAATTCTAGGTCAAAATAGCCAAACCAAAAAAATTCTTCCATTCATTTCACTTTCCAAATCGGCTATTTTGACCTAGAATTTTCCATTCTCCAGCTTTTCACCGCTCTCTGAATAACCCTGATAGGTACAGAAATGACGCACAGAAATACACATACAGGGTTATTCAGAGAGAGGAGAAAAGCAGGAGAATGACTGGAGAATGGAAAATTCTAGGACAAAATAGCGGATTTGAAAGTGCGTTTAGCCGCACAAAATCACGGCCGTGCTAGCAGCAAATGACGTCCAATGCCGGGGAACATACGACGACCGGCCGCACGAAAGTTCGTCCGTGCAACGCAAGTGGCAAACGAACGCATTTTTTCGAGAACGTCAAACCGCTACTACTGACGTACAGAGTGCGCTGCGGCCGCATAGCGGCGTGTTTGCGTGATTGGGAGACGTCAGACGCTGCACACGTCCGGCCAACATAACGTCCAGACGCAAAAGGGTTTTATTGATGATCCGTACAAAATCACGGCCGAAAATGCGCATCGTATAACCGCTATCGCGTATTCCGTGAAAAAATGCGTCCATTCGTTCCAACGCACTTTTTCACGGACAACGTGAAAAAATGCGTTCGTCTGACCCTAGCCTTAATGGGAGAATTTTTCTGGTTTGGTTATTTTGACCTAGAATTTTCCATTCTCCAGTCATTCTCCTGCTTTTCACCCCTCTCTGAATAACCCTGATAGGCACAGAGTGATGGATAGGCTCAGAAATAACCAATTCTTTATTTTGCTTTTTATATTCTGAACTCATTGGAATAAATCTGATTATATTTAGATCTTGTTGATTTTAATCGGTTTGGATCAGTTCAGGATATTTTTAGTCAGAGAGCAATTTGGTTCGGATATCACGATTCGGATTGATCAGAATTGTAGACAGTTTCTCTGAATATCGATTCAGACCTAAACTGAATTGCTCATATCTGTTAGACAATTCTCTACTTTTAAGTCACAATATGCCTCAGGTACACATTAACTTTCCATGAGATAAAGCTTGTGATATGATTTGTGTCCTGTGGTTTGGTACCTTTTTAATGTGTTTTATCCAGCATATTCTTTTCATTGTTTTCTTTCGCCACCAGGCAAATTTGGACCCGCAAATGTAATTTAAATGATCAATCACTGCCATCATCAATCAGCTAACTGACTTTTAGAGGAGCTTGAACCGTGGCTTTCATTTTCTGTCTTTGCAGGTCATTTGAAGAGCGAGAGCACCACACGGTGGTCAACAATGAGAATTCAAATAATAGTTTCATAGTTACAGTTACAAGTATTTATAAAGCGCCAACAAATTCCTTAGTGCTGTACAATGGGAGAAACAGAATAACAAATATACATACACGATATAAACACACGGAACAGAAAGGAGGACCCTGCTCGAGAGCTCACAATGTAAGAGGAGAGGGGTGACAACACAAACATAAGCTGTAAATAGATTATTTGGGCTTTACAAAAGAAAACCAATATAAACACATGCAACTGTTTTTTTAAATCTGTTTGAAGTAATTGCATGTAAAGAGAACAAATAAAATTAGGAGTTTACAAAAACAGTGGTGTATGTCTGGCACCGCCTAGTGGTGAGATCTATAATAATACTAGCAATGGAAGCAAAACAAAGGCAACAATTTAACCCCTTAACGAAGGGCGGGTGGCACCTATAGGGAGGTGGTTAACGCCGGTGGGCCGTACTAGTACTAGCTCGTAAATCCAGAGCTGACGGGGACAAGCGGTGAGTGTCAAGGGAGAAATGATTACTATTTAGTGCTTAACCCTTTCGCTGCTGAGGCATTTCACCCCTGTGTGCTGAGCTCATTTTTACCGGTTTCACTCATCATGTTTAAAAACTATTTGAATTCACGTTCTATTATACAACCCAGACAAATTATATATCATTTTTTTCGGCAGACTCAGCAAATTCATAGCATATTATTATTATATGTATATGTCATGCCTTGCCTGACTATTTTAACAACAAAAATGCAATAAATTTTGTGTAAAGTGATTTTTTTTTACATTTTATCATCCGAGTGTTTGCGATTATATATTCCATGGGGTTGGCTTGTTAAAAAAATTAGAACTCACTACTTTTATTTTTATTCAAAATTACATGATTTTACCTAAAAGTGATACGTGATATTTGCCATAAAAGGTGTATGGGGGTCCGGGTAGTTCCCTGGGGGACAGGAAACAAGCACAAAAAGTAAAAAAAAAAACGTTTTTAAAGGAACAGTGAGTTTTCCATGAAATAAAGGTTAAGAATAAAAACGAAAAATTCCTTCAAATATCATGCCTAGGAGGTCCCCATAACCTGCCCGTGAAGTGGCGGATTTGTAGGATGTATAGAAACATTTAAAAAGAAAAAAATGACATTTCAAATGACGGTAAATGGTTTTCCTTTAATCTATTCATAAACAACTGCTTGGGGCGGCGCGGCAGTCTTATGAAAAGAGGAGACATTTTAGGAAACGCAGAACAAGTTTAGTGATTTTTTGGCTAAATTATGGTGAAACTTATGCAGGCTTTGGATGAAAGTAACAATAGGTGCTTTAAAATTGGGCCTTTAGCGTCGGCAACAGTGCCGTCACACCGTAACCCCTCTGTGGTATTGTGGAAGAGTGCAGGGTTGGACCCTGCGGTCCAATATTAAAATGAAATGAATCTGGTACAGGCGTCAGTGCACCCAAAAATTGTGCCTTTGGTGGCAGGCTGCAACAAGTGCCTTCACACCGTAAGTAACCCCTCTGTGGTATTGTGGAAGAGTGCAGTGGTGGAGGTTTTAGGAATGCAGAAGAGATCCCCGATCTATTCAGTTACGTCAGCATCAGGGGATTGATAGCTGCTGATCCAGGACTGATTCATTTTTATAAATGTCAGCCGGTCTACAGAGTTGGTGGACAGACGCATTTTTTGTCTGTGACAAAACCTCCAGCGGCACTGAACCTCCTTTCAGAAAGCACGCTGGATGAATGGCAACCTAGTAGCTGCATAGCATATTGGCTAAGTTCTGGCCAGTGATCCAATCTCAACACCCAGTAAGCCAGTGGATCATCTGCTGTATCCAGGTCTGCCCTTGCCCCTAGGTAGTCCTGCACCATATGGTGAAGACGCTGGCAATGGGTGCCTTTTGACGTCCCTGGGCGTCTTGGACTAAAAAAATTTAAAAAGGCATCAGTCAAGTGGCCCCGGCCTTCACCGCTCTTCCTCTGATCATCCGCAGCCTCAGAAGCACCTGTGTCATCACTTGGTAACCTACCAGTGCCTGGAAAGGTGTTACACAAGTGTCGCTTTAGAGCGTCCTCAAGTTGTTTCATCCTGTGCTCCCTCTGTGCGGGCAGGATGAGCTCTGCAACTTTACCCTTGTATCGTGGATCAAAAAGGCTTGCCAACCAGTAATGATCCCTCTCCTTGATAGCACGAATCCTGGGGTCCTTTACCAGGCTTTACAGGATAAGGGAGCCCATGCAGCGTAGGTTGGAGGTGGCATTAGCTTCTGAGTCTTCCTGGTCAATGAGGATAACCCCATCTTGCGCTTCCTCCTCCCAGCCATGTACTAGTCCTTGGGTTTCTGGGCACACAAAACCCTCCCTTGAGGAATCCCCACCTTCAATGCCCCCACTACTTAAATATTCCTCCTCCTCCTCCTGCTGTCTGATCTGAGGACCCGCAGGAATGCTGTCTGCGTAAAGACTGGGGCCTTGAGAGCTAAGGAAGGCCTCCTCTTCCTCCTGCTGCTCTGCCTCTAGTGCCACATCTATAATTCCCTGCAGAGTGTGCTCCAGCAGGAAGACTAAAGGAATTGTGTTACTGATGCATGCACTGTCCCTGCTCACCATCCTCGTTGCCTCCTCAAATGGTGACAGTACAGTGCATGCATCCTTGATCATCAGCCACTGCGGGTGAAAAAAAAAACAATTTGACCTGAATCTGTCCTTGTGCCATACTCACACAGGTACTCATTGATGGCCCTCTGCTGCTTGTGCAGACGCTACAGCATTGCTAATGTCGAGTTCCACTTGTTGGGCATGTCACAGATCAGATGGTTTCTGGGAAGGTGGAATTCTCTTTGAATTTCTGCCAGACGAACGCTTGCTGGGAATGACCGCCTGAAGTGGCTGCAGACTTTTCTGGCCTGACTGAGAAGCTCTGCCAGCCCTGGGTACCTGGTTAGGAAACGCTGTACCACTAGATTTAGGACGTGTGCTAGGCATGGTACATGCGTCAATTTACCCTGGCGTAGGGCGGAGAGAAGGTTGCTGCCATTATCACAGACGACCATTCCCAGCTCAAGCTGGCGTGGTGTTAGCCATCTCTGCACCTGCCCCTGCAGAGCTGACAGAATTTCTGGCTCCTGTCCCCTAAACAAACCAGCTCAAGCACAGTATGGCATCTTTCTGCTTGAGCCATTGCGTAGCCCCTGTCACGCGACGGTTTAACTGCCACTTCACCAGAGACAGAGAAGGAGGAGGAGGAAGAGGTGGTGGTGGAGCAGACAGACCTCATACAAGCAGCTTTCTGGAGGCGTGGTGGATGAACAAGCTCCAGCACAGAGCTCCGTCTTGGATCCCTCCCAGCTGCAATCAGAGTTACTCAGTGTGCTGTGAAGGAAATGTAATGGCCCTGTCCATGCTTGCTGGACCACGTGTCTAAAGTAATGTGCACCTTGCTGCTGACTGCCTTTCCCAATGACTCAATAACATTGTGTTCCACGTGCTGGTATAGTGCTGGAATGGCCTTCCGTGAAAAGAAATGGCGTTTTGGAACCTGCCACTGTGGTACAGCACATTCAGCAAATTCACAGAAGGAAGCAGAGTCCACCAGCTGTAATGCGAGTAATTTTGCTAAGCTGGCATTTAGACGCTGTGCTTGGGGATGGTTGGGACTATATTTTTTCTTACGCTGCAGCAGCCGGGGCAACGTAATCTGACTGCGTAAATCTTCAGCTGATGGGATGCCCTTTATAACATTTAAGACCAGCTCCACTGAGCCTTGGCTCTTGTGACATCCCCAAGTGGCATTCTTAAGTGGACGCGCAGAGTTGATTCCTGGAGTTGCGGGACTGGAGGAAGGAACTGCAAAGCCCAATTTTACTCTGGGTAAACGCACGTCTATATCATGCTTTCTCTCACGCTTCTGCTCTTTACTTCTACCTTTCTCCTTAAATGGAACTCCTGCCCCTCTACCACCGACCCCTACACTATCTGCATCTCTCCCTCCCTCCTCTCGTCCCACATGATGGCCTCACATGAGCTCCTTTGTTTCCTCAGAACATGGTCTCCCTCTAACTCTCGTGCTGCCAATCACTCCCACAAATCCCATTCCCACCTTCTCTTTCTCACCTTCCTGCTGTTACTCTATTCAGGTGACATATCCCCTAACCCTGGCCCCACAACACATCCAATACTTCCATCTCATCCTATCTCCATCACACATAAATCACCTCCCTGCAAGCCCAGCAACCTCATTCCCATAATCCCTCAGCGCCTGTCCTCTTTCTCCTGCGCCCTCTGGAACGCTCGCTCTGTGTGCAACAAACTCACAGCAATCCATGACCTCTTCCTTTCAAACTCCTTCAACCTCCTAGCTTTAACTGAAACCTGGCTATCTCCCTCTGACACGGCCTCCGTTGCTGCTCTCTCACATGGCGGTCTACACTTGAGCCATACCCCCAGACCGGGTGAGAGAAATGGTGGCGGGGTCGGAATCCTGCTCTCCCCCACCTGCACCTACCAGCATCTCCCTCCACCTCCATCCCTCTCCTTCTCCTCCTTCGAGACACACTGCATCTGCCTGTTCTCTCCTCTGGCTCTCAGGGTGGCAGTCATCTACCGCCCACCGGGACCAACCTCCCAGTTCTTTGACCACTTTGCTACCTGGCTTTCTCACTTCCTGTCTTCTAATCTTCCATGCCTAATTCTCGGCGACTTCAACATTCCCATTGACGATCCTTCCGCCCCTGCTGCCTCCAAACTTCTTTCACTCACATCCTCCCTTGGACTCACACAATCCTCCCTCCTCCCTACCCACCGCGATGGTCACGCTATTGACCTTGTCTTCTCCAACCTCTGCTCCATTTCTGAGTTCAACTGTCGCCCTTTCCCCATCTCTGACCACCACCTTCTCTCTTTCAACCTATCTGGACTTCCTAAACACCCTGCTCCCCCACCCCGCACACACACTCGCAGAAATCTACATGCTGTGGACCCCCATCAATTCTCCAACCTACTTCACCACCTCCCTCATACCTCATCCTTCACCTGCCCTGATGCTGCCACTAATCACTACAACACTACGCTTATCTCTGCTCTAGACACTCTTGCTCCTCTTCGACTCTGTAAGGCCCCACGCCGCCAGCTTCAGCCCTGGCACACCCTCCAGACACGCTACCTGCAAAGATGCTCCCGCACTGCAGAGCGTGCCTGGAGGAAATCCCGCTCTGAAGCTGATTTTGTTCACTTCAAGTTTATTCTCCGGTCATACACCTCTGCCCTCCACTTGGCCAAACAATCCTTCTTCTCATCTCTTATATCTACGCTGTCCTCCAACCCTAAACGGCTCTGGTCCACCTTCAACACCCTCCTCTACCCACCTGCACCTCCCCCCACAGCTGCCTTCAGCGCTCAAGACCTGGCAGACTACTTCCTCAGTAAAACTCTAAATATCAGACGCAACATCCCAACACAAGATAGTTATCTGCCACCTCCACTCCCACAGGTCCCCTCTGCCACCCTCTGCCGCTTCCTCCCAGCCACTGAGGAGGAAGTCAATTCCTTATTGTCCTCCTCACATCTCACCACATGCCCGCTCGACCCCATTCCCTCACATCTAATTCCTCCCCTCTCCTCCTCCCTCACCCCTGCTCTCACACACATCTTCAACCTATCTCTCTCCACTGGCTCCTTTCCATCCGCCTTCAAACACGCGCTAGTTACCCCTTTACTAAAGAAACCATCCCTAGATCCCAACTCTCCATCCAACTACCGCCCTGTATCCCTGCTTCCCTTCACATCAAAGCTCTTAGAAAAACTAGTCTTCAACCGCCTCTCCCTCTTCCTGTCCTCCAATTCCCTACTTGACCCCCTGCAATCTGGCTTCCGTCCCCTACACTCAACTGAAACTGCCCTCACCAAAGTCACCAACGACCTCCTAACTGCTAAAAAACACGGCCACTATTCTATTCTCATCCTGCTTGACCTCTCGGCTGCTTTTGACACTGTTGACCACCCCCTCCTTCTACAGACCCTCAACTCTCTGGGTCTCGGTGACACTGCACTCGCTTGGGTCGAATCCTATTTATCCAACAGGTCCTTCTGTGTGTCCTTTGCTGGTAACTCCTCCTCCTCATTGCCTCTATCTGTTGGTGTACCTCAAGGCTCTGTCCTTGGTCCTCTGCTCTTTTCCATCTACACCTCCTCCCTGGGCAAAATCATCAACAGCTTTGGCTTCAATTACCACCTCTACGCTGATGACACTCAGATCTACCTCTCTACCCCTGATCTCTCTCCCCCTGTCCTTTCAAAAGTCAGTGACTGTTTATCTGGCATCTCCTCCTGGATGGCCTCCCACCACCTAAAGATCAACATGTCGAAGACTGAACTCCTACTTATTCCTCCCTCCAATGCCTCCCCACCTCCTGACTTCTCTATCACGGTGGAGGGTATCACCATTTCTCCATCAAACCAAGTTCGCTGTCTTGGAGTTACACTTGACTCTGCTCTTTCCTTCATCCCCCACATCAAGTCTCTTTCCTCCTCCTGCCGATACCAACTGCGTAATATTTCCAGAATTCGGCCATTTCTTACCGCTGTCGCCACAAAACAACTCATACACGCCCTGGTAATCTCCCGACTCGACTATTGCAATAATCTCTTATCTGGCCTCCCTCTGTCCCGCCTCTCCCCCCTACAATCCATCCTGAACGCCTCCGCCAGACTAATTCACCTCACCCGCCGCTCTGTCTCTGCCGCTCCCCTTTGCGAGTCCCTTCACTGGCTCCCCATCCACTGCAGAATTAAGTTCAAAATCCTTATCCTTACCTACAAAACCCTCACTAACTCAGCTCCCCACTACCTGTCCTCACTAATCACCAAATACACCCCAGCCCGCTCCCTATGGTCAAACAGTGACCTGCGCCTAGCTTCTCACCGCATCACCTCTTCCCATGATAGACTGCAGGATTTCTCACGCGCAGCCCCCACTCTCTGGAACGCTCTCCCTCGTACTGTCAGACTTTCCCCTAACTTCTTTTCCTTCAAACGCTCCCTTAAAACGTTCCTATTTAGGGAAGCCTACCACCCAACTCACTGACACAACCATCAATCACTCTCACCTTACAGTCCTCTCCTCCTGTTTCCAACCCCAACCCTCCTAGATTGTGAGTTCCTACGGGAATAGGGCCCTCATCTCCTCCTGTACTGTTTGTCAAATGTTGTTCAATGTATTGTAACCCTGTCTATACTGTGCTTATTGTACAGCGCTGCGGAATATGCTGGCGCTTTATAAATAAAGAATAATAATAATAATAATAATTTCACATTGTGAGGAAGGACCTGGTACACCCATTACTGTAGCATCATCCCTGTCAGTGGAGGTTGTAGGCAAGGACATGGCAGGACATATAGTGGGGGTAGAGACAGATGAGGAGGAGAAGGACCTATGCAAAGTGTTATGCCAACGGGATGCGTGGCAGGTGGTCATATGTCGCCTCAAGCACGTGGTACCCAAGCGTGGGATGTCTTTCCCACGCTTGATCCTCATCTGACATAGATTACAAATAGCAACGGTGCGGTCTGCTGCACATTTCTTAAAGAACTCCCAGACAGCAGAGTTCCTAGATGTGTGCTTTGAGACAACAGCGCTCTGCACCTGAGCAGCTCTGACATCTGACGCCTTGGACTGGCTACGGTTGGTCATAGAGGACGGTGTGCCTCATGTTTGTTGTGCCTCCTCCTCACTTGACTCCTCTGTTCGATCAGGCACCCAGGTGGAGTCAGTGACCTCATCATCGTCATCACCCCCTATCTCCTCGTCACTGGAGCCAACCTCGCAAGATGCTGCAGCTGCTGGGGGAACATGAGTGCCAGTTATTTGTGTGTCACTGGCACCCTCTGTCAGGATCCCTGGCTGTAGCCATCCTGAAACCCCCCCTGGTGGTTCACTTCCATCCTGTTCCTGCCCTGCAGCCAGCAACCAGCATCCAGCAGTGTAAGAGTTAAACACCAAACACATGTGACTCACGAAATAAAGTGCTTTGCCCCACACTCACACTTTGCTGGTTCATTACAGCTCATGCTCACGAAGAGTGAACATCGTTGCTTTGTTGCTACCTGATCCTGATTCCCCATTTCTGGTTCCTGCAATTACAACCATCATCCCCATCATCCTCTGCAATCAACCTGGTTAGTCTTTATTTCCATTCACCCTCCACCATCCATATCCTCTGTTTATCAGTGCAGACCACTGCATCCTGGGCTCATACCCCTGCCATCCAGGTGCCACCCCGGTGCCACCCCCACGTTCCTCACAGAATAAACCAGCCTAATACTAATGAGCCCGCAGTGCTGCACTTAATGGTGGAGCTACTGGAAACCACCTTCCAGGAGCTATTCAAGAACCTGGCTGATACCCTGATGCAAATGCTGCAAACTTTTCTGGGCACCTCAACTAAGGTGTGCGCTCCTCCCAAATAAACACCATGATCCCTTGTCTCCTGAAGAGCGTGCCAGGAGACAAAATAGTAATTTGTGCCTGTACTGCGGGGCAGGATCGCACTGGATATCGAATTGCCCAGAAAAAAACCCCAGATCAGCGTTTGTCAAACCAGCACCGGTTTCCAAACCAGCTGCAACTTCCAAGCACGCTCAGGTGCGTAGATCTCCGAAGCAGTCCCAGGCTTCCAGGCCTGCTACAGCCAATGTGTATACACCTGCTTCTATGAGACCTGCCGTTCCTAAGCCGGTACCCCTACCCAGACCGGCCCCCAAGAGATTTCCTGAACCCAGACCTGCACCTCGAACAACTCATGCACCTACACCTGTCCCCAGACGAACTGTACCTGCTGTATCCAGGCATGTGACATCTCTGGAGGTCAGTTCAGAAGAGGAGTATGCGAACCCTGTAATGCCTATGGAGACTCATTACACTGTGCCCATAGAACCTGTCCTTCCCATGGATCTGGAGACCACCGTACCTGTGGAGACAGATCTACCAACCCCTATGGAGATCATGTCCATGCCAGTTTCTACTGTGACACAGATCCCCTTCAAACAGGTAATGAAGGCCAGGCTGAAGAAAGCCCAGAAGATTAAGAACTCCCTTATGGCGATCACAACTCCCATCACTCCCAGCCAGCACAATCCGCCGCTGTCTTCCTGTGTTTCTTCCCTGCCTGAATATGACCCAGAGGACATCGCTGTCTCTAAGGAGAGCCCACTGAGACAGACAGCCCGACGCTCAAAGGGACCCCCAGGTCAACACCAGGGGTCTGACACCCCTATAAAGGCATGGCGAGGCTTCTGTTCTTCATCCAGCGATGGATCTGTATCAGAAAGGGATTGTGGCTGGGAAGAGCAAGAAGAAGAGGACGAGGGCATTAAGTCCTGGCTGTGCGACTATCCTTCCCTTAGTGATGGATCATGTTTAGAAGGGGAACCGGGAGAAATGGAGAAGATGCCTTCTTCCTATGTGGGCACCAGGTTCGAGGGTGACTCTACCTCCTATCTCTTGCCCTCTGTCGCCAACGCCAGACGTTCCAGGGACATTCCTGTTGCTCCAGATTCCTTACCTGAGGATCCAGCTCCTTATACGGTGCAGGGCATCTATGCTATACCCACCTTCGTGCCATCCGATTACGTGGGCACCCTCATTCCTGATGCATCACCTATGAGAAAAGAGCATAACCCCAGGATCCCTAAAGACTCTGATGTGGACTTTATTTTATCTCGTGATTGCTTTTCACCCATTGCGACTGAAGACGATGAAGAGAGACTGCCATCTGGGTACATGGGCACTCTCCTTCCCGAGGTATCTGCTATCACAAGAAGACCAAGACCAAGGCACGGCGGCGTCAGAGGAAGGCACGTGCCCAACCCTGTACTACCACTCCTGACCCTCGTTCTGCCCTCCAGTGGTGCTACGACTATTGGAAACAGCACCCACTAGAGTGACCCGTGCCTGGTCATGGGCAGTCCTGCTGCCATCCTTGGTCACTCGGAGCGTGACCTGAAGGGGGAGGTACTGTCAGGATCCCTGGCTGTAGCCATCCTGAAACTCCCCCTGGTGGTTCACTTCCATCCTGTTCCTGCCCTGCAGCCAGCAACCAGCATCCAGCAGTGTAAGAGTTAAACACCAAACACATGTGACTCACGAAATAAAGGGCTTTGCCCCGCACTCACACTTTGCTGGTTCATTACAGCTCATGCTCACGAAGAGTGAACATCGTTGCTTTGTTGCTACCTGATCCTGATTCCCCATTTCTGGTTCCTGCAATTACAACCATCATCCCCATCATCCTCTGCAATCAACCTGGTTAGTCTTTATTTCCATTCACCCTCCACCATCCATATCCTCTGTTTATCAGTGCAGACCACTGCATCCTGGGCTCATACCCCTGCCATCCAGGTGCCACCCTGGTGCCACCCCCACGTTTCCTGACACCCTCTTCCTCTAGGTTGATTATACTCCCTTCCTCAACTTCAGAGATTGAATCAGAGCACTGTAGTTGCTGCGCATCCTCAAGCAGCATGTCACTGTAGTCAAACAATTCAGCTGACTCCTCCATGTGTGATAGTGAGGTTACGACAGGAGTAGCTGTGGACATGGAGGCTGCATTAGATGCTTTGGCAGCTGAGGTGGACTTTAAAGCACTAGAAGCCTGGCTGGCAGAGGACTCAAAGGATGAGGATTTTTGTCCTTTTTGGTCTTTCTGACATGGTGAGTGATATATAGATTAAAGATATACAGAACTCTGATTCAACTCTGTTATAAAAATTGGAGATATGCAGAACTCTGATTCAACTGTGTTATCTAGATTAAAGATTTCCAGAACTCTGGTATAACTCAGTGAGACACCCTGATAGCTGGTAGCCAGTGACAAGACACAGATTACAATTCGCAGAAATCTGATAGAAGTATGTGGGACCCCTGATAGCTGGCAGTGAGAAGACACAGATTACAATTCCCAGAAACCTCCTATAAATCAGTGAGACCCCCTGATGGGTGGCAGTGACAGGACACAAATTACATTTCCCAGGAACCTCCTATAAATCAGTGAACCCCCTGATGGGTGGCAGTGACAAGACACAAATTATAATTCCCAGGAACCTCCTATAAATCAGTGAACCCCCTGATGGGTGGCAGTGACAAGACACAAATTATAATTCCCAGAAACCTCCTATAAATCAGTGAGACCCCCTGATGGGTGGCAGTGACAAGACACAGATTACAATTCGCAGAAATCACCTATAAATCAGTGAGACCCCGGATAGCTGGCAACAGTGACAAGACACAGATTACAATTCCAAGATATCTGATATAAATGAGACCCCCCCCCACTGGCTGCTGGCAGTGAGAACACACAGATTACAAAAATTCCAAGATAACTTCTAGAAGTGAGACCCCCACAATAGCTGCTGGCAGTGAGAACACAAAGATTACAACAATTCCCAGATATTTTGTAGAAATGAGACCCCCCACAATAGCTGCTGGCAGTGAGAGCACACAGATTACAACAATTCCCAGATATCTCCTAGAAGTGAGACCCCCACAATAGCTGCTGGCAGTGAGAACACAAAGATTACAACAATTCCCAGATATTTTGTAGAAATGAGACCCCCACAATAGCTACTGGCAGTGAGAACACACAGATTACAACAATTCCCAGATATCTTGTAGAAGTGAGACCCCCACAATAGCTGCTGGCAGTGAGAACACAAAGATTACAACAATTCCAAGATATTTTGTAGAAAGGAGACTCCCCACAATAGCTGCTGGCAGTGAGAACACAAAGATTACAACAATTCCCAGATATCTTGTAGAAGTGAGACCCCCCCAATAGCTGCTGGTGCTGAGAAGACACACTAACAGAACAATCTCCTCTCAAAAAACACGTGCTGAAGGCTGTGTGATGCCTTATATAGTGTGCTGCGGGATTTAGCTCTTTGAGCCCATGATTGGGCAAAATTTGCCCAATCAGGACTCTGAGCCGTGATTGGCATAGTCTTGCACCTGTCTTGCACCTGACCTCTGGTCAGGTGCAAGGCTGTAGCCAATTACAAGCTTCAGGCCAGTGGAAAAGTGCATTGTGGTCCATTGTGGTGCATTGTGGGTGAACACACGGCGAACACGCGGAAATGTTCGGAGTTCGCCGAACAGCTGAACGGGTGATGTTCGAATCGAACTCCGAACATATCGAACCGAACAGCTCATCCCTAGCTCCGAATATATTTTGATGAACTTCATAAATCATAGGGAAAATAGTAATCTTCCAGCTGGAATCAATAAGGGAACGGGCTATGGTAAAAATATGGAACAGAAGCATTGTCATCTCACCAAAAATGGAGTAAGAGAAGTGCATTGACACATACATGGAAGTATGTTTGGAGAAGGTAAAATTTGGGGCCCAATAATGAAGCCGCCTTCTCTCCCCAAAACAGCATTAGAGAAGAGCATTGTCACCAGAGGTGAAAATACATTTTAACTGATGCTGCACATCTCCCATACTGCGCTGAACCTCCTGAACCGAAATGGGCTAAGGTCTACCTTTAAGCGTATCCCAGATCCTGGGCTTGCACCCTTGGCGGTCTACACTCTGGGGAATAACAATTCTGAATGAAAAGTTCATACGAGAACTGATTTTTTTGTTGTTTCTCCGCTACATATACCAGGATCCCATGGAGCTCAGGGTGGGCCCAAGAACTATGAAAAAGAGGGGACATTTTTTTTTTCAGGGAGGGTTGGCAAACGAAAATTTAAGTTAATCATTTTAAAATAAAACATCCCTATGTCCATCGGACCTGGACCAGCCATGGGTGTGTGCGATTGCCCAGGGTGCATCTACAGGCAGGGGTACAGGGTGGCAGCACAGTAGGGATGTGCGTTTCGGGTTTCGGAATTTCGGAATTTTCACGAAATTTCCCGATTCGTGTTTTCGGATGCGGCCGAATTTCCGAAAATTTTTAGATCCGAAAATGGCAGATCCGAAAAGTTTTCCGAGCCGAAACGAAATATTTTCGGAATTTTCGAATGGACTTGAAATGTGTCAAATCGAAATTTATTGCTTTGAAACGAGGAGAACAGACGTTCTGAAAAACGAAAATTTCCGAAATCACGAAAAGTCGATACAAAAAACGAGCTAAGTGACACGAAAATACGAAAAATGGTCGATATTCCGAAAACATGTACAATTCCGAAAAACGAAAATTTCCGAAATCACGAAAAGTCGATACAAAAAACGAGCTAAGTGACACGAAAATCCGAAAAATGGTCGATATTCCGAAAAAAAAATGTACACGAAAAACGAATCGAGCCGAACCGAATCGAAACAGAAATCGGTCGAAACGAGCCGAATCGAAAAGTTTAAAAATCATGCACATAGAAATGTGTATATGTCTATGTGTTTTCGGATGCGGCCGAATTTCCGAAAATTTTTAGATCCGAAAATGGCAGATCCGAAAAGTTTTCCGAGCCGAAACGAAATATTTTCGGAATTTTCGAATGGACTTGAAATGTGTCAAATCGAAATTTATTGCTTTGAAACGAGGAGAACAGACGTTCTGAAAAACGAAAATTTCCGAAATCACGAAAAGTCGATACAAAAAACGAGCTAAGTGACACGAAAATACGAAAAATGGTCGATATTCCGAAAACATGTACAATTCCGAAAAACGAAAATTTCCGAAATCACGAAAAGTCGATACAAAAAACGAGCTAAGTGACACGAAAATCCGAAAAATGGTCGATATTCCGAAAAAAAAATGTACACGAAAAACGAATCGAGCCGAACCGAATCGAAACAGAAATCGGTCGAAACGAGCCGAATCGAAAAGTTTAAAAATCATGCACATAGAAATGTGTATATGTCTATGTGCATGGGGTAAATAATAAATAAATATTTTGTGCTTTGGTGAACAAAAACCTCAAAATTAACATTGTCGTACTTAATTGTTACTTTCTCCATGGCGGCGGCCATCTTTAGTACGTCACACTCAGCTACTCGCAGCACCTCTCCGGGTCGCTGCAAGTGCTTAGTTAGCAGTGCTGAGCGCTGAGTGGCAGAAAGGCGTTCAGTGTCAAATTTCTAACTTAGCACTTGCAGCGGCTGAGCAACTGAATGTGCCTCAGGTCACACTACTCATGGGAGAGAACAAAGAACAGCCAATCCACTACTCAGTAGTCCATAAGACCTGCCCCAAACACATCTCCACGTGCTTCCATGTTCATAGATCTCTTCTGTAGGCCAGGAATGGAAGCACCAGGGCCTGATATACGCTCACATTGCGGAAGTGCAAAGCTCAGGTTGCATAGAAATCTCTCCCATCACCTGCCAGTCTCCCTCCTACCTCTTACTTCACAGTTCACAGATACAAGTAATATAGTACATGTCAATGAAGGATGAATCTAAAGCATGTCCTGGGGATAAGCAGTAGAATAGGGATGGGTATTGAAGGCCTGAAGCACCTAAGGCGTAGAGCCCTTAAGTTGCCTCTGATGCCAGGACGCAGGGAGGATTTTTCTAGAAGTGTTACAGCGCGTGTGGAGTTTTGAGCTGGAGAGGTGTGGGAGGAGTCCCCAGGAGGGTACTTAAGGCGCGTGTGGAGAGGCTCTGCGCGCCTTTTTCTCCTGAGGTAGAGCTGGAAAAATCTTTCCGGGAGGAGAATCCAGCGGAGGATCAGCGTCTGAGAGGATGAGGTTGGAGGCAGTGAGAGGCCGAGGACGGTTGGTACGGCGGATGTTGGCTGGAGGTTACGCATTTGGGACTGAGACTGGCATGAGCGTTTCCAGAAGTGTGGAAGGTAGGAGCTCGAGGCCGGTATCGGGGGCTAAGGATCCTTCTGGTCGGAGGGGTGGTGTGGTGAGCACTACCAGGAGAGAAGGAATGCGGAGGTCGAGGTGTTCCTCGGGTAGAAAAAGAGTTCGGTTGTCCGCCAGGGGTCCCAGAGGTGGAGCGAGGTCTGTCTCGGGGATGGGTGTTTTGGTGGCAAGGCAGTTGGTGGATGGGGGTGTGGACGGTGGTGTGGCACAAGGTGGTGTTGTGCGGGATGAGGTCACTCGGGAGCTCGAAGTAAATTGGTGTTCAGATGGTGAGGTTGAAGTGGCTCCGGATTTTGGTGTGGTGGAGCGGGATAATGGTTATGGTACTTCGGGTTCTGAGGCTCATCGCACAAATGTTTTTTCGTCCACAGTTCTGATGGTTCGGGAGCGGAGTCCGCAGCCGGTTGGTGGTTTCCAGGCTGGGGGTGTCAGTGGAGTTGGAGTGAGGGGTACGGAGAGTGTGGCGCAGGAGGTTCCAGGAAGTTCGGCTGGACCTAGTGTGGCGAAAGGTAATGGAAGTGGAGGTGATATGAGTTCTTCCATGTCTTTTTTACAGGGAGCCTTTGAAGCTTGGTCAGGTTCAAAAGGGGCTGTGAACCAGGGAGTTGATTTGGCTCAAGCATGGAAGGGTGCAGGTGGGCCAGTTGGGCGAGTTGGTGGAGCTCTTGGTGGTGAAGCACTGGCTTCAATAGGACCGAGTGGTTTGTCGGGTTCACTCGGTGAGTCCTCAGGGGTGGAGGATGTGGCCAGGAGAAATGCATATGTGTCATTTTCTGGTCCTTTGGGGTTTCATTTGAAACAGGAGGTTAAATAAGGTATCTGGCGGGGTGAGTATGTGGAGCTTTTTTCCCTGCTTCCTTTGGATGAGGTGGCAGGGGTTAAGGATGATTCATCTAAGGAAGGTTTAAAGGAGGAAGAGGAAAGGAAAAAGAGGTATCGGAGGATTCCTAAGTCGTTTGGGAATTGGCTCCGGGCTTTTTGTATTTTGGCAAGTGTGGTTGGGGAGAAGAACCAACAGCACTGTTCGGCTCTTTTTTGTTATGTGGATGGGATTTGGGAGGCTTATTGGATTTATGGTGGTTGGGCGTGGTGGAAATACGATGAGCAGTTTAGGCAACGTTTGGCGGCTCACCCAGGGATGGGGTGTGATCAGATGGACATTACGCTGTGGTTGCGTCTAATGGGAGCTCAGAAGGCTTTGCCTTTTTCAGGGGGTGTCAGTGGGGGAGGGGTCAGTTCTCCACCGGCAGGTGTTAAAAAGGGATCTTGCTAGCAGTTTAACGAGGGTCAGTGCAAGTTTGGTAATGGGTGCAGGTTCAAGCACGAATGTTCAAATTGTGGAGGATTGCATTCATTGTTCAGATGTTTTAAGAGGGCGAGACAGGGAGGTCTGCCTTTTGGAGGATCTGGAGATGGGGGCTTCCCCAATAAAACTCAATGCAATGTTACCGTGGCTAAGGCTTTACGGAAGACGTAGGGATGCAGAGTTTCTGCAGGACGGTTTTGGTGATGGTTTTCGGATTCCTTTTGTGGTAAGGCCAGGGGGTGGCAAGTTTAGGAATTTAAAGTCGGCTAGAGTTTATCCGGAGGTAGTTCTGGAGAAGGTGTTTATTTCGGCTCTTACCTATTCATCCTTCGTGTCATCATCTTCCGGGGTTTTGGTTTGAAGGCAAATTTTATGTGGATCTATGTTTGCCTATGGGTTGTTCCATTTCCTGTTCCTTTTTTGAGTGTTTTAGTACAATTTTGGTATGGGTGGGTCGTGAAGTGGCAGGGTCGGCTAATTTGACACATTATTTGGATGATTTTCTGTGAGTGGGTAGGGAAGGGACAGGAGAGTGTCTGCACATTCTTCGGTCTTTTCAGTGGGTGGCATACCGACTTGGTGTTCCTTTGGCTTCTGATAAAACAGAAGGTCCGGCGTCAGTCATCACTTTCTTGGGGATTGAGATTGATTCGATTAAGGGTGAGTGTCGTCTACCTTTGGGGAAAGTGGTGGAAGCTTTGAGGCAAGTGGAAAGGGCCCTGTCAGTTAGGAAATTGCAGTGGAGAGAGCTGCAATCGCTGATGGGTCGTTTGAATGTTGCGTGCAGGGTCATTCCGGTTGGAAGAGTCTTTTTGCGTGGTTTGGCTTTGGTGACATGGGGTATTCGGGAAGGTCATCATTTTGTTAGAATATCTGGTGCCATGAAGAAAGATTTGGAAGTGTGGAGATCCTTTTTGGTTTTGTTTTATGGGGTAGCCATATTCCCTTCGAAAGAAGTTTTGGCGAAGGAACTGGAATTTTTTCATGGATGCCTCGGGAGGTGTTGGTTTTGGAGTGTACTTTGGGGGGCATTGGTGTGCTTCTCGTTGGCCTGATCGTTGGTTAGCATCTGCATTGGTGCGGAATTTGGCATTTTTGGAGTTGTTTCCATTAGTGGTGGCCTTGGAGCTGTGGGGAGGTGTTCTGGGGGGGAGAAGGATTCTGTTCTGTTCTGACAACATGGCGGTGGTGTCAGCGATTAATTCTTTGTCGGCTTCATCATTGCCAGTCATTAGATTGCTGAAGAGGTTTGCGTTGCTTTGTCTTAAATTTAATGTTTTATGCAGGGCAAGGCATGTTCCGGGTTGCCTTAACTCAGTGGCGGATGCTTTGTCTCGTTTATAGTGGGGCAGGTTTCGTTCCCTGGCTCCGTTGGCGGAGGAGGTGGGCACCCCTTGTCCGGAGGGCCTTTGGCAGCTAGGGTCCGAATTTTTGGAACATGGGTGAGAGGTTCTTTGTCTGAGTCCACTTGGAAGGCTTACTCGTGAGTTTGGAGGGATTGGGACGCATTGGCTGAACGGTTCAGGTTCCTTTCGGTGGGTGGATTGGAGGAGGAGAGTTTGCTTAGGGCATACCTCATTCGGTTATTCGAATCAGGGGCATCTCCTGGGGTGGTACGGCAGTCGTTGGCCGCCTTGGCTTTCCTTTTCCAGGCATCGGGGAAAAGAGATGTCACCAAGGATTTTGTTATCAGGTGTGCAGTTCGGGGTTATGTGAGGGGGAGGTGCAGGGTAGACGCTCGGCATCCAGTTTCGAAGCAGTTATTGGAGGATCTATGGGATTTTGTCGGGAATATTTGTTCCTCACCTTATGAGATTCTGCTTATAAGGGCAGCCTTTTGTTTGGGGCTTTTTGGGGCATTTTGAGTGGGTGAGCTGGTGTGCAATTCTAGGAGAGGAGGTGGTGGTTTGGGAGCTGATGCGGTTTGGTTGGGAGTTGAGGAAATTGTTATTTGGGTTTCTAACTCCAAGACTGATCAGTTGGGTAGGGGGCGTAGAGTTGGTTTATCCAGTGTGGATAACTGCGTGGTTTGTCCGGTGAAGAACGTTAAGGAATTTTTGGAGGTACGGGTGGAGTCTGGTGTGGCCTTTTTATGTCACGCGGACGGATCGACTTTATCGAGTTATCAGTTTGTTTCCATTTTTAAGAAGGGTTTGAGTTTAGGGAGAAATCCGGAGAAATTTGGTTCTCACTCCTTTCGTATTGGGGCAGCAACGGAAGCTTTGAGGTTGGATTTGTCGGCAGCGGAAATTCAAGAATTGGGAAGATGGAACTCGAGGGTTTTTCAGTCCTACGTGCGGCCAGGTTCGGTGGTATGAATTTTGGAAACACTTGTTAATGCTGGGAGGTTGTGTGGAGAAAAGTTTGCTGTATGATCTGTTCTGTTATGTTTTTCACTTTAAAAAAAAATAAAATAAATAAAACTTATACATGGATTATGAATTTATACCTTTTATATGGAATATATATATTTATTCTATTTTATCTTTGTATATTTGTTTGTTGTTTGTGGAGGAGTGTGGGGGTTGGAGGATTTGGAGGCGAGGAGTATGGTCATTGTTTATGTTATGTTTTCTTTGCAGGTATAGACATCGTTTATTTGGTGGAGTGTGTGGTGGTTTGGCGGGGAGTTTTTTCTTTTTTCGGAGTATTTTGTGTGGTGGAGATGTTGGTAATTTGTTTTTGTTTTTTGCAGATCCTTCGAGAGTTGTATGGATCATTGGAGACTCGTTGTTTTTTTGGGCGAGGAGAAGGGTGTTGGTGCGAACATCTGGAGTACGGAAGTTCCCCATGTGCTGGTGGTACACATGGGAGGGAACGATTTGGGTGTGGTCCCTCTTGGTGTGCTGCTGGAGCAGATGCAGGCGGATCTGCGGCAGTTGAGGGATTTGGGAGTGGTCCCTCATGGAAAGCTGCTGGAGCAGATGAGAGCGGATCTGGGGCAGCTGAGGGAGTGGTCGCCATGGATGGTGGTGTTGTGGTCGGAGATGTTGCCAAGGATGGTGTGGAGGCAGGCGGAGAATGAGGAGGCGGTGCGGCTTTGCCGGATCAAGGTGAATCGCTGTATGGGAAGGTTTGTGAGGAGGATGGATGGTGTGGTGGTGTGGCATCTACCCTTTGAAGAGGGGGATGTGGCGTGTTATTTTATGGAGGATGGCGTTCACCTGAATGATGTGGGCAAGGATCTGTTCATCCTGGGACTCGAGGAGGGGATTGAACAAGCCCTGTTTTTCCTTGGTGGGGGAGCTCTCCCATAAGAAGGTTATGTGAGGAGCTCTTGGTGGGGGCTTGTAGGCAGTGCTGGGTTGGGGTTCCTTTTATGTAGGCTAATTTTGGGGAGATGGTTGGGAGAGGAGGTTTTTGTGGTTGGTTGGTTGGTTTGGAGGTGTTTAGTGGTTGTGTGGAGACCTCTTTTAGCACTGGGTTATTGTATTATTTTATTATGGAAATTTTTATGTCGTGGTGGTGGGTATATTGTGTGGAGTTTTAGCTGTGGCCTGTATGTATAATAAATATATATATTATTCCACAGTTATGTGTCGTGTATTTTTGAGTATTTATTGTCTCCCTGCCTACAATTCGGTCATCAGTAGGCAACTTATGAAGCCTGAAGCACCTAAGGTGTAGGGCCCTTAAGTTGCCTCTGATGCCAGTTTGCAGGGAGGATTGTTCTAGAAGTGCTACAGCGTGTGTGGAGTTTTGAGCGGGAGAGGTGTGGGAGTCCCCAGGAGGGTACTTAAGGCGCGTGTGGAGAGGCTCTGCGCGCCTTTTTCTCCTAAAGTAGAGCTGGAAAAATCCCCACCCTTTTTTATTTAGTTACGGGTTGGGTTGGTTTTTTATTTAGAGTATTAGTTTTGTTGGGCTCCTTATGTCACGGCGGGGGCTTGTAGGCAGTGCTGGGTTGGGGTTCCTTTTATTTAGGCTAATTTTGGTGAGATGGTTGGGAGTTAGGAGGTTTTTGTGGTTGGTTGGTTTGGAGGTGTGTGATGGTTGTGTGGAGTCCTCTTTCAGCACTGGGTTATTGTATTATTCTGTATTATGGAAATTTTTATGTCGTGGTGGTGGGTATATTGTGTGGAGTTTTAGCTGTGGCCTGTATATATAGTAAATATATATATTATTCCACAGTTATGTGTCGTGTATTTTTTTTTAAAAATTTGACAATTTTTAATGGAGGCAAAACACATGTGAAATACAAAGCAAGTATGCAAGGAGCAGACATATACTCCAAAAGAGGTCTTATAGAAACTATGCTGACATACATTAGGTCTCCACATTTTATAGGATATAGAAAATGAGCAGAATATGGAACGTGAGAACGTAGGTAGCGAATAAACAGTAGGGTCGAGGGATCCAAGAACCATCTCAATAAGGGTTAAGGGGATATCAAAAAAGGGGGAGGAGAAGTGGCTCGTGATCCCCTCAGACCGTTAAGTAAATAGACATACAGGAGCAGACGGGCTAGAAGGGTCTTGCCCGAAATCTCTCGGGGCTCAAGGGATATGTATGCATGTGTCCGCTTTTCTCGTTGCTTTAGTGCAAAGCTCGGCCGGGAGGGGCCGTCCAGAATCCACTCAAGTGGAAGCTAGGCAAAAGCCAAGGGGTAGAGGAGAAGGGAGGCATAAAGGAGGTTAAATAAGAGAGAGAGAGAAAGAAAAAACAGCAAAAAAAAAAAAAAGGGGGAGGAGGGGACCAGGGTGGAGGGGGAAAGGAGGTAAAGGAGGGGGCTCGCCATGATACATGGATCCCACCTTCCCCCCACTCCGCAGCCAATCCGATCAGCCCGCGCGCGGGTCACCTCGCAGGACTCCGCCCCCCCAGAGGGCCTGACTGTGCGAGTCGAGTCAAACTCGACAGACGGTACGCTGAGTTAGCCAGAAAAGGCCAGACGTGCAGAGGTCGGTGAAGCAAACGCCTCCAGCCAAGGAGCCCACACCCTCACAAAGTCTCCCATGCGGTCGTGGACCACGGCCGTCAGACGCTCCATCGTGAGCATGTGCCAGATCTTGGCCTCAATCTGAGGCCGAGTCGGCGGGGGTCCCTTCCAAGTCCTGGCCAGGCAAATGCGCACAGCGGCACATACCCTGGAAACCAGTGACTGCTCACCCCTCGCCAGATGCGCGGCCGGGTGCTGCCTGTTAAGGAGAGCCGACCAAGGATCCGGGGGAAGAGAGACCCCCAATGCCCTACCCAGGTCTCGAAAAGCCGCCTCCCAGATGGGTCGAACAGCGCTGCAGTCCCACCAGGCGTGAAGGTATGTTCCCTCACCTCCACATCCACGAAAGCACTCTGATGGGATGCCAGGATGCATTTTAGCCAGCCGGCGAGGGTGAATGTACCACCTTGACAGGACTTTATAGCAATTCTCACGGACCGAGGTGCAGACCGTGACCCTCGACGTTCTGTCGATAATGTCGTGCCAATCTTCGTCCTCCAGGGATTCCGCCAAGTCCGCCTCCCACCGGGCCCGGTAGGGAGCTTCGCGCGGAAACGTCACCTCGGTCAGGTGGGAATATAGAAGAGAGATCATACCCCGTCGACGGCTCTCTTGTCTACAGCTGGATTCATAGAAGGTCAGGCCACGCGGCGGCACCGCCCGGATCTCAGCCCGCACAAAGTGCAGTAGCTGAGCTGCCCGATATTCTTCAGTTAGCGGGAGTGCTCTGGACTTTCGTAGATAGGCCAAGGTGACCGGCCGACCCTGAAGCAGTAAGTTTCGCAACTCCACGATGCCGGCCCGTAACCACCAGCCAAAAGCCCCCGGGGGGTCCCCCGCCAGGAATCGCGAGTTGTGAAAGAGAGGGAGAAGACCAGAGCCCGGCAGGTCTCCCTCCCGATAAAGGTTCCATAGGCGTAAGGAGTGCTGCAAGGTGGGGCTAGCATGTCCCACCAGGGGGGTGCCTCTGGGCATCCACATGAGAGAGCGGATAGGCCAGGGGCCCTCCAAGGCCTGCTCCAAAAGAGACCAAATCGGTTTGTTCCGGGTCAGGTTCACAGAAACTAGCATCGCCAACTGGGCCGCCTTATAATACGAGAAGAGGTGAGGAACTCCCAGCCCTCCCCTCGACTTGGACTGAAACATGAGTGTCTTGGGAAGCCTTCCCCTTCGCCCCCCCCCAGATAAAGGAGTGGATCGCTGTCTGGAGGTATGTGAGGTCAGATCATCGGATCGGGATGGACAGTGTCCTAAAAAAATAGAGGAGTTTCGGGAGCAGAGTCATCTTCACCGCATATATGCGGCCGAAGAGGGAGAGGCGGAGGTGTGACCATGTTTCGAGAAGAGCGTGGAGTTTGGGGAATAGAGGACCGTAATTTGCTTTGTATAAGGTATCCCAGCAGGCGGTCACCTCGATCCCCAGGGAGCACAGGGAGGATCGGCACCAGCGAAATGGAAACTGGCGCCGGACCAGCCCCACCTCCTCTTCCAATAGGGAAACGTTAAGAACTTCACTCTTATCGGTGTTCAGTTTGTACCCCGAGGCCTCTCCAAAGGCACGGAGGACCGATAGCAGGTTGGGGAGGGTCACCACCGGCGAAGACAGGGACAGGAGGATATCGTCCGCAAAGAGGGCGAGCTTATAGTCCTCACCCCCTACCTCAACGCCGCAGATGTCCGGATGAGCCCTGATAGAGGCCGCCAGCGGCTCGTTCGAGAGAGCAAAAAGGAGAGGGGACAGGGGGCAGCCCTGCCGCGTCCCGTTCAGGACCGGGAAGGCGTCCGACAGGTAGCCTCCCGTGTCGACTCTGGCCCGGGGGCCTGCGTATAAAGCCTGGACAGCTGTCAGAAAGGTACCTTGGAGGCCAAAGGATGTCATCGTTGCCCACAGATAGCGCCAGTCCACACGGTCGAAGGCCTTCTCAGCGTCCAAGGAGAGCAGAAAAGACCTTCCTCCAGATGTCCGGGTCGCGTGGACCAAGTTGAGGACCCGTCTAATGTTATCCGGGGCCTCCCGACCCGGGATGAATCCCACCTGGTCCGGGTGGATCACCGAAGTTATGTAGCGTCCCAAGCGGTTAGCCAATATCTTGGCGTAGATTTTTAGATCCCCGTTAATCAGGGAAATAGGCCGGTAACTAGGGCAGACTGCCAGGTCTTTGCCAGGTTTGGGGATGACAACTATTCGGGCTGCAAGCATCTCCGGGGACGGGACCCCCTCCCCTTCTAGAAACTCATTAAAAAGGCGAGCCATAGGAGGTAGGAGCGGTTGCTTGAACCCCTTGTAGTAAGCGGCAGAAAATCCATCAGGGCCTGGGGCTTTGGAGGACTGCAGCTCTTTAAGCACCCCCAGGATCTCCTCTGCCAATATGGGGGCTCCAAGCGCCTCGCAGTGCGATGGGCTAAATTGCGGTAATGGGGTTCTCGAAAGGAAGTCTCGAAGGGCGGCCTCCCGAGCCGGGCCCGCACCAGCGGTGCCCCCATCGTAGAGGGAAGAGTAGTAAGCGAGAAAAGCTCTTGATATCTCCCGGGGGTCCTGGGTCAGCTCCCCCCCCGGAAGGCGTATCGTACGGACTGTGCGCTCCCTTGTCTGTTGCTTCAACCGACGGGCCAAAAGCGTGTCTGGCTTATCGCTTTTCTCGAAAAAATTTTGGCCCGTCCACTGAAGCACCGCCTGCACCTGACGCGAATGGAGCAGGTTGAGGTTCCCTCGCGCCTCGACCAAGTGCCGGAGCACCTCAGGGTCTCCGGTTCGTTTATGGGTTCGTTCCAGGTCGGCCACCTGGGACGTGAGGAGGTCTAAGTCCCGCGCCCTCTCCTTCTTGCGACGAGATGAGATAGCTATTAAAGACCCCCGCATATAGGCCTTATGGGCCTCCCACACCGTGGTGGTGCTGATGTCCGGTGTAAAATTGCGAGAGAAGAAGTCCTCCAGGTCGCGCGTCAGCTCGGCTTTCAGTCCCGGGTCGAGAAGCAGCGAGGCGTTGAACCTCCAGACCCTGTCAGAACCTCCCCACTCGTCCCCCAGCATCACCGTCTCCACCGCAGCATGGTCCGACCATGATATTTCATGTAAGCGGGAGGATGTAAGGTCCGGGATCAAGTCTCTGCTACACAGAATGTAATCTATCCTGGAGTAGGAATCATGGGGGTGAGAATAGAAAGAGTAATCCCGTCCCCTGGGGTGGAGCAAGCGCCAAGTATCGAACAGGTTGGCGGTCTGAACAGCGGCTTTAAACCCTCTAGATAGGCGCGACTGAGAGGGCTAGGGTTCGGGCTGCTCCGGTCTAAGCACGGGTCCAGGGTAGCATTGAAATCCCCCCCCACGAACACCCCCCTGTTAGGGAGCAAGGCCAGCTTATCTCCCAGAGCTCTCCAGAACGCCACATCTGGGGGGGAAGGGGCGTAAACCCCGACAAAGGTATACGGGCGGCCCCCCACTGTCCCAGACACCCTAAGGTAACGTCCATCCAGAGCTGACTCCTGGGACTCAAGGTGAAAGTGTAAGGTACCTCGCATCAAGACGGAGACGCCAGTCTTGCGGGTACCTCCGGCCGCATGGAAGTGAGTAGAGAACCCATCGCTCCAATGGGTCGGGACCCTTCCCCGGGCGAAGTGGGTCTCCTGGAGGATGACGACGTCCGCCCGCAACCTCTTATAGTACCATGTCGCCGTCCGCCTCTTCTGTGGAGACAAAAGACCCTTAGTGTTGTGCGATATCACTTTGAGGTGAACCCGCGAGCCAGCCCCGCACCCTGCCATCGCAGCGCAAAGCGGGAATGGTGTCTATCCCGCGAGAGGGGGTGGCGAGGGGGATGAGCCCCTGGGGAAGGACGGGAGGAGAGGGAGTAGGGAGTGAGGAAGAGTAATAATAGGGAAGAGGGAATGGAGGGGAGGAGAGAGGTAGGGATGAGGCCCCAAAGGTGGAGAGGGAGGAAGGAGGGAAAAGGGGATGTGCGGGAGAGGAGGAAAGAAAAGAGGAAGAAGAGAAGAAGAAGAAGAAGGAAGAGAGAAGAGAAAGAAAAAAAAAAGGGTGAAGGACGATCACTTGTCGTGTGGTGGTTTGTACCTACCACTGGGGAGTCCAAGGGGGATGTACAAGTCAGGCAAGATGCGACTGCCGGCCCAGAGCACCCTTCTAGCTCGTTTAAAGAACCCGTCATCCACAGCAACAAAAAACTTGCAACAAACATACTAAAACTCAACTGGTTTACACAATACCCGCCCGCCACCCCCAGCACACCGACCCGCAACCCTCCCCCCATTGCTGGATAAGAAGTATAAGGTCCACCGCACCAGTGGAAAACAGTCAGCACTCAGGGCGTTCTCCCCCCCCCACCGAGGCCCACCCCCCCACTCCCGCATAACTGGGAAAAAGAGAAAGGTGAAAAGCGGGGGGAATCCAGGGGGCACCACGGGGGCCGTGGTTGAACCGGCGGTCATGTCCTGGAAGCCTCCTCAGCGGGGGGGTAACAACGTCCATCTGAAGGCCGGTGCCTCTATAAGGGACCCCGAGGTCCCCTCGCCGGGACCACGAACCATCACAGAACGAGCAAAAGGGGGTGAGCGGCAAAGGAGATCTCATCCCGGCTAGTGTAAAAATGCAGGGAGGTCAGCGTCGGTCAGCAGGGAGGGTCAGCACGATCAGCACGGGAAAGTCAAGGGCGGAGTGCGGTAGGCAGCGCCAGGTTCTTAACGCGGGGGCGTTCTCCTCCGACCCCGCCGCCCCGGTCCTCCGGGGGGGTCCAATCCTGCACCCCGCATATCCTGGTCACGCCAAACCAGGAAGTCCGGGGGGACAGGGATGCCCAGGGTCTCCAGGATGCCCGGGCCGTCGAGGGGGGTGCGCAGGGTAAGGAAGGCCCCATTGTGCGGGATCAGGAGGCGAAAAGGAAAGCCCCACCGGTATCTGATACTGTGCTGACACAGGAGATCCGTGAGGGGTTTCAAGGTCCGCCGCTTCTGGAGGGTCGAGGGCGCTAAGTCGTTATAAAAGTGAGGGGTGACCCCCCTCCATGGCAGGGGTTGTGTTTCTGACCGCTCGAAAGATCGCCTCCTTGGTCATATAGTAGTGGCAGCGGATCACGACATCCCTCGGAGGATCGGTCTCTGCAGGTCTGGGGCGCAAGGCCCGGTGGGCTCTGTCAAGAAGCAGCTCTTCCTCGGGGATCTCAGGCAGCAGCAGGCGAAAATAACGGTGGAGAAAATCCCTCAAGTCCACAATGGATTCTGGGATCTCCCGCAAGCGGAGATTGGACCGCCGGGACCGATTGTCCAGGTCCTCCACTGTGTCCTGCAGGGACTCGTACCTGTCTCGTAAGGCCGCAACCTCGGCCTGGGTAGCGTCCTGAGCTGCCTGCGCCTCTACTGCCCGCTGTTCCAAGGCCACCGTGCGTGCGCCCAGAGCTCCCAGGTCCGAGCGGAGGCCATCGATACCTGCTCGTAGATCGGTCTGCAGGTCATCCTTCACCGTAAGGAGGAGCTGGCGCAGGTCCTGTATGTCCCGCCGGCATAGGCGTCTCTACAGGGGGGCAAGGGGGGGGCAATTGCCCCCCCTAGGTTATTCCTTGCCCCCCCATGTGCCCCCCCACCAAAAATCAGCATCCAGCTTCACACACTTTTCAGACCACATTATCTCCGTTCCTGTGCATCGTATATGGACGATCTATATGTCATTGGAAAGGGCAGATTCTGGCCTTTCCAATGATACCCAACATGACCATATTCAGTGTAAAGTAACAGTCATAAAACGTTAAATAAAAACGTGCACTTAAACATAAACATTTTCACAGGGTTGAAATGGCTCAGCAGTGAAGTGGTTAATGTTCGGACTATACGTTACATTGTGTATTACATTAGTTTTTGCCTTGGTTTTAGTTGTATATTAAGGGTTAATTGGTAGGCTTCATCCCTCACAGTATACATTTTATTTTTTCCTTGATTAATGGCATTTTAGGGGTTAATGGGTTGGCTACATGCCTCACAGTGTATTCATGTCATGTTTTCCCTTGATCAATTGCATATTAGGGGTTAAAGGGTAGGCTAAATGCCACATTGTTTATTATGTTTATTGTATTTCCCTGGGTTTATGGCATTTTAGGGGTTATTATGAAAGTTAGAATCTAAAGGGTCTAATGATCTATAGGTCTTCTGCTTTTCGTCACATTTCGGGGAATTTATTTCGCTGAAAATAAGGTGAATTCCCTATTTAGCGAATGGTCACTGTAATTTGCTAAAAGTGGAGTCGCTGAAGCAGCAATCAGACATTCAGCGAAGACTGCCGAACTGCAGCAAATAAAATACTGAATTTAAGTATGTATCATTGCATCACATTACTCATTACATCACATTACTCTGGGGTTTTGGAACCTTATTTATATATTCTTATTTAGGGCACTATTACCTGGTGTGAGCTAACCCTTGCGTCGGCATGGTTTTGCTTTAGCGTCAGGTTAATTGAGTCTAGCACCACACCAACAGATTGTTTGCCTCTCGCTACAAATGGGAAAAATCACTTAGTGCGTTGCTATTAGCGATTTGTAGCGCGAGCTTACTGTACTTTCCGCTTCCTCTACTTAACATGGGGAGCGTTAGAGATCTATAGCGCTTTTGCAGCTAACAGATCACTTGGTGCCAGCGCTAATTTATTGAGGGGCGCTAATTGCAACATTTTACCTACTGCTCAACCCTGGTGCTAACTCCAAAAAGACAGAAAAAACAGGTCCTCGCCCAAAATTAATAGGCAATTAACAGGCAATTGAAAAGAATGCAGCACAGGTGTTCTCTTGGCCCCATACACCATAGTAATGGATCTGGTCAGCAATGTCACTGCTGTTGCAGAAGGCTTTATTATAAATGTATCCTTTATCCACATATATCCTTATTCTAATATATTGCCTAATTCTAAACATTTTATGCTGGGGGTTAATCATAGTATGGAAGCGGTTGATTATTAGGGTGTCTGTGTGGACCATGTTTAGAGGGACACATGAATAAGTCTTGCCCTGAAACATGTATTATTTATATGCTGCAGCAGGGAAATTTGTGTGGCTCACCCGGCCTTCCTTTTGGGTCTATTAAATGCAGTGTAATGATTCTACATGCTACTGGGTGACCTTTATCATGCAATTTACATCAGCCTTAATATATGTGTGCATCAAAACATGGATGATACGACCACCGTGGAGGATTTTAATAATGCAGGGGTGAGAGGTTATTCACCGGATGTGTTCATATTCAAGCTTGTGAGGGCGGGGAATAGGTATGGTCCGGCACTCTGCACTGGAAAAAAAACACTTCTATCCTGTACACAACCGCATTAGTTTCCCTAGTGTGCGCTAAAAGACCTTGTTCATGGACTACCGCGGACAAGGTGATCTGTTAGTAGGTTATCAGGCACTATGTTTTAGCGCTAAATTTTTCCTTTAGTGATGGTGTTTTAGCTCACACCAGGTGATAGGGCCCTTAGTTTTATTCAGTGGTATGATTAAGTGGTGAAAATTATTAGTGCCCCCCCAGTTTTGACTGCAGTATCTTATGTGCCCCCCCTAAATATTGTTCCTAGAGTCGCCACTGCCCGCCGGGTACAGGGTTCGTCCTGCGCATCCGAGACAAGAGGCGGCGCCGCCATCTTGGGAGTGGAGGCCGCAGACAAACTTAGCGGGGGGAAGCACCTGTCAATGTCGGCCTGTCCCGGGGTGCAAGTCGCCTTGGTCCTGGGCATATCCGGAACGTTCACCAGGAGTGTAGCTGGCTGTGATGTGCGGGGAATCGCTTAGAAAGCTATATCGGGGCTGTCAGGGTGCAGGAGCTCCGAACTATGCTGCCACCATCTTAGCCGTCCAGGCCACGCCCCATGTGTCGTGTATTTTTGAGTATTTATTGTCTCCCTGCGTACGACTCGGTCATCAGTAGGCGACTTAATACAGCAAGTGCAGATAGGATGCATATATAGTAAGTGTACATTGGAGGCGGATTGTTCTATAGTAAGTGTAAGTAGGAAGAGGTTGTGTAAATAGGAAGTGTATATAGAAAGTGTTATATAGGACAAGGAAAGGTATGTTTATAGTTTGTGCATAAATAATGAGGATCGCGTTGGTATTCCAGCCAAGCTGCAATCATCTCTTGCGGCATGACTGCTAGAGCTCCCTACTGTAAATTAATGCTTCCTGTATTTTGTATACTTTGGGCCCTACCACCTCCTTAATGATAGCGCTCACATACATGAGCTTTAGCTTAAATGAGGGTAACGCATGCCGCCCAGATCACGTCCTGAATGCTAACGGGTTAAAAAAACTTTAGCGCATCGGTGCTATCAATTTATACTGCGAGCTTACTGTACTCTGTGCTCCCTGTGTTAAGTATAGGATGCGCAAAGAGTAATTAGCGTTAGGACTAGTAAAGTGAGTCCTTAACGCTAATTACCGCACTGCTGCGGCAACGAAAATGTTAGCCACAGCTCTAAGCTGGTGCTAACTGATTCCGCTTCTGCGGAATCAGTTATCACCAGCTGAAACCCTCCCCCAAATGAAAAATCAGACACTCGTCTCTCATCCCACCTCACGAACGGTGGCCTGATCCATCGTTTCTGGCCATCGGGAGCAGAAATGAGACAGGGGACAAATAGTCCCCAGTCTCCCTGCACGAATCACTCCGCGAGAGCGAGATCATGCAGGTCACATGGCCCGGCAGCACAACCATCTATGAAGTGCTATGGACTCCAGGAAATGATACTCGTGGCAGCACATTAGAGCTGACGCAAGTATGCAGGAGGGTAGCACTTGTTACGGGGCAGGCTGCTGAATTCTGCACCTGCATCGTAATCTGGTATTAAAACAGGGACTCTATGGGGAAGCCTTCGGGCGCAGGTATTTCCCATTAACGTTTCCGTTTTAGGGCCGGTGACAGTGCCCTTTGTGTAGGAAACATTGATTTGTAGGCAACAGGAGTATAACAAACAATTTCATTCTTCTCACACTGAGCTGGTATTTAGAAAGAAATACTGACTCTGAGAAAATTTATGTGTTGCATTTGTCCATTAGCCTCTTAGTGCCTCTGTGTTTCAGTGTTTACTGTCACTGTCTTTTCTACAGTCTCTATGTGTGTTTGTTGGTATTTCTGCAAGTGTCTTTGTGTCTATCAGTGTCTATGCCAGTGTCTCTGTGTGCGCCATGTCTGTATAATTGTTTTTCGTCTGTGTGCATCTGTCAGTGTCTGTAGATGTCCTTCAGTGTATTTGTTTGCTTGTCAGTATTTTTGCTTGCGTTTCTTTGTGTGTCTGTGCCTCTGTATGTATCTCTCTGTGTGTGTATTCATCCATCAGCATCTTTGTGTGCATATTGGTCAATGTTATTGCCAGGCCTGCCATTGACTGTGCCTATGTCTTTGTATGTGTCTATCGATCTCTTCTGTGCTTGCGACTTTGGACTATATTACAAAGTTGGTGCTAACTTAACCAGAGCTGTTGTAAACTTAACAACTCCATAGACTACAATGGCTCTGGGAAGTTTACTACAGCTCTGGTTAAGTTAGTAACAACTATGAAATTGAGCACTTTGTGTCTGTCAGTGCCTTTTATTATATCAGTGTCAAATGTGTATATTATTTTGATCATACTTTTTACACTAATAGTTGTTTTAGTGCTTTTAGTGGATCGGAGCTGCGTGCGTATGCACAGAACCAATCCATTGGCTGTCTCTACGAGAAAAGTCACTATCGCAGACAGTCTCAGGGTAACGTCAGCACACCCTCTTATAAAATATTAATGTAGTTAAAGATTAGATTATTCTGTTGTATAATTGTTATATATCTATATAAAATCTCACTCAAGCTTCAGATTTATAATATAACTTAATTACACTAATAACCTTAAATACAGAGTATATTACTTTGATGTTACTAATCCTTTATGTTGCTGTCCTGGGTGTTCCAGGAGCAATGAAAAACAGAGTATCTCTGATGCAGAGAGTTAAATGGAGCATTAAGGGGTTAAGAGTGACGAATTTGCCACCCACCAAGTTGCACCACAAGGTGAATTTCACCGTGCAGTGCAATTTTGTGGCAATTCAACTATTCAGAAAGCTGGCAATTCACCAAATATTGGTGAATTGCCAACGAAATACAGTGTAATTCGCCATAGATCGCCGCAATTCAGCAGCAGTGAAATTGTCCCATAGAAAAGTAATGGTTAATCTATTCTGAGAACACCAAAATGTTGGCGAAATGCCCAGATTTTCGGTGCTTCAGTTCAACAGGTTTAAGGCCCGTGTCAGACGAACGCAGTGATCACGTCCGTGTTGCCGCACAGTTTATCGTCCGTCGTAGCATAGACTCATGATCAATAGAGACCACACACAAATTACGTGCGCACCGAACTGCACACGCACAACGCATGTGGCAAACGGACGCAAGTTAGACAAGAACGTAAAACCGCTAGGACGGACACGCAGAGTGTGCCACGTCTGCGTAGCGTTCTGTGTGCGTGATGAGGAGACGTCAGACGCAGCGCATTTGCGACGTCCAGCACCTTGACGCACAAAATACCTTTTCATATCCTTTTTCATATTTATTTTGTTTCCCATATTTCCCCTTTTTTCTGCGTCCGTCATACAAAACAGACCGTTTGATGTCTAGAGTATCTTCCGTCAGAACGTCTGTCCGTTGTGCACGCACGCAGAGTGCACTCAGAATGCGCTCGTCTGACATCAGCCTAAACAGGCGAATACCATAGGTTTCAATGGAAATAGAAATACAGTTTGTAGTATGTTTTTATTCAACCATTTATTCTTTTCATTTGCAGCAAAAAGCCTTTTTATTTATTTAGAATTGTTTAGGCATTTATCTGGATTTTTTCATCAAAATTTTTGATTCCGATTTTCTTTTTTTAATGGTATTTTTTTTATTATTATTCATAGTACCTTAAACACCTTTTCTTTTTCCTTTTGCCCTCAGTTTTGCAGAGCTCAGCGGCTGATCGGCTTATTCCATTGGCGTTCGGCGGCTGATCGGCTGCGTTCGGCAGCATTCAGTGGTTTGCGGCTGCGTTTGGCGGTCTGTTTGGATTGATAGCTGCATTCGGCGGTTTGTAGCTGCATTCGGCAGTCTGTTTCAGTGGTTGATCGGTGGAGTTCGGCAGATCCCTTCGTTCGAGAGAATGACTAATTAGGAATGAAAAAGGCTTAAGAATTATCTCTGTATTATGCAAGAGGGAAAGAAAGGAGGTTTCCTTATTATATGGGATCAGGCTTTGTTCTATGAGCTGAAGCATGGCTCTTTGTGATTGGGTACAATGGAGAAACAATGGAAGGGAGGATATAAAATGGCTGGGCAGGGGACATTGAGGTATTGCAATGATTTTTCATTTACTGGAGAGACAGGATGGCGGTGAGCTCCATTTTGCCACCACCATCATCATATGAAAACCAAGGACTGGATGAGTATTACTTGCTGTATCAATCTGTTATGCATACTCTATTATCATAAGTCTGCTACATATATATATATGTTTCTAGTTCCATTATTTTTTGGAGGAATAGGTGTGGGTTTACTATTGTATGTATTTGAAGGTTTATTTAGTGGATGCTTATTTATATTTGTTTCAATTTGCAAACCAATATTCCTTGTTCATTGGGTGTCCAGCTGCGTGATAGTAATTTCTAATGGGTTATTTTTCTGGGATAACTCTGACAGAATTCAGGGATTTTTTGTTTTGTATGTTATTAGGATTACCATTAATTTTGCTTTGGCTGTCTGTGGACTGTTGTGCCTTATTAGTTTATGTGCTCAGTATAGCACATGACTGACTGTCCAATTTGATTTTATCCATGTATGAAGCCAAAATCAAAATAAGCAACCCATATAAACACTCTACACAAACACAGGACAGTAGAAACACACTATACATAATGATATAAAACGTATAACCTCGGTATAACACACAAAGTCACGCTAATGCTGTAGCTATCATGCACCCTGAAATCACGAAATTCCTCTCTATAACACACTGAAATCACTAATGTAGTATACACTAAGAGAAATAAAAAAGAAATTAAATTAAAAAAATAATAAAAAAAATTAGAGGATATAATGTATGTATGTGTGTGTGTGTAGAGATATATATATATAAATATAGAAAGACCTGGATACCCCGCACTCCAAGTGTGGATATAAATAGGTGCTCCGGTGCTGGAATCAAGCCGATGCATAAGTAAAAAATCGAAGGAGAGAGACCGCACCACGGAGTCTAAGTAATCACAGTTTAATGGATAAACGAATATTTGCTTCAACGTTTCAGTCCGACATGGACTTTCTTCAGGAATATCAACACAACAATAAAGGCATGCATTTTATAACCCCGTAAAGACATACACACCTGTGAACTCTGTTGGAAACGCCGCCCTGTGTACGCCGCCGAAGACCGGAAGTCCTGTGCCCGGCGGCCAGACGCCGCAACCATGGCAACAAGACGCCGGCCCCAGACGCGGACACAGCTCAACGTAAGACCAGCGCGATATAAAGAAAACAAACAAAACACCAATATAAAGTGGCTCAGTAACAAACACGTAAAAGAAAGAATAAAACTGTAAACGCATACAGCAGATATATAAAAAAACGAAATAACAAAAAGAACAAACAATAATAATAATCAAGCGGCTAAGAGATCAATGCACATGAAAAACCAAATCACGTGATCAACACGTACTTTTGTAATGATATATAAGGACCACCTATATAACTAAACATAATATAATGATAAAGACCAAAGAGGACTAGACTGCATGCATTGGTAACCCGCAGCAAGATCTCAGCTTACCCTGAATATAGACAATCTACTTACAATAGATGTTACTGTATAAATGTAATAAATAATGTTTCACTATAATAAACAAATGAGGTCACTTGGATCCCCAAGGAAAACTCGCTGTTATAAACTAGATGCACCAAAATACGACGGAAATAGAACAACGGAAGATTCCTACCTGGCTGGAAGAAAAGAACCAAAAGAGTTGCACTCATTTAGTCCTTTGGGGGACAAAGTATCGAGCGTAAATATCCAAAAAGCCTCTCTACGCAAAAGTGCTCCTGCCCTATCCCCCCCGCGTGGGAACGCTGGAACATGGTCAATAAGTCTCACTCTCATGGTGGATAATGCATGGCCATACTCTTTGAAGTGTCTCGCCACTGGCTGTGGACTTTCCCTACCACTCAATGCTGCCCTTATGGAGGAACGATGGTTAGCCATACGGGTCCGTAGGTCCGTAATAGTCTTCCCTACATAGGCCAATCCACACGGACACGTTAATAAATAAACTATAAATGTAGTAGTACATGTAAGATGATGCCTAATCCTAAATATACGTCCTGTATGTGGATGCTGAAAAGACCTGCATGGATTAAGAAAATTGCACGTGGTGCAGCCCAGACAGCGATAGCATCCTGGGTTAACCCCTAGTGTGCCTAGATTCCGTGTATATTGATCAGTGTGAACCAGCAGATCTCTCAGATTTTTGTTCCGTTTATAACACATCATAGGTGGCTGCCGAAACTTGTCGTCCAAACTAGCATCACCCTGCAGCATACGCCAATTACGACGTATGCAGCAGTTAATGCGCCTTGACTGTGTGGTATATTTTTGTGGGAACAAGAATCTGAGAGATTGGGTTTCCTTACGTGCCGGTTCACTCATCTCATATTTGTCCTGTGCTTTAACCAAAGCTGCATCAAGTATCAAATCAGAGTAACCCCGTTCAAGAAAGCGGAGTCGCATGTGATCTATCTGTGTCTCTCGTATCACTGCGTTGGAATTACTCCGAAGCACTCTTAAAAATTGAGATATAGGTAAAGACTCCTTTAGTTTAGCTGGATGAAAACTTCGATTATGCAGAATAGTATTGCGGTCTGTGGGTTTGCGGAACAGCGAGAAAGCTATGCTATCCCCTGTTCTAAAGATGTTAAGATCTAAAAATTCAACCCTCTGGGAATCACAATGGTATGTAAGACGTACTGTAGAAGACAAATCATTCAAGAGTGCCATTTTGTGTTCCAATTGTGCTCTATCCCCGTCCCAAATGATAAAGATATCGTCGATGAACCTATGGTAGGCCCTTAACCCATCAGAAAAAAGCGGTACAATATGTTTAGTCTCATACAGAAACATAAAGGCGTTGGCATACATAGGTGCCATAGGGGCACCCATTGATGTCCCCCTGCACTGACGATAGAATTTGTTCTCAAAACGAAAGTAGTTGAGACGTAAGGACAACCGAAGCAACTCAATGACAAAATCAACATCCCATTCAACCACAGCCGAGGTGTTCTCCAACACCCATCTAGCAGCCTCGACACCATCATCATGAGGGATGATGGTGTAGAGGCTGCGGACATCAATGGTGACAAACAAAGTATGTTCGGACAGAGAGATAGACTCAATTTTCTCAATCAGGTCAGAAGAATCCCGGAGACAATATGGCAACTGCATGACAGGCACTTTTTTTTAATTTTAGATAAACATAAAATTAAAATAAAAACTTGCTATAGCACGCCCAAATCACACACTAGAAACACACAGAAACCTAGCCATAGCACACGCAGATCCCACAAGCACTTAGCTATGGCACACGGAGGCAACCACACATAGGAACTTGATATAACAGACTGAATCACTGGACATTAGTCACTATAACTCTATAGTTGTATTCTCAAGCAGCTTCACATGCTGGTCTTTTATGTGGGTTATGATTTACAGGGTTATTCAAAGAGCTGTGTGTTTTTAAATAATGTTGGAGTAACCCCCAAGGGCTAAGCAAAAAGTTGAATAAATTAATACTGTATTTAAGTTCACTATTCTAATTGTTGCAATTTTAAAGTGACAAAGCAGCAATGTACAATCTTTTGTTTTGAGCACTTGCTACAGTTGGGTAAATAATTATTTAGAACGGTAACTTTGTCTTTATTGAGGGAGAGGAGAGACTTATTTCAGGAATAGAGGAAACATGAGCAGTAACTCACTCATATTTCACACTTGTACCATCATCATAATAAAGCCTGCGAGTGGATAAGTATTAAGTGTATTTATTCGGGGAATTTGAAGCTATGTTGATAATATACTATATGTGTGTGTGTGTAATCTATGGGTTAAATACGCGCTAATTTATCCGTTCTAGTGATTTGCATTGTTAGCTAGAATATGCTCGTTGATATTTGCTTCACTTTGTAATACTTGATCAAACCTTATTAGTTGTATAGTCTGTATGATCTTTTAAACATAGGTAGTCAGTGACTGCATGGCTGGCAGCCATCTTAAACCTCAAAAAGTCACATGTGCTTCTGCCAATGAGGAAGGGCTGCAGCAGTAACTGTACAATCTGTTTAAGCTTACATTTGCGCAACTAAATTAATCCAGATTGTTTCTGCCAGATTTATGAAGATACAACAATTACTAACTAAATATACATTTAAATGTGTCTGTTACAATTTCAGAAGAGGCTTATCAACTAAACAGTGATGCTGTATGTTAGCAAATGCTGTGTCATTGGGTTAGTTCGGTTGGTTTAACTTCGGGTCTATAGATTAATATACTAAGCAAGAATCAGTTTCATATGTGCAGATTTGTTCTATTGATAAGGGATTCCAGGGCTGAGGACTCATAAAATGGTGACAATGCAGCCACTTATGTACAGAACATCCTTGCTCTTTTTCAACTCAAAATGGAGATGGCGTTATTTACATTTCGCAAGGGGACACACACATACAGAGGGGGAAGGTGCACAAACAAACCAGTCGCTCTTAGAATCCAAACAATGGCTGAGATAACAGTGAGCTGCTGACCTTACTTGCTGGGGGGAGGGGAGGGGCTGATGGAAGCATGTGAAAACAAAAGGAATTCATTACTTACAGGGGGGTGTACACTATACAAAGACTGGATCGTAATACAGAGGTTACTCTATACAGAGGGAAGACAATACTCTACATGGTACTCTACACAGAGCAAGGGAATGTAAGGAAAATACATACAAATAAACATTGGGACGGCCGTTTCTTTGCAGAGGCAATAAGTAGGGAAGATGTTTCTGTTAGCTACCATTCATTCAATCAGGTGGTGATTTTGGTAAGGGTAGCTGGCGAGGGGACAGAGTTACCTATGCTTGATCTAGAGGCAGCCTTCAGGCCGTACCGCTGTGTCCAGGGGGTTTTCTTTTAATGGGGTGTAAATTTGATGGGTAATTTTACATCGATATCTGTTTACCAATTGGGGTGGCCAATATCCCGTGCTCCCTTTTTAAAGGCTTCCTACTTTTTGCATTGCTTAGTGGAGAAGAGATGGGGAGCGGCGAGGAGGCGTATAGTACATTACTTGGGCGATTTCATGGTAACGGGTTCCTAAGGGACTGGAGAGTGAGGTAGGATCGGGGGGGGGGTAACAAATAAGTTTAGACATTAAGATCAAATGGTCTAGTGTAATTTCAAATGGTGAGCAGGCAAATGGCCCAGGAGTAGATTCAATGGATGGGTGCAAGGCTTGGTGTCTCTGGAATTTTTTATTTAGCCAATCGTCGTGGCAATACCGCTGTGGGGGATAGAATTAAAAAAATAAATAAATATAAAAATAAAAAATAAAAAAAACATCCCTCCCCTCCGCCTTTTCTATTTTTGGGTCTGATCTTCAAGGTGTGGTGCAAGTGCTGAATAACACCATGTTACATGCATGTCTGCATCAACACAGCAGGTTATAGCCTATGTCAGGTAGACATAGAAACATAGAAAAATGTCGGCAGATAAAAACGCCCAATTACATGGATACTTTACCTGAATTTATCTTTTGTTTAGGATAGCCTTATGCCTATCCCATGCCTGATTAAAATCAATCACTGTTTTGGCCTCTACCACTTCAACTAGAAGACTGTTCCATGTATCCACCACCCTCTCAGTAAAATAATGCTTCCTGATGTTACTTTTATACCTCTGCCCCTCTAATCTAGGTATTTGGTGTTGATATGTTGTCTGCGTCATCACCGCAGGTTGGAGCCTATGTCAGGTATTTGGTGTTGATATGTTTGGAAAGCAATATTAATTTCACGGTAATCACATACCGGGGGTAAGGAAGGTGGTGGCGGATACATTGTCCAGTTTCAGGTGGGATGTGTTCCGATATTTGGCACCGGGAGGAGGAAGGAAAAAAATAAATAAATAAATAAATAAATAATAAAATAAATAAATAATAAAATAAATAAATAATAATAATAAAAATATTTAAATAAATATCCGGGGGAAGACTGCCCTCCATTTCTTTGCCAGATGGGGAGCAGTTAGAGGGCATCAATGATTTGGTGAGGAGATTGTTGTTGCAGAAGACATGGGCACCGTAGAGCAAGCAGTGAAAGGGTTGGATCGAGTTTTAAAGGGACAGAGGAGATGGGGCAGAAAGTTGTTTTCAAATAGCTACTGAAGTTCGGCGGTAAGTCAATAAAGGACAGCTTGGAACTATTTAGTGGTATTTCATACTTTGCTCGGTTAAAGGAAGAGGAGGACTGGGCTAAACAATTCGTGGTGAGGAAGATCTTGACAGCAGAGTACAAGTAGGAGATAAGATGGAGCTGATAACAATCTTTGTAGGGCAGCATTTGTTTTAGTTTTTCAGCTGCCCTAAGGATTGAGAAAACAATTGCTCTAGGTGCCCATGGTGGGGAAGTATGCCCAGTGGTATGTATGAGGGGATACTTGGAGGCGACTCCTTCAAACGGTCGCATGTTCTGGGGACACAAGAGTGGTACTAACTTGTCCGGGTATCAATTCAAATGGTTCCGCAGCAGGTCACGGAAATGGGAAGTATATAGGAGATATGTGAGGTCATTAAAGAAATGAAGGGAAACTTATGGGGAACAATTGTTTTGTTTAATAATAATAATTTGTTTCCTGTTTCTTTTGGTTTCTTTTCAGTTCGGGTACACTGTGTGTGGCTGTTACCGTTAATAGTTTACATTTTGGTTATTTGCAGGACACACAATGAGAGTGCGGATCCTGGGACACTCCTATGTGCACTGGATGGAGAGTCGTGCTGCTGGCACCAAGAGAGGAGCAACCCCGGGGTGCAGCGTAATTGAAGTAGGGATTAGATGGATAGGGAAGCAAGGTAGGGTTTGGGGCAGTTATTGGGAATAGCAAAGACATCCAGGAGAAAGAGGGGTAAGCCAGATATTATGGTACTACATTTAGGGGACAGCTAGAGAAGAGATAGGTATTGTGAGTGGTGAAATAGCGGCCTGGCACGTGGGGATGCAATGGTAGGGGGAGGGTCTGCAGGGTACGGGGTGAGTGTGGTTTCGTACGGCCAAGCTCAGGTGCCTTCCTGGTTTGCAGATCCTCTCGGCCTACTATTTGCGTTATAAAGAGACCCCTGAGCCGATGTGTGGTCATCCTGCTTAGCCACGTGGGGCCGCTATTTCTGGGCAATATGTGTGCATTGCATTTGCTGATCTTATTTGGCAATGGTTTTGGAGCACCCTGAAATAGGAGCAAGAAGTGAGGAGTTCATTGAAAGGAGTGATAAGGCTGGGAACACACTCTTCATTGAAGGCGCGATAAGGAGCCTTTGTGGGGTAAGAGAAAAGGTCACGTTTTTTTTATTGGTGGCAGTAAAAAGAGGGTCCTCGTTTTTGGTGGCGGTGAAATAGGCGGCCTGGCACGTGGAGGGCGATAGTGGGGGGAGGATCTGCAGGGTACGGGGTGAGTTGTGGTTTCATATGGCCAGGCTCAGGTGCCTTCCTGGTTTGCAGATCCTCTCGGCCTGCTATCTGCCATAAAATAAACTGAGCAGATGTGTGGTCAGCCTGCTTAGCCACGTGGGGCGCTATTTCGGGGCAATGCTTGTGGTGCATTGCAGTTGCCAGTGTTATCTGGCTGCCAGTGTTATCTGGTGAAGTGTATTTGGCATACGAGGAACGATAATAATAATTCTGCCTTAGAGGCAAAGAATTTGGCCTTAAGTAATAAAAGACGTGACCTTTTCAAAATGCCAATACTTTGTTGTGTTTTTATTTACGGGAAAGGGAGGGGGTGGGGGCAAGTAGGGGGGGCTGGGGGGGATTAGTAGAAGGTAACTTACATGGGGAAAAAGTGTAAGAAGAGGATAAGAGTATAATTCTTAGTTCGAGAGAATGACTAATTAGGAATGAAAAAGGCTTAAGAATTATCTCTGTATTATGCAAGAGGGAAAGAAAGGAGGTTTCCTTGTTATATGGGATCAGGCTTTGTTCTATGAGCTGAAGCATGGCTCTTTGTGATTGGGTACAATGGAGAAACAATGGAAGGGAGGATATAAAATGGCTGGGCAGGGGACATTGAGGTATTGCAATGATTTTTCATTTACTCCCACCCAACCCACCCTGTTTTGTTTTCTCTTTCATAGATGCTGTTCCGCTACAACGTCGGAAAGGTCACGCAGCAGAAGCACCATGGATAGGGGCAATGGAGTGGTGATTCCACCACTCATGCAAGACCGCCCGTGGTTTCCCATATGGAAATATGCCATGTTACATGAACCCGGTTCGTGGCTTATACGGCCATGTCTGGGGGATTGTCTAAATATGGACATGGTTAGTCTACCTATTCTATCACATTATATACACCATGTGACATGAAGTCAGCCTGAGGTTTTTGAACGGCCAGGGTTGGGGGATTGTTCTTTGATTAAAAGCATGGTTTAGAGCAATTATTATCGATCAGATAAGTATCCCACGAGGCTTGAAGCCAGTTGGTGGTTTTTTACGGCCGCAACTGCGTGGATTGCGCTTGCATTGGGTACTTTACCATGTGGCAGGAAGCCAGCTGGTGGTTTGGTCGGCCACAGCTGGGGGATGCGCTTAAGATGGACATGGTTTAGGTTAGGGAGGAGCGGTGAAATAGGCGGCCTGGCACGTGGAGGGCGATAGTGGGGGGAGGATCTGCAGGGTACGGGGTGAGTTGTGGTTTCATATGGCCAGGCTCAGGTGCCTTCCTGGTTTGCAGATCCTCTCGGCCTGCTATCTGCCATAAAATAAACTGAGCAGATGTGTGGTCAGCCTGCTTAGCCACGTGGGGCGCTATTTCGGGGCAATGCTTGTGGTGCATTGCAGTTGCCAGTGTTATCTGGCTGCCAGTGTTATCTGGTGAAGTGTATTTGGCATACGAGGATCGATAATAATAATTCTGCCTTAGAGGCAAAGAATTTGGCCTTAAGTAATAAAAGACGTGACCTTTTCAAAATGCCAATACTTTGTTGTGTTTTTATTTACGGGAAAGGGAGGGGGTGGGGCAAGTAGGGGGGGCTGGGGGGGGATTAGTAGAAGGTAACTTACATGGGGAAAAAGTGTAAGAAGAGGATAAGAGTATAATTCTTAAGCAGACTTCGGGGTCCCTGCAGTGAATGCTGAATTCAGGGTTGGCAAATTGAACTCGCCGGAGTGCAATGAACAAGAGAGCACCGATATTTCGGTGGTCTCCAAATAACCCCTTAAGTCTTCTCCTTAGATACTCAGTCTGTCCCATCATATTTGTTTTCCCCAGATGAAAAAAGGATATATATAAGGTTATTAAGGTTATTACTCCTGTGTTGAGAGCCAGCAGTGACATCAGAGGAAGGGGCGGCTCTAAGGGTAGTACCAGGAAGACAGCTCAGAGAGAGGATGCAAACTGGGTGTCTCCCCTGTTTTAACTACTGAAATAAACAGCTGTTGAACCGAGCTCGCTGTGTAATTTGGATCTCATGACATGTGTCAGAAGTTCTTACCTGCGCATCCATTTTGATCTGTGAAGATGTCTAAGTTCACTCCACTGGAGCCTTTTGATTTCTCTCAGCCTGCAGCATGGCCTACCTGGAGGCAGAGGTTTGCACGCTTCAGGATTGCTTCAAGCTGGATAAGGAGAGCGGTGAAGTACAGGTTAACTCTCTTTTATATGCTATGGGGAAAGATGTGGAGCCTGTGTACAATACGTTTACTTTCCGCGAGGGGGAAGAATTTGACTTTGAGCTAGTCATGGATTAACTCAGCGCCAATTTTGTGCCCAGGAGAAATGTGATTCATGAGAGAGCATGTGCCCACAAGCGAGCCCAGCGTGTGGGTGAATCAGTGGAATCATTTGTGCGCAGCCTGTATGAATTGGCGGAGTTCTGTGAATTTGGTGCTGCGAAAGAGGAGCAGATCAGAGACAGAATCGTCATAGGTATTGCAGACTCAGAAGTTTCGCTGAAGCTGCAGCTGGAGTCTGCGTTGACGCTGGATGAGGCTATACGGATAGCGCGCCAAAGTGACCTAGTAAAGAAGCAAAGTGCAGAGATGAGATCTGAAAGCATGGTGGAGGAGGTGCAGCAGTTCAGGAGAGCTGCAAGTGACAGACAGAGTGTGAACAGCAGACCGCAGGTGACAGACAGGGTCAGAAGCGGTGGGATGCTAAAGGCTCGTTGCACGTGCTGTAACCGTGCTCATGGAATGAAGATGTTATGCCCTGCTAAAGACAGGAGGTGCAGAAAATGTAACAGAGTCGGCCATTTTGAGGTGGTTTGCAAAGCAGAGTCTGTTAAAGAGATGCATCTGGACAGTGACCAGGAGGCTCAAGAGGTTTGAGAAGGTTTTGATAAACGTTCACAGTCCTGGAGGTCGCATCGATTTTGCCGGGAGATTTCTTGCTAGCAGTGAGAACAAAAAGGAAAAAATTTACCCTGTGAATGTATGTGATCAGAGGAAACTGCGTTAATAACCTATTGAGCCAGGATGCAGCCTGTAGCCTGGGTCTTGTTGCGCGAGTGCATGAGATCACGGAGGGCATGTTTGGAGAACTTGGGCTGCTGAATTGTGAGCCGGTCCGCGTAGTTAAAAGTGGATGCTATCCCGTACGGTATCGCTGCGCCTCGTAGGATTCCATTTCCACTTTTGCCCCGGGTTGAGGCCGAACCTTTGAGGATGAAGAGTATGGGTGTTATTGAGAAAGTCACTGAAGCTACTGACTGGTGTGCTCCTATTGTGCCTGTTGCTAAGAAGAACAGGAAAGGTCGTATTTGTGTGGACTTGAAACGCGTGAACGAGGCTGTAAAGAGGGAAAGATTTGTACTGCCGACATTGGAAGACATAGCTCTGAAGTTGTCAGGGGCTAAATTCTTTTCCACGCTTGATGCTTCCAGCGGTTTCTGGCAGATTCCCCTCGACCCGGAGAGCAGTATGCTGACTACTTTCATTACGACGGTAGGTCGATTTTGTTTCCGCAGACTCCCCTTCGGGATATCTTCCGCACCAGAGATCTTCCAAAGGGAAATGAGTTCCCTCCTGAGGGACCATGAGGGCATGGTGGTAGTTATGGACGACATCCTCGTGTACGGGTCCACTCTTGAAGAGCATAATCAGCGACTGCAGCGTGTACTGCAGACCGTAAGAGAGTCAGGATTGAAACTGAACAAAGATAAATGCCACTTTGGGAAAACAGAACTGTGCTACTTTGGCCATATTATCCACGGAGACGGTATTAAACCAGATGCTAGTAAAGTTCTCGCTATTGAGCAATTGAAAAGCCCTTCCGATGTTCATGAACTGAGACAAATACTGGGCCTTGTGAATTACGTGGGCAAGTTTCTGCCGGAACTGTCCTCAGTGTTGCATCCTGTTACAGAATTGTTGAAGAAGGACGTTGCTTGGACCTGGGGACCTCCACAGGCGGAGGCCTTTGCACTGGTCAAGTCCATGTTGGGGTCTGCCCCGGTGCTGGGGTTCTATGACCCTTCTAAAAAGACTGTGGTTAGCGCGGACGCTAGCAGTTATGGGCTAGGAGCAGCCCTTCTGCAACTGAATGACTACAAGTTGCAGCCCATTGCCTACTGCTCTCGTACATTAACTGCGGCAGAAACAAAATACGCTCAGATAGAAAAGGAGTGTCTGGCTGGAGTTTGGGCCTGTGAGCGCTTTCAACGATATCTGGTGGGCTTGGAAGGTTTTAGTCTGGAGACTGACCACAAGCCGCTGGTTCCATTGATAAACTCCTATGACATTGACAAGGCACCTCTGAGATGCCAGAGACTTCTGATGCGGCTGCTCAGATTCAATGTTCGGGCTGTGCACGTGCCGAGGAAACAACTGGTAGTGGCAGACGCACTCTCCAGGCTCCCGCTGGCTGCAGCTGAAGAGTCATCTACAGAATCAGACGTGAAGGTGTATGTGGATTCGATTTTGGCTTCTAAGTCCATCTCTTCAGGGAGATTTGAGCTGATAAAGAGAGAGACACATCTAGATACTGATCTCCAAGAGGTCATAAATTACATAAAGAACGGCTGGCCCGAGAGCCGGGCAGTATGGATGCCGTTGAGTGCTTTCCAGGCAGAGGGAGCGCACCTTACTGAACTGGACGGTTTGGTGCTGTTTCAAGACCGTTTTGTTATACCAGCCAGTATGCGGCGAGAGATGTTGAGTCGAATTCACGATGGCCACTTGGGAATTTCTAAATGTAGAGAGAGAGCTGCCTCTGCGGTGCGGTGGCCTGGAATCAGCACTGACATTGCAGAATATGTATCAAGATGTGCCTTTTGCCGTGAACGTCGGCCTACACAGAGGAGAGAGCCTCTAATTTCTACCACGCTGCCTGCGGGCCCCTGGCAGAAGATTGCAGCAGATTTATGTGAGCTCAACGGGAAAAAGTATCTGGTTGTTGTGGATTACTACTCAAGGTATTTTGAGATTGCACCGTTAGTTGAGGCGACCAGCGTGGCTGTCATCACACGCCTAAAGAGCATGTTTGCCAGGTGGGGGGTACCGGCTGAGCTGGTGAGCGACAATGGAATGCAGTTCGCTTCTATGGAGTTCAGGTCCTTCAGTGGGGACTACGATTTCCTTCATTCTACTTCCAGTCCACATTACCCACAGGCCAACGGGATGGCTGAGAGGGCGGTTCAGACTGCAAAGTTCATTTTGAGGCAACCAGATCCTTATTTGGCCCTCCTGGCTTATAGGGCGACTCCTATTCAGGCTACGGGATGTAGCCCTGCACAGTTGATGATGGGGAGACAGATTCGTACCACGCTGCCTTCGGTGGGTGCATTCCAGCCTTCCTCCCCTGTTCTGTCTGAGAGTGTTCGGAGGAGAGATGAAGAGGCGAAGCGGAACTACAGATACTAGTATGATAGGAGACACTCTGCGCGCCACCTGCCTGAACTGTACCCGAGACAGAGTGTCAGAGTCAAACTGGATGACGAAAATAGGTGGAAGACACCGGCTATAGATGTAGGGCGTGCTGGTGAGCCAAGGTCCTATGTGGTCCACACAGAGGCAGGGACTATTGCCCGCCGCAATAGACGGCACCTCCGGTGGTTCCTGAGGAGCTACGTGCCGAGAATTTGCAACCACAGCCGGTGGAATCTCCGGTTTTAAGAGGTACACCCGCTCTGCAACAGGATTCCGGCGAGAATACATCACTGCCTGACTTGGGGTCGCAACCACTTTCACAGGGATCTGGAGAGGGTCCTTGCAAAATGACTTCGAGTGGTAGAGTTGTGAAGCTTCCAGCGCGCTTCCGAGATTAGCGCTGTAGTTAGAACAGTGACTGGAAGAATGGGCAGAATAATCCCTTTGTCACTGTGGACTAGGGTAGTCTACCCCGATGTCCAAGATAGCATTGTACCTTTATCTGTATCTGTGTATGCTTCTGTTTATTTGTTTTATTGTCTGTTTAAGAAAAATTTATTGTTATTAAAAAGGGGGAGATGTGTTGAGAGCCAGCAGTGGCATCAGAGGAAGGGGCGGCTCTAAGGGTAGTACCAGGAAGACAGCTCAGAGAGAGGATGCAAACCGGGTGTCTCCCCTGTGTTAACTACTGAAATAAACACCTGTTGAACCCAGCTCGCTGTGTTATTTGGATCTCATGACAACTCCCTCTAGGAGAAAGAGAGGGGGTTAGATGTTTCCCAAGTGGGCTTGACCATAACCAGACTGACCAGCTTTTCTCTCACTAGAGTTTCAGTTCTGCCCTCGACGCAACTAGCCATTTTAGCCCTTATGTCTTTTGTTAACTGAGTAATCATGTAAAAGGCTATTCTATGGCCCATTTCCCTTTGGTATTATGTTAGGTACTAGTCAAATGATCAGAACAGGAGCCCTGGTTTTGTACTGATCTTTACAATCCAATTTCCATCAGACTGCTGTTCCTCCTTTCTTGTTCTCTGAATAGATTAACCATTGCTTCTCTATGGGGGATTTCACTGCCTTCGAACAGGCACTGTACTGGTTGGCAGTTAGCCAAAAATTTGGCTTAACCGCCTGCTCTCTGAATAGCCGAATGGCCTCGAAATGTCACTGTACAGGGAAATTCCCTGTTCGGTGACATTTCTGGACCAGATCGGCTCTCTCTGAATAACCCCTCTAGTCTTTGTAAAATTATTGGGAATCCAAAAATTTCACCTAAAAAACACAAAAAAAATCAATAAATAAAAAGACTTTTCGCTGCACATGAAAAGAATAAATGTTTGAATAAATATTTAATAAAAGTGGGGAATATTTTTTACATTGAAACCTATGGGATTCACCTGTTTAAACCTGTCGAACAAAACCACCAATCAGGGCACTTCACTGACATTTCGGTGCTGGTCCGTGTTCTCTGAATAGAAAATCTTTTTTTGCCCATAACCCCTTTACTACTGTAGTCATGTATACACAATCAGCAATAGCCGACACAGTAGCCTGAGATTGTGTTAACACGTTCTGGGGTTATACTGTATGATTGCAAATAAAATTTGTTTGTTCCTTGCAGGTAAAATCAATTCATTAAGAAAGTAATGACTTCCTGCAGCATATGAATTCTGCACACTCTGTGAAAGCACTTCTCGGTCATATAATTCAATATATTAGTTAAGGTGTTTTGCACATTAAAAAAAGGAAAATGAGGATAAGAAGCTTTAACACTCTTCCAAAGCGGGTATAATTTAATCACTATCTTTTGTTCCTCTATTTTCTATTGTTTAATATTAAATTAACATGATTTAAAGGGCATAAAGAACTTTGGTTTATTTTGACGGGATTTTTGCAGAGGAAGTGCCTGATGGAGGTGAATGCAGCTGTGGCAATGTGTATTTGTATTAAATTATCTTGCAGATAATAAAACCTCAAAAGGTAAACCTTCCATATGAAAAATGCATATTATTTCCATTATTTGCTGACAATGTTGAAAACAAATGCTGGTGAATGAGGTAATTGGTCATTTTAATTCCTTACCACCGGGTAAGGTTGTGCCCAGCGGGAAGGCGTTAATGACGGCAGAGCGATCTAGCACGCCCTGTTCTCCGGCTGCTGCGTAGACGGGCTCCTCCTCAGGTCTGCCTATGCAGCTGACAAGCAGCACGCGTCATTGGCTGCAGGGGGACGGCTTGAGTTCAGACCATCCCAGGGCAGCGAATGACGCGTGCCACGTGGCAACTGGTGGGTGGGCCTGATGCTGTCCTTAGACGCCAGTGGCCCAGTGGCAAAACGCACTGGGTGCGTTTCAGTGCAGGGTCAGACATGTGTGGTGGGAAATCTTTGGAGTGACTATAGGGAAAGCATATAAGGTCTTTAAATGCAATCTGAAATCAATTGAAGATTAACCTGGTATTTGTTCTTCCCCTTTTTTTTTGTCTGCATAATTACCACCACGCCTTAGATTTATCTGCAGGTTTTGCTGTGCCTGGAATTGGAGTATATAATATATGGTGATAGTACTTTAGAATCGGTGCACAGCATATCCATGTATGTATGTATAACTTTTGGTCATATTATTTTTAATGATCTCTCTTGGTATTTTGTTGATGTTAAGGTTCAAGTGTAATCATCATTTTATTCTTTGGTTAAACAATAAAGTTTGTCTTTTTTAAATGTTATTCCCTGCTAGTATACGGGTAATTGGGCAGGCTCACATATCTTTATATATCAATGACGTTTAGGGGTAGAACCCATCCCTGTTTTGGTAATGCACTGGAATTTGGGAATAAAGATTGGTTAGGTGAACTAGTTTCAGGTGTGACTTCTGTTGGTCAGCACAAGTAGTTGCAATCAACTTATCTCACAACAATTCTAGGATCAATATAACATTGCTGTTTACTATCAATTCAGATTTCTGGTTCTCTATAATATCTTGGTGTTGACAATCCTCTCTCCCGGCACTCTGACCTTAGATTTCTTCTGTTTCTATTCATCACTTTTTGGCAGGTGTTTGACATTCCTCATTTCGCTGAACCTTAATGGGAAGCTCCTTAGAATACAATGTGAAGCAGACATCCATATACTTCATCTCTCGCAGAAATGGACACGTCTCTTCACATGACATGAGTTCCACGATGAACTGAAGCTGTTCTAAGACGATTCTCTTTAAATGCTTTATCACGGTCTTATCATGAAAGTTATATATTTGATATTTCCATTATTTTGTCCATAAATGAACATAATCATTAACACACACACACCTCTTACTAAGGAAAATTAACAGAGATACAGATAATCAGGATAAATTAAATCGGCATATACAAATATTTATTACTTGAGATACAGCTTTATTTTTAAAGGAACTGAAGTGAAATAATGGACATATACTCCTCCAATCTAACAAACAAGTGACTACATCAGAAGCTCAACAAGAAATAAATCCGGGGCACTGGTGACCTTAACCACAACTTTTAAACCAAGCCTCACTTTCAATTAAAAGGAAGCTAATTTACAGCTGGTACTTCATCTAAGGTTCTCTTGAGAAGTCGTGTCAGAATTCCGGATATAAATCACACCCTATCTTCTTGGGATAAAAAAGAAAGAATCAATATTTTGCCGAAAGCATTGCAGCCCAGATGAGTAAATAATACTTGTATTTGAGCAGAATAAGGCTAGGAAATCCCCATATCCTCACAAAATATGTTTATCTGGAAGCAGCAAATAAAATATCCTGGGCTAGAATTCAAGTTTGGTGTAAACCTCCAGGAGCCGTTAAAGTCTAATGAGTTGGTACGTATACACCAGCTCTGGTGAGGTTTACACCTGACTAGGAATCTATCCCTCTGTAACAAAAACACAATTATTTTTTCTATTTGAAATATGCCAAGAAATCAATTGACATTATTATGCATCACTTCTAGAAGTTTAAGGTGTATATTAAAGGGACACCCTAAAATGAAAAAGGATGTGTAGAATTCTCCCTTCCCCCTCTCTCCTATATGGTTTGGGTAGAAATGCTGGTTGAAGTGGATGACGCTCCTCTGCCCAGTGGCATCACAAGGGGTGTGCGGTCCGCACCCAGGTGACACCAGAGGGATGCCTTCAAGGGTGTGACACCACGAGCTGAAATGCGTCCCCTCCCTTGGCTCGGATGTGGATCATAATGATCCGCCGATGAGCGTTGCAAGGTCGCGAGACTCAGACCCCGCTTCCTCCCGATTCACGGCATCACGTGCACTCTGCGGCGCTGGGAGGAAGTGATCATATACAGTGTTATTCAGAGAGAAGTGAAAATCAGGAGAATGACTGGAGAAGTGAAAATTCTAGGTCAAAATAGCCAAACCAGAAAAATTCTCCCATTTATCTCACTTTTCAAATCGTCTATTTGGTCTAGAAGATTGTTCATTCTCCTGGCAATTCTCCTGGTTTTCACCTCTCTCTGAATAACCATTATGCACGTGCAGCCGCAGAGGAGAGCGAAGCACCGGGTGTGAAAATAACATGAGAAGGGGGTGAAAATAACATGAGAGGGGGAAATGGACTGAAAAGGGAGGGGGACATAAAAAGGAGAGACTCATTGCCTTTACTGTTAGAGGACTATTGCTGTGGATCCTGTCAGCGCTCATACCCACTGCCTTTACTGTGTGAGTTCTATTGCTGTGGTGCTCTGTGATATGCTCATCACAGTCCACATTACTGTGAGTTTAATTGCTGTGGAGATTGTTTTTTTCCTCTTCTGGTCCCAGAGGAAATTATGATTTTTTTTTCTGTACAGTGCACTTTCTCTTAATGTATAATGGGCGTTTAATATATTAATATTAATATATAATATATACGTATATTATTTGTCTAATCTATCATAGCAGTGACAGTGTTATTACATATTACTTACATTATTATGTATTTAATACACTCTTATTGTCATTACATTCAGTGTGTGTTTCTCTATGGGAGTTCTGATTTCTGAGCAACAGTAGTTAAAAAGAGTAGTAATATGGAGGGGGGGGTGACACCATGAGTTTCCGCACTGGGTGACACCAACCCTAGTGACGCCATTGCCTCTGCCTACATCAGAATGAAAAGGCAGTCAGGATTTCGAATATCCTGGCTGCCAGTCATCATGTCGGACACTTGGAACGTCAGCACGCCCTGGGTTCTGGTGTCACCTCTCAGATGGTTGGCAATAGGGGATGTCAAGAGAAAGGCAACCAAGGGGTCGATTCTGTGCAGCTCCAATCCATCGTTCTGAGCAGGTGCTACAGAGCTTGCGTACGTAAAGTATGCATTTTGTAAACTGTGCAGCATATATCTTTACATACACTGCTGCATATCTCAGAACTAAGGAATCACTCTGATGATGCTCCTGAGGACGCCAGTAGTTATGGCGAAACGGTCTTTTTTTTGATGTAGCCACACTATGGTAAAAGTTCTGCAGGGTAAGCAGAACTATGAGTGCTTTCAACATCACGCCCTTGCATTGGTCCTGAACTCAATGGGTGATGTTGGGGCCTCTACATACTGCAATTTTGGAGACCATTTGGATTAGCTACATCTTTTTTTCTGTCTGCACTGTTCTATTACCACGGACGCATGAAGGCTCACATTCCTGCTTTTTAGTAACGAGACTTTCTTTTATCTAGTAAGAATTGGTACACTAGCTATATTGCGTTATATACTCACCATAGTGCCACTTTTCGTATTTATCCCCTTTTCTTGGCATTTTTTTGTATGTTTGTCATACGTTGCATGTTTTTTTTGTGGCTCTCAACCGGGTATAAATTTTTACCAGTTTTTTTAGTTAGTTTTGCTCAATAAAAGATACGTTTTATTGCTTTTTGTACTTTGGCCTGGTATCTTTTTGTTCAATATGTCATTATTTTGGGTTACTCCCACCTCTTGATACTGTGCTAAGCCAGCAGGATTTGGGACTGAGTTGCTCTTTTTGTTTGATATTGTACATACTACTGACACACACTGTGTGGAATACTGAGAAAAGCTGCAGGGACTTCTGGATTTGGAGCTGACAGGGACGAGCAGAGCACACCGCGGGAGAACAGGTAAGTATCTTCCCTTTTAATATAAAAATAGAAATAGAAATAATAATTGGGCAGATGTTATCAGCAGCATCTGCCCAATTATTTAAAACGAAGGGGGGGGTAGTTTTATCCCTTTAAATTATGAATACAGGACAAAAAAACATAACAATTAAATGACAAAGGATGGAAATAAACTAAAAGACGATGTACAGACAACCCTAATGCTAGGTTACAAGCTTAGTAATTGATTGCGCCTCTACCCTTTCTATGTCAAGATCACGTTTATAAATGATACCATAAAACGCACGTTTCATTCCATTCAGTGAAGCCTAAAATAGCTTTACAGCGCCATGATGTAAATGACACTTATTAATTATGAACATGCAAATAAAAAAGACTGCATGAATCTCGCGATGTCAACAGCGTGACAGGAATTATTATTATAAATATAAAATATGTAAATGTTTAGAAAGACAGTACTATTAATTTTATAGTGCCGAGACAGATGAAAAAAACTACGAGAATAAAGAACAATTAAAGGAAATTAAATATTGTGCTTTTTTAAGTGGAGAACAAATTCAATTACTCTTGATACCGCGCCTACTTATCTCTTTATTTCAGAGGGAAATATATGACAATAAACAATATACTACCCCAGGGCTCAAAATTTCAAGTCCCAAGCTACTAGCCAGGCCTTAAGAGTTACTCGCCACTAGTTGCCCCACCTAACCCCTTATCCTGCCCTGCCTCTGCATTCCCACTCGCCCTCATGTAATTTCCACTCGCCAAATGCGAGCAGGCGAGTGGAAATTTTGAGGCCTGTACTACCCTATATATAAAACTAAAAACAAATCCCCAAAGTAGACATGACAATTTTCCTTAACCCCTTCCCTACCAAGCTCTTTTTTTTCTTTTTTACAAAAAATACCATTAGAACGTAAAAATGTCTGTATGTGACTTAATGCGTGTATATGGAAATTACAGTAACACATTGTATCTGTACTGCACAGGAAGTTTCAGTAATTATACCCCTGAATCATATCCCTGTACTGCAGTGGGTGGTCCCAGAGCCCTCCCTGTATTCTGTCTTCTTCCTGGCTATTGTAATGTTGCAGAAAGCTTGTTGAACTTTGTTACAGTGACACTCAGTAACGTCTGCTCCTTGTAGCTTCTGCACAATAATACAGGGTGGCAGGGGTGAGAATTTTCAGAATTTTATTTTTCCCCCAGGGACACCATAATCTTGCATTATAAATGAACGGAAAAGGGGTTTTATGGTATTTATTGCGCTAGAATACAAAAGAAAACCTCATATTCATAAGGGTGCCGTTTCCAGTAGCAGGTAACAAGTACATCATTGTTTCAAATCTTGAATTCTTAAAAAAATGTATATTCTTGAAACTACTGTTTTAGTATTTGCCAGTCTGTTTCCGATGAACATACTAGTAAAGTAAGCACTAGCGGATCCAGAGAGGGGGCACAGGGGGCAGACCCCCCCCGAGCTGCAATCCTATTGTAAGAGAGAGAGGGTACTTTAGGATACTTGACCCCCTTTTTTTTTTTTTTTTCCGATTTTGGTTAAAACCGCATATTTCCTCAGAAAAGGCAGTAACGGGTTCTCCATTTCTAAGGTTTATTTTATAAAGGGTATCCTACCAAATATAAAACCACAAAGGTTTGGATGATAACATGTGGGAAAATAGATTTACATGGTGAAAATGATTGTAATCTGGAAAGATAATTACATTTTTTTGTCATATTTTGACATGGCATTCTGATGGGACATTATATATACAATGATATATTTTGAAAAACAAAAAAATATACAATTTGTCTGGGTCATTCAATAAAGCATGAATTCAAATATGGTTTAAATGTCATGAGCAAATAAAATAGCCAAAATTCACTCAGTCCATGGATCGTGCAAAGTATGTCCAAGCCTGTGTATGTGTATAGAAACATAGAAACATAGAAAAATGTCGGCAGATAAGAACCTTTCGGCCCATCTAGTCTGCCCAATTACATGGATACTTTACCTGGATTTATCTTTTGTTTAGGATAGCCTTATGCCTATCCCATGCTTGCTTAAATTCAATTACTGTTTTGGCCTCTACCACTTCTACTGGAAGACTGTTCCATGTATCCACCACCCTCTCAGTAAAATAATGCTTCCTGATGTTACTTTTAAACCTTTGCCCCTCTAATCTAAGACTATGTCCTCTTGTTTTGCTATTTTGTTTCCTTTTAAATATACTCCCTTCCTCTACCTTGTGGATTCCCTTTACGTATTTAAATGTTTCTATCATATCTCCTCTGTCTCGTCTTTTTTCCAAGCTGTACATGTTAAGATCATTAAGCCTTTCCTGGTAACTTTTCTCCTTCAACCCGTACACCATTTTAGTAGCCCTTCTCTGAACTCTCTCTAAGAGGTCTATATCCTTCTGGAGATACGGTCTCCAGTACTGCACACAGTACTCCAAGTGAGGTCTCACTTGGTCTCAAGTATGTCCAAGCCTGTGTATGTGTATACCTATGTATGTGTAATATCTGGTGTATATATATATTGGTGTGTATATAGTTATGTATATGTCTTTGTCTTTCTGGTTGTGTCTGGGTGTTTATTCACAGCTTTGTATGAGTGTGTACCTGGTTGCATATTTCCCAAATGCCCCTGGTTTTGAAAGACAGTCACTATTTTGGGCCCAAATTCCCGTCCCTCTTTTTTTCTAATGTCCCTCCATCTTCAAGCTCCTCTGTATATTCAGGGTGTGCGGGTGTATAAGAGAGCTGCAAAGCAATAAACCTCCCAGCAATGTGTCTCGAAACTAAAATAAATATTTTTTAGAAAGTTACATAATGGCCCAGCTTCAGCTGGGAATGGTCTTCTGTGATAATGGCAGCAACGTTCTCTCCGCCCTACGCAATGGTAAATTGACGCATGTACCATGCCTAGCACACGTCCTAAATCTAGTGGTACAGCGTTTCCTAACCAGGTACCCAGGGCTGACAGAGCTTCTCAGCCAGGCCAGAAAAGTCTGCAGCCACTTCAGATGGTCATTCCCAGCAAGTGTTCGCCTGGCAGAAATTCAAAGAGAATTCCACCTTCCCACAAACCATCTGATCTGTGACATGCCCACCAGGTGGAACTCAACATTGGCAATGCTGCAGTGTCTGCACAAGCAGCAGAGGGCCATCAATGAGTACCTGTGTGAGTATGGCACAAGGACAGGTTCAGGTCAACTTGTTTTTTTTCCCCCCGCAGTGGCTGATGATCAAGGATGCATGCATATCACCATTTGAGGAGGCAACGAGGATGGTGAGCAGGGACAGTGCATGCATCAGTGACACAATTCCTTTAGTGTTCCTGCTGGAGCGCAATCTGCGGGGAATTATAGATGTGGCGCTAGAGGCAGAGCAGCGAGAGGAAGAGGAGGCCTTCCCTAGCTCTCAAGGCCCCAGTCTTTCCTGCGGGACAGCATTCCTGCGGGTCCTCAGATCAGACAGGAGGAGGATGAGGAGGAGGAGGAATATTTAAGTAGTGGGGGCATTGAAGGTGGGGATTCCTCAAGAGAGGGTTTTGTGTGCCCAGAAACCCAAGGACTAGTACGTGGCTGGGAGGAGGGAGTGCACGATGGGGTCATCGTCATTGACCAGGAAGACTCGGAAGCTAATGCCACCTCCAACCTACGCTGCATGGGCTCCCTTATCCTGCAAAGCCTGCTAAAGCACCCCAGGATTCGTGCTATCAAGGAAAGGGATCATTACTGGTTGGCAAGCCTTCTTGATCCACGATACTAGGGTAAAGTATCAGAGCTCATCCTGCCCGCACAGAGGGAGGACAGGATGAAACAACTTGAGGACGCTCTAAAGCGACACTTGTGTAACATCTTTCCAGGCACTGGTAGGTTACCAAGTGATGACACGGGTGCTTCTGAGGCTTCGGATGATCAGAGGAAGAGCGGTGAAGGCCTGGGCCGCTTGACTGATGCCTTTTTAATTTTTTTTGTCCACGACGCCCAAGGACGTCAAATGTAGGCACCCATTGCCAGCGTCTTCACCGTATGGTGCAGGACTACCTGGGGCAAGGGAAGACCTGGAAACCTTTACAGCAGATGATCCACTGGCTTACTGGGTGTTGAGATTGAATCACTGGCCAGAACTTGGCCAAAATGCTATGGAGCTACTAGGTTGCCCTTCATCCAGCATGCTTTCTGAAAGGACGTTCAGTGCCGCTGGAGGTTTTGTCACAGACAAAAGAGTGCGTCTGTCCACCGACTCTGTAGACCGGCTGACATTTATAAAAATGAATCAGTCCTGGATCAGCAGCTATCAATCCCCTGATGCTGATGTAACTGAATATATCGGGGATCTCTTCTGCATTCCCAAAACCTCCACCACTGCACTCTTCCACAATACCACAAAGGGGTTACGGTGTGAAGGCACTTGCTGCCACCAAAGGTAAAATATTTGGGTGCACTGCCACTGACGCCTATACCAGATTCATATCATTTTATTATTGGACCACAGGGTCCACCACTCCACTCTTCCACAATACCACAGAGGGGTTACAGTGTGAAGGCACTTTCTGCCACCAAAGGCAAAATATTTGGGTGCACTGACGCCTGTACCAGATTCATATCATTTTAATATTTGATCGCAGGGTCCAACCCTGCACTCTTCCATAATACCACAGAGGGGTTACTTATGGTGTGAAGGCACTTGCTGCCACCAAAGGCACAATATTTGTGTGCACTGCCACTGACGCCTATATTACCAGATTCATATCATTTTAATATTGGACCACAGGGTCCAACCCTGCACTCTTCCACAATACCACAGAGGGGTTACGGTGTGACGGCACTGTTGCCGACACTAAAAGGCCCAATTTTAAAGCACCTATTGTTACTTTCATCCAAAGCCTGCATAAGTTTCACCATAATTTAGCCAAAAAATCACTAAACTTGTTCTGTGTGTCCTAAAATGTCTTCTCTTTTCATACAGACTGCCGCCCCAAGCAGTTGTTGATGAATAGATTAAAGGAAAACCATTTACCGTAATTTAAAATGTAATTTTTTTGTTTTTAAATGTTTCTATAGATCCTACAAATCCGCCACTTCACAGGCAGGTTATGGGGACCTCCTAGGCACAATATTTGAAGGACTTTTTCATTTTTATTCTTAACCCTTATTTCATGGAAAACTCACTGTTCCTTTAAAAACGTTATTTTTTTTAACTTTTTGTCCTTGTTTCCTGTCCCCCAGGGCACTACCCGGACCCCCATACACCTTATATGGCAAATATCTAGCATATATGCCCTCTTGGAGTGCACTCTAAAAATCGAATGTTCGGGTCCCATTGACTTACATTAAGTTCGGATCGTGTTCGAGTTCGAACTCGAACTTTTAAAATTGTTCGAGTTTGAAGTTGAACCGAACACGGGGGTGTTCAGCTCAACCCTAGTCACTGCCAATCGAACACCAGCTCTTAGCCAAAATTGGTAGAATACCCCTCCTGAATCTTGTGTCTGGATCCACCCCTGAAAGTAAGGCAATTGGGATCAGTTTCATATACAATGTTTTAGGAGGTAAATTAGTCAAGGGATTATTTTGTCGTACACAAGAGGACAGTTTCTTAACTCATTTTGTGATTTTGAAAGTAAGTGGTAGTCATGAGAGTTTATTTATGAATTTTGTAGCAATGGGGTGAATACTAAAGTATGCAATTGATTTATTGTATTTTTTCTCTTTTTATTCTTTGCTTTACAATAATATTTTAAATAAAAGGTGTTTAGTATGTAGTTTAAATCATTACAACTAAATATTTTGTAATGTAGTTCAATACTACTCAACAGCTATAAACCCAATAAATAATTTTTATTTATTTATTGATAAAGTATTTTACCAGGGAGGATACATTGCGATTTCTCTTGTTTTCAAGTATGTCCTGGGTTCAAGAACATTGAAATGTTACAGTAGGTACAGAAATTCAAAGCAATAATATGCAAGATATTAAAAACACAAATATACAGATTAACAGAAAAAAATATGTAAGAGATATACTCACTATGTTACATGTTTTTTTTTTTTTTGTGAAAGGATTTTACCAGGAAGGACACATTGAGATTTCTCTCGTTTTCAGGTATGTCCTGGGTGGCGAGTATGTACCGTTGGGTGTCTTGCCAGGGGCACTTGCTGGGGAGGTTGCTCGCTGGGATCGAGCCCATGGCTCCACAGGCTCTCTCCATGCAGAGTGGTGACATTACCTCTACTCCACCCTACAGGTGCATTCAGTATAGAGGTGTATTAAGAGAGATCTCTTAAGTGACTTTAGACTGGGGAAAGATTTGATGGCGTCTGGGAAGTTATTCCATAATTGCGGGGCTCTGTAGGAAAGTGAGGATCAAGATGCTTTCTTTTTGTATTGTGGTATTGCAAGTAAGGTGCAGGTCCTGGATCGGAGGTTATAGGATGAGGGAACTGCTGGGGGAAGCAGTCTATTCAGGTTGGGTGGTAGCTCTTAAACACCAGGTTGGAAAGGTGAAGGGTGCGTCTAGATTCCAGCGACGGCCAGTTCAGCTCTTTTAATATGTCACAATGGTGAGTCGTGTAGTTACATTATAGCACAAAGCGGCAAAATGAGTTATACAATGTAGTAAGTTTATGAAGGTGCATTTGCGGGGCAGCTGCATACACTACATCTCCGTATTTAATAGCCGGCATAAGCATTTGTTGTACAATTTGCTGTCTTACCGCGGGGCTCAGGCAGGATTTGTTTCTGTACAGGGCACCTAGTTTGGGGTAAAGTTTAGATGAGAGTTTTTTCAATGTGGGGGCCAAAAGATAGATTTGGGTCTAATCACATTCCTAGATATTTGAGAGAAGTGACTGTGGTCAGCGTGCTGACTTTCATAGTATATGTACTAATATCCCATGTAATATTGAAGAACTGTTATCTATTCTTCTCCAAGAATATAGTAGCACTTATATTATAAATCACAGATAAAGAATGTACCACAGAAGAGAAATAGAATGTACTAAATTAATATTCCAACCTTCTTCTCTTAGCACAGGGTTACAGTATAAGAGGGCATTTGATTAGCAAATTACAATAATAAGAATGATTAAGACATCTTCATGTTTGAAATTTAAATCTGTCGTCCGACACTAGGTGATGCTATTGAATTGCTGTTGAATGCAGTTCAGAGAAATGAATAATAATTCCTTGGTGTTGAGTGGCAAACATGTGAAGTGAGAGACAAGTCTTAATTCATTGTTGCCGTCTTCTTTGTTTATATAAGAACATTCCTTTATCTTAATCAGACTGCTGACAGCCTGTTTACAGTTTAATTCACATGCACTGTAAAATATTCTGATGTGTTAGGCTTTTCGTTGATTGTAATTACTGCCATTTCTTCACCCCCTATATAAAAATGGAAACCACGGTTAATAATGTGTTGATTCCTTCCTGTCAACATAATTTATATTCTAACCCTCAATCCATAGTATTTTACTCTTGTAACTAGTGAAATATAATTATGCTGGCAAGGATTAAATTACTATATTTATAACATCCGAGACTAATCCATTTTCCATTGCATTTATCCCAGGTAATAAGCTGGCTTTACTCCCTGGTTGCAAAGAGGTTGATCCCAATTCTCTGCTTAGATGACTAATTTGGCTGGAAAGGTTACTTCTATTAATGATTACGTTTGGATTCCCAGAGATGATAATGATTAAGATGATGGATACCCTCAATCTACTGAAACATAATGATAACTGTAACAACATGATAATGAAGAATTTTGGGGGAAAAAAAGTTTAGAATGACATGATATACAGTGGCAAGAAAAAGTATGTGAACCCTTTGGGATTATGTGGAGTTTTGCATGAATTGGTCATAAAATGTGCTCTGATCTTCATCTAAGTCACAACAATTTGAAAAACACAGTCTGCTTAAAATAATACAGCACAAACATTATATGTTTTCATGTGTTTATTGAACATAACATGTAAACATTCACAGTGCAGGGTGGACAAAGTATGTGAACCCCTAGCCTAATGACTTCTCCAAGAGCTAATTGGAGCCAGGAGTGAGCCAACCTTGAGTCCAATCAGTGTGATATTATTGGATGTGTTGCTGAAAGCTGTCCTGCCCTTTAAAAACACACACCAGTTTTGGGTTTACTGGTTTCAAGAAGCACTGCCTGATGTGAACCATGCCTCACAGAAAAGAGCTCGCAGAAGACCTACGATCAAGAATTGTTGACTTGCATGAAGCTGGAAAGGGTTACAGAAGTATCTCCAAAAGCCTTGATGTTCATGTGTTCACAGTAAGACAGACTGTCTACAAATGGAGAAAGTTCAGCACTGTTGCTACTCTCACTATGCTTGGTCGTCCTGTAAAGATGACTGCAAGAGCACAGCGCAGAATGCTTAATGAGGTAAAGAAGAATCCTAGAGTGTCAGCTAAAGACTTACAGAAATGTCTGGCACATGCTAACATTTTTGTTGACACATCTACAATAAGGAAAACATTAAACAACAATGGAGTACATGGGAGGACATCACGGAGGAAGCCATTGCTGTCCAAAAAGAATATTGCAGCACATTTGAAGTTTGCAAAAGAGCACCTGGATGTTCCATAGCACTACTGGCAAAATATTCTGTGGACAGATGAAACCAAAATTGATTTGTTTGGAAAAAACACACAACACTATGTGTGGAGAAAAAAAGGCACAGCACACCAACATCAAAACCTCATCCCCACTGTAAAACATGGCGGAGGGAGCATCATGGTTTGGGGCTGCTTTGCTGCCTCAGGGCCTGGACGGATTGTTGTCATTAATGGAAAAATGAATTCCAGAGTTTATCAAGACATTTTGCAGGAAAACGTAAGACCATCTGTCCGCCAACTGAAGCTCCGCAGAGGATGGGTGATGCAACAGGACAAAGCATACAAGTAATTCAACAAAAGAATGGCTTCAACAAAACAAAATACGCCTTCTGGAGTGGCCCAGTCAGAGTCCTGACCTCAACCCGATTGAAATGCTGTGGCATGACCTTAAGAGAGCGATTCACACCAGACATCACAAGAATATTGCTACACTGAAACAGTTTTGTGAAGGGGAGTGGTCCAAAATTACTCCAGATCGTTGTGCAGGTCTGATCTGAAACTACAGGAAACATTTGGTTGAGGATATTGCTGCCAAAGGAGGGTCAACCAGTTATTAAGTCCAAAGGTTCATACTTTTTCCACCCTGCACTGTGAATGTTTACATGTTCTGTTCTATAAAAGCATGAAAACATATAATGTTTGTGGTGTTTTATTTTAAGCAGACTGTGTTTTTCAAATTGTTGTGACTTAGATGAAGATCAGAGCACATTTTATGACCAATTCTTGCAAAACTCCACGTAATCCCAAAGGGTTCACATACTTTTTCTTGCCACTGTATGTATTTTGTGGGTGTAAGGCCACATGTCTTGATCACTACATTATAGTGGAAGTTCTCATTACATAGTCTTAAAGTGTTACCCATAATGACCTGAGTGCCCTCAGCCCTGTACCCACTCTTCCTTTTGGGGGTCTTGGAGGGCTAAATCAGCTCTATGTGCGGGTTTAGCTTCACCCAGAAGCTGAGATCAGTGCTTATGGGTTGAGATTCTGGAAGCAGGACACTTCTTTAGACTCAAATCCCTACAATGGCTCTGAAAGTGTTCGCATTGGGAATCGTTGCCGTGGTTATTTTATTTATTGATATATAAAGGGCCATATTACATTCTAAACTTTAAAACACCTCACCCACCGCACTTCCTCTGCTGCTCCTCTCTGCAAATCCCTTCACTGGCTCCCCATCCACTGCAGAATTAAATTCAAAATCCTTACCCTGACCTACAAAGCTTTCACTAACTCAGCTCCCACTACCTGTCCTCACTAATCACCAAATACACTCCAGCCTGCACCCTAAGATCAAACAGTGACCTGCGCCTAGCTTCTCCCCACATCACCTCTTTCCATAATAGACTGCAGGATTTCTCACGTGCAGCCCCCATCCTCTGGAACGCACTCCCTCGTACTTCAGACTTTCCCCTAGTTTCCCGTCCTTCAAACGCTCCCTTAAGACATTCCTGTTTAGGGAAGCCTACCACCCGACACACCGTCGCAACCAGTCCATCATTCCCACCTTGCAGTCCATCACTCTCACCTTGCAGTCCACCACTCTCACCTTGCAGTCCACCACTCTCACCTTGCAGTCCTCTCCTCCTGTTTCCACCCCAACCCTTCTAGATTGTGAGTTCCCACGAGAATAGGGCCCCCGTTTCCTATTGTACCGGTTTATTTATTGTCATTCAATGTATTGTAACCCTGTCTATATTGTGGCCATGCTCTGGCCAATCCAACAATATCAAACATTAACCCCTAGCTCCCAAGGATCGGGAGATAGGGCGTTCATTGGAACCCCCCATCTCCACCATTGCTGGCAGCTAGGGGTTAACACCAGGACTGGCGTCATCGTGCTATGCACGATGACGCCAGTCGTCAGGGGGAGTTCCCGGAAGCTTGGCCGACATCCAAAAGGTCGGCCCGCCCCGGGAGAAGATCACGATCCGGCGCTTTTCGGCGCCGAATCGTGATCTGGCCCCCAAGGGGTTAATGCCAGGTTCCGTTTGGAAGGGCAGGCTGTGCCCTTCCAAACGGTGCCTGACATTAAGCTCAGGCCCCGGCGATCGGGAGGGAGAGAGGTCTGAAGGAACTCACCCCATCCCATTCAGGCGCCTCCTCCGCACTAGCGGGGGGTGCCTGAAATAGATGTCATCGCGCCGCCGCGATGACATCTATTGTGCCCGCGGCGGTCCCGTAGTGCCAGGCTGACATCAAGGATGTCAGCCCGCACCGGGGGGGCACAGCGATCGGCCGGAAACCGGCCGATCGCTGGCTGCAAAGGGAGGACGCGCTCAGCGTGTCCTCTGCAGCCAACCCTTCCGCGTCCTCCACAGCGAAGTGGTTAATACTGGAGAATTGACCACGAAATACAGTGCAGTTCACTGCAATTCGGTCGATCTTCGACTGCAGAAAAATTGTCCAATATAGAAGTAATGCTTAATCTATTCAGAGTACTTTGAACTGCACTGAAGTGTCAGGGAAATGCCCAGATTTTCAGTGATTCAGTTCAACAGGTTTAAACAGGCAAATCCCATAGAATTCATTGTAAAAAAATATTGTCGTTTTCAATGTTTTCTTATTCAACCACCTATTCTTTTCATTTTCAGCAGACAATCTTTTAATTTATTTATTTTTTGGAAATATTTTTGGATTTTGTTTTTTAGCCAAAATTTTTGATTCCCATTTTTTTTAACAAATATAGAAGGATACTGTGCTGCTGAGAGAAAAATGAAATAATACTTAACTTTTATTCATGCATAAAGCAAAAGACAACCAGGACGTCAATATTAAAAGTCTCATTAACCTTTGACAACAAGTTAGGTACCACAGTGAATACAAGGGATTACTCAATGTGTCTGGCATTAAAAGGAATATGGCCTGCTAAATGTCCATATATGCAAGCAGGTAACACTGCAGAAAGCTCCTGGGTACACACACACGTCTAACCTACTTAAGCTAATAGAGCAGAGAAGCGGGCCTTCTTGGGTCAGCAGTAATAGGAAAGAGACAGAAAGACTCCAAACTGGAGTATAATTGCAACATAAAGAGTATCTTCGTGTAGTAGGGTAGAGAAATTAGATCTGCAGTTAGCCAGCGCTGGGAGCGCTCCAAACCAGCATATGCAGAGCTGCAGCAAATAGGATGACAAAAAGGCTACCAGAGAACAGCAAAATAAAAAAGATTAAAGTTGCAAAAAGCTTCACTCCATTACTCTACGCATTTTGCCATGAAGATTGGCGTCATAAGGAGTATACAGAGAGTGACAAACAGACAAGCTGTGTATAGAAAAATAAGGTGTTTTTTTTGTGTTATTTTTATTAATGCAGCAATATTGTTCCCATTTCAATTATAATTTGAACAATGATGCTGCACTAATGATTTTTTTCTATGGGGTGAACCCTCTGTATTCACTCTGGTGAAGTCTTCTCTTGATTGTTGACTTTGACACACATACACCTACGTCCTGGAGAGTGTTCTTGATCTGGCCAACTGTTGTGAAGGGTGTTTTCTTCACCAGGGAAAGAATTCTTCATTCATCCACCACAGTTGTTTTCCGTGGTCTCCCGGATCTATTGGTGTTGCTGAGCTCACCGGTGCGTTCCTTATTTTTGAGAATGTTCCAAACAGTTGTTTTGGCCACGCCTAATGTTCTTGCTATCTCTCTGATGGGTTTGTTTTGTTTCTTCAGCCTAATGATGGCTTGCTTCACTGATAGTGAAGGCTCTTTGGATCTCATCTTGAGAGTTGACAGCAACAGATTCCAAATGCAAATAGCACACTTGAAATGAACTCTGGGCATTTTATCTGCACATTGTAATTGGGGTAATGAGGGAATACCACACACCTGGCCATGGAACAGCTGAGAAGCCAATTGTCCCATTACCTTTGGTCCCTTAACAAGTGGGAGGCACATCTGCAAACTGCTGTAAGTCCTACACCGTTCACCTGAGTTGGATGTACATACCCTCAAATTAAAGCCGACAGTCTGAAGTTAAAGCACATTGTGTTTGTTTCATTCCAACTTCATTGTGGTGGTGTATAGAGTCAAAGATGTTGGAATTGTGTCTATGTCCCAATATTTCTGGACCTGACTGTATAACATGTCTGGGTGGTATACTAAAACGTGGCTTCAAATCACGTTTAAACATGATGAGCAAAATCGATAAAAATGAGCTCAGCACACAGTTGTGAAATGGCTTAGCAGTGAAAGGGTTAAGAACAGTTCTTTTACCCAGTTCAGCGGCTCTATAAACAATAACAATATCGATATTTTGAAAGTGCAATGTGCTGCCACAATTAGGGATGATGCAACCGTGAGTCTTTAAGAAGAAAACGGGAAAAAAACCTAATTAGGTTGTAAAATATTTAATATTTTGTGCCTTTAGAGTTTTTTTCAATTTTTTTTGAAGCTATAGTTACTGATATCCCATGGAGCCAACCCTACACTCGCAATCTTATTCTTCATCTTCCCAACATGAATGCCATTCTCAGTACTAACCTCATACTGGATCAGTGGTTCCCAAACGCGGTTCTCAAGTACCCCTAAGGCCGGGTGCACAGTTGCACACTAGGCATTTTTTTTGTGCGCACTAGCGTGCATTAAAAACGACGCACCCATGCGTTAAAAATGACGGAAGACATGGTAGACGCCATACGATGCGTTAATTTTGACGCACGTCGTAAAAACTGAGTTGAATGAAGAAAAAAAAGCTGGGCTTTTGACATTTGACTTTCAGCACGCGGCCAACGTCGCGGCAATCCTAGCGCACAAGCCTTGGTGTTTCAATGATGGACGTCGTCAGCGTGCATTATGCGTAGCTCCCGTTATGCGTGTGTTCTTCTCTATCCGCGTAATTATATGCTGCGACGCACGCCGGTAAGTGCGTTTTAACGCGCGTTAGCGTGCACAAAAAAACACCTAGTGTGCACCCGGCCTAACAGGCTAGATTTTAAGGATCACCTTGGGGAAATGCAGACTGAATCCTACAATCAGTGAGCAGCAAATCATATCACCTGTGCTGTGCTTCACATATCTGGAAAACCTGACCTGTTGGGGGAACTTGAGAACCAGGGTTGGGAACCATTGTACTAGATAATTGGTCATAACACATTGCATAGTTCATTCCAAACTCTATCTAGCAAATATAAACACAGAACCCTTGTGCAATGTCTATAAAGGTTGATTTCTAACAATAAAATAATTTTTCCTTCAAGGTAAAGTTGCCAATGTTACCTATTTAAGTGTAAGCCTGCTAATATATGTGTCTCAATTTTAAGCTTGTAGCTTTAAATTTAACAGGCTATTTAAAAAATAGTGGTTACATTCTAGATTGTAATTAAAAATATTTAAAGGGTGCTCATCCTAATGAAATTATACTGCGAGCATGAGGAAGATATAGTATCAGGGTATTGACTTGTTGGTGTTAATGATGTCAGCTTGCCACAGCTAATATGCAGAATAATGATCCCTTTCAATTAACTGCAAAGTGAGGAAAAACAAACACGGGGAATTGACAGTTTTTTTCTTTGTGATTCAGTTAGAATGGATAAAATCCTTTTTCTTCAGATGGAAAGCAATGGAACTGGAAATTATGCTCCAGTTAAATGTCAAGAGACATTACACACAAACCCAATAACAAAAAAAATCATTGGAGGTGAAAAAAATAAGAAGGTAAAGTTTTAACGGAATTGTATAAGGTCAACATTATCCATAGAATAAATCAAAAATCAAATAGGAATTGAAGCTCAATTAATAAATACCTATATCAGTTCAACATTCTCAAAATACATGTCTACATTGACCATAGTGAACAAGTTTCAACTTTAAAAACAAGAGTCCATTAATGAGAGCTATGTAGAATATTTTTTTTAAAAAAAGCTAGAGAATTACCTTATAATCCCTTAAATAATTTGACAGAGGCTTCTGACAGCCCACACCCAATTATTATTATTTTTTTTTTGTTTTACTTGATTTTACTTACCTTCTGTCCCTCACCACTTGCAGCTTGACCTCTTCTTCACGCAGGGATTCCTTAACTGTGAAGTCCCTGAAACCTTTCTGTGCAATTTGCGCTCCTAATCAACTTGCGTAGCGTAGGAACTGCTAATTGCCCACCAATACAGACTTGTGCATGTTACGTACATAAATTCCGTAGGGATGGATCAGAGTTGTGCTCATGCGCAGATCTGATCCATCGGCTGCCTCTCCGAGACCACTCGCTACGGAGATTGGTCTCAGATACAGTGGCGTTGGCACGTTCACTGCACTTTTGAAGTCACTGATGACAGATTTTGTGACCGGCATCTGGGAAATCCTAAATCCCGGCTGCTGGAGATGTTGGGTGGAGGAAACTACTCCAATTCACCCAGCATAAACTCAAGATTGGGGGACCTGGGGGGGGTACTCATCACATCCTGACCACTCTAAAACTATAAAGTGATCAGACTTAGAGTGTTTGTTTAACATCTACCTTCCTGATAGCTAATCATTAAATCTTACCTAGTTTTAAATCCACAGCTGTCATCGTTTCCATTGACTTGATTGACTAACCTTTGTTATGTAAAATTTTGCAGACTTTGCTTAGTTGGTTTCTTTACGCGAGTAACATGAGACCTATGGAGGAAGCAGCAACGGCTCTTTAAATCACTAGAGGCGTACGCCAATGGTGTAACAAGGGTACCCAGGTACAAGCTAAGGATGGTTGGTCCTGCCCAGGGCCAGATTTGCATCTCAGGAGCCTGTACGTACAGAAATATATAAAATTAAAAATAAATTTGCCAAAATTACTTTTTACATTTTTGTTTTAGGGCAAACTAAAAAGAATAAAAAAAACATTTAAAAAAACTGATAAACTGTTTCTCTCTGTGCTCAAATCAAAAGAAGGGGCAGAATTTGTTGCCTTAGTTGAGCTAGTGCAGTGGCGTTGCTTGTTTTATATGTAAAAGCATATATTGCTTCTGCTGTAGAACAGAAAAAAAATACATTCTTCATTTACGTTTTTCAATTTTGTATTTTTGGACATTACATGGTCATGTTTGGTATCATTGTAAAGACAAGACTCTGACCTTTCCAATGACACCTCACTTAACATTGGTGTACAATTTAGAGATGCAGGTTCCACAGTCCCCCTGTCTCTCCTCACTACAGTTCCATGGTCTAGGTTGTCGATGAAACAATACGTTGCATCATCGGCTCCACACTTGCTGGGAGTGTGGGAAATGAGAAGGCGAGTTAGCGTAGGACCACTTTTTAATTGTAAACTGAATGATAGAAAAAAAAGAATAGAAAAAGAATATTTTATTTACTTTATTTTAACATAAATCTAACCTGTCTATGTTTGGTATCACTGAAAAGGCCATAATCTGGCCTTTCCAGTGATACCTAATATGTTACAGGGCCCAGTGTTTCCCAAACATGTCCTTAGGACCCTCTGCCTCGCCACTTTTTCCAGACAGCTGAAGCACAGCACAGGTGATATGATTTGCTCCTCAGTAATTGCAGAATTCAGTCTACATTTCTCCAAGGTGATCTGTAAAATCTGGCCTGGTTGAGGGTCCCGAGGACAGGTTTGGGAAACACTGCTCTAGCCCTTAGGGCTCCAGAGATACAGTGGTCTAAATCAGTGGTTCCCATCCACGATCCTCAAGTACCCCCAACAGGTCATGTTTTCCATATAGCTGAAGCACAGCACAGGTGATATGATTTGCTGCTCAGTGATTGCAGGATTCAGTCTGCATTTCCCCAAGGCAATGCTCAAAACCTGGCCTGTTAGGGGTACTTGAGGACCGTGGTTGCGGGAACCACTGGTCTAATTGATTGGAATTTTTTTTTAAATAGCAAGGCGCCCCCTTGTGGCAGGCACCTGTAGGCACATGCCCACTCTGCCCTGGTCCTGTCTGTCTCACACTTTTATACCTACAGTTTTTGTATGTTACTCATATTTTTCATGATGAAGAGCAGGAAACTGTTATGCATCTCTGTTTACAATCGATTATAGTTGAGCAAACATCTATTTTGCCTTGATTTTTATATCTAAATAATGTGTTAAATATTCTACTGGTGCACACCCTTAAAGAAATGTGCAGGCTAGAGGCAGAATAGTGCTGTAAAGAAGAAAAAAGTGCTTCTGCAGTTTTTAACTATGGTTGCTAGATTGGCCATGTTTTCCATGACACACATAATTTATTCATGCAGATGGGCAGTGCATGAAAAATACAGCTTGTAGAATCCAAACGCTGCAGGTAAGAAATGGGAAAGGAATCCCAGCTGACCTGCCTTGATATTTTTGCAGCACATGAATTATACATGTTGTAGGGTTCCCCCGGCATGAAATAGTAACCTGTATCTAGGAAAACATGGCCGATCTGACAACTTTAGTTTTAACACCTGCAATTAAAGATACAGAAGTGTCAAATGTGTGGTTTAAATAAATCAATGTTTAGTGAATAATCCCAAGTGTATTTCATGAGTTTCAGGGAGAGTGACACATGTTGCGTTCAGATCTCAATATTTGATCTCTTACAAAAAGAAACATTCAATAATTGACACATTTTCCTGCAATATGTTGCTATTTACTGCCTTGTTATTGTCACTTTTCAATGGCAGTTTCCTGACCTTTTGCCTTTTATATGAATGGCACGTGGGTGTTATAAGGAAACAGGATCTACAGATTTTACTTCCAAAATTGAAGACTGTCAGAAAACTAATATACGGTAACAGAAAAAAACCTGGATGTTTACAATTTTCATTAGAGCTGAATTTGTGTTCTTTGCATACTAATTAAAAGCTGGGACTCTATTTATATAAAATAAATCATATATACCACAACTGGGCCAGACTAGTTTTATATTCGCTTCTCCCATTACAGAACAAATGAATACCAATAAATCAATGGACATTTCCCATGCAGTCCAAAGTTCCTGTCCTCTGTGCTGCCAATGGTTTGAAAGGAATGGATTTGCTTTAACGATATCCTCAAAGGATGGCTTTCATTTCCTTTATGTCAGTCTTACCTTCTTTACCCTGAGCGATAAACCTAATATTAGTTTCTCGTCTTCCTCACATTTAATAAATATGAATTTAACGTGGCAATAAATCATACGAACAAAAATGCTTTAAAATGGCATTATTATTGTTTAACCCTCAAATAATAGAGACCCATTTTGGGTTTTCTAGTAGATCGTTAAGCAAGTTGTGAAACCTGTACAATATAATCCGTGTTCCCATCAATAAAACAGTTGTATTATTATTATTATTATTATTATTATTCTTTATTTATAAAGCGCCAGCATATTCTGCAGCTCTGTACAATAAGCACAGTATAGACAGGGTTACAATACATTGAACAACATTTGACAAACAGTACAGGAGGAGATGAGGGCCCTATTCCCGTAGGAACTCACAATCTAGGAGGGTTGGGGTTGGAAACAGGAGGAGAGGACTGTAAGGTGAGAGTGATTGATGGTTGTGTCAGTGAGTTGGGTGGTAGGCTTCCCTAAATAGGAATGTTTTAAGGGAGCGTTTGAAGGAAGAGAAGTTAGGGGAAAGTCTGACAGTACGAGGGAGAGCGTTCCAGAGAGTGGGGGCTGCGCGTGAGAAATCCTGCAGTCTATCAATGGAAGAGGTGATGCGGGGAGAAGCTAGGCGCAGGTCACTGTTTGACCTTAGGGAGCGGGCTGGGTGTATCTGGTGATTAGTGAGGACAGGTAGTGGGGCACTGAGTTAGTGAGGGTTTTGTAGGTAAGGATAAGGATTTTGAACTTAATTCTGCAGTGGATGGGGAGCCAGTGAAGGGACTCGCAGAGGGGAGCGGCAGAGACAGAGCGGTGGGTGAGGTGAATTAGCCTGGCGGAGGCATTCAGGATGGATTGTAGGGGGGAGAGGCGGGACAGAGGGAGGCCAGATAAGAGATTATTGCAATAGTCGAGTCGGGAGATTACCAGGGCGTGTATGAGTTGTTTTGTGGTGACAGCTGTAAGAAATGGCCGAATTCTGGAAATATTACGCAGTTGGTATCGGCAGGAGGTGGAAAGAGACTGGATGTGGGGTATGAAGGAAAGAGCAGAGTCAAGTGTAACTCCAAGACAGCAAACTTGGTTTGATGGGGAGATGGTGATACCCTCCACCGTGATAGAGAAGTCAGGAGGTGGGGAGGCATTGGAGGGAGGAATAAGTAGGAGCTCAGTCTTTGACATGTTGATCTTTAGGTGGTGGGAGGCCATCCAGGAGGAGATGCCAGATAAACAGTCACTGACTTTTGAAAGGACAGGGGGAGAGAGATCAGGGGTAGAGAGGTAGATCTGAGTGTCATCAGCGTAGAGGTGGTAATTAAAGCCAAAGCTGTTGATGATTTTGCCCAGGGAGGAGGTGTAGATGGAAAAGAGCAGAGGACCAAGGACAGAGCCTTGAGGTACACCAACAGATAGAGGCAATGAGGAGGAGGAGTTACCAGCAAAGGACAGACAGAAGGACCTGTTGCATAAATAGGAGTCAACCCAAGCAAGTGCAGTGTCACCGAGACCCAGAGAGTTGAAGTCTGTAGAAGGAGGGGGTGGTCAACAGTGTCAAAAGCAGCCAAGAGGTCAAGCAGGATGAGAATAGAATAGTGGCCATGTTTTTTAGCAGTTAGGAGGTCGTTGGTAGTACTTAATTTATTTTTGCAATGCTCTCTCCTTTGAAATAATTGGATATTTAAATGAATGAGTAGAGTGTGCCTTCTTTTGCCCCTGCTGACAATCTCTTACCAATTATTTTTAAAATGTTGCCCAAATTCACTTCCCTTTTTTCCCCTTGCCTTGCCCTGCTCCTCCTCTTTCACTCAGGGAATCTCAAACCTATTCAAGTCCAAGGATAGGAGCTATCCATGGTGCTGAAAAAGTTTCAGCACCATGGATAGCAACAGGTGCTATCCATGGTGCTGAATAGGAAAAAAATAAAATGCTGCGTTTGGCAAAGAAAAAAGCCTTGTTTTAAAATAAATTAGGAGTCCACAAATTTCGGGAAGAAAAATCCCAAAACATGCCTGGAAAATTCTAGAAATATAAATAAATTAAGAGACTTTTTGCTGCAAGTGAAAAGAAAAAACGATTGAATAAATATTTGCTAAAAATGGGGAATATTTTTTACATTGAAACCCATGGGATTATTTTATATGGCTGGTATTTTTATTGTAGTACCGGCTATATTTTCGTTGCACGGCTGATATTTATATCCTGAAATATGCCTAATAAATCATTAAAAATATATATAAATAAAGAGACTTTTTTCTGCAAATGAAAAGAATATATAAAAACGGTTTAATAAATATTTAATAAAAATGGTGATTTTTTAAACTTAGAAATCTATAGGATTCACCTGAATAAACCTGTCGAATGAACCACCAAAAATCATGGTTAGAAATTAGGGTTAGAAGCTAAGGTAGATATTAGGGTTAAAAATTAGGTTTAGAATTTCTAACCATAGCGTCCAACCCTGTTTCTAATCCTGATTTTCAGTGGTTAATTTGACAGGTTTAGTCAGGCGAATCCTATAGGTTTCAATGTAAAAAAAGCCCCCCCCCCTGTTTTTTGTATTTCAAAGTTTTTATTTTGAAAAATAGTCAGCATAATAGCATATTGCAAAACAATGGATGGCCTCGCAGGGCCAAGCAATGAGACATCACAAGCAAGGATGGCCGCGCAGGGCCAAGGTATGTCATCAGAAAATAGACAGCAAGATAAAACAAATAAGGAAGTCATCTAAGTAAAACATCCCCTATTGAGATGAAACAACAGAACAAAGAAACAACTGTATAAAAGCACTGCTGTGGTTAACGAACATAAAAATGGGGGGGTAGGGTTTGGGGGGAAAAGATGGCAAAGGCCAGAATTGTGCCCGCCCTGACGGGTTCCTGCACGGATATAAAACTGTGGGTGGGGGCCAGGGATGGTAATGGCACCAGGCCCGGGCACTCGGGGGGCGGCCAAGCTGGGCACCAGGCCACTGTAGCACCTCCCGAGACATCCCGGATATGCCAATAAAAAAAAATAAAAAAAATAAAGGGGACAACATCTGCTGCAAAATTAAAACTTCGTAAACAAAAATCAAGAGATCTCAGAGTACTAGAGTCCACATATAACAATAGGCAATGAGAATTTAAGAACATCTGCAATGTCCCGGAGTAGGGGAGGGGGATGGGAAAGCTTAAAGGGGGTCTTCAAAAACATGAAATCTTAGCTTGTGGGGGGAGAAAAAAGAAGAGAGAAAAAAAAGGGGGAGTAAGAGTCATCTGAGGGTATACCGGGTCGGAAACCAATACAGGGGCAAGAAGTACAGAAAGGCACATCACTTCAACCTGCATCCAGCCATAGGATCGAATGGGCTTGTCCACCCAAGCGTCCAGCCTTGTACTGGGCCTGTTGGGTGTACGGCTGCCATTTCTCCACATCCTTCTCCTCACGCAGCGCAGGGGTTATCTGGCTAGCTGATGTCGCCGCCTCCGGTATCTCATACGAACGTGTCTCCCTCGGCACTTCCTGCAGCTCGTGGGGGGCACTCGCCTCCAGTGCAGTAGGCTGCTCTGCTCCTCCGACAGCTGCCAATGCTGGGACAAACTCTCCACAGGAAGCTGACTCCACACCCAAGGGCAGGAGGTCCGCTGGTCGCCCAGTGCTCCGATCACCGTCATCACTGCGCACCCCATCCATGGTCTCCGATCCCGAATCAAGTCCACTCCGCATCACCTCCAACAATCGTCTCCCCGAGCCTCGCGTCATCGGGCTCTCATCATCTTCAAGTAAAAGCCGCAGGCAGTCTTCCAGGTCCGCAAGAACAGCTCCCAGGTCCCTGACGGGGGAGGGGCACGGCTGCCACCGCCGTTCCTTCTGCAGCCCAGCCGCAGTAATCACCGCCGCGTTCAGGAGATGGGGGCCCTCCATCCTCCGAGCCGCTATAGCCGACCACCCATCCATGGATACCCGCCGGGGGAAGCCTGGCAAGCACAGGACAGACTGAGGCTGACTCCAGTGATAGGCTTCAAGATGGCCGACGCCTGGAAGTCATTGTTGCGAAACAAGGTCACAATCTCCGCTATGCTCTGGAGGGGGACCATACAGGCTCCAGAGCCCTCCTCCCGGTGGCCGACCAAGCAGGGACTTCCCTGAGGGTTAAATCAGTGGAAATTTCAAGTCCAAAACCGCCACCGCCATCGATTTCAGACAGAGCTCTGCTGAGGCACGTCTGTTCTCTCGCATGGTCAGCCACGGCCCCCCAAAAATCCCACATTTTATTTTGTATTTATTCAACCATTTACATTTATTATTTTCATTTGCAGCAAAAAGTCTCTTTATTTATTTTTTTAGGCATTTTTCAGGATTTTTTTCAGTGAAATTGCAGAACAATTTTGGAGTGCACCACGAAATACACCAAATTAGTTCTTAAAAACAGAATCAATTTGTTGGTTTTCGTTGCATTTCGTTCCCTTTCGTTACGTTCCATTTTCGTATTGGATCATTTTGCATCAGACCTTTTTGTTTAGTTTCGGACAGATCCGATTCATATTTCGGAAGTGCATCTGAAAAACGAATTGGGTAAATTTTGTCCGAATTTTGATTCGGAACAAAACAAAACGCACATCTAGTACAAACAACATCTGTGCATAGCTTTAATGTCTGCATACAGAAAGTACATAAGCTTACAAATTATAAGCACAAAATCTGGATATATAGTATATATATATATATCTTTTCAATAACGATCATAATGCAATAATAAGGTTTTTAACTTTTTTTTTTATTGATATGGGGGCTGCATCTTCCAGATTTTTTGTGTGCATACAGGGTGACAGCGATGAGGTATAAATTTGAATTTTGTTCCTCCTGAGAGAGAACATTTTTCCGACACGAAAAAGCAATGTTTCCCAAAGCTTAAATTCAATCTTTTATGCAAAAGCCTTCAAGAATGAAGGGGTTAAACCGTGTTACTTAATACCCTTATCTGTATATCCAAGGATTTTTGTTCTCAATAATTTACTTAAGAGTGGGTCAACATGATCTTATTTATATTGTCAATTTAACGTTATGAGTTTTTTGTGCGTAATGGAAAGTTACCGCTCGCTTTCCCAAACCTGCACTGTAATTAATGATTTCATCTTAATGTACTAAGAGAAAACATAAAAGCTCAAGAACAAGCCTTTTCTTTTTTTTAAGAAAGAGCATTGTTTCATATCTGTTATTTTCATATTTTATTGCTTCTCCTAGAATGTGCTCACATGGCATTACTCCCAGTAAAGCCCTGGGTACCATTATAAATAAGATCCCTTTTAATCATTGTATTAGAAAAGATGACATTTTACTTCATTGGCTTTTAAGTGTGTGGAGCGAAGATAAGGATTATTTATGTTCAAGGGGTCTAGGAGGAATGCAATATAATATAATAATGCAGTTTTCCCCCCTCTGTCTGTTCATGGTCTGTAACAGCAGTGGCTTTCTTTAACAATGACTGCCGTTTAACAGCTCTCACTATGCGCAGCCATCCAGGTGCCTGGATGAGCATCATGGGATGTATTAATTCCAAAAACCAGTAGTATTTTACTAATGCTTGTCCATAATAATCAGCAGTGACATTATATATGTTGGTCAAGGTGGGCTGTTGACGAAATTTCTGCTAAGCTGTGTGATTTATGATATGTTTGACCTTATATTTATTAAATGTCCAGCATCTCGTTCTCCCCATCATATATTCTTCTCCCTGGCACATTTCAGCTCTGAAGATGCACGTCTTGATGCATGAAAACTGAATAAACTGTTACTAGTGACACATTATGAGCCATCAGTATTTATGGCACATTAAACAAAAAGTTATTTCGTAAAATGAAAAAAAAAAAATTAAATTGTTCTACATAGGGAGGAAAAAAATTGATTATATCCCATTTAAAATGCATTTTACATTGCTGAGCAACACATTTTCACATTTCATTATCATCATTAATAATGATAATATGTTGATGGGAAGTTAAAGTTAAAATAGAAGCTGTTCTTAAATGACAGAACCCTTTGTTAAAGACACACATGTCTGCTTATCAGAAGTGCTGTATGTGTGTAGGATTAGTTCTTTGGAGTCACAGTATTTGCCCATTGCGACAGATGGCAAGAAATAAAATATTATGGGCTAAATTACAATTTTTGACGCAAATGTTAACGCTCACTTGCGTGAGCATTAACGTTTGCTGCGGTGTTTACCGCATATTACAATCCAAACGCAAACGGGTTAAGTAATCCGTCCGATGCGTTTGGTACCTTGCGCTTTTCAGCGTGAGGTTACTGTACTTTACTCCCTATACTTAACATGGGGAGGGCAAAGGGTTAATCAGCGCAGTATTAAAATCTACTAGCGCTGATTAATAACGTCTGGCTGTGGTTAGGAAACAGTTAACCACAGCCAGGACTTGGTGTTAACGGATTCCGCTTCAGTAGAATCCGTTAACACAGCCTAAAAAATAAAAAATTAATCTCATACTCACCCTCTGTCCGGCGTCGAGGACCGCGGCTGCAACCGCCTCCTCCATCCGGTGGGAGCAGGGAGAGACTGGGGAAAAAGTCCCCCCAGTCTCTCCCTGCGTATCACTACGCCGACCCGCCCGGATCTCGCGAGGCGAGATCCGGCTGATCATGTGACCGGCAGGGGGGAACTCAATGGAGTCCTATGGAGAGATTTCCACTGAAATGAAACACGAGAGCAGGCAGCCACTGTACGACAACTGTCAGCCCAGGTTCGTGCCTGCAAGGACACCCTGCACCCTACCAACACCCTGCACACGGAGCTCAGTGGAGCCCATGCGCAAATAGACAAGCTGGAGCACGGCTCCCGTATAATGATTGAGGAACTAGAGGCTGAACGGCAAACCAGAGCTGCTCTGCAGACAGAAAGGACTGCTTTTAAAATTCATCTGGAGAACTGTGAGCAGGAATTACAGTGGACACAGCTCTTCCGAGACACTATGCAGGCACGGGCCCATGAGCAGCAAGAGGAAATACAGCTGCTCCAGAACCAACTCCAGCTGTGCCTACACCACCTGCAAGAAACTGATGCAGCTCGGAATGAGAGCCTCGCTGAAGCCAAGGCAAGTGAGATGGAGGTGAGGTGCCTGGCACACCAACTGGATGTATTGGCGCAGGAGCACCAGGGCACTATCAGCCACCTGCAGGCTGAGCTCGAAGGGACATGAGCACAGTGCCGACAGCTCCAACATGAGTTGTCCCTGGCACAAGCTGCCAGCACCCATGTGCCCACCACAGAGGAGAGCAGCACAACAGGGGGTCGAGTCATTGGCTCCGTTATATTTTGCACAGTAGAGCGATTGTACCCAGAGTTGCTGGAGTTGGATGCTGTTCTGACATACGAGTGTGCCTGGTCCCCGAGGAAAATGGGGACCCTCATAATGCCACCCCTACCAACCAAGGTGCAGAAAGAGAGGAAACCACTCCCCCCTGCCCAAGAGACCAGTGAGTTGTCATCCTGGGAGGCTGCTAGGTTCCTGGTCCCAGGAAGAGTTGCACCCATTTGAGATTGTGGGGTGGGCCCCTTTTGAATGTCTGGGAGGGAGGCATCAGCAGAAGGAGAATCTGGGGACTGGGACTGCTGACTGTATTCTGGTCCTGGGTTCGCAGAGGTGCCCTGGAGAGAGAAAGATATTGGGGGAATTTCAGGGTGCCCACTAACAAACATTTTATGCCTGTGGACTGTGGTGGCCTGTTGCCTGGCACACTGGACAAGAGGGGTGTCTTGCCTCTTACCCCGGGACTATAGACCCACAACCCTGCAGCGACCATCAGACCCCACTGATGGGGCTTGTGCGCCAGCACCCTGGAACTTTACAAATGGTGCAGCAAAGGGACAAAGGGGGGGTCTTGCCAATGACAAGCGCTCCGTTGGGATCAAAGCTCACCCTGACGATCTGGAAGGGGGGACATATGTGACGAAATGATCGCCCCGATGTTCATTTGCAGTTATTTTGCTTTACAGTTTATTGTCTCTGTATATAAAGGTAGAGTGTTTGTTCTGTGTGCCCCATTACCTGATGTCTGTGTTATATTAATATTACCTTATGTGGTTATTGTAGAGTATTGTTTCTGTGTACCTTCTCTCTGTATATTGTACATCTCTGTATTAGCTGTCCTCTGTCTTTCTATTGTACTCCTCTGTCACTACCCCATCTCTGTAAGAAGACTCCTTGGTTTCCCTCTAGTACTAGCACTGTTTAGATAAGATACATGTATAAACGCTCCATTGTGTTGGATGGCTCTTTCTATTGTCCAGTGGCTGGAGCCTGTTGTTATCGGTATTGTATTCTGGAAGGTAGGGGTTGTCTCACCTGTGTGTATTTGAAATAAAGAAGCATTCTACGTTTGGATTTGAATCAGCAACAACTACTCAACAGTATACGTGTCGTCTATTCTGTGGGTTTGTACGAAACTCTCCTGTGTACAGTGGAAAGGGGCGCTCAGATGGAGGGTACAGAGGTTGGGGTACCCAGGATCCGTAACACACACAAACTGTGCACGGGGGCCACACACGGTCGTTCGGTGCCCATCTTACCCCTTCGCTGGTCAAGCCCAGGACAGGTCTTCTTTCCTCTGCCTCTTTCTGTCTTTCCTCTGCGCCTCTTTCTTTCTTTATTTCCTCTGTGCCCATCTTACCCCTCCACTGGTTGGGCCCAGGATAGGTCTTTTTTCCTCTGCCTCTTTCTTTCTTTCCTCTGCCCTCTGTGCCTTTTTCGTTCTTTCCTCTGTGCCTTTCTTTCCTTCTTTCTTCCTTCTGTGCCTCTTTCTTTGCCTTTTCTTTCATCTGCCTCTTTTTTCTGTCCCTCTTTTTTCTTTCTCTTTCTTTGTGCCTTTTCTTTCTTTTGTGCGTTTCTTCTGTGCCTTTTTTTATGCCTTTTTTTTTATTTCATCTTCCTCTTGTGGCACCCGCACATCATCTAGTGATGCCTGTGCGTCAGCATTAGACACCCACCTTCTGTGCTGCTAGTGGGGGTCCGCTTTGCAAGCTGCCACTGCAGGCTACACAAGCAAACAGTGAGGAAGGGGTACAATAATGGAACCTGGGTTGGGGCCGGCTGCGCCCCTAAGTGACAGTGTGCCCTAGGCGGTTGCCTAGCTTGCCTAGTGGAAGCACCGACCCTGATAAGGGGAACTATGGGTAGGTAAAAGGCATAGGATGAAAAGGGGGAAGGATAGAGGGGGAGATAGAAAAAGGTGCCTGAGATACAGAGGGTAATACTGAAAAAAGAAAGTGGGTGAAGATGTCCCAACCTGCCAAGACCTGTAAATTTTTTTGGCCTTTTTCAAGAACAAAATAAGAAAAACCTAAAAATTATAGCTGGAGAAATTTTCTAAAGTAGGAGCAGTTCATCAAGCAGGCTCACTTTGTTTAGATGGTGCTTTTGTTATTTAGATGAATTGACTAAAAATGGCAACATTGGACGATTGTTCATTTTGGGCAGTTGGTATGTGTCTGCATCTCAATCAGCCTCCATGCTAATCTAGTTCTTATCCAAACATATTATTATTCTGCTAGATATATCTACTAGAGGAAACTGACACGTCATTGCGAATTGTAATCCAGAATTACAAACCATATTGCTATTCAAGAGAAAAAAAAGTTGTCATCTGTGCTCGTTTCTATGTATTCCATGTACAACAAAACACTATGAGGTTTTTGTTTGTTTCAATGGCCATTGCAACGTAAGCTCACTCGCCACTTCAAGGCACATCTTTGTAGAGTGAGTACCTAACCAATGTAACCAAAAGCTGCTCCACTGAGCAGCTCCAAGCCCCTCCTGCTGCTTTTCAGCTAAGGAGAGGCAGAGATATGGTGGGTTTTATTTATACACGCACCAAACACTTCCCATTTGGGGTTAAAAACAAAAACATGGAAAGAGGAACAGCAGCGAAACGATGGACTGGTGTTACAAGCATAATATACATACATACAGAAAAAATGACTTTGCGCCCATACTCACCGGAGCGGCTGCAACAGTCAGGAGTAACAGCCCAGTTAATGTATAAAACATAACAAGAGAAAAAAAGTTGTCCTCTGCGCTCGTTTCTATTGCTATTCATACTATGGAATAGTGGCCTAAAGTTGTTATGCCATATTTCTTTGTTATGTCACCTAAATTTTTTTCTCTTATTTGTATTTTATGTTCATAATATATATAAATATATATATATATATATATATATTTTTTTTTCCTTAGGACAATTGGGTAAGGTTCTGCTGTTGCCCAGGTGAGAGTGTGTTTTCCTGTAATTGAGTAAATATAAATGTTCCATGGATACATCATGGGAATTTTTTTTTCAACAAACATAACTCACTTTTTAATACATTTTACAAAATGTAACTGGGACTGAATATGCTCTGTAAATAACTTTATGAGAACTATCACTATATTTAGTCAGTATGTAATCTTTGAGGAATACAGTCCATTATTGCTTTGTGTATTGCTTCCCCATGACCAGTTTCCATTATAACCACGCTCCCTGTTTTAATATTTGCAATGCTTCTGACACTTCAAAATCATTTTGTAATTTTTGCTGCACTTCAAAGAAACCATCTATTTTTTATGATTCTCTTTTAAGGACCTGCAGCTCAGCTAGTCCTTTACTTTCCTTCTCATATTGAGCCTACTTTCTAATGTCCACCATGCTTGGGCAGCTGAATGAACTATAGCAGTGGTTCCCAACCGCGGTCCTCAAGTACCCCCTAACAGGTCAGGTTTTCCATGAATCCGAAGCACAGCACAGGTGATATGATTTGCTGCTCAGTGATTGGAGGATTCAGCCTGCATTTCTCCAAGGTAATCCTTAATATCTGGCCTGTTAGGGGTACTTGAGGACGGCGGTTGGGAACCACTGAACTAATGCATTCAGTCCAACTATATAAACAAACCAAACCACATCCTCTTTATAAATGTTTTTATATTTTATGTAGTTGTCATTGGGGTTGGAATTTGAGCTGCAAAATATTACTGCTAAAATTCCTATAGGGTTGGAAATAATATTATAGTAATATTTCTGCTTATGATATTGCTTTAACATGTTTAGAGAACAGAACTTTAGGTTCAGTGTTACTTAACCCTTTGATGCCACGGGTCATCAATACCGTCTGTGGTGGGCGTGCCTTAATGCTACAGGGCAGCACAGCACGCCCCGCTAGCATCTATGGGCTGCGACAGTCCCGTCCATAAGTTGGGGCGTGTCATCAGCTGCCGCGGGACGAACTGAACTCAGGCTGTCCCCCTGCAACAAGGAATAGGTATAAATACATTTTATTAGAAAAATGCACATAAAATTAGGTTGCAAAGGGGTATACAACACATTTTGAGAACAATAAGGTGAATGTGTGAGTATGCGGCACTCAGATATATCATAGACCGGTCTATAAATTGTTAATTATATAGAGTTGACCAAAATATGGCATTAATATAAGAAATTTCTTATTCAAAAATTGAAATGTTATCACTCATATATAAATAGAGAGGACCCGACAGTGCCAATTCTAGATGCTAAGTCCAACATCATTGAAGGACTGTAGTTCATGATTCAAACCAGAAAGGATAGCTATTAATAGCCCAATTCCCCTAAATATATACGGGTATAAATTAACCACATGCAGATATTCACAAGTTTCACAAAGTCGGGAGTATGACTTCTCGTCACCAATTCTTGCAGGATATATAGAACACCGCTTAGTAGATTTCTAGCACGTGTGTCAATTACAGCCCATATTTGTGGTTAAATTACATTCCTTAACCGGTTGTGAAACCTGGGAATATCTGCATGCGGTTAATTTATACCCGTATATATTTAGGGGAATTGGGCTATTAATATTCCCAGGTTTCACAACTGGTTAAGGAAGGTAATTTAACCACAAATATGGGCTGTAATTGACACACGTGCTAGAAATCTACTAAGCGGTGTTCTATATATCCGCAAGAATTGGTGACGAGAAGTCATACTCCCGACTTTGTGAAACTTGTGAATATCTGCATGTGGTTAATTTATACCCGTATATATTTAGGGGAATTGGGCTATTAATAGCTATCCTTTCTGGTTTGAATCCTGAACTACAGTCCTTCAATGATGTTGGACTTAGCATCTAGAATTGGCACTGTCGGGTCCTCTCTATTTATATATTTTTGAAAGATTTTCAATTTTTGAAAAAGAAATTTCTTATAATAATGCCATGTGTTGGTCAATTCTATATAATCTACAATTTATAGACCGGTCTATGATATATCTGAGTGCTGCATACTCACACATTCACCTTATTGTTCTCAAAATGTGTTGTATACCCCTTTGCAACCTAATTTTATGTGCATTTTTCTAATAAAATTTATTTATACCTATTCCTTGTTTTGAGAATTTTCAACCAGGGTTACCCATTGAACTAATATTCCCATAAGTTTGTATTCGTCCCCCTGCAACCTATGCCGCGTGTCAGCTGCAAAGGCGGGCCAGAGGTGGCACATGCCGCAGCAGCTGGCAAGCGTGACATACTAGTACGCCCTGCTGGCGTTGGCACCCAGCCACCGGGCACAACCGTTAAATTGATGTGGAGCAACTGTGTCTGCGATAGTAGTAGTGTGGTGCTTCTTATTGAAACATAACACTGCACATCTTATCCAGCACTTTGAATTTCTTAGGTACGTAGTACCAACCAAATGTTCTTAGTTTAAATAAGGGGTTAGCAACCTAGCCCCACCAGGGGCTATATTACATTCTTCACGCAAAAAGCCTTGCGCAAAGTGAAAATCTTTGCGCCAAGCGTTAAACCTTTGCACGCGCAAATCACCGCTGGAATTACAATCCTCGCGGCTTTTTTCAACCGCCGATCAATTGCGCGCACAAACAGGACGCGCCCCAATGCACGCGCAGTACCGTCTAGCGCAAAAATCTTTGCGCAAGCAATCTTTTTCGAGATTCAGCCAATCAGAATTAAGAACCACACCTGTCTCACGTTAACAAATTGCGTCTGCCACTGTCAATCCGAGCATATATGCTGCAGCAATAATACATGCACACACAACTTCATCCATTGTATTGGTTTCAGAGGCGGCTCTAGACTTGCTGAGGCCTTAGGCGAAGGCAATATATGAGGCCCCTATTAACCACAGGACCATAGCCGAGGCCATATGCAAAGGTAATGACATAACCTAGCAGGGCCATTTATATCAATAATAACTGTGATTTAAAACAAAAGCAAAGAATCTTATTTACAGGGAGCAATTTCTAACATTGATTATAGTTTACAGACTCATTGCTTATTGCAATGCAGCTCTGTCATACACAGAAGTCACCCTGAACATATGGAGGGCTCCAAAAAAGAGGATCATTCTACAAAGATGGGCAAAGTAGTTTGGGTCCAAAATAGGGATTACACGCACACTAACAGTAAATTATATTTTACAAGAGTTTGCATTTCATACACAACTATACAGTTCTAAAGAAACACTTATCGAGACCATGGGCCCTATCACCTCCTTAACACTAGTGCTCACATAAATGAAGGTTAGCGCTAGGTTAAAAGAGGTGATAGCGCATCGGGATGTGATACGAGCGTAACGCTAACGGGTTAAAAAATCCATTAGCGTATCGGTATTAGCGCTTTTTAGTGCCAGCTTACTGTACTTTGCGCTCCCTATACTTAACATGGAGAGTACAAAGTGTAAACAGAGAGTAATTAGGGTTAGGATCACTTAGCTAGATCACAAAGCTAATTACTCACCCCTGCAGCTAACTGACAAGTTGGCACCAGCTCAAACTGGTGCTAAGTGATTCTGCTTCTGCGGAATCGGCTATCACCAGCTGAACCCCCCCCAAAAATCAGATACTCACGGCGAGAACGACGGCCGATCCGCCACTTCTGGCCACCGGGACCAGAATGAGACTTTGGACAAATAGTCCCCAGTCTCCCTCCACGATCTCTCCGTGGCCATGCACGATCTCGCGAGAGCGAGATCACATGGCCTGGACCAACTCACCCTGGAGCTCCCCAGCAGGCTCTAGGCCTTTAAGGCGTGGCTGTCTGTAAAGGCCTAGAGCTGCTGGGGAGCCCCAGGGTGAGTTGTTCCTGTAAATGCAGATTCGGTCAAGTTAGATAGGACCTGTCAATGATTGGGTACATTGGCGTTTGTCACCAGCTTATGCAAACTATGATCACACCTTGTGAACTGAATCCCCATCATTTATTCCCTCAATCAGGTTTTAAGAACATTTTTAAAACTGTGCTTTTTTTGCAACAGAAAATGATGGAAGAAGGTGGTCATTGATATGGAGTGCTCTTTCCTGGTGTTATATATTGTGGTAGGGTCGTGGCCAAAGAGGGTCAGGACAGCCAGGAGGTTGCACTGCAAACAACGTTTATTTGGTGAACAGTAAATCTCTTGCGGGTTTTTTTGGGTGATTCCCCTTTTAATCACATGTTTTGCCACGCAGAAAAGAAAGTAACAACAAATGATAAACAAATGAACAGGCCTACTCCTGTCAGGAGACTAACTCACAGTAGTAGGTTCTGACTACAGGAGGCTGGAGCAGCTACTCTGCTTCCAGCACGAAAAAAACATAAACCATACGTTTTGAACAGTAGGTAACCAAAAAGTCAGTCCCTTACCAGACAACTTAGGAGACAACCTCTCTGGGCTTGGTTCAGCTCCACTCTGAACCATTTCCCTGTTCTCCCAGACCTACTAAATAGGCCCGAGCTAATTAGATGGAGAAAAGGTGTGCTAGCAGGACAAGAGCCTTTAACCTGTTAGTAACCTGGATACACAACACGTTGCAACCTCAGGCTTATATACGCATGATCCTGTACTCTGTCACACTCCCCCTCCCCAGCTGAACACAGGAGTGAGAAGCGGCCGCCACCGCAAGGCAATGCACTCTAGAGAGAGCATCAGCGTTCCCATGCAGCAGACAAGCCCGGTGCTGCACAACAAAGTGAAACGGTTGCAACGACAAAAACCACCGCAGGACCCTGGAGTTCCTGTCCCTGTTGGTGTGCATCCAACGCAAGGGAGCATGGTCAGTGACCAGGGTAAACCGTCGTCCCAGCAAGTAATATTGAGAGTGTCCATGGCCCACTTTATGGCCAAACACTCCTTTTCAACCACAGCATAGCGCCGCTCTCGGGTAATAGCTTTCGGCTTAGGTATAACACGGGATGCTCTTCCTCATCTACGTACTGGGAAAGTACAGCCCCTAAGCCCATGTCAGAGGCATCAGTCTGTAAGAAAAACTCCTTTGTAAAGTCTGGCGCTACCAGGATCGGTTTCTGGCACAGTACAGAGCGAAGATCCAAGAAGGACTCCTCTGTTTTGCTGTCCCAGCACACCATGTCTGGTGATCTTGCCTTAATGAGGTCAGTGAGGGGAGCAGCTCTGGTAGCAAAATGGGGTATAAACCGGCGATAGTACCCAACCATTCCAAGAAATGTTCTGACCTGTTTCTTTCTAAGTGGTCGAGGCCAATTCTGTATGGCTCCCACCTTGTCAATCTGAGGTTTCACCAACCCTCTCCCAACCACGTAGCCCAGGTATTTGGCTTCTGCTAAGCCGATAACACACTTAGAGGGGTTTGCTGTCAACCCAGCCTTCCTAAAGGTGTCCAGCACTGCCTCTACTTTCGGCAGGTGCGAGTCCCAGTCTGTGCTATGAATAATAACGTCATCGAGATAGGCGGACGCATAATGGGCATGGGGCCTGAGTAACTTGTCCATCAGTCTCTGAAAGGTTGCCGGGGCACCATGTAGACCAAATGGCATTATTGTATATTGGAACAAGCCATCAGGTGTGGTAAGCGCTGTCTTCTCCCTGGCGCGCTCAGATAGTGGTATCTGCCAATAACCCTTGGTCAGATCCAACACAGAGAGAAATCTAGCTTTTCCGAGTCTCTCTACCAACTCATCGACCCGTGGCATGGGAAGGCGTCAAACTTTGAGACTTCATTCAACTTTCTGAAGTCATTGCAGAACCTTATAGAGCCATCAGGTTTGGGCACCAAAACAATTGGGCTGGACCAGTTACTATGAGATGCTTCTATCACCCCGAGCTCAAGCATTTTCTTAACCTCAGCCCTTACCGCTTCCTTCTGGCCTCGGGAATCCTGTAGGAATTAATTCTAACAGTAGCTCCAGGCTCCGTAAGAATGTCATGGGTAATCTCCCAGGTTCTGCCCGGTATTGGTGAGAAGACATCCCCATTTCTCTCAACCATGTCATTAGCATGCTCTGCTTGCTCAGGAGTCAGCTCTGCTGAAATTGACACCGACTGTTCAAAGGCAAGGGAACCTATCGTTATGTCCCCCATGGCAACTGCACTGGCTTCTTTGTCCCTCCATTGCTTCAGAAGGTTTATATGAAACACGGCCTCCTTCTTACGGCGATTGGGCTGACTGAGCCTGTAATTTACAGGACTCACTTTCTCCAGAACTTCGTAAGGCCCCTGTCACTGGGCCAGAAGCTTACTCTCTGCCGTGGGAACAAGGACCATAACCCGGTCACCCCTTTTAAATTCTCTCACAGTGGCCCTTTGGTCATAGTGTAGTTTTTGGACACTTTGTGCCTGCTCCATGTGCTGGCGTACAAAAGGAACAATTCGGGCCATACGCCCTTGCATCTGTTCCACATGCTGTACCACATTTGTCCCAGGGACACCTTGTTCCTCCCAGGTTTCCCATAGAACATCTAGTATCCCCCTGGGGTGCCTCCCATACAGGAGTTCAAATGGTGAGAAACCTGTAGAGCTCTGTGGAACCTCTCTGACAGCAAAAAGCAGGTACGGGAGCAGTAGGTCCCAGTCTTTCCCATCCCGACTAACAACTTTTCGTAACATCCCTTTCAGGGTGCGATTGAGCCTCTCTACCAGCCCATCTGTCTGGGGATGGTACACTGAGGTCCTCAAAGTACGTATACTCAATGACTTACATAAGTCCCTCATAAGCCGGGAAACAAATGGGGTACCTTGATCGGTTAGTATTTCCTTTGGAATGCCAACACGTGCAAACACATGGACCAATTCCTTTGTGATGTTTTGGGAATTGGCCTTCTGCATTGGAATGGCCTCGGGATATCGGGTGGCATAATCGAGGATCACTAGGATGTACTGGTGACCCCTAGCAGATTTATCCAACGGACCCACTAGGTCCATACCGATTCTTTCAAAGGGCACATCAACAATCGGAAGAGGTATGAGGGGTGCTTTTAGCTTAGGTTTGGGGGAGGAGAGTTGGCATTTGGGACAAGAAGCACAATACCTCTTAATTTCCTCATATACCCCTGGCCAAAAGAACCGTCTTAGAACCCGTTCTTGAGTTTTCTCCACTCCCAAGTGTCCCCCAAGAGATGAGAGTGGGAAAAATCCAGCACCTTCCGGGTGTAGGAAGAAGGCACCACTAGCTGCTCAGTTTCTTGGCCCTCATCTAAAGTTATTCTGTAGAGTAGGTCATTTCTGAGGATAAAATAGGGACATGTAGCATTTGTACTACCTTCAACAGGTACCCCATTCACCTCCACCACAGTACTCCTAGCATTCTGTAACAGAGGGTCATTTACCTGTGCTCTCCCAAAGCTAACACTGGAAGTATCCAAAGCCCTGGGGTCATTCGCCCCAACCTCTATGTCTTGCTCGGTGTGGGGTTCCTTTTGTTCACCCACCATCTCTTCTTCAGTACACTGAGTGCCAACACCTTTCCCTGACCGTTTCCCATGGTCACCCAGCAAAACCCCGTTAATGGCTTTATTAAACCACCGTCTGCTTTCTCTGCATTGCCTCCTGGTTTTGTGACTTTTTGGATTGGTAACATACAAGTCAGGGTGAGAAAAAGGGAATATGTCGAGAAGACCATCACCTTGTTTTAACAGTGTTGGGGACTGCAAGAGGGAGTAAAAGTCAGGGAAGTTCCTTCCTATGACAAAGGAATAGGGTAACCGTGGCACAACTACCGCTGATATCTTTACCAGCCTGTCTTGTACATAAACCTCTATATCGGCGGTAGGATATCTCACAGTACTTCCGTGAATACAAAGCACCCCCACTGTGTGGTGCTCCTGTATATGTGTCGGCTTGACTAAGCCACCAGCCACTAGAGTCAAGGCACTTCCAGAGTCAACTAGTGCCACTGTATGTTGATTATTCAACTGGACTGGTACTCGAAAAGTATGCAAATCTTCTACCAGGCCCGCTAAGCAGAGTAGTCCACAAAAGTTTTGGGGGTTCTCCCCAAGTCCACACTGCATTGGCTCGGGAGGTTAGGGCACCGTGCCCTGACATGGCCTTTACCCCCACACTCGAAGCAGGTTATGGAGTTTCCACCAAAGTGGTCATTTTTCAAAGGAAGGGGGGTCCTGGAGTCTGTTTTGCGCAGATGCACTCCTTCTCTGGAAGTAGCTTCAGGTTCACTCCGCTGGACTTTTGGTCTCTGGTTCGGCCCCAGATACCTAGAGGACTTTTCCAAGTCTTTTGCAGACAAGTATCTTTCTACTTGGGCTATCATGGCGTCATAATTAGTGGGGTTTCCTTGGCTGACCCACTCACGAAGACCACTGGGAAGTTCTCTTAAATATCGATCCAGTACTAGGGATTCCACCATCTGGGCAGGACTCTGGGACTCCGGACTGAGCCATTTCCGGGCCAGGTGGATTAGGTCAAACATCTGGGATCTAGGAGCCTGTCTCTCATTGAATCGCCATTTGTAAAACGCTGGGCCCTTACAGTAGTGGTGACGCCCATCCGGGCCATTATTTCCGCCTTTAACTGAGGATAATCTGCAGCGGCTTCCTCTTCTAGGTCAAAATACGCTTTTTGTGCTTCTCCCAGGAGAAAAGGAGCAATAATTCCTGCCCACTGTTCTGGAGGCCAGGCTTCACGGGTGGCTGTTCGCTCAAAAGCCAGCAGATAGCTCTCCACATCATCTTCGGGAGTCATTTTCTGCAAACAATTGCTTGCCCGTATTTTGCTAACCCCTCCTGTTTGCACAGGCTCTCCCGGGTTAGCGATATATTCCAGGATACCTTTAAGCAGCGCATGGTCAGACTTCTGTGCCTCCGCCAGGGCTCCAATTTGTTGGGCTAAGAGTCTGTTGCCCTCCTGCTGCGCTACTACAGCTTGCCGGTTTGTTTCTTGTTGGGCTGCAGCTTGCCTGTTTGTTTCTTGCTGCACCGCTGTGGCCTGCACCAGGGCTTCACAACGTCCTCCATTTTCTATGGGTCCTGTACCTTTAAGGTTCTTGTGGCAACTGAACCGGCACGACACACATCCCACCGCTGCCACCACTTGTGGTAGGGTCGTGGCCAAAGAGGGTCAGGACAGCCAGGAGGTTGCACTGCAAACAACGTTTATTTGGTGAACAGTAAATCTCTTGCGGGTTTTTTTGGGTGATTCCCCTTTTAATCACATGTTTTGCCACGCAGAAAAAGAAGTAACAACAAATGATAAACAAATGAACAGGCCTACTCCTGTCAGGAGACTAACTCACAGTAGTAGGTTCTGACTACAGGAGGCTGGAGCAGCTACTCTGCTTCCAGCACGAAAAAAACATAAACCATACGTTTTGAACAGTAGGTAACCAAAAAGTCAGTCCCTTACCAGACAACTTAGGAGACAACCTCTCTGGGCTTGGTTCAGCTCCACTCTGAACCATTTCCCTGTTCTCCCAGACCTACTAAATAGGCCCGAGCTAATTAGGATGGAGAAAAGGTGTGCTAGCAGGACAAGAGCCTTTAACCTGTTAGTAACCTGGATACACAGCACGTTGCAACCTCAGGCTTATATACGCATGATCCTGTACTCTGTCACAATATATATATTTTTTATCAACAGTAGATGGGGAACTAAGAACTGAGCACCATCTCAGTTAACATGGACTACAATACAATTTAAGCTGAGAGTGAGGATTGAAAGTGTGATATATATATATACAGTATATACAGTTGTGTTCAAACTTATTCAACCCCCACTGAAATTGAGTGTTTTGGCCAGTTTGACATTGATTTTGATCATTCAGTCATCTTGCTTACAATTAAATCAAAGAGGCACGTGTAGGTCAGACAAATATAACATAACATTTATAATGAAATAACCAGAAATCATTATCAGTTTTATTCAACCCCCAAGTGACATTCAATCTTAGTACTTAGTACAACATCTTTTTACAGTTATAACAGCTTTTAAACGTGAAGCATAGCTTGACACAAGTGTCTTGCAGCGATCTACGGGTATCTTCGCCCATTCGTCATGGGCAAAAGCCTCCAGTTCAGTCACATTCTTAGGCTTGCGCACTGCAACTGCTTTCTTTAAGTCCCACCAGAGGTTCTCAATCGGATTTAAGTCAGGTGACTGCGATGGCCACTCCAAAATGTCCCAGCCTTTAATCTGCAACCACGCTCTAGTGGACCTGGAGGTTTGCTTGGGATCATTGTCCTGTTGAAAGGTCCAATGTCTCCCAAGCCTCAGGTTTGTGACGGACTGCATCACATTGTCATCCAATATCTCTTGGTACTGAAGAGAATTCATGGTACCTTGCACACGCTGAAGCTTCCCTGTATCTGCAGAAGCAAAACATGATTGACCCCCCGCCATGCTTCACAGTAGGCAAGGTGTTCTTTTCTTCATAGGCCTTGTTCTTCCTCCTCCAAACATAGCGTTGATCCATGGGCCCAAACAGTTTTAATTTTGTTTCATCAGTCCACAGAACACTATCCCAAAACTTCTGTGGTTTGTCCACATGACTTTTGGCATACTGCAGTCGACTCTTCTTATTCTTTGGAGACAGCAAAGGGGTGCGCCTGGGAGTTCTGGCATGGAGGCCTTCATTACGCAGTGTGCGCCGTATTGTCTGAGCTGAAACTTCAGTACCTACATCTGACAAATCTTTTCTCAGTTCCTCAGCAGTCACACGGGGACTTTTCTCCACTCTACGCTTCAGGTAGCGCACAGCAGTCGAAGTCAGCATCTTCTTTCTGCCACGACCAGGTAGCATTTCAACAGTGCCCTTTGCCTTGAATTTGCGAATGATGCTTCCTATGGTCCTAATTGGTGCTTATTATGCTTTATTGCTGCTCCGTGACATCCACAGGTGTTTTCAATACCTGATTGAAAACACTTGAATGAACCTCTGTTCTTCAGAGTGGTAGTCTTTAAGGGGTTGAATAATTGTGTCAATGAAGAATTCACAAAATAAACATTTACTACTGTATTACAAAACCAATTGATGTCATTTTAGTTGCATATGGTTCTTTAAAAAGTCCTTGTAGGATTTCATTCTGAATACAATTACAAATATACACTAAATTCCCTAAAACCCTTTACAGCATTGGGGGTTGAATAATTTTGAACACAACTGTATATGTGTAGCGCTGTTTAAAATTCTGTTGCTGTATTACTCATTTTTGACCACCAGAGGGAGACAAGCGCAATGTAAACTATACTGGACAATGGGACTACGTTTTCCAGCATGCTTTGGGAAGAGACAGGAAGTGGGTGGGGACGGAGGACAGGACATCCGCAGCCTCGTGGAAGGAGGGCCAGTGTGAGCTGTGGAGTGAACCAAGTGAGACGCACGTGAGACTGTGAGCGATTGTAACCAGGCCGGAGAGCAGGCGCTGCCTTGCTGATGCTGGGGATCGATATAGTGACTTGCCAGAGACCCAGTAATCCACTGCTGAGAGGTTTTACACAGACAAAGAGTCTCAGATTGGACCCCGAGTTAGGAGACCGCGATGATCCACTGGGAGTGCAGGCGGTAAACTGTAAATCGTGTTGTAAAGACAGACAAGCAAGAGAAGCGGATCCGGTGACACAGAGTCCCAGCACAATTCAGCGGAGAGACGTCCTGATCGGGCAGCGGAACAGATTGTCTGGCGGATGGGTGAGAGGCCTCCTAGGCCACAGTTAAAGTTTAAAGACTCACGCTGCAGCACTGCTAAAATCTACAGGGCCCCAACGTGACTAGTCGAAGATTTTATTAAATACATTCACTGGCCAGTTGAAATATAGTACCCGGGTACCTGAGCTCACGCACACAAACTTTTTGGGACATAACCTGCCCGGGACTTACACTCCAGAAACGAAGGGGGTTAAACTTTTCTTTTACCGTTGCGCGTTTCCCGCAATACAAAATCCTGTTTCCATATACCGTGCTTATTTTATATATGCCGCTTTATTGAGATCAGTAAAGTATATATGATTTATAAAATCCACAACAGTGCTGGTGTATATTTATTCCCTAGTGCGGAGAGACTAACCCGAGGTTAGATTCAGCGGCTCCTCCGGGAGTGAGCGCTACATATGTGTTCCACCACACTTACAGGAAACATACAAAACTATTTCAGGACAACAAAGGGGATTATTAAAAACTGCTCAGATCAATGGCCTTGCCCCTGCAAAGACCACAGGGTATGAAAACTGTCCTTTCCAGCAGGGGGGGAGCTGAGATATGAGAGTTTACAGTGCAAAGAGCAGGTAGCTTCTCACCTGGCAGGCTGGTGGAATGGAATCTCTGCTCCTCACTCAGCAGCATGTGGGACAAGAGGACAGGATGCCATGTTCCTGCTGCTCTGTAACAGCCTGCAGCTTCCGGAGCGCATCAGCAGCTGAGAGCAGCCACTCACTGGGGGCCGTGTGTGCACTGCTAATCTGACAGTGCAGGAGAAGGGCCCCAGGAACACGCTGCCTGGAGCGACGGGGAGGAGTAACTCTGGCGGCATCAGTTCCTTTCACTGCCTGGAGCTGCGGGAAAGCAACCTTGCGAGGCCCCAGGGAGGGTAAGGCCTTAGGCGGCCACCTTAACTGCCTAATTGGAGAGCCGCCTCTGATTGGTTTGGTATGATTTGAATTGGCCACTGTGCTTTGGTGCATTCCTTTTTATGGGTTTGGATATTTGGGGTTTGGCCAGGTTGTTCAGATTTGCCATTAACACCAGCTTTTAGGAGTTGCTAAAATTATGCGTGCAAAAGCCATGCGGTAATTACCGCGAAATAGATTGTAATACCATACTCGCACCAGCGCACATTCGCATTTGCAATCACAATGTTAAGCATAGGACGCGCGCAGTACAGTAAGCTCGCGCAGGGTTTGCACAGGTTCACTCGCGGTAGACTATTGCGCGCGGTTGTTGCGCTGACTTTGTAATACGGGATTATGTAATACGGAACGTGCTAGATTTTTCATGTAGCGTTGGCGTTTTAGCTAACACCAGCTGAAAGTGCCCTTGGAGTGCCAAGGCTACTAACCTCTGGTTTAAACCATACCTTGCACTCCTACGTCGAAACTAGGAATTAGAAACAAAATCAAGTCCCAGGTTCTATTAATACAGCTAAGAGCGACATTTTTTCTGTTAATGTGAAATAGCAGCGCAATCTGCTTCTACGAGTCAGAAGCTAAGCCTTGGCATAAATAAAATATAACCCCAATGGCTGTGTTTACTGTTAGGCAAGATGTGGAAACTGTACCACTAATATAAATTAGCTATCTATTTTCCTTGCATTTTTAATTATTCAAATCACTTAACTATTCATTCAAAAATAGTAAACAGCTGACCCATATTTTAATCCAAAATATCTTTTACAATTCAGGATTTTTTTCCCACTAGACTGAATCTTTCAGCAACTTAAAAACATTACACATTTTAGACTGCAATAACTAAATGTACCTATGTATGATATTACTCTACTGTGTAATATGCTACAAAACATTTTTGGCCGGTGAAGATTTCCAAGAGTCTGAGTTGTTCAGAATGGTCAGTTTTTCTATAAAAGATGCACAGTTCCCCAGTATTTGTTGTTGTGCTTTTATCAGTGTTGGATTTGCATTGTTTTATTTATTTGGCGGTTTGTGAGCGTGTTCATAGCAGATTAAGAAAAAATATAAACCCAGCAGCACTGAACAGTAAATGTACTTTCAAATTTGCAGGTTTTTTTCTTGGATATACAAATAATAAAAACTAATGTATGGATACATATTCTCCAAAACTAGGGACATGCAGGGTTATTCAAAGAGAACGTTCAGTGACTTTTCGTTCTCTTCAATTCGGTGCGATTTGACGATCCCATTTCGGCGACCTCGCGTTGTATTCAGCAAGCACCACAGGGCCGTCGTAGTGCAGGGAAAAGCCGCCGAACACTCACCGCAAAACCCGGCGAACATACACCAAAACCCGAAAAAACTTCTGGATTAACCCCACCGAAAACGCCGGAGAAACCCGAGCAGCCGCCGATCACAGCACAGAGCAGCCGCTGGAAAAACCCAACATCTCAGACAAATGGAGTGGAAAAAAAAAACCAGTACGCTTGAATGTTTGAAAAGTGAAATGCTGTTTGCAAAGAAACTATAGAACGAAAATGTCTGAAATTTACATATAAGATCCAATGAATGATAATAAAAAGGGCCGTTACAGAAAAAAGAAAAAACGATTAAAAAAATAAACGGAAAAAAAATTTCACTAAAAATCCTTAAATACGCCTAAATGATCCTAAAAAAATCGATAAATAAAGAGACTTTTTACTGCAGAATATTATAATCAACAGTTTATTAGATATTGAATTAAAACGGGAATATTTTTAACATTGAAGCCTATGGGATTCGCCTGAATAAATCTGCTGCATGAAACCACCGAACAGCAGGGCAATTCGGCATTTTTTCACTGCTGGTTTTTGTTCTCTGAATAGACTAAGCATTGCTTCTCTATGGGAAATTCACTGCCCTTGAACAGGCTCCAAACAGGCACCATATGTGCAGGCAATTTGCCAACATTTGGCGAACTGCCTGCTCTCTGAATAGCCGAATGGCCTGGAAAGGTAACCGTACGCTGAATTTCACTGTCCGGTTACCTTTCGGCCACAATTCGGATCTCTTTGAATAACCCTGATGGTCATACACCAAACCTCGAATGAATGGGAGGTGCATACAAGCTTTCTGGAACCATGAAGAGGACATTCGTCATCATTGAAAAAGAAATGCTGAATTTCATGTTTAGCAATTCCAATTTGCTTAAGCTCTTCAATACCATGCTGTTTTACTGAAATCACTGCCAAGACCCAGTGGGGGTATGGAAAACAATCATATTGTAAAAATATGCTTGAAAATCTCAAAAGCCCATTTTCAAACTGGATACACTATTTGACAAGCAGATGGTACCATCTGATGGCCAAAAAAAATGCTTCTACAGCTTCTATAGTGCAGCTTGCACTCCATTTTTCCACCAAGCTGGTTTAGCTGTCATGACCAAGGTGCTTAAATGTATGGGCACATTCTGGAGCCCATTTGCAAAAGAATTTTATTTTCAATGAAAAAATTATTTTTGCATGCTTCATAATTACACCTAATTGCGTATACATGATATTGGGGCACCAGCAGGTGCTTTGATGATAGAGGATAGTATTTCTTGGTATTGATGGGGTTAAGCAGCTACATGTAGTTAGTTGTACAATCACATCATTTTTTCCCCCACATTTTTACATTAACATAAGCAGGGGATTTGTTTTTATTATGAGAAAGAATGTTTACAATTAGATCAGGTCTACGATTTCTCCATTTGTTGAATTCTTTCATATTCGGTAAAACCTGTATCAGATTTCTTCTTCCTGATTACTGCGTAGTCAGAATATTATATTTACTTAAAAATATCACGCAGTCAGAGAAAGCAAACTAGGGTTAAAATTTAAATGTTAAAAGCAATATTAGCATTCTTGGCAAATTTTGCAAAATAGCAATTAAATATTGCATAGAAAGTATGACAGCTATAACACGGAATTTTAGAAACCTGTAACAAAGGGGAGCATAGTGACTGTAACACTGATGGACAAGTCTAATTGTCTTTAAAAAAAAATGTCTGAATTGGGAATTTAGTTTTTAATAACTAAAACACAAATACTGAAGAATGTTGATGGTTTTATATACATTCCAATGAGTCGCTGATATTTTCACATGTCATCATTTAGGGTCCAGAGCCTCAGAGATCTGCTTGGTGTTACAAACCACTGATGGTAAATAAGATTATCTAAACAGATTATTTCATCGAATGGATTTTCTCTGAATGGTAGCTCTGTTATAGACCTTTATCAGTCAATGCTTTATCACCATATAATCAACATCAATAGGTTACTTGTATATGTTAGAATGAATGGAGCATTGTCCTTCTGAAAATGATAATATTGAGTTAAACCGGCTTGGTGGAGTAGAGGTAACATCACTGCTCTGCATGGGGAGAGCCTGTGGAGTCATGGGTTCAATCCTGATGAGAATATCTCCAGTAAGTGTCCTTGGGCAAGACACCTAACAGTACGTACTCGCCAGCCAGGATATACTTGAAAACAAGAGAAATCTCAATGTATCCTTCCTGGTAAAATCCTTTCTCCAAAAAGAAAAAAAAAAAAAAGGCGATATGTCATGGAAAAGCCAGATACCTCCAAACTACTGTTTTAGATACTTTTTCAGATTCTGTAACCCTGATAAATAAAAAAATATACAGGGTTATTCAAAGAGAATCAAAAAAGTCACAGCACGTTCGGTGATTTTTCGTTCTCTTCAATTCGGTACGATTTGGCGATCCCATTTCGGCGACCCTGCGGTGTATTCAGCAAGCACCACAGGGCCGCCGAAATGCAAGGAAAAGTCGCTGCAAACCCGCCGAAACTGCACCGCAAAACGAGGGCGAACGCACACCGAAACCGGCAAAAACATCTGGATTAACCCACCGAAGACGCCGGAGAAACCCGAGCAGGAGCCGACCACAGCGCAGAGCAGCTGCCGGAAAAACCCAACACCGCAGACGAAGGAGGTGAAAAAAAACAAAAAACAGTACGCTTGAATGTTTGAAAAGTGAAATGCTGTTTGCAAACAAACTAATGAGCAAAAATGTCTGAAATTTACATATGAGGTCCAATGAATGATAATAAAAAGGGCTGCTACAGAAAAAAGAAAAAACGTTTAAAAAAAAAAAATCGGATTTTTTTGCAAAAAACACCCACAAAAATGCTTAAAAGATCCTACAAAATCTATAAATAAAGAGACTTTTTACTGCAGATTATTATAATCAACGGTTTATTAGATATTGAATTAAAACAGGAATATTTTTAACATTGAAGCTTATGGGATTCGCCTGAATAAACCTGTCGAATTAAACCACTGAATGGCAGGGCAATTTGGCAACTTTTCACTGCTGGGTTTTGCTCTTTGAATAGATGAAGCTATGGGGATTTCACTGCCCTCGAACAGGAACCGAACAGGCACCGTATGTGCAGGCAATTCCACAACATTTGGCGAATTGCCTGCTCTCTGAATAGCTGAATAGCCAGGAAAGGTAACCGAACGCTGTTTTTCAGTGTTCGGTTACCTTTCGGCAGCCATTCGGATCTCTTTGAATAACCATGTATGTGCCCCCATATTTGTCCTTGGGGAAAAGAAGAATGGTACCGGTTTACCTGTGTGTGATGTAAAAAGTAAAATGCAACAAATAAAAATATGAATGACTATCTGCATTTTATGAAATACTTTCATTCGTCCAGACTTCTCTTCAGTCTGACAATTTCTCACGCTGTACAAATAGACTGGACCGTAGGTGGCAGCAGAAGGATGCTAACAGGAGATGAATTAAATGAGAAGGAATCTGAGAAGGAACGGATAGAAAATGCATTGGCAATCTCACCAAATTAAAGAACATGTTTATTTTGTTCTTTAATAAATCAATTCCAACATTGTTCTTTCCAGAACAATAATGGAATACCTAGTCACACATTCAATATTTTCGCAATTTGCAGAATTGTATTGCTTTCATTTACAATAATTCTGCATCGGGAAAGTACTTTTAAGTCATATTTTTCTGACATTGGTATAGAAATCCTTAATCTAGTTTTGTGTCTGTAGTTTTAACTGTTTAATACTTTTTTCCCTTTTACTATACAACCTGCGTTATACCCATGTAACAAATCTTCATACCCTGACGGGGTCACATCTGTTAATGACGCTCCCTTGCCGGACCCCTGTTCTCTTAACAGCAGTCTTTCGTTTCTTTCTCCAGCCGTTAGCCAAAGCTTAAGGATGGGTACACTAAAAGCACGGTAATAGCATCCTCAGAAATTAGTCAGCATGCAGATCTTGAGGTCAGAACAGAAAGGAACTGATCCTTTAATGATTAATATTATATACAGTGCCAGATGGGGCCTAGAGGCCAATGGTAAATGACACTTTGGTGTCTTATTGTCCTTCGTCAGGAATCCCTCCTCTGGCATATTGCTGTGACTGCTCAGGAACCACTGCCTGGCGTCTTGCTGTCTGCGACCTAATTAGACCAGGGATAGATAATGGGATTAACACTGGTCACCAATAGGTATTGTGCAACATTCCAACAAACCAGAACAATATCAGATCGTGAGGATAAACAGGGGATTCAGATAATACAGTATTTGATAACTGAAGACAACTCCAATTTTTAACAGATGTAAACATATTCTAGATAGAGGGTGTTAGAAAAGGCTACAGTGACCCACATCGTAATCCTATAGCAGATAATAACATAAAAACAATAATGATAATAACAATAACAGTATTTATGCGTAGCACAGACAACATAAACACCCTGCACCTAGAATTGAAGATACAGGGCGACTTCAACATAGTAGAGGGCAGGGAAACAATATAGAACAGCAGGCCTGCATCTCCCAAACAGATTTCTAGGTCCATGTACCCCAAGTTCAAAGTGACTCTCTTCATAACCCAATTTGTGGGCTCCAAGTTATTATCCAAGATTCTGTGTATCTACTGTACATTAGACATGTGCACAGGCAAAACAAATTGGTTTGGAATATTTCAGAATTCAAAAACTTTGGATTCTGAAATATTCTGACCCAACCAATTCAGAGTTTCAGAAGCCTCCGATATTTCATATCAGACTGATTCAGAATATCAGATACGTCAGAATATATTTGTCCGATATTTGGTACTGCAATGTATTAAATTATTAAAACCTACAGAATGGCTCTGAGATGACATCCAGAATGATGCAGAGGCACCAAAATGACACCCAGAATGAACCATTTGCTCCAAAATGATGCGTGTGAAAAATATAGTCCAAAAATGATGCACAAAACAAAGCATATGTTTTAAAAAAAAATATGCACAGAATGGGGCAATATTTTCCAAAATAGAGCGCAGAATGTAGCGTATTCTCCAAGAATGACTCCTAGAATGATGCACATGCTCCAAAAAAGATGCCCAGAATGAAGCATGTCCCCTGAAAAGACACACATGCTCTAAAAATGACTCCCATGCTCTGAAAATGATGCATATAATGAAAAAAAAAGCTGCGGAGCATCCCCTATTAAGCCAAATACATCTGATTATAATCGGATTGGTTTGGATTAATTCTGAATGTTTTTAATGGGAGAGTGATTTGGTTCAGATATAGGCAATGATTTGAATTGCTGATTATTTGGCCAAATTCCGACTTGATCTGAACCGAATCATACATGTCTAATCTAAATGTGCACCATGGGAGTTGCCGCCAATGCATGGCAAACGTTTTAATTCACAATGCATTACATTTTTCAGGAATTGACAAATTTTAGGGTTAGGACAAATTTCAAATGAAATAACCTAGGTGAGCGTTAGAGATGTTTGCAGAGGTTTAGGGGGATTTTGGGAAAAGATTATGGGTAAACTTAGAATTACTGGTCGGCTTTGGTGTTCCGTTATTGTTGGATTAAGTTACTTTGAAGGTAAGTTACTTTCTTGCTTTATTTCATTTATTTCTATTGTATTGATTTACAGTGCAGTAAGGAAATAAAAAAAAATACTTCCCACTGCTAATTCTACCAACCTGTATCGGTACCCTCACCTAAACCTTAGCCCTTACAAAGTAGAATTAATCTTCTTTCATTTGTGTTCTGATGAAAATCCGATAAAAGATGCAGGTTAAGGCTAGGGTCAGACGAAAGCATTTTTCCCCGCGAACGTGAAAAAGTGCGTCCGAACGCATTGACGTATTTTTTCACGGAATGCACAAAAACAGTCAGACGAGGCACATTTTCGGGCGTGATTTTGTACGGATCGTCAATAAAACTCTTTTTGCGTCTGGACGTTATGTAGGCTGGACATTAGCAGTGTCTGACATCTCCTAATCTCACACACACGCCGCTATGCTGCAGCTGCGCACTCAGTACGTCAGTACTAGCGGTTCAGCGTTCTCAGAAAAATGCGTTCAAATTCCACTTGCGTTGCACGGCCGGACTTTTGTGCGGCCGTACATCGTATAGTGGCCGTCATTGCCCGTCATCTGCTGCTAGTGCGGCCGTAATTATGTGCGCCAGAACGCACGTTAAAAGTGCGCTGGTCTGACCCCAGCCTTAGGGGATAACGGCTTGTGGACCATCTCTCTCCCAAGTCATCTAATGAGCGTTGGATATTATTGTAAGCCTGGTCCCCAGTAGGGATGAGCTGTTCGGGTTCGGCCCGAACTTTGGCAGTTCGAAAGTTCGTGAACTTCAAACTTTTTGTGCGTGTCCAGTTCGAGTTCGAAAAAAAAATTAAATTTTGAAAAAAGTTTAAACAATGCTTAAATACTAAAAAATCTAGAAATAAAGAGACTCTTTACTGCAGAATATTATAAGCAACAGTTTATTAGATATTGAATTAAAAACTAATGTGTACGTGCAAAAATTCTTCTCACCTCTAAATGACCTTTTTTTTCAAACGGCATAACAACAGATGTTTTAGTCTGGTCTAATCAATTTGATACATTTTATGTAGAATGAAGGTGTGGGGTGTCTGCTTCTGTTCTGAGTGAGTGTTAATTTCCCTCCTAAGGCTAGGGTCAGACTAACGCATTTTTCACGTTGTCCGTGAAAATGTGCGTTCGAAGAATGGACGTATTTTTTCACGGAATACGCAATAGCGGTCATACTATGCGCAGTTTCATCCGTGATTTTGTACGGATCATCAATAAAACACTTCTTGCATCTGGACGTTATGTTGGCTGGACATTAGCAGCGTCTGACATCTCCAATTCACGCACACACGCCTCTAGCGGACGCAGCGCACTCTGTACGTCAGTACTAGTGGTTTAACGTTCTCGAAAAAATGCGTTCATTTTCCACTTGCGTTGCGCAGCCGGACTTTTGTGCGACCGTACTTCGTATATTGGCCGTCATTGCCCGGCATCTGCTGCTAGCACGGCCGTGATTAAGTGCGCCAGAACGCGCGTTCGCACTGCCTCAGTCTGACCCTAGCCTAAAACTTCCTAATATGCTGCATTTAACTGATGTGTAAAAAAATAAAAATTTCCTCATTGCCCGCTTTTAACATCTAAAGCAATGTTATTTTTCACCTCGGGATTAAACATTCACAGGGTTATTCAGAGAGCGGTGAAAAGCAGGAGAATAACTGGAGAAATGAAAATTCTAGGTCAAAATAGCCAAACCAGAAAAATTCTCCCATTTATCTCACTTTCCAAATCGGCTATTTGGTCTAGATTGTTCTCTTCTCCTGCCAGTTCTCCTGGCTTTCACCTGTCTCTCAGGGTTGTTCAGAGAAAGGTGAAAACCAGGAGAATGGCAGGAAAAGAGAACAATCTGAACCAAATAGCCGATTTGGAAAGTGAGATAAGGCTAGGGTCAGACTAACGCATTTTTCACAGCGACCGTCAAAAAGTGCGTCCGAACGCATTGCCGTATTTTTTCACGGAATGCGCGAAAACGGTCATACGATGCGCATTTTTGTGCATGATTTTTTACGGATCCAAACCGGGAAACTTTGGGTGTCTGGACGTTATGTTGGCCGGACATGAGCAGGGTCTGATGTCTCCAAATCATGCACACACGCCGCTAGTGGACGCAGCGTACTCTGTACGTCCGTACTAGCGGTTCTGCTTTCTCGAAAAAATGCGTTAATTTTCCACTAGCGTTGCGCAGCCGGACTTTCGGGCGACCGTACTTCGTATATTGGCTGTTATTGCCCGTCATTTGCTGCTAGTGCGGCCGTGATTAAGTGCGCCTAGACGCACGTTAAAAATTTGCTAGTCTGACCCTAGCCTAAATGGGAGAATTTTTCTGGTTTGGCTATTTTGACCTAGAATTTTCCATTCTCCAGTCATTCTCCTGCTCTTCACCGCTCTCTGAATAACCCTGACAGGGTTATTCAGAGAAAGGTGAAACTCAGGAGAATGACTGAAGAGAAAATTCTAGGTCAAAATAGCCAAACCAGAAAAATTCTCCCATTTATCTCACTTTCCAAATCGGCTATTTGGTCTAGAATCTTCCATTCTCCAGTCATTCTCCTGCTTTTCACCGCCAAAAATTCAGTAAACTTTTTCTGCGTGTCCGAAAATGTCTCCTCTTTTCATACAGACTGCCGCCCCAAGCAGTTGTTTATGGATAGATTAAAGGAAAAGCATTTACCGTCATTTGAAATGTCATTTTTTTGTTTTTAAGTGTTTCTATACATCCTAGAAATCCGCCACTTCACGGGCATGTTATGGGGACCTCCTAGGCACGATATTTGAAGGAATTTTTCGTTTTTATTTTTAACCCTTATTTCATGGAAAACTCACTGTCCCTTTAAAAATGTTTTTTTTTTTACTTTTTGTCCTTGTTTCCTGTCCCCCAGGGCACTACCCGGACCCCCATACACCTTTTATGGCAAATATCTAGCATATATGCCCTCTTGGAGGGCACTCTAAAAACCGAATTTTCAGCCCCATTGACTTGCATTGAGTTCGAGTTCAGGTTCGGGTTCGGGTTCGGATCCGAACATATGGAAAGTTCGGGTTCGGGTCCGAACCGAACTCGGGGGGTGTTCGGCTCATCCCTAGTCCCCAGTACGGATCAGCGGCAGATTGCTACGGTTCTGAGGTTCTCCCTACTGTTAGATCTGTGTCCCTGCAACAAATTGATGAAGCTCAAAGGGCAGCATTACATAACGAAAATGAAATAACTGTAAATATTTTTATATACAGCCTACATAGATGAAGATGTATAAACTGGTTATAGTGCATAAGAGGGTTGTGGCAAGCCCCTGCTCACCTTGACTTTTCTTCCTACTGCACCTATTATATTGCGAGCAGTAGTAGATTTTTCTCATGGGAACATGTAATAGTACCTCATGTAAGTATTGCTCACATTTGAAATAAAGCTAAATGTTTTCTAAATCTATTAGGATTAACAACACTTGAAGGGAAATGTCGCCAACATTTTGGTGCATCTCTCATTCCCCGCAGTTTCCTGCACTTCGGGGTATCAAAGTTCCCCACCCTGCAGTGAATTCGGCACTCACCGCAGGGACCCCATAGTGCAGGGAAAACCCGCCACAAACCCACCGCAATCAAGCCGAACGCCCACTGAAAACCTGCTGGAACCGCTGGAAAAAACACCGGAAAAAGCCGCCGAACCGCCAAAAAAAGCCGACAAGCTGACGAACGGGGTGAAAAAAAAAATAAGACAGTACGCTTGAGTTTCAAAATTGAAACGCTGTTTGCAAAAAAACTACTGAACAAAAATGTCTGGAATTTACATCTAAGATCCAATGAATGATAATAAAAAGGTCTGTTACAGAAAAAAGAAAAAACACTTTAAAAAAAAGGAAAATAAATTCCTAAAATATCTATAAATAAAGAGACTTTTTACTGCAGATTAAAAAAATAAACGGTTTATTAGATATTTAATGAAAACAGGAATATTTTTAGCATTGAAGCCTATGGGATTTGCCTGAATAAACCTGCTGAATTAAAACACAGAACATCAGGGCACTTCTGCAATTTTTCACTGCTGTTCGCCTTTGTCTGACTAGATTAACCATTGCTTCTCTATGGGGGATTTCACTGCCATCGAACGGGCACCGTAGATGCAGGCAATTCGCCAAAATGTGGTGAACTGCCTGCTCTCTGAATAGCTGCGCGAGATCCGGCAGCTCGGAGTAGTGATCTGCAGGGAGACACTGGGGACTTTTTCCCCCAGTCTCTCCCTGCTCCCGCCGGATGGAGGAGGCGGTCGGAGCCGCGGGATAGTAGGGGAGTATCTGAATTTTTTTGGGGGGTTTCTGCTGGTGCTAACGGATTCTGCACCAGCGGAATCCGTTAGCATCAACTCCAGGCTGCGGTTAACTTTTTGTTAACCGCAGCCGGACATTAATCAGCGTTAGGACTTTGTAATCCAAACGCTGATTAACACTTTGCTCTCCCTATACTTAACATGGGGAGCGCAAAGTACAGTAACCTTGCGCTGAAAAGCGCAAGATTCCAAACGCAAACGGGCTTCTTAACCCGTTAGCGTTTGGATGGTAATATGCGGTGGCTACCTGGGCTAACGTTAACGCTCACTCAGGTGATCGCTAACATTAGCACCAACTATGTAATAGACCCCTTTATATTTTGTATACTTTGTATTGAACGCGCACCTGTAGAAGGAGTCAGATAACAATGAGCGATTCAGAGGTCGTGTGTTATTCTCGTTTGCCCCTAAAAGGTTATGTTAAGTGATTTTGCATTATAATTTTTATGATGGGAAATGAGATTTTGAAATGCTGGAATGAAATGGCTTTTGTATCAATGAAATGTATAAAAGTCTTGACCTCTCAATTGTGTTATTCTTGCTTAGCAGCCGTCTTTGTGAGCTGACTATGTCCTTTTGAAATATGTCATTGTGTTTGCGATCTTATATGCATTTTGCTGCCATTGCTTAACAGATCTTCTGGGAATCAGCAGGTAATGAAATGCTTGGAAATCAATAAGGTTTCACTCTGCAGGAATGCTCTAATCAATGTGTGCATAGCAACATTCACATTTTAATTAGTAAATTTTACAGAAGATACTATAGACTCAATGTTCATGATCCATTTCATTGTTGCCTTGTTGGAAATCTGTTTAACCTAGGTTTGACCTAGACAACAAGTGCGATAATCATATCCTTACAAGCTGCTTTCACATGTATTTATTGATTAATAGATGTACACACCTGAATATAGTGCATTACATTCAAATAGCTAATTCAAAGTATCTTTCATTAGATGTTCTGAGTTTTAGTATGCTAATATGTTTCTAGATCCATGTTCTATTCCCTGCTCTATCCCAGTATACTCTGTGCCAAGAGTCAAAATCTCAAAATATAACGTAAAACCTGTATGTCAGGAGTAGCACCGGAGGGATACCGGCCTTGCTGGTTTGAGCCCGGTATGCAGTGGATCTTGCTGGCTGGGAGTGATGGGTGACACGGTGTGGCTGGAGTACATGGTAAGGTATAGGACAGAGACATACAGGAGGGTTTACCAGGAAGCGTGGAGTATATCAGGGTCTTCAGGTGGTACCAGGGTCTGAAACACAGCAGGGGTCTAGGAGAGGATGTTACGGACATGGAAGGACACGTGGGTCCGGGAAGGGATACTAAAGGGAGGTAGAGGCTGAGGGAATAGGTAGGTCTTCAGGAGCGGGCAAACACACATCTGGACAGAGCAAGATAGCTACAATAATTGAGCCCTGATTAGATGGAGGTGTGGTCCTTTATTCAGGTCTGGTATGTCATGTTTTTCTGTGCTTAGCTTTTGTGTTCTGGAACTACGTGAAGAGTGCTGCCTAGCAATGATATTGCAGGCATCGTACATTCAGCAGTGGGGAGCCTGACACTGTGTCAGGAATGGGGTAGACCCAGCACTCAGACACCCAACAGAGAGCAAAGAGAAAACCCTAAACTAAGAAACTGGTCCTTAAATGGCCAGATCTAGTCTATAAAGTAAAGAGAGAAGAGGAATCATGAGGCAGAGTCGATAATCAGGCCGGCTCATACACTGATAACAATAAACATAAGGTAGAGTCACACTCACTAATCAAACCTGGTCATACACTGATAGCAATATAATAAACGTGAGGCGACAGAACTGGGAAGGAAAAACAAAGGGAAAGAGGCAGGTTATAAAGGAACAATAAACGAGGGATACGTGTTGCGTTGTGAGAGTTCAGAAGGAAACCACAACAGTGCGCCGAGTAGTATCCGCGGCTGGACGTACAGTAGCTGTACGCATCCTCCAATGGCTACCTCCGATAACAGTCAAGGAGGCTTCGGCTGCATCTGGAGAGTGAACAAAGAGTTTAGGCTTGCACACTGAATGGCCCTAAATGGAATGCCGCTTGGGTGTGCGACGAGAATGCCCAGCAGGGGAACCCTCCCCGAGCTCCGGCATGACAAGCTGGAGATAATAAATTCCCTAGTTATGATCGCCTAGTAATGTGATCTATGATCATTCACTACAATCGCTTAACTTGTAAGTGTTATTGATTAGAAACATAGAAACATAGAAAATATTGGCAGATAAGAACCTTTCGGCCCATCTAGTCTGCCCAATTACATGGATACTTTACCTGGATTTATCTTTTATTTAGGATAGCCTTATGCCTATCCCATGCCTGCTTAAATTCAATCACTGTTTTGGCCTCTACCTCTTCAACTGGAAGGCTGTTCCATGTATCCACCACCATCTCAGTAAAATAATGCTTCCTGATGTTACTTTTAAACCTTTGCCCCTCTAATCTAAGACTATGTCCTCTTGTTTTGCTATTTTGTTTCCTTTTAAATATACTCCCTTCCTCTACCTTGTGGATTCCCTTTACGTATTTAAATGTTTCTATCATATCTCCTCTGTCTCGTCTTTTTTCCAAGCTATACATGTTAAGATCATTAAGCCTTTCCTGGTAACTTTTCTCCTTCAAGCTGTACACCATTTTAGTAGCCCTTCTCTGAACTCTCTCTAAGGTGTCTATATCCTTCTGGAGATACGGTCTCCAGTACTGCACACAGTACTCCAAGTGAGGTCTCACCAGTGCTCTGTACAGTGGCATGAGCATTTCCCTTTTCCTACTGCTAATACCTCTCCATACACAACCAAGCATTCTGCTAGCATTTCCTGCTGCTCTATTACATTGACTACTTACCCTTAGATCCTCTGCAATAATAACCCCTAAATCCCTTTCCTCAGATGTTAAGGTTAGGACTGTATCAAATATTCTATATTCAGCCCTTGGGTTTTTACACCCCAGGTGCATTATCTTGCACTTATCCACATTAAAACTCAATTGCCACAGCTCCGACCATTTTTTTAGTTTACCTAAATCATTTGTCATTTGTCTGATCTCTCCAGGAACGTCAACCCTGTTGCAAATCTTTGTGTCATCAGCAAAAAGACATACTTTACCATTAATACCTTCTGCAATATCACTAATAAAAATATTAAAGAGAATGAGTCCAAGTACTGACTTCTGAGGTACCCCACTGGTAACAAGACCTTGCGCCGAATAAACTCCATTTACCACAACCCTCTGTTGCCTGTCACTCAGCCACTGCCTAATCCATCCAACAATATTTGAATCCAAGCTCAAAGATTGCAATTTATTGATAAGCCTTCTATTTGGAACAGTATCAAAAGCCTTACTGAAATCTAAATAAGCAATGTCTACTGCACCACCTGTGTCTATTATTTTTGTTATCCAATCAAAAAAAATCAATAAGATTAGTTTGGCATGATCTCCCTGAGGTAAACTCATGTTGTTTCTGATCTTGTAATCTATGTGTTTTTAAATGTTCAACAATCCTTTCCTTTAACATGATTTCCATTCATTTCCCAACTACTGACGTAAGACTAACTGGCCTATAGTTCCCCGATTCCTCCCTACTACCCTTCTTGTAAATGGGCACAACATTTTCTAATTTCCAGTCTTCCGGGACAACTCCCGTTAACAAGGATTAGTTAAATAAATCTGTTAACGGTTTTGCTATTACACCACTGAGCTCTCTTAATAATTTAGGGTGGATCCCATCAGGCCCCATTGACTTATTTGTCTTTACTTTAGACAGCTGCTGTAGAACCTCCTCCTCTGTAAACTCATATGTAAATGTCTCTTTAGTGTTTCCTCCTAACTGAGGTCCCTTTCCTTCCTTTTCTTCTGCAAAGACTGAACAAAAATATTCATTGAGGCAGTCAGCGAGACTTTTATCCTCTTCTACATACCTTACTTCCTTTGTTTTTAATCTAACTAATCCTTGTTTTACTTTTCTTTTCTCGTTTATGTATCTAAAAAATGTTTTGTCCCCCTTTTTTACTGACTGAGCTATTTTCTCTTCTGCGTGTGCTTTGGAAGCTCTTATAAATTGCTTTGCCTCTTTCTGCCTAATCTTATAGGTTTGCCTATCTTCTTCACTCTGAGTTTTTTTATAATTATTGAATGCTATCTTTTTGTTCTTCACTATTTGGGCCACTTCTGTAGAGTACCACAGTGGTTTCTTCCCTTTTTTGTTTTTGCTAACAAGCCGAATGCAATTGCCTGTGGCCTTCAATAATGCCTCCTTTAAATAATCCCATTTCTCCTGGACTCCCTTTAAACTCCACCAGTCTGATAATGACTCATTCACACAAAATCTCATTTTAGAAAAATCTGTTTTTTTTAAAGTCTAAAACTTTTGTTTTTGTGTGGTTCGGCTCCATCCCTGTTCTTATATTAAACCACACTGACTGGTGATCACTAGATCCCAAATTTTCACCTACAACAACGTCTGATACCAAACCTCCATTTGTGAGTATTAAATCCAATATGGCCTCTTTACGGGTCAGCTCCTCAACTACTTGTGTTAGAGATAATCCCAGCAGGGAGTTTAGAATATTTGTACTCCTGGTGCACCCAGCTATTTTGGTTTTCCAGTTCACATCAGGAAGATTATAGTCCCCCATGATAATAACTTCCCCCTTCATTGTCATTTTGGCTATTTCCTCCACTAGCAGATTATCTAGCTCTTCTACTTGTCCAGGGGGTCAATAGATCACACCTACATGAGCTACTGTATTACCAAATGTTAGCGTAACCCAAACTGACTCTATGTTCACCTCGCTCACTTTTATTTGGTTCGTTTTCATGTTGTTTTTTTACATACAGGGCCACTCCTCCTCCTTTCCTACCTTCTCTGTCTTTTCTATATAAAGAGTACCCCGGTATTGTTATATCCGCAGATTCTCCTGCTATTCCAAGTTCAACCACAACAGGCTTAGCTGGAGAACAAACAGTACTCTGATGTTCTTCCACCATATATTGTGGTCCCATAAATGCAATTTCATGCAGGGCTCGTGTGACTCTGAGTGCTTGATTTACTAATCAGTTTTTCTGGTAAGATCAAGCTGCAATATATCATGGTTAACTTGCCACAAGAAAAAAAGGATAACTCCCAAAACTTTAATAGCTGTCCTAGTTTAGTCGATTGGTGTAACACATGACCAGTATATGTACTCATAGATGTGGAAGCCGTATACCGGCTGAATGAATCCTGAATTCATGTACTGGCTGGATGGAGAAGAGGAAGTATCACTGCTCTATAACTGTGGAGACCCAGTTTCGAATCACGGCCAGAGCACCTCCCCAGTAAGTGTCCTTGGGCAAGACAACTAATTGTACATACATGCCTACCACACAATGAGCCATATTACATACTTGGTGCTAACTTAACCAGAGCTGTTGTAAACTTAAAACCTCCATAGGCTATAATGGCTCTGGTAAGTTTACAACAGCTCTGGTTAAGTTAGCACCAACTATGTAATATGGTTTTAAGTTTACAACTGCTCTGGTTAAGTTAGCACCAAGTATGTAATATGGCCCACTATCGGTTGTGGAATCCAGTGGTATTGTCGCTACCTTGCGACTGTGGAGCAGCAAGTCATAATACCATTCAGCATCACCCTCCAATACAACTGTGGAGAAGCAAGTCTCAAGTCGACCTGACAAGAAGTGGGTTCGACCTAACCACCAGGTCCCTGCGCTACAATCATGGAAAGATGACTTGATCCCATTCAGAAGACGCCACCAGTGAGTGTCCTTGGGCAAGACACCTAACAATATGGATGCACCTATCACACAAAATTATTGTACATCTCATAGATTGTAAAATCCCTTGGGAACCGGGTCCCCCAGAATCCGGCCATCATCCATGTGTGGTATCCTAATGTATCAACACCTTGGACAGTGATACTTTAGAGCACTGAGGAATTTGTGGCACTATATAAATTAAAGATGACAAAAATAATAATAATCCTGCCCCCTGAGTCATGTGAATGTCAAAAGTGAAATACAGTGGCATTACATGATGGGTTGGCAGAATAACAACAGCCAGAAAGAGGAGATAACCAAGGGAAAGATCTGCGGTTACTCTTTACTGTACTGCAGTGCTCACCTTTTGTTTCATTTACCTTTGTCCTTTAGATTATAAACTCATGGGATGTCTGGTTGAGCACTTGGTTAAAGTGTGGTATTTCCTAGACTAGCTATCCTACCGGCAGGGTTGTCTTTTCCTTATTTATCATGTATGTCTCAAGTTTGTGCTCCTCCATTTTACAGCGCTGCGGAATATGTCGGCGCTTTATAAATAAAGATTAATAATAATTATAACAGCAGGGGTTCCCAACACCTGTCCTCAACTACCGCTAACAGGTCAGATTTCAAGGATTCCCTTGGGGAAATCCAGACTGAATACTGCAATTACTGAGCAGCAAATCATATAAATCTGTGCTGTGCTTCTGGCTAATGTCAGACGAGCGCAGTCTGAGCGCACTTTGCGTCTGTGCACAAATGACAAACTTTCTGACGGTAGACACGGTAGTGGCCACACGGTCCGTTATTTTTGACTGACTTAGAGGAAAAAGATATGAAAAAACATTTTGTCCGTCAAGGTGCTGTACGTCAAAAATGCGGACCGTCTGACTTCGTGCCATCACTCACACACAAAGCTATGCAGACGTGGCACACTCTGTGCATCCGTCCTAGTGGATTGACGTTCTTGCCTAACTTGCATCCGTTTGCCGCGTCCATTGTGCGTCCGCAGTTCGGTGTGGACGTACTTCGTGTGTGGGGCTTCATTGGTCATAATTATATGCTACAACGGACGCACAAATGTGCGACACCCCGGACGTGATCAGTGTGCTCGTCTGACACGGGCCTCAGATATCTGGCCAACCTGGCCTGTTAGAGGGACTTGAGGACCAAGGTTGGGAACCACCATCGTACAAGATGTTATAACAATTGATAATCCAGGTATAGAACACATATAAGGTGTGACTTCAGCTTCTTTGCAAGTATTATACCCACATCCTGATGATATGTTTACATCCCACTGATATTTGAGAGATGCATTGCTAATAATCTCATTATAATATAAATTCCAGTAAGTATGGTATTTTACCATTTTTATTAGATCTTTTTCACATTTACTTTATTTGACACTAAAGTCATGTCTGCTTATATGCTAATAGAGGAGATACCATTTTTTAATTTTGCAAGACAAGGGACACCATCTAGTGCCTAGTACTTTTCATCCCAGCAATATTTGTGTAAAGGATGAACAAATAATTGAAAAAGTAAAAATGTGCAAATTTCCACTATTCAGTAAACAAGAAAGAAGGGAAAAGACAAATACAACCAGTTTTATGGATGGGAAGATGAGCTTTGGAGCTATAGTTGGGAAACGTCCAGTCATTAAGGAACACCTAACAAAGGATTATACAGGTACTCTTAATATATTTATTGGTTCTTGTTTGGGAGGAAAAGTGGGGTTTGTGAGGATCCTGAGAATGAGCACTAGTGGCCTGCTCTACGGTGGGTGCCCGCTCAGGTCCCACAAGGTTTTAGCTTGCTTGTGCCATTACAGGGACGAATGCTCCATATGTAAATCAGCCTGCTCTCACCCAGAAAGGGTGGCCAGTACTGATTGCCAAGGACGTCATCCCTGGATGAGAGATGCAGCAACCCCTGATGATTGTTTTGGCCTTGTTAGGCTTCGTCAGGAGGGTATAGCTGACACCACTCTAGGCACATCAAGCAAGGGGTCCACGTCTGGATGACCCTGTAAACTTACAGTGAGGAAAAGTGGGGTTTATGAGGGTCCTGAGAACGAGCAACAGCACTAATGGCCTGCTCTACGGTGGGTGCCCGCTAAGGTCTCACAAGGTTTTAGCTTGATTGTGCCATTACAGGGATGAATGCTCCATATGCAAATCAGCCTGCTCTCACCCAGAAAGGGTGGCCAGTACTGATTGCCAAGGACATCATCCCTGCACGAGAGGTGCAGCAACCCCCGACGATCGTTTCGGCCTTATTAGGCCTCGTCAGGAGGGTATAGCTGACACCCCTCTAGGCACATAAAGCAAGGGGTCCACCTCTGGATGACCCTGTAAACTTAGGTTAGCAGTGTTTGGGATGTGTATAGTCTCAAAAAATGCATTTCAATTGTAAAACTGATGTCTAATTGGCCATAAGGCTCACGTATTGTTAACATTATTGTCTATGAGGTTTATACATAAGAAAAGTTTTAGCATTGAAAAGTACTTTTGCAGGCTACATGTTATTCTGTTTCTGCAAACACACCCTCTGTACAGCCTCCTTGGCTCTTACAAAGGTAAGCCTGTACATGGTAGATATATTTTTCATGTTTTATCAGCATGTGGAAGTGCACAGCTCGAGTCATCCTAGAATCAGACATAATTTCTTACTTTATACTAGACCCCTTTTAACAAGCATTGGATTCCAAACAGGATTGTTATTTTTTTCACCAACAGCTTATTATGGAAGTAAAATAATGGCCATCAGTTGATGCAAGCATTTGTTGGAATGGTACAAATTCTCTAATGAAATTCAGAGGGCACAGTTCTTTCCTCTGCTGTGCGCATCTTTATGTTCTTTAAATCGAGCTACAGATTGTTTTGAAGAAGTAGGCGTTCACCGGTTTCTAGCCAGATAGCAATGATTGCATATTATCACTAGTGATGAGCTGAACACCCCCGAGTTCGGTTCTCATTCGAACTCGAACTTTCCAAATGTTCGAATTCGAACTCGAACTCAATACAAGTCAATGGGACTCAAAATTAGATTTTTAGAGTGCCCTCCAAGAGGGCATATATGCTAGATATTTGCCATAAAAGGTGTTTGGGGGTCCGGGTAGTGCCCTGGGGAACAGGAAACAAGGACAAAAAGTAAAAAAAAAACGTTTTTAAAGGAACAGTGAGTTTTCCATGAAATAAGCGTTAAAAATAAAAACGAAAAATTCCTTCAAATATCGTGCCTAGGAGGTCCCCATACCCTGCCCATGAAGTGGCGGATTTCTAGGATGTATAGAAACATTTCAAAACAAAAACATTACGTTTCAAAGACGGTAAATGCTTTTCCTTTAATCTATTCATAAACAACTGCTTGGGGCGGCAGCCTCTATGAAAAGACATTTTAGGACGCGCAGAAAATGTTTAGTGATATTTTGGCTAAATTATGGTGAAACTTATGCAGGCTTTGGATGAAAGTAACAATAGGTGCTTTAAAATTGGGCTTTTAGCGTCAGCAACAGTGCCGTCACACCGTAACCCCTCTGAGGATATGAATCTGGTACAGGCGTCAGTGGCAGTGCACCCAGATATTTTGGTGCCAGGCCAGCAAGTGCCATCATACAGTAACCCCTCTGTGGTATTGTGGAAGAGTGCAGGGGTGGACCATGCGGTCCTATATTAAAAAGATATGAATCTGGTAAAGGCGTCAGTGCACCCAGATATTGTGCTTTTGGTGCCAGGCCAGCAAGTGCATTCATACAGTAACCCCTCTGTGGTATTGTGGAAGAGTGCAGGGGTGGACCATGCGGTCAGGGCTGGTGCTAGACTATTTTGTGCCCTAGGCAAGACCAGCTACTTACACCCCCCCAAAAAAACCCCCAAAAAAACGACACAACATGAAACTGCTAAATTTCTTTTTATTTAAGAATAAAGTTTGAAAACCACCACTAGTAAAGGTAAAATAAATATAAATAAACTGTATTAAACCATTTTAAATTAACTCTATTAAACAAATTAAAATTAACTGTATTGAACAAATATAAATTAACGAAAAAAAAATAAAAGTTGTCACGTAAGTTTCAATTTCAGAGACATCAAAATTTCACTTTGCGTGCCTTATCCTATGCAAATTTTCATCATGCGTATATATTTTTTTGCCCTGGCCAGCTCACATCATACGTATATATACATATTGCCCAGGCCAGCTCACATCATGCCTATATATATTGCCCAGGCCAGCTCACATCATGCGTATATATATATTGCCCAGGCCAGCTCAAATCATGCGTATATATATTGCCCAGGCCAGCTCACATCATGCGTATATATATTGCCCAGGCCAGCTCACATCATGCGTATATATATTGCCCAGGCCAGCTCACATCATGCGTATGTATATTGCCCATGCCAGCTCACGTCATGCGTATATATATTACCCAGGCCCAGGCCAGCTCACATCATGCGTATATATATATTGCCTGATCCAGCTCACATCATGTGTATATATATATTGCCCGATCCAGCTCACATCATGCGTATATATATATTGCCCAGGCCAGCTCACATCATGCGTATATATATATTGCCCAGGCCAGCTCAAATCATGCGTATATATATTGCCCAGGCCAGCTCACATCATGCATATATATATTGCCCAGGCCAGCTCACATCATGCGTATATATATTGCCCAGGCCAGCTCACATCATGCGTATGTATATTGCCCATGCCAGCTCACGTCATGCGTATATATATTACCCAGGCCCAGGCCAGCTCACATCATGCATATATATATTGCCCAGGCCAGCTCACATCATGCGTATATATATATATATATAATGCCCAGGCCAGCTAACATCATGCATATATATTTTGCCCAGACCAGCTCACATCATGCGTATATATATATTGTCCAGGCCAGCTCACATCATGCGTATATATATTGCCCAGGCCAGCTCACATCATGCATATATATATTGCCCAGGCCAGCTCACATCATGTGTATATATATATATATTGCCCAGGCCAGCTAACATCATGCATATATATTTTGCCCAGGCCAGCTCACATCATGCGTATATATATATTGCCCAGGCCAGCTCACATCATGCGTATATATATTGCCCAGGCCAGCTCACATCATGCATATATATATTGCCCAGGACAGCTCACATCATGTGTATATATATTGCCCAGGCCAGCTCACATCATGCGTATATATATATTGCCCAGGCCCAGCTCACATCATGCATATATATATATTGCCCAGGCCCAGGCCAGCTCACATCATGCGTATATATATATTGCCCAGGCCAATCCCCTGGTGGAGATAGGGGGTTCATTTGAACCCCGATATCTCCAGGCAGCTAGGGGGTCATGGAGGGTGTCAATCGAAAGGTCTGAGCATGGCCTTTCGAATGAAACCCAACTTGACCAGGTATAAAGTAAAAAAAAAGAAAAAAGAAAATGAAAATATGTATTTTTTTTGTGTGTTATTTTTATTAATGTAGTAATATTGTTCACATTTCAATTATAATGTGAACGATGATGCACTAATGATTTTTTTCTATGGGGTGTGTTTGCTATAAATCATGTAATTCCCCCCACAAAATGTAACAAGTCCCCATTTCTAATTTTTGTACAAGCGCACCCCATAGAAAACATAACCGCAAACGCTAATGTGCTAAAATGTGAAAAAAAACCACTTTACACACTGTAGATGATTAAAAATTCAATTTGTATTGCATTTTTTCTCATAATATACAGGCAGGACATGACGTATACATATAAAAATGATATATTATGAATCTGCGGAGTCTGCCGGAAAGAACGATATCTAATATGTCTGAGTCATTTTATAAAATGTGGCTTTAAATTGCGTTTAAACATGATGAGCGAAAGCGGTAAAAATGAGCTGAGCATACAGCAGTGAAATACCGCGTATTGTGACATCCCCAAGTGGCATCCCTAAGTGGACATTCAGAGTTGATTCCTGGAGTTTTATCCAAGATCCCCTATGCCATCCACCATCACGATCCTTAATTCCTGTATCTCCTCTCTCCACAGGTAGGTCATTATCACCCATCATCCACAGACACCACATCTCAACTGATCCCCTGCATACTTTTGCTGGTAGGACCCCCATCACCCAGTATTTGCTGGCACCCACATTGTAACGTTACCTTGGTCTTTCTCTGTATTTTTTTAATTTATTTTTGTTTTTCTCCACCATTTGCTTTGCTAATTAGCATGTGAATCTCCTGCCCTATTGACACAGCCCATCCAGCTTCAGGTGTTTGCATTCAGGCAGTTAAAAAGTAATCAGTCCGCCCTATATAACATTTAAGAGTGGCTCCACTGAGACTTGGCTCTTGTGACATCCCCAAGTGGCATCCCTAAGTGGACGTTCAGAGTTGATTCCTGGAGTTTTATCCAAGATCCCCTATGCCATCCACCATCACGATCCTTAATTCCTGTGTCTCCTCTCTCCACAGGTAGGTCATTATCACCCATCATCCACAGACACCCACATCTCAACTGATCCCCTGCATACTTTTGCTGGTAGGTCATTATCACTCATCATCCACAGACACCCACATCTCAACTGATCCCCTGCATACTTTTGCTGGTAGGACCCCCATCACCCAGTATTCGCTGGCACCCACATTGTAACGTTACCTTGGTCTTTCTCTGTATTTTTTTTATTTATTTTTGTTTTTCTCCACCATTTGCTTTGCTAATTAGCATGTGAATCTCCTGCCCTATTGACACAGCCCATCCAGCTTCAGGTGTTTGCATTCAGGCAGTTAAAAAGTAATCAGTCCGCCCTATATAACATTTAAGAGTGGCTCACTGAGCCTTGGCTCTTGTGACATCCCCAAGTGGCATCCCTAAGTGGACGTTCAGAGTTGATTCCTGGAGTTTTATCCAAGATCCCCTATGCCATCCACCATCACGATCCTTAATTCCTGTGTCTCCTCTCTCCACAGGTAGGTCATTATCACCCATCATCCACAGACACCCACATCTCAACTGATCCCCTGCATACTTTTGCTGGTATGTCATTATCACCCATCATCCACAGACACCCACATCTCAACTGATCCCCTGCATACTTTTGCTGGTAGGACCCCCATCACCCAGTATTCGCTGGCACCCACATTGTAACGTTACCTTGGTCTATCTCTGTATTTTTTTTATTTATTTTTGTTTTTCTCCACCATTTGCTTTGCTAATTAGCATGTGAATCTCCTGCCCTATTGACACAGCCAATCCAGCTTCAAGTGTTTGCATTCAGGCAGTTAAAAAGTAATCAGTCCGCCCTATATAACATTTAAGAGTGGCTCCACTGAGCCTTGGCTCTTGTGACATCCCAAAGTGGCATCCCTAAGTGGACGTTCAGAGTTGATTCCTGGAGTTTTATCCAAGATCCCCTATGCCATCCACCATCACGATCCTTAATTCCTGTGTCTCCTCTCTCTCCACAGGTAGGTCATTATCACCCATCATCCACAGACACCCACATCTCAACTGATCCCCTGCATACTTTTGCTGGTAGGTCATTATCACTCATCATCCACAGACACCCACATCTCAACTGATCCCCTGCATACTTTTGTTGGTAGCACCCCAATCACCCAGTATTCGCTGGCACCCGCATTGTAACGTTACCTTGGTCTTTCTCTGTATTTTTTTTATTTATTTTTGTTTTTCTCCACCATTTGCTTTGCTAATTAGCATGTGAATCTCCTGCCCTATTGACACAGCCCATCCAGCTTCAGGTGTTTGCATTTAGGCAGTTAAAAAGTAATCAGTCCGCCCTATATAACATTTAAGAGTGGCTCCACTGAGCCTTGGCTCTTGTGACATCCCCAAGTGGCATCCCTAAGTGGATGTTCAGAGTTGATTCCTGGAGTTTTATCCAAGATCCCCTATGCCATCCACCATCACGATCCTTAATTCCTGTGTCTCCTCTCTCAACAGGTAGGTCATTATCACCCATCATCCACAGACACCCACATCTCAACTGATCCCCTGCATACTTTTGCTGGTAGGTCATTATCACTCATCATCCACAGACACCCACATCTCAACTGATCCCCTGCATACTTTTGCTGGTAGGACCCCAATCACCCAGTATTCGCTGGCACCCACATTGTAACGTTACCTTGGTCTTTCTCTGTATTTTTTTTATTTATTTTTGTTTTTCTCCACCATTTGCTTTGCTAATTAGCATGTGAATCTCCTGCCCTATTGACACAGCCCATCCAGCTTCAGGTGTTTGCATTTAGGCAGTTAAAAAGTAATCAGTCCGCCCTATATAACATTTAAGAGTGGCTCCACTGAGCCTTGGCTCTTGTGACATCCCCAAGTGGCATCCCTAAGTGGACGTTCAGAGTTGATTCCTGGAGTTTTATCCAAGATCCCCTATGCCATCCACCATCACGATCCTTAATTCCTGTGTCTCCTCTCTCCACAGGTAGGTCATTACCACTCAACATCCACAGACACCCACATCTCAACTGATCCCCTGCATACTTTTGCTGGTAGGACCCCCATCACCCAGTATTCGCTGGCACCCACATTGTAACGTTACCTTGGTCTTTCTCTGTATTTTTTTATTTATTTTTGTTTTTCTCCACCATTTGCTTTGATAATTAGCATGTGAATCTCCTGCCCTATTGACACAGCCCATCCAGCTTCAGGTGCTTGCATTCAGGCAGTTAAAAAGTAATCAGTCCGCCCTATATAACATTTAAGAGTGGCTCCACTGAGCCTTGGCTCTTGTGACATCCCCAAGTGGCATCCCTAAGTGGACGTTCAGAGTTGATTCCTGGAGTTTTATCCAAGATCCCCTATGCCATCCACCATCACGATCCTTAATTCCTGTGTCTCCTCTCTCCACAGGTAGGTCATTATCACCCATCATCCACAGACACCCACATCTCAACTGATCCCCTGCATACTTTTGCTGGTAGGACCCCCATCACCCAGTATTCGCTGGCACCCACATTGTAACGTTACCTTGGTCTTTCTCTGTATTTTTTTTATTTATTTTTGTTTTTCTCCACCATTTGCTTTGCTAATTAGCATGTGAATCTCCTGCCCTATTGACACAGCCAATCCAGCTTCAGGTGTTTGCATTCAGGCAGTTAAAAAGTAATCAGTCCACCCTATATAACATTTAAGAGTGGCTCCACTGAGCCTTGGCTCTTGTGACATCCCAAAGTGGCATCCCTAAGTGGACGTTCAGAGTTGATTCCTGGAGTTTTATCCAAGATCCCCTATGCCATCCACCATCACGATCCTTAATTCCTGTGTCTAATCTCTCCACAGGTAGGTCATTATCACCCATCATCCACAGACACCCACAGACACCCACATCTCAACTGATCCCCTGCATACTTTTGCTGGTAGGTCATTATCACCCATCATCCACAGACACCCACATCTCAACTGATCCCCTGCATACTTTTACTGGTAGGACCCCCATCACCCAGTATTCGCTGGCACCCACATTGTAACGTTACCTTGGTCTTTCTCTGTATTTTTTTTATTTATTTTCGTTTTTCTCCACCATTTGCTTTGCTAATTAGCATGTGAATCTCCTGCCCTATTGACACAGCCCATCCAGCTTCAGGTGTTTGCATTCAGGCAGTTAAAAAGTAATCAGTCAGCCCTATATAACATTTAAGAGTGGCTCCACTGAGCCTTGGCTCTTGTGACATCCCCAAGTGTGTGAGGATTACCCACCTGCCGCGCCGCCGCGCGGACCCAAGATGGCCGCCGGCGAGCTTACCAACGGCGTCCAGGCTCCTTCCCCAACCACATCCCGGGACGAAAGTGATCCGCGCATGCGCGCGCGCGGCGCGCCGCGACGCTCTATATGTCTGACGTCATCCCGCCCATCAGTCAGCTAGAACCTGAGATCCCTCTATAAGAAGCCGGCTGATTGGTGAGTTCATTGCTAGTTCGTCTAGTCTCTCAAGTGTTACAACCTGTTTGATCTACTGAAGCCTGCTTTGACCTTACCGTGTACCGAACCTTGCTTTTGTCTAACGATTCTGCTGATTGCCTTCATCCTACGACCCTCTGCCTGAATTACCGTTTATGCTGTCTGAAATAACCCTTTGACCCCGGCTAAGATTATCGACGTTGCTACTTGCCTTTATCCTGAAACCTGCTTTGGACATCACTACGTACCTGACTCTACCTATCACCCATGCACTATTGTGGATAAGGTTGTATATTTATATCTAACCCTCCACATAGTAGATGAGCCGAGTTGGTATATATTGCACATTGGTTCCCATCGCCGCCTAATCCTGACAAAGTGGCATCCCTAAGTGGACGTTCAGAGTTGATTCCTGGAGTTTTATCCAAGATCCCCTATGCCATCCACCATCACGATCCTTAATTCCTGTGTCTCCTCTCTCCACAGGTAGGTTATTATCACCCATCATCCACAGACACCTACATCTCAACTGATCCCCTGCATACTTTTGCTGGTAGGACCCCCATCACCCAGTATTCGCTGGCACCCACATTGTAACGTTACCTTGGTCTTTCTCTGTATTTTTTTTATTTATTTTTGTTTTTCTCCACCATTTGCTTTGCTAATTAGCATGTGAATCTCCTGCCCTATTGACACAGCCCATCCAGCTTCAGGTGTTTGCATTCAGGCAGTTAAAAAGTAATCAGTCCGCCCTATATAACATTTAAGAGTGGCTCCACTGAGCCTTGGCTCTTGTGAGATCCCCAAGTGGCATCCCTAAGTGGACGTTCAGAGTTGATTCCTGGAGTTCAGTGGCATCCCTAAGTGGACGTTCAGATTCCTGGATTCAGTGGCATCCCTAAGTGGTGTTCAGAGTTGATTCCTGGAGTTCAGTGGCATCCCTAAGTGGACGTTCAGAGTTGATTCCTGGAGTTCAGTGGCATCCCCAAGTGGACGTTCAGAGTTGATTCCTGGAGTTCAGTGGCATCCCTAAGTGGACGTTCAGAGTTGATTCCTGGAGTTCAGTGGCATCCCTAAGTGGACGTTCAGAGTTGATTCCTGGAGTTCAGTGGCATCCCTAAGTGGACGTTCAGAGTTGATTCCTGGAGTTCAGTGGCATCCCTAAGTGGATGTTCAGAGTTGATTCCTGGAGTTGCGGGACTGGAGGAAGGAGCTGCAAGGCCCACTTTTTACTCCTGGTAAACACACGTCTATATCATGCTTTCTCTCACGCTTCTGCTCTTTACTTCTACCTTTCTCCTTAAATGGAACTCCTGCCCCTCTACCACCGACCCCTACACTATCTGCATCTCCCCCTCCCTCCTCTCGTCCCACATGATGGCCTCACATGAGCTCCTCTGTTTCCTCAGAACATGGTCTCCCTCTAACTCTCGTGCTGCCAATCACTCCCACTCCCACAAATCCCATTCCCACCTTCTCTTTCTCACCCTCCTGCTGTTACTCTATTCAGGTGACATATCCCCTAACCCTGGCCCCACAACACATCCAATACTTCCCTCTCATCCTATCTCCATCGCACATAAATCACCTCCCTGCAAGCCCAGCAACCTCATTCCCATAATCCCTCAGCACCTGTCCTCTTTCTCCTGCGCCCTCTGGAACGCTCGCTCTGTGTGCAACAAACTCACAGCAATCCATGACCTCTTCCTTTCAAACTCCTTCAACCTCCTAGCTTTAACTGAAACCTGGCTAACCCCCTCTGACACGGCCTCCGTTGCTGCTCTCTCACATGGCGGTCTACACTTGAGCCATACCCCCAGACTGGGTGAGAGAAATGGTGGCGGGGTCGGACTCCTGCTCTCTCCCACCTGTACCTACCAGCATCTCCCTCCACCCCCATCCCTCTCCTTCTCCTCCTTCGAGACACACTGCATCCGCCTGTTCTCTCCTCTGGCCCTCAGGGTGGCAGTCATCTACCGCCCACCAGGACCAACCTCCCCAGTTCTTTGACCACTTTGCTAACTGGCTTTCTCACTTCCTGTCTTCTAATCTTCCATGCTTAATTCTCGGGGACTTCAACATTCCCATTGACGATCCTTCCGCCCCTGCTGCCTCCAAACTTCTTTCACTCACATCCTCCCTTGGACTCACACAATCCTCCCTCCTCCCTACCCACCGCGATGGTCACGCTATTGACCTTGTCTTTTCCAACCTCTGCTCCATTTCTGAGTTCAACTGTCGCCCTTTCCCCATCTCTGACCACCACCTTCTCTCTTTCAACCTATCTGGACTTCCTAAACACCCTGCTCCCCCACCCCGCACACACACTCGCAGAAATCTACATGCTGTTGACCCCCATCAATTCTCCAACCTACTTCACCACCTACCTCATACCTCATCCTTCACCTGCCCTGATGCTGCCACTAATCACTACAACACGACGCTTATCTCTGCTCTAGACGCTCTTGCTCCTCTTCGACTCTGTAAGGCCCCACGCCGCCAGCTTCAGCCCTGGCACACCCTCCAGACTCGCTACCTGCAAAGATGCTCCCGCACCGCAGAGCGTGCCTGGAGGAAATCCCACTCCGAAGCTGATTTTGTTCACTTCAAGTTTATTCTCCGGTCATACACCTCTGCCCTCCACTTGGCCAAACAATCCTACTTCTCATCTCTTATATCTACGCTGTCCTCCAACCCTAAACGGCTCTGGTCCACCTTCAACACCCTCCTCTACCCACCTGCACCTCCCCCCACAGCTGCCTTCAGCGCTCAAGACCTGGCAGACTTCTTCCTCAGTAAAACTCTAACTATCAGAAGTAACATCCCAACACAAGATAGTTATCTGCCACCTCCACTCCCACAGGTCCCCTCTGCCACCCTCTGCCGCTTCCTCCCAGCCACTGAGGAGGAAGTCAATTCCTTATTGTCCTCCTCACATCTCACCACATGCCCGCCCGACCCAATTCCCTCACATCTAATTCCTCCCCTCTCCTCCTCCCTCACCCCTGCTCTCACACACATCTTCAACCTATCTCTCTCCACTGGCTCCTTTCCATCCGCCTTCAAACACGCGCTAGTTACCCCTTTACTAAAGAAACCATCCCTAGATCCCAACTCTCCATCCAATTACCGCCCTGTATCCCTGCTTCCCTTCACATCAAAGCTCTTAGAAAAACTAGTCTTCAACCGCCTCTCCCTCTTCCTGTCCTCCAATTCCCTACTTGACCCCCTGCAATCTGGCTTCCGTCCCCTACACTCAACTGAAACTGCCCTCACCAAAGTCACCAACGACCTCCTAACTGCTAAAAAAATGGCCACTATTCTATTCTCATCCTGCTTGATCTCTCGGCTGCTTTTGACACTGTTGACCACCCCCTCCTTCTACAGACCCTCAACTCTCTGGGTCTCGGTGACACTGCACTTGCTTGGGTTGACTCCTATTTATCCAACAGGTCCTTCTGTGTGTCCTTTGCTGGTAACTCCTCCTCCTCATTGCCTCTATCTGTTGGTGTACCTCAAGGCTCTGTCCTTGGTCCTCTGCTCTTTTCCATCTACACCTCCTCTCTGGGCAAAATCATCAACAGCTTTGGCTTTAATTACCACCTCTATGCTGATGACACTCAGATCTACCTCTCTACCCCTGATCTCTCTCCCCCTGTCCTTTCAAAAGTCAGTGACTGTTTATCTGGCATCTCCTCCTGGATGGCCTCCCACCACCTAAAGATCAACATGTCAAAGACTGAGCTCCTACTTATTCCTCCCTCCAATGCCTCCCCACCTCCTGACTTCTCTATCATGGTGGAGGGTATCACCATCTCCCCATCAAACCAAGTTCGCTGTCTTGGAGTTACACTTGACTCTGCTCTTTCCTTCATCCCCCACATCAAGTCTCTTTCCACCTCCTGCCGATACCAACTGCGTAATATTTCCAGAATTCGGCCATTTCTTACCGCTTTCACCACAAAACAACTCATACACGCCCTGGTAATCTCCCGACTCGACTATTGCAATAATCTCTTATCTGGCCTCCCTCTGTCCCACCTCTCCCCCTACAATCCATCCTGAATGCCTCCGCCAGGCTAATTCACCTCACCCGCCGCTCTGTCTCTGCCGCTCCCCTCTGCGAGTCCCTTCACTGGCTCCCCATCCACTGCAGAATTAAGTTCAAAATCCTTATCCTTACCTACAAAACCCTCACTAACTCAGCTCCCCACTACCTGTCCTCACTAATCACAAATATACACCCCAGCCCGCTCCCTAAGGTCAAACAGTGACCTGCGCCTAGCTTCTCACCGCATCACCTCTTCCCATGATAGACTGCAGGATTTCTCACGCGCAGCCCCACCCCCTCTCTGGAACGCTCTCCCTCGTACTGTCAGACTTTCCCCTAACTTCTCTTCCTTCAAACGCTCCCTTAAAACATTCCTATTTAGGGAAGCCTACCACCCAACTCACTGACGCAACTATCAATCACTCTCACCTTACAGTCCTCTCCTCCTGTTTCCAACCCCAACCCTCCCAGATTGTGAGTTCCTACGGGAATAGGGCCCTCATCTCCTCCTGTACTGTTTGTCAAATGTTGTTCAATGTATTGTAACCCTGTCTATACTGTGCTTATTGTACAGCGCTGCGGAATATGCTGGCGCTTTATAAATAAATAATAATAATAATAATAATAATATAATAATATTAGAGGAAAATTAAGTAGAGAAATTAACACTCCTCAGAAGCAGACACCACACCCTCAGTATAGTCTACATACATACAATGTATCAAATTCATTAAACCAGACTAAAAACACCTGTTGTTTATCTTTGCACGTACACATTAGTTTTTAATTCAATATCTAATAAATCGTTGCTTATAATATTCTGCAGTAAAGAGTCTCTTTATTTCTAGACTTTTTAGTATTTTTTAAGCATTTCTTATACTTTTTTCAAAATTTTTATTTTTTTGCGAACTTGAACCGAACACGCCAAAAAGTTCGAAGTTCGCGAACTTGCAAACAGCCAAAGTTCGAATCGAACTCCAAATTGATCGAACCGAACAGCTCATCCCTAATTATCACTGAAGAAGTAATTTCTCCTAACTTCACCATAGTTGAAAACAATGGTAAAAACCACCATTGGTTGGAAATTGGAATTGGAAATTCAGGGGTGGGGGTGGTATCGCCATTATTCTTCCATAAAATTAGTAAATTATGTCTTTTTTACATTTATCATTGTTCTACCATTGTTTGTAACTCTGGTGAATATACTTCAGCAGTTTTAAAGTTTCGATCTTCTTCAAAAGTCCAATAGAAGCAACAAAAAACACAACTCCAGTCGACTTGTTACCAGAATCCACTTGGTTCACTCGGGATGAGGCCGGACCGGACACGAGCAAGGATTGTCTGAACACGAGTCTCTTCAGGAAAGGCAAACTTTATTGTGATATCACAGATGCTCAGACAGGATTGAATCGCAAAGACTGAGCCCCGAGTTCCCCCCGACAAGGGGTCTTATACCCCGAATACATAATTAGGTGCATCCCAATTAGCCCACCTCCCGGTGACACTATCCCACCCCACGTGGGTTAATACCTCCCTTAGTCTAATACAAAGACATTCCATTAAATTGGCCGTAAATTGGCAAGCTTCATGTTAGTTTCGACAGATCATAATTAGTTCTTACATTCAGTCCGGGCTATGCTCGCCTCCCTAACGCCTGTACTTATTTGTTGCAGCTAACACCTGGTCTATCTTCTATGCTTCCCTTTGTCTCTCAGCGGGCCTCTATGACCTTGGTGTATCCATTCCTCATTCTGTCCCTTCGTGCCAGGAACAGCTAAAATCTTTCTCAGGGTTTTAATTGCTTTTCTGCTAATCTAACACATTCCTAAATTTCTATGTATGCTTCATTCTAGTTTCAGCTAAAACCTACCTAGTTATATTCAAGTGAACCATTATTCTGAACAAGATGGCCGCCTGGCTTATAATGGTGGCCAGCTTCCAGCCTAATTCCACTTCATTCCCCCCTTGGCTCAAGCCTCAGGTTCTTCTCCTGAGACTTGTAGCCATTACACCTCACTACTATTATTCTTAAGTCCCTCATACTTTGGAGGACCTATTTTTGCTCGGAACATATCTTGTGGGATTATCAGTGGTATCTTCTGTGTCTGTGTGGGTGTCAATGCTCTCTTGCATAGTGGTCAAAGACAGAGCCCTATGCGGTACAGTAGTGTCCCCACGACCAAGATCACCACCACCATCAGAATCAGGGATCCAATCTGTGAAATAAATCTCAGACTGGATCCGAACCAATCCCCGATTGCTCCTAACGCACGAAGTGGATTCCAGCCTTCAGCAGCGATTCTCCTTGCTGTGTTCTGCAACTGCGCTACCTTCTCCTGGTGATCTTGGATTACCTGGTAGTAGTCAGGGACGTCATGTGTAGTGTTCTTGATGAAAGTGCAACATTCATAATGCATCATCATCTCACACAATCCATTCAGGGCCGCACTGATCTGTTCCAGTGCCATGTTATGTATCATTTGTACCTTTCGTATCTCCCGTACTTCCAGATTCAGCAACTGAATATCCCAACTAGTCTTATTCAAAATCTCATCCATCAAACTGGCATAACTGTTCATTCTTGCCATCAACTCTCTTCCCCATCCAGTCCATGCTGGAAGCCATGCCCATATTCGATCCGCTTTCTCGAATAGCTCTCTCTTCTGTCTCTCAAACACCAGTGGGTACCTAGGGTGAAGTGTTGTGTCTGAATTAGTGTCTTCTCCCCTCACCCTCTGGATTGGGATCAATTTAGCCAGGTAACACATTCCCGTTACTGTAGGTGGTACCCATGTGTATCACACCCTTTCACAGCACACCTGGTACCCTCCTTTCACTATAAATGGTGATGAATATAGTGTTCCCTTTGTTATCGCTATCGCAAGCTGTCTCAGCCGTCTCATCATATCCACTGCATCCTGCCTTCCATTGGTCGCATTCGCAATCACCTCCTCTTGCTCTCTAGTGAGTTGCCTACAACGTATGTATATATAATGCGTCTTCAGTCCTGTTCTGAATATGTAAATGTATGATGTCCAGTTGAACTGACTTGAGTTACATAACCCACCCTCGTTATTTGTCTCCTTATCTGGTCCTAATTGAAAACACCATTCTGGTTGGTACACTGGTCCTATTATGGGGTGCCCGGGACTGAATGATTCTGGTTTCTCCCTCGATACATCGACTGCTTGTATTGTGACATTCTCTGATGCAAACATACTCAAATTCATTGGGACAGATGCGAATGGTATATGAATTGTCTCTGGGTGCAGTCTACTACACACCCAGCATGCGGTTTGCCCAGACTTTTTAGCATAGTCATATTTAAATTGCACAAGTAAGTGTCCTCTTGGGCTGGTTCCAGATAACGCCTCTCGTTTTTGTCTCCACATGGTACGGTTCTCCATCACCGGGTGCGTACCATTCCAGATTTGGGCAATTCCACTTTCTTGGTGGTGCTTGGGCACCTGGGGCATGCTCCACGTGATAGTCCATGGATCAAATGAGTGAAGAAACAAAATCAGTACCAGAATTGCCCCAACTGTCAAAAACCCTTGGGCAATTCTCTTCAGTCACATAAAACCAATCCCTCCCCGCCGGAATTTCAAAAACAAAAGACATTTCCAGTTGCTCACGGGTCGGGGCCGGGCCCCTAAAAATAACCCTTTCAGCATCTCCCATCAGGGGATAATCAGACCTCGTTGTATCCATCAAAACACCCACGGGTTGAGTATCTTGGATGCTTTCAGTCGAATCTCTCAGGGGCTCATGACTGTGGTCTTTGTTAGCTTTAGCCTCAGTGGATTGGTCTCGTTGGTGACGACCTTCCATACTGGTTCAGGATTGGCTGCAGCTACCTTCAGTCTGGAGTGATGTATCCACGGGACCACCTCGGCAACCTTTACTGCTGTAGGGGTTGATAACAGGACAAAGTAAGGACCTCTCCATTTTGGGCCTAGTGGATCATTTTTCCACTCCTTCACCCATACTGAATCACCTGGACAATATTTATGCAGTGGGGGGTATAAAAAGTGAGGTATATTACCTCCCACCCAAGTATTTAATTTCTGCATTGCTTTACCCAACAGCACAACCTGATCATTTAATTTAGTTTCCCCCAATGCCCAAAAGTCCCCCCTTAGTCCATTAATCAGAGGGGTAGGCCGTCCAAACATGAGTTCGTACAGACTTAGCTTCAATTGAGGGGTTGGCCTGCACCTAATGTGCAGTAGGACTATCGGCAGCACATCCAACCAGCCTAGTGACATCTCTTGGCACAGTTTGGACATCAAAATCTTTTAGGGTACGGTTCATTCTCTCGACTTTTCCCGAGCTTTGGGGCCTGTAAGTCGTATGTAACTTCCAGGTGATGCCCAATAGTCGGGCAAGTTGCTGTAAACAGTTCTGTATAAATGCGGGGCCATTGTCTGACCCTATTTCGAGAGGAAGTCCATAGCGTGGTATTATTTCCTTCATCAGACTTTTCACCACTTCCACAGTTTTCTCTGTTCTCGTTGGGAAAGCTTCTACCCATCCTGTCAGGGTACACACCATTACCAGTAGATATTTATATCCTTTGCAGGGTGGCAACACTGTGAAATCTATGTGTAACAATGCCATTGGGGATAGTCCGTTCGGCTGCTTCCCTGGAGGTTGAGATGGGCCTGTTCATGGATTATTTTTGGCACATGTCACGCACTGCTGGGCTATCGCTTTGCAGATTACTGACAGTTCTGGCACATAGAAATGTGGCTCCAATTGTTGTTCCATCATTTCTCTTCCTCCATGGGTACTTGCGTGGAGCATTCTTACAATCTCAGGCGCCAATGTTGCTGGTAGAACTATTTGTCCATTCTTCAACTGGAACCATCCGTCTTCTCCATATCCGCCTTGTTCTTCTGATAGCCATTTCTTCTCTTTCTCTGAATACACAGGCGTCCATTCGCTCAGTGGCGCCAGTAGGAGTGCAGCCACCACTGGTTTTGCTTTGTATCGTGCCAATTCTCCATGGTTTCCCTAGATGAATTCTTCTTTTGGGAAATAATATCGCCAGGCAAAGAACAGCAGATCTTGCCTTTCCTGTGAATCTCTCACTGCTGGTATAAAAAAGTTCATCGCACTTTTCTTCATTCTTGGCAGTTTGTTTTTGATAAGGATCTCCTTGAGGAAGAACCTCACCAATGGGGCTTGGTATTCTTCTGCTCCCAATTTTCCCAAATTTAGCAGTATTCGTGTAATTCTCAGATTACTATGAGGATTGGTTGTTAGGTTTTCGAAACGTGAGGCTAAATTTTCTGCTCGTTCAACTTCGATTACTTCTGTATCTTCACCATACTCCCCCATTAGTTTTACGCCGAAGAATTTCAGCATCATTTTGTATGCTCTGCGGAATCTTTGCTGAACTTCTGAGGTGTTAATCATAAGACGTGTCTCTTGAGGGTTCAGAGGAGTGGAGTAGAAATTTCGGCCTTGGCACCGGGTTGGGAAGAGCCATTGGATATAATCATGATTGAGTTCTAATAGTTCGTTGTCATTGTGCCATTTGTGCAACATAATTTCAATAAATCCGCCTCCAGGTTCAAATTTTCTCCAATTCATGTAGAATTCGTAGTTTGGCATGGTAGGTTGGTCCTCTTGCTTGCAGAGCAGGACTTTGGCTTGATCAGTTGTTAGCAATGGTTTTGCAGCCGCTTTTGCGGCCTGGTCAGCGTGCCTGTTGCCTTTCGGGATTTCATCATGGCCTTTCTGGTGGCCACGACAGTGCATAATACTGACAGCACTTGGTTTCCATACAGCTTCTAGGAGGGCTGTTATTTCAGCTGCATACTTGATTTGTTGTCCTGAGTAAGTAAGTAGGCCTCTCTCTTTGTAGAGTGCACCATGAGCATGGACAGTCATGAAGGCGTATTTGGAGTCAGTGTAGATATTTACTCTTTTGCCTTCGGAAAGTTGTAGAGCCCTGGTTAGGGCTGTTATTTAAGCCAATTGTGCAGAGGTATGGCCTGGTAGAGAATTTGCTTCAATAATCTCTTCTGCTGAGACAACTGCATAGCCGGAGACTTTCTTCCCATCATCCATGTAACTGCTACCATCAGTGAATAGCTGTAGATCGTATTTGTCTAGGGGTACGTCTTTCAAATCTGGCCTGCTACTGAACACTTCTTCCATGACTTGGAGGCATTCATGATCTGGATCCTCTTCACAGTCAGGCAGTAAAGTAGCAGGGTTCAAGGTAGCGATGAGGTCCAAATGAACCCGTGGATTCTCACACATCATAGCTTGGTACTTCGTCATCCGGCTGTTGCTGAACCAGTAGCTTCCTTTTACATCAAGCAGGGCTTTGACAGCATGGGGCACCTTGACATGAAGAACTTGTCCAAGGGTCAGCTTGTCTGCTTCTGCTATCAGCATTGCGGTGGCTGCCACAGCTTTTAGGCATGGGGTAGGACGCAGGCCACAGGATCAAGTTGCTTGGAGAGATAGGCCACAGGCCTTAGCCAGGAGCCAAAATTCTGAATCAGCACTCCTGTAGCTGTTTGATTGTGTTCATGCACGTACAGCTGGAAGGGCTTGCTATGATCTGGCAGTCCCAGTGCAGGAGCTTCCATTAACAGAGTCTTTAATTTCAGAAAAGCCGCTGTTTGTTCTTCTTCCCAGAGGAAGGGGTCATGCGCTCCTCCTTTGGTAGCTTGATGGAGGGGTGTCACGGTTCCCAGATCCCACCACGCAGTACTTAATGCCCAACACTCCACAGAGCCCAGAAGCTACCAACAGAGTAGCCGTGAAAGATCTCTAACTGTCTGGTCCTTAGAATTGGCCAGGTAAACTAGCTAGACAGAAAGGGTTAACAACACGGGGAGTGGTCAGCCGAGCCAGAATCAGGAATACAGAGTTCAGAATGGTCAAATGGAATAGCCGGGTCGATATCAGAGCAGTGGCGTAGTACAAGAAAATGGTCTAGGGCAACAGAAGGCAGAATAGTCAGAAACAAGCAGAGGTCAATAACGGGTTAATTCAATATAGCAGTCAGGTACAAGGAGCTCAGGTATGGATAACCACGATCTGGCAACTGCTGAGAATACACTGAGGGTTTTTAAAGACCTTCACCAGGCCACGCCCCCCACTCAAGCCGCGCCTCATGCAACCACCTCCCTGCCTGTCTCCATTTAAACCGGGCATTGGTCAGCGAGCAGCATCAGACATGCTACCCTCAAGCACACAGGTAGGGCTGGAAGCTCCCAACGTTACAAGGGGCTTAGCAATATCTGCGAAGTTGGGGATCCACAGGCGGCAGAAGCCTGCAGCTCCCAGGAATTCACGGACTTGTCTCCTTGTCTTTGGTTGGGGTATTCGGCATACTGCTTCTTTTCTCTCTGCCCCCAGTGCACGCTTGGTACCTGTTAATTGAAAACCTAAATATTTCACAGTCTGTTTACATATTTGTGCTTTCTTTTTGGACACTCTGTAACCTGCATAGCAGATGTAGCAGGGCTTTTGTGGCAGAGAGGCAGTCTTTTTCTGTGGGAGAAGCTAGTAATAAATCATCTACATACTGTAGTAAAACAACTTTGTCTGGCTGAGCGTTGAAGGACAGGAAGTCCTGGCTGAGTGCGCACCTAAAAATCGTGGGCGAGTTCTTGAAACCTTGAGGGAGGCGTGTCCAGGTCATTTGATGGCTCGCCCCTGTGGTAGATTCCTCCCACTGAAATGCAAAATGGGGCTGGCTTGCCGGAGCCAGGCGGATACAAAAGAAAGCGTCTTTTAAATCAAGCACCGTGTAATATTTTGTATTTCTGGGAATTAATGCCAGTAAATTGTATGGGTTGGGAACCACAGGGTGTAGAGTTACTGTGGCTTCGTTGACGGCTCGTAAATCTTGGACTGGGCGGTACTCTTGTGTGCCCTCTTTCAGTACTGGCAACAGGGGTGTGTTCCACGGTGACACGCAAAATTTCAATATACCGTGTTCTTTAAGTCTCTGCAAATGTGTCTGGATATTTTGCTTGGCTTTTTGTGGGATATGATATTGTCTTAAAGCCACAGGTGTTGCACCAGGTTTTAAATCGACGTACACTGGAGGGATATTTACAGCTAGTCCGGGCGGGTTTTCCTCCACCCACACTCCGGGGATGCCCAGAAGTAGTGTGTACGGGTCTGGGTCGGCTGGCGGGGTTGGTGCCGAGCGCCATTCTTCTTCTCTTGGCATAATTACTGCAATTTTGACAGGTTGGGTGTGCTGGCTGGCTGGGCTGTAATGCCATGTAGAGCTGCCACTCTCAGGCAGGTCTAATCTAGCGTGACCCCCGGGGAGAAATTTAATTTGGGCTTGCAATTTGAAAAGGAGATCCCGCCCCAGGAGTTGGATGGGACATTCGGGCATATACAAAAATTCATGTTCAACATTATGCCCACCCACACTACATTTTCGTGAAGCAGGGAAGGGGTACTTAGCGGACACCCCCATTGTTCCCACAATATCAACTTCATTTCCCATTGGGGGTGCAATTTGTTGTGTTACGACAGAATATTCGGCACCGGTGTCAACCATAAAAATTTCATCTTTATTTCCCACCCTCATAGTGACCGTGGGCTCGTGATTACCGAGTGGGATGGCACCAACAAACCCTGCACCGGCACCATCATTTCTCTCATATCTGCCGTTTGTTACCTGACCATTGGAGACCTGACCTCCCAATTCCCCAGCCTCCCCCTGTACCCCAAATTTAGCCAAAAATGCCGGACAATTATTTTTCCAGTGACCTTCGCCCCGGCACCAAGCGCACTGATTGGGTCCCAGGGGTTCCCTAGGGGCTCCCCTACCTCTGCCTCCCCGACCCCTCGCTCTCCCTCTGTCTGGGGCACCTCTTCCTCCATTTCCCCTATATCCGACTACCCCTGTATGCCCTTTTTGTCTCTTTATCTCCTCCCGCTTTTCTTCCAGATCCCGGTTATGATACACTTTATTAGCAATTTCTACCAACTCGCTAATACCTTTACCCAAAAACCCATCTTGTCTCTGTATTTTATTCCGTATGTCTCTCTGTGACTGACCCACAAAGGAAGAATTAATTAACCTCTGATTCTCCACCGCCTCCGGGTCAATAGGACTGTACATCCTATATGCATCTAGTAATCTTTCTAGAAATGCACTTGGGGTTTCTTTAGAATCTTGCACAATATCCGTTATTTTCCCCATGTTTGTGGGCTTCTTCCCTACCGCTTTAACACCCATTATTACCACTGTACGGTATGTCTGCAGGTGTGCAATGCCTGCAGCAGTATTGTACGGCCATTTGGGATCTGTTTTGGGGTAGTGTTCCTCTGCCCACGCTTCTGGCTGGGCTCTGGCATCTTCTACGGCTTGGGCAAGTAAAATTTTCGCGCGCTACTATTTATTCGGGCTCTTTCCTCGGTAGTGAACATTGTCAGCATTAGTTGTTGACAATCTGCCCATGTGGGGTTATGTGTAAGCATGACTGACTCTATCATACTGGCCACCGCTGCGGGGTTAGTGGAATACAGTGGTGTGTGTGTTTTCCAATTGAACAGATCTGTTGTCGTAAATGGGACATATGTGTATTACACTGGCCCAGGTTCTCCGTTTTCCAGTAAAGGGCCTGGCACCTCCCGTAGGGGCATTTGCATCTTACTGTTACTGGGATTGTGCTGATATGGGTCTCGGGGTTTATATATCTTGTTCGCTGTGCGAGTGGTTGCACCTTGCTTTGCATCGTCACTGTCACCATCACTGTCCTCTTGGGTTACTAGTTTATATACGTTCCCATTGGGCATTTCAAGCTTCCCTGGTGGGACCTCTCTGTCTCCTCCACCCGCTGCCCCCTCATCTTCCTCGGCAATACTGCCTGCCGGAGCGGAGGAAGCCGGCGGAGCAGTAGCAGCCACCCGCTCCCCCCCCCTCCGCCAGCGCAACCGCGGCACGCAAAGCTTCTCTCGCTGCCCCATAATATGATGGATAGGGCGGGGGCAGGGAATCTATCTCCTCCGGTTGTTCTACTAACACCGGTTTCCTTTTCTTAATATTTTCTCTATTTGGGGGTACCTGCTTCTTGTTACGTCCCGTCATCATTATAAAATGACTTTTATCTTTTACACAATACCTCCATATATCTATATATGGATACTGTTCAGGATGTCCGCATTTCCCGGTTACTTGGGAATGCACTCTCTGTATTAGCTCCGGGTCCATTTGACCCCTGCTCTGGCCAGTCTGGAACTAGCAGTGGCCATACAAGTGTACACATTCCTGTTAATTTCCCTTTAGTTAACTCTACACCATAATCATGTGTTGTATATAGTGCTTCGAAATTCCGCACCATATACCCTAAGGGCGTCTCACCCTTCTTCACCTTCCTCACATTATTGGGCTTGGATGACCTGTTACCCATTGTTACTCTTAAGGGCAGTAACCTTTTTACAATACAGATATTACTTTTTAGCAAAAACACTTGAAATTTACTGTCTGGTACTTCAGCCAACAATTCATATATATCGGATTCATTTCCTCCGTCAGTAGCCGGACTGCAGTCGCCTGAGCCGGAAACGTACCTTGGGAGTCCACTCTCAAGTTTGCTTTCTCGCTAGGCGAGTAGGCGCACAATCACTCACAGCACTCTCAGCAATCATTCACAACCATACTGTACCAGATACTTTCAGCACAAAACAGTACATAAACAATTCAACTCTTTCTACTAGCCAGGGGCACACCGTCCCTCCTTTTGGCTCCTTATACCCCGTTAATTGAACTCTAACTCTTGTCTGCTTGTGACTATGTGCACCCCGTTCTATAACTACACTTCGTCTGCAATTCCAATTTGCCTATGGGTAATCTACCCACCCGGCACCACTATCTCTGCAGCTACCGCTGGCCCCAATGAGCCCTCTTCACTACACGACGTACGCACTAGCACTGACTCAGGGCTCTCAGCCCAGTCACAGAAATCTCTCCTCCTTTCCTTTTGTCCACGTATAGAAGCTTTATTTACAAACACTGACTCCGACTATGCAACTCCACGTGGTTCCCTTCTCCCTCACATACAGACTCTACCCTTTAGTTAACATCTCCTTTACCTTTCTCCTTAAATGGAACTCCTGCCCCTCTACCACCGACCCCTACACTATCTGCATCTCTCCCTCCCTCCTCTCGTCCCACATGATGGCCTCGCATGAGCTCCTTTGTTTCCTCAGAACATGGTCTCCCTCTATCTCTCGTGCTGCCAATCACTCCCACAAATCCCATTCCCACCTTCTCTTTCTCACCCTCCTGCTGTTACTCTATTCAGGTGACATATCCCCTAACCCTGGCCCCACAACACATCCAATACTTCCCTCTCATCCTATCTCCATCGCACATAAATCACCTCCCTGCAAGCCCAGCAACCTCATTCCCATCATCCCTCAGCGCCTGTCCTCTTTCTCCTGCGCCCTCTGGAACGCTCGCTCTGTGTGCAACAAACTCACAGCCGTCCATGACCTCTTCCTTTCAAACTCCTTCAACCTCCTAGCTTTAACTGAAACCTGGCTAACTCCCTCTGACACGGCCTCCGTTGCTGCTCTCTCACATGGCGGTCTACACTTGAGCCATACCCCCAGACCGGGTGAGAGAAATGGTGGCAGGGTCGGGCTCCTGCTCTCTCCCACCTGCACCTACCAGCATCTCCCTCCACCCCCATCCCTCTCCTTCTCCTCCTTCGAGACACACTGCATCCGCCTGTTCTCTCTCTGGCTCTCAGGGTGGCAGTCATCTACCGCCCACCGGGACCAACCTCCCAGTTCTTTGACCACTTTGCTACCTGGCTTTCTCACTTCCTGTCTTCTAATCTCCATGCCTAATTCTCGGGGACTTAACATTCCCATTGACGATCCTTCCGCTCCTGCTGCCTCCAAACTTCTTTCACTCACGTCCTCCCTTGGACTCACACAATCCTCCCTCCTCCCTACCCACCGCGATGGTCACGTTATTGACCTGGTCTTTTCCAACCTCTGCTCCATTTCTGAGTTCAAATGTCGCCCTTTCCCCATCTCTGACCACCACCTTCTCTCTTCAACCTATCTGGACTTCCTAAACACCCTGCTCCCCCACCCCGCACACACACTCGCAGAAATCTACATGCTGTGGACCCCATCAATTCTCCAACCTACTTCACCACCTCCCTCATACCTCATCCTTCACCTGCCCTGATGCTGCCACTAATCACTACAACACTACGCTTATCTCTGCTCTAGACACTCTTGCTCCTCTTCGACTCTGCAAGGCCCCACGCCGCCAGCTTCAGCCCTGGCACACCCTCCAAACTCGCTACCTGCAAAGATGCTCCCGCACTGCAGAGCGTGCCTGGAGGAAATCCCGCTCTGAAGCTGATTTTGTTCACTTCAAGTTTATTCTCGGTCATACACCTCTGCCCTCCACTTGGCCAAACAATCCTTCTTCTCATCTCTTATATCTACGCTGTCCTCCAACCCTAAACGGCTCTGGTCCACCTTCAACACCCTCCTCCACCCACCTGCACCTCCCCCCTCAGCTGCCTTCAGCGCTCAAGACCTGGCAGACTACTTCCTCAGTAAAACTCTAACTATCAGAAGCAACATCCCAACACAAGATAGTTATCTGCCACCTCCACTCCCACAGGTCCCCTCTGCCACCCTCTGCCGCTTCCTCCCAACCACTGAGGAGGAAGTCAATTCCTTATTGTCCTCCTCACATCTCACCACGTGCCCGCTCGACCCCATTCCCTCACATCTAATTCCTCCCCTCTCCTCCTCCCTCACCCCTGCTCTCACACACATCTTCAACCTATCTCTCTCCACTGGCTCCTTTCCATCCGCCTTCAAACACGCGCTAGTTACCCCTTTACTAAAGAAACCATCCCTAGACACCAACTCTCCATCCAACTACCGCCCTGTATCCCTGCTTCCCTTCACATCAAAGCTCTTAGAAAAACTAGTCTTCAACCGCCTCTCCCTCTTCCTGTCCTCCAATTCCCTACTTGACCCCCTGCAATCTGACTTCCGTCCGCTACACTCAACTGAAACTGCCCTCACCAAAGTCACCAACGACCTCCTAACTGCTAAAAAACACGGCCACTATTCTATTCTCATCCTGCTTGACCTCTCGGCTGCTTTTGACACTGTTGACCACCCCCTCCTTCTACAGACCCTCAACTCTCTGGGTCTCGGTGACACTGCACTTGCTTGGGTTGACTCCTATTTATCCAACAGGTCCTTCTGTGTGTCCTTTGCTGGTAACTCCTCCTCTTCATTGCCTCTATCTGTTGGTGTACCTCAAGGCTCTGTCCTTGGTCCTCTGCTCTTTTCCATCTACACCTCCTCCCTGGGCAAAATCATCAACAGCTTTGGCTTTAATTACCACCTCTACGCTGATGACACTCAGATCTACCTCTCTACCCCTGATCTCTCTCCCCCTGTCCTTTCAAAAGTCAGTGACTGTTTATCTGGCATCTCCTCCTGGATGGCCTCCCACCACCTAAAGATCAACATGTCAAAGACTGAGCTCCTACTTATTCCTCCCTCTAATGCCTCCCCACCTCCTGACTTCTCTATCACGGTGGAGGGTATCACCATCTCCCCATCAAACCAAGTTCGCTGTCTTGGAGTTACACTGGACTCTGCTCTTTCCTTCATCCCCCACATCAAGTCTCTTTCCTCCTCCTGCCGATACCAACTGCGTAATATTTCCAGAATTCGGCCATTTCTTACCGCTGTCACCACAAAACAACTCATACACGCCCTGGTAATCTCCCGACTCGACTATTGCAATAATCTCTTATCTGGCCTCCCTCTGTCCCGCCTCTCCCCCCTACAATCCATCCTGAACGCCTCCGCCAGGCTAATTCACCTCACCCGCCGCTCTGTCTCTGCCGCTCCCCTCTGCGAGTCCCTTCACTGGCTCCCCATCCACTGCAGAATTAAGTTCAAAATCCTTATCCTTACCTACAAAACCTCACTAACTCAGCGCCCCATTACCTGTCCTCACTAATCACCAAATACACCCCAGCCCGCTCCCTAAGGTCAAACAGTGACCTGCGCCTAGCTTCTCCCCGCATCACCTCTTCCCATGATAGACTGCAGGATTTCTCACGCGCAGCCCCCACTCTCTGGAACGCTCTCCCTCGTGCTGTCAGACTTTCCCCTAACTTCTCTTCCTTCAAACGCTCCCTGAAAACATTCCTATTTAGGGAAGCCTACCACCCAACTCACTGACGCAACCATCAATCACTCTCACCTTACAGTCCTCTCCTCCTGTTTCCAACCCCAACCCTCCTAGATTGTGAGTTCCTACGGGAATAGGGCCCTAATCTCCTCCTGTACTGTTTGTCAAATGTTGTTCAATGTATTGTAACCCTGTCTGTACTGTGCTTATTGTACAGCGCTGCGGAATATGCTGGCGCTTTATAAAATAATAATAATAATAATAACATCCGATCCCCCAGGTCCAGACACGCGCTAGCCACGATGGCTCCTTTGTTTGTCCGTGCTTTTGGCGGCGGGTTCGGTATGTCAACGAGACCGTGGCCGCGGGTCTCCTTATCCGACTATGGCCGGACGTTTCCCTTTATACCGGTATTTCCATTAGACATACAAGCATAGAAGACACTTTACCTATCGCCGCACTGTTCGCTGTTTCCTCGGACTCGGTGGTGTCCCAGCTTCTCGGGCCGGGGGTCCGTTTGGGACGGACGAGGTCCACTGTACAAGAAATCCTGCTTGGCGCCTGCAGATGTCAGCTCACCTTTAATGGACACCCAACCAGCGGGATTACTCGCACCTGCAGTCAACCGCTACAGTGTCCAGCAGTCGTTGCCATGCCGGCAAAGGGCCTCGTATCCCGGCTATCGAGCCCCCAGAAATGTTACCGGAATCCACTTGGTTCACTCGGGACGAGGCCGGACCGGACACGAGCAAGGATTGTCTGAACACGAGTCTCTTCAGGAAAGGCAAACTTTATTGTGATATCACAGATGCTCAGACAGGATTTAATCGCAAAGACTGACCCCCGAGTTCCCCCCGACAAGGGGTCTTAGAAACATAGAAACATAGAAAAATGTCGGCAGATAAGAACCTTTCGGCCCATCTAGTCTGCCCAATTACATGGATACTTTACCTGGATTTATCTTTTGTTTAGGATAGCCTTATGCCTATCCCATGCTTGCTTAAATTCAATTACTGTTTTGGCCTCTACCACTTCTACTGGAAGACTGTTCCATGTATCTACCACCCTCTCAGTAAAATAATGCTTCCTGATGTTACTTTTAAACCTTTGCCCCTCTAATCTAAGACCATGTCCTCTTGTTTTGCTATTTTGTTTCCTTTTAAATATACTCCCTTCCTCTACCTTGTGGATTCCCTTTACGTATTTAAATGTTTCTATCATATCTCCTCTGTCTCGTCTTTTTTTCCAAGCTGTACATGTTAAGATCATTAAGCCTTTCCTGGTAACTTTTCTCCTTCAAGCCGTACACCATTTTAGTAGCCCTTCTCTGAACTCTCTCTAAGATGTCTATATCCTTCTGGAGATACGGTCTCCAGTACTGCACACAGTACTCCAAGTGAGGTCTCACCAGTGCTCTGTACAGTGGCATGAGCACTTCCCTTTTCCTACTGCTAATACCTCTCCCTACACAACCAAGCATTCTGCTAGCATTTCCTGCTGCTCTATTACATTGACTACTTACCCTTAGATCCTCTGAAATAATGACCCCTAAATCCCTTTCCTCAGATGTTGAGGTTAGGACTGTATCAAATATTCTATATTCAGCCCTTGGGTTTTTACGTCCCAGGTGCATTATCTTGCACTTATCCACATTAAAACTCAATTGCCACAACTCCGACCATTTTTTTAGTTTACCTAAATCATTTGTCATTTGGCTGATCCCTCCAGGAACGTCAACCCTGTTGCAAATCTTTGTGTCATCAGCAAAAAGACATACTTTTCCATTAATACCTTCTGCAATATCACTAATAAAAATATTAAAGAGAATGGGTCCAAGTACTGACCCCTGAGGTACCCCACTGGTAACAAGACCTTGCGCCGAATAAACTCCATTTACCACAACCCTCTGTTGTCTGTCACTCAGCCACTGCCTAATCCGTTCAACAATATTGTAATCCAAACTCAAAGATTGCAATTTATTGATAAGCCTTCTATGCGGAACAGTATCAGAAGCCTTACTGAAATCTAAATAAGCAATGTCTACTGCACCACCTGTGTCTATTATTTTTGTTACCTAATCAAAAAAATCAATAAGATTAGTTTGGCATGATCTCCCTGAGGTAAACCCATGTTGTTTCTGATCCTGTAATCTATGTGTTTTTAGATGTTCAACAATCCTTTCCTTTAACATGGTTTCCATTAATTTCCCCACTACTGACGTAAAACTAACTGGCCTATAGTTCCCCGATTCCTCCCTACTACCCTTCTTGTAAATGGGCACAACATTTGCTAATTTCCAGTCTTCTGGGACGACTCCCGTTAACGGTTTTGCTATTACATCACTGAGCTCTTTTAATAATTTAGGGTGGATCCCATCAGGCCCCATTGACTTACTTGTCTTTACTTTAGACAGCTGCTGTAGAACCTCCTCCTCTGTAAACTCATATGTAAATGTCTCTTTAGGCTAGGGTCAGACGAACGCATTTTTCACGTGCGTTTAGCCGCACGAAATCACGGCCGTGCTAGCAGCAAATGACGTCCATTGCCGGGGAACATACGACGAACGGCCGCACGAAAGTTCGTCCGGGCAACGCAAGTGGCCAACGAACATATTTTTTTGAGAACGTCAAACCGCTACTACTGACGTACAGAGTGCGCTGCGGCCGCATAGCGGCGTCTTTGCGTGATTGGGAGACGTCAGACACTGCACACGTCCGGCCAACATAACGTCCAGACGTAAAAGGGTTTTATTGATGATCCGTACAAAATCACGGATGAAAATGCGCATCGTATGACCGCTATCGCGTATTCCGTGAAAAAATACGTCCATTCGTTCGAACGCACTTTTTCACGGACAACGCGAAAAATGCGTTCGTCTGACCCTAGCCTTAGTGTTCTCTCTTAACTGAGGTCCCTTTCTTTCCTTTTCTTCTGCAAAGACTGGACAAAAATATTCATTGAGGCAGTCAGCAAGACTTTTATCCTCTTCTACATACCTTCCTTTTGTTTTTAATCCCGAATACGTAATTAGGTGCATCCCAATTAGCCCACCTCCCGGTGACACTATCCCACCCCACGTGGGTTAATACCTCCCTTAGTCTAATACAAAGACATTCCATTAAATTGGCCGTAAATTGGCAAGCTTCATGTTAGTTTCGACAGATCATAATTAGTTCTTACATTCAGTCCGGGCTATGCTTGCCTCCCTAACGCCTGTACTTATTTGTTGCAGCTAACACCTGGTCTATCTTCTATGCTTCCCTTTGTCTCTCAGCGGGCCTCTATGACCTTGGTGTATCCATTCCTCATTCTGTCCCTTCGTGCCAGGAACAGCTAAAATCTTTCTCAGGGTTTTAATTGCTTTTCTGCTAATCTAACACATTCCTAAATTTCTATGTATGCTTCATTCTAGTTTCAGCTAAAACCTACCTAGTTATATTCAAGTGAACCATTATTCTGAACAAGATGGTCGCCTGGCTTATAATGGCGGCCAGCTTCCAGCCTAATTCCACTTCAGATTTAGGCTAAATGAATGGAGGAAGCAACACTAATCTCACCTGAACAACTTTGGTAGAAACTATGGTGGAAACATGGTGATAACTATGGCTGAGTACGATGGACCTTCCCTAAATAGTGAATTCACATTATTGATGCACTGTAGTTCTCTGAAGTAAATCCACCCTTATTTCAATAAAACAATGATGCTTACCAAATAACTTATGTTTTCTCTTTTTAACCTCAAAACATGCCGGTTTTCTAGCAAAAGTGCACTTACAATTTCTAGCTAAAAACACATAAGGGATTATTCACAGAGCACCGAAATGTCACAGACGTGTCGGACACCTGCCAAATGCAGCCGATGAGCCACCGAGCACAGCGCCGACCAGCCGCAGAAAAAAGCCTACGACGGATTAAAAAATAAAATATATATATGTATGAATGAAAGTGTCAAAATTGAAATGCTGTTTGTCTGGAATTACCATATAAGATCCAATGAATGATAATAAAAAGGTCTATTACAGAAGAAAGAAAAAATGCTATTATAAAAAAAATAATTCCCAAAAATGCCTAAAAGATCCTTTAAAAATATAAATAAAGAGACTTTTTTACTGCAGATTAAAAGAATAAACGGTTTATTAGATATTGAATAAAAATGGGAATATTTTTGACATTGAAGCCTATGGGATTTGCTTGATTAAACCTGCCGAAAGAAACCACAGAACAGCAGGGCATTTCACTGACATTTCTCTGCTGTTCGGTGTTCTCTGAATAAATTAACCATTGATTATCTATGGAGATTTCACTGCCATCAAACAGGCACCGTACTTGCTGACAATTCGCTAAAATTTGGCGAACTGCCTGCTCTCTGAATAGCCGAATGGCCACGAAATTGCACTGTATGGGGAAATTCCCTGTTTGGTGCCATTTTGGGGCCAGATCGGCTCTCTCTGAATGACCCTGATATGCTGACACAGGTGTAGTCGTTAATATTTGCGTTTATGTCATAAACATACATGTTGTTTTATACATGTGATGACTAAAGGCTAGTTGTTTTTGTTATACAACCTCACAATAAGAAAAAAAGTGCCATGTTCGTCATCGAGTATTGGAACGGTGCATGTTCCACGCGGAGCTGACTGATTTGCCGGGGAATAAGACCTTTCTCTAATTATCTTTGCATCAAGTTTCCTCTCTTCTCCTTTTCTAAGTGGCAGCTGCTAACAGCTGTGCATGCTTCACTACGAAGTCAAGCAACAGAACAACCTTATAAATTTTCTGCTAAACTCTCCCATAGGCAAAGCGATCATTAGCAAAAGTTTTTTTTTTTGCCTAGAAACAAATTAGATCAGGTGTTAGTCATGTGATTTGATATAGTATGTTCTTCTAGAATGCTAAAAACAGCTGGGGGTAAACAATGGATCTTTACTCACTTTGCAAAGAATGCCAAAGACATTTTTTTCCAAAGGAAAAAATAGATGGACGTAGACGGTGGTATCTAAATTACTTGCACTAAAAAAGTGACCTATATTCTCGATCTCAAAAATGTCCCTTTGCGGCATCTATTTATTTTTCTTAACCCCTTCACTACCAGGAACCAGTGTTTATTTTATTAACCACTTTTCATTAATCATGTACCGGCTGGATGGAGTAGAGGTATAACATCACTGCTCTATAACCATGGAGACCCAGGTTCAAATCCTGGCCAGAGCACCTCTCCAGTAAGTGGCCTTGGGCGAGACACTGAGTGAGCGGTACATACTTGCCTACCACACAGAATTGGCTGTAGAGCCCAATGGTATATCGGCTTTTTTGACCATAGAGAAGCAAGTCAAATGCCATCCAGCACATCCCTCCACTCCAACTGTGGAGAAGCAAGTCTCGACTTTACGAGAAGCAGGTTCAACCTAACCACCAGGTCGCTGATCTCCAATAATGGAAAGCAGACACGATCCCTTTCAGAAGAAACCACCAGCGAGTGTTCTTGGGCAACACACCTAATGATATGGATGCGCCTACCTCACAAAATACATCTACTATAGATTGAAAGGGACAGGGCCCCTCTGAGTCAGGTCGTATCATACATTATTTTTTTTAGAAAGTATTTTACCAGGAAGGATACATTGACATTTCTCCCATTTCCAAGTATGTCCTGGGTGGCGAGTATGTACCGTTAGGTGTCTTGCTCAAGGACACTTACTGGAGAGGTGCTCTTGCCAAGATTTAAACCTGTGTCTCCCCACAGTCATAGAGCCCAGGATGTTGCCTCTACTCCATCCAGCCGTTGTAGCATTCTAAGGCTAGGGTCAGACTAACGCAGTATTAGGCTAGGGTCAGACTGAGGCAGTGCGAACGCGCGTGCAGCCGCACTTAATCACGGCCGCACTAGCAGCAAGTGCCAGGCAATGACGGCCAATATACGAAGTACGGTCGCAGAAAAGTCCGGCTGCGCAACGCAAGTGGAAAATGAACGCATTTTTTCGAGAACGTGAAACCGCAGGTACTGACGTACAGAGTGCGCTGCGTCCGCTAGCGGCGTGTGTGCGTGATTAGGAGACGTCAGACGCTGCTAATGTCCGGCCAACATAACGTCCAGACGCAAAAAGAGTTTTATTGATGATCCGTACAAAATCACGGACGAAAATGCGCGTAGTATGACCGCTATCGCGTATTCCGTGAAAAAATACGTCCATTCGTTCGAACGCACTTTTTCACAGACAACATAAAAATGCGTTCGTCTGACCCTAGCCTTAACGTGCGTTTAGCAGCACTAAATCACGGCCGTGCTAGCAGCAAATGACGTCCAATGCCAGGCAGCATACGAAGAACGGCCGCACAAAAGTGCGGCTGCGCAACGCAAGTGGCAAACGAACGCATTTTTTCGAGAACGTGAAACCGCTAGTACTGACGTACAGAGTGCGCTGCATCCACTAGTGGCACGTGTGCGTGATTAGGAGATGTCAGATGCTGCTAATGTCCGGCCAACATAGCGTCCAGACACAAAAAGTGTTTTATTGATGATCCGTACAAAATCACGGACGAAAATGCGCATCGTATGACCGCTATCGCGTATTCCGTGAAAAAATGCGTCCATTCGTTCGAACACACTTTTTCACGGACAACGCGAAAAATGCGTTAGTCTGACCCTAGCCTTCTGTATCAACCCCTTGTAAAAAACTGATTTTGTAAAGCGCTGCGGAATCTGTGGCGCTATATAAATAAAAGATAATTAATTATGTAATACATTGATAATATTATTTATTTTTTACTGTAATAGCTGTCAAATACAACTAGATGTCAGCAACTGCAGGCCAAAAAGTGCTACTGTATCTGGATCTCTGTGTTTAAAACACAGATTCCCTGCTAGCTCAGCACAGAGTCCCAGTTAATAAACTGTTTTCAAAGGAAATCCCTTAGTATGGCTTCAAAATTGAGAACACTCGATTTAGGGACACCAGAAGGTGCTTTTGAAGATCAAGCATATATGATGTTGGTAGGAAAAGGGTTAATAGAAATTTATTGTACAAACCTAACCGTGTTATGCAGAGAAAGGTGAAAAACAGAAGAATGACTGGAGAAATTAAAATTCTAGGTCAAAATAGCCAAACCAGAAAAATTCTCCCCTTTATCTCACTTTCCAAATCGGCTATTTTGACCTAGAATTTTCACTTCTCCAAAAGTTATCCAGAGTTTCACCTTTCTCTGAATAACCCTGTAAGTGTGAAAGAACAGCGATATGAACAGTAGAAAACCAAACGCTATGGAACTGACGTTAAACTTAGTGATCTAGTTTAAATTTGGTGTATTTTAAAAATTTTGTTCTTCTTTGTTCTGATATGAAGAAGATCACGCCCTACGAAATTTTACTAAAGAAAAATATTTTCTGACATTTCCTGTAGTCAGTCAGGGAGAAATATCCTTTTTTTTTTTTTTTTGACCATTTTGCTGCTTTTTATTTATTTATTTTTCAATAAAAGCAAAAATAAGCAGTATAAACACGAAAAAGTCCTGCAAAGCGGATAATTGCTCAGATAGGGTATACTTTGCTTGACACTTTACTGACACCACAGTAGATGAAATTGACCTGGTAGTTATTACTTTCAAATACTGAAGCGCTAGCAAAAATGTGGCAGAGCTTTACAGAATCCAGGATGACATGCGTTTACATGTACAGATTAATAATAAGATCTACTGACGTTACTGCTTATAGGTGAAATGTGAGGTATCAGAAAATTTGCAGGTCTATTCACTAAAAGGTGAAACTCAGGAGAATTGGCAGGAGAAGAGAACAATCTAGACCAAATAGCCGATTTGGAAATTGAGATAAATGGGAGAATTTTTCTGGTTTGACTATTTTGACCTACAGGGTTATTCAGAGAGAGGTGAAAACCAGGAGAATGGCTGGAGAAGTGAAAATTCTAGGTCAAAATAGAAAAAACAGAAAAATTCTCCCATTCATCTCACTTTCCAAATCGGCTATTTTGACCTAGAATTTTCACTTCTCCAGCCATTCTCCTGGTTTTCACCTCTCTCTGAATAACCCTGCTAGAATTTTCACTTCTCCTGCCAGTTCTCCTGAGTTTCACCTTTAGCGAATAGACTCAAACTTCATGTATGAACCGTTTAAAAGGACACCAGCGTTAGAGCGTTCATAGCAGGTTATCAATAAATGTAGAAAAAAAATGAAAAGGTTAAACAATAAAAACAATGACCTTTTGAAGCTCTTATTATGAAAGTTGCAAATCCCCAGGTTTTGTATTGGCTTACCGCGTGACAATAAAACAAATCTGTATATTGTCCTATGGTTTCTACCTGCACTTTTAGGCTAGGGTCAGACTAACGCATTTTTCGTGTTGTCCGTGAAAAAGTGCGTTCGAACGAATGGACGCATTTTTTCATGGAATATGCGATAGCGGTCATACGATGCGCATTTTCGTCCGTGATTTTGTACGGATCATCAATAAAACCCTTTTTGTGTCTGGACATTCTGTTGGCCGGACATTAGCAGCGTCTGATGTCTCCTAATTACGCAAACATGCCGCTAGCGGACGCAGCACACTCTGTACGTCAGTACTAGCGGTATCAAGTTCTCGAAAAAATGCGTTCGTTTGCCACTTGCGTTGCGCAGCCACACTTTTGTGCGGCCGTTCTTCGTATGCTGCCCGGCATTGGACGTCATTTTCTGCTACTACGGCCGTGATTTAGTGCTGCTAAAAGCACGTTAATACTGCGTTAGTCTGACCCTAGCCTTAGGCTGGCATCAGACGAGCCTACGTGGAATTATGGAATTATGGAAATGGTACGTGTGACTATTAAAATCAGCGAAAAATAAGAATGTCACTGTGTTTAGATAATTAAATATGTTTCCATGGGCAATATATAGGCAAATGGTGGCATCAACTTTCAAAAATTATTTTTATTTCTAACCCACTCTACCTTAGGCATGTCATTTTCTACAAAAATGGTAGGATTCCTAATCATGCAGTCACGCTCAGGGACTTCTATATGGAGGTCTTGCAGAATCTTCTACTTGTTATTGTTTGTAAGGCTAGGGTCAGACTGAGGCAGTGCGAACGCGCGTTCTGGCGCACTTAATCACGGCCGCACTAGCAGCAAGTGCCAGGCAATGACGGCCAATATACGAAGTACGGTCGCACAAAAGTCCGGCTGCGCAACGCAAGTGGAAAACGAACGCATTTTTTCGAGAACGTTAAACCACTAGTACTGACGTACAGAGTGCGCTGCGTCCGCTAGCGGCGTGTGTGCGTGAATTGGAGATGTCAGACGCTGCTAATGTCCGGCCAACATAACGTCCAGATGCAAGAAGTGTTTTATTGATGATCCGTACAAAATTACGGATGAAACTGCGCATAGTATGACCGCTATTGCGTATTCCGTGAAAAAATACGTCCATTCTTCGAACGCACATTTTCACGGACAACGTGAAAAATGCGTTAGTCTGACCCTAGCCTAAGACATAGGGCACTTGTCTGATTGATTGTTGTATCTCATTCTTCCAGACATGAGAACTGTAGAAGACGTGTGCCAGTATTGTGTGTTTTACGATTGCACAATAAATCTCGCCTGGTAAAATAAGTATTTTAGCAATCAAATCTGAATATTTATTTCTACTTGTGACAAGTTAATCCTAATGCTTAATTTTTCAGTTGGCAGTGGACCTCAGCTTTCTGATTCTTAACTTCCTTGATAGCAGGGTTTTGGATATTTCTGCACTGTGTTAAGAAGCGGGGGAGGGGAATGAGATTACATACAAATGGATCGAAAAAAGCGAGCCGACAGCAGCAAGAAAATGGAATCTGTTCTTTTATACAACTAAATTTAAAACAGTTACATTATTTGTCCAGCCTTTTCAAATATTCAATCAAATCATGATGCCGCGTGGTTGTAGATAATATATTTAAAGTATGCTAATATACCTTTAACCCTTTCAAGTGATTTTCAAGAAAACCAGTGACCAGAACCACTGTCTTTTTGGAAAGTCACTTTTCATTAATTATATACTAAACATTGTTTTTAAATATGGAAAAGTGTTTTTGTTTTTAATTGTAGAAGCCCTATTTGACAGGCATACGTCGCCACCTGCTACCTAGGAAAGCAATACTGTAGCTGGGACCCCATGCTGAATTCAATTGAGATCCCATATTTTATACAGAGTTCCAGCTGTTCAAACAGTTTTTTGCGCTTTTCTGTCATGTCTGATGTGCTGAAACCTTTTGTGGCCATGTTCAGGAGCCGTTTGCAAACAAATTTCCTTTACAATAAATTTAATTACTATTCATTACACCAGAACTAGACCAAATCGAGTATATTCAATATTGGTGCATCAGCAGGTGTTTTGAAGATCGAACCTACTCGATCTTGGTGGTGATGGGTTAAATTAGGCAGATCATTTTTTTTCACTACTCCAATAAAAGCCACTTATAGAAGCCTTCATATAGTAAGTAAACTACACTGGTAATAATTGCATTTGACATTTTTAACAAAGTACGCTACTGTAATGCTGGCTGTGGGGATATCTGGGGTACGTTCCGGCAAAGTAGTAGACCTAGTATGAAGAGATAGCAGATAAGCAGGGGAGACTCTCCCCTTTTAAGCGGTGCCTGGCTTTTCTTTGTGGGACCTCCCGATCGGGAGGGAGAGGGATCCGAACGGACCCCCCTCCCTTCCAGGCGATCTCCTGGCATTGCCTGGAAATGACATCATCGCGCATGGCGCGATGACGTCATTGACGTCGGGCGGGTCTTAACTCCAGCGTCTCAGGACGCTGAAGTCAGACCGCCGCAGGACCCCGGACAGAGAGGTGAGTATCTCCGCCGGGGGTCCCGCAAAGTTGATGACGTGTGGGACACGTCCTCAGCATACAGCGGGAGTAACTGAGGACGTGTCCCACACATCATCAGCAGTGAAGGGGTTAACATACCTCGATACAGAATGCACCTGTAAACATGTAACATAATGACTATTTCCTACATATTTATTTTCTGTTAATCTGTATATTTGTGTTTTTAATATCTTGCATTTTATTACTTTGTATTGCTGTAACGACTAACATTTCAATGTACTTGATCCCAGGATATACTGGAAAATGAGAGAAATCTCAATGTATCCTTCCTGGTAAAATACTTTATAAATAAATAATCTAAACTCCAATGTCACACTTCCCAATCTCAGCAATTTAATAAACAGACATAATATCTGCTAAAGTAAGGATAGCACTCAACGCATTTCGCTTGTCTAGCAGGAGACACGAGCAACATGGATGATACGAGCTCTCACTCACTCTTGATAAAGCCTGCTAGACAGGCGAAACACGTTGAGTGTTAGCCTTATTTTCTGATATTATGTATGTCAAGGTGATATTGCCCTTGCTGCCTTTATGAATACTTGGCATTCTTTATCATATTTCTTCTTTATGTGGTTTAGATGTTCGTCTTATTGTGAGGTTGTGATTTGGTTCAATAATAAAGATGCATGTATTATTACACTATTAAAAAGGGACGTAGATCTCATTTCAGGCTCCTGGTTGCATCAGATGGGATGCATAGGTGCTTCTTGTTTGTTTTTGTATTATAGGTGGGTTAGGCCCTTTGGATCTGTATGTAGATACACCACTTAGTGGTTCCAACTAGAAACTAGTGGTATGGTTTTTTGAAAAGCTGGCAGTCAATGACAGAAAAGTACTAGGAAAAGTAGCAATTGGAGCAAAGGTACGGTAACGGAACCAAGCAGCAAGCCTGGCAAAGGGAGAAGGTACTACTATAGGTGAGTATGAGAGACAATCCATTAAACAAGCCGAGTCAAAAGGGTACACAAGTCAATAGCCAAATCCGAGTCAATACACAATAAGACAGTCAACAGAACAAATACAGCACTTAAGGGTCAGAAATAAACTGAAACCACAAAAGGACAATGAAAAAGGTTTAAGGAGTTTAAATAGTGTGCCTTGTACCTGATTGGTCGGCGTCATTATAGGGCGCCAGGAGGTGCCGTTGCGTGTGTGATGGCGGACGCCATGATGTCACCCGTGCGACAGGCCAGCAGCAACATAAAAGGTGCCTGTGGCTGGCATTTTGCGCGCATATGGCGAGAGACCGGCCGGGGCAAGCACACTGGCTCTGAAACCAGGGTAGAGAAGCGCCGGAGTCCGCCAGCACCTGGATCGTCTGTGAGAGGCTAGTTGCAGCTATAAAAAAAAAATGCATTGTGAAAGAAATCTATTTAAACATTTTGTGCCTTTGCCTAGTTCTGCTTGTTTTCTGTTTGGGTACAATATACTACTAGATGATTTGGAACACCTTAACAGACTGTTAATACTATTAACATAAAATTTGATTTTGTATATTAAGAAGATCACTAAGTGGACTTTTCATATTATCGAATTTACAATTTTTCTATTTAAAATGCAACTTGAGCTTGAGTTTTTGTTTTGTAATGCTTGCAGAACTCAACTGTCAACATTTTCCATCCCTTACTCTATATACATAAGCTATTGCTAAATAAGGGTCCAAATTAAAACTGTCATTTCGACTCATAAATAACAGACGTCTTACCTATTTAATTATGTATGGTCTTGAATCTTTCAAAATGAAAATGACTATACACATTTTTAATGTAGTTCTTGGTAATTTGCTGCATGAATGATAAGGTCCCAGATAATCCCCACACACCAGCTTGGAAAATAAAGCACTGACAGACTTGTTTATCTTGTGTGACTGCTGTGTCTATCCCTTGCGACGCTTTTAAAATTAAAATGTTAGTAAAATCCAATCAGCTAAATCATCGTATACCATAATTAATAATGGATCTTTTAAAAATAATCTTTGTATATATAACCTCATCAAATAATAATTCACTGCAAAATTTATTTCATCTTTTGCTTTTCTAAGAATAAGATAAAATACCTTCCTTTCTGTAAAGGGATCAAGTCGGAGTTCTGTCGGAGGATTACTGATCAGACTCATCGCATAATTTTTACCAGTCCCTTCACATAGAAAGACCCACTATCAGGACCTCCATTCAGCTTCTAGGGGCTAAGGGATTGGTAGTACAGATATCGAGATGTTACCCTGAGAAGCAAAATCCCCTCAACCATCAGTCAGACATTTCAGAGGGAGTATAGGATCTGGTTTCATTGTTGGAAGAGTATCACTTATGTAGGCCGTCAATCTAAGCAAACACGGGGTGACAAACACTGACAAAACCTGCACACACACCTTTGGCACCTGGATGTTTGGACCAGGATTGAGACAGCCGATCTGGCCCCGAAATGGCACCGAACAAGGAATTTCCCTGTATGGTGCTGTTTCGGGGCCATTCTACTATTGAGAGAGCAGGCAGTTCGCCAATTGGCACCGAATCGTGATCTGGCACCTAAGGGGTTAAAGAGAGGTACCATTGAAAAGGGATTTTTTTTGCATTTCCACCCGTTTGGGAGGGAGAGGCATCCGAAGGACCTCCCCTCCCCTTTCAGGTTTCCTCTGCAGGTGCAGGGGGGAAACCTGAAAGTGACGTCATTGCGACGGCTGGGGCCCATAAAAATGCTGGGCAGACTTTAGAGAAGTCATTCCAGTGTTGAAGCCTGGACAGAGAGGTGAGTATAGGGAAGGGGGGGGGTAAAGGACCATGACGTACATAGTACATCCTTACGCCTTAAGGGGAGTTTTCCCCAGGACGTACTTTGTACATCAGTGGTCCTCAAGGGGTTAAAAGTCAGATTCAATGTGTATACTGCTTTTTTTCTAGGAAAAAATGTATAGGTACTCCCCATGAATCGTCATAAAGCATCAGGCTGCGAGTAGCCAATGAAAAGATGGTGTATGCGCACGTGAATTAATAAATAGAGAGCGCAAGCCAGTGTGCGGCCAATGTATAGAGCCAGTGCGAGGACATGTCATTGTGTTGCTTCGGTTCAAAGATGAAATTGGTCAAACTAGTCCCACAATACACACACATGTTTATCACAGAGCTCCACAGCCATAAAACACAGATATAGTGCATCTCTGGCCCCGCCACAGCCATAAAACTCACAGTAATGTGCAATGTGAATGATTGTATCATAGAGCTGTACAGCAATAAAACTCACTGTAATGTGCAGTGTATATGATCATATCACAGAGTTCCAAGCTCATCCACCTCACCTCTCACACCTGTCACACCTGGCCCCTTTGTCAATCTCTACAATGGCTTCCGGTTTACTTTAGAAACCAATTCAAAATATTGGCGCTCAATACAAAGCTCTCCATAACCGCGACCCAGCCTACATCTCCTCCCTTATTAACAGATACATTCCATCCTGACCACTTTGCTCTGCCAATGATCTGATGTTATCATCTCCCCGAACCTGCATGCCCAACTTTCGTCTTCAGGACTTCTCCCGAACTGCCCCCTTCTTGGGGATCTCCCCGCAACATTATACTCTCCACGTCTCTCCAGTCCTTCAAGAAGTCTTTAAAAACACATTAATTTAGAGAAGCCTATCGGCTTGTTCCATAATCCCATTGTACATGTCTTGCCCTTACTTGCACCCTACTACCTGGAGAACAATAGACCTCCTCCTGCCTTAGCTAAACATTCCCTCCTCCACCTCATTAACTGTTAAATACTGTAGAAGCTAAACCACAGCTGCGAAGTAAAACAATAGCACACATTTTGGTAAATGTTGCATCAGGGGAAAAATTCACAAAATAGAAACAGGAGATAAAAATAACTTAATTTTTCCTTTTTACATTCAATTACTTCAGACAAAGAAAAATAAATGACAGCATGTGTTATATAAGATGGTTTTATTTGTAATGCGCAAGTATTCTAGTTACAGCTTATGTGGTAGTGTCCCTTTAATATAATTACAGGGTTGGAATCCTTCACTGTATTAAATGAGATCAAAATAGTTAAAAAAAAAATTGAAAATCCAGCCCTTTTGCTATTAATATTGTTTTATTTATATTGAGAATTTTATTGAACATCCTGTTGACTATACAGGATTATTCAAAACGTCAAGCACATTTATCATAAGAACATATTTCAAGTATTATACATGTAGGTCTGAAATAATTCAGAAATCAGTCTTTCTGCACATTTACAGAGTGTTCATAGAATCAGGTATTTTTGGATCAATGGCTTCTTTGGAGGTGTGTGGAAGGTTGAACATGATTCACATTAGAATTTTCTTCAACCAATTACTTTGAACCTATACAGTGTTTAAGGCAGCTCAGTATCAAAAGCGGGTATATGCAAATAATGACTTGTTGTACATTCTTGTCACATTCTCTGTATTGTAAATGGTTTCAATCATATAGACATTTCATTTAAATACTATAGAGGAGATGTTTGATAATGACACTTGAAAAATATTATTTGTTTGACATTGAAATAGCATTAGAATGCACAGTAATGCAGTGTGATTGAGATGGTGGGTGCTGTGCGCCTGCATATTCATTGGGCTGGATACCTTTTTAGATGAACAAGTTGAGAATTTAAGATGAAATATTGTACAATCTCATCAGGTATAAGTAATACCCTGCCATGTGTCGATGAATAATTTATTGGGATAAAATATACAGCAACAAACACTAGTTATGACATGCCACCAAACAATACCGCCTGAATGGACTGCATCCTATGTTTGTTTAATATTTTACTATCTAGTGCTAACACACATTTTATTTTCTCTAGTGAGCCTATTGATCTTTCAAAAGGGTATTTAAGTGATTTTACTTTAACATAAAGCTGAATAAATCCGTAAAAGCTGTAATGGGTCTCAGTACCCCGACTGGGTATATCTGCTAATGTCACTTCCTTCCTGGACATCCGTTCTACAGCCAGCAATCTTCCATGTTTTGCCCAGTCCACAGCCAAGTTTAACCTATTCACGACGGTGGGTGTCGCCCGTTGGGGGTGGGTTAACGATGGCGAAGAATACAGGTGCCGCTGATTTTGGCCTGCCCCGCAGCTGATGTGCGACGCTCGTCATTGGCTGCAGGGGATGGCTATTGTTCAGGCCGTCTCTCTGCAGCCCACGGTAAGCGGCGAGCGACGACTGCGGTGAGGGGCCTAGGCGGCTCATTGAAGACAGCGGGGCGTACCTGTACGCCCTGCGTCTTCAAGGCCCACCCATCGCGAAGACGGCATAGAATGTACTGCAGCGGGAAAGGGTTAAGGGTGGGTAAAATAAAAAAGTGTTGTTATAGTATTCCCCAACAAATGAGAGACTAGACTCAGATTTGTATTAAAAACAAGTGGCTTTCAGGGTTCGCCCTGAGCCCTGCAGACAACCAGACAAGGGCACCCCGTCAGGGACCCATCCTGGAATTGAAACCTGGTTTCTAGTATTTTAACCGGCTTCTCTGCTCAGTCAGCCAGGGGAATTGTTCATGCTTCAGCTATTCCGCTAGACCCTGGCCCTTATATAGATTCTGCAGAGAACATTGTTCCTTGACTTCCACCTGCAGACTATGGACTAATTAACAGGCCCACCTGTAGACAATTCTCTGGCTATTTAATGCAGCCTCCCCCAGTACTCTGTGCACACTGAGGGCTCTATTACATTCCTTGCGCAAACGTTAACACGTGCGCAAAAACGCATTAACGTGAGGAACAAAAGCCTTTGCGCAGAACGTCGTATTACAATGTCCACGCAAAAAATGCACCTTAACGTCTACCGCGGGTGAACCTGCGCAAACCCTGCGCGAGCGTAATGTACTTTGCGCATCCTATACTTAACATTGTGAGTGCAAATGCATTTGTGCGCTGGTACGCATATGGTATTACAATCAAAATTTAATGGACAACGTTTGCGCGCATAATTTTAACGTCTTTGAAAAGCTGGTGTTAATGGCAAATCTGAACGTCGTGGCCGAAACCAAATACACCAGCCCAAAAATAAAAATACAGCAAAGTATAGTTACACATTCTACGCATACCAAACCAATAAATTTGAGAAGTTGTGCGTGTTTTTAATTATTGCTGTAGCATATATACTCAGATTGATTTTGGCAGGCACAAAACGTCTTTTTTTACGTGCGTTATTTTTTGACGGATGAAAAAATGCACACGGATTGCTTCGCGCAAAAAAAAATCACGCGTTGCGTGTGCGTTTTTGTGCGAAGAATGTAATAGAGCCCTGAGTGTGTGGTGACTTACCTGCTTGGTCTTGACTTCGCTGTTCTGGACTTGATCTCTGCCTGTTTAAATGTGTTTGATCCTGTTCTGCTGGGCCTTACCTCTGCACCTTCTGGCCATGTCTCTGGATTACCCCTGCTCTGTACCAGTATTTGCCCCCGTGCCCATTCCCTGGTTGCTCTGTGTAGTGAGATTCTGCAAGGGTGTGCGCTATCTCCTGCTACTACTCCATCTACTACTGGTGGTAAGTCCCTGACAGTGGCTTTAGTGAAGCATATGAACTAAATATATACAGTGCAAGGCAGGACCAGGAGTACAATGGAAGATGACAGTCTGGTGCCCCCCTTCTCCTCCTGCTTTACTCCTCTGGTGACCATGTGGTTCAACCATAGCCCAAGTTCAACCAGAAGATGAGCAATAGAGCACCTTGCAATCACAAGGTGGGCACTGGGTTTACTGAATAAGTTAGATAACAAATAGTACTAACACACAACAGTCTGACAGAAGGTTGTCTAGCGGTTCAATGACCATTTAAATCTGTTATGCGTGGGGGGTGGAAAGTGATCTAGTAAAGCACACACAATACTGATTGACATCATGGACATACTGTACCTATAAAGGACAAATTGTGATTTAGGAGAGGATTGAGGAACAATATGTGTCAGACCCACCAGAACCTACAGTCCTACACCTCCCAAAAGTGATTCCAGGTCCCGGTACCGACAGTTCAAAGTAGACTCACATAAGTATCTTAGCAATAGTTTAAACCAGAAATCCTATTTTTTAAAATCATCTTTCAGGAGCTGCTGATTTCACTCTGAGAATCATGTAATGGTTTCATGGGAAATTCTTCTGTACAGTAGTCCATTCAGTTCTGATCAATGTTGAAGAAGAGATGGGAACGGGTTTGAGATAATTTTATAGAGAGAATAGTTTTAAAAACTGCAAGGTATTCAACAAGGTAAACAATATGTACTGATTTGGCAATCTCTTTAAAGTTTTAAAGGGAATCTTATTGCAGTTCGGCAGGAGATAGAATATACTTAAGGTACTGTTTAACTTTACCAGAATATCCATTTTAATGTTGAATTCTAGCTTGTTACGGTGGACAGGCCCAGATTAACATAGGGGCTGATGGAGCAGCAGCTCCAGATCCATGCCCAAGAATAGGCCCAGAGAAAGGATAACTATCAGGGTTATTCAGAGAGGTGAAAACCGGGAGAATTGGTAGGGGAAGAGAACAATCTAGACCAAATAGCTGATTCGGAAAGTGAGATAAATGGGAGAATTTTTCTGGTTTGGCTATTTTGACCTCGAATTTTCACTTCTCCAGTCATTCTTCTGGTTTTCACCTTTCTCTGAATAACCCTGTAGGTCTGCATTGATGGGCATTTGAACCACTGCTCTGTATCTCTGACTCCATAGCAGCTACAGGGTCTTTTGATATATCACTACAAAGGCAAGAGCATGAGATTTCCAATGATACCAAACATGACCAGATTTTATCTAGCAATAAAAGTAAAATAATAAATATTACTTAAATTTTTCTTTTTCTTTCTAACACAGCAATATTTTTCACTTTTCAATTATAAAGTTAACAATAATGCTGCACTAACTCTTTATTTCTCATGTCACCAACAAATGTGGAGGTGATGGCACAATCAGCTGTTACAAATAGTTACATCAAAAATCTAAACCGCTGCACTACAGCGAAGAGCACTGGGGGGACTTAACCCTGCGTCACTAATCTTTACAATTTACAAGGTAAAGTGAGGTGTCATTGGACAGCTCAGAGTCTGGCCTTTGCATTGATACCAAACGTGACCATGTAAAATCTAAAAGAAAAGAAAACAAAAAATATACTTTATTTTTTTATTTTTAGTTCCAAAGCGATGGTATTGTCCATTTGTCACGTATAAAATGAGCAATACAACTGCCATTACTCACCTTCTCATTTCCCACGCTGGGAGCAAGATCAGTGTTTTATACATAGTCATATTATTCATATAACCCCATCCTCCAAGACACAACGTAAATTTTTAATTTTTTGGTTAAAATTTTACATTTTCTCAGAAAAATACAGTAGCAGGTTCCCATTTCAATTGCTTTACAAGAATTCCCTATAGAATATATAACCACAAAGGTTTGGATGGTAAAATGTAAACAAAACAATAATTTTACACGCTGTAAATGAATGAATTCTGAATGGAAGTAGCCTCACACAGAATCTGCCTGGTTAGTTGTACCCGTATCTGCAATATTAAATAACCTAAAATATGTTTTCAGTTCACTAAATTCCCCAAAAAAAGCCCACCAAAATCTTCAGCTCCAGGCCCATAGAGAGCTAAATCCGGCCCTGACGATGGATGAGGTAGAATTGCCCTATAATGCAGAAACTAATCAACTCCTAACCACCAGTGCTTACTATGGCTGGGGACAGTAAATAACTAGAGCCAAAAGAATAGTCAGAGACGAGCCAGAGAGCAAAGAATCCAGAAAAACGGTAAATGTAAGCCAAGCCAGGTCAGGAATGCCAGAGGATCAATCAAAGACACGCCAGAGTCAGTAAAGAAAATAACAGTCAGGACAATTTTGATGCAAAGATAAAGGGAACTGGTTTGGGTCGAAATCCCTACAACCAGGGTCCCTAATGCCAAAATCCCGACGGCCAACTTCCCTACATGGACAACTACCCTACACAGACAACTCCCTGACTGCCAACTTCCAGACATCCAAAATCCCAGCGGCTAACACTAACCCTACTCCCTAACCCCCTAAACCTAGTCCTAACACTAACCCATCTAAACCTAGCCCTAGCCTTAACCCTCCTCACATGTCATTACCTGCTTGCTCTAATAGCTCTGCCTCTTCCATTCATACAGCTCACAACACACAGGCAGCACCACTTCAGACTCTGCACTCTGCATTGCCACCCATCCGCCCTCCCACCCAGTCCTAGGCCCAAACTCATTCACTCCCCTACAGCTGCTGTCACTTTATTCTAATTAACCTGTAGCTTGCTATTCTCTCTCTAGCCTCCATCTCCACACTCCCCTGCTCCCCTTCTGTTTCATTTACCTCTGTCCTTTAGATTGTAAGCTCAAGGGATGTCTGGCTGAGCACTGTTGTAAAGTGCTGTATCAGTAAGGCAATTATCCTAAGGGCAGGGCCCTCTGTTCCTTATGTGTTTTAGTAGGTCTCATGTCTGCACTTCCCCATTGTACAGCGCCGTGGAATATTCTGGCACTTTATAAATACAGAATAATAATAATAATAATTATCCCCTAAACCTAGCCCTAACCCGCTAAACCTAGCCCTAACCCTAACCCCCATAAACCTAACCCTAACCCCCAAACCTAGCCCTAACCACCTAAACCTAGCCCTAACCCTAACCCCCCCTAAATCTAGCCCTAATCCTAGCCCCCTAAACCTAGCCCTAACCCTAACCCCCTAAATCTAGCCCTAACCCCCTAAACCTAACCCTAACCCTAACCCCCTAAACCTAGCCATAACCCCCTAAACATAACCCTAACCCCCTAATCCTAGCCATAACCCCCCTAAACCTAGCCCTAAACCCCTTAAACCTAGGGTTAGGGTGTTAGTATTAGGGTTAGTCGCTGGGATTATAGATGTCTGGAAGTTGGCCGTGTAGGGAAGTTGTCCGGCACTTGTTCTGTCTGGAAGTTGGACGTCGGGATGTTGGCATTAGGGAACCTGGCTGTAGGGATTTTGTCCGGCACCCAAGGGGAACACACTCTCGGACTAGATACAACAATGATAGGGTAAGGATGGAATGGGAAGTTTTGAGGGTTTATATAGCCCTAGAGCATTATATTACTGTGGGCCCAGATTGGAGTGAGACTTGAATCTGGCAGCATTCTGATGCTGCATGTATAAGTTCACATAAATTCGTGGATGATCTGAGAAATTTCCATCAGAATTGCTAGAGGGACAGGCAGCATTGGGGAAGCACCACCCAATTTATCAAGGGCCAGCAACCTTGGCCCTCCAGATGTTTTGGAGTGGGTAAGCATTTTTAGAGACCTCTTTGAAGACCCAAGGATGGGAAAAGTCAAAAGTTACCAGGGAGGGAGTTCCATTAATAAGGAAGGGCTAACTCGGGAAAAACATTGAAGGCAACAGCGGGGGGTGCGGGAACAAGGAGATGATAATAACATAGCATTGTCAGAGTGAAGTGACCAGGATGAATGGAAATATATAATCATTTCATAACATGGAAATGCCAAATAAGTCCTTTAATCTTCTTTCTTTTCAGGTTCTGGAGATGAATTAAAACAATATAATGTGTATGAAATAATATAGTTCTTTGTGTCACTAATTACATGTTAATTTTAGCAATCTTAGCACTTGGTCAGATGTCAGAGCTCCAATATGACTGTTTGTAGCGGTTTCCCTTTATCTCTAGTGCGGTTTTCTATTCAGGTGGTAAGGGAGTTAGAATTTTTCACTTAATTAAAAACTCTCTTATGAAGTTAATAACAGTGACCTATGCTTTGATGTACTTCAGAATATTGCCAAAATTTTACCTTTCATCAAATGACATTAATAAGCGAAGAAGTTCCTTGGGAAGCGAGATCATTACGTAGAATTAGTTGAATTCCTCTTAACATTGAAACAATACCATTAACTATAATAGCAATGGGCCTTGTATGATGCTTGACTTTATTAATGTAGCAATTGTCACGCAAGATAAACTCCACAAAAAAAAAGACATTTGTGTTCTGGGGAATGAGAAACTGTTCAATCATTTTCTAAAGGCAAACCTCTTTAAGAGAACTACCTGAAAGAGCTATTAACACAGAGCAAAACGATCTTAAAACATAAATTAAAAAAAAAAAAAAAAAAGGATGCAGTCGCGGATTCTACACCCATTACCATTTGGCAACTGCGTCTTGACATTAGAGACAGTGGCCATTTTTCTTTTCAGTGTTAAATATTTTTTAGTGTTCAAAATTAATATTCCAAACAGTAACACAAAAAATATACAAGTTACACAAATAAAAAGATAGATCAAAACATAAATAATACTGGTTTTACTGACACTTTTGGGTCCTATTCTAGTAACGGGGAGCTGGAACAAGCATAGGCGTTTGCCATTTACCAGTAGTCGATCCTCATTAATGGATTTATTATGAGGAAGCTGCTATGTTAGCTGTTTGACCCGTGATATTTGGTAGTCGCTAAGGGATACTGGTAGAGGTGCTGCCCATAAATGTTCCTGGAATCCACAGATCATGGTCTGTACAGTATCACTGGCCCTATTTCACTCTTTACAATAAGATATTGGCTGCAGCTGATATACAGATCTGCTGCAGCCGATATCCATATGGCTAGAGTTGCTATTCTGACTTTGCCGCAAGCTTGGCTTATGGCTCAGTCATAGCGACCCCATACTGTAAATTAATGTGCCATATACTTTGTATAAGAGATGATAATTTGTGCCTGGGACTAGAAGAATAAGCTATTCCTTGGTAGTTCATGCTTCTATTCTTAAGCTGCTTTTTTTCCTCAAAGAAATGGCAAATGCCAAAACCTGATATTAAGTGATTTTGCTTTTGCAAAATGACTTAACACCTTCAAAAAATCCCAAACCTACCTTGCACTGCCCCATGGTCCCTGAAGTGTACAAAGTGCGGAGCTGTCAAACCGTCCACCAAACACTGCCGCCGGCCTCCGATCAGCCTGCCGAAGACAGACGATCAGCAGAAAAAAAAGGAACTCTGCTATTCTCTAAAAGGTATTTAAAACAATAAAAATGCATGAAAAGATGTGGAAATAAAAAAGTCCCATATAAAAAATAATAATAAAAAGTTCTGTTACAGAAAAAAAATTCCATTAAAATAAAATGAGGGCCCTAGGGGTGTCAGTCGCCGGTGGCAAACATCCGTTACACTTGCAACCAGAGAACGTAGTGGATTGTGCTGCTCACTGCACCATGGGATCTGAGATAAAGAATTTTTCGAGCCAGTTAAATTGCAGTGTTAAGTGAGTTTACAATACGTGGTTAATAGAGGATTTAGGTAGATATTGAGGTTAAATTGGGGGCGTTATTCTACTATACTATTTACCTACCCTATACTGCGTTACTGGAACCTAACACAGCATTTTCAGGGTTAATAACAGGGGCGTAACAACCAGGGGTGCAGAGGGTGCCACTGCACCCGGGCCCTTGAGTCCGGGGGGCCCCACACTCGCATGCCAGGGCCTGCCTATATTATATATAATTCTTTTTTTAATTTATTTTATACTTATTTGTGAGTTTTACTTTTGGAGCTCTGTGATACGCTCATACACACCACATATTACTGTGAGTTTTATTGCTGTGAAGTTCTGTGATACGTTCATACACACTGCACATTACTGTGTTTTATTGCTGTGGAGCTCTGACACGCTCATACACACTGTGCACATTACTGTGTTTTATTGCTGTGGAGCTCTGTGATACGCTCATACACACCGCACATTACTGAGAGATTTATTGATATGGAGCTCTGTGAGAAAGAAATAGTGCACATTACATTAAAAATGGGATGGACTGAAGAGGTCATAATGGACCTGGAAAAATGAGACACTGATTGTCTGGAGTCAACACTGTGGACCTGGAGGGGACCAATGCATGTTGACGGGAGGGGGGGCAAAATATGTTTTTGCCTATGGTGGGGGGGCCGTCATGGTTCCTGCACCTGGGCCCTGAGGTTTCTAGTTCCGCCTCTGGTTAATAATACAGTGACAGCAATGTGTTTCACAGATCAATGGTAAAATGCATTACTATTATTGTTTGTTATTGCTATTACCTGCAAAGCCGTGCGATGTTATACTCCCCAGTACTTGTAGGTGTGATGTGCAGCTTGAATAGAAAAGGGATTTATTCCGTAAAAAGCAGATTATTCTCCACTACGCATATTTGTTTTTGTGATGCATAACAATCCTTTCTGTGCATTTTGCAGCAAGATAGGTGGTTTTAAAGCACTGCCGAAGGATATTAAATATCTCTATTTGATTAAAATGAATTGATCTAGCAAATTCCAAAACAAAATTCTTGCAAAACGATTTTTTTTTATTTCTTAATGAAACCCTTTTTTTTTTTTGCCGTGCTTGAACCTAGAGGCAATGATTAATATTAAATTACATGAATTTGTCCATTTTAATGCAATCCAGTTCAGCTCGGACCCTTAATTTGATACTTTTCTTCTGTTAAATATATTTAATAAAGAATTTTACTGGGTCTGTTAAAGTAGAGGTTGATATTCAATTCATTTACTGTATATAACATTATGTTTAAGGCTATTGTCAGGTGAACGCAGTCAGAGCTGTTGTGGAAATTTTATTATGTGCACATTATAGTCTAGGATGTGTGTGTTTTTATAAGTTGTCATCTGTCTCCCTGTGTTGGATTTGAATGTGGTTTTAAGTCCAAGCCAGCGGCGGACATTATACTCTAGGGATGAGGTGTGTACAGGGGGCCGGTCCGTCATTCTAGTCCACACCTCTGTCCTTTTGATATGTAAATGTATTTACTGGACAAACTTGTTTTCTGTTGTATAGTCAGTGGCCACTGGGCGTTGTCCATTTTGTGTAATAAATTAAACTGACCAGTTGCCAGGAGCGCACTTGGGACTTGGGACTGGGCTCACGTGGTCAGATGAACTCCAGCTAGAAGCAGCGTGTGGGTCTGTGTCTCTTTACTGCATGCGTTCAGGTACGTATGCCATGGATAGCAGAGAGCTGCTTGTAAGTACAGCGGATCAAACTACATTAGGGAATTGATAGTAGATTCATTTCCAAAACAGAGCGCACTCTGCGTGCATGCACAACGGACGGCATACTGACAGAAGATAATGTAGAAACCACACGATCTGTTTTTGTTGACGGACGTAGAAAAAAAAAGTGAATTATGGGAAACAAAATTAATATGAAAAATGCTAAAAATTGGAAAATGATATGAAGAGCCATTTTGTGCATGAAGGTGCTGGTCGTTGCAAATACGCTGCGCCTGACTTCAGGCACACAGAATGCTATAAGGACGTGGCGCACTCTGCGCATCCGTCTTAGCGGTTTTACGTTCTTGCCTAAATTGCGTCCGTTGCCATCTGCGTGGTGCATGCGCACTTTGGCACGCAGGTACTTTGTGTATGGGTCTCTATTGATCATGATTCTATGCTACGACAGACGTTAAACTGTGCGGCGACATGGACTTGATCACTGCGTTCGTCTGACGCCGGTCTAAATCCTAATTGAGAGTATTGATGTTTTGTTAAACCAACAATTTTAAATGTAACATTTATTTCATCAGACTGAAAGGTATGGAATAAATTGAGTTATAAGGTGTATGTGTGTCATCCAAGAAGGTATGAGCACAGACTTCTGAATCAAGGCAAATTTTATTGGAATAACATCTTAGTGAGAAAGAAGAGGTTTGTGAGGTTCCTGAGGACGAGCAACGGCACTAGTGGCCCGCACAGGTCTCACAAGGCTTTAGCTCGATTGTGCCATTACAGGGACAACTGCTCCATATGCAAATCAGACTGCTACACCCAGAAAGGGTGGCCAGTACTAAATGCAAAGGAGGTCATCCCTGCACGAGAGGTGCAGCAACCCCAATGATCATTTCCGCCTTGTTAGGCCTCATCAGGAGGGTATAACTGACACCCCTCCAGGCACTTTGAGCAAGGGGTACTATAACTTTGCAGGATAATTCAGACATGGACCATCCTGGCGAGGCCTGAGAAAGCTGAAACGATCATTAGGGTAGCTCCACCTCTCATGCAGGGATGAAGTCCTTGGCATTCAGTATTGGCCACCCTTTCTGGGTGATTGCAGACTGATTTGCATATGGAGATGTCATCTCTGTAATAGCACAATCGAGCTAAAGCCTTGTGAGACCTGAGTGGGCCCCACCATAGAGCAGGCCACTAGTGTCATTGCTTGTCCTCAGAACCCTCACAAACCTCTGTTTTCTCACTAGAACAATCTAGTGACACAACATTTCGACTCTTAGCGAGTCTTTATCAAGTAGACATGATAAAGACTCGGTAAGGGTTGAAAGTTTCTCACTAAAATGTTATCCCAGTAAAAAATGTCCTGTTTCAGAAGCCTGGAGTGCCCATACCTTCTTCTTGGATGACTACATGGAAGTTTTTTGGACCGGGTATGTGTTAGCGACTAGGGATGAGCTGTTCAGGTTCGGACGGTTCGGGGTTCAACCCGAACTTAGCCTGTTCGAGCAGATCGCGAACACCGAACATTTCCGGGTGTTCACCGCATGTTCGACCACAATGGACCACAATGCATTTTCCCACTGGCCTGAAGCTCGTAATTGGCTACAGCCTTGCACCTGACCACAGGTCTGGTGCAAGACTGGTTCAACACTATGCCAATCACCGCTCAGAGTCCTGATTGGGCAAATTTTGCCCAATCATGGGCTCACAGATTTAAGTCCCGCAGCACACTATATAACGTTTCCACGCAGCACTTCTGCACGCATTTCAGAGGAGACTTCAGAGGAGATAGTTGTGTCTTGTTACTGCCGGTCTACCACGCTACTGGGGGGGTCTGGGGGTGTCTCATTTCTACCAAATATCAGGAAATTTAGGTGATGTGTGTCTTGTCACCGTGCCAGCAATTTTTTTGGGGTTTACAACTTTGTTGAAAACATTTGTGAATTGAAGTGATCTTCTGTGTCTTGTCACACAGCCAGCAAGTCTTTTTGGGAATCACTAATTTCTTTAAAACATTTGTGAATTGAGGTGATCTGTGTCTTGTCACACATCCAGTACCACACAGTATTTTGGGACTCACTAATTTCTACAAAACATTTGTGAATTGAGGTGATCTGTGTCTCGTCACACATCCATTACCACGCTGTATTTTGGGGCTCACTAATTTTTACAAAACATTTGTGAATTGAGGTGATCTGTGTCTCGTCACACATCCAGTGCCACGCTGTATTTTGGGGCTCACTAATTTCTACAAAACATTTGTGAATTGAGGTGATCTGTGTCTCGTCACACATCCAGTACCACGCTGTATTTTGGGGCTCACTAATTTCTTTAAAACATTTGTGAATTGAGGTGATCTGTGTCTTGTCACACAACCAGTACCACGCATTATTTTGGGGCTCACTAATTTCTACCAAACATTTGTGAATTGAGGTGATCTGTGTCTCGTCACACATCCAGTACCACGATGTATTTTGGGGCTCACTAATTTCTACAAAACATTTGTGAATTGAGGTGATCTGTGTCTCGTCACACATCCAGTACCACGCTGTATTTTGGGGCTCACTAATTTCTACAAAACATTTGTGAATTGAGGTGATCTGTGTCTCGTCACACATCCAGTACCACGCTGTATTTTGGGGCTCACTAATTTCTTTAAAACATTTGTGAATTGAGGTGATCTGTGTCTTGTCCCATACAACCAGTACCACGCATTATTTTTGGGCTCACTAATTTCTACAAAACATTTGTGAATTGAGGTGATCTGTGTCTCGTCACACATCCAGTACCACGCTGTATTTTGGGGCTCACTAATTTCTACAAAACATTTGTGAATCGAGGTGATCTGTGTCTCATCACACATCCAGTACCTCACTGTATTTTGGGGCTCACTAATTTCTACAAAACATTTGTGAATTGAGGTGATCTGTGTCTCGTCACACATCCAGTACCACGCTGTATTTTGGGGCTCACTAATTTCTACAAAACATTTGTGAATTGAGGTGATCTGTGTCTCGTCACACATCCAGTACCACGCTGTATTTTGGGGCTCACTAATTTCTTCAAAACATTTGTGAATTGAGGTGATCTGTGTCTTTTCACACAAGCAGTACCATGCATTATTTTGGGCCTCACTAATTTCTACAAAACATTTGTGAATTGAGGTGATCTGTGTCTCGTCACACATCCAGTACCACGCTGTATTTTGGGGCTCACTAATTTCTACAAAACATTTGTGAATTGAGGTGATCTGTGTCTCGTCACACATCCAGTACCACGCTGTATTTTGGGGCTCACTAATTTCTACAAAACATTTGTGAATTGAGGTGATCTGTGTCTCGTCACACATCCACACGTGGAAGACAATGTTATCCAGTCATTGGGAAAGGCAGTCAGCAGCAAGGTGCATGTGACTTTAGACACATGGTCCAGCAAGCATGGACAGGGTCGTTACATTTCCTTCACGGCACACTGTGTAACTCTGATTGCAGCTGGGAGTGATCCAAGACGGGGCTCTGTGCTGGATCTTGTTCATCCACCACGCCTCCAGAAAGCTGCTTGTATGAGCAGTGGCGTAGCGTGGGTTGTCAGCACCCGGGGCCAGCCAAGAATTGTGCGCCCCCCCCAACCTGTGGACACGTTATCGATATTGCCCCAGCTCTCACATGGATATTGCCCCAGCTCATGGATTTGCCCCCAGCTCATGGATTTGCCCCAGCTCACACATGGATTTGCCCCCCAGCTCACTCATGGATTTGCCCCCCAGCTCATGGATTTGCCCCAGCTCACTCATGGATTTGCCCCAGCTCACTCATGGATTTGCCCCAGCTCACTCATGGATTTGCCCCCAGCTCACACATGGATTTGCCCCAGCTCACACATGGATTTGCCCCAGCTCACACATGGATTTGCCCCAGCTCACTCATGGATTTGCCACCAGCTCATGGATTTGCCCCAGCTCACTCATGGATTTGCCCCCAGCTCATGGATTTGCCCCAGCTCACTCATGGATTTGCCCCCAGCTCATGGATTTGCCCCAGCTCATGGATTTGCCCCCCAGCTCATGGATTTGCCCCCAGCTCATGGATTTGCCCCCAGCTCATGGATTTGCCCCCAGGTCACACATGGATTTGCCCCCAGCTCATGGATTTGCCCCCAGCTCATGGATTTGTCCCCAGGTCATGGATTTGTCCCCAGCTCATGGATTTGCCCCCAGGTCATGGATTTGCCCCAGCTCTCACCTGGATTGTTGCCCCAGCTCCGGCAGGGGGTTGAGGGACCCAGATGCCGGGCAGCGCGAGAGCGCCTGCCCGGTCTTTAACAGTCCGTCCTGTGAAGTGGATGCGGCTGTGTGCGTGCGCAGCCGGTCACGCGGTCCGGCCAGTCAGGTGGTACAGAGATTCAGTACCACCTGATTAGCCGGACCACGTGACCGGCTGCGCACGCACACAGCCGCATCCACTTCACAGGACGGACTGTTCAAGACCGGGCAGGCGCTCTCGCGCTGCCCGGCATCTGGGTCCCTCAACCCCCGGGCCAGTTTTAGGGGCCCCTAACAAAACTGCGCCTGGGGCCACGGCCCCCCCAGCCCCCCCCACGCTACGCCACTGTGTATGAGGACTGTCTACTCCACCACCACCACCTCTTCCTCCTCCTCCTCCTTCTCTGGCTCTGGCGAAGTGGCAGTTAAACCGACGCCTGACAGGGTCTACGCAATGGCTCAAGCAAAAAGATGCCATACTGTGCTTGAGCTGGTTTGTTTAGGGGACAGGAGCCACACCGGGTCAGAAATTTTGTCAGCTCTGCAGGGGCAGGTGCAGAGATGGTTAACACCACGCCTGCTTGAGCTGGGAATGATCGTCTGCGATAATGGCAGCAACCTTCTCTCCGCCCTACGCAAGGGTAAATTGACACATGTACCATGCCTAGCACTCGTCCTAAATCTGGTGGTACAGCGTTTCCTAACCAAGTACCCAGGGCTGCCAGAGCTTCTCATCCGGGCCAGAAAAGTCTGCAGCCACTTCAGACGGTCATTCCCAGCAAGCATTCGCCTGGCAGAAATTCAAAGAGAATTCCACCTTCCCACAAACCGTCTGATCTGTGACATGCCCACCGGGTGGAACTCGACATTAGCAATGCTGCAGCGTCTGCACAAGCAGCAGAGGGCCATCAACGAGTACCTGTGTGAGTATGGCACAAGGACAGGTTCAGGTCAAATTTTCCTTTTTTCCCCCCTGCAGTGGCTGATGATCAAGGATGCATGCACTGTACTGTCACCATTTGAGGAGGCAATGAGGATGGTGAGCAGGGACAGTGCATGCATCAGTGACACAATTCCTTTAGTGTTCCTGCTGGAGCACACTCTGCGGGGAATTATAGATGTGGCTCTAGAGGCAGAGCAGCGGGAGGAAGAGGAGGCCTTCCCTAGCTCTCAAGGCCCCAGTCTTTCCGCAGACAGCATTCCAGCGGGTCCTACTCAGATCAGACAGGAGGAGAATGAGGAGGAGGAGGAATATTTAAGTAGTGGGGGCATTGAAGGTGGGGATTCCTCAAGGGAGGGTTTTGTGTGCCCAGAAACACAAGGGCTAGTGCGTGGCTGGGAGGAGGAAGTGCACGATACGGTCATCCTCATTGACCAGGAAGACTCGGAAGCTAATGCCACCTCCAACCTACGCTGCATGGGCTCCCTAATGATGCAAAGCCTGCTAAAGGACCCTAGGATTCGTGCTATCGAGGAGAGGGATCATTACTGGTTGGCAACCCTTCTTGATCCACGATACAAGGGGAAAGTTGCAGAGCTCATCCTGCCCGCAAAGAGGGAGCACAGCATGAAAAAACTTGAGGACGCTCTAAAGCGACACTTGTGTAACACCTTTCCAGGCACTGGTATATTACCAAGTGCTCACACACGTGCTTTTGAGGCTGCGGGTGATCAGAGGAATAGTGGTGAAGGCCAGGGCCGCTTGACTGATGCATTTTTAATTTTTTTTAGACCTCGACGCCCAGGGACGTCAAATGTAGGCACCCATTGCCAGCGTCTTCACCATATGGTGCAGGACTACCTAGGGGCAAGGGCAGACCTGGATACCTTTCCAGCAGATGATCCACTGGCTTACTGGGTGCTGAGATTGGATCACTGGCCAGAATTTAGCCAATATGCTATGCAGCTACTAGGTTGCCCTTCATCTAGCGTGCTTTCCGAAAGGACGTTCAGTGCCGCTGGAGGTTTTGTCACAGACAAAAGAGTGCGTCTGTCCACCGACTCTGTAGACCGGCTGACATTTATAAAAATGAATCAATCCTGGATCAGCAGCTATCAATCCCCTGATGCTGAAGTAATGGAATAGATTGGGGATGTCCTCTTCTGCATTCACAAGACCTCCAGCACTGAACTCTTCCACAATACCACAAAAGGGTTACGGTGTGAAGGCACTTGCTGCCATGAAAGGCACAATATTTGGCTGCACTGACGCCTGTGCCAGATTTATATCATTTTAATTTTTTGAACCGCAGGGTCCAACCCTGCACTCTTCCACAATACCACAGAGGGGTTACTGTATGATGATACTTGCTGGCCTGGCATTACAGGCACAATATCTGGGTGCACTGACGCCCATTACCAGATAAAAAAACTTTTCAATATAGGACCGCAAGGTTCACCCCTGAATTCTTCCACATTACTACAGAGGGGTTACTGTATGATGGTACTTGCTGACCTGGCACCAAAGGCAGAATATATGGTGCACTGACGCCTTAACCAGATGCATATCTTTTTAATATAGGACCACATGGTCCACCCCTGCATTCTTCCACAATACTACAGAGGGGTTACTGTATGATGATACTTGCTGGCCTGGCATTAAAGGCACAATATCTGGGTGCACTGACGCCCATTACCAGATAAAAAACTTTTCAATATAGGACCACATGGTCCACCCCTGCACTCTTCCACAATACCACAGAGGGGTTACTGTATGATGATACTTGCTGGCCTGGCATTACAGGCACAATATCTGGGTGCACTGACGCCGTTACCAGATAAAAAACTTTTCAATATAGGACCACATGGTCCACCCCTGCATTCTTCCACAATACCACAGAGGGGTTACTGTATGATGATACTTGCTGGCCTGGCATTAAAGGCACAATATCTGGGTGCACTGACGCCCATTAACAGATAAAAAAACACGTTTCAATATAGGACCACATGGTCCACCCCTGCATTCTTCCATAATACTACAGAGGGGTTACTGTATGATGATACTTGCTGGCCTGGCATTAAAGGCACAATATCTGGGTGCACTGACGCCCATTACCAGATCAAAAAAAATTCAATATAGGACCACATGGTCCACCCCTGCACTCTTCCACAATACCACAGAGGGGTTACTGTATGATGATACTTGCTGGCCTGGCATTACAGGCACAATATCTGGGTGCACTGACGCCCATTAACAGATAAAAAAAAACACTTTTCAATATAGGACCACATGGTCCACCCCTGCACTCTTCCACAATACCACAGAGGGGTTTCTGTATGATGATACCTGCTGGCCTGGCATAAAAGGCACAATATTTGGGTGCACTGACGCCCATTACCAGATAAAAAACTTTTCAATATAGGACCACATGGTCCACCCCTGCATTCTTCAGCAAAACCACAGAGGTGTTACTGTATGATGATACTTGCTGGCCTGGCATTAAAGGCACAATATCTGGGTGCACTGATGCCCATTACCAGATCAAAACCTTTTCAATATAGGACCACATGGTCCACCCCTGCACTCTTCCACAATACCACAGAGGGGTTACTGTATGATGATACTTGCTGGCCTGGCAGTCTTGCACCAAAGGCAGAATATCTGGGTGCACTGACTCCTTTACCAGATCCATATCTTTTTAATATTGGACCGCAAGGTTCACCCCTGCATTCTTCCACAATACCACAGAGGGGTTACTGTATGATAGTACTTGCAGGCCTGGCACCAAAAGCACAATATTTGGGTGCACTGCCACTGACGCCTGTATCAGATTCATATCCTCAGAGGGGTTACGGTGTGACGGCACTGTTGGGGACGCTAAAGGACCAATTTTAAAGCACCTATTGTTACTTTCATCCAAAGCCTGCATAAGTTTCACAATAATTTAGCCAAAAAAATAAGTAAACTTTTTCTGCGTGTACGAAAATGTCTCCTCTTTTCATACAGGCTGCCGCCCCAAGCAGTTGTTTATGGATAGATTAAAGGAAAAGCATTTACCGTCATATGAAATGTAATTTTTTTGTTTTTAATTGTTTCTATACATCCTAGAAATCCGCCACTTCACGGGCAGGTCATGGGGACCTCCTAGGCATGATATTTGAAGGAATTTGTTTTTATTTTTAACCCTTATTTCATGGAAAACTCACTGTCCCTTTAAAAACGTTTTTTTTTTTACTTTTTGTCCTTGTTTCCTGTCCTCCAGGGTACCGAATAGAACCGAACTCGAGGGGTGTTCGGTTCATCCCCCATACACCTTTTATGGCAAGTATGTAGCATATATGCCCTCTTGGAGGGCACTCTAAAAACCGAATTTTCAGCCCCATTGACTTGCATTGGGTTCGAGTTCGGACCCGAATATATACGAAGTTCGTGTTCGAGCTCGAACTGAACTCGGGGGGTGTTCGGCTCATCCCTATTAGCGACCTATTAAAAATATTTTGGGCTTTGTTGCCACTTACGGTGGAGTACTAGAGTGTGTGTGTGTGTTAAACAAAACTCCTTTCCACTGCTTAAGCTCTTAATTCTTAAGCTCAGCATTTTAACAGTGGTACACGAATCCTCTCCAGTGTCTTGTCTTTAATCATACAAACAGTATTAATAGCTGTTATTTACAGCCAAACATTGTAATGTGGTGTAGCGTGTCCCTTTTTTGATAGATGTGTTTGTACTTGCTCCTGGAAATTAACCCCTAGATGTTCCCCATAAAACTGTATATGATTTTTTTCTAGCCTTAATTATTAACTTGGGAAATATTAATGAGTCGATGAGACAAAAATACAAAATGAATGATGTGTATTGAGAGGTAATGTTTGCACAAAGCCCAATTAGCACATGTTTTGAACAGTTGTGAATAATGTTCGAAGTGTTTCACAGAGACAAATGAAAAATTATCATAATTAAACAGCAAACTGTCCTTCCCAGAGTATTTGCAAAGGTGAAAAACTGACTTACGAAAATCAAGACTCCAGATCTTACATTGGCTTTCTGACTCTTCAGACATCTCCAGGAGGTCTACAGAAGTGTTTGGATTATTTACATACTTTATTTAAAGTTTTGCAACAGCTTTTTACATTTCCAACACTACTATTAATTTACAACAACCAGAGTATGCACAGCAAATGTGAACTGTAAAGGACTAAATATCAATACTTTATTAGACAATAATAATAATAATACACACACGGGAAAAAAAAAAGGGGGTAAACACACACTAATAAAATAAGTGAAAAAGATAAGTGAACCGACCAGATATGTTACTGCAGGCCTCAAAATTTCAAGTCCCAAGCTACTAACCAGGCCATAAGAGTTAGGATGAGCAGTTCGGTTCGATCAGTTCGGAGTTCGATTCGAAGTTTGGCCGTTCGCAAGTTTGCGAACTTCGAACTTTTTGGTGTGTTCGGTTCGAGTAAAAAATAAATTGGAAAAAAGTATATAAAATGCTTCAGAAATACTAAAAATCTAGAAATAAAGAGACTCTTTACTGCAGACTATTATAAGCAATGGTTTATTAGATATTGAATTAAAAACTAATGTGTACTTGCAAAGATTCTCACCTCTAAATGACCTGTGTTCTCAAATACCGTGGTGTTAACAGGTGTTAATTAGTGTTTGGAAATAACATGTGTTTTTTTTTAATTTCAAAATATTTTTTATTGAGAGGTGTGCACATCGTTATCACTGTAAATAACATACAACAATCGTATGAAATAATCAAGTATAAGTGCAGCGGTATCTCTCAAACATTTTTGTAATGACATATAAACTATAATAAAATAACATAAAAATAAAAAAAAAAACCGGAAAAGGAGGCAGAGAGTGCACGAGGAGCTCTCCTTAAACCTCGTGTGAAAGTGACCTAGAGCCAGAATTCTATTATCAATGTTATCACGATCCACATGCCTTGTAAATTTTATGAATATCCCAAATAGCCCATAGATCTTGTTTAGGGGGGCGAAAACCCCACGCCGAGTTAGCTTTAGAGTCGAAAGAACGATATTGAGTTAATAACATTGCTATCTGTCTTTGCGTTGGGACAACGGTCAGTTTCCAGTTCCGGTCAATAAGCAACATTGTCGTAGAGACAATTATAAATAACATTTTGAGGTGTGATCGAGGAAGGTGGACCATTCCCAGCAATAGGATCTCCGGTGCGCACTGTATCTGACTGCCCAAGACTTCCGATGCAAGAAGAGATATATCTTTCCACATTGGTGCTATCAGTGGACAGTGCCACCAGATATGACCCATCGTGCCCGGGGCAGACAAACATCTCCAGCAGACGTCTGAAGCGTTTGGGGCAAAACGACTAATCCTTGAGGGCGTAAGATACCAACAGTATAGTACTTTTCTTTGCGTTTCAATCAGTGTTGCACACCTCGAGTCTCCAGACGAAAACAAATGTGCCATGGCTCATTGCGAGGGGGTAAATTGCATAGAAAGGTCTTTTTCCCAAGTGTTGTGAAACTTCCAGCGTATTATTCCAGTCGGTGTATTGAGCAATCGATAAAACAACGAGATGGGTTTCGTGGAGGTGTGCGGGTCTAGCCAAAAAAGTTCAGTGTCCGAGAGGAGTGGCAATGTGGTACGTAAATTAGATATTATTGCATTGGATTTAAAATAGGAATAGAGTTGCATGTATGACAAAAACATTGAGGATGGTACCTTAAATTTCGTTTGTAAAGTGTGGAAGGACACGACGTCCGGCAGCGAAAAAAGATGGTGCAGATGCGTGACCCCCAATTGAATCCAGGGCCCAGCTCTAAAGTGAGGCAGCAAATATGAAATAGATGTAAGAGGTGTGGCCATGGATAATGGTTTGTAGTTTTGAAATAAGTGGGCATAGCGGTCCCACGCCTTAAGGTACAAAATCGTGGAGGGTAGGATCTCTGGCAGACGTGGTCTCTTTTTATGAGGCATGAATAATAAGTCGGCCAAAGTGTGTCCGGGAATAAAAGTATATTCCACTACCAGCCACTGAGGCATAGGGTGGGTGTGAACCAGTTCAGCTAGTGATGCCAAACATGTGGCCCAATAATAGTTATGTATATGTGTAACGTTAAGGCCTCCATCCCTGTGGCGGTAATATAATAGTTTTTTCAGTATTCTGGGCCGTTTATGGTTCCAAATATATCTCATTATAATAGATTGTAAGGTATCTAGGAAGGACATGGGCAGCTGCAAGGGGAGAGTACGGAAAACGTACAAAATTTTTGGCAACACCATCATCTTCACCGCCGCCATCCTGCCCAACCACGAGATCTCTCGAAGTCTCCATTGATATAATTGTGATTTCACCTCTGACAGTAATCTATCGTAATTATAATTAAACAGTTTTTCTGGAGTTCTAGTTATTTTAAGACCTAGGTACACAATATAATCAGTTCGCCAGTCAAACCTATAATTGGCTCGGAGGGCGTCCAGGTGGTGATGGGATATATTAACCGGGAGTGCTTGGGTTTTTAGTATATTTACCAAATGATACGAAACCTGACTATACAAGTCCAGTTCTTGTTGAAGGGAAGGGAGGGAAAGATCAGGGTCAGTCAAGGTTAAAAGGATATCGTCCGCGTATAGGTTGAGTTTATAAGTCACCGGGCCTGCTTGTACTCCACAAATGGAATCATTTTGACGTATGGCTTGCGCCAAAGGCTCCAAAACCAGGGCATATAAAAGTGGGGAAAGTGGGCATCCCTGTCTTGTCCCATTAGTGATTACAAATTCCTCCGACACAAACCCACTGCAGAGTACCTTCGCAGATGGAGAATCATACAGAGCCTGTATCGCTGTTATAAAGGAGGGTGGAAATCCGAACTTGTGTAAAACTCGATACAGAAAATTCCAGTTAACCCTGTCAAAGGCTTTTTCTGCGTCCAGTGACAAAATCAAGCTGGAAGAGTCCCTCCGTCCCATCAGGCCAAGTAAATTAACCAGTTTTTTAGTGCTGTCAGCTCCCTGGCGTCTTGATATAAACCCTACCTGATCTAGACCTATTAGAGTGGAAAGAATATGTTGAAGTCGGTTGGCTAATAATTTGCTGAATATTTTAACATCTATATTAAGCAGAGAGATAGGGCGTAGGTTGGGACAACGGTCAGGAATTTTACCCGGTTTGGGCAAGGTAATAATGTGTGCTCTCAGCATGTCTACTGGGAAGGAGCCACTCTCCCACGCCTCATCAAAGCTCGCACTTAAATGAGGTACTAGGTGGGAGGCAAAGGTGGAGTAATACAACCCCGTCAGTCCATCAGGGCCCGGAGCCTTCCGTTTAGGGAGGTTTTTAATAGCCTTCAAAATATATTCTGTCAGTATGGGTGAGGATAAACTTGCTATGTGTGTCTGGGACAACGAGGGAAGATGAACTCGCTCCAGGTAGGTATCTATATCTGCCACTGTAGGGCATTTAACTGTGTGTTTCGCATCCAAATTGTATAGGCTTTCGTAATAGGTGGCAAATTCATTCGCTATAATTTTGGGGTCATAGATAAGTCCATTGGGGGATTTAAGGGTAATTTGTTTACGGGCGTGTTAACAGGTTGAAGTTTGCGAGCTAGGAATCTACCAGGTTTGTTTCGAAGGGCGTAATACATAGCATTGCGCTTGGTCAATGCCTTGAAATAGCTCTCCGCCTCCAAATCCCTCAACAGTCCCATAGTGGAATCTACAGTTTCTATTACTTCTTGAGACGGGGCCGTTTTATTGCGCGTGTCTAGATCTTGTAATTTAGAAAGTAGGTCCAGTCTTCGTGATACATATTGCTTCCTAAGATGAGTCACCCATTTTATACATTCCCCTCTTATTACAGCCTTATGGGCTTGCCAGATAGTAAGGCGGTTGACATCAGGCATCACGTTTTCTTTAAAATAGTTATCTAAGGCTGCCTGTATAGCTATTCGCGCCGGTTCATGAAGTAAAAGGTCGTCTCGAAGTCACCAAGGGGGCCTGGCAGAAGTCTGATAAGCGTCGCCTAACGTCAATATCACTGGAGAATGGTCAGACCAAGTAAGGGGCAGTATAGTGCAGTCTATTGTATATGGAAGGGCTGAGCCCGATATCAGAAAATAATCTATTCTAGAGTAGCTATTGTGGACTCTGGATCGAAATGTATAATCCCATTCGGTGGGGTGTAGGAGACGCAACGCATCGTAAAGATTGTATCTATGTAACAATTGGCGAAATCTCTGGGAGGAGGTCCCATGCTGTCTACAAGTAACCGTGGACGAGCGGTCTTTTAAGGGATCTAGTCCCATGTTTAAGTCTCCACAGATTACAAGAGTGCCTGATTGAATATCCGTTACTTTTTGCAAAACCTGGGACAGAAACTGAGATTGGGCAGCGTTGGGAGCATAAATTGACACCAGAGTATAAATTCTCGAGTTTAAAGTGCAGACTAATATTATGTAGCGACCTTTCGGGTCTTTAAGGATACGGTGCATTTGAAATGCCACTCTATTGTGAATCAGCAAGGTGACCCCTCGTGCTTTAGTTTTAAACGTGGAGTGATACTGTGTTAGGTATTGGGGGGTATATAGCTTGGGATGATCTAGTCGGCGAAAATGCGTCGCCTGAAGACATACAATATCTGCATCATGAGCTCTGAGATCTCGATATAAAGAGTGCCTTTTTACGGGCAAATTTAAGGCCTTAACATTAAAGGTTATTACTTTCATAGATTTTCCATTAAGTGCGTCATGGAACGGGGATTAACTAGGTCAGGGGGTTTCTTATTTATGGGGCCTTTCAACATATGGGCGGGATAATAGAACCAGTCACATTGAATAGATAAATCCTGAGATTGAGGAAGGGAGCAAAAACAATTAAATAACATTCCGGGAATAAAGAACAACCATCGCGATGTACAATTGTAGCTCGGAAACAAAAAACAAGTAAACAAAACATTATATACAAACCCATAAGGGTACATCTCCTGTGAAAAGTCCCGAAATTCGGGGGCACTTCTCAGATTCCTCGGCCGAGAAGGGAGAGTTGGGTACAGAGGGCCAGACCCGCACAATGCTCACCAACCGATCCCCTTGGCATTCTGGCCCACTCGCCAACCCAGGGGGGGCTTAATGATCATCTGACAGACTGAACAGCGGAGTCTCGATGATCTAGCATATACCATGAAAATATTGTTGGAGGAGCCAGGCATTGGAATTCGGAAAGGGGCATCATGACCCAGGATTAACCAGTCAGCGTTTGTGCCATTCCGGATCCAATCGACGAGGCGCTGTTTGTTTCCTAGGCTGGGGAGGATGATCTCCAAAACCCCCGTCCCGAAGCAGCTTGTCACCTTCCTCCACAGAAACCGCCACATGGATAGTGCCATTGCATGAGATCAGCAGTTTAGTCGGGAAACCCCATCTGTAGCCGGTGTTATTATTTCGAAGTATCGCCGTGATGTGTTTAAAATCCCTCCGCTGCTGAAGAGTAGCCTTGGACAGGTCAGGGTATACAGATATGTGATTATATTCGGGTTGTAGCGCCCCTGGGTCCCGTAATGCCCTCAGTATATCCTCACGTGGTTTAAAATAATGGAGGCGCAGAAGAACGTCACGAGGGGCTTTCACTGGGGCTGATGGAGGTTTCGGCAGACGGAGTATGCGGTCAAATAACAACGAATCTGGCGTAGTGTCTGGGAGTAAACTCTGAAACAGATCTGTCACGTAGGAAGTATTTTGGGATGAGGTGACAGAATCCGGGATGCCTTGTATTTTTAAATTATAGCGTCGTGAGCGGTCCTCCATGTCTGCCAATTTTAACATAGTCACCTTAAGTTTGTCCTCCAGGGTTTCAACTTGTTCAGCCATGGTATTGTGGGCATCTGCAAACTCAGACATCTTCGTTTCCAGTCTGTCTGCTCTCACCAATTTCCTTGATGTCGCTGCGGATGGCTGTCGCCACTGCATCCAGCCTAGCTGTTAGAGTTGCGGAGAGGTCTCCAAGCATGTCAGCCATACGAGACATAAGCGTTTCCAGATTGGAATTAGCTGGTATTGCGGCGCTTCCTGTTTCCATCGCGCTCGGGGAAGCTGGAGAGGATAAAAAAACCTCTGATTTTGTTGCTTTTTTTCCCCCTTTGGAGGTAGCCATGGTGGGCACTTGTTCCCCCCGAAATCGAGCGAGTGGGGGCCGATTCGCTTTTATATTCCGCTGATGTAGAGGATCCAGTGCAGGAGCTCCGCTCTCACACGTCCTCCATGTGTTGTGGTTAGGCCACGCCCCAATAACATGTGCTTTTAATTAGTCTGGTCTAATGAATTTGATACATTGTATGTAGACTGAGGGTGTGGTGTCTCCTGAACATGTATCAAACAACACCTGTGCTTCTGAGAAGTGTTCATTTCTCTACTAAATGTTCCTCTGATATGCTGTTTAACCCCTTAACCCTGCATTTCACTGCTGTATGCTTAGCTAATTTTTACCGCTTTCGCTCATCATGTTTAAACGCGATTTGAAGCCACATTTTATTAAATGACCCAGACATATTAGATATCGTTCTTTCCGCCGGCAGACTCCGCAGATTCATAATATATCATTTTTATATGTATACGTCATGTCCTGCCTGTATATTATGACAAAAAATGCAATAAAAATTTAATTTTTAATCATCTGCAGTGTGTAAAGTGTTTTTTTTTCACATTTTAGCACATGAGCGTTTGCGGTTATGTTTTCTATGGGGAGCACTTGTACAAAAATTTGAAATGGGGACTTGTTACATTTTGTGGGGGGAATTACGTGATTTACAGCAAACGCACCCCATAGAAAAAAATCATTAGTGCAGCATCTTTGTTCACATTATAATTGAAATGTGAACAATATTGCTGCATTAATAAAAATAACACACAAAAAAAATACATGTTTTTTTTTTTCTTTATACCTGGTCATGTTGGGTATCATTCGAAAGGCCATGCTCAGGCCTTCGATTGACACCCTCCATGACCCCCTAGCTGCCTGGAGATATCGGGGTTCAAATGAACCCCCTATCTCCACCAGGGGATTCCTGGCAGCTATGGGTTCCCCGGCTATCTGACGTCATCACGCTATGCGTGAGGACATCAGGCAGTGAGGGGGGACCCGGGGGTGGAGCCGCCATCCAAGATGGCGGCCTCCACCGGAGCTAGGCTGCACTTTGGCGCCGCAAGGCATCTCTATACACAGCCCATCAGCATCTCTATACACAGCCTCACAGCATCTCTATACACAGCATCTCTATACACAACCCCATCAGCATCTCTCTAAACACAGCCTCACAGCATCTCTATACACAGCCTCACAGCATCTCTATACACAACCCCATCAGCATCTCTATACACAAACAGCATCTCTATACACAGCCTCACCGCATCTCTATACACAACCCCATCAGCATCTCTATACACAGCATCTCTATACACAGCCTCACAGCATCTCTATACACAACCCCATCAGCATCTCTATACACAACCTCACCGCATCTCTATACACAACCCTATCAGCATCTCTATACTCAACCCCATCAGCATCTCTATACACAGCCTCACAGCATCTCTATACACAACCTCACAGCATCTCTATACACAACCCCATCAGCATCTCTATACACAAACAGCATTTCTATACACAGCATCTCTATACACAACCTAACAGCATCTCTATACACAGCCCCATCAGCATCTCTATACACAGCCTCACAGCATCTCTATACACAACCTCACAGCATCTCTATACACAGCCTCACAGTATTTCTATACACAACCCCATCAGCATCTCTATACACAGCCTCACAGCATCTCTATACACAACCTCATAGCATCTCTGTGAACCCTCAAATGAACCCCCTATCTCCACCAGGGGATTCTGGGCAGCTAGGGGTTCCCCGGCTATCTGACGTCATCACGCTATGCGTGAGGACGTCAGGCAGTGAGGGGGGACCCGGGGGTGGAGCCGCGATCCAAGATGGCGGCCCCCACCAGAGCTAGGCCGCACTTCAGAGCCGCAAGGCACCGAAGTGCGACCCGGTGCCTAAGGGGTTAAAGCCAGGCACCGCTTAAAAGGGGAGACTCTCTCCTTTTAAGCGGTGCCTGGCTTTTTTTTGTTGGACCTCCCGATCGGGAGGGAGAGGGATCCGAACGGATCCCCTCCCTTCCCTTCCAGGCGATCTCCCGGCATTGCCGGGGGGTCGCCTGGAAATGACGTCATCTCGCATGGCGCGATGACGTCATTTACATCGGGAGGAGCTTGACTTCAGCGTCTGAGGACGCTGAAGTCAGAACGCCGCGGGACCCCAGACAGAGAGGTGAGTATCTCTGCCGGGGGTCCCGCACAGCTGATGACGTGTGGGACACACGTCGTCGTCAGCAGTGAAGGGGTTAAAAACATCTTTTTTTAAACTTTTTGTCTTTGTTTCCTGTCCCCCAGGGCACTACCCGGACCCGGACATTGTTTTTAAATGTTTCTATACATCTTAGAAATCCGCCACTTCACGGGCAGGTTATGGGGAACTCCTAGGCACGATATTTGAAGGAATTTTTTGTTTTAATTTTTAACCCTTATTTCATGGAAAACTCACTGTCCCTTTAAATTTTTTTTTTAACTTTTTGTCCTTGTTTCCTGTCCCCCAGGGCACTACCCGGACCGCCATACACCTTTTATGGCAAATATCTAGCATATATGCCCTCTTGGAGGGCACTCTAAAAATCGAATCGAATTGTGAGTCCCATTGACTGGTATTGAGTTCGAGTTCGAACTTTGAAAAGTTCGAGTTCGAATGCGAACCGAACTTGGGGGTGTTCGGCTCATCCCTACTTGCTACCAGTTGCTACACCTAACCCCTAACCAGCCCTTAAGTTAACTCTGCCCCTAAACACACCCCCTTAAATTATCTTATGAAATTACACTGTTAAAGTTTTTATTTAGAATAAAGATACAAAATAACATTAATACCCAGACATCAGACCCCAGAGACATGTATACCCAGATATCAGACCCCAGTGTGAGCAGAGCGAGGAGGCAGGGAAGCTCCTCTTCACCCCCTGCCAGTGCCAGAGACAAGCTGGGTCAGGTTAGGCAGCTGATCCCTCCCACCGCGCAACATGGGGCTGCATGGTGGCACTGCTGGAATACACAAATAATTTATTGTGCTGCCTGTGTGTGCATTTTGAGCCCTTTGTTACTGCATATATCTGTTGGTAAAGAAAAAAATCAGGCTCAGACAATAGGAAGCTGTCACAGTGTGTATAATATAAGTAGAAACACATATCCTGTATCCTCCTTGATACTGTGGCAGTTTGAGCTGCCTACAGAACCACCAGTAACTATATACACAGAAGACAGGAGAAAGGTGCAACAAGAGGCCAAACTGCTCAATCATACCATCAGTACTCATACGCTTCCAAAGTGGCCAATAATGCTGGTCACCGCTGGAGCTCAGGGCCGAAGTAGGAGGATGTTGCCTACACACACTCACCTACATCGGCCCGGAGCTCCTCCAGTGATGGCAATCCTGTATCCAGTACCCGCTGTGTCGGTCGCCGGTATGATGTCACGAAAGCCTTTGACCCAGACGTCATACCGGTGACCGACACAGCGGGCACTTGATGCAGGATTGCCATTGCTGGAGGAGCTCTGGGCCAATGTAGGTGAGTATGTGTGCAACCGGTGGAGGACTCGAGACCGATGTAGGTGAGTATGTGCTCTCCACACCCCCCCGCTTGCTTGGCAGGCATCCAGGCTCAGGTGATCCCCCTGCTTGGCCTGGGCCTAGAGACCCGGCAACTCTGCCGGCCTCCAAGCTCAGGCAAGCAACCGGCTCGGCTGGGCCTCTAGGCCCAGGCCAAGCCAGGGGCTCGCCTGAGCCTGGATGACGGCCGAGCAAGCAGCTCGGAGGCTCAGGCGAGCCCCAGGCTCGGCCGGGAAATGGAAATTTTCAGCTGTTTTTTTCAGTGCATCCCTAATACACACTCTAGGCTCTGCTGGTATACACACTCTGGGCTCTGCTGGTATACACACTCTGGGATCTGCTGGTATACAAACTATGGGCTCTGCTGGTATACAAACTGGGCTCTGCTGTTATACAAACTATGGGCTCTGCTGGTTTACAAACTGGGCTCTGCTGGTATACAAACTATGGGCTCTGCTGGTATACAAACTATGGGCTCTGCTGGTATATACAAACTATGGGCTCTGCTGGTATACACTCTATGGGCTCTGCTGGTATACAAACTGGGCTGGTATATACATTCTATGGGCTCTGTTGGTATATACAAACTGGGCACTGCTGGTATACATTCTATGGGCTCTGCTGGTATACATTCTATGGGCTCTGCTGGTATACACATTCTATGGGCTCTGCTGGTATATACATTATATGGGCTCTGCTGGTATATACAAACTGGGCTCTGCTAGTATATAAAAACTGGGCTCTGCTGGTATACATTCTATGGGCTCTGTCTGGGTATATACAATTCTGGGGTCTGTGCTGGATATATATAATTCTGAGGGGTCTATGCCTGGTTACACATGATTTTTCCCCAGGACTTGACCCCTCGGTAAATGTGCACCTAAAAGACTCCCCAATTTCTCAAAGTAGCAGCTGACACCTCTTCTTGGCACATAGGAAGAGTACCCACATTAAATATTCCCCCAGTGAGGATTTTTTCGAGCCTTTTACCCAAAACTCACACATTGTGCATTGGACCCATTCCTCTCAACTCCGCTCACTCCCATTGTGAATTGGCTCCATCTTTATCATCTCCTACCAGGTGTTTGATCAAGAGGGAGGAGGCTTGGTGGTGACATGTTTTGTTCTATTGCCGACAGCCATGTCCCCAAAAGGGGCATGTCATATCAGTGCACAAGCTCACCAGGAGGACCAGCTGCCTGGCCAAGCAGCCAATCGGTGCTGCCCATATAGTTTGCATTTTATTACTTTGTATTTCTGTAACAACTGTAACCACTCAATGTTCTCGAACCCAGGACATACTTGAAAACGAGAGAAATCTCAATGTATCCTTCCTGGTAAAATCCTTTTCAAATAAATAAATAAATAAATATACACGTGCTGCTTTAGCAATCCTGTATACACTTTAAAAGGCCTGATATTGACTACTTGTGCACCAGGAGAGCCATTAAACAAGCGCTTGCAGTGCTTTTTCTCTGGCCTAAACCCAAGTGATAGTAGTGGGCTACTGGCTTATTGGAGAACAGAGAAAATTGTGTGTCACACAATCAGACCATGTGACTTTTCAGGTTTGCCAGTATGTCTCTGCTGCACTCATAGCACTTTTCATTGTGCCGCTTTCCTACCCCTTTCACTTCTCATTGTGCCTCTGCTATTATTAGGCTTGTAATAGTAGGAACTTAACTGTGGATAAGAGGGCACAGTGCTTCAGTAATTAAATTAAAGTTCACTTGTAGGCTGCGGGCGCATGAGCACACTGAATGCGTGCGTGTGACTGCACTTCCCTGCTTCTGTCACATCTTTGTGACGGATTGACGGGAAGGGCCACATGGGGTAGCGCGCGCACTAATTGTGCGCACTACCACCAGAAGGCAAAAAGCCCTCCCCCATCAAAAAGCAAGACGGACGCAGACAGGGCTACAAAGCGCGATCCTCCATAGGAGGATCTTGCTTTGTAGCGCTGAGCACACTAACTGCCTTCAGCGAGATGGCCACATGGGCGTCAGAGTGGAAGGAACATCCACTCTCACGGACGTTCCTTCCACTCTGAAAAATGCCTGTGTGCCCGTAGCCTTATTCATAGTTAAATCACCAAGAATTATTGTAAAGATGACCTCTGGAGGGCTGAGGTGTGGCAGCATGCACTAGATATATATAAAGAAACAAGGAGGATAGATATAAGGTTTGATGAATGATAATAAAAAGGTCTTTAACAGAAAAAAAAATCCGCTATTAAAAAAAAAAGGAAAAAAACTTTGCCGAAAAATTCCTAAAAGATCCTATAAATAAATCAATGAATAAAGAGACCTTTTACTGCAGATTGAAAGAATAAACGGTTTATTAGATATTGACTACAAATGGGAATATTTTTAACAGTGAAACCTATGGGGTTCGCCAGAATAAAAATGCTGAATGAAACCACCAAACAGCAGGGAACTTCGGCAACTTTTCACTGCTGTTTGGTGTTCTCTGGATAGACAAAGCATTGCTTCTCTATGGGGGATTTCACTGCCGTCGAAACGGCACCATATTTGCAGGCAGTTTGCTAAAATTTGGCAAACTGCCTCCTCTCTGAATAGTCGAATGGCCCCGAAATGTCAACGTACTAGGAAATTCCCTCTTCGGTAATATTTCGGGGCTAGATTGGCTCTGAATAACCCCTATACAGGGTAATTCAAAGAGATCCGAATTGCTTGAGAAAGGTAACCGAACGCTGAAAATCAGCATTCGGTTACCTTTCTTGGCCATTCTGCTATTCAGAGAGCAGGCAATTCGCCAAATCCTGGCGAATTGCCTGCACATACGGTGCCTGTTCGAGGGCAGTGAAATCCCCATAAAAAAGCACTGCTCTATTCAGAGAACACAAACCAGCAGTGAAAGGTTCCCCTAATGCCCTGCTGTTCGGTGGTTTAATTCGGCAAGTTTATTCAGGAGAATCCCATAGGCTTCAATGTTAAAAATATTCCGGTTTTAATCCAATATCTAATAAACCGTTCATTATAAAATTCTGCAGTAAAGAGTCTCTTTAATTATAGATTTTTTTAGGATACTTTAAGCATTTTTCTTATTTTTTTTTTAAAAAAAAGTCAAATTCTTTTTTTTCTAAGTTTACTTATTTTTTCTGTAACAGCCCTCTTTATTATCATTCCCTGGACCTCATATGTAAATTTCAGACATTTTCGCTCAGTAGTTTATTTGCAAACAGCATTTCACTTTCCAAACATTCATGTAAACTGTTTTTCTAATTTATTCACTTCCTTCACTCTGCTATGTCAGCTTTTTCCGGCGGCTTCGCTGCATGTGATCGGCTCCTGCTCGGGTTTTTCTGTGGTTTTCGGCAGGTTAATCCAGATGTTTTTGCGGGGTTTCGGCGTGCATTCGCCGGGTTTTGCGTTTAGTTTTCGTCGGGTTTGCGGTAGCTTTTCCCTGCAATTCGGGGACCCTGTGGTGCTTGCTGAATACACCGCAGGGTCACCGAAATGGGATCGGCAAAACGAACTGAATTGAAGAGAACGAAAAGTCACCGAACGTGCGGTGACTTTTCGAATCTCTTTGAATTACCCTGATAGTCTCTTACTGGTATATAGGAGACCTCCTCAGGGAGCAGCGAAGGAGGATCCAAACTCTGAGGAAAGATATTTGTTCTGATGAGTGGGAGTAGTTTGAGATGTGATCCCCGCAATGGTTATGATCAGTGGTAGCAGTGGATTCTGAATGGCTGAACAGGTAATGTTACAGGGAGAAGCAGGATCAGTTGAGTTCTTTTAATTCCAGATGCAGTTGCTATCCGGACGACTGAGCAATGTAAGAGTGGATCGTTTGGAATTTGTATTAGCAAGAGGAATCCACCAGACATGAAAAGAGGAAACATCTTGAAGGCAAATGGGAGACTGGAATGTATGCTTTCAGTATGGAGCTAAGAGACCAACGTGCAAGCCCTGATAGAAGGGCTTGCATGATTTTTATTGCAGGTGAGTAGAGGGGTGTGGATTCAACTTCAAGCAGAGTTAACCCTATGTGACAGCCCTCTGTTTCACCTACAGTTTGTTTTTTTATATTTTTCTCAGCACTCTTTGATTGTGACTTTGTGCTATCCTCCTCTAGTTTGGAGACACTTGCTGCCATAATAGTTAAGGTTTCTCTAGGCCTCCAGTAGCCTTAGGGTAGTCTGGTCTTGTAGCCATTTTAAGGACTAGCATGTTTATGTCATCCTTATGGATCACATAAAATGTAGTTTCCCAAATAATAATTTCCTTGGGCACCTACAGCCACCCTTCCATCTTGTAGTCTACATAAAAAAATATATGTACTGGCTGGATGGAGCAGAGGTAACATCACTGCTCTATAACCCTGGACACTCAGGTTTGAATCCTGGCCAGAGCACCTCTCCAGTAAGTGTCCTTGGGCAAGACGGTACATACTTGCCTACCACACAATATCGGCTGTGGAGTCCAGTGGTAACGTCTCTACCCTTCGACCATGGAGAAGCAGGTCAAAATCCCGTTCAGCACATCCCTCCAATACAACTGTGGAAAAGCAAGTCTTGACTTTACAAGACGCAGGTTCAACTTAACCACCCGATCCCACTCAGAAAACGCCACCAGTGAGTGTCCTTGGGTCAAGACACTTAACGATATGGATGCGCCTACTTCACAAAACACTTGTACATCTCATAGATTGTAAGCTCCCTTGGGAACAGGGTCCCCCTGAATCAGGTCATCATTCGTGTGGTATTCCAATGTATCAACTCCTTGTCCACTGATCTTCTAAAGTATGTGGCATTATATAAATAAAGGATAATAATAATGTAGAAATTATAGATTTATAGTTGGTTTGAGGCTATTTCTATTAAATACTATCACAATTAGGGATGAGCCGAACACGCCCGAGTTCGGTTTCGTACCCGAACCTGAACTTTCCAAATGATCGAATCCGAATCCGAATCCGAACCCGAACTCAATACAAGTCAATGGGGCTGAAAATTCGGTTTTTAGAGTGCGCTCCAAGAGGGCATATATGCTAGATATTTGCCATAAAAGGTGTATGGGGGTCCGGGTAGTGCCCTGGGGGCCAGGAAACAAGGACAAAAAGTTTAAAAAAGAACGTTTTTAAAGGGACAGAGTTTTCCATGAAATAAGGGTTAAAAATAAAAACAAATTCTTTCAAATATCGTGCCGAGGAGGTCCCCATAACCTGCCCGTGAAGTGGCGGATTTCTAGGATGTATAGAAACACCTGAAAACAAAAAAATTACGTTTCAAAAGACGGTAAATGCTTTTCCTTTAATCTATCCATAAACAACTGCTTGGGGCGGCAGTCTGTATGAAAAGAGGAGACATTTTCTGACACGCAGAAAAAGTTTAGTGATTTTTTGGCTAAATTATTGTGAAACTTATGCAGGCTTTGTATGAAAGTAACAATAGGTGCTTTAAAATTGTGCCTTTAGCATCGGCAACAGTGCCGTCACACCGTAACCCCTCTGAGGATATGAATCTGATACAGGCATCAGTGGCAGTGCACCCAAATATTGTGCTTTTGGTGCCAGGCCTGCAAGTATCCCCTCTGTAGTATTGTGGAAGAATGCAGGGGTGGACCTTGCGGTCCAATATTAAAAAGATATGAATCTGGTAAAGGAGTCAGTGCACCCAGATATTGTGCTTTTGGTGCCAGACTGCCAGCAAGTACTATCATACAGTAACCACTCTGTAGTATTGTGGAAGAGTGCAGGGTTGGATCCTGCTGTTCAAAAAATTAAAATGATATAAATCTGGCACAGGCGTCATGCAGCCAAATATTGTGCCTTTCATGGCAGCAAGTACATTTACACCGTAACCCTTTTGTGGTATTGTGGAAGAGTTCAGTGCTGGAGGTTTTGTGCATGCAGAAGACATCCCCGATCTATTCCGTTACGTCAGCATCAGGGGATTGATAACTGCTGATCCAGGACTGATTCATTTTTATAAATGTCAGCCGGTCTACAGAGTCGGTGGACAGACGAACTCTTTTGTCTGTGACAAAACCTCCAACGGCACTGAACGTCCTTTCAGAAAGCACGCTGGATGAAGGGTAACCTAGTAGCTGCATAGCAAATTGGCTAAGTTCTGGCCAGTGATCCAATCTCAACACCCAGTAAGCCAGTGGATCATCTGCTGGAAAGGTATCCAGGTCTGCCCTTGCCCCTAGGTAGTCCTGCACCATATGGTGAAGATGCTGGCAATGGGTGCCTACATTTGACGTCCCTGGGCGTCGTGGACTAAAAAAATAAAAAAATGCATCATTCAAGCGGCCCTGGCCTTCACCACTATTCCTCTGATCATCCGCAGCCTCAGAAGCACGTGTGTCATCACTTGGTAACCTACCAGTGCCTGGAAAGGTGTTACACAAGTGTTGCTTTAGAGCGTCCTCAAGTTTTTTCATCCTGTGCTCCCTCTGTGCGGGCAGGATGAGCTCTGCAACTTTCCCCTTGTATCGTGGATCGAGAAGGGTTGCCAACCAGTTCGATCCCTCTCCTTGATAACACGAATCCTGGGGTCCTTTAGCAGGCTATGCATAGAAACATAGAAACATAGAAAAATGTCGGCAGATAAGAACCTTTCGGCCCATCTAGTCTGCCCAATTACATGGATACTTTACCTGGATTTATCTTTTGTTTAGGATAGCCTTATGCCTATCCCATGCTTGCTTAAATTCAATTACTGTTTTGGCCTCTACCACTTCTACTGGAAAACTGTTCCATGTATCCACCACCCTCTCAGTAAAATAATGCTTCCTAATGTTACTTTTAAACCTTTGCCCCTCTAATCTAAGACTATGTCCTCTTGTTTTGCTATTTTGTTTCCTTTTAAATATACTCCCTTCCTCTACCTTGTGGATTCCCTTTACGTATTTAAATGTTTCTATCATATCTCCTCTGTCTCGTCTTTTTTCCAAGCTGTACATGTTAAGATCATTAAGCCTTTCCTGGTAACTTTTCTCCTTCAAGCCATACACCATTTTAGTAGCCCTTCTCTGAACTCTCTCTAAGATGTCTATATCCTTTTGGAGATACGGTCTCCAGTACTGCACACAGTACTCCATATGAGGTCTCACCAGTGTTCTGTACAGTGGCATGAGCACTTCCCTTTTCCTACTGCTAATACCTCTCCCTACACAACCAAGCATTCTGCTAGCATTTCCTGCTGCTCTATGCATCATAAGGGAGCCCATGCAGCGTAGGTTGGAGGTGGCATTAGCTTCCGAGTCTTCCTGGTCAATGAGGATGACCATATTGTGCACTTCCTCCTCCCAGCCACGCACTAGCCCTTGTGTTTCTGGGCACATGAAACCCTCCCTTGAGGAATCCCCACCTTCAATGCCCCCACTACATAAATATTCCTCCTCCTCCTCCTCATCCTCCTCCTGTCTGATCTGAGTAGGACCCGCTGGAATGCTGTCTGCGGAAAGACTGGGGCCTTGAGAGCTAGGGAAGGCCTCCTCTTCCTCCCGCTGCTCTGCCTCTAGAGCCACATCTATAATTCCCTGCAGAGTGTGCTCTAGCAGGTATGCTAAAGGAATTGTGTCACTGATGCATGCACTGTCCCTGCTCACCATCCTCGTTGCCTCCTCAAATGGAGACAGTACAGTGCATGCATCCTTGATCATCAGCCACTGCAGGGGGGGAAAAAACAAGTTGACCTGAACCTGTCCTTGTGCCATACTCACACAGGTACTCGTTGATGGCCCTCTGCTGCTTGTGCAGATGCTGCAGCATTGCTAATGTCGAGTTCCACCTGGTGGGCATGTCACAGATCAGACGGTTTGTGGGAAGGTGGAATTCTCTTTGAATTTCTGCCAGGCGAACGCTTGCTGGGAATGACCATCTGAAGTGGCTGCAGACTTTTCTGGCCTGGCTGAGAAGCTCTGGCAGCCCTGGGTACTTGGTTAGGAAACGCTGTACCACTAGATATAGGACGTGTGCTAGGCATGGTACATGCGACAATTTACCCTTGCGTAGGGCGGAGAGAAGGTTGCTGCCATTATCGCAGAGATCATTCCCAGCTGAAGCTGGCGTGGTGTTAACCATCTCTGCACCTGCCCCTGCAGAGCTGACAGAATTTCTGGCCCGGTGTGGCTCCTGTCCCCTAAACAAACCAGCTCAAGCACAGTATGGCATCTTTATGCTTGAGCCATTGCGTAGCCCTGTCAGACCTTTTCAGCTATGAAATTTCTATAACGCATTATATTTCGCAGGACTGTTTAAATTTGGGGCCAGCAATTGCTTCACACAGACAACTCGTCTGCGTCGTTAATATATAACAAGAATATGCGTTCTAAAGACAATGTAACAAGCGAGACTTGTTATCTATCAGCAAACATCCATTGTCCTTAATTAATTCTGGTTGTAAGAAAAATAACCAGATGTTAGATCAAATGGTTTAAAAGTAAGGGAACACAATGACAACTGATCTTACCCTAGGATAGGTATCTCAGTATTGTGTTTATTTTGTCAGATCGAAACTCTGAAAGCCACGTAAACATTGAACAATGGGTTGCCCAATAAAGAAAAAAAAACCAGAGAAGGTTAAATGGCTTGGATAAACCAGCTTGTAATGCTATGCTATTCGGTGATATGATCTAACACTATATGGTATTTGAATATTTAATTTATGTGGTCAGTTAGAATAGATAACCTTGGCGTCTTATAAAAAAACAGAGGCCCTACCACATTCAGTTGATTATTATAAATGTCTGATGTACTAACATGCCTAAACAGATTAAGTCTGGTAATTGTGAATGTTAAAGACGATATCACGAATGAATGAATTAATGTATGTCTGCAGGATCCTCTCATATACACATCCCTGTGGATTTAAGTAAAGAGAGTATGAAATGCACACACGCTGTGGCGAAGTATGCCGGCGATGCCACAATAGAAATAAATTTTGATTTGTTAATAAAATCTATGGAGTCCCGGGATATAGGAATGAAACGACCCCAAACCAGTAAAAGATTGGCCAAATACATAAATTAATTCCTGCAGAAGGTTGATGGTTGATCTGAGAGCGCCATCTGCTGGCCAGGTAATATGACACCTGGACAGACCCCTGGAGTTGATGAATATATATATCCTCCAATCAAATGAGGCCACATAGTGATGGGCTAGATCTAAAACTGGGCGGAAGACCACTATATAGAGGGGACAATTCAGAGCAGATCGACACACTGAGAAAAGCTTGGGGAGAGACCTGAGGGACACTTGGAGTGGAGAAAGGGCAAATATCATCATCCCCCTTTAAGACGTGACCACACCCTAATCTTCCACCACTCTATCTTCACTAACCGGATGGTAAAGTATGCCTGAATAACTTGATATCTATTTTCTAATTGCATAGTCCTTACTTTAGATGTCCATCACAAACTAAAGGAATATAAATGAATTATTTTGCTGTTTAAGCTTACTCAGTATACTAGTAATCAACCTTTCCACTCCCCTGCAGAGGATTGCTAAAGAAGAAACTATTCCCGGCTAAATGCTTGAGCCATAATTTAGTGAAATCATTTATATTCCAAGAATACTGGTTGTGGACATCTAAAGATCAATTGTATACCCATAGTGACATATGCTGGGACCGTGAAATAGCTTTTATATGTTAAGTGCTGTCAGCCCCATTCGTAAAACTAGCATAACTCTTTCCATATCCATCTTGCAGCCCTTTCAATCTTAATGCATGTAAGTCAATAAGAAGCTTTGGGTTAACGTGTATTGAATGAAGTGCTGTGATTGATCTGTGGAAGAGATAGTCTACCTATCGAGTGTGTTATGTATCTCCCTGAAGGAAGTTGCATTTAGTGAATAGGCCCCCACAATAATAAATTGTGCTGCAGGTGATGCCCAGTAACTGAGTGTTTATTTTAGCCAGGTGGAGGATTGGTTTATAATGGGAAAGGTTTAAGTGAATAGAATAGAGCCTGGTGTTTAACTGAGGTGTGTATATCTGTGGTGCGGTCTATAAACCTAAAATATTTGTCCATTAGATTATTGCATGTCGCAGTATCGCTACTAATCACGATCTATAATCACTTGTGAAATTGTATCTTGCTAATCCGTTGATAACATATGATTGTATGAAACTTGACGTGTGAATAAATTTTGGTTTGAATTGTTTTACCGTTACGCAGTCTCATATCATCTTTATTGATTTTATTGTGTTTAAAAATATCTAGATAGCATCAAAGGAACTCGGGATAACGCGCCACATATTTGTTAAGACGTATATTCATTGATTGGTTATTAATCCCTATCTTAGGGGTTAAATACCAATTTATACCACTGGTATTGGAGGCACTGTCAATAATATATATATATATATCTATATATATCTACAATAAGAAAAATATACGTCATAATTAATATATCCCTGACCTATTAAAGAAGTCAATAATCTCTAACAGCCCCTGCCACGCGTCGGTTTAACTGCCACTTCGCCAGAGACAGAGAAGGAGGAGGAGGAAGAGGTGGTGGAGCAGACAGACCTCATACAAGCAGCTTTCAGGAGGCGTGGTGGATGAACAAACTCCAGCACAGAGCCCTGCCTTGGATCCCTCCCAGCTGCAATCAGAGTTACCCAGTGTGCTGTGAAGGAAATGTAATGGCCCTGTCCATGCTTGCTGGACCATGTGTCTAAAGTCACATGCATCTTGTTGCTGACTGCCTATCCCGATGACTGGATAACATTGTCTTCCACATGCTGGTATAGTGCTGGAATGGCCTTGCGTGAAAAGTAATGGCATTTTGGAACCTGCCACTGTGGTACAGTACATTCAGCAAATTCACGGAAGGGAGCAGAGTCCACCAGCTGGAAAGGCAGCAGCTGCAATGCGAGTAATTTTGCTAAGCTGGCATTTAGATGCTGTGCTTGGGGATGGTTGGGACTATATTTTTTCTTACGCTGCAGCAGCTGCGGCAACGTAATCTGACTGCGTAAATCTTCAGCTGATGGGATGATGTCACATTGTGAGGAAGGAGCTGGTACATCCATTACTGTAGCATCATCCCTGTCAGTGGAGGTTGTAGCAGGAAATGACATGGCAGGACATACAGTGGGGGTAGAGACAGATGAGGAGGAGGAGGACATACGCAAAGTTTTGCGCCAACGGGATGTGTGGCAGGTGTTCATATGTCGCCTCAAGCACGTGGTACCCAAGTGTCCGGTGTCTTTCCCACGCTTCATCCTCATCTGACATAGATTACAAATAGCAACGGTGCGCTCTGCTGCACATTTCTTAAAGAACTCCCAGACAACAGAGTTCCTGCATGTGTGCTTTGAGACAACAGTGCTCTGCACCGGAGCAGCTCTGACATCTGATTCCTTGGACTGGCTAGTGCTACGGTTGGTCATAGAGGATGCTGTGCCTCGTGTTTGCTGTGCCTCCTCCTCCCCCTCCTTCTCACTTGATTCCTCTGTTCGATCTGGCACCCAGGTGGAGTCAGTGACCTCATCATCAATGTCATCTTCACCCCCAATCTCTTCGTCACTGGAGCCAACTTGGCAGTATGCTGCAGCTGCTGGAGCAACATGAGTGCCAGTTATTTGTGTGTCATTACTGGCACCCCCTTCCTCTAGGTTGATTATACTCCCTTCCTCAACCTCAGAGATTGAATTAGAGCACTGTACTTGCTGCGCATCCTCAAGCAGCATGTCACTGTCATTGTAGTCAAACAATTCAGCTGACTCCTCCGTGTGTGATAGTGAGGCTACGGCAGGAGTAGTTGTGGACATGGAGGCTGCATTAGATGTTTTGTCAGCTGAGGTGGACTGTAAAGCACTACAAGCCTGGCTGGCAGAGGACTTGGAGGATTCGGATGGCCTGGTTAGCCAATCCACCAAATCCTCAGTATGTTGCTGCTGCTTAAGACGGCCAGGACCAGTTAGAAAGGACAAGCGTACCCCTGCAGAGGATGCACCACGTCCACCACGACCAGAGGCACAGCCTCCCGACAAAGGGGCTGCTTGCCCTCTTATCTGTGTCTGGGAGCGTCTGCCTGTCCTTTTTGTTCTTTCAGACATAGTTTGATATATAGATTAAATGTATACAGAACTCTGATTCAACTCTGGTATAAAGATTAAATATTTACAGAACTCTGGTATTACTCAGTGAGACACCCTGATAGCTGGCAGCCAGTGACAAGACACAGATTACAATTCCCTCCTAATCAGTGAGACCCCCCTTATGGGTGGCAGTGAGAAAACACAAATTACAATTTGCATAAATCTGATAGAAGTATGTGGGACCCCCTGATGGGTGGCAGTGAGAAGCCACAGATTACAAGTCTCAGAAACCTCCTATAAATCAGTGTGACCCCTTGATGGGTGGCAGTGAGAAGCCACAGATTACAAATCTCAGAAACCTCATATAAATCAGTGTGACCCCCTGATGGGTGGCAGTGAGAAGACACAAATTACAATTCGCATAAATCTGCTAGAAGTATGTGGGACCCCCTGATGGTGGCAGTGAGAAGACACAAATTACAATTCGCATAAATCTGCTAGAAGTATGTGGGACCCCCTGATGGGTGGCAGTGAGAAGCCACAGATTACAAGTCTCAGAAACCTCCTATAAATCAGTGAGACCCCCTGATGGGTGGCAGCCAGTGAGAACAAACGGATTATAACAATTTCCAAATATTTTGTAGAAATTAGTGACCCCCAAATTCTTGCTGGCAGTGACAAGAGACAGATCACCTCAATTCCCAGATATTTAGTAAAAATTAGTGAGACCCCAAAATACTGCGTGGCACTGGCTGTGTGACAAGACACAGATCACCTCAATTCGCAAATGTTTTGTAGAAATTTGTGAGACCCCCAAAATACTTGCTGGCAGTGACAAGACACAGAAGATCACCTCAATTCCCAAATGTTTTGTAGAAATTTGTGAGACCCCAAAATACTTGCTGGCACCAGTGACAAGACACAGATCACCTCAATTCCCAAATGTTTTTTAGAAATTTGTGAGACCCCCAAAATACTTGCTGGCAGCCATTGACAAGACACAGATCACCTCAATTCCCAAATGTTTTGTGGAATTTGTGAGACCCCCAAAATACTTGCTGGCACCAGTGAAAAGACACAGATCACCTCAATTCCCAAATGTTTTGTAGAAATGAGACCCCCCAGTAGCGTGGCTGACCGGCAGTAAGAACACACAACAACAATCTCCTATGAAATCTTCTCTCAAATGCGTGGTGAAGCCGTGCGTGGAAACCTTATATAGTGTGCTGCGGAACTTAGCTCTGTGAGCCCATGATTGGGCAAAATTTGCCCAATCAGGACTCTGAGCCGTGATTGGCATACTGTTGAACCTGTCTTGCACCAGACCTGTGGTCAGGTGCAAGGCTCTAGCCAATTACGAGCTTCAGGCCAGTGGTAAAATGCATTGTGGTCCATTGTGATGCATTGTGGTCGAACATGCGCTGAACACCCGGAAATGTTCGGAGTTCGTGAGCTAGTACTGACGTACAGAGTGCGCTGCGTCCACTAGCGGTGTGTGTGCGTGATTAGGAGACGTCAGACGCTGCTAATGTCTGGCCAACATAACGTCCAGACGCAAAAAGGGTTTTATTGATGATCCGTCCAAAATCACGGACGAAAATGAGCATCGTATGACCGCTATCGCGTATTCCGTGAAAAAATACGTCCATTCGTTCGAACGCACTTTTTCACGGACGATGTGAAAAATGCGTTCGTCTGACCCTAGCCTAAATATTCATGCTTATTTTCATGGAACTCAATATTACTTGAATTTTTAAGTTTGCTTTTTTGGGCTGACAAATGTTTAATATTATCAGAGGAAAATATGCACATTACTAACTTTTGTCAACAAAGTAGTTATAATCAGAGATGGAAATCAAATATATGGTATTCCAAGATGCAATAATTTAGAAGGCATTAGTTTGAATTGTGCTAGCTAAGGCTAGGGTCAGACTGAGGCAGTGCGAACGCGCGTGCAGGCGCACTTAATCACGGCCGCACTAGCAGCAGATGCCGGGCAATGACGGCCAATATACGAAGTACGGTCGCACAAAAGTCCGGCTGCGCAACGCAAGTGGAAAATGAACGCATTTTTTCGAGAACGTGAAACCGCAGGTACTGACGTACAGAGTGCGCTGCGTACGCTAGCGGCGTGTGTGCGTGAATTGGAGATGTCAGACACTGCTAATGTCCGACCAACATAACGTCCAGACACAAAAAGAGTTTTATTGATGATCCGTACAAAATCACGGACGAAAATGCGCATAGTATGACCACTATCACGTATTCCGGGAAAAAATGCGTCCATTCGTTCGAACGCACTTTTTCACAGACAACATAAAAATGCGTTCATCTGACCCTAGCCTAACCTGTGGCATCCCACCTGCAGAAAATGGTGTTGATGCCTCAAATTACTTCTAAAGAATAAAAATGTGAGTGATGTTTTTGTGTTTTTGGGAAACAACTGAAGATATTGAACGGAGAGTTTGTGCATATTTACAGTCATGTAGTGACAAACTGAATTAATCAAGAATCCACTTGAGCTGTAGGAGCAGCAGGACATTAACTGACAGGTTTAATAGAAGTAATTGCATTGATTTATTTAAAAAAACAATTTGCTGTAAAGCGTCTGTGACAGGATGCCATGGCTAGCCATTTTCACACTGGTTGACATTCTAAGCACATCTATGGTATTAATATAGTATTAAAGATATATTCTATGTTCATCATGCGTAGGATATAAATATTAAGGGAATTAATCAGCTTTTCAACCCTTTAATTTTTCTAAGCTTCATTCTAATCAATAACTACCTAATGTTCAATAAATCTGATGGCATTTCAGATTATTCACGTTATTCTATTTTTTTAAAATTCCTGGGTTTGAATACAAACACATACATGAAGCAGTTCACATGCATGAAACACATGTAAGAGTTGTCCTTTTTGATTCCTTCATCATAAATGTTAATATGAACAAAATACATATATCACACCGAATGCAGCGTAACCTGGATTTGGAGACTGTATAAATTCCTCTAGCAGTAATTTTATTTATAACCTCCTCCCTTGTCCAGCTTTCCTTGTCGGCAGCCGATCGGCGCAATTGGCTGCATGTGGGCTGCCTTGTTCAGGCAGTCCCTCCTACAGCCAATTGCAACGATTGGCCACAGAAAAGGGAGGTGGTTTGGGGGAGGTGCCAAGGAGTTGCTAGGTGTGGTAAGCTGCCAAGCCGCGTTCAGGCCCGCTTGCATTTCATGCTGCCCTGGAGTTATATTATTATTATTATTCTTTATTTATAAAGCACCAGCATATTCCGCAGCGCTGTACAATAGGCACAGTATAGACAGGGTTACAATACATTGAACAACATTTGACAAACAGTACAGGAGGAGATGAGGGCCCTATTCCCATAGGAAACTCACAATCTAGAATTCATATAAATGAAAATATCACCCTTTTTCAACTATATGTGTCAACAAAAAAATCACTGATCTATATTGATCTACATTGAGGGAGAGGTGCCCTGTCAAATGGAAAACTTATTTACCCACGAGAGGTGTACTTGAATTTTAACCCATTTTTTATTGTAACGTACTATGGAAACTTTTAGCACTATGTAAATGATAATACCATGATAATATGTAATAATGATGTTAATATTGATAAATTGTGCCAGGCTGCACCGTGCCTGAAATATGTGTCTCTGGGCAGCACATGAAGAGTGCTGCTCAGCGTCAGCCCTGGCTATCCAGCACTGAAAGGGGTTAACAGTTAATCACAGTGCACGCACACACACACACACCACACCCCTGCTGGAAATAAAAGTGTCTTTCTCCCCTTCCAGCAGGGCCTTTGCATTAAGTGCCTTTTCCGGCTGAAGTTTTGGCGTGTTCGGTTCGAGTTCGAATTTTTTTTTTTGAAAAAAGTATAAAAAATACTAAAAAATCTAGACATAAAGAGACTCTTTACTGCAGAATATTATAAGCAACTGTTTATTAGATATTGAATTAAAAAACTACTACCCAGGGCAAGAAGGCACGCATGTGGGCGATGATTAGCAATGGACTGTGTACGTCGTCCAGAAGCAGTATGTATAATAGCATAAACATGTTACATACACATAACACACATTACATACTGTACATCTACCAACATATGTCAACACATGCTGCAGCGTAATGTATTATCTGTTTGTCAGACAAATGCGACTGTCATAAAATTATTCTGGCTTTATTTAAAATATTTGCACACGTGTACATTTTTCTGAAACTTTCACACCTCAAAATTACATGTGCTTAGAGTGCATGAGGCTTGCATAGGATTTTTTGCGCCGCCTGTTTGTTTCATCTTTAAAATGCTGCAATGGGTGATGTGGATTTTCTAGCTTACAAGGAAAGAATGCTTTACAGTCTGCCTAATGTCTAGGTGCAAAGATTCTCACCCCTAAATGACATGTGCTTACAGCAGGGCTCTCAAACGGCGTAAACAACAGGTGTTAATTAGTGTTTGGAAATAACATGTGCTTCTAATTAGTCTGCTCTCATGAATTTGATACATTGCCTGCAGACTGGGTGTGGCTCCTGCACATGTATGAACTCTGTATGCTTCTGAATTCTAAGAAGTGTTAATTTCTACTACATTTTCCTCTGATATGCTGTTTAACCCCTTAAGGACCAGGGCTCTGTAAAGCCAATCATTAATGATGTAGAAGTTACGTCATTTGTCATCAAGGGCTTAATACAATCTTTATCACACTCCTTAGATTTAAACGTAATATTCCAGTATTTGTATGTCATGTACCTCTCCCGAATGGCCTATGTGAGCATACAATTATTATTGTGTTAGATCTATAGTTTTGGTGCAAACGTGGTGGAAGGGCTTGCAGCTTCTGCATTAGTAACACAACACAACGTGAAAATGTCTATCATAAAGCGTACAAGCTGAGTCCCTAGAGTCTCTGACTATCCATTGCCATATATACACTGCTTTATACATATAATACATTCCCTCATCTAACAGGATTGTAGCCAGTCCCTGTGCATTTTAACTCCTTAAAGGGACACTCTAGGCAACATGACCACCTAAGCTATTTTAGGTGGTCATGATGCCCGGAGTATTCCCTTGCCTGTCCCTCCTGCCTCCGCTCAGCCGATCGGCAGAAAAGGCTGAAAACAGCTGAGAGAGGCGGAGGAGTTTACTCCGCCCTCCCAGCTGTCAGTCAGCAGAGCGGGAATCATATTTCCCGCTTCTGCCGACTTTTGCCGAGTAGGAGACGTCATCGTGCTTTCAGCGCGATGACGTCTCCAACTCACCGCAGAAGCTGGCGGCTCCCTCTGAGGGTTAGTGTTGCGCGCATCCTCTTGCGCGCAACACTAATCCTCAGATTGAGCCGGGAGGAAGCCTGCCGATTGGCTGGCTTATGTGAGAGGCGCGCATGCGCGCTTCTCACGTAAACCAGAAGCCAAGAAGCATGAAGAAGGACGGGAGCGGAAGAGGAGGGAGGTGAGTATATAAAAAAAAAAAAAAAGACGCCGCTGGAAAGAAGTGGATTTTAGGGTAAGTATTACAGTTACAAAAAAATAAATAAAAACAAAAGATTTATTAAGGGAATAGTGATAGGTTAGGATAAAAAAACGGGGGGGGGGTGATTTTTTGAGTAGAGTGTCCCTTTAAGGGTGGCTAGGTGTCGTGTGTGGGTCTCTGATGGCGATATTTCTATACATTCTACAAATCCGCCACTTCACGGGCAGGTTATGGGGACCTCCTAGGCACGATATTTGCAGGAATTTTTCGTTTTTATTTTTAACCCTTATTTTATGGAAAACTCACTGTTCCTTTAAAAATGTATTTTTTTCAACTTTTTTGTCCTTGTTTCCTGTCCCCCAGGGCACTACCCGAACCCCCATACACCTTTTATGGCAAATATCTTGCATATATGCCCTCTTGGAGGGCACTCTAAACATCGAACTTTTGAGTCCCATTGACTTGCATTGAGTTCGGTTTGTTTTCGAACTCGAACTTTTGAAATTGTTCGAGTTCGAATACGAACGGAACACGAGGGTGTTCGACTCATCTCTAATGACCACGGCTTTCTGGATATCTCTCTGTACTGCGATAAGGATCCCTCCTGTGTACAGCACCCTTGTGTTCTCCTCCTCAAGGTACCTCCAAAGTTCCCAGTGACTTGACTAAAGTCCTCCAAGTGTCCTGGTACCTGTTGTTTCATCATGTCCCCCCTCAAGCATTCTCAAGACCCCCTGCTGTATACAGACTTCTGGTATCCCTTCATCCACCCTGGTCATCCCTCTGTAACCCCAGCACCACACCAGTGCTGGCTCTCCTGCTTCTGCCTCCACCCGTGTACCCTCAAGTGTCTCAAGTGTTATTTTTCACTGCATACCAGGCTCGTACCCGCAAGGCCAGTACCCCACCGGTGCTGATCCTGACAAATTTAAAGTGACTCCATTGAAGGCTTTATGGGAGAACGTCAGAGGAAAACCATGGGGATTGGAGGGTTAGGTTTACAATTTGTTTACCTTTTAATAGTTTCACTGAAAACCTAATCTTGCATTTATTATTATACTTTCTGACTGGAACAAAAATCTGCATCTACCAGCATATTATAGAATGTATTTTGTGTGCATTGTCTCCACATTCCTTGACCTGTTGGAGCTCAGGTCAGTTGTTATGGCAGCACAATATCCTTTCCATCCTTGGGGAAATATTGCAAATAACCCATGTCAAGAAACCATGATTACATCAGGAAACATTTTCTTTGCCTCATGTAACAGAAACAATATCCACATGTGAGGATCTTACGCAAAGAATAACTATCTCCACACTGGCATAGGTTGTACAGTCCTTCTCAATCCAGGGTTTTTCATTAATCTGTATATAGGAAATGTCTGCAATTCTGAAGATAAAGGCTATTAAATAAATGTTATTATCAAAGAGACTTCTATGCTGCTGCTAAACTGATTTACATTCAGCAAGTACAGGGCGAACTGAAACAGTAATTGACCCAATTGACCTTTTCTGATTATTGAAGGTAGTGTAATCTCAAGGGTACCCATTCATCTCTTTACCATATTCCTTGCCGACTGCATTGTAATTACTGAAATTTCAGGTACAGGCTTATAAAGATTTGTCACTAGCTATCGGGTGTGACTAGGCTCAATAAAATCAACAGGCTTATAATTAGACTGTGCTATCTACAATAACCTAATTACAAAATGCAAATAATGCATACTTAGCAATAAAAAAGAGGGGGGATACAAAACTGAAATATTAGTCATTCAGTTCACTGGTCTTGACAATGGTGATCTTTATTGACCTAATGTTGTCTTCAGTTATTTTTCTGATGCTGTACTTGTGCTTTATATTTCTTTTCAATAAATACATATTTGTTGCATCTCCAACTGATCATAATTTAGAACTGATTTAACAATGAGAAATTAGTAACAAATATCATTAAAGGTGCTTCTTTTAGTCACGTCCAACAAAATCTCCATTAAAAAAGACCTGTCTTTAAAATTCATGCTCCAATTAAGATGTGGATGAATTGGACACCTTCCCGACTTTGCCACAACTAATTGTGGATGCTCAGAATTCAGCCGTGCTTTAACTTGATTCTTCAGCACGAGAGGGAGAAACAACATAGAGTTGAGACATGTTTCTCCTAAAAAGGAGAATCTGTGTTTAATGCATAAGATGAGCATCAAATACCAATGTTCTGGTAATGGAATCCTTCATCAGTGTCATGCTGTATTATTGTACCTGTGTTAGTGCTTTTTGGCCAGGAGAATGAGTCTTTACACTGTGCACTATGGAAAGTTGTTTTCCATAAATCCACTGGTTCCTAGCAGTGGTTAGATGGGAAACAAGTGGGCAGCGAATGGTTTACTGTCATAAGGGCATTTCTTTTCCTAATTCTTTTCTAAGGCAAATTAAAAAATATAAATATCAAAACACAAATGTACATGTAACCCAGTGAAACCATTCTGCCTGAAAACACTGCAGCTGGATTGTCATGGATACTGACCCCCCCCCCCCAGCAGTAGTCACTTGTCTGCTGTGATCCAATCAGGCTCTCTTGAATACATGCCAGTGATCCCTGAACTGTGGAGCTTGTCAGCCTGTGAGAAGTGAGGAGGGTTAGAGAAGTTTCTGGAACAGGATGGTGAGAGACCTGGAACCCTCTCCCTGTTACCATACCAGAGAGAAACAGGCTGTTCTGCTTAAAAGAGAGCTGCAGACAGACTCAGACTCAGAGTCTAGCATTTCCTGCTGAGGATTCCTGAGTGAGCAGAGGGGACTGTTTTTATCCAGAGTGGTCCAGTTTTGCATCCTGTCACAGGATACAGGAGGTGAAGCAGAACTGTGGATAGCCCAGAGGATCCAGCATGCTGGCTGAAGGATTCTGAGTGACCAGAAGAGACTGCCAGTACCCAGAGTGTCCCAGTCCCACACCCTGTCACAGTACCAGAGAAGTGACAGGAGAGCTGCAGACAGACCTCTGTGTGGGAAGATAATCTTTCACTCAGCCGACAGATTAAAGGGGCAGCTTTCCAGAGCTGTTTGAAGATACAAAGGAGAGGTTCATTTTCAATATTTGTATACAACGACATCCACACCTTTGTTCCCCCGGGTAGCGCTACTTGCATCAGTGGCCTCAACATTGTACCAACACAGGGACACCTGGGTGGGAAGAGTTCCCACTTTGTGAGCTGGTGTTACATGTTAATTGGTTTCAGTGTTTGCAATTGTCAGGACTGATCCCGCTGCTAGAACTGAACTGCATAGGTACAGCAGCTGGGTTACTGCAGCCTTACTTTAATTGTTATTCCAATATATTCCATATACAGTGTTAAGTACAGTTAGGTCCATATATATTTGGACACAGGCAGAATAAAACTAAAACAATCCAAATGAAGTGCAGACTTTCAGCTTTAATTCAAGGGGTTGAACGTAAATATCAAGTACAAATGTTAGGAACTGCAACCATTTTTATACACAGTCCCCCCATTTTCAGGGGCTCAAATGTAATTGGAAGTCTGGAACCCATGGATATTACCAAAGACATGCAGGGTTATTCAAAGAGAATCGAAAAGCCACCGTACGTTCGGTGACTTTTCGTTCTCTTCAATTCGGTGCGATTTGGCGATTCCCTTTCGGCAGCCCTGCGGTGTATTCAGCAAGCACCACAGGGCCACCGTAATGCAGGGAAAAGTCGCCACAAACCTGCCGAAAACTCACCGCAAAACCAGGGCGAATGCACACCGAAAACATCTGGATTAACCCCGCCGAACACGCCGGAGAAACCCGAGCAGGAGCCGATCACAGACCAGAGCAGCCGCCGGAAAAACCCGACACCGTAGACGAATGGAGTGAAGAAAAAAAACAGTACACTTGAATGTTTGAAAAGTGAAATGCTGTTTGCAAACAAACTATGGAGCGAAAATGTCTGAAATTTACATATGAGGTCCAGGGAATAAAAAGGGCTGTTACAGAAAAAAAAAGTAAAAAAAAAAAAAAAATTGAATTTTTTTTGCAAAAAAATCCTTAAAAATGCTTAAAAGATCCTAAAAAAATCTATAAATTAAGAGACTTTTTACTGCAGAATATTATAATAAACGGTTTATTAGGTATTGAATTAAAACGGGAGTATTTTTAGCATTGAAGCCTATGGGATTCGCCTGAATAAACCTGTCGAATGAAGGTACCGAATGGCAGGGCATTTCGGCAACTTTTCACTACTGGTTATAGTTCTCTGAATAGACAAAGCTATGGGGATTTCACTGCCGTCGAACAGGCACCGAACAGGCACCGTATGTGCAGGCAATTCGCCAACATTTGGTGAATTTCCTGCTCTCTGGATAGCCAAATGGCCAAGAAATGTAACCGAACGCTGATTTTAAGCGTTCGGTTACCTTTCGGCAGACATTCGGATCTCTTTGAATTATCCTGATGGTTTCCTCATTTCTGTTGCTTTGCCAGGCGCTAACTGCAGCTGTTTTCATATGTTCTGTGTCTGTGGGTCTTTCTACCTTTAGGTTTTTCTATCCGCAAGCAAAATGCATGCTCAATTGGTTTGAGATCAGGTGATTGACTCGGCCATTGCAGAATATCCCACTTATTTTCCTACTGCTTTTGCAGTGTGTTTTGGATCATTGTCCATCTGTACCGAGAAGCGCCGTCCAATCAACTTTGCTGCATTTGGCTGAATCTGGGCATACAGTATATCTCTAAAAACTGCTGAATTCACCCGGCTGCTTCTGTCTTCTGTCACACCATCAATAAACACGAAAGACCTAGTGCCACTGGAAGCCATGTATGCCCATACCATCACACTGCTTCCACCATAGAAACATAGAAAAATGTCGGCAGATAAGAACCTTTCGGCCCATGTAGTCTGCCTACATAGATACTTGACCTGGATTTATTTTTTGTTCAGGATAGCCTTATGCCTATCCCATGCTTGCTTAAATTCAATTACTGTTTTGGCCTCTACCACTTCTACTGGGAGACTGTTCCATGTATCCACCACCCGCTCAGTAAAATAATGCTTCCTGATGTTACTTTTAAACCTTTGCCCCTCTAATCTAAGACTATGTCCTCTTGTTTTGCTATTTTGTTTCCTTTTAAATATACTCCCTTCCTCTACCTTGTGGATTCCCTTTACGTATTTAAATGTTTCTATCATATCTCCTCTGTCTCGTCTTTTTTCCAAGCTGTACATGTTAAGATCATTAAGCCTTTCTTGGTAACTTTTCTCCTTCAAGCCATGACTCACAGATAACATTGTGTGTGCTTTGGATCATGGGCTGTTCCAAGCCTTCTCCACACTTATTTCTTCCCGTCATTGTGGTACAGATTAATCTTAGTTTCATCCATCCATCCAAAGAATGCTTTTTTTTTTTTGGTCTTGCTTATTAGATGTTTTTTGGCAAAATCTAATCTGGCTTTTCTATTCTTCAGGTTTATGAATGGTTTGCACCTTGTGGTGAACCGTCTGTATTTGCTCTTGTGAAGTCTTGATTGTAGACTTTGACAATGATATGCCCACCTCCTGGGAGAGTCTCCTGCACTTGTTTGGATGTTGTAAATGGGTTTTTCATTACCCTAGAGCGGATCCTGCGATCATCCACCACTGTTGTCTTCCGTGGACGTCCAGGCCTTTTTATGTTACTGAGATCCCCATGCCGTTCTTCTTTCCTCAGATTGTACCAAACTGTTGATTTGTCCACTCCTAATGTTGCTGCTATCTCTCTGATGGATTTGTTTTGTTTTTGAAGCCATACAATGGCCTGTTGCACTTGCATGGACAGCTCATTTGAACGCATGATGTAGGTTCAGAGCAATAGAATACAAATGCAAATACCACACTTAGAATAAACTCCAGACCTTTTACCTGCTTAATTGATGACAAAATAATGAAAGAGTAGCCCACAACTCGCCATATAACAGCTTTTGTTTCAATTGTCCAATTACTGCTGGTCTCTTGAAAAAGAAGGGATGGCTTCTCTAAGAGGTGTAATTCCTAAACACTCTCCAATTTGGATTTGCATACCCTCAAAGTAAACCTAAGAGTGCACACTTTCAGCCCATGTCCATTATATATCTATAGCTTGAATATGTTTTGGTAAATACAGGAAAAAAATAAAATTGTGCTTGTGTCCAAATATATGGACTGTATATCCTTTGTGTGTGTGTGTGTGTATGTGTGTATAATTTCTTGTGTGGAAAGGGCCATCTCTCAGTGGGTGGGTTTACCTGTTCAACTAGTATAAATCCCTTAGTGGAAGCACTGGAAGCAAGGAAGATGTCCCGAAATCCCAACAACAGTGGAGGCCTAGGTTTCCTGTTACCAGCGTCACTGAAAGAGGTAAACGGCCCATGCCAGCCTGATGGCGGAGCAAGTGACAGAACGGGTTAAATACACACCCTTTTTCTTACCTTGTAATGGTTGTGAACACTCCACTCCATAATCCCCCACTATACATTCTTGTTATGTCTTCCCACACAGCCCGCATGCACACCATTACTTTACATTGAAACTCAGAAGAATAACTGGAGAACTGAAAAATCTAGGTCAAAATAGCCAAACCAGAAAAATGATCCTATATAACTCACTTTCCAAATCTGCTATTTGGTCTAGATTGTTCTCTTCTCCTGCCAATTCTCCTGAGTTTCACCTTTAATGAATAGACCTGCTAGTATGTCTTCCCTCTTCTTTTAGATTGTAAGCTCTCAGGGTCCGCTCTCCTACTGTTCTGTGTGTATAACTTATATGTAAATTTGTTGTTCTGTCTCACCCTTTTGGCAGTATATAAATACTTGTAAGTGTACGTCATTTTCCCTCTCTTTGTGAAGGGACTGCAAATCACTATGTTATCTTGGACATCACAGTAGTTTCAATAAATCACCTATACAGGCAGGAAGATTATTGGAGACATGTTTTACAAAGGTCTAGAGTATATTTTTTTATTTAGTTTCTTGCTGCAGGATATAGTTACATTTCTAAAATATGTTGAGAATCCTTGTGTCCTTTTGTACATAATTAAACACAAGGCTATTGCACGCAATAAAAAAAACTTTATAGAATTGTCGGCTAGAGACGATGCTTGGGAATATAAATATTGCACCTGAAAGATTGCGAATATAAGGAAACATCAATAAACCAACTCTGCATGATTCCTATCTAAGGATACACTTAGATTTAGATTCAAAGCCAGTGGGTCCTACTCAAGGCAAAATGATGTCTTTGTTATCCTTTTCAGAACTATATCTCAAATCTCATATGTTTCTCATCAAAGATATATCTTTATCCAACGCAGTGACATTGTTGTTCAGGAACTCAACAGATAGAATATGAAATAAGAAACGTGACATGTATTCATTGTTGGAATAAGTAATTCATTGTTGCTTTTGCTTCTTTAAAATGTCACCTTTTGACTTTAGATAACCTATTAATGCTCACTACTTGTTTTAATAACAACTGATGAAATATCTATAGGCAGACTGAACCGACATTTTGTTATGATTTCTCCTCAATATATGAGTGATGCTTTTTCTCTAACATAAAATATTTTTTACACAAAGAGATTGAGTATCACAAGTAACCGAACATGTTTACTGTTTTTATATAAATCATTATTTCCTATGAAAAGACTTAAAATTTTTAAGAAATATATAAACTATCTATATAACCACTATGTTTTGTGCTGATGTTTAAAGAGATTTATCATTGGATAATAGGTTTGTCTAGACACCATAAAATAAACAGGCTTTTAATCATTTGGCTACCAAGTGGTTTGCCTATCAAACCACTTTAACCACTTCACTGCTGAGCCATTTCACCCCAGCGTGCTGAGCTCATTTTGACCGTTCTGAGCTCCTGTTTAAAAACGGATTGAAGTCATGTTTTATTGTAGGACCCAGACAAATTACATATCCTTATTTTCACCAGACTTGACAGATTCAATACATATCGGGCCCTATTACATTCTTCGTGCACAATTGTGTGCGCGCGCAAAAACGCATTAACGCGAGGGGCAAAACCCTTTGCGCTGAACGTCGTATTACGACGTTCGTGCACAAAATGCGAGTTAACGTCTAACGCGAGTGACCCTGCGCAGACCCTTTGCGAGCGCAATTTAGTGCGCACATCCTATACTTAACATTGTGAGTGCAAATGCATTTGTGTGCTGGTACGCGCATGGTATTACAAACTTAGCGCAAAGTTTAATGGACAACGTTTGCGCGCATAATTTTAACGTCTTTGAAAAGCTGGTGGTAACGGCAAATTGTAACAACCTGACCGTACCAAACTGCGGATTCACAACGGAGAACGTCAATGTGCACGTTTATTTTTACTAGATCTGTCAGAAATGACGGCCATTACCTTGATCCTCACAAAATGACAGACTCGTGTTGAAAATTACATTGCGCTCACTGATTTCTGCGCGCAACAGTAGTTTGCGTGCATTTTTGCGCATCGGTTTTACGAGCGGAATATCCCGACGGATGAAAAAATGCGCGAGGAATGTAATTCCAGTGGTGATTTTCGTGCGTTAACATTTAACACTCTGTGTAAAAAAACAAGCGTTTAGCGTGCGTTTTTGTGTTAAGAATGTAATAGGGTCCATCATTTTCTGTATGCATCAGGTCCTGTCAGACCGCTATAAAAAATGTAAATTTCCATTCAGATTTCAATCTGATTTACAGCTTGTACAATATTTTTTTTCACATTTTATCATCCAAACCTTTGTGGTTATATATTCTATGGGGCACTATTGTAAAAAAAAAAATTCAAACGGGAACCTGTTACTGCAGTTTTCTGTGAAAATATGCAGTTTTAATTAAAACTGAAAAAAATATTTTCCCGGTTGTATTTAGCCACATTACCAGGGTAATTCAAAGAGAATCGAAAAGACACCGTACGTTCGGTGACTTTTCGTTCTCTTCAATTCGGTTCCTTTTGCCGATCCCATTTCGGTGACCCTGCGGTGTATTCAGCAAGCACCACAGGGTCCCCGAATTGCAGGGAAAGGCTGCCGCAAACCCGACGAAAAGGAACCGCAAAACCCAGCGAATGCACGCCGAAAACCCGCAAAAACATCTGGATTAACCATCCCGAAAACCACATAAAAACCCGAGCAGGAGCCGATCACACACAGCGAAGCCGCCGGAAAAAGCCGACACTGCAGAAGACACTGCCTTAGTGAATAAATTAGGAAAACAGTTTGCATTAATGTATGAAAAGTGAAATGCTGTTTGCAAAGAAACTACTGAGCGAAAATGTATGAAATTTACATATGAGGTCCAGGGAATGATAATAAAGAGGGCTGTTACAGAAAAAATAAATAAACTTAAAAAAAAATCGGACTTTTAAAAAAAATAAAAATCGGACTTTTAAAAAAAAAATAATCCAGAAAAATGCTTAAAATATCCCAAAAAATCTATAAATAAAGAGACTCTTTACTACAGAATTTTAGAATGAATGGTTTATTAGATATTGAATTAAAACCGGAATATTTTTAACATTGAAGCCTATGGGATTCGCCTGAATAAATCTGCCGCATGAAACCACCGAATGGCAGGGCATTTCGGGAACCTTTCACTGCTGGTTTGTGCTCTCTGAATAGCCAAAGCAGTGCTTTTTCATGAGGATTTCACTGCCCTCGAAAAGGCACCGAACAGGCACTGTATGTTCAGGCAATTCGCCAGGATTTGGCGAATTGCCTGCTTTCTGGATAGCCGAATGGCCAGGAAAGTTAACCGAATGCTGAAAATCAGCGTTCGGTTACCTTTCTCAAGCAATTCGGATCTCTTTGAATTACCCTGTATGTTTTATGAATAATATGTAGAATAATATGTAAATATTCAAGTATAACGCTAGATTTTGGTGACAAAAATTTACCTTAAAATTGGAGGGATCGCATTATATTCGAGACATCTGCATCGCATGTAAAACAAAAACAAAAAAAACAACTTGCTCAGGGATCCCAAGTCTCCTGGAAGTTCCAGTAGTCTCCCTGAATTGAATGTGGGCTCCCTGACGCCGGCAAACACTTCAACTCCTGGATTCGGGAGAGGTGGGATCCGTTGTCCACCAATAGCCAGCCCCACCCTGTTGTTGCCCCGTCCTGATGTCACTGCAGACGAGCTGCGCGATTCTCCTCACATTCTGAATGTCAGGAGCTTTTTCGGGGGGGGGGGCTGGCTATCGGCGGAGGACGCAGTGGATGAGCCTGCCTGCTGGAGCTGGGGGTCAGAAAACTACACCTCCCGGCGTGCTGGCTATCAGTGAATGATTCACCGCAAGTAAAGAAGCCTGCGGCTTCATATTTAGTAACAACTACAATCATTCTAGAGCAGAGCACCCTGGCCTGAGGGGGAGCCTGACTGTGTTAAGAGAACCTGGAAGGATTTTAATTGTTACTGATACAGTATACTTTTATAATTTTGCTCCTTGCGTTATATTCGAGTCTTGAGTATTCTCTCATTTCCATAATAAATCTCTATCCATCGCGCTATACTCAAGTATCTACGGTATGTATAAAACACTGGACTTGCTCGCAGCATGGGAAATGAGAAGGTGAGTAACAGCAGTGCTATTGCTCGTTTTGGGCTCTATCACCCGGTGTGAGTATAATGTTGTCCAAAATGTGCCTGACCAACAGATCGTTTGCCTCCTACTAGAAACAGGAAAAATCGCTTAGCGCATCGCTGTTAGCGATTCATACCACAAGCTTACTGTACTTTCCGTGTCCTATACTGAACATGGGGAGCGCTAGAGAGCTCTTGCGTTATTGTAACCAACAGATCACTTGGTGCCAGCGCTAATTTCTGGACAGAAGCCAATCGCAAATTTTTACCTACTCCTCAACCCTGGTGTTAACTAAAAAAAGAACACAAAACAGGTCCTCGCCCAAAACTAACAGGTAATTAACAGGCAATTGTAAAAAAGGTGTTCTCTTGGCCATAAAAAATGCAAAACTATAGTAGGTAAAAAGCAAACGCTACCTTGTTTTGGCAACTGATTTCCATCTTAACCACTTCACTACTAACTTCTAAGCACTTTATGTTGAATATTTTGTATCATGACATTTATTTGAAACAGGGGATGCAACGTTATCAGTTAAATAAAGGGTAAAATAGAAATTTGACAGAAATCATTCTGAGATAGTAAATTTCAATTTTTTACCTTATTTTTCTGTATTCCCTTACATAATTGCCTTGTATTCTCTTAGCCTTCGCAGAAACATTGCTGGGATGAAAGGTTCTAAATTGTAGATTGTGTAGACTTTATCTTGCGCAATTTCACATGGTGTACATTAGTAGTAGGGATGAGCTGTTTGGTTCGATCAGTTCGGAGTTCGACTCGAACATCGGCAGTTTCGAAAGTTCACGAACTTCGAACTTTTTGGCGTGTTCGGTTTGAGTTCAAAAATTATTTTTTTTTAAAAAAAAGTATAAAAAATGCTTAAAAAATACAAAAAAAACCTAGAAATATAGAGACTCTTTACTGCAGAATATTATAAGCAACGGTTTATTAGATATTGAATTAAAAAACTACCCAGGGCAAGAAGGCACACATGTGGGCGATGAATGACCTGTGCTTACAGCAGGGCCCTCAAACGGCGTAAACAACAGGTGTTAATTAGTGTTTGGAAATAATATCTGCTTCTAGTTAGTCTGGTCTCATGAATTTGATACATTGCCTGCAGACTATCAGGGTTATCCAAAGAGATTCGAAAAGTCACCGCACGTTCGGTGACTTTTCGTTCTCTTCAATTCGGTTCCTTTTGCCGATTGCATTTCGGTGACCCTGCGGTGTATTCAGCAAAGAGCACAGGGTCCCCGAATTGCAGGGAAAAGCTGCCGAAAACCCGACGAAAACTAACCGAATGCACGCTGAAAACAAGCAAAAACATCTGGATTAACCTTCGAAGAGGAGCCGAACAGGAGCCGAAAAGGAGCCGAATCACACAGAGCCGAAGCAGCTGTGACGTAGAGGAGGCAGTGAATAAATTAGAAAAACCATTTGTATGAATCTGGGAAAAAGAAACGCTGTTTGCAAAGAAACTACTGAGCGAAAATGTCTGAAATTTTCACAGGAGGTCCAGGGAATGATAATAAAGAGGACTGTTACAAAAAAAATAAGTAAACTGAAAAAAAAAAAAAAAAAAATCGGACTTTTAATTTTTTTTAAAAAAATTCAGAAAAATGCTTAAAGTATCCTAAAAAATCTATAAATAAAGAGACTTTTTGCTGCAGAATTTTATAATGAACGGTTTATTAGATATTGAATTAAAACGGGAATATTTTTAACATTGAAGTCTATGGGATTCTCCTGAATAAATTTGCCGAATTAAACCACCGAATGGCAGAGCATTAGGGGAACCTTTCACTGCTGGTTTGTGTTCTCTGAATAGCCGAAGCAGTGCTTTTTGATGGGGATTTCACTGCCCTCGAACAGGGACCGAACAGGCACCGTATGTGCCGGCAATTCGACAGGATTTGGAGAATTGCCTGCTCTCTGGATAGCCGAATGGCCAGGAAAGGTAACCGAACGCTGATTTTCAGCGTTCGGTTACCTTTCTCAAGCAATTCGAATCTCTTTGGATAACCCTGTGGGTGTGGCTCCTGCACATGTATGAACTCTGTATGCTTCTGAATTCTAAGAAGTGTTCATTTTTACTACATGATCCTCTGATATGCTGTTTAACCCCTTAAGGACTAGGGCTCTGTAAAGCCAATCATTAATGATGTAGATGTTACGTCATTTGTCATCAAGGGCTTAATAAAATCTTTATCACACTCCTTAGATTTAAACGTAATATTCCAGTATTTGTATGTCATGTACCTCTCCCGAAGGGCCTATGTGAGCATACAATTATTATTGTGTTAGATCTATAGTTTCGGTGCAAGCGTGGTGGAAGGGCTTGCTGCTTCTGCATTAGTAACACAACACAACGTGAAAATGTCTATCATAAAGCGTACAAGCTGAGTCCCTAGAGTCTCTGACTATCCATTGTCATATATACCTTGCTTTATAAATATAATACATTCCCTCATCTAACAGGATAGTAGCCAGTCCCTGTGCATTTTAACTCCTTAAGGGTGGCTAGGTGTCTTGTGTGGGTCTCTGATGGCAATGTTTCTATACATCCTACAAATCCGCCACTTCACGGGCAGGTTATGGGGACCTCCTAGGCATGATATTTGAAGGAATTTTTTTTTTCGTTTTTATTTTTAACCCTTACTTTATGGAAAACTCACTGTTCCTTTAAAAACGTCTTTTTAAAAACTTTTTATCCTTGTTTCCTGTCCCCCAGGGCACTACCCGGACCCCCATACTCCTTTTATGGCAAATATCTTGCATATATGCCCTCTTGCAGGGCACTCTAAAAACCGAACTTTTGAGTCCCATTGACTTGCATTGAGTTTGGTTCGAGTTCGAGTTCGAACTCGAACTTTTGAAATTGTTCGAGTTCGAATGCGAACCGAACAAGGGGGTGTTCGGCTCATCCCTAATTAGTAGCATGCATGCAGAAATGATTTTTATATAGAATACAGAAAATGTGATAAAGATAATAAAAATGGTCCCATATCCTTCTTATGGGGATTTGTAGTGATCATAATGAGATCAGTATGCAACTTCCATAAAATACCAATAGAATATAATAATAATCTGTATGGATATTACAGTAACACCTTGTATCTGTACTGTACAGGGATTTTCAGTCATAACCCCATGAATCTTTTCCTTGTACAGTAGTGAGTGACCTCAGAGCTCTTCTTGTTTTCTGGCTTTTGTAATTAAGGAGTAAATTTGCTGAGCTGGTTGTTACAGTGAGGGTTTGGGACTGCTGGGGAACAGAAGTCAGATCTCAGAGAAATTTGTTTATTCCCATAGAGAACATAATATAGAAATATTTATGTTAAGGAAAAATTATATATAGGAAACTAGCAATTTAACACAGTTATTAAAATAATCTCTTTGCAAAATTTCTATTTTACCCTATATTTTAATGTTAATTATAAATCCCTGGTTTCAAATAAGCAGCGTTTTCTTAAAAAAAAAAAGTGTTTGGTAGTGAAGGAGTTAAGAAAAAAAGACAATTGTGTCAATCACACTGCTATAGACCCATTATTATTAATCTTTATTTCTAAAGCGCCAACATATTCCGCAGCGCTGTACAATGGGGGAGCACAAACATGAGACATACATGATAAACAAGGAAAAGACAACCCTGCCCGTAGGATAGCTAGTCTAGGAAATGCAGCACTTTAACCAAGTTCTCAACCAGACATCCCGTGAGCTTACAATCTAAAGGATTTTAAATACATTTACACCTATAACAATGGGGTTTTCCAACATGATATTGTGTCATGTCAATCCTGTATAGTACCATAAGGATGTAGTGGGACACAAGCTTTTTGTAAAGTTGACAAATAAAAAGTGTGGGATGCCTTATCTACCTATGAAGTCTTATACATTACAGCAACAACTACATATTGTGTCAACATGAACGAGAATTTTTTATGTTTCTATCACTGAAATCATGGTGTGAAGAATTCAGCATTCAGTACTAGAAGGGGGTACCTTTTAATACATGTATTCCACCATCACCCCTCTATATATTTCTCCCATTTTCTTTAGTCTGTACATTAAAATAAGACCCTCGCCTCCTATACAATGTCATACGTTTCCTGTGTATCTTTTTCAATCATTGTAAAGCTCTTTGGAATATAGAATGTCTGAGCTTAAAGGGTCACTCTACTCATCCTGACCATTTTACATATCCTGACCATTTGAAAAAGATAGTCTCCCCACTACCCTCCCTTCCTGCTGCCCTGATCTGAAGAAAATGCTGGTTGAATTAGAGGAGATTCCTCCACCCCAGCGTCACCAGCAGCGGAGATTTAGAATTTCTCTGCCGATGGTCACCAGATTGGCCATTAGTGACATCAGGACACAGAGAGTGTGCTGCTGTCATCCTCTCTGAGCAGGGGTCAAGTCCTGGGAAAAAAAGTGAGGGAACTCACCCACGAATTCCACAACCCCTATTACCTGAAGAAAAAATATATATATCACGAGTATAGCCGGACGAGCCGGTGATACCATTTTTATTGGGTTAACTTTACATTTAAAAGACAAGCTTTCAAGAGTGTAAACTGGAAACTATACTGATCAGTGAAAAGTATCACTACGTACAGGTATACTCGCGATTTTGGCAACTGGACTAACGCGTTTTATATATAATCTATATATATATCCAGACTCAGACCCCCCAGAATTATATACACAGCACTGGACCCCCAGAATAATATACACGGCACTGGTTATATGGATATATTTTCCCAGTTCACATATATATAATTGGTTCACATGGATATAATTGCCCCAGCTCTCATGGATGATGCCCCCAGCTCTCATGGATAATGCCCCCAGGTCTCATGGATATAGCCCCCAGGTCTCATGGATAATGCCCCCAGGTCTCATGGATAGTGCCCCCAGGTCTCATGGATAGTGCCCCCAGGTCTCATGGATAATGCCCCCAGGTCTCATGGATATTGCCCCCAGCTCATGGATACTGCCCCAGCTCATGGATATTGCCCCCAGCTCATGGATATTGCCCCAGCTCATGGATAATGCCCCCAAGATCATGGATATTGCCCCCCAGCTCATGGAAATGCCCCAGCTCATGGATATGCCCCCCAGCTCATGGATATACCCCGCTCATGGAAATGCCCCAGCACATGGAAATGCCCCAGCACATGGAAATGCCCCCCAGCTCATGGAAATGCCCCAGCTCATGGATATACCCCCCAGCTCATGGAAATGCCCCCCAGCTCATGGAAATGCCCCCCAGCTCATGGATATGCCCCCCAGCTCATGGAAATGCCCCAGCACATGGAAATGCCCCCCAGCTCATGGAAATGCCCCAGCTCATGGATATGCCCCCCAGCTCATGGATATACCCCCCAGCTCATGGAAATGCCCCCCAGCTCATGGATATGCCCCCCAGCTCATGGATATGCCCCCCAGCTCATGGAAATGCCCCAGCTCATGGATATACCCCCCAGCTCATGGAAATGCCCCCCAGCTCATGGATACTGCCCCCAGCTCATGGATACTGCCCCAGCTCATGGATTTGCCCCCCAGCTCATGGATATGCCCCCCAGCGTTACATGGATAGTGCCCCCAGCTCATGGAAATGCCCCCCAGCTCATGGATACTGCCCACCAGCTCATGGATACTGCCCCCAGCTCATGGATTTGCCCCCCAGCTCATGGATATGCCCCCCAGCGTTACATGGATACTGCCCCCAGCTCATGGATTTGCCCCCCCAGCTCATGGATATGCCCCCCAGCGTTACATGGATACTGCCCCCAGCTCATGGATTTGCCCCCCAGCTCATGGATTTGCCCCCCCAGCTCATGGATATGCCCCCCAGCGTTACATGGATATGCCCCCCAGCTCACCTCTCTGCGCCCGGCGGCCGCGTGCTTCCTGTTAGAATGGCCGCTGACAGGAAGTGCAGCCGCTCGCCTGGGATCGATGAAACAGCCAGGCGAGCGGCTCCACTTCCTGTCAGCGGGCCGTTCTAACAGGAAGCTCGCGGCCACCGGCAATGTGCGGCGGCCACCTGCTCCAGCCTTTCGGGCTCGGGCCACAGCGGGAATGCTGCGTTCCCGCAGCGTTCCCGCTGTGGGAGAAGTGCGGGAACGCCGTTCCCGCTCGACTCGAGCCCTTGTCTCTGAGACTGTCTACGAAAGTGAGCATTCTCCGAGAGGCATCTGATGGATCAGTTATGAGCATGCTCGTGCACCTCCAATCCATTGCTCTGCGCAAGCGCTATGGAACTTGTGTACGTTATGTGGGCAAGACCCGTAGCGGTACTCAATTTGCAGTTCCTACTCTACGCAAGTTTCATAGCATCACAAATTCCGCAAAAAAAGCTTCAGTGACATCCAGGTTTGGAAGCACCTGAGCCAAAGAGGAGGAGCAGTGCATGGTGAGGGACAAACTATGAATAAAATTAGCAAAAAAAATTGGGCAGAGGCTGTCAGCAATATCTGCCCAGTTATTTCAGGGCAAAATATGGGGAAATCTATTTTAAGTAGAGTATCCCTTTAAAAAAAAAAACCAACTACCACCTCTACTAATAAACCTGTACATTGTTTATTTTCACAATTAGGTTTTTAAGTATTCAAACAACGAAATGTGTTCATTCTCTTGAATGTGACACAGAAGACAGCAAGGCAAACAACTTATGGATCACAAATTTAATGTCATGGATTTATATTTGATTTTTTTGCTATTTTATCACATTTGCCTTGACCTTCTTAAACATTTCTATTTTTTTCTGCCAATGTGAAGCCTTTTCTTAAATATATTCTTCCACAGACAGTGATGCCTTGACAAAAATACTGACAATGATGAACAGTTGCATTGCAGATCACTGTTGATTGGCAGAGCTGGAAAATTTATAAGGTCACTGCAAAAATGATTGATGGATTGTAATTTCAATGCACGATTGCCGTGATGGAACCATCAAATATCATTTAAGTAATGATTCTTTGCTGGCTCAAAAACATGTTTGGTTTGTTACTACTGCATACATATATTTTCCATATAAAAGGTAAATATAAACTCTGCTTTTTGCAATAATTATTGGGTGGGTTGTCATCACCCGGGGCAAGGCAAGAATTGTGCGCTCCCCCCAACCTGTAGACATAGTAATACAACCCGATTCCCTTCCACCAGTAGAGTATTGACCCCCTTACCCCACAGGCACATGCATTGTATATTAACAAAATAGCGATATAATAAAAAAATGGAACACACATGCCCCCTCATGCTATGCCACTGCTACCAGTCACCCTGTCCCAGTATACCCTAGCATAGTTCCATTCTCACACTATACTCAGTCGCTCTCTCCCAGTACCCCAGACACCCTCTCCCTCCAAGTACCCCAGTCACTCTCTCTCTCCAAGTACCCCCAGTCACTCTCTCCCAGTACCCCCACTTTCTCCCAATACCCCAGTCACTCCCCCAATACCCCGAGTCACTCTCTCACTTTTTCTCTCTCCAAGTACCCCCACTTTCTCCAGTACCCCAGTCACTCTCTTCCAGTATCTCCAGTCATTCTCTCCCCGAACCTCCAGTCACCCTCTCCCTGTACCCCCAGTACCCCCTCGCTGTGTAGTGGTCACGCTGCTCTGGTGTCATACAGTGTCGCCTACCTGCGTGGAGTTGCTGGTGGCCTTGGGGGGGGAGCTGTCCAGGGGGCTTAGTGGAGACCGGATTTTAAATGTGCTGCAGGGCAGGCGCCTCCCTCCCTCCTTCCTGTTCAGTGGCTGCAGGACTGCCAGCGGCAGGGGCTGGAACAGGGCTTCAAGGGGGACTGACAAGCGTGGTACAGGGTGTTCCGTCAAATAATGCTGCGCTGCTTCACGTGACTCATGTCAGCGCTAAGGAGGAGTCAGGACAGGTCCAGAATTTGCTGTCCTGGTCCTCCGTTCTTAACGCTGAGTGCTAAGTCACCGCAGGAGCCACAAAACTGGGGGATTCCCATGCAAGGGCCTTTCATGACACCAGTGTCCATGAGCGAACGTCTTTCTGATCCCTGCTAGAAAATATTAGTGGTTCAAATTTCTTTGGAAATTTTGCGCCCCTAAGAAAATTGTGCCTAGGGCGACTGCCCCTGAGGCCCCCCCACACTACGCCACTGGTATAGGGTGCTGGGCTCATCAAAGGGGTTCCTGGCTGAGCAACAGGTCTTCCAAGACGAAGGTGGGTCAAGCAAGGTGGCATAAGAGAATATGGCAGGTACTGTGACTATAGTTGCCAGGTCGGCCATGTTTTCCTGGACACATGCAATTTATTCATGCTGATGGGCAGGGTGTAAAAATGCAACCCTGCATTATGTATAACTCATATACTGCAGTTAAATCAAAGAGGATTCCCAGGTGAGCAGCCTTGATTTCCTTCCTGCAGCATATAAATTATACATGTCATACTCTCAATGAAATAGTAATAGGTGTCCAGGAAAACATGACCAGAGTCTTGGTCCCCACTCCCAAACTGCAATATTTACAGCAAATTGAAAGAGAACTCCGTTACAATTTTTTTTTCTTGTGCTTCATGGTCCAGACAGTAACAATACTGGTTAAATTATGATTAGAGATCATGAAATTCCATCTGAAGATAACCTGATTGCAAGAAGAGAAAAATTTTGGAGTAAAGGGATGACCTGAATTGTGACTGAGAAACAGCTTGACAAAATAGAAAATACTTGTCATGTAAATGGAGGATGGACATAAGAAAAAAAAGAGGAGAATGGCATAAGGAAGAAGATAGGCATTTGGTAAATGGTAAATGGTGTATTTATGACTGAAGAAAAGCACAGTAATTTTGCCTAGACCATATTTGGATCTATTGCGAAATTTATGGATTTGAGAAATAATTTCAAATGCATTAATTCAGCAGTACTGTGATTGGGTGTGAACGAGGTCAAGATAACACGATTTGATAGTTTTTAGTTTTATCACTGGTACATTAAATTATAGGGCACTGGTGAAAGAGTCTTTATCCTGGGTAAGATATAGTGATGGTTTCCAAATGCTCAGAAGAAAGTAGGAAAGTAGGAAAAAAAGGATTGATGGGGAATAATTCTCTCGTGTTATAAAGCCATAAGTATTATGGTGACTGGAATAATATATGGAAACAGGAATTAACACTTAAAGAAATCAGGCTTGTGAGTGAATTTAAAGTGCCACAAATGGACTACAAGTGTCATACACTTCCACATCCTGATCACTCATCTGCATTCTGCACGAGGTTCTGGTACAATGAATCAATATTACCTGACACTTCATAGGAGGCACTTGTTCTTGTCTTGTGGGGTTGTAGAGGCTGTATTTTATGTTATACACATACAGAACATGTTGCTGTTTTGTGAAACCCATCTGACAGAAAATGTCACAGCTCAGTTCCCTCATCAACCATCTGCCAGTAGATGTATATTTTAAGAGAATCCGGGCCAGTTTGGATGTTGCAGGTCACTATGTAGAGTAGAAATGCACTGCCTGGCCAACCTGTTCAAAAAAAAATAGTTGTCATCTGGATATAACTAAGCATGGGTTTCAGGGTCGAGGAGGAGGCAGGAACCAGGTATAGAAGTCTAAGCGTCGTACAGATATGGAGTATTCAAGTTTGGTGTTGAGTTATAGCCGAGTCGGGACAGGTAGCAAGCAATCAGAATCGAAGGACAATCCGGGGTTGGTACATGGGGAGGCAATAGTCGATAATGTGTGTGTGTGTGTATATATATATATATACATATACACACATTAAGTGCTGCAGGTACTTGACTCTGGAAGAGAAGCAACGCCGTGGCAATGATGGTCTGCAATGTCTGATCATTAATGGGCATGTGAGGTGGTCATGCCCCTCTGAACGGTGTTGCTTTGCCTCCCTATTGATTCCCACCTGGGAGGCGAGCTCACCCCAGAGGCGATCAAGGCAATCAAGGATGCCCGTCAAGGCCTCCGCCACTCCCCCGATGTGTCATAGAGAATCCCCTGCTTCGGACGCCATCTTGGGCCCCCCCAGGCAGCACGGAGGAGAGCCATGTGCCGCTGTGTCCAGAGGTTTTGGGTCCCAGTGCTGCGGCAGGCTCCCTAGGCAACACATCTGGCACCAGGGAAGGACCCCCCTGGCCAAAGCAGCGTCGTGGAGACCGTTGCTGGTGCCAGTCGAGTCTGCTGGGCAGCACCAGGTGGGTCCAGTGTTCGATGGCATCCCACGGCGGGACTTGACAATTGGATAATTAATGCAGTGTTTAATAGGTTTCAAATATGAGGTCAGCTGCCTACCCGAATATACTGAATGGACAGGTTCTTCCACCAATGGACTTTGACTTTCCTGATTGTGCGGGCATATTCCAAGATGACAATGACAGGATTTATTTGTCTCAAAATGTGCCAAAGTGGTTCAGGGAGAATAAGACATAATTTTCACACATGGTTTGGCCACCGCAGAGTCTAGACCTTAACCCCATGGAGAATCTTTGGGATAATGTGCTGGGGAAGACTTTACACAGTGCTGTGACTCTCCCATCATCAATACAAGATGTTTGTGACAAATTAATGCAACTCTGGATGCAACTAGATGCAAACCTATTGAAACAAAGCCACAATGAATGCATGCAGTAATCAAAGCAAAAGGTGGTTCGATATATTAGAGAGTGCCCTTTTTTGGCCAAAGTACCTCTATTTAATACAATTTCCAGCAAAGGATCATATTTCCAATATTGTGATGACGATACAACTGAAACGACCTTATAGAGTCACAGCAAGTTAAGCAACTCCTGCTATTAACTATGAACCACAACCTGTTCATTTCTTCCTTACCTGTTAATCAAGATGATAACAGCTTTTCGGAAGTGAATGTTATAATTTACACCATATACAACATGAAGGGCATATTTTCCAGGCAATGTCAGAAAATCATGTTGAGTTTCATCCTCTAACTCTGATTCTAAAAATATAGGCTTTTTTTTCTGGACCTTGTGTAAAAAAAACCCAAGGGAAATACCAGAGTGCTAGGACTGTGAGAACATCTTGCTAATTCTCAATCATTTCCTAAATGAAGTGTCCACAGATAAGCAGATGGCTGGAGACGTTTGAAAAAGAAAAAAAACTTTATTCTTATTTGCTTCACGCTTGCCATTTTCTATAAAACTTTTAATGAATTCATATGACAATCTGAAGCATTATGCATCCAAAAGGCTGCAGCAAAAAAGGTTAATGAACTCTTTAAAGCTCAGGAAAAGGTTAATTAATAAAGTAATGGAATCATTTTGAGCCAGATAAATAATGCATTTATTTACTTGAAATTGATTTTCGTTGGTCATTCTTAATATCTGCATTAATGAATCGTGGAGGGAAAAAAAACCTGCTCCTGTGGCATAGAACATATAATGAGATCATTTTTTTCCCTTATTTCTTTTCATAGATTTATCTGAATTTTTATGCTTCTACGGATATATATCCTGCAGATAATTATATACAGAAATAAAATTTCAGATTATTCAATTACAGATAGTAAAATTACTGAAAAATATTATAAAAGCATGTAGAATCATAGTACAAAAAAGATAACGCAGCTGTTAGTGAGTTGCAAGTAAAGGAAGCAGCAATGGAAAAGATGCAGGTGATAAGTAAAGCAATGTAATGACTTGCACTTATGGTTCTGCTAACTTATTTTTTGTGTTTGTACCTTCCCTACCAAATAGTGAATAAAACAACATTATTGAATAAGTACTGTTTCTCAAAAAACACGAAAGTGAATCTGTTATTATTCCACAGTTGGTGCTAATGTTGCGTCTCGTAATTGGTAGGGTTAGCATTAGTAAGTTTAACGTCGGGCTTCTATGTTCCCATCTTGATGCTAAACTGGGGTGAAATAGTTTTGCACCTCACAGCTTACGTAAGCTTACTGTACTTTGCGTCTCCTATACCTTACATGGGAAGCACAATCTATTTTTAGTGTCTCGACAAGTGAGGTATTACAAATAGGGATGAGCCGAACACCCCCGTGTTCGGTTCGCATTCAAACTCAAACAATTTCAAACGTTCGAGTTCGAACTCGAACTCAATGCAAGTCAATGGGACTCAAAAGTTCGATTTTTAGAGTGCCCTCCAAGAGGGCATATATGCAAGATATTTGCCATAAAAGGTGTATGGGGGTCCTGGTAGTGCCCTGGGGGACAGGAAACAAGGACAAAAAGTTTAAAAAAAGATGTTTTTAACCCTTTCGCTGCTGATGCTTTTCCCGCCTCTGTGCTGAGGTCATTTTTACCGGTTTTGCTCATCATGTTTAAACGCGTTTTGAAGGCTTATTTTAGTATATGACCCAGACATATTATATATCGTTCTTTCCGTCAGACTCGGCAGATTAATAATATGTCATTATTATATGTATACGTCATGACCTGTCTGTATATTATAACAAAAAATGCAATAAAATATGAATTTTCAATAATTTACAGCGTGTAAAGTGTTTTTTTTCCACATTTTAACATGCGAGCAATTGCGGTTATATTTTGTATGGGGTGCGCTTGTTAAAAAAATTAGAGATGGGGTCTCGTTACATTTTTTTTTGGGGAAAATTACACGATTTTTAACAAACGCACCGCATACAAAAATCGTTAGTGCAGCATCATTGTTCACATTATAATTGAAATGGGAACAATATTGATGCATTAACAAACCAAAAAAAAGAAAAAAAAAGTGTTTATTTTTTTCTTATAATTTTTTTTAAATATTTTTTTATTTTTATTTTATTTTTTTTATTTTTTTTACAAACTTTTTTCACATTCGAGTTTGGTATCGTTGGAACGGCCATGCTCTTGTTCGATCCAACAATACCAAACGTTAACCCCTAGCTGCCACGGATCAGGAGATAGGGAGTTCCAATGAACTCCCTATCTCCACCGTTGGTGGCAGTTAGGGGTTAACTCCAGGACTGGCGTCATCGTGCTATGCACGATGACGCCAGTCCTCAGGGGGAGTTCCCGGAGGCTTGGCCGACATCCAAGATGTCGGCCAGCTCCGGGAAAGGATCACGAACCAGATTCGTGATCCAGCTCCCCAGGGGTTAATGCCAGGTACCATTTGGAAGGTCAGGCTGTGCCCTTCCAAATGGTGCCCTGGGTTAACCCCCCGCAACGCCGCCGATCGGGAGGGAGAGAGGTCCGAAGGACCTCCCCCCCTCCCTTTCAGGCGCCTCCTCCGCACATGTGGGGGGGGGCGCCTGAATTAGGAGTCATCGCGCTGCCGCGATGACACCTAATTTCACCGGCGGCGGTTCCGGATGCTGGGCTGACATCGAGGATGTCAGCCTGCACCGGGGGGGGCCAGCGATCGGCCGGAACCCGGCCGGACGCTGACCCCAAAGGGAGGATGCGCTCAGCGCGTCCTCCGCACGCAACGTGACATGCGGTTGGATGCGCTGAGCGCGTCCTCCGCATCGAAATGGTTAAAGGAACAGTGAGTTTTCCATAAAGTAAGGGTTAAAAATAAAAACGAAAAATTCCTTCAAATATCGTGCCTAGGAGGTCCCCATAACCTGCCCGTGAAGTGGCGGATTTGTAGGATGTATAGAAACATTGCCATCAGAGACCCACACAAGACACCTAGCCACCCTTAAGGGGTTAAAATGCACAGGGACTGGCTACTATCCTGTTAGATGAGGGAATGTATTAGGCCCCGTTCACACTGTGCGATTTATCATGCGTATTTTGCCACGACGTCGCAGCAAAATCCGCGCAACGTCGCACTATGTAGCTTCTCCAATGTAGCTTGTACGCTTTATGATAGACATTTCTAACACAATAATAATCACATAGGCCCTTCGGGAGATGTACATGACATACAAATACTGGAATATTACGTTTAAATCTAAGGAGTGTGATAAAGATTTTATTAAGCCCTTGATGACAAATGACATAACATCTACATCATTAATGATTGGCTTTACAGAGCCCTGGTCCTTAAGGGGTTTAACAGCATATCAGAGAGGATCATATAGTAGAAATGAACACTTCTTAGAATTAAAAAACAAACAGTGTTTGTTCATACATGTGCCGGCCACACCCAGTCTGCAAGCAATGTATCAAATTCTAATTGCTAATTAGAAGCACATGTTATTTCCAAACACTAATTAAACACCTGTTGTTTACGCCGTTTGAGAGCACAGGTCCTTTAGAGGTGAGAATCTTTGCACCTATAGTAGACGACATTAGGTATTTTTTTAATTCAATATCTAATAAACCGTTGCTTATAATATTCTGCAGTAAAAAGTCTCTTTATTTCTAGATTTTTTAGTATTTTTTAAGCATTTTTTATACTTTTTCAAAATGTTTTTTTTTTTTAACTCAAACCGAGCACGCCAAATAGTTCGAAGTTCACGAACTTTCGAACTGCCAATGTTCGAGTCGAACTCCGAACTGATCGAACCGAACAGCTCATCCCTAATTACAAAGTGCTGGCGCAAATTACCGTTGGGACGCAAAATGAAAAATTTTAACACCTCCTAAAAGCTGGTGCTACATGATTCTGCAAATGCAAAATCATTTATCACGCTCCAAAACCCCCCTAAAAATTCCATACGCCTCTCTCACCCCACGGCAAAAAGGGAGGCACAATCTGCCGTTTCTTCTCATTTGAAGCACAGTGAGACTGGGGACAAATACCGGCTGGGTGGAGTAGAGGTAACATCACTGCTCTGCATGGAGAGAGCCTGTGGCGTCATGGGTTCGATCCCAGCGAGCAACCTCTTCAGTAAGTGTCCTTGGGCAAGATACCTAACGGTACATACTCACCACCCAGGACATACTTGAAAACGAGAGAAATCTCAATGTATCCTTCCTGGTAAAATCCTTTCTCAAAAGAAAATTGTTCCTAGTCTCCCTTTGCAGTCACTCCAGCGTTGTATGATCTCACGAGAGCGAGCTCTTGTCACGGAAGCACAAACCTCCACGGGGTCTTATGGACTCCAGAAGTGGTTACTTACGGAAGCGCCACTGCGGGTATCAGGGAGGTTAGCGCTGTGTTCCGGGGCGATGTGCTGAGTTAGCGCCTTCCCTTGAATACAATGTTAACATGGAAAAGATAAGGGAAAATGTGCAGGTGCAGATTTTCCTGCACAACGTTTCGACCAGAACAATGTTTCGACCTGCACCAGGTCTTTGTAAAGTCTTGACAAAGACCTGGTGTAGGTCGGAACATTGTTCTGTTCTTGGTGATGGAATAAAATCCTATTGATGAATACTGCCGTATGCTGGAATTATTTTTTGATATTGATTCAGTCCTTGGAATGAGGGCCTTCCGGTGGCAGCTCAAAAGGTGGGTGCTAACATTCAAGATACTGCACAGTATCTTTCACTGTAGGTAAGCCCTACTTGACAGAGATGTGATGGCCAAAAGACCTACTACAAATACATTACAGATTGGGTTCCATGGTTCCTTGCAGGAAAAGAATTACCCTGCAATCTTTTCAAAACCATTTCAATGAATTGGGTGTCATATGTGATGTGATGAAACTATAGAGGAAGGTGCTGGAGCACATTTGCGAATGAACATGGAAGAGCCTGTGCTGAAGTTGTCGGACGAGTGCCGAAGTGCTGCAAGACCTGGCCTGGAGCTTCAGGTAAGTAATTCTGAAATTCGAATGCCTCCAAAAAACCTGTATTTCATAATTCCCAATAAGGGGTGCCCAAACTGTAATTGGGAATATTTTATGCATGATAACATGACTTATCCTTCATGCATAAAAAAAATTGCTGTTCTCACGAGAAACTCTGACAGATTGACTGATATGGATAGATATATAGATGCATAGATCTGGATTGAAAGACTTGGATAGACAAGACATCCCACTAATTGCAGTTAAGTGGTGCATGGAAGCAGAATCCACTAAGCAGTGATATTTGGAGACTGCACATAACTATAACTAACTTTTCCATCAAACATTTCACTTTTTAACAATGCCATCTGCTACAAATAACAAGTACAATTTAGTCCCATATAAAAAGAGTTTCAGAAGCTGACATTTATCTTCAGCTTTTTATGCCAACAGATAGCTCGGCTCAGCAAATGTCACTGAAAATGTGTAAAGTTTTAAATTCTGCTATTTGTCTAGTTGAAAACAGAAATATAATGATCTTCCTCTTACAACTTCTAAGCGGAATGAAAATGATTGCGGCATTTTGCTTTAATTATGGTCATGATAAAGACATTGCACATTTGCATATTTTTTAAGTCGGTTAAATATTCTTCAACTGAAGATAAATCGCCCACCACTGGAATGTCAGGAGACGATAACGTTAAAGCTTTTTCTGCCAATGTTCTTGATATTCCTGATTAATAATTTTAAAACAAATAAGTCCGAGAAGTAAAAGGGCTATGTAACAACCAAAGAAAACACAAAAAAAGCTTTTAAAACGGCTATTGATTTCTACTTTCTTTTAAGAAGCAAGCGGTGTGGCCGCGCAGATCAATCTCTTACTTTATTAGACTGTGCACCCCTTAAAGAGGTTCATGTCCTGCTACATTAATCAGAGCAGAATAATGTTCTGTATAGTTGAGCGAGGACTTTTTGATATTGATGTTGGCAAGGGTTAGTCTCTGTCATGATGATACGGTAAGCTGTTTCGGGATAGTGGATAGCTGTTTCTCTTTACATTTTTGTGTAGAGGCGCAGTGTGGAATCCGTAATACTCACAAGGTACCTCGGAATGATTGCTCTTGATCTGTCTTGCCCTTGTCTCTTTGACCGTGCATTGGTTTGTGCGTGCTCTGGGATTTCAGAAAGTTAGCCGAATAAAAGTTTATATTCAGGTCAGGGATTAGCAGTATATTAGGAACGAACTACGCTTTTTCTCTTTTTTTTTGGTGAGCAAATCCTATTGCTTAGAATGGGAGCTCATGCTATTTTATTCTCTTTATTTAAAGACAGCAGGAGGTCCATTTTGATGTTTTATGTATAAAATGCTACTGTCTTACAACATCTTCAAATATGCATGCATAATTTAACCTATAAAGAATCCTTGTTATCAAGTTTATCATGTTGAATAAAGCCTTAAAATGTCTCATGTATTTTTCTATTTATAATGTATATATTCTCTATGCTTGTTTTTATTCTTATTCCTTGTATTTTAATGATTGCATTGTGCTGTCTGCCGACAGAAGTCTTGGGGCCCCTTGCTGAACCACTGGTCCTGCCCCCCTAACCTCTCCCTCTCAGAATCACCCCCACCTGCTATGCACACACTTAGACACTAGGTGCTACATTTACACTCCCGAGCCATCAACCATGTGTAGTGGGTCAGAAGTACTGACTTAGAAATATTAAGGAAACAGAGGGAGGAGCAAAAGCCATTGTCCATCTAAGCCAGGGATCTCAAACTCTGACCTCCCAGATGTTTCTGAACTACATCTCCTATGATTCTCTGCCCAATTATTGCATTCAAAGAATTCTGGAATTTGTAGGCAATAAACATCTGGGGGCCAAAGCATGAGATCTCTGCTCTACGCACTGTCCCCTGACCTATGAATGGCTGGTCATGGGTTAGTAGAAATGGGAGGTCCATCCTTCTGCATTGAGTGTGGAGCTATTCAAGTTCTGGGGTGTAGTGGTGGAAATGTCTTCTTCCATACCTTCAAATGATTTGCTAAGGGTGTAGGTCATTCTTATCTAATGAAGGGCAATTGGTACCGAGTGGTCAGAGGCCAAGGGACCTCTATTCACAAGGGAGGATTTTGAATGGTGAATAATGGGATGCCCATGACCCACCCAAGATGTGCAAGGCTGGTGGTGGGGCTATGACAAGCCACTCTAATTTCCAACTTTTAGTAATAGCACCAACTAATTGCACATACACAATATTGCCAAAGGTATTCGCTCATGCATCCATATGCAAGTCAAGGCAGGTGAGCGAATACTTTTGGCAATATAGTGTACATGGAGCCTGAGGTGTGGACATGCTCTCCTATTTCTATTACCACACCACCCATACCCATTGGGTCAAGGAGAGAGGATAATGATGTTTTACCTCCACTTTTTAATAGTTCTCCTCTTCCCAATGGATCCCTATCCCATCACCTGTTGCCTATGTTTGTGGGAGGGTGGGGATAGACAATAGTATGTCCCATGCCCACTCTTTTAATACTGATCCTACCCATCATGCATGGGCGAGGGCTGGGAGGCAGATATGTAGTGTATTGTTCAGTAGACAAAGGCAGTCTGTTCTACCTATGTATTTAACCTATTTGGGTTACATTGCTGGGAGGATGGAGAGTGGTTGAATGGCTAAACCTATGTTCTCACTGCATTAAAAACTCACCTGCCTACATTGGAATTGGATTGGGGGGGGACCAAGGGTCCCCATTGTGCTATTAACCCATTATTGCCATTAAGTTTTATCTTGGTGCAAGTTTAAATCTTGCAGTATTTGCAGGGAGGAAAGCACAGTAATAGCAATGTATTGTACAGTAAAATCAATATTAAAGCACTATATAACAGCAAGGACTGGCTCCAGCGAGCCCTGGCTCCTGTGCCCATTCCAAGTGGCCATCTTAAGTGGAAGTTTGGAGTTGATTTTCTGGAGTTTCATCCATGATGCCCTCAGCCATCCACCATCATGATCCCTAATTTGTGTGTCTCCTCTCTCCACAGGTATTATCCCATCACCCAGTATCCACAGGCACCCACATTTCAACTGATGCCCTGTATATTTTCCCTGGTATGACCCCATCACCCAGTATCCGCAGGCACTCACATTTCAACTGATCCCCTGTATATTTTTTCTGGTATGACCCCATCACCCAGTATCCACAGGCACCCACATTTCAACTGATCCCCTGTATATTTTTCCTGGTATGACCCCATCACCTAGTATCCGTATACATTGTAATTGTTCCCTTGATTTTATTTTTCCTCGTTTTTTTTATTCCCCCACCATTTGTTTTGCTAATTTCCTAATAAGCATGTGAATTTCCTGCCCTATTGAGATGGCCCCGCATCAGGTGTTACCTTTAATCTGCCTGGCTGCAATCAGTCTGCTCTATATAACAGCAAGGACTTGCTCCAGCGAGCCCTGGCTCCTGTGCCCGTTCCAAGTGGCCATCTTAAGTGGAAGTTTGGAGTTGATTTTCTGGAGTTGCGATACTGGAGGAAGGAACTGCAAGATTCTCATTTTACATCAAGTAAACACACGGCTATATTATGCTTTCTCTCACACTTCTACTTTTCACTTCTGCCTTTCTCCTTAAATGGAACTCCTGCCCCTCTACCACTGACCCCTACACTATCTGCATCTCTCCCTCCCTCCTCTCTTCCCACATGATGGCCTCGCATGAGCTCCTTTTTTCCTCAGAACATGGTCTCCCTCCAACTCTCGTGCTGCCAATCACTCCCACTCACACAAATCCCATTCCCACCTTCTTTTTCTCACCCTCCTGCTGTTACTCTATGCAGGTGACATATCCCCTAACCCTGGCCCCACAACACATCCAATACTTCCCTCTCATCCGATCTCCATCGCACATAAATCAACTCCCTGGAAGCCCAGCAACCTCATTCCCATAAACCCTCAGCGCCTGTTCTCTTTCTCCTGCGCCCTCTGGAACGCTCTGTCCATGTGCAACAAACTCACAGCCATCCATGACCTCTTCCTTTCAAACTCCTTCAAACTCCTAACTTTAACCGAAACGTGGTTAACTCCCTCTGACACTGCCTCCGTTGCTGCTCTCTCACATGCTGGTCTACACTTGAGCCATACCCCCAGACTGGGTGAGAGAAATGGTGACGGGGTCGGAATCCTGCTCTCTCCCACCTGTACCTACCAGCATCTCCCTCCACCTCTATCCCTCTCCTTCTCCTCCTTCGAAACACACTGCATCTGCCCAGTGGCGGAAGTACCAGGGTCGCAGCGGTCGCAGTTGCGACCGGGCCCTGGCCTTCCGCCACTGGAGGTGGGCCCAGCGCCGCCACCAGATTCCGGCAAAAAGCGCCGGAATCTGGGACCCGCGAGCTGGCCGTCCCTCTCCCTACGCGAGCGGCCGCTGACATGCAGCTTGGCCGCTCACGTGGGAGAGAAATCACCTGACCAGCGCACGAGACCTCGCGCTGATCAGGTGGTTTCCGGCGAGCGGCCAAGCTGGATGTTTCCAGCGGCCGCTCGCCAAGGAAGGAGAAGACGCCGACGGAGCCTGCCCTGGGCCTGGGGCCCCCCCTGAGCAGGTAAGAGCTAGGCTGGGGGCAGTATATCCATGAGCTGGTGGGGCAGAGCTGGGGCAATATATCCATGAGCTGGGGGTCAGAGCTGGGGCAATATATCCATGAGCTGGGGGGGCAGAGCTGGGGCAGTATATCCATGAGCTGGGGGGGCAGAGCTGGGGCAGTATATCCATGAGCTGGGGGTCAGAGCTGGGGCAATATATCCATGAGCTGGGGGTCAGAGCTGGGGCAATATATCCATGAGCTGGGGGTCAGAGCTGGGGCAATATATCCATGAGCTGGGGGTCAGAGCTGGGGCAATATATCCATGAGCTGGGGGTCAGAGCTGGGGCAATATATCCATGAGCTGGGGGTCAGAGCTGGGGCAATATATCCATGAGCTGGGGCAGTATATCCATGAGCTGGGGCAGTATATCCATGAGCTGGGGCAGTATATCCATGTGCTGGGGCAGTATATCCATGTGCTGGGGCAGTATATCCATGTGCTGGGGCAGCATATCCATGTGCTGGGGCAGCATATCCATGTGTTGGGGCAGTATATCCATGTGTTGGGGCAGTATTTCCATGAGCTGGGGGCAAATATATCCATGTGTGAGCTGGGGCAATATATCCATGTGTGGTCTTGGGGCAATATATGTCCATGTGAGCTGGGGGCAATATATGTCCATGTGAGCTGGGGGCAATACTATCTTTTTTATATTGCAGAAAAAAAAAAAAGGTAAAAAATATGGATCTTTTTTGGGGGGGGGTTGGGGGGCCCTTCATGGATTCTTGCACCGGGGCCCTCAGGTTTCTAGTTACGCCACTGCATCTGCCTGTTCTCTCTCCCTGGCTCTCAGGGTGGCAGTCATCTACCGCCCACCGGGACAAACCTCCCAGTTCTTTGACCACTTTGCTACCTGGCTTTCTCACTTCCTGTCTTCTAATCTTCCATGCCTATTTCTTGGGAACTTCAACATTCCCATTGATGATCCTTCTGCCCCTGCTGCCTCCAAACTTCTTTCACTCCCGACCTCCCTTGGACTCACGCAATCCTCCCTCCTCCCTACCCACCGCAATGGTCACACTATTGACCTTGTCTTTTCCAACCTCTGCTCCATTTCTGAGTTCACCTGTCGCCCTTTCCCCATCTCTGACCACCTGTTACGTTCCCTCCAGCCATGCCCACTGGTTATGAGAGTTTTTCTCAACCCTTTTTGAGTATAGGGTTAATCTGTTTGGCTCCCCGCCACTGATCAGACCTGTGATCACATGATCTGTACTGCCCTATTTATATGGCCTTTAGTGCTACAGCTCCTTGATCCAGTATAAGGTTCTCTCTGCTGTGTTCCTGATTGATGTATGTAATATTTGAATATTCTGGTTCTAGACTTCTGGCTCTGTGTTTTGACGATTCTTCTGATCAACCCTTGGTACCGTGTATTTTGATATCCTGGTTTTTGACTTCTGGCATAGTACTCTGACTATTCTCTTGCTTAATCCCCTTTTGTATGTGTGGTCGTCAGGTTCTGGTTTGTTTGTACCACACTACAGACTCTGTTGTTTGTTTCTAGTTCTGGTGTTAGACCTAATCGCAAGACATCCAGTGGTTTGTGCTGGTTGCAGCATATTCTGTGTCTAGTGAAGTCCTCCCCTGCAGGTTGTAGACTACAACCTGCAGGGGAGGACTTCACTAGAAACAGAATATGCTGCAAGTCTGGTGTTCTGTCTAGTCTGGTGTTCTGTGTCTGTGTATCAAGTGCAACAATTTATTGTTTTTGTAGACACCACCTCAAGGATCTCTTTCCAGTACTATTGTTGCTAGATCCTTCCTGTCTAGTCTGGTTTAACCCTGTCCTCGTGTATGTTTCCCACCCTGTACTCTGTGTAGATTAGAAGGACATTCAAGGACCTTTTCCCAGAGCAGGTCGTTCTTCGTGTGTGTATACAGTCTTGTCTTGTCTGGTTATTTCTGTATCCCGTGTTCAGGGTTCTGCATTATGCAGAGAAACACATACCGGCCTAAAGGGCTTAACAATAAACACAGCAACAAGGTGCCTCCTTTGGCTCCTGAGGGGGGCCACCGTGTCACACCACCACTTTCTCTCTTTCAACCTATCTGGACTTCCTAAACACCCTGCTCCCCACACCGCACACACACACACTCGCAGAAATCTACATGCCGTGGATCCCCATGAATTCTCCAATCTACTTCACCACCTCCCTCACACCTCGTCCTTCACCTGCCCTGATGCTGCCGCTAATCACTGCAATACCACACTTATCTCTGCTCTAGACACGCTTGCTCCTCTTCGACTCTGTAAAGCCCCACGCCGCCAGCTTCAGTCCTGGCACACCCTCCGGACACGCTACCTGCAAAGATGCTCCCGCACTGCAGAACGTGCCTGGAGGAAATCCCGCTCTGAAGCTGATTTTGTTCACTTCAAGTTTATTCTCCGGACAAGACCTCCATGCCACATAAAATCATGCAGGGTATAAGGTGTTATTACTGCATTCTCAAGTTGTAACCACAGTGGTATTTCTGAAGAGTTTAATGTAGCCAGTAATTGGGCCAGTACTGAAGCTCTATAGTATCTCTTTAAATCTGGAAGTCCCAGTCCCCCCCATCGTGGTCGGAGATGTTACAGTTTTTGCTGATACCCTGGGGGGCTTACGTTTCCAAATATGGGTGAACAGTAATTTTTGTAATCGTAGGATAAGGTATGCTGGAAGTATCGCTGGAATATTACGGAAAAGATATAATATTTGTGGTAATATAGTCATTTTTAATGATGCGATACGGCCCATCCAAGATAGATTTACCGAACGCCACGCCTGCATCTGCCTCTCTAACTGCTGAAGTAAAGAGGTGTAGTTGTGTCGAGCGGCAGAACTCCTATGTCTCGACATAACCACACCAAGGTATTTAATTGAATCCGATCGCCACTCGAATAAATATTGGTTTTGAAGACTATCAAGTGTTTTGTTTGGAGTATTTAAGGGTAGCGCCTGAGTCTTCCCTACGTTGTTTTTATAATATGATAACCCGCTGTAGCGTTCTAATAATCCAAACAGGGAAGGTAATGACGTTTCTGGTGAAGAAAGATATAGCAAAATATCATCCGCAAACAGTGCGAGTTTCTGTTCCCCGACTGGAGTTAATAGACCTGAGATAGATGATGTTAACCGGATATGAGAAGCTAATGGTTCTAACGTCAAAACAAAAATAAGAGGGGATAAGGGGCATCCTTGACGAGTACCGTTCGATATACAAAAGGAAGAAGATAGAAAACCCATATTGAAAACCTTTGCTGAAGGGGTGGTATACAGGGCCATTATACTTTTAATACATAAATCTGGGAATTTAAAAGGCAACTAAGGTCTGATACATATAACCCCAGTGTACACGATCGAATGCTTTTTCAGTGTCAAGGGAAAGCAATAATCCTGGTTCACTTATTCTATGTGCCAAGTCAATAATGTCAAAAAAGCGGCGTGTATTGTCACATGTTTGGCACCCCTGTCCAAAACCTGTTTGATCCAGCTGTATCAAACTAGGAAGCAAAGGTCCAATTCGGGAAGCTAACAATTTAGAGTAAAGTTTGATGTCAACATTTAATAAAGAAATAGGGCGATAATTTTCACAACAGGAAGGGGGTTTACCTGGTTTGGGTATTGTTACCACCGTAGCCAGTAACATTTCCGAAGGAATCTCCCCGGATAATTTAATATGGTTAAATAGTGCTGTTAAGATGGGAGTCAGAAAAGAAGCAAATTTCTGGTAGTATAAATTTGTGAACCCGTCAGGGCCTGGGGCCTTATTATTAGGGAGATTTTTTTTATAGCTATATGCACTTCCTCTTCCGTAAATGGAGTTAAAAGAGCCAATTGCTGCGATAAAGTCAGTTTTGGTAATTTTGCCTCCTCTAGAAAGCTACTTATATCCTCCTTTTTAGGGGTTAGAACATTAGGATCGGTACTTAAATTATAAAGATTTTTATAGTAGTGAGCAAATTCAGAAACAATCAATTTTGGATTCTGTACTAGGGTTCCTCCTTGGCTACTGATTTGAGCTATTTTTGAATGTAACATTTTGGCCTTAATTTTGGAGGCTAGCCATTTCCCCGCTTTATTCCCTTGAGTATAGGTATTATAATTAAGCTTACGTAAAAGACGTTCCATTATCTGTAGTTGTAACTCTTCTAGTTCTTTTCGTGTGGAGTTTAAAGCCGCGGCAATATCTAATGAAGGAAATGTTTTATTTTGAGTTTCTAGTCCGGAAATACGCTGTAACAGGGTTCCCACCTTAAGGTCATATTGCTTCTTTCTATAAGATCCTTGCCTAATAAAATGACCGCGAAGAACAGCCTTATGTGCAAGCCAGACTGTAGTTATTGGAACATTTTCTGTAATATTCAGACTAAAATAATCTTTTAAAGCTAACATCGCCTTTTCTTCCCCATCTGGATCTACTAATAAGGAGTCGTTAAGTCGCCACAATCCCATACCTCTGCTTGGGAAAGTAGCACGAAAAGTAATAAGTAAAGGTGCATGATCCGACCAATTATCAGACCAATTAGTACCTTTAGTAACTGAGATATTGTAGAACGATGTATAAAACAAAGGTCTATTCTGCTATATGAAAAGTGAACCTGGGAGAAGTATGTATAATCTCGACCTGTGTGGTTCATGATCCTCCATGTATCATACAGATCAGCAGACCAGATAAGATCCTGCATGCGACGGCTTATAGACCTAGCTTTACGAGAAGGAGAACGGCCTTGAAAGCCCTGAGTATCTATATCAGGCTGGAGTGTTATTGTCACGATCAGCCACTATGGCCGTACCCAGCATGCGCCAAGTAGGGCCCAGGTAAGAGGAAAAGCCGCTATATGCAGAGATGCGTGACACAACGATCAGGATAAGTAAATAAACCACAGTAGACACTGGGGACCTCTGCACGGCTAAATACAGAAGGAGCCCTATACTGATAGATCGGTCCTTAGAGTGGCCGAATCTGCACTAAAGGAAAAAGGTTACCTTGTAGCCGTGCAGAGTCCTGGGAAAAACACAGACACCTGAAGGAGAATATACTCAACAACTTGCAGGGCAGGACTTCAATATACTAAAGCCGTGGTCTACAGGGACACACAACATATAATACGATAAGCACAGGACAGCTAGGGATATCCAGAAGAGTGGTCAATAAATAAGCCAGGGGTCAAAACCAAAACGTATACCTTGAGCCAAAGCGGGGATATAGCACCAGAGAAAATCCGTCAGCCAGGCCAGAGGATCAAATACCAGGAAGTCAATCAGAAACCTAGAACTCAGACAAGGGGGAAACACTGAGATAGAACTAGGATAGAAATAACACGGAGCTCTCAGGAACAAATCTGTAGCTGAAGTGAACCAGGATGCAAGACCATGGTGATATGGGCCCATGGCTTTATATAGGGGAGTAATCAGCCCATAATCACCAGCAGAAGCTCAACGAGCCATGAACTTAACCCCTGAGCTACATGTCAGGGAAAGCAGCACAGGGAAACACATGGAAACACAGACATAAGGAATACAGAGGGCAGGGAGACAGGGTTGGAACGTGACAGTAGCCCCCTCCAAAACAGGTGACCTCAGGGCACCTAAAACAACAAACATGACAGACAGAATCAAGAAACCAGATCACGAACACCATTCACCAAAGTCCTTTGAGGTCCCACTCAGAGTCGTCATCCTCCTCCACAAGACGCCCCCGTCTATGAGGGTTCCTTTGAATGGCCACCCAGTGGTCCTTCCTGAACACCAGTCCAAAGGGCGACTGCACATAGCCCTCAGGGACATGACGGGGTAGGGGGATCTTGGCATCAGTTAGACTGGACATAGAATCAGTGGGACTAGGGTTAGACACCTTTTCCCGTCTTCTCCTTGAACGAGATCCAGAACCGGCGCCCACCCCACACGACACGGCAACAGTGGGAGTAGGCATGCCTACCTGTGCCTTACCATGAGGTTTGGAAACCTCGGACTCTCTGTGGGGCATGAGTACAGTGGTGTTGCAATGTAGCTCTGGCACTGCTGACACACTGCTTGGTACTGGCACACAGCTTGGGACTGGCACCACTGGCACACAGCTTGGGACTGGTACCGCTGGCACACAGCTTGGGACTGGCACCGCTGGCACACAGCTTGGGACTGGCACCGCTGGCACACAGCTTGGGACTGGCACCGCTGACACACAGCTTGACTGGGTTTCTGGCACCGCTGACACACAGCTTGACTGGGTTTCTGGCACTGCTGACACACAGCTTGACTGGGTTTCTGGCACTGCTGACACACAGCTTGACTGGGTTTCTGGCACTGCTGACACACAGCTTGACTGGGTTTCTGGCACTGCTGACACACAGCTTGACTGGGTTTCTGGCACTGCTGACACACAGCTTGGTACTGGCACACAGCTTGGGACTGGCACCGCTGGCACACAGCTTGGGACTGGCACCGCTGACACACAGCTTGACTGGGTTTCTGGCACCGCTGGCACACAGCTTGGGACTGGCACCGCTGACACGCAGTTTGACTGGGTTTCTGGCACCGCTGACACACAGCTTGGTACTGGCACACAGCTTGAGACTGGCACTGCTGACACACAGCTTGAGACTGATGTAACTGGAAGCTTGCCAGCCACAGGCGTGACAACCTCACTGCCAGAAAAAGGCAACATAATAGCGCTGCTACACTCCAAGATTGCAGGTCTCCCACTGGACAACATGATTGCGGTTTCCCCACCAAATTCCTTGGTTGTGACCCCATCGCCAGACCCCATATTTGCAGCCTTGCCACCTGGCACTATGAGTGCGGTGGGTAATGCAGAGAAACGTACAGCACCGCAGGTAATACAGCTTGTAACAATCTTACGCCCTGGACCACCATTAGGGTGTCTGGCCATTTGGCGAGACCGCGTAAGAGCGGTAATAATGGGATTAACCTCCATGGCTTCAACCTCTGGCTCCCTGGCCGAGAAGGAGTCAAAATCCATTTGTGCCACGGGATCAGAAGAAGGGGAATACTCGACTGGGTCTGAGATGTCAGTTGCCCCCTCCACAGACCTGGTTACCCCTGGAAGGGCTCTCCTAGGCCTGGACAGTAAAGGGGGTCCGACCTCGGATACCTGGCTGTGACTGATACCATCTGACCCATCGTCGGAATATTCTGCAAGGTTATTAACATCAGTTGCCCCCTCCACAGGTCTGGTTGCCCTAGGAAGGGCTCTCCTAAACCTGGACGGTACAAGGGGTCTGATTGCTTTGGATTTATAATGGACCCTGGCTTTGGTGACCTGACTGTGGGACGTGGGCACAGCGAGCACTTTGCCAGCCTCAGCGCACACTGGCATCTTGCCAGCCTCGGCGCACACTGGCATCTTGCCAGCCTTGGCACGCACTGGCATCTTGCCAGCCTCAGCACGCACTGGCATCTTGCCAGCCTCAGCACGCACTGGCTTGAGTGGGCACCATGATATAAAATGCAATGAACTGGCACAATAAAAGCAGAGCTTGTCAGTTCGCCTTCTATTCATTTCCTCAGGGGAAAGTGGACCATGTACCCTGCTTTCTAGAACAGCTTGATCATTAGAAGGGAGAAAAGTAGTGTCCATTAACCCCTTCCACTTAGAAATGAAATCCTCAAACAGCTGCAGCATGGATTCAAACAATTTACGCAACTCTGCGGGCTTTATGGTTGGCTCTTGCATTATGTCACGATCAGCCACTATGGCCGTACCCAGCATGCGCCAAGTAGGGCCCAGGTAAGAGGAAAAGCCGCTATATGCAGAGATGCGTGACACAACGATCAGGATAAGTAAATAAACCACAGTAGACACTGGGGACCTCTGCTCGGCTAAATACCGAAGGAGCCCTATACTGATAAATCGGTCCTTAGAGTGGCCGAATCTGCACTAAAGGAAAAAGGTTACCTTGTAGCCGTGCAGAGTCCTGGGAAAAACACAGACACCTGAAGGAGAATATACTCAACAACTTGCAGGGCAGGACTTCAATATACTAAAGCCGTGGTCTACAGGGACACACAACATATAATACGATAAGCACAGGACAGCTAGGGATATCCAGAAGAGTGGTCAATAAATAAGCCAGGGGTCAAAACCAAAACGTATACCTTGAGCCAAAGCGGGGATATAGCACCAGAGAAAATCCGTCAGCCAGGCCAGAGGATCAAATACCAGGAAGTCAATCAGAAACCTAGAACTCAGACAAGGGGGAAACACTGAGATAGAACTAGGATAGAAATAACACGGAGCTCTCAGGAACAAATCTGTAGCTGAAGTGAACCAGGATGCAAGAGCATGGTGATATGGGCCCATGGCTTTATATAGGGGAGTAATCAGCCCATAATCACCAGCAGACGCTCAACGAGCCATGAACTTAACCCCTGAGCTACATGTCAGGGAAAGCAGCACAGGGAAACACATGGAAACACAGACATAAGGAATACAGAGGGCAGGGAGACAGGGTTGGAACGTGGGAACGTGACAGTTATATTGAAATCCCCACATATATATATAAAATGTCTTGGGATATTGAACGTATTTTAGCACATGATTTACGAAAAAACTGGATCTGATTATCATTAGGGAAATATAGATTTACAATAGTTACTGGTATTTCATTGAGAAGTCCCTTTAAAATTAGGATCCTACCCTCTCCACCCTGATATTGTAATATAAATTGAAATACCCAATCCTTGTGAAAGAGAATGGATACTCCTTTAGACCTTGTCTGTGACAGAGAGTGGTAAGAATCAGGATACAGCTGGGATTGAAGACGAACAGTGTCCCGAGATCTAAATGTGTCTCCCGCAGACAAACCACCGCTGGGTGGTTTTTACCTAGGTCCCGGAATAAACAGTGACGTTTAAAGGCAGTATTCAAGCTGCTAACATTTAAGGAGTATATCAACATTTCAGAACAACCCATACTTAAGGAGAAAAAAAAAGCGAAATATGAGACTGTTACTATAAGCGGTACCCATCTTATCCACACCCAGTGTACCATCAAGCAGCAGCATGATAGAGTGCTACAAACCATTAGGGATGTGCGTTTCGTTCGGGTTTCGGAATTTCGGAATTTTCACGAAATTTCCTGATTCGTGTTTTCGGATGCGGCCGAATTTCCGAAAATTTTTAGATCCGAAAATGGCAGATCCGAAAAGTTTTCCGAGCCGAAACGAAATATTTTCGGAATTTTCGAATGGACTTGAAATGTGTCAAATCGAAATTTATTGCTTTGAAACGAGGAGAACAGACGTTCCGAAAAAACGAAAATTCCCGAAGTTACGAAAAGTCGATACAAAAAACGAGCAAAGTGACACGAAAATACGAAAAATGGTCGATATTCCGAAAAAATATGTACACGAAAAACGAGTCAAGCCGAACCGAATCGAAACAGAAATCGGTCGAAACAAGCCGAATCGAAAAGTTTAAAAATCCGAAAAATCGAACCGAATCGAACCGAAAAAAAAATCGGTGCACAAGCCTACAAACCATCTGAGCAGCTATCTGGGCCGCTTTTATAACAATGCATATGTAGATAAGCCTGACTAAGAGAGCGAAGAAAAAAAAAACACAATATAAACACACAGTATAAACACACAACAATTGGCCGCGTCAGCAGCCTAACTGGGTGAAAAATCCTTGACAGAGTACCAAAAGTAAAGACTAATATACTTTAAGCCCAAGTGGGGGTAATGCTGCCTTCTTCATATCTATCTATTTAAATCTGGCGACAATGGGTTATACCACTTCTTAAACCATTTTCATTGATGAGCTTCGCTACTTTACGATGTCTGCGGCATCTTACGCCTGATTTACATACAACCCCCTGGCTGACCCAAGGTGTGACTCATATTCAACAATTGCTTATTCAGTCTACAATAAAATCTTTTCCTGATTTAGTTAAGGAATTTGATATTCCCTTAAACTGCATTTTTACTTATTTGCGTATGAAACCTATTATCTTACGTCAGGAAATAAAAACTATTCCCATTACAGAAGTCACGGCATTCCATAAATTATATCTGGGAAAAAAGAGTTTTAACCACTTCAATGCGGTGGACGCGCTCAGCGCGTCCAACTGCATTGCTACTTGGCTGCGGAGGACGCACTGAGCGCGTCCTCCCTTTGCAGCCCGTGATCAGCCGGTATTCCGGCTGATCGCTCGGCCCCCCGGTGTGGGCTGACATCATCGATGTCAGCCCAACCTCCGGGACCCCGGCGGGCACGATAGGCATCATCGCGCATGCGCGATGACGTCTATTTCAGGCACCCCCCGCCATTGCAGGGAAGGTGCCTGAATGGGAGGGGGGGAGGTCCTTCGGACCTCTCCCCCTCCCCATCCGTGCATGCCAGCGGTTAAAGGCAGGCACCGCCTGGAAGGGCACAGCCTGCCCTTCCAAGCGGCGGCTGTCTTTAACCCCTAGGGGGCTGGATCGCGATATGGCGCCAACATGTGCCGTATCGCGGTCCCCTCCCGGAGCTGGCCGACATCTTGGATGTCGGCCAAGCTTCCGGGATATCCCCCTAATGACTGGCGTCATTGCGCAGAGCGCGATGGTGCCAGTTTTCAAATTAACCCCTTGCTGCCACCTATGGTGGAGATAGGGGGTTCCAATGAACCCCCTATCTCCCGATCCGTGACAGCTAGGGGTTAATGTTTACTATCATTTGAACGGCCAAAGCGTGGCTGTTCCAATGATACCAAACATGACCATGTAAACTGTAAAAAAAAAAATGTAAAATAAAAATAAAATTAAAAAAATAAAAAAAATAATTAAAAAAAAAAAAAAAAATGTTTTTTGGGTTTTGTTTTAGATTTATTAGTGCAACAATATTGTTCCCATTTCAATTATAATGTGAACAATGATGCTGCACTAACGATTTTTTCTATGGGGGCGTTTGCTAAAAAACACGTAATTTCCCCCCAAAAAAAGTAACTATTCCTCATTTCTAATTTTTTTAAAAAGCGCACCCCATAGAAAATATAACCGCAAACGATCACATTTTAAAATGTGAAAAAAAACACTTTACGCATTGTAAATTATTGAAAATTCAAATTTTATTGCATATTTTGTTATAATATACAGACATGACATAACGTATACATATAATAATGACATATTATGAATCTGCACAGTCTGCCGGAAAGAACGATATATAATATGTCTGGGTCATATATTAAAATAAGGCTTCAAAACGCGGTTAAACATGATGAGCGAAACCGGTAAAAATGACCTCAGCACAGAGGTGGGAAAAGGCTCAGCAGCGAAAGGGTTAAAAAAAACCACTATTATTATGTTATCAAGGCTTAGCGATTAAAAATATGACAAAAAAACTTTCATATATGTTAAATTGGGAAAAAGATTTAGATCTTTTAATACCATACGAAGACTGGTTATATGCTATATCATCAGTGTATAGATACTCTAGAAGCACAGGGGTAAGAGAATCTCATCTTAAAGTGATTTATAGATGGTATCTTACGCCAGCACGTTTAGCACATATCTCTGGTGTCTCAGATGAGTGTTGGCGATGCCATTCGGCTAAAGGATCTCTTTCCCACGTGTTTTGGTCATGTGCTAAATTAGCTTCATACTGGAGAACTATAAGCCACCTGATTCATGAATGCATATCTGTGACCATTCCCTTTAGCCCTGAAGTCTACATCTTACATATTATTCCTACTAATCTGCCTTTATCTATTAGAGGTTTCATATCAATAATATTAGGAGCGGCTAAATTAGTTTTAGCAAGCCATTGGAAGTCGTCTTTGATGCCTACAATATCTGAAGTGATAAGTAAAGTAGATAAGATTTATAAATATGAAGAAATGTTTGCAAAAGTACATGATTTAATGACTATGTATCAAAAAAGGTGGTTGGGCTGGTTGTCCTTCAGATCTTCGGGTACGTTTCTGTAACCAAGTAATTATAGATTAAGCTGATTGGAGAGATACTATTCTGCTTTTTTTTGGGGTTTTTTTTTGTGTCGTGCATGTTCCTGTGGCGTTGTCCTATAAAGGAAGTAAAGGGAAAAGAAAAAGGAAGGAAAAAGTATTACTGGTGTAAATATGGGATCATAGGATAATCAAAAGATCTGTGAAAATTTAAGTCATATGTGATCCTAAAAAATCTGTGTATGATGTTAATTGTATTATGTACTATAACCAATAAACAATTATAAATTAAAAAAAAAAAGTTTATTCTCCGGTCATACACCTCTGCCCTCCACTTGGCCAAACAATCCTTCTTCTCATCTCTTATATCAAACCCTAAATGGCTCTGGTCCACCTTCAACACACTCCTCTACCCACCTTCACCTCCCCCCTCAGCTGCCTTCAACGCTCAAGACCTGGCAAATTTCTTCCTCAATAAAACTCTAACTATCAGAAGCAACATCCCAACACAAGATAGTTATCTGCCACCTCCACTCCCAGAGCTCCCCTCTGCCACCCTCTACCGCTTCCTCCCAGCCACTGATGTGTACCTCCTGTGATCTGTTGTGTACCTCAAGGCTCTATCCTTGGTCCTCTGCTCTTTTCCATCTACACCTCCTCCCTGGGCAAAATCATTAATAGCTTTGGATTTAATTACCACCTCTACGCTGATGACACTCAGATCTACCTCTCTACCCCTGATCTCTCTCCCCCTGTCCTTTCCAAAGTCAGTGACTGTTTATCTGGCATCTCCTCCTGGATGGCCTCCCACCACCTAAAGATCAACATATCTAAGACTGAGCTCCTACTAATTCCTCCCTCTAATGCCTCCCCACCTCTTGACTTCTCTATCATGGTGGAGGGTATCACCATCTCCCCATAAAACCAAGTTCACTGTCTTGGAGTTACACTTTACTCTGCTCTTTCCTTCATCCCCCACATTCAATCTCTTTCCTCCTCCTGCCGATACCAACTGCGTAATAATTCCAGAATTTGGCCATTTCTTACCGCTGTCACCACAAAACAACTCATCCACGCCCTGGTAATCTCCCGACTTGACTATTGCAATAATTTCTTATCTGACCTCCATCTCTCCCACCTCTCCCCCCTACAATCCATCCTGAATGCCTCCGCCAGGCTAATCCACCTCACCCGCTGCTCTGTCCCTGCCGCTCCCCTCTGCGAGTCCTTTCACTGTCTCCCCATCCACTGCAAAATTAAGTTCAAAATCCTTATCCTTACCTATAAAACCCTCACTAACTCTGCTCCCCACTACCTGTCCTCACTAATCACCAAATACACCACAGCCCGCTCACTAAGGTCAAACAGCGACCTGCGCTTAGCGTCTCCTTGCATCACCTCTTCCCATGATAGACTGCAGGACTTCTCACGCGCAGCCCCCATTCTCTGGAATGCTCTCCCTCGTATGGTCAGACTTTCCCCTAACTTCTCTTCCTTCAAACACTCCCTTAAAACGTTCCTATTTAGGGAAGCCTACCACCCAACTCATTGATACAACCATCAATCACTCTCACCTTGTAGTCCTCTCCTCCTGTTTCCAACCCCAACCCTTCTAGATTGTGAGTCCCTACGGGAATAGGGCCCTCATCTCCTCCTGTACTGTTTGTCAAATGTTGTTCAATGTATTGTAACCCTGTCTATACTGTGCCTATTGTGCAGCGCTGCAGAATATGCTGGCGCTTTATAAATAAAAAATAATAAAAGCACACTGCTATTACTGTATCTTACCCTAAAAAACCTGCACAATTTAGCAGTAACATATACCCTCATGCAGGCAGATCTCAGTATTTCCTGCCAGGAAAGCTTCACTGCAATGTATTGAGACGTTATTGAGATACAATGCGTTGTGGATACCTCTGGCGGCATTCTGCTAATATAGGGGCACATCGCACCCCCACCCCTTATCGATGCTTAGTGAATCTAAGCCATAGCCAACTCTCATTGTGGCCATAATGACACACAGGGATTCTAGACCATTGACTGACCTTTTGCTAAAATCAGTTAGATACTTTTTAAATGGTGAATTGATTGCCAAAGCTTGGCCAAGGGTAAGCAAAAATAGAAATCTCAAACTCACTGAAAAGGTTATTTTTGTTATTTGAATGTCACAACTCTCTATCCGTAAAATAAATGAGTAATATTTCCAGTTTTGCTTTTTCGGGCTACATTTTACAAATCAGTTGTCAACAGTTTTAGTAGATTAAACCTTATAATTCCAGGAGCTTAACAGTTCTTAAGAAGTCTGCTAACATCAATGACATGTGTTTTAATCAATATGTCCGTTCAATTCCATTTTATTTTTTTATTAATATATTGTATTAACCATATATTTGACCATTCAATGTTTTTTTATAAAATGGATCAGTCTAACCTTTTCAGTAAAGTTATAGAGGAAATTCTATCCTGTTAACGCTCTTATTACCAAGAGGTATTTTTATTATAATATATCAATATTTTAGAAATTTGGGATGTATAGTTATTATGTAAATAAAGGATAAGATAGAAATTTCATCGGGGGCGGGGCTGACTACCGATGGGAGTGGATGCACATTGCTGAGCTCTGTACCTGACCTCCTATTCAACCCCAGATTTTGCATCCCCCATCGGGTTAACGACTTTTTGTTTGGGTCTCCCCACTTCCTGGAGTAGGGGAGCAGGTACCACTCTGAGTTGTTGGGTCCTCTGCCAAATTCTGTGCTGGTTTTGAGCTTCGGGCCTGAGTGCGGCCTACCCCCGGCGGCCATTTTTACAGCCTGCTGCAGCGGTTTGGACTCCAGATCCCTGCCCCTCTGAGAGCTGCTGCTCGCTACGCGGTCTTTTCTTTGGGCTACACTGCTGTGTCTCACCTGCTCCTATCCTGAGGACTGCCTTGCTTCCTCGTGATGATGTCCCACCCTGACTTGCTGTCGCTCACGCGGGGGATGATGGTGGCTATGATGGCGGAGTTCCGTGAGCTGTGGTCCCTCGACGTGTGTGAAGCTGGATGGAGGTGTGATGCTATTCTGGTGCCGGTGGCCGCGGTGCAACCTGACGTGGAACCGGTGGGAGTGAGATCCTGCGTGCCTGTGCTGTTGGGCACAGCTGCGACTCTGGTGATCCGGAGAGTCTTCTCCCCCGCCCTGTCGGGGGCGAGGTGGATCCGGTGGATGGCCTATTTGCATTGGCAGTTGGCGACTGGTCCATCGATGGTGTGGGTCCGGTGAGGCCTTTCAACATTCGGCCTTCCTTAGCGGCGTTGGAGTTGCAGGGTGTCTGCTGGCTCTTGAGAACGGCGGCCATTCTGATGCTGTGGTTCTGCAGTGGGCTCCGTTCCATGGATAGCCCCCTTTCACTGCTGAGGCGACCTCTTCATTTTGGGGTAACCCTTCTCCACTGTTGCAGCTCGACATGGCGTCTTGGCGGCTCATCCTCTCCGGTGACATCGGGGATCCTTGGCGGCACCTACGGGGGCCTGGTCGCGGGGGTTTGCTGTGGTGGAGCCCTGGGTGTCCCTTTGTTTCTGGACACTGGCTGAGACGTGTCCCCCCACCCTGCTGTGTTCATATGTTGTTGATCTCGGACTGGAAACCTGCAACCATCCCCTCGCTGACACCACCCCGCATTAGATTTGGGGTGCCCCCGACTATTGTTTTCCTATTTTGGCCCCCTCCCTTTTTTGTTTTTTGATGAGCTGACTTTTTGTACTGGCAGACTTTATGGGGTTTTTTTTGACGACCCTCCTTGTACTTGCAGAGCCCCTTCCCTGCTGGCTTTTTTACCCCACCCCCCTCTCTGTTTTATTACTTTGAGCAAAAGAGTGGACTTCACTGCTTAGTTTTTGGGACTATTAGCCATCTGTCTGGCGGAGCATCGGGAGCTCCTGTCCCCTCCCTTTTTTTTGGGACATTTGGGTAGCAACCTGGGCGAGCCGTTAGGATGGTGACCTAGGCTCTAGCCATCCTTCTGGCCCCAGGTCTCCCGGCCTCGTGGCCCCTTCCTTGGCCCCTGGTATCCTTGCGGTTGCCAGGGCGCGCCGGGAACACCACGACCTAATAGGCAGGTCCTTAATTTTTTTATTTTTTTTATTATTATTTTTTGTTATTATTCTTTTCTCTCTCCTGGATCTCCGGATGCTCTCCACCTTGCAGAACACTTTTTGGGCTTGGAACGCCCGACATGTTTTATTTTACTTCGCTCCCCTTCTCCTCTATACTCCCTCTATACTGTAGTTTCTCTTTGGTTGGACCTGCGTTGCCATTTCTCTCAGTGTCTTTCTATATTGCTGACATGCTTTACAAATAAACATTTTAAATTAAAAAAAAATAAAAAAATAGAAATTTCATGTGAATAAATTGTTATTCAAAGGTACATTTAAAACATTAAAATAATTAAATGTTTGCATTTTAATTGAGTTGTGCATCATGTACAGAAATGTTGTTGGCATGAAAGGTTCTAGACTTTAGACGGTGCCCATTATCTAGCAAAGGTTTCAATTGGCTCTGCATTAAGTGTAAAAATGATCAGCTATGCGGTTTATAAATATTTGTATTGATGATATTGGATTATTAGCAATGCAGACTCCAGAAAAATCAACAGAATAGAAAAATAATACCTGTAAGTGATAGGGATGTGCATGGCTGAAAAATTTGTTTTGTTTAGTTTCGTTTCGTTACGTTTTTAAATAATTTTGTTTTCGGAATTTCGTAACTAATTTTGTTTCGTATCGATTTTATATCGATTCGAATTTCATATATCAATTTGATAGTTGATATCAATTTGAATTTTGGATCACTAAATAAAACCCCAATTAATCAAATTTTGCTGTTAAAAGAAAAGCTATAGTTAAATTTTAAGCTGTGTCACAGATTTAGTATGAGTCAGATTAAACAGTGAAACAAAATTAATTTGTTTCATAAAGTCCTTTGCTGACTATTACTTGTATTTTAAGGTAAGATCAATTCGATAGTTGATATCAATTTGATAGTTCATTTCAAATTCAATAGTTGATATGTATTTGATAGTTCATTTCAAATTTGATAGTTGATATCAATTATTCAAATTTTTCTTTTATGATGATGCCACAATGTAAAACGAAATAAATTCGTTATGTATCATTTAGTTTAGTTTCCAATTCGTATCATATCGATTCATTATTCGGAAGTACTTCCGAACTACGAATTATCAAATTTCGTTACAAATTCCTAATTTTTCCAAAACGAATGCACATATCTAGTATGTGACATAATGCTTGTAAATTGAAATTATAGTGCTTGTAAATTTAAATTATAGTAACTAACGCCTTGCATATGTACAGGGATTTTCAGCGATAATAACCATCTGAATCTTATCCCTGTACAGTAGTGAGTGAATCCAAAGCTCTTCCTGTATTCTGCCCTTTACTTGATTCTTGTAATGCAGCAGAAACGTTTGCTGAACCTTTTTGCTACACTGATGGTTGGGGCTACTTCTTCCTGGTTACATAGCAGGCACACAGGAGTGAGTTCTAAACACTCCTGACACTCAAGAGTTTTTCTCCACAGGGAAAAACATGAATCCTGCTTTAAAAAGGATATGTTCATAGGCTGACATAAATTTTAATATTTTTCAACAAAGACATTATGGATTATGTATTTATTTTTTGTAGCGAAGGTGTTAAACGATAAGGATATGGTCTGAGATGCATGGAGGAGACTATATAATTCAATCTTCACATTTTTGTGACATAAGTGCACACAGCAAATGCTATAGATATGGTTGCTCTAATAAAACCGCAGGGAGCTGACACACACTCAAAAAGAAAATCTTCAAAGTCTCAAGTTTCCTACCTAACAGAATATTTAAATTTTTCTGCAAAATCAGCCAAATGATTGACTAATACTCCTACCTAAAATCACACAGGGAATATATAAATGACACGGATCCAGCAAAACTATTTTTATTGAACTTTCTATACTGATTCATAATGGAGAAAATAGAGAACGGGACAATAGGGGAAAAAAAGAGAAACAAGTAGGAGAGACACTCAGGATTATTCAAAGAGAGCCGAATTGGCTCAGAAATTGCACCCCCGGTGAATTTCCCCATACGGTGCAATTTTGTGGCCAATTTCGTGGCTGTTCAAGAGCTGGCAATTTGCCAAAAATTGGTAAATTGCCAGCCAAATATGTTGATCTTCGGCAGCAGTGAAATCCCCATAGAGAAGCAATGCCCTGATGTTCCGTTGTTTCATTCAGCAGGTTTAATCAGGCAAATCCCATAGGTTTCAACGAAAAAATATTCCTGTTTTCATTTATTAAACCGTTTATTCTTTTAATCTGCAGCAAAAAGTCTCTTTGTTAGGATTTTTTAGGAATTTTTCAGGATCCTTTGACAATTTTTTTTCCCGATTTTATATTTTTAATTAGTGTCTTTTTTCTGTAACAGACCTTTTTATTATTATTCGTAGGACCTTCTATATTAATTCCAGGCTTTTTTGTGCAGTTGTTTTTTTGCAAACAGCTTTTCAAAATCTTTGTTTTCTTTTTCTGTTTTTATTACCCTGTTCGTTGGCATCTCAACGTTTTCCGGCAGCTGTTCGTCAGATCATCAGCTTTTTCTCAGATGCGTTCGGCGGTGTTGCGGCAGATTGTCAGGTGCGTTCGGCTTTTTTTCTACGGTTTATCGTATCACTCAGATTTTTTTCCAGTGGTTTTGTGGCGATATTTCCGTTCAATACGGTGGTTGTTTGGTGGATTTTCCCTGCACTTCGGAGACCGTGCGGTGAATGCTGAATTCACCGCAGGTTTGGGGAATTTGATTCCCGAAGTGTGGGGAATAAAAGAGCATATGGAATTTCAGTGCTCTTTGAATAACCCTGAGAGTGAGTTAAGAAAGCGAAAATTGACAGATGTGATGAGAAAGAACCTCGAGAGACAACAGTGAAAATAAACTGTTGCTGATAAGATTCACAATGACTCTTAATAATACGTTATGGTACCTAGGTGTCGTTTGCAAAATCTGATAATCTTGACAATAAAAATAGGTAACATCTCTCTAGCTATAGCATTTACTCTAGGTAGCCAGAAAAGAACTTGGAGAACCACAGAGATTACATTGCCACTATGCAAACCAGGGGGTACTTAATAGGTATTACATCACTCTTATAAATTAACATGAACTGCAATTTAACCCCTTAAGTACAAAGTCTTTTTAGAATTGCTGCACCTTAATTACAAGCAAAATTTACCTAATTTTAACCTCTTATTAGGTACATCAGATATCTGGGATACGCGTTTCTCCGACTATAATGTCAGCTTCATCAGTCCCTGAGTCTTATTTTCTGACGAAGCTGACATTATAGTCGGAGAAACGCATATCCAGATATCTGACTACCCATTATATGGAATTCCATTTTATATTATTGATTTTATAAGAGTGTATTAAATAAATTTTTTATTTTATTTTAAAACCAGTATAATACGGATTCCGAGTCCTTCCTTGAGAATTCTGACATAAGGAACCCCAAGCATGATGTGTGCAGATCGCTCAACCTAAGGGAGTTAACCAGGAACCTCTGAGGGCAAAAAACGGGTGAAATAAGGAGACACTTGCAGCCTGGAAGCCACTACAGACCGAGATCATCGATACAAAAATATAATTTTTTTTTCTTCTTTTTTTTTCCCGCTTTATAATTGTATCATTTATATGTATGGAAAGTTATACATGTTTTGAGTAGATACAACCAAGATTGTAATTGCGCTGGAGGATGTTTTTATGGTTTTAAATGTTTATCTATTAGTAAACCATTGGAGAGAGTGGGTTGCATTTATCCTATTTAGCTGCAAATCACATGATACAAAGGTTTAGGTTAAAATTAACAACCAAAAATGGTGCCTGCATCGCACATTTTTTCTTCTACATTTTAAAAATGGTCAGGTGCAGGGAGCGATTATATATACAAAAGTACACATATAATACTAGATACATTTCTAGCTATACTAAAGGGGTTATTCAGAGAGCACCAAATTGTCACCGACATTTCGGGGCTCTCTCGTTCCCTGCACTTTGGGGAATCAAATTCCCCCACCCTGTGGTGAATTCAGCATTCAATTTAGGTTCCCCAAAGTGCAGGAAAAAGAGGCCAAATCTACCTGATGATCCACCGCAAACCCGCCGAACACTTCCAAAAAAAAAGCAGACGATCCGTTGAACACAGCACCAACCAGCTGCCGGAAAAAGCCGACAAGCAGACGGATGGGGTAAAAAACAAAATGATTGAAGCTAAAACATTTCAAGCTTTTTTGGTAAAAAAACTACTGGACAAAAATGTCTGGAATTAACATATTAAGTTCTATGAATAATAATAAAAAGGTCTGTTAAAGACAAAAAAAAACATTAAAAAATTTTTTAGGGAAAAAAAATATATATTTTGCCCAAAAAAATCTTGAATAATGCCTAAAAAAAATAAAGAGACTTTTTGCTGCAAATTAAAAGAATAAATGGTTTAGTAGATATTGTATAATAACGGAAATATTTTTAACATTGAACCCTATGGGATTCGCCTAATTAAATCTGCCGATTTGAAATTACCGAACATCAGGCCATTTCACTAACGTTTCACTGCTGTTCTGTGTTCTCTGAATAGATTAACCATTGCTTCTCTATGGGGATTTCACTGCCAATAAAAAGGCACTGTATTTGTTGGCAATTCGCCAATATTTGGCGAATAGCCAGGTTTTGAATAGCCGAATGAACCCAAAATTGCACCACACGAGGAAATTCACCAATTTCGGGGCCAGTTCAGCTGTCTCTGAATAACCTCTTAAACCTTTATCTATTAAATAATAATATATATGTATATCAAGCAAAATATATATGTATCATTCTCTCCAATATCCTGCCTACTGTTTTCTTACTAGTGTGAAGTCAAAAATCCAACATTTTCTAATAATCAGAATGTGAAAAAAACACATTTTATTGATTACTATTGAATATTTTATTTGTTAGACATGTTTGACTGTGTTGGATATATTCCTTACACTGGGTTATCACGTACAAATGAGTAATACCAAAGATTTTCTTGATACTTGAGAGTTACTAGTAGCAACTAGATATTAAAGAGGAAATGATAAATCCATAAGTTGCTGTAGGTAATCGCATCACGAAGGCAGTCACATTCCCAGAACCGTGCTTAAAGATGTTGCACCTTGCAACAGTTAAGCAATTTTTTTTTACTTAAGTACCAACAATGTTAATTAACTGATACGTTTTTCATTGACACATTCTTATCGTTAATTTTAGCAGCTTCTTCAAGCTCTCTTTAAGCGCCCCTAATGAAAACTTAACTGCTCTTTGAAACCAGCAAAGTACAAACTAATTATACTTAACTATTACTTTATAATTGATCTAACACGTCAGGAAGACATTGCTATGAGGCGTGCATGCTATTTATGGAACTTGCTCAACAGATACTAAATAAATGCAATTTGAATAAATAGTCATAAACAAAACATTTCCTGTAAATTATTTTAGGAATTTGTAATAGCTTAGTTTCAGGATCATGAATGACTATCAATTAATAACCATTAACGCATTACCATCCTAAAAAAATATCCAATACTTTATTAGAATATGTATTATTAAAACTGATTGCAACAGTGTGTCTGTTAAATTGATCCACAGCATAATGAGATCTCCCTTCACCTTTTTATTTATTTATTTATTTTGTATATAAGTCAGCGACAATCAGACATATTACAGGAAGGGTCACGTAGGACCACCCAAAACTGACAGCATAGGTGCCTCATATGAAAAATAATAAACATCCCCATATAGGGGGGTCTCAGTGAGAAATGGCAAGCCAAAAGACAAATATAAAGACGTCAAAATAAGTCTCTAAAATGTCTTGAAAAAAGGGGTTAACCCCATCATATAAGTCGCAGAAAAAGCCAGGGTGATTCATCCCCGAATGGGGGGTCTCTTCAGAAGAGAAAATAAAAATCTTTAAAGAAAAGGCAACAAAAATGTCTCAATAAAAGGGGGACTCTCGCAAAACATCTCAGCTCGTGGGGGGGGGGTGAACACATCTAAGGGGACAAATTAAAGATAAGAGGCAGCAAGATGGGGGGAACAAAATGAAAACTCAGCCTGGGGAGGGGGAAAAATAAATCTGCATGGGGGGTCTTCGTTGTAAAATGGCATGGTTTATCCACATAAACTAGGACTCCAGAGACCGCCTCAGCCTGTGTGCAGCGGGAATGCTGCGTTTTCAGCCTCCCCGTGCTGAATCAACTCACGGGTGGCGTGGAAAGTCGGCATCCTCCAGATCGCCACCGCCACAGCAGGAGTCCCGTCACGAGGCCCAGATGAGCGCTTCATCCTGTCAGACCGCCTTGTCTCCACCAGCTGCGCTGGGGGACCAGCGGCGGGAACCTCCTCCGAAATCTCCAGCATGGCCGACTCCTGCATGTCTCCAGCGTCCCGGATCGCCGCCAGTACAGGACAGCCATCCTCTCGGCCAAGAGGTAAGTCTTCCACCGCCCGGGTTGCAGCCAGGGCCTCCCTTCCCAGCTCCCAGCCATCCAGAAAGACAGCCTCCGATCTGCTCCATAGGCCGCACTCCAACTAGCCGTTGGCACCCCCCGGCCTCCCGCATCCGCTCCAAGCAGCCCGCAAATGCAGCCACCATATCTCCGTCAGGGGAGGCGCGTGTCAGACGCCTCCATTCTGTTCGCCCCTCCACCAACTCCGCCACCGGGTCAGCAGCCACGTTCAGAGGACGGGGGCCCTCCATCCTCCAAGTCCGCATCCGCCAAATCCCCGGGCAGGGTCTCGCCACAGAGGGAGGGAAAGGAAGCGAGGGATGCTCCAAAGGAACGTGGGGATTTTAGGCCCCAAGATGGCCACTGGGCAAAACTCACTTGCTGGGAAACAGGGCCCCGATCTCCGCTGGGCTCTGGAGGGGGGGACCCAGTGGCTCCAGAGCAATACCTCCGAAGGCCAGCCGTGCGGGGGGCACTTCAGGTGACAGTTCCGGTCAAAATCCGCCGTTTAGAGCAGTATCCGACGGAGCTCAGCTTAGAGACGCCTGCTCTCCCATGCGGCCAGCCACGCCCCTCCCTTCACCTTTTAACATGCATGTCCAAACATACGTGTTGGCACAATCAGTTAGCCCCTCATCCACGCTCAAGATGTGGGCCTTATTACAAATGTAACGCTAGCATTGGCGCTCAGATATGTGAGAGTTAATGCTAGCTTAAGTGCTTTGAGCGCATGACCCCCCCTAACGGGTTAAAAAACCCGTTAGTGCATTGGGATTGCGCTTGCCTCCGCGAGTTTACTGTACTTTGCGCTGCGTTTACTTAACATGGGGATTGCAAAGAGTAATTAGCGTTAGGATTAAAAAGTCCTAACGCTAATTACGCACTGCTATGGTTAACTGAAGAGTTAACCACAGCTAGAATGTAACGTGCACTGTGGCACTCGCCCCAGATCAGCGTTGTTTGAATCTTTATATGGATTTCTATGATCTTCATAGATTTCTATGCTATAGAATTTCAAAGTAATCAGGACTATTATACCTAGTATCCCAAACCAGGGAGGTAATACACAATTCTGAATACCTTTCAGCCCCAATTGGTTTTGAGACCAAGACGCCGCTGAGCAAAAGCATGTTAACTCTATTCACATAGATATAGTGATTTGAGACATGACTTGGTACAAAACAAGCATGATTATTTGTAGGTTTCAGATCGGTACCATTAATAGTTGTGGTACGTGCAGGATATATAACAAGGAGAATACTCTTATACTTGTTCTCAACCATATAGAGTAAACACTCCCTGTATTCGGCAACCTGCAGGGCAGACCTACAATCATAAACCATACGATATGCTTTATAATCAGACCGGACGTTTGCCAGGCAACTTAGACTGTTGTTAGCAACCTGGAGGACAGGCCTACACACTGAGACCATACAGTGTAGTGTATAATGAGGCCTGGTACTCGAGATTCAGATTGAGTGGTTGATAGAATGAGCAACCTATAGGGCAGACCTCCCGAGTGAAATCATGCGGTACAACAAAAGCATGTAACACAGAACATACACACAGGGTGCAGGGTGACTTCAACATGGAGAGGACAGAGAAACAATATAAAATATCAAGTCTGCACCTCCCAAATAAATCTCTAGGTCAATGAACTCAAAGTTCAAAGTGACTCTCGTCACAGAAACTAGAGATTTTTTTGTGTAGTTCTGGGACAGCAAATGGAAGGATGAACTAATGAACTTGGTCTTATCCATGAGCCTTGGACAGGACCCATTGTGTTCCTGTTACACAAAGTATTATAAGTTGGATAAAAGAATTCTGTTTATCTAGTGTTTGTTACTGATGTCAATCCAAAACAATACGAGCAAAAAAAGAATTCAAATTGTTTCACAAAAAGAGATCTAGCTAGAGATTGTGCCAATGTTCCTGCCTTGCACCTAATCAGAAGTACTAAACTATACTGTATATCTTATATTTCTAATTAGTGAATGAATACATTTTATACTAACTTTACATTTGTTCCATTAAAAAATACATATACTCACCCTATGTCTGTTTAAATTAGCTGAAGTGGTATTCTGTAATTTGTATAAGCATTCAAGACTTATCTACATATAAAATAGAGTACAAGAAAAAACGTGGCCACCACCATGTCAATGATAATAAAATATACGTATCTGCGTCTTGCAAAGCACTGTCCCCCTAGTGCTAAAACGATATGAGGTAACACAGGAAGTTATCTGTAAAATAAATTACAAAACCATGGTGCAGATCGCAGATACAAAAATGATTTTATACACAATGAAGAATCCCCGCTAGAATCACACTCACAGGATGTGAAACCAGCAAGAGGAATCTTCGTGATCTCCTTCCTTCCAGACCTCCACAAACAAATTCCGGGGGTTTTTAAATCGTTATTTTTCAAAAATAATAAGGCAGGAATTCAACATGAATTTAGATTTAATAAATCTTCATAAAAATAAACATAAAATTGGAGTACATTCCAACGCGTTTCGTCTCTCGAACAAAACGAGACCTCATCAGGGAAAAAAGGTCTGGAAGGAAGGAGGTCACGAAGATTCCTCTTGCTGAGAGCTCCCAGAAAGACGTAACAGCATCCACTTCGTCCAGGAGGGGTAATCAAGTACTCATTATGTGTCCATCTTGGTTTCACATCCTGTGAGTGTGATTCTAGCGGGGATTCTTCATTGTGTATAAAATCATTTTTGTATCTACATATAAAATAGGGCAACAAAAAAAAGGGAGTACTTCCGATGACAGAAAATAAAAACCCTCAGCATGTGTCCGTTAAAAAAAAAAGATAGGATACTACTGAAGTACAAGCAAGAAAAAGGCATAATGACTAACTCTGTAGGGCAGGGTCCAGATATGACAAATTAGTGCATATTGCATTCACAATAGGTATATATGTAACACGTACCACAAAATCCAACCTTGTGAACTGGTGCATATGCAAATACATTGAAGCAAGAGTCAGATATGGTGAATAATATTCAAAATGTATTATTGTAAATGGTATAAAGGGAACTTTTTATACATAAGAAAAACAATTAAAAGCATATTTATTCTAGGTGCAGGAAATTGGGGTAACGGGGAAGGGGCAGACCCCCCCCCAGTTAGTCTTCATAGACATATGAACTGCATGACCCTGGGATGAAGGATGTCTTTACTAGTGTCATTCTGTTATGTCTTTGTGTAGTAAGTAGGTTAAACATTCCCAGATTGGGGCGATGCACAAGCAGAGTGTAACAATCACGGTGGTTCTCTCATAATGAAATTAAGGTGATGCCTGTCTGCTTATACCTTAGATGGCGTTAGTTAACTTAGTTGATCTGACGATATTGTTAAGTAGACAATATAGCGTACGATTTTTTTCACTGTCATTCGATAAGTTTCCAAAAGGCTGGTTGCCGCAAAGCACCTTATAAATGTGACAACTCAAGTTGCCTCCTTATAATCTCTTTATCAGCACCGTGAACAAATATATGGTTATAAGTGCTCTGGTTTATTGCACCATGTAAACGGTGACAACTTGCTTTATTCAATTATTGTAAGGTTGCAGGCCGCCTGCTCTAATGAATGGATTGGCAACAGTGATTTACAACCCATTATCCACACATGGTTAAGAATTAACTCTATCGTACTACCAACCATACCACTTTGTTTGACTTGGTAGTTACAATTAAGCAAATTAACTCCTCTTTATCTGAATTAGTTCATGATCATTACTTTTGTGATATAATTATTGTGACTATACACAGCCTAATTTGGGTTAGACTAGCGTCAAACTAGTTTACAGGAAAAGGAATATTGTGATCCATATTTTCTGCTACTTTTTAAGATTATTCGTTTGTAATGTCTAGTGCACTGGTCTCTTTTTTATTTTCTTTGAACTTAAATAAAAGCTAAGTTTTATATTAAAAAAAAAAAAAAAAAAAAAAAAAAAAAAAAAAAAACATTCCCAGATTTTTTGGTGGTTCCTACATATGTGCTTCTCAATGTGTAACTTATCATGATAAGGACCCTGATAACCTAGGAAATGATGTTTCACTCATGAACACTCACCGGCCACTTTATTAGGTACACCATCCTAGTACTGAGTTGGACCCACTTTTGGGGTCATATTCATAGATTTACCAAGGTTTTGGAAACATTGCTCAGAGATTTTGGTCCATATTGACGTGATAGCATCACTCAGTTCCTGCAGACATGTCGGCTGCACATCCATGATGTGAATCTCCCATCCCCCCACATCCCAAAGGTGCTCTACTGAATTGAGATTTGGTGACTGTGGAGGCCATTGGAGTACAGTGAACTCATTGTCATGTTCAAGAAACTAGTTTAAGATTATTTGAGCTTTGTGATAAGGTGCATTATCCTGCTGGAAGTAGCCATCAGAAGAGGGGTATACTGTGGTCATAAAGGGTTGGACATGGTCAGCAACAATACTCAGACCATGGCAATTAATAGTTGCTCAATAGGTACTAAGTGGCTTAAAGGGTGCCAAGAAAATTTTCCCCACACCATTACACCACCCACACTAGCCTGAACTGTTGATACAAGGCAGGATGGATCCATGCTTTCACGTTGTTTATGCAAAATTCTGACCGTACCATCTGAATGTCGCAGCTGAAATCGAAACTCATCAGTACAGACAACATTTTTCCAATCTATTGTCCAATTTAGTAAGCCAGCTGCAAACCAGTGCCTCAGTTTCTTTTTCTTAGCTGACAGGAGTGGCACCTGGAGTGGTCTGCTGCTGCTGTAGCCCATCTGTTTCAAGGTTTGATGTGTTGTGCATTCAGAGATGAGTTTCTGCATACCTTGGTCATAACAAGTGGTTATTTGAGTTACTGCTACCCTTCTATCATCTCGAACCAGTCTGCCCATTCTCCTCTAACTTCTGACATCAACAAGGCATTTTCGTCCACACAACTGCCACTTGCTGGATATTTTCTCTCTATCGGACCAGTCTCTGTAAACCCAAGAGATGATTGTGCGTGAAAATCCCAGTAGATCATCAGTTTTTGAGATACTCAGACCAACCATTCTGGCACCAACAACCATGCCACGTACAAAGTCAATTAATCCCCTTTCTTCCCCATTCTGAACTTCAGCAAATCATCTTCACCACGTCTAGATGCCCAAATGCATTAAGTTGCTGCCATGTGAATATACGTAAGAAATATAAGCTCAGGCACCATGCCCAGCAGTGGATTAGCGGAGTGAAGGTCTCTTGCTATACAGCCCCGATGTACAGAATAAAAATAAAAAACTCCAGAGTCCACAATATATATTCAAATGGATTTATTCCAACACCAAAAAGGACAGGCAACGTTTTGACCACAACTGGTCTTTGTCAAGCCTACAGTTGTGTTCAAAATTATTCAACCCCCACTGAAATTGAGTGTTTTGGCCAGTTTGACATTGATTTTGATCATTCAGTCATCTTTCTTACAATAAAATCAAAGAGGCACGTGTAGGTCAGACAAATATAACATAACATTTATAATGAAATAACCACAAATGTCTTTTCTGCGCTCACATCATTATCAGTTTTATTCAATCCCCAAATGACATTCAATCTTAGTACTTAGTACAACATCCTTTTACAGTTATAACAGCTTTTAAACGTGAAGCATAGCTTGACACAAGTGTCTTGCAGCGATCTACGGGTATCTTCGCCCATTCGTCATGGGCAAAAGCCTCCAGTTCAGTCACATTCTTAGGCTTGCGCACTGCAACTGCTTTCTTTAAGTCCCACCAGAGGTTCTCAATTGGATTTAAGTCAGGTGACTGCGATGGCCACTCCAAAATGTTCCAGCCTTTAATCTGCAACCATGCTCTAGTGGACTTTTCCACGGGGACTTTTCTCCACTCTACGCTTCAGGTAGCGCACAGCAGTCGAAGTCAGCATCTTCTTTCTGCCACGACCAGGTAGCGTTTCAACAGTGCCCTTTGCCTTGAATTTGCGAATGATGCTTCCTATGGTTTCTCTTGGTATGTTTAACATCTTTGCAATCTTCTTATAGCCATTGCCCTTCCTGTGAAGAGTAATCACCTCTTCTCTTGTCTTCCTGGACCATTCTCTTGACTTCACCATGTTTGTAACCACACCAGTAAATGTCTAGAAGGAGCGGAGTATCACAGTCATTTTAAAGCTGCCTAATTGGTGCTTATTATGCTTTATTGCTGCTCCGTGACATCCACAGGTGTTTTCAATACCTGATTGAAAACACTTGAATGAACCTCTGTTCTTCAGAGTGGTAGTCTTTAAGGGGTTGAATAATTGTGTCAATGAAGAATTCACAAAAGAAACATTTACTACTGTATTACAAAACCAATTGATGTCATTTTAGTTGCATATGGTTCTTTAAAAAGTCCTTGTAGGATTTCATTCTGAATACAATTACAAATGTACACTAAATTCCCTAAAACCCTTACAGCATTAGGGGTTGAATAATTTTGAACACAACTGTAAATCAAAATGACATGAACTGAAAATAAATAGTATCAAAAATCAATCAAACAATCAACTAATCATTGCAAACGATCTGTGCATACTTAACCCAGTGGTTAAAAACAATGTGTCTAGATACTGGTTCTTTAATTATATCATAAATTTACATCAATTTTATTATAGAATTACTTCTTCATATCTTCTGCCATGTGAATGGTTGATTAGCAATTTGTTTTAACAAGCTATTGAACAGGTGAAAAAGTAGCCAGTGAGTATAAATTGTTTATGACATTATTCATGTTTATTAGTAGTACATGTTTATTAGTAAGATTTCATAAAGATGAGATCTTTGCGGAAAAATCTTTGATATTTCTAATAGATATATAATATTGCAATTTTAATGTTTGGAGTTGGACGGTCAGAATACTATATTTGTCCTGTGACTCTTAAAAAATTAAATAAAAAAAATAGAAATGTTGATTGAATGAAACCTGTAAAAGGTGATGTTTATGTAATATGTTATTACTGATGACTAATAAAAATCACTGGTACACCAGTTATCTTTTGAAATGCACATTTAAGTCACACTGTGATAAGTAGAGTTTTAAGAAAACACGGTCTTGTACTAAACTGATAAGATATGGATGAGTTTTACTACATGTAGAGCATTATTTGGATTGAGACATTTCTGGAAACTCTGTCTTGCAAAGTTTTAAAACTACATTTGGCGAACGATAAAAATGTGCATATGGTTGGTATATAGTTTTTGGCAAATTTTTCTGTTTTCTCTAAATTCTACAATTTATTTATATGCTTGATTTGATTGTAACTTTAAATTGTTATGTGTATGATAATATCTTGTTTAACCTAATGAAAAATATGTCATATTCTTTGCACAGCATATCTATACCTACTGTATACACAATAAGGGTAGTCTGATATAAACATAAACACAGATGGCTTTGCTTAGTCATACAATGCTCTGTTGTTTGAGATGAGAGAGGCAGTTTCAGCTGGTGGGTTTGTGTTCAAACACTATTGGGTGGTTTGAATGAAGATGGCTATATATCAGCATCATAGTCTGGTTTGTTCCCAAAAAGGGAAGAGGTATCATCACCTACAGAGTGTATGGCTGTAAAGTAGCTCAACCTTAAAAAATACCAGTTTGTCACAGAGTTTTTCAGGATTGCCTTCTGCTATAATCAGTGACATAAAGTGTGATTTTTCAGAAAAAACTATTTGGCAAAAGTAAAAAAAAACATTTTAAATATTACGAACTAACTGTTAAGGTTATTTAGTCAAACCTTCAAATTATGATAGACCCATTTCCAACCAAGTTGATAAAAGGGTACTCAGGGACAAAAACGAGCCAATAACCTTTATTTTCTCCCTGTTACCGACTCGATTACAACCGAGCCATACAGGGTTATTCAAAGAGATTCGAAAAGTCACCGCACGTTCGGTGACTTTTCGTTCTCTTCAATTTGGTTCCTTTTGCCGATCCCATTTCGGTGACCCTGCGGTGTATTCAGCAAGCACCACAGGGCCCCCGAATTGCAGGGAAAGGACGCCGCAAACCCGACGAAAACTCACCGCAAAACCCAGCGAATGCATGCCGAAAAGCCACAAAAACATCTGGATTAACCTGCCGAAAACCACGGAAAAAGTCCGAACAGGAGCCGATCACACACAGCCGAAGCAGCTGAGACCGCAGAGGAGGCAGTGAATAAATTAGCAAAATAGTTTGCGTGAATGTGTGAAAATGAAACGCTGTTTGCAAAGAAACTACTGAGCGAAAATGTCTGAAATTTACACAGGAGGTCCAGGGAATGATAGTAAAAAGGTCTGTTACAGAAAAAATAAGTAAACTTAAAAAAAAAAATCAGACTTTTAAAAAAAAATCTGAAAAATACTTAAAGTATCCTAAAAAATCTATAAATAAAGAGACTCTTTACTGCAGAATTTTATAATGAACGGTTTATTAGATATTGAATTAAAACGGGAATATTTTTAACATTGAAGGCTATGGGATTCTCCTGAATTAACTTGCCGAATTAAACCACCGAATGGCAGGGCATTAGGGGAACCTTTCACTGCTGGTTTGTGTTCTCTGAATAGCCGAAGCAGTGCATTTTCATGGGGATTTCACTGCCCTCGAACAGGCACCGAACAGGCACCGTATGTGCAGGCAATTCGCCAGGATTTGGCGAATTGCCTGCTCTCTGGATAGCCGAATGGCCAGCAAAGGTAACCGAACGCTGATTTTCAGCGTTCGGTTACCTTTCTCAAGCAATTCGGATCTCTTTGGATAACCCTGTTAGTATCAGCGTGTGAAGCTGCAATATTAGGGAATTTATCATAGATACAGGAAGTGACACAGTGCATTGCTGCTGTTATCGGCTCATAGAGTCCATAGGACCCCAAGCAGCGCAGAGTGATGCTGCTCACATGGTCCCATAGGATTGGAAGAAGAACACTTTGAAGTATTTATTCCCAGTTTTCCGCTGCTTCCGGGCAGAGGAAGAGACAGATTTCATCACCCTCTGCACTTCAGGATTCACTGCAGTAAATTCAGGATTCTTCATTGGGTTTAAAGTTGAGTGTTAAAGAGTTAAGTTAGTTTGGTAAAGATTTAAGAGCCTGCATTTATTTGTGAATAATAACTGGAGCCGTGAAAAATGAACTACCGTATGTTGGAATAAATTGATCTTCATCTGCTAGCTGCAAGTTATTGGCTCATATACAAAGAATAGGAGCCGATAATTTAAAGTAACCTGCTGCAAAGTCTGAGCCGCAAACAAAGCTTGCAGCCCAGTTGTGAGAACAGCTTTAAGCTAAGAGCTCCTCCTGTTATGTATAATGGCTTCATGCCATTATACATAACAGATCATTTGGAATCAGGCCTGACATATTTCAAGGGATTTGGACATTTATCAGTATAATATCAGATTTGGGATTACTGTGTACTTCTCATATTCGAATTTCAGTGAATAGCTCTGTTTAGATGAAATATACAAGTTGAAAAAGAGTCTGCAGTTCACCACCGACCAACAGTTATTTTTTCCCCCCAAGGCCGTTACTCGTCTAATGTTATGGAAACATGGAAAGTTTACAAGTCACCAAAATTCAATTCAGCATTTACTGAATAGAAAATATGTTGCTAAACTGTAAATATATTATCATCTCTCCTAAACAGCAGCATTCGGAGTATTTAGGCACAAATGTTTTGTAGAATACTAATACGAAGGTTTCAATAGCATATGTTCACACATTTAGCCATTCATGTGATTTATAGGTAAATAAGTACAAATAAATATTTTACAAGGTTTGTTCGATACAGGGCATCAAGTCATAGAGTATAGACTGTGGCAGGCAAACAGTTAAGACTAGGTTTGGACATGACATTAAGATGACTGTAAAAATTAGGAACTCTTAGTGAAAATGAATAAATGGGACAGAAAGTTCTTGCCTGCTGTCACATTTGATTACATTTTGTCACATTATGTAATGTGACAACTGTGACATTTTGAGAAAATCAAGTGCTATTTTTCGCAGACACCCAGTTTGGTAATAGAATAGCCTTCATTTTCTTCTTATCAGCAGAATGTCTGGACACCTGGCTACTTTTCTATCCATTACATGTCAGTGCTAATAGTAGGCTGCAAGGCTCGTCTATCAAATGATAGCATTCTATTGTGGAGTCTTCAGAAAGTCTGTAAAATACAGCTCTTTTGTAAATGTGTTGCGACATTAGGTAACGTTTTAAAGATAGACCAGTATCAGAAAAAGAATGTAATTTTACAATACTCCAAACAGCAACATTAAATTAACATAATGTCGTGGGATGTGAAGTGTAGGAGTCTCTCTGATAAAAACACACATTATAAACATTAAGTGAAAAGATTTTTACGCAACATAATGTATTCCTGCTGAGTAAGTTGAGCTGAAATTGTAGTTGGTTCAATCATACATCATGTTTTTGGGGTGAAAATGGCTATGGTCACGCAAAGAAAAATCACAAGCAGGTGGAAGCGATTGTTTGATTAACAATATAGTAGGATAATGTGAAAAAGATTTAAAAAATACAACAGAGAAGCACGAATACATGATTTAAAATGTTTATGAAGACAGTTTGGTATAGTATGCTGATGTTCTGCAGAGATGTGAATATCTAGCAAATGTTCTTTTTAATAATACTATTATTAGAATATGTTTTCTGTAGTGTTTGTATTAACTATGTGCTATCCCCACACCGAGCTACAAAGCAATAAAACTCCCAAATATGAGTCAGTAAAGTAAAATTAATGTTAGAAATAGCTCAGTGTAAATACGATTCTTTGTTCTTGATCTAAATTGATCTTTTTATTGCCCTAAATACCTCTGATAGCTTGTGAATATATTTCTTAACCCCCTCACTAACAAGTGATTTTCAATAAACCATTTTCAGAAACCAGTGTGTTTTCTGTAAAATAATATTAAAATAATTGTACAGTAAGAAATATTTGGGCGTATTCCCATTGTATTTCTAACTGTAAATACCAATTTGGCCAGTAGATGTCGTGCACCTTCTACTGCCAAATTGAGTTGTAGTTACAGCTTGATTTTTTTCTTTTCTTTTCTTTTTTTCCCTCTACATCGGCTGCTGACTGTCTGATGTCAGGGCATCATTAGCTGATTTTACACAGCTTTAGCTCTTTTGGCATTATGCCCACAGGGTTAAAACTTTGAGGGCACCTTCTGCAGCCCAAAAGCAAACGAAATTCATATGCAGCCAACGAACTTCATTTTTCTTTTGGGCTGCAGATCTGCAGATCGAGATATCTCTATCGGGACACTGGATAATACCTTTAAAGCCCAAGATATCTCGAACTTGTTAGTGAAGGGATCAACCCCTTCACTACCACAGTTGAGGTGTCTGAGATTACGTTAACTCAATCTGTCACGTTCTGAAGGGATGCAAAAGGAATTTGTTTATTTCAAACTATTTTTTTTGAAAATGGGCTGAATTTAACCCCTTAAGGATGGACGGGTGTCATCCGTCAGGTGTGGGTTAACCCCTTAGGGACCAGGCAGTTTTACGCAAATCCGTCCTTTAGTGTCCGCTGCTGTTTTTACGTTTCTGCGCTGTTAGTTTTTAGGTCAAATTTTCCTCTTACTCGTTTATTCAACCCACACATATTATATACCGTTTTTTTCCCGCCATTAAATGGACTTTCTAAAAATACCATTATTTCCATCATATCGTATAATTTACTATAAAAAAAATATGAAATATGATGAAAAGATGGTAAAAACACACTTTTTAGTAATTTAATCCCCAAAATCTACAACCACCAAAAAGGACCCCGGCTAAATAGCTTCAAAATTTTGTCCCGAGAATAGAAATTGTTTTTTAACCCCTTCACTGATGAGCCAGTTCGCCTATGTGCTCTGAGCTCATTCTGACCGTTTTATGCTAATTATTTTTAGATGACAGCCTAGGTACTATTTAACTAAACCCCCCAAACAATTTTTTTTTTAAAAAAAACAAACAATTTTTTATTTATTTAAATTTTATTTTTACACCATACCTGTTTGGTATCATTGGAAAGGCCATGATCAAGCCTTTCCAATTGATGTCAAATGTGACCTTCTAGTTTCCACTGATCGGGAGATAGGGGGATCCTTTGGATCCCCCTATCTCCACATGGCAGTTAGGGGGTTAACTGGCCCACTGACATACTCACACATATGGTGAGGATGTCAGTGGGTGGGGGTGACCTGGAGGCTTGGCTGACATCCAAGATGTCAGCCCCCTCCAGGTTTGAATCGCGATCCGGCAGTTAATGCTCTCCCCTTTCCAGTGGAGCAACTGGCATCGCTCTAACTTAAATGGTTGGGGAGATAGAGGGCTCCGAAAGAGCCCCCCCTCCCCTTCCTGAATTCTACCCACCGGCGCCTACCAATGATGTAATCACGCACCATGATGATATCATTGGATCTGCCGGCCCCCAGGAAATGGCAAGGCAAGCTTCTAGCTTGCCATAGATGCCGTGGGAGCCGGCGAGGGGGGAGGTAAGTATCTGCGAGAGGGAGGTTAGGAGCCCGCTGACATACTATGTACATCCGCGGGTCTAAGGGAGACCTGTGGGCAGGACGTACATGGTACATCAGCGGTTGGGAAGGGATTAAGGCGTACAGGTATGCCTTGCTGACAGCTGCAGCACGAGCCGCTGATTTTGGCCTGCCCCGCAGCTGAAGTGCGTCATTGGCTGCAGGGGTACAGCCTGACTTCAGGCCGTCTCTCTACAGCCAACCGCGTGCGGTGTGTGCCGGCTGCGGGGAGGGGCCAAGGTAGCCCATCGAAGACAGTGGGGTGGACATGTATGCCCTGTGTCTTCAAATCCCTCCTGCCACGAGGACAGCATAGCACGTCCTGCATCGGCAAAGGGTTAAGGTGCCTATGGCAGCAGGATGCGCAAATATCCCGTGTTCAAAAGTCAACTGTATTTATAAATTATGTGAGAATAGAAACACAGAAAAGCAACTCGATGCTGAGGATAGTATACAGTGTACATGGCATTTAATTTCTCTCATGTATTGAAAGCTTTCATAGTTAATGATAATGTAATGCCTATTTTGGCTTTCAATAATATGTCTAGCAAAGTATTCTCTGTTGTATTATAGAAACGTAAATGATGAAAACATAGTAAAATGTGTCATCTAACATCAAGTAAGCCACTCATTGCTCAGTGCAGATTGTTCCCAATGGTATGATATATTATACAAACGCACAATAATGGTTTAGGTGGTTTTTGCAGCAGGTGATAAATGTTAAAACCCCTCAGAATATAGAAAATTTATGCAACAATATACTAATAATGGTGAAAGCAAATTTATTATGCTTAGGGTTTAATATACAAAACTATACATTTAATTTACAGTAAAAAGGATTACATTAACACATGATGTGAGCATAAATAGGCTGCCTTATTCATCCTTGTGTGTCCTTTCTATAGCAGATACCTACCACATACACTATATTGCCAAAAGTATTCGCTCACCCATCCAAATAATCAGAATCAGGTGTTCCAATCACTTCCATGGCCACAGGTATATAAAATCAAGCACCTAAGCATGCAGACTGTTTTTACAAACATTTGTGAAAGAATGGGTCGCTCTCAGGAGCTCAGTGAATTCCAGCGTGGAACTGTGATAGGATGCCACCTGTGCAACAAATCCAGTCGTGAAATTTCCTCGCTCCTAAATATTCCAACGTCAACTGTCAGCTGTATTATAAGAACGTGGAAGTGTTTGGGAATGACAGCAACTCAGCCACGAAGTGGTAGGCCACGTAAACTGATGGAGCGGGGTCAGTGGATGCTGAGGCGCATAGTGCGAAGAGGTTGCCAACTTTCGGTAGAGTCAATCGCTACAGACCTCCAAACTTCTTGAGCTAATCTGAAGGCCACATGAACAGTGCGCAGAGAGCTTCATGGAATGGGTTTCCATGGTCGAGCAGCTGCATCCAAGCCATACTTCACCAAGTGCAATGCAAAGCGTCGGATGCAGTGGTGTAAAGCACGCCGCCACTGAAATCTAGAGCAGTGGAGACACGTTCTCTGGAGTGACGAATCGCGCTTCTCCATCTGGCAATCTGATGGACGAGTCTGGGTTTGGCGGTTGCTAGGAGAACGGTACTTGTCTGACTGCATTGTGACAAGTGTAAAGTTTGGTGGAGGGGGGATTGGTGTGGGGTTCTTTTTCAGGAGCTGGGCTTGGCCCCTTATTCCAGTGAAAGGAACTCTGAATGCTTCAGCATACCAAGAGATTTTGGACAATTCGATGCTCCCAACCTTGTGGGAACAGTTTGGAGCTGGCCTCTTCTTCTTCCAACATGACTGTGCACCAGTGCACAAAGCAAGGTCCATAAAGACATGGATGACAGAGTCTGGTGTGGATGAACTTGACTGGCCTGCACAGAGTCCTGACCTCAACCCGATAGAACACCTTTGGGATGAATTAGAGCGGAGACTGAGAGCCAGGTCTTCTCGTCCAACATCAGTGTGTGACCTCACAAATGCGCTTCTGGAAGAATGGTCAAACCCCATAAACACACTCCTAAACCTTGTGGACAGCCTTCCCAGAAGAGTTGAAGCTGTTATAGCTGCAAAGGGTGGACCGACGTCATATTGAACCCTATGGATTAGGAATGGGATGTCACTTAAGTTCATATGCGAGTCAAGGCAGGTGAGCGAATACTTTTGGCAATATAGTGTACCTTTAAATACATCCATAACTTACAATATGTGTTGAAATGTAGCTATTTCCGCTTCTTTTTTTAGTAGTTGGGCAGTAAGGTATTTCTTCACACAGTGAGACTATAACAGAGAGCCAATAGATCATTAGGTAGAACTAATAATTTGTTAACCAAACTAAAGATTGAAGAATGATGCAAGATGGCTAATAAAGAATAGTGGCCCATATTAAAACCATGTCAGATTGAGAGAGCCGCTATAAGGACGTGTTAACGCAAGCTAATAACCATTAGGACCACAATACAAAAAGAAAGTGGCTCTATCCTCATTTTCCTACAGAGCACCAAAATTATGGAATAACCGCCCAGACGCCATCAAATCTTCCCCAGTCTGAAGTCACTTAAACATGTAACATAGTGACTATATTTCCTACATATTTATGTTCTGTTAATCTGTATATTTGGGTTGTTTTTTTAATATCTGGCATTTTATAACTTTGTATTTCTGTACCTGCTGTAACAATTCAATGTTCTTGAACCCAGGACATACTTGAAAATGAGAGAAATCTCAATGTATCCTTCCTGGTAAAATACTTTATAAATACAGTTGTGTTCAAAATTATTCAACCCCCAATGCTGTAAAGGGTTTTAGGGAATTTAGTGTACATTTGTAATTGTATTCAGAATGAAATCCTACAAGGACTTTTTAAAGAACCATATGCAACTAAAATGACATCAATTGGTTTTGTAATACAGTAGTAAATGTTTCTTTTGTGATTTCTTCATTGACACAATTATTCAACCCCTTAAAGAACACCACTCTGAAGAACAGAGGTTCATTCAAGTGTTTTCAATCAGGTATTGAAAACACCTGTGGATGTCACGGAGCAGCAATAAAGCATAATAAGCACCAATTAGGCAGCTTTAAAATGACTGTGATACTCAGCTCCTTCTAGACATTTACTGGTGTGGTTACAAACATGGTGAAGTCAAGAGAATGGTCCAGGAAGACAAGAGAAGAGGTGATTACTCTTCACAGGAAGGGCAATGGCTATAAGAAGATTGCAAAGATGTTAAAAATACCAAGAGAGACCATAGGAAGCATCATTCGCAAATTCAAGGCAAAGGGCACTGTTGAAACGCTACCTGGTCGTGGCAGAAAGAAGATGCTGACTTCGACTGCTGTGCGCTACCTGAAGCGTAGAGTAGAGAAAAGTCCCCGTGTGACTGCTGAGGAACTGAGAAAAGATTTGTCAGATGTGGGTACTGAAGTTTCAGCTCAGACAATACGGCGCACACTGCGTAATGAAGGCGTCCATGCCAGAACTCCCAGGTGCACCCCCTTGCTGTCTCCAAAGAATAAGAAGAGTCGATTGCAGTATGCCAAAAGTCATGTGGACAAACCACAGAAGTTTTGGGATAGTGTTCTGTGGACTGATGAAACAAAATTAGAACTGTTTGGGCCTATGGATCAACGCTATGTTTGGAGGAGGAAGAACAAGGCCTATGAAGAAAAGAACACCTTGCCTACTGTGAAGCATGGCGGGGGGGTCAATCATGCTTTGGGGCTGTTTTGCTTCTGCAGGTACAGGGAAGCTTCAGCGTGTGCAAGGTACCATGAATTCTCTTCAGTACCAGGAGATATTGGATGACAATGTGATGCAGTCCGTCACAAACCTGAGGCTTGGGAGACGTTGGACCTTTCAACAGGACAATGATCCCAAGCATACCTCCAAGTCCACTAGAGCATGGTTGCAGATTAAAGGCTGGAACATTTTGGAGTGGCCATCGCAGTCACCTGACTTAAATCCCATTGAGAACCTCTGGTGGGACTTAAAGAAAGCAGTTGCAGTGCGCAAGCCTAAGAATGTGACTGAACTGGAGGCTTTTGCCCATGACGAATAGGCGAAGATACCCGTAGATCGCTGCAAGACACTTGTGTCAAGCTATGCTTCACGTTTAAAAGCTGTTATAACTGTAAAAGGATGTTGTACTAAGTACTAAGATTGAATGTCACTTGGGGGTTGAATAAAACTGATAATGATGTGAGCACAGAAAAGACATTTGTGGTTATTTCATTATAAATGTTATTTTATATTTGTCTGACCTACACGTGCCTCTTTGATTTAATTGTAAGCAAGATGACTGAATGATCAAAATCAATGTCACACTGGCCAAAACACTCAATTTCAGTGGGGGTTGAATAATTTTGAACACAACTGTATATAAATAAATTAGTGGTCTGGTTACTGACTCTATTATGACCGAGCCAATGCATTAGTGACTTGAGTCGTAATAGCAGGGTCCTGCTACACACTGATGCTGGTATCATCTCCTAGAATCCATAGGACTCCATGGATTGGAGACAAACGACCCTGTGCAAGCTCTGCAGGAATTCACATGAGAGTGGTCATGCTTGTGGCTATGGAAGGACGCTGTGAACTATTAGTTCAAAAAAGCAAAATCACCTAACACTAGGGTCTCTGACTGGTTGTTGTCCTTAAATACCGGCTTGAGATGAGTATAATGAGCTACCAGGAAATAGCTTGTTAGTCTCCAACTATCAGTAGTTAGTGGTTCCTATACAAAGTATGTAGTAATCTTTAAATAAATGGTAAACAGCTGCTATAGCGGAGCCCATTGGAGTAATATCTCGAGCTGCTCAGATAATGAAGACATTGGGCCAATTTACAATCTTCGCGCAAACGTTTGTGCCGGCGCAAAAAAACATTAACGCGAGGGGTAAAACCCTTTGCTCTGAACGTCGTATTACATTGTCAGTGCTACAAACGCACGTAATCATCTACCGTGGGTGAACCTGCGCGAACCCTGCACGAGCGTATTTTACTGCTCGTGTCCTATACTTAACATTGTGAGCGCAAACGTAAATGTGCGCTGGTATGCGGATGGTATTACAATCTACGCGCAGGATTTAACGCATAGCCTTTGCGCGCATAATTTTAGCAACTCCTATCAACCTGGCCCAACCCAAATACACCAGCCCATAAAAAAAATGCAGCAAAGTATAGTTAAGAAGAAAAAAAGGTGGTAGACACCAACTACCCAATATCAATTTTAATAGGTGTACAAAAAAACTAACATAACAGCGAACGCATAAAAGACATATATAATGAATTAGATAGGTCACAAATTGAAACCACCCAATGAGGGATGGTTACCTCACTAAGGCAATCCTGTTGGTCTGTAAAATCAAGTAAATCTGAGTAACACAGTCTATCTAATGTAGGCTACTGAGCGGCAGTTAGCAATATGCCAGGCATTCATACAATCAAATCAAAAAGCATTGAATAATTTATAATCTTCGGAGGACCACCTTAATTGGGTATAGAGGTCGACCGATATGTGAATAATTATGCTCATAAAATAGCAAGATAGTATATAGACTGTGTAAAGTATCGATGCTATGGAGAGCCTAACAATTGGCTCCTATATATGCCTGATGTACATTCAATGAGACAAAAATTGTACTGAAAAATGTAACTGTGCAATCATAGAAACTGCTAAATCAGCGATACAGCATAGATCTACAACCATAGAACCATCAAGCAGCACAAAAGCCATACAACAGAAATAGCTACGCCCTCATTGTTTAGGGGCAAAATTAAATAGGTGCCAAAGTGGGCAAAAGTGACCAGACCCACAATATTAAATTGTTAAAAGAACCTCACTCCTCGACATGTTTCACCGCCACAGAACCGTGGCTTTTTCAAGAGGATGTGCGAGGATTGTAATTCCAGCGGTGATTTATGCGCTGTAACGTTCAACGCTTGGCACACATTTTCAGGCGTTGCGCGTGCGTTTTTTTTGCGTGAAGAATGTAATTTGGCCCATTAAGTATAACAGCCCCACTTGTTGACAGCTCAGTTGGAAAAGGATCGGGAATCTTTTGTGATATATTCTTTCAATTAATGCTTCCATCATACAGTATAACCCAATTTCTTCACTGAAGCCACATTTCTAAAACTATAGTTAGATCCTCTCCCATTTTTATTTTAAATACCCCATATATCCTTGTTCATGCCTACAATCATTCTTTCAATCTACTTTACCTAGTCATGTTTCTCCACGTTAGGTCCTTCAGGCACACTTCCCTATTTCCCAGGCAATATTATACAATTAAAAACTCCCTGTACGACTGTCTCAAGTCGGTTGTTCCCCACCATGACACAGAATATTAAGGGTTATAATATTTAATATGTGGGTAAAAGCTTCTTGATCCAAGGAGAAATCTGACTGCCATTCTGGGGTCAAGAAGGAATTTTTTCCCAGTATGTTGCATATTGGCAAGCATTCAGACTGGGTTTTTTGCCTTCTTTTGGATCAACAGCAGTAGGTTATGTGGGAGAGGCTGAACCCGATGGACGCATGTCTTTTTTCAGCCTATGTAACTATGTAACTATGTAACTATGTAACTATGTTCATTCAAACAATCTTCCTCCGGCTCAGTCACATTTTACTTGAAATGAACCTTAAATGCTCTATCTACAATCCACCAATTCCTGTTCATAATGCGTTATTCCCTAGGTCATATGTCTGTAGCTAAATGCTTTTTGCCACATTTTCCCCAGATCATCTCCCTACAGCCATGTCATCCAATTCATCTGTGAAAAGACTTGGTTCATCAAGATGTTTTAGCTACTATGGCACTGGAGGATGGGTAATTAAATATTACAAAAAGCTTCTTTGCATTGGACTTAATTAATTTAATTATGCAGTAAGCTGATTGAAACAGCAGACTAATGATCTCTAATATCACAATAACACTACTATATAAAGTACATTAGGTCATCGATAGAGAATCAAAGAAAAGCACTTTAAAATACAACATCAGGAGCATTGTTTCTGTAATAGAGATGCATTTAAGCCTAAAGATATTTTATTAAATTTCAAAGGTGTTTTTCAAAGCACAGAAAATTTAAATCTCTCCTTTTCAACTGAACTGAATGCATATGTCTTCCCCGTTACGAATACTCAGCAGTAGATAAGCTTAATTTTCTAAAATGCAAGTCAGTGTGTTTGTTTAGGGTGAGGATAGAATATCAGACCGAGAAAAGTGGGCGTTAGTCTTAGGCACGTTAGACCTCTATCCCAATGTACTCAATACAAATTCTGGCAAATAATCACTGAATTGATAACAATATTTGTTTTACAATCCTGAAAAAAAAAATGAATACTATAAAAAATTATAAATACGTCTTCTCTCTAGCAGCAAGTAAATAATTCAGTGATGATAAAAATTGATTTATAAAAGAGACTTAGATCTTTGTTTTTAATGTTGTTACCCCTTGGCAGCTGATCATTTTACTTCTTATGTTCGAACCTTGAGTACCACCTTCCTGACTTCACAGTGAAATAAAAGATGAAGGACACTATCACCTCCTTAACGCTAGCGCTCACATAAATGAGCGTTAGCGCTAGGGTTAATCGAGGTGATAGGGTGCCGCATAGATCACCTCATGATCGCTTACGGGCTAAAAAATCCGTTAGTGAATCAGTAGTAGTGCATTTTAGAGCAAGCTTACTGTACTTTTGCTCTCCCTATGCTTAACATAGGGAACGTAAACCGTAAGCAGAGAGTAATTAGCGTTAGGATCCCTAAGTCCTAATTACAAACAGCTGTTGCTAAGTGAAAAAATTTGTTGCACCTTAGAGATGAAGCTGATGGACTCCGCTGTTGCAGAATCAGTTAGCAGCAGCTGTAAACCTTCCCAATAAATCAAATACTCACCTCCTCATCCCTCAGCCAGAATGGCGGCCCGATCTGCTGCTTATGGCCGCCAGGAGCAGAGTGAGACTATGGAAATATGTCCCCAGTCTCTCTCTCTGCGATCACTCCGTGGACCTGCAGGATCTCGCGAGAGGCGAGATCCTGCCGTTCATGTGACCCGTCTGCAGAAGCCTCCATAGAGTCCATAGGGGATACTCGCAACGGTGCTTTAGCATCCTAGAGCCAAGCTGCCTCTACGGGGCAGGCTGCTGCATTCAACGTCTGCACCATAATCTACAGGTAAAACAGGGACACTAAGGGGAGATTAGCAAACGCTAATATTTCCCCTTAGAGCCACCATTTTAGCTGTTGGCAGCTAATGGTGCCTGAAAATTTTCAAATATTTTCTTAAAATCTATCAGAAATTCTTGTGGGGTACAGCTTCAGGGATGAAAGGGACTAACTTCAGAGCAAAATGTATGGATTTGATCATAACACTTGGCTACTTGTGTCAAAGTATCCCAAAATCAGTGGTTACTAGTTAGTTGTCAATGTGTGAGCTAAACTTGTATGCATCACATTCTTTATAACTAAAGAAGATGTTAACATATAATTACTTTTAACCAGGAGCACATGAGTTAGGAGGGTTGGGCTACTTAACGCAAAAGAACCTGGTCAATCAATCAAAACCCTCATAGAAAAAATAGGATTTGGGAAGAACAACCTAGAAAACCCACACAGAATACAGAAAAAAAACAACGCTTAACTACAGAACAAAATATATGGATTTTGTTACACTATATTTCTATACTGTGTAAAGCCCATCACTATTAGTGATGAGCCGAACACCCCCGTGTTCGGTTTGCATTCGAACTCGAACAATTTCAAAAGATCGAGTTCGAACTCGAACACAAACCGAACTCAATACAAGTCAATGGGATTCTAAAGTTCGATTTTTAGAGTGCCATCCAAGAGGGCATATATGCAAGATATTTGCCATAAAAGGTGTATGGGTGTCCCGGTAGTGCCCTGGGGGACAGGAAACAAGGATAAAAAATTAAAAAAACGTTTTTAAAGGAACAGTGAGTTTTCCATGAAATAAAGGTTAAGAATAAAAACGAAAAATTAATTCAAATATCGTGCCTAGGAGGTCCCCATAACCTGCCCGTGAAGTGGCGGATTTGTAGGATGTATAGAAACATTTAAAAACAAAAAATGACATTTCAAAGGACGGTAAATGGTTTTCCTTTAATCTATTCATAAACAACTGCTTGGGGCGGCAGCCTGTATGGAAAGAGGAGACATTATAGGACACGCAGAACAAGTTTAGTTATTTTTTGGCTAAATTATGGTGAAACCTATGCAGACTTTGGATGAAAGTAACAATAGGTGCTTTAAAATTTGGACCTTTAGTGTCGGCAACAGTGCCGTCACACCGTAACCTCTCTGTGGTATTGTGGAAGGGTGCAGGGTTGGACCCTGCGGTCCAATATTAAAATGATATGAATCTGGTATAGGCGTCAGTGGCAGTGCACCCAAATATTGTGACTTTGGTGGCAGCAAGTGCCTTCACACCGTAAGTAACCCCTCTGTGGTATTGTGGGAGAGTGCAGGGTTGGACCCTGCGGTCCAATATTAAAATGATATGAATCTGGTAAAGGCGTCAGTGGCAGTGCACCCAAATATTGTGCCTTTGGTGGCAGCAAGTGCCTTCACACCATAAGTAACCCCTCTGTGGTATTGTGGAAGAGTGCAGGGTTGGACCCTGCGGTCAAATATTAAAATGATATGAATCTGGTATAGGCGTCAGTGTCAGTGCACCCAAATATTAGGCCTTTGGTGCCAGCAAGTGCCTTCACAACGTAACCCCTCTGAGGTATTGTGGAAGAGTGCAGGGGTGGAGGTATTGGTAATGCAGAAGAGATCCCCGATCTATTCCGTTACGTCAGCATCAGGGGATTGATAGCTGCTGATCCAGGACTGATTCATTTTTATAAATGTCAGCCGGTCTACAGAGTCGGTGGACAGACGCACTCTTTTGTCTGGGACAAAACCTCCAGCGGCACTGAACGTCCTTTCAGAAAGCACGCTGGATGAAAGGCAACCTAGTAGCTGCATAGCATACTGGCTAAGTTCTGGCCAGTGATCCAATCTCAACACCCAGTAAGCCAATGGATCATCTGCTGTAAAGGTATCCAGGTCTGCCCTTTCCCCTAGGTAGTCCTGCACCATATGGTGAAGACGCTGCCAATGGGTGCCTACATTTGACGTCCCTGGGCGTCGTGGACTAAATTTTTTTAAAAAGGCATCAGTCAAGCAGCCCTGGCCTTCACCGCTCTTCCTCTGATCATCCGCAGCCTCAAAAGCACCTGTGTCATCACTTGGTAACCTACCAGTGCCTGGAAAGGTGTTACACAAGTGTCGCTTTAGAGCGTACTCAAGTTGTTTCATCCGGTCCTCCCTCTGTGCGGGCAGGATGAGCTCTGCAACTTTACCCTTGTATCGTGGATCAAGAAGGCTTGCCAACCAGTAATGATCCCTCTCCTTGATAGCACGAAGCCTGGGGTCCTTTAGCAGACTTTGCAGGATAAGGGAGCCCATGCAGCATAGGCTGGAGGTGGCATTAGCTTCCGAGTCTTCCTGGTCAATGAGGATGACCCCATTGTGCACTTCCTCCTCCCAGCCACGTACTAGGCCTTGGGTTTCTGGGCACACAAAACCCTCCCTTGAGGAATCCCCACCTTCAATGCCCCCACTACTTAAATATTCCTCCTCCTCCTCATCCTCCTCCTGTCTGATCTGAGGACCCGCAGGAATGTTGTCTGCGTAAAGACTGGGGCCTTGAGAGCTAGGGAAGGCCTCCTCTTCCTCCCGCTGCTCTGCCTCTAGAGCCACATCTATAATTCCCCGCAGAGTGTGCTCCAGCAGGAACACTAAAGGAATTGTGTCACTGATGCATGCACTGTCCCTGCTCACCATCCTCGTTGCCTCCTCAAATGGTGACAGTACAGTGCATGCATCCATGATCATCAGCCACTGCGGGGGGGCCAAGTTGACCTGAACCTGTCCTTGTTCCATACTCACACAGGTATTCACTGATGGCCCTCTGCTGCTTGTGCAGACGCTGCAGCATTGCTAATGTCGAGTTCCACCTAGTGGGCATGTCACAGATCAGACGGTTTGTGGGAAGGTGGAATTCTCTTTGAACTTCTGCAAGGCGAATACTTGCTGGGAATTACCATCTAAAGTGGCTGCAGACTTTTCTGGCTTGGCTGAGAAGCTCTGCCAGCCCTGGGTACCTGGTTAGGAAACGCTGTACCACCATATTTACGATGTGTGCTAGGCATGGTACATGCGTCAACTTACCCAGGCGGAGAGAAGGTTGCTGCCATTATCACAGATGACCATTCCCAGCTGAAGCTGGCGTGGTGTTAACCATCTCTGCACCTGCCCCTGCAGAGCTGATAGAATTTCTGGCCCGGTGTGGCTCCTGTCCCCTAAACAAACCAGCTCAAGCACAGTATGGCATCGTTTTGCTTGAGCCATTGCATAGCCCCTGCCACGTGTCAGTTTAACTGCCACTTTGCCAGAGACAGAGAAGGTGAAGGAGGAGGAAGAGGTGGTGGAGCAGACAGACCTCATACAAGCAGCTTTCTGGAGGCGTGGTGGATGAACAAGCTCCAGCACAGAGCCCCGTCTTGGATCCCTCCCAGCTGCAATCAGACTTACCCAGTGTGCCATGAAGGAAATGTAACGGCCCTGTCCATGCTTGCTGGACCACGTGTCTAAAGTCATGTGCACCTTGCTGCTGACTGCCTTTCCCGATGACTCCATAACATTGTCTTCCACGTGCTGGTATAGTGCTGGAATGGCCTACCATGAAAAGAAATGGCGTTTTGGAACCTGCCACTGTGGTACAGCACGTTCAGCAAATTCACGGAAGGAAGCAGAGTTCACCAGCTGGAAAGGCGGCAGCTGTAATGCGAGTAATTTTGCTAAGCTGGCATTTAGACGCTATGCTTGGGGATGGTTGGGACTATATTTTTTCTTACGCTGCAGCAGCTGGGGCAATGTAATCTGACTGCATAAATCTTCAGATGGTGGGATGCTGTCACATTCTGAGGAAGGACCTGGTACTCCCATTACTGTAGCATCATCCCTGTCAGTGTAGGTTGTAGGCAATGACATGGCAGGACATATAGTGGGGGTACAGACAGATGAGGAGGACCTATGCAAAGTGTTGTGCCAATGGGATGCATGGCAGGTGGTCATATGTTGCCTCAAGCACGTGGTACCCAAGCGTGGGATGTCTTTCCCACGCTTGATCCTCATCTGACAGATTACAAATAGCAACGGTGCGGTCTGCTTCACATTTCTTAAAGAACTCCCAGACAGCAGACTTCCTGTAAATGTGCTTTGCGACAACAGCGCTCTGCACCTGAGCAGCTGTGACGTCTGATGCCTTGGACTGGCTACGGTTGGTCATAGAGGATGTTCTGCCTCGTTTTTGTTGTGCCGCCTCCTCCTACTCCTCCCTTGACTCCTCTGTTTGATCAGGCACCCAGGTGGAGTCAGTGACCTCATCATCGTCATCACCCCCATCTCCTCATCACTGGAGACAACTTGGCAGTATGCTGCAGCTTCTGGGGAACATGAGTGCCAGTTATTTGTGTGTCACTTGCACCCCCTTTCTCTAGGTTGATTATACTCCCTTCCTCAACCTCTGAGTTTGAATCAGAGCAATGTAGTTGCTGCACATCCTCAAGTAGCATGTCACTGTCATTGTAGTCAAACAATTCAGCTGACTCCTCCGTGTGTGATATTGAGGCTATGGCAGGAGTAGCTGTGGACATTGGGGCTGAATTAGATGTTTTGGCAGCTGAGGTGGACTGTAAACCACTACAAGCCTGGCAGGCAGAGGACTGGGAGGATGAGGATGGCCTGGTTAGCCAATCCACCAAATCCTCTGTATGTTGCTGCTGCTTAAGTCGGCCAGTACCAGTTAGAAAGGACAAGCGTGCCCCTGCAGAGGATGCACCACGTCCACGACGACCAGAGGCACAGCCTCCCGACACAAAGCCTGCTTGTCCTCTTATCTGTGTCTGGGAGCGTCTGCCTGTCCTTTTTGGTGTTTCTCACATGGTGAGTGATATATAGATTAAAGATATACAGAACTCTGATTTAACTCTGTTATAAAAATTAGAGATATGCAGAACTCTGATTCAACTGTGTTATCTAGATTAAAGATTTCCAGAACTCTATTATAACTCAGTGAGACACTCTGATAGATTAAATTTCCCAGAAACCACCTATAAATCAGTGAGACCCCCCTGATGGGTGGCAGTGACAAGACACAGGTTATAATTCCCAGATATCTGCTTCAAGTCTGTGAGACCCCCTGATGGGTGGCAGTGACAAGACACAAATTACAATTCCCAGATATCTGCTAGAAGTATGTGGGACCCCCTGATAGCTGGCAGTGAGAAGACACAGATTACAATTACCAGGAACCTCCTATAAATCAGTGAGACCCCTGATGGGTGGCAGTGACAAGACACAAATTACAATTCCCAAGAACCTCCTATAAATCAGTGAGACCCCCTGATGGGTGGCAGTGACAAGACACGGATTACAATTCCCAGATATCTTGTAGAAGTGAGAGCCCCCCCAATAGCTGCTGGCAGTGAGAACACACAGATTACAACAATTCCCAGATACCTTGTAGAAGTGAGACACCCCCAATAGATGCTGGTACTGAGAAGACACACTAACAGAACAGTCTCCTCTCAAGAAACAGGTGCTGGGGGCTGTGTGAAGCCTTATATAGTGTGCTGCGGGACTTAACTCTGGGAAAATTTTGCCCAATCATGGGCTCACAATCAGGACTCTGAGCTGTGATTGGCATAGTCTTGCACCTGTCTTGCACCTGACCTGTGGTCAGTTGCAAGGCTGTAGCCAATTACAAGCTTCAGGCCAGTGGAAAAGTGCATTGTGGTCCATTGTGGTGCATTGTGGGCGAACTCAAACCAAACACGTGGAAATGTTCGGAGTTCGGCGAACAGCCGAACGGCCGATGTTCGATGCGAACTCCGAACAGATCAAACCGAACAGCTCATCTCTTATCACTCTGTCAATTTACATCACTGGCAGATCATTCTCAATAAGGGGGTTAAGCTTACATTCGTTTATCATTTGTGATAAGGTGCACAGCATTGTCTGAGACTGTGGTTATATTTCACCTACAGTTAGGTCTGTATATACCTGTATATTTGGGCACAGGCACAATTTTCATACTTTTGGCTCTGTATGCCACCAGAATAAAATTAAAACGAAACAATCCAACTGAATTTGAAGTGCAGGCATTCAGCTTTAATTCAAGGGATTGAACATAAATATCAAGTACACATTTTAGGACCTGCAACCATTTTTATTCACAGTCCCCCATTGTCAGGGGCTCCAATGTAATTGTACAAATGAATATAATCATAAATAAAATGTTAATTTTTAATATTTTGTTGATAATCCTTTACTGGAAATGACTGCATGAAGTCTGGAACCCATGGACATTACCAAAGACTTGGCTTCCTCCTTTCTGATGCTTTGCCAGGCTCTAACTGCAGCTGTCTTCAGTTGTTCTTGTTTGTGGGTCTTTCTGGCTTTAGTTTTGCCTTCAACAAGTGAAATGCATGCTCAATTGTGTTGAGATCAGGTGATTGACTCGGCCATTGCAGAATATTCATCTTATTTTCCTTCAAAAACTCCTGTGTTGCTTTTGCAATGTGTTTTGGATCACTGTCCATCTGTACTGTGAAGCGCCGTCCAATCACCTTTGCTGCATTTGGCTGAATCTGGGCTGACAGTATATCTCTAAACACTGCTGAATTCATCCGGCTGCTTCTATCACATCATCAATAAACACCAATGGCCCAGTGCCACTGGAAGCCATGCATGCCCTTGCCATCACACTGCTTCCACCATGTTTTACAGTTGACGTTGTTTGCTTTGGATCATGAGCTGTTCCAAGCCCTTTCCATATTTTTCGTTTTTTCTTTGTGCTAGCATTTTATGTTTAAGATGCCTTTTGCTCAAAGACTGTGAATGTTGCAGACAATAAACTGTGTATTTTGTGACCCTACAAGGATGTGATTAACCAAATCCCCAGTGTAGGTATAGGATCACAATCACTACTTTATTTTTTAGTTATTTATTTTGATTTTACAGCCAAAAGGTATTCTCTGGTCGTTTCACCAGCCACAACCTATAATAAATGCTTTTTCTGGTTTTAGCTTCCTAAATCCTATTCTTTCATGTTAAATTGTTGGTAATGTTATTCAATACCATTATGTCAGCCTAAATCTGTCAAGTACTATTGTTTGCAAAACATAATATTAAAAGTTGGAAATTGTGGATAGTTACTTTTAATACGGTATTGCAAATAATAATACTTGACAGATTTAGATTGTACTAACGATCGCAAATGAATGGAAAACTACAGTAATTGACAAGTAAATAGAATTATAGCCAGATTTGTGAAGTTAACTTGAAGACACGTATCATTGTTTACTGTTGCACTTCTGTGATGGACCATTTACTACATGCATCAGTATAATTAACGTCTGACAAGTATAGAAAGAGCCAAATTCCCTTGAAAATGTTGCCAAGAGGAAGATGAATCTGTATTGGAATGTTGTCGTTCTCAATTAAAAATAACTGGATGAATGCCCCAGATCTAATGATTTATGCCAAACCAAACATACAGGACACATCAATGTACACAAGTTCAGATCTTTAATGAATTCATTCAGCAGATTAGGACTTTGCGTGACTGTAGATAAATTGCCTTAACCCAGTGTTACCGTACACAAACAAATGCACACATAAATGACAAATAACTGCGAACTAGCTTATGGACCAAACCCTTATGATCTTGACAAATTTGACAATATTGATTCTATTTTAGGCACAAGTGGAAACCCTACCCACCCTGTTATTCATGGGTATTTGGGACAGTAAGGGAATGACATGATAGGGAGAATTTGGGAAACTATCTTTTCTTTTCCACATTCTCCCCTCCCTATCTTTACTATGCTCCCTTCAATACCAGACCTTAAACATTTTGCAGGTCTAAGAATGGGTTAGAGGTAGCATGGCTGTGAAATGATCTGACATGAACCCAAAAGTGTTTGACACATCGGTGCATGCATGCAGTGTGGCCAACTGCCCTTCCAAGCAGCCAGTCAGGGCTGCCAATACAAGAGCGCTGCGTGCAGCACCTTAACCCTTTCACTGCTGAGGCATTTCACCGCTGTGTGCTTAGCTCATTTTTACCGCTTTTGCTCATCATGTTTAAATGTGATTTGAAGACACATTTTATCATATGACCCAGACATGTTATATATTGTTCTTTCAGGCAGACTCGGCAGATTCATAATATATCATTTTTATATGTATACGTCATGTCCTGCCTGCATATTATAACAAAAAATGCAATAAAATTTGAACATTTAATCATCTACAGCGTGTAAAGTGTTTTTTTTTCACATTTTATCATATGAGCATTTGCGGTTATATTTTCTATGGGGTGCGCTTGTACAAATATTAGAAATGGGAACTTATTACATTTTTTGGGGGGAATTACATGATTTTTAGCAAACGCACCCTATAGAAAAAGGGCACCCAGCACCCTTGTATTGGCAGCCCTGACTGCATGCAGCGTTAATTTGCGCGTGTTTTCGTGCGTATTTTGTATGTGCGATATTTTCAGACGGATGAAAAAAATGTGCTCGGATTGTAATACCAGCGTTAATTTATGCGTGTTAACGTTTAACGTTGGTCGCAAAAAAAAATTGCGCAATGAATGTAATAGAGCCCTACAACTCCTGCCAAAACAGTTTGCAGATTAACACGTATTGTAATTCGTAATAGTTTTATGATCATATAGTGCTATAATCATTATTTTGCAGGAAAGAACAACAAAATTCCTTTGTGAGAGAGAAAAATGTATAGACTTTTGATTTGATGAAAAGCAATACTGACCTAAAGCAACGTTTTAGTGTGTCCCAAGGAGAGAGACTGTATGAATTTCAAATAACAATGCTAATGTACACAAATAATATAAAATTGGTTAATAGGTACCATGGGATTTACTTTACTATCCACAAAATAATAATAAAAATAATAATTAAACCTGGATAAATAGAAATACTTTATTTTCCTGGAGTGTCTGCATCTTTGAAGAGATTATATTATTTTTTCCCCCATTTTATAAGCTCTTTCTTCTTTGATAACTGGCCAAAGGAGATCCCCACAGGTTTCAGGAGCTTAATTTAGTACTTTGTAAAAGCTTGTTAAAATTTAATAGTGATTCTACAGTACCTTGATAATGACTTGTAGAAAGTGGTAACATAATAAAAGGAATGTTGATACAAGCTAATGTATTTCCTGTTGTCTATAAAATAAATCAACATTATATTTTATGTCATTTAATGATGACTGACAATTTTAAATAAAAAGTTGTGGCTTCGAAAGTATATTGGTGACACTTGCTGCATTATTTTTCCATTAGCTATCTGATTTTCTCATTTATCCCTGAGATTAAAACATCAAGAGCACATAGCACTTTTGTGCTAGCTAGCAATTGTTGATAGTCTTTAGATATTTTTCTGGCCTTTGATGCTTTCTTTAGTGCTTTGGCTCTGGCAAACATATAAATGTAAAAAGAATGATACGTAAGAGGCTCAGGAAACTGCTATGCGACATAGACAATCCGAGTAAAGTTTTGCAACAGAAACCTTCATCAGATGATTAATCCTTAATGACAAAGAATGTACTGGTACTTTGCAGGTTAATTCACATTAAAGACACAGTAGGTCCTGATCAGGGATGAGGGATAGGAGCTGCCTATTTCAAGTTTGCAGTGCAGGAGCCTTCCCCAGATTTCCTAAGAGCTCAGTCTGTAAAAAGGAATAAAAATGTGGGCTATCCCTACGACGCTGTGGAAATGAATCACAGCTGTCATAGGGCAGAGTAGCAAGGTGTGCAATAGAAAAATGCTAATTTTGTCAGCTTTTTGTACTTTCTGAGCTTTATAAAAGACTAAAAGGTTGAAATGGTAAGGGGGTGCAAAGGAAGTCAAGAGCAGCGGCTCGAGTCCTGCAGAAACGGCATTCCCGCACTTCTCCCGCAGCAGGAATGTTGCGGGAATGCATATTCCCACTGTTGACAGACTTATCGCTGGGGCTGCTAGCGGAATGCATTAATTGCATTCCGCTAGCAGCCCCCTCGACAGGCCGCATTCCCCGAGCACCTGCGTGCCTGCGTGCTCCCTGTGCGCGGCCGCCGTCCTCAGCCCTGTGAAAGCCGTGACGCGGCCTAGAGCCGAGATCTCGCGAGATCTCGTGAGATCGCATCATAGCCTTCAGTAGCTGGCGCCCGCATGCAGGAACACACAGGAGCAGGGAGGAAGACGTGGCACCTGATCCGGAGGTCTGAGCTGGGTAGGTATAATTCTGGGGGTCTGCCTGGGTATATAATTCTGGGGGCTTGCCTCGGTATATAATTCTGGGGGCCTGCCTGGGTATATAGTTCTGGGGGATACCTGGGTTTATAATTCTGGGGGATGCCTGGGTTTATAATTCTTGTGGGTCCTGTGCCTGGGTATATAATTCTGCAAGCCTGCCTGGGTATATAATTCTGGTGGCCTTCCTGGGTATGTAATTCTGGGAGCTCTGCTGGGTATATAATTCTGGGGGCTTGCCTGGTATATAATTCTGGGGGCCTGCCTGGGTAAATAATTCTGTGGGTTGCCTATGTTTTTAATTCTTGGGGGTCCTGTGCCTGGGTATATAATTCTGAGGTCTGCCTGGGTATAAATGTATTGAGGAGGATGTCTGGGTATATAATTCTTGGGGGGATGCCTTTGGTATATAATTCTGGGAGCTTGCCTGGGTATATAATTCTTGGGGGATGCCTGGGTATGTTATTCTTGGGGCCGGCCTAGGTATATAATTCTTGGGGTCTGCCTGGGTATATAATTCTTGGGGGGGGTGCCTGGGTATATAATTATGGGGGCCTTGTTTGTGCCTGTGTATATACAGTAATTCTGGGGGTCTGTGCCTGTGGGTATATATAAATCTGAGGGTCTGTGCCTGTGCGTAAATATAATTCTGGGGTCTGTGCCTCTGTTTATATATAATTCTTGGGGGTGTATGCATGTATATATATATATATATACACTCCTTTTTTTTCTTCTTCTTCTTCTTCAGGTAATGGGAGTTGTGGAATTCTTGGGTGAGTTCCCTCACTTTTTTTCCCAGGACTAGGACCCCTGAGGTGTTAATGCTTACCTCCTTCACCCGCTCCCTTTTGTCCCTTAGAATGTCCCTTATAAACTAACAAAATTTGAGCCTTTGAGGTTATATATTCTATGGGGTACTCTTGATAAAAAATATTAGAAATGGGAACCTGTTACAGTATTTTCTGAGAAAATACGCGATTTTACCTACAACTGAAAAAACATACAGGGTTATTCAAAGAGATTCGAAAAGTCACCGCACGTTCGGTGACTTTCGTTCTCTTCAATTCGATTCCTTTTGCCGATCCCATTTCGGTGACCCTGCGGTGTATTCATCAAACACCACAGGGTCCCCGAATTGCAGGGAAAAGCTACCGCAAACCCGACGAAAACTAACCGTAAAACCCAGCAAATGCACTCCGAAAACCCACAAAAACATCTGGATTAACATGCCGAAAACCACGGAAAAAGCCCGAGCAGGAGCCGATCACACACAGCCGAAGCAGCTGAGACCGCAGACGAGGGAGGTGAATAAATTAGCAAAATAGTTTGTGTGAATCTGTGAAAGTGAAACGCTCTTTGCAAAGAAACTACTAAGCGAAAATGTCTGAAATTTACACAGGAGGTCCAGGGAATGATAACAAAAAGGGCTGTTACAGAAAAAATAAGTAAACTTTAAAAAAAATTATCGGACTTTTTTAAAAAAGAAAAATTCAGAAAAATGCTTAAAGTATCCTAAAAAAATCTATAAATAAAGAGACTCTTTACTGCAGAATTTTATAATGAATGGTTTATTAGATATTGAATTAAAACTTGAATATTTTTAACATTGAAGCCTATGGGATTCTCCTGAATTAACTTGCCGAATTAAACCACCGAATGGCAGGGCATTTCGGGAACCTTTCACTGCTGGTTTATGTTCTCTGAATAGCCGAAGCAGTGCTTTTCATGGGGATTTCTCTGCCCTCAAACAGGCACCGAACAGGCACCATATGTGCAGGCAATTCGCCATTATTTGGCGAATTGCCTGCTCTCTGGATAGCCAATGGCCAGGAAAGGTAACCGAACGCTAAATTTCAGCGTTCGGTTACCTTTCTCAAGCAATTCGGATCTCTTTGGATAACCCTGATAATTTTTCATTGTGGGAAATGAGAAAGTGAGTTCATGCACCATCATTGTTTATATTATAATTGAAAAGTGAACAATAGTGCTGCATTATAAACAAAATAAAAAAAACGACACTTATTTTTATTATTATTGGTTTTTTTTTTGTTTTTTTTACTTATCACCTGGTCATGTTTGGTATCATTGGAAAGACCATGCTCCTCCTAATGGCTTCCGAGATGGCCGTTAATTTAGACATCATTGCGCCTCCCATGATCCCACAGCGATGGCCAACATCCGGGTTGTTGACCCTCGCTGTTTTGCAGCTGGGATCACAGGCAGATGCCCGCAGAGCTGCAAGGACACAATAAGCGCATTGTCTGCACAGAAGCACGCAAATCGACGACGAGTTCAGCACGTCCACTGTAGTGAAGTCGTTAACCTTTGTTTGACTTGTTTTACAGCCAGTAACTAATTTTGATCATGGGCTGCAGCGGGACTTTGGTAAAATCGCTAGGGCATTGCTGATTCGAGTGGGAGGACAAACACGCTAGTCTGAACACAAGGAGAGGCTTTGGTCGCAGGGTGAAACCAGTAAATCAGTAATACATCTCTACAGATTCATCCTTTTCACCATTATGAAATAACAAATCAAAACAAAATAACAAATTAAAACAAGATAACGAATAACTAATAGTCCAAAATAACAAATCAATGCAAAATATGAATAACTTTAACATAACGAACGCACCAAAATGAATAAACAAACTTGACAAATGCATCAGAAACAAAACAAAAATTTTTTTCATTGTGTACATGTCTAGGTGTCATGGGGAGGCGAGGGTACGAGCCCAGGATGCAGTGATTTATATGAGGAAGCCAAGATATGGTGCATAAACAGGGAGTTTATTGAAGATATTCACACAGCAGGATAAACGAGGGGGCAATGAAGGAAACAGGACTGGCTGGTACTTTGGGCTGGATACTTGATATAAAACACAGGGGAAATACTGGACACTGATACAAGAGGAAAACACTTACACAAAACACCAGACAGATGGGACAGGAAGGTAGGTCTTGGCACAGCAGGAAACTTGGTACATATGGGGTCTGGGCACTGCAGGAGACTTGGCACCACTGGGTCTGGGCACTGCAGGAGACTTGGCATTGCTGGGCTATGGGCACTGCAGGAGTCTTGGCACCGCAGGAGTCTTTACAAAGTCTGTGGTAAGGCAGAGGTATCCAGGGGAGTATCCAGGAGCGTGGTCTATGGCAAGCCGTGGGTCAATGGACGGGAGAGATCAAGCAGGTCAATAGAAAGCTGAGGGTCTGGTTCACAGGAGACAATTATATTAGTTGTAAGCTTCAGGCAGGTCAAAGGCAAAAGACAATACAATGAACCAGCACTGGAGGAAGGGGTGTGCCCTGCTTAAATGGGAAAAGGTCCTGGAGGTAACGAGGAGCACCTGATCACTGCAAGCAAGGGAAACTTAGCAATGAGGGATGCTGCTTGATTATGGAAGAGCAGTGCCAGATTTGCCCCTCTTCTTGCGCCAGTGGCGTGAACCATGACACTAGGATTTGAAGGATTTCTGGAAGCACTGAAGATATATGCCATTCCATAGGGTTGAAGCTGCCTGTCAGGTGTGCCGCCTCGTGGGCCAATGGTACAAGCCCAGGATGCAGTTATCGGATAGGGTGAAACAGGGCTTTATTTAGGAAAGTATATACACAATGAGAGGGACGAGGCAAGAAAGGGGATGACTATGGAGACAGAAGAAAGACACAGAGGGCCAGGATTAAAATAGACAAAGAATATATCTAGACAAGCAGATCACAAGAGTGTGCTGAGCTGAGTAAGTAATGCATATTGTACGCCAAAGAAAAGTTAAACATATGAGCGTTTTGTATTTAACTCCAGGGTGCAGCTGCCACATGAGACAGTGGAGGAGTTTGTCACTGACCTATGATTAAAAAGCAGGTTGACTTGAGAAAGTTCTAGAGATTGCACATGACAATGGGTTACAGTTTAATCAAACAAAGTGTTGATTTTTTCAATCAGAAATTCTGTACCTGGGAGAGATCATCTCAAATTCTGGAGTGAAGCCTGACCCTGCCAAGCTTAAGGCTATTAAGGACATGCCATGTCATGTTTCCCATGCCTTGTGATATGCCTTTAAGAATTGCACATGTTTCATCTACCCCTGGGTTTCTCTCCTCCCCTCCTCATGGCTCAGTTTCCTGTCTAGACACCTCCACCCTTGTTCATTTCCTAGTAATTCTCTGAAGCTGGATGTCTTATGGAAAGAATCACATTATGATTTTTTGACCTATCCGATGTATATTGTTGTGGATCCTTTCAGTGTATAGAATAAACTTCATCAGATCTTCAAGGTGTCGTCTGGATTGAGTCACTGTCTGTAACTCACCTAAGATTGGGAGTAATCGCTATCTCATCACAACAGTAAATTCAGAGATCACATTCTCAATTCTTTGATGGAGAAATAAAACATGCAAAGCCCAGCAAACAAGAAAGATTTGCAAAGATTTCGGGGAATGGTAACCTACTTGGGTAAGTTCATTGCGAATCTGTCAGACATCTGTCAGACAAAAGAAATTACATGAGAGGTTTACTAGTTAAGGCTGCTGATTGGCACTGGGGAAAGGCGCAAGAGGCTGAATTTGTCTTACTAAAGAATTTGCTAATGACAGCACCTACACTACAATTTTTTGATGCTTCACGTCTAACAAAAATATCCACAGATGCCTCCAAAGATGGACTTGGTGCAGTCCTTTTACAACATGATGGCACAGGGTGGAGGCCAGAGCATTTACAGAAACTGAATATAAGTATGCTCAGATAGAAAAGGAGATGCTTGGAATAGCATTTGGCTGTGAAGAATTTCACAATTTTGTCTATGGGACTTAATTTACAATAAAAACATAAACCATTAAGAACTATATCTCAGAAAGAGTTGTGGAAAGCTCACCAATAATTCAGAGACTGCTGCTCAAGCTGCAAAAATATGACTATGTGTTTTTGGTTTTCACCTGGCAGACATCTTTTAATCACAGATACATTGTCACGAACTTGGCCTGAAAGTACCAGGTCTCCGAGTGATGGAATCGATTCTGATGGTTGTGCATATTAACAACATTGTGATGTTGGGCATGATCTCACCAGTCATGTGGAATAAACTGAAACGAGCTACTGCAGAAGATTAAAATCTTCAAAATGTGATACAAGCCATACTTTCAACAAATAAGAAAATTTACATGCCAAAACAATATCTTGCACACAGGGATGAACTATCAGTGCTTGACAATGTACTCTAGAAAGGCAGGAGATTGGTAATTCCAGTTTCTCTCAGACGAGAAATGCTTCAAAAAATACATGAAGGACATTTATGAATACAAAAATGCAAGAGGAGAGCAAAGGAAATGCTTTTCTGGCCTTGCATGATAAGTGACATAGCAGCTTTAGTCTCTTCATGCCCTACTTGTCAGGTGTTTCAGCCAGCCAGACCAAAGGAACCTTTACTTCAGGACGATATGGTGAAGATTCCTTGGCATACAGTGAGAGTGGATATATTTTCACTTGATGGATGTGATTACCTAGCAGTGCTGGACTCTTACTCATCCTACCCTGAGGTTGCTAAACCCAAGAATACGTCCTCAGAGCATGTATACCGGAAATTACAAGCAATATTTTCAAGAGTTGGCATACCTACAATCCTAAAAACTGACAATGGTCCTCGGTTTTCTTGCAGGTACTTTAAGGCATTTTCTGAAGAGTTTGGATTTCTTCACAGAATCTTGAGCCTGAAATATCCTCAAAGCAATGGAATAGCTGAGTGTGGAGTTAAAATCATTAAGAGACTCTTTACAAAGGCAAGTCACTCAGGGGAGGATCCAGAGGTTGCTTTGCTTAATTATAGAGCCACACCTTTGGAGGGGGGGAAAATCTCCCGCAGAATTGTTCTTTGGGCGTCAGATAAAGACTAAGTTACCACAATTGAATTTAACACAGTATCACAATGACAGAAAGTTGCATACTTCCTACATTGCAAAGAAAGATGGAATTAGGGAACGTCAGAAAAGGAACTATGACAAAAGGGCAAAGAATGTAAAAATGCTGCAGATTGGGGACACTGTAAAGATCTGGACGGGTCAGTGCTGGACGAATGAAGCTGTAGTTCTGCGTCAAGACACAGACAGGTTCTTTGAAGTTAAAACAAAGCATGGGGTGTTGCTAAGATACAATCAGAAACATTTATTGAAGATATCATATCAGTCTCTGGACCAACCACAGTCACTGGACACGGATTGTTTCAGTAATGGGGAGGGTTCTGAAAAGGCTTGCTCTTAAATGCAACATGACCAAGATGTAATTTATCGGGAACCATTTCTGATAAATACTCCTGAGGAGCCCTCTTTTGAGGATACTGACAATAGAGAGGACATTCCTGCCCCAGTAGAGCATCCAGGAAGAGCTTTACAACAGTCATCACAAGGGGATTATTATTATTATTATTATTCTTTATTTATAAAGCGCCAGCATATTCCGCAGCGCTGTACAATAGGCACAGTATAGACAGGGTTACAATACATTGAACAACATTTGACAAACAGTACAGGAGGAGATGAGGGCCCTATTCCCGTAGGAACTCACAATCTGGGAGGGTTGGGGTTGGAAACAGGAGGAGAGGACTGTAAGGTGAGAGTGATTGATGGTTGCGTCAGTGAGTTGGGTGGTAGGCTTCCCTAAATAGGAATGTTTTAAGGGAGCGTTTGAAGGAAGAGAAGTTAGGGGAAAGTCTGACAGTACGAGGGAGAGCGTTCCAGAGAGTGGGGGCTGCGCGTGAGAAATCCTGCAGTCTATCATGGGAAGAGGTGATGCGGGGAGAAGCTAGGCGCAGGTCACTGTTTGACCTTAGGGAGTGGGCTGGGGTGTATTTGGTGATTAGTGAGGACAGGTAGTGGGGAGCTGAGTTAGTGAGGGTTTTGTAGGGGACCAACATACATCAAGTGACAGAGCTGTCAGAAGGCCACAAAGACTCATTGAAGAATGTTAACTGCTGTTGACACTAAACACATTTCTGTTATACATAGCTATGTGTTCTAAGTTGATGTCAGGCCAAAACGCATAGACATCTTGTTTCTGAGGAAATTGTTCTATTGTTTATTATCAATGTTAATGTTTTGTTGTTTGTCTGTTTCTGTAGAAAAGAAAGGATGTGCTGAGCTGAGTAAGTAATGAATATTCATAAGGGTCAGGGAACAGGAAGTGAGTTGTGCCCCAGGAAGTGTTAGTGTGCAGGAGAGCCAGCTCAGAGTCAGGAAACCAGCACTCATCTCATGTACTATAATAATAAAGAAGTTGCTGTAAACAGAACCTCGTGGATCATTTCAGTACATTATAAAGCTGAACAACACAAAGAGGACTCACGGATATCAGGCAGACAATACAGTAAAAGGGGTGAATAATAAACAGAAGGTCAGGACAGGAATAGAGCTGAATTTGGATTACTGATGCTGTGGGTTGAAAGTCTCTGATAGGCAAGGTCCTGGTGCAATGATGGTCTGTAATACGGCAGAGCCTTGATCATGGAAACTGCAGAAGGTGGGTCTTGAACAGGAACAGCAACAGGTGGTCTTGAACAGGAACAGTAACAGAGGGGTCTTGAGACGCAGTATCAGGAGGAAGAATCAGTTAACAAAGTCCAGGAGGAAAGCCAGGGGTCCGGTGCACAGTATTCAGTTCAAAGCAGGAGGGCTTTTTTACAGGCTGGTAGCAAAACACAAACTGAGGCAACAACAGAATGCAGAAGCATCTTGGGTAGGGTGTGCCTCTCTTAAATAGGAGATGGACAGGTATGATTGGGTACACCTGCTGTCAAAGAGCAATGCATTGTGAAGTCCAGTGGGGCAGGACATGAGGGGTGCTGCCAGGATGGATGTCACAGTGAAGCAGCATCAGTTTTGCTTTCCTGCGGTTAAGGCAGCATGATCCCTTACACTGCCCTTGAGATGTCTTTGAAGTGTGAGTTACAGATTTGTTACAGAGTTAGAGGTGTCAGATACAATGCAATTATAATAGCTTGCTCTGTTTTTGTTCTGGCTGCGCAGAGCTGTGACATCATTCATCTAAGCTTTATTGTTGATATAAAAGAAAGCAGAGCTTCAAATCAAAGAATGGTAATATGGGTTACAGGTATTCTTTATGATTGATGTGATAGAATGATTTCTGGGGAAGTGCAGTCTCAGTATAATACGTGTTCAATGTAATAGTTAAATAAATGACTTCTATGACTGGTTAAGAGGTCAAGGTGAGCGTATACCTGGATCAGTTTGGATGAAGCCAAGGATTCACAGAACAAGAGCTCTGAAAGGTTTATTGGACAGATAATGTTGTGTTATATGGTAAATTATAAAAAAGCATTACAAAACCAGGAAAGCGATGTACTGTCTAATGCTGAAGTGAATTAACTTTTTCTGCATTGCTTGAATTATGTGTTTTTTATTACCCATGAAATACAAACCTGCAAGATTTACGAATTTTCATTTAGGCAGGTTTAAATATCACAGTATCAGATAACATCAAAGTATTCCAAAGTTGTTGCCTTCATAAAAACTCCATCATTTGCACACATAAATTAAGAATAATTACATCAAGGAGGGGGTTGAATATATTTCCACTCAAGAAAAAAAATATATATTTTTTTTTCTTTTGTATGTCCGTTGTGCAGTTAAAGCGTGCCTACGGCTGTTCAGAAAAAACAAAAGACGGCTTAGAAACTGTACTACATTTGGATTAGCTTCAGATCTCTTTTGTGTTAATCACATTAAGGCAAAGTATTGCATCTAGTAAAAGTATGCCGAAGGGCAACTGTGGAATGGACGTTGTTACTGTATCACATTCAACTGTGCAAGAAGGGATTTTTGTTTCATGGAACAGAACTAAATAACTAAGGTTTTTCATTTTTTGTGTCTTGTACTGGAAAACAGATGTTTATTGCTATCAGAGATTCTGTTGAATAAAAGTTTTATGACTTGCTTACTACAGTCCTGGGTTATTGTGTTGCACACACTCCAAAGTATGGCAAGTAATTGAAAATTAACTTCCTTGCATTTCAACAGGACAGGGAGCAATTCTAGGAGGTCGCTGCTGGGGAAGTGATTTGTGATAGATGTTATTTGCCAGTATGAACCCAACATGCATGCTTTCAGTCGTAGTCTTTATGGGCAAGCTAAAATTCACAAAACACACAGAAAATAATCTTAAATTAGAACAAAATAAGGAGCTACATTAAAATACTTATTCAGTTGAAAAACACTAGCCATCATATGTTATTACAATTGTTTAAATTGTTTTCTTTTTACTGTTAGATATTCTTTAACGCAACAATAACTTTGTTTGTATATAAACCTCTAGAAACATAATGTTACTACTGCTATATACATGGATATATAGCTCCAGGGTCTGGAGCTCTGGATCGGGGGGTCAGTAACCTTGCCCCCCCATATGTTTTGGAACTACATCCTCCATGGTGCTCAGCTACTGAAAAATGTAGTTGAAATGTAGTTACAAAACACCTGAAGGGCCACGTGTATTGCCTAATCAATCAATCAATCAATCAATCAGTAATTAATTTATTATTTAATCAACAGGACAGAGACAGACTAGTGAAAGTAAAGGGGAAAACTTTATTAAACAGTTAGTGGAAACAACATGTGTGTGTGTGTATATATATATATATATATAATATATATATATATTTACACTGCTCAAAAAAATTTAATAAAAAGTAAAGGGAACACTTAAACAACACAATGTAACTCCAAGTCAATCACACGTCTGTGAAATCAAGAAATCAAACTGTCCACTTAGGTAGCAACACTGACAATCAAATCCACATGCTGTTGTGCAAATGGAATAGACAAGAGGTGGGAAGCATAGGCAGGTAGCAAGACATCCCCAATAAAGGAGTGGTCCTGCAGGTGGTGACCACAGACCACTTCTCAGCTTTTTGGCTGATGGTTTGGTCACTTTTGAATGCTGGCGGTGCAGTCACTCTAGTGGTAGCATGAGACGGAGTCTACAACCCACACAAGTGGCTCAGGTAGTGCAGCTCATCCAGGATGGCACATCAATGCGAGCTGTGGCAAGAAGGTTTGCTGTGTCTGTCAAGGTAGTGTCCAGAGCATGGAGGCGCTACCAGGAGACAGGCCAGTACATCTGGAGATGTGGAGGAGGCCGTAGGAGGGCAACAATCCAGCAGCAGGACCGCTACCTCTGCCTTTGTGCAAGGAGGGACAGGAGGAGCACTGCCAGAGCTCTGCAAAAGGCCTTCAGAGGGCCACAAATGTGCATGTGCCTGCTCAAACGGTCAGAAACAGACTCCATGAGGGTGGTATGAGGGCCTGACGTCCACAGGTGGGGGTTGTGCTTACAGCCCAACACCGTGCAAGACGTTTGGCATTTGCCGGAGAACACCAACATTGGCAGCTTCGCCACTGGCGCCCTGTGCCCTTCACAGATGAAAGCAGGTTCACACTGAGCACATGTGACAGACGTGACAGGGTCTGGAACAGCCATGGAGAACGTTCTGCTGCCTGCAACATCCTCCAGCATGACCAGTTTGGCAGTTGGTCAGTAATGGTGTGGGGTGGCATTTCTGTAGGGGGGCGCACAGCCCTCCATGTGGTCGCCAGAGGTAGCCTGACTGCCATTAGGTCCCGAGATAAGATCCTCAGACCCCTTGTGAGACCATATGCTGGGGCGGTTGGCAATGGGTTCCTCCTAATGCAAGACAATGCTAGACCTCATGTGGCTGGAGTGTGTCAGCAGTTCCTGCAAGATGAAGGCATTGATGCTATGGACTGGCCCGCCCGTTCCCCAGACCTGAATCCAATTGAGCACATCTGGGACATCATGTCTCGCTCGCTTGTTGCACCACAAACTGTCCAGGAGTTGGGGGATGCTTTAGTCCAGGTGTGGGAGGAGATCCCTCAGGAGACAATCCGCCACCTCATCAGGAGAATGCCCAGGCGTTGTAGGGAGGTCATACAGGCACATGGAGGCTACACATACTACTGAGCCTCATTTTGACTTGTTTGAAGGACATTACATCAAAGTTGGATCAGCCTATAGTCTTGTTTTCCACTTTAATTTTGAGTGTAACTCCAAATCCATACCTCCATGGGTTGCTCAATTTGATTTCCATTGATAATGTTTGTGTGATTTTTTTGCCAGCACATTCAACTATGTAATGACCACAGCATTTAATAAGAATATTTCATTCATTCAGATCTAGGATGTCTTATGTTTGTGTTCCCTTTATTTTTTTGAGCAGTGTGTATATATAAAAAAATATATATATATATATACACTAAGCAGGACATATGCTGTGGCACTCTAGGTCTTCTTAAAATAATAAATATTTTATTTACTCCATCTAAAATATATATCGACGTTTCAGGTCCTATCTGGAGCTTTCTTCAGGATACAATAATACATTTAACATACAGTTGCAAGAAAAAGTATGTGAACCGTTTGGGATTACGTGGAGTTTTGCATGAATTTTTCATAAAATATGCTCTGATCTACATCTAAGTCACAACAATTTGAAAAACACAGTCTGCTTAAAATAATACAACACAAACATTATGGGCCATATTACGTAGTTGGTGCTAACTTAACCAAAGCTGTTGTAAACTTACCAGAGCCATTATAGCCTATGGAGGTTTTACGTTTACAACAGCTCTGGTTAAGTTAGCACCAAGTATGTAATATGGCCCAATATGTTTTCATGTGTTTATTGAACATAACATGTAAACATTCACAGTGCAGAGTGGAAAAAGTATGTGAACCCCTAGCCTAATGACTTCTCCAAGAGATAATTGGAGCCAGGAGTGAGCCAACCTTGAGTCCAATCAGTGTGATATTATTGGATGTGTTGCTGAAAGCTGTCCTGCCCTTTAAAAACACACACCAGTTTTGGGTTTACTGGTTTCAAGTAGCACTGCCTGATGTGAACCATGCCACGCAGAAAAGAGCTCTCAGAAGACCTACGATCAAGAATTGTTGACTTGCATCAAGCTTGAAAGGGTTACAAAAGTATCTCCAAAAGCCTTGATGTTCATGTGTCCACGGTAAGAAAGACTGTCTACAAATGGAGAAAGTTAAGCACTGTTGCTACTCTCCCTAGGCATGGTCATCCTGTAAAGATGACTGCAAGAGCACAGCGCAGAATGCTTAATGAGGTAAAGAAGAATCCTAGAGTGTCAGCTAAAGACTTACAGAAATGTCTGGCACATGCTAACATTTTTGTTGACACATCTACAATAAGGAAAACATTAAACAAGAATGGAATACATGGGAGGACACCACGGAGGAAGCCATTGCTGTCCAAAAAGAATATTGCAGCATGTTTGAAATTTGCAAAAGAGCACCTGGATGTTCCACAGCACTACTGGCAAAATATTCTGTGGACAGATGAAACCAAAATTGAGTTGTTTGGAAAAAACACACAACACTATGTGTGGAGAAAAAAAGGCACAGCACACCAACATCAAAACCTCATCCCCACTGTAAAACATGGCGGAGGGAGCATCATGGTTTGGGGCTGCCTCAGGCCCTGGACGGATTGTTGTCATTGATGGAAAAATGAATTCCAGAGTTTATCAAGACATTTTGCAGGAAAATGTAAGACCATCTGTCCGCCAACTGAAGCTCCGCAGAGGATGGGTGATGCAACAGGACAATGACCCAAAGCATACAAGTAATTCAACAAAAGAATGGTTTCAACAAAACAAAATACGCCTTCTGGAGTGGCCCAGTCAGAGTCCTGACCTCAACGCGATTTAAATGCTGTGGCATGACCTTAAGAGAGCGATTCACACCAGACATCCCAAGAATATTGCTACACTGAAACAGTTTTGTGAAGAGGAGTGGTCCAAAATTACTCCAGATCATTGTGCAGGTCTGATCTGCAACTACAGGAAACGTTTGGTTGAGGTTATTGCTGCCAAAGGAGGGTCAACTTGTTATTAAGTCCAAAGGTTCACATACTTTTTCCACCCTGCACTGTGTATGTTTACACATTTTATTCAAAAAAACATGAAAACATATAATGTTTGTGTTATATTATTTTAAGCAGACTGTGTTTTTCTAATTGTTGTGACTTAGATGAAGATCAGAGCACATTTTTATGACCAATTCATGCAAAACTCCACGTAATCCCAAAGGGTTCACATACTTTTTCTTGCAACTGTACATGTTATTTATACAAACATCAATCAGTTTTCAGAGCTTACCCCTCCTTCCGATCGGCGTGCACCCATCACCATTGCACTTGCGCCTGCACGTATAACTATGGAGTGACATGTTGGAATCACCCTGGAGATGAGACGCTCTCCTCCTTCCGGTTAGTGTGCAGCTACCACCAGGGCGCCTGCGCCGTTTCATGCAGGGCATGTTTGCGTTACCTTAGTGAACTGCCACTGCTTTATGAAATAGGATACACCAAATTTGAAAAAAATCAAATTAATCGACCACCGTAAAGATGCTAAATGTGGGACGTTCAAAGCTTACATAGACTACTTCTGCCTAGAGATGTGCATGAGGTTATTTTTTGTTTCGTTTTTTTTTTCTTCATTTCGGGTCATTTCGGACAGTTTTAGTGTCGTTTTGTTCTGTTTCATTTTGGAATTTCGGGTCAATTCGGAATTTCGGATAGATTCCTTTTCTTCTGATCCTTTTTTTTGTGAGTTATTTTGCACTTTGGATTGATTTGTATCTCATTTTTGAGTGATTTCAATTTTTATTGGTTATTTCAGAATGGGAAACAGATTTACTATCCATAGAATGAAAGTCCCCTTATTTATTTTTTAGTTTTTTGGGGATTTTTTGGGTTAAAGTTTAGGTTTCCTAACTTATTTTAACCACTTCGATGCTGAGGACGCGCTCAGCGCGTCCTCAGCATTCCCGCTGGTATGCGGAGGACGCGCTGAGCGCGTCCTCCCATTGGGGTCAGCGTTCAGCCGGGTTCCGGCCGATCGCTGGCCCCCCCGGTGCGGGCTGACATCCTCGATGTCAGCCGCGCATCCGGGACCGCAGCCGCCAGAATTAGGTGTCATCGCGGCAGCGCGATGACACCTAATTCAGGCGCCCCCCTGCATGTGCGGAGGAGGCGCCTGAAAGGGAGGGGGGAGGTCCTTTGGACCTCTCTCCCTCCCGATCGGCGGCTCTGCGGGGGTTAACCCAGGCATCATTTGGAAGGGCACAGCCTGCCCTTCCAAATGGTGCCTGGCATTAACCCCTGGGGAGCTGGATCGCGAATCGGCGCTGAAAAGCGCCGGTTCGCGATCCTTTCCCGGAGCTGGCCGACATCTTGGATGTCGGCCAAGCCTCCGGGAACTCCCCCTGAGGACTGGCGTCATCGTGCGTAGCACGATGACGCCAGTCCTGGACTTAACCCCTAACTGCCACCAACTGTGGAGATAGGGAGTTCCAATGAACTCCCTATCTCCCGATCCGTGGCAGTTAGGGGTTAATGTTTGGTATGGTTGGATCGGCCAGAGCATGGCCGTTCCAACGATACCAAACACGAATGTGAAAAATGTTGTAAAAAAAAAAAAATGAAAAATAAAAATAAAAAAAAAATTAAAAATAAAATTATAAAAAAAATAAACACTTTTTTTTTCTTTTTTTTGTTTTGTTAATGCAGCAATATTGTTCCCATTTCAATTATAATGTGAACAATGATGCTGCACTAACGATTTTTGTATGCGGTGCGTTTGTTAAAAATAGTGTAATTTTCCCCAAAAAAAAATGTAACGAGACCCCATCTCTAATTTTTTTAACAAGCGCACCCCATACAAAATATAACCGCAATTGCTCGCATGTTAAAATGTGAAAAAAAACACTTTACACATTGTAAATTATTGAAAATACATATTTTATTGCATTTTTTGTTATAATATACAGACATGACATAACGTATACATATAATAATGACATATTATGAATCTACCGAGTCTGACGGAAAGAACGATATATAATATGTCTGGGTCATATACTAAAATAAGCCTTCAAAACACGTTTAAACATGATGAGCAAAACCGGTAAAAAAGACCTCAGCACAGGGGCGGGAAAAGCCTCAGCAGCGAAAGGGTTAAAGAAACAAGACTTTTTTTCACCATAGGTTTCAATGCTAAAAGAATCCTGGTGTTTATGAAATATTTATTAAACCATTTATTGTTTTCACTTGCAGCAATAAGCTATTTTGTTTATTTATGTTTTTATAGGTTTTTTAGCCATTTTTCAGCATTTTTTTAGTTTATTTTAAGGTTTCATAATTTATTTTAAATGTAATAACGAGGCGTGTTTCTTTTTTTGCTGAACGCAGCTGTACTATTTTCTCGCAGTCTGTCTGCGTTCAGCAATGAATTGGATACATTGTGTCAGAACCATGGTCAGCTCCGAGCGAGCCTTAGCAATGGTCCTGAAAGTGAAACGACATAGTATGATACTATCAGGGTTATTCAAAGAGAATTAAAAAGTCACCGCATGTTCGGTGACTTTTCGTTCTCTTCATTTCGGGCCAATTCGGCAATCCCATTTCGGCGACCCTGCGGTGTATTCAGCAATCACCACAGGGCCGTCAAAGCCCAGGGAAAAGCTGCCGAAAACCTGACGAAAGGTCACCGCAAAAACCCTGCGAATGCACGGCTAAATACGCAAAAACATCTGGATTAACCCTCCTAAAACGCTTGAAAAACCTGAGCAGGAGCCGATCACACGCAGCGCAGCCTCCGGAAAAAGCTGACACCGCAGACGAGTGAAGTGAATAAATTAGCAAAACAATTTGCTTGAATGTTTGAAAAGTGAAACACTGTTTGCAAAGAAACTACTGAGCGAAAATGTCAGAAATTTTCCAAGGAATGAAAATAAAAAGGGCTGTTACAGAAAAAATAGGTAAACTTAAAAAAAAAAAAAAAAAAAGGACTTTTTTAAAAAAAAATCCAGAAAAATGCTTAAATTATCCCAAAAAATCTATAAATAAAGAGACTCTTTACTGCAGAATTTTATAATGAATCGTTTATTAGATATTGAATTAAAATGGGAATATTCTTAACATTGAAGCCTATGGGATTCTCCTGATTAAACCTGTCAAATGAAACCACCGAATGACAGGGCAATTCGGGAACCTTTCACTGCTGGTTTGTGTTCTCTGAATAGTCGAAGCAGTGCTTTTTTATGTGGATTTCACTGCCCTCGAACAGGCACCGAATGTGCAGGCAATTCGCCAGGATTTGGCGTATTGCCTGCTCTCTGGATAGACGAGTGGCCAAGAAAGGTAACCGAATGCTGATTTTCAGCGTTCGGTTACTTTTCTCCAGCCATTCGGATCTCTTTGAATTACCCTGTACGTTTCACTTTCAGGAGTGAGCAGTTAGTTTTACCATGGTAGCACATTCAAATGTACCGATTTTTTTTCACTAGAAAGAACACTACCTTGTTTTCATGTTGCAATAATAGCTTACTATTAAATCATAAAATGTGTTACTAAACATATATTAGAAAGAACAAAATAGTATATAAAAAACTAGAAACCAAATATATACTGTAAAAGAAAGAAATGGTCTGTTTCATATGTGTGCTTTTTAATTAATATTTCCTTTTTAGGCCATTTCTAAGTTGCAGAACTCTCTAGAACAGTGTCAGGAATCAAGCCGCGTACACTACAGACACGTGCCCACACTAGAGTCAACCAAGCTGGCTGGCTTCATTCCATGACTTGCTCCTGGATTCCCTTGCTGCTCAGGTGCTACTCATATGTGTTCCATGTCGGCTTTGCCCTGACCTCTCTGGCTAACTCAAGTGTGGTCAGCAACCCTGATGGGATTCAATCAAAGGGGTGCTCCACCTTCTACTCAATGCTTCAGCATTGTTGCCCTGTAACTCACAGAGGCTAAACCTGTGTGTTGCTGCTCTGCTACTTTCTATTTACTCTGCACTCCTAGCTGCATTCCTCAGCCTCTCCAAGTGTCTCCTGATCTCCAAAGTTCCTCAAGTCTCCTGGTTCCTGTTGTGGTCAGTTCCCAGCAACTATGTTTCTCACTATCCTCAGCTTGTTGGTTCCCCTGCAACATGTATTCCACCTCCACCCATCCCTATGGGTGTACCACTACATACTGGTCTCATAATTCAGTTAAGCCGGTACCTTCTCAGTATCAGCGTCTGACAAACAGGGATCTCAAACTCTGGCCCCCCCAGAAGTTTCCAAACTACAGCTCCCATGATTCCCTGGCCATCTATTGCTATCAAGGAATTCAGGGAACGGTAAACAATAATCACCTGACAGGCCAGAGATTGAGATCCCTTCTCTAAAATATACATAACACAAAAAGACTTTGTATGCATTGATGTTTATTTGTGTGTGTGTGTGTTGGGCTTTTAAGTTTCACTACTATGATGTTTAATACATCAAACCTGTAGCTTCAACTGTTTTGGTGTAACACTTGGATTGTAAGGCAGTCTTTAATTCAAGATTGATCCACTTTTCAACCATAAGTTGATTTAAGCTTCCCTTGAGGTTTATATCATTTCCTTACCACTTAGCTTCTATTTATCCTAATTCCTCAGTAAATGAGTTTTGCATGTAATTATTTTGTTTTGCTTAAAGTTACAGATTCCAAATCAGTCTCCTCCTTGTGCTGCATTAATCTACTGCAATGCAAATTATAGTTTGTTAGGAATAGTTCCATGATTCTCTATTGCACGTAAATTCAGTAGCGCTTACAGGGCTCTATTACAATCTTCGCGCAAAAACGCTCGCGCAAAGCGTGAATTTGTGCGCCAAGCGTTAAACTTTTACACGTGCAAATCACCGCTGGAATTACAATCGGGCCCTATTACAAGAACTCCCCAGGGCAACACATCGGGCCCTATTTCAATCTTCGCGCATTATTTATGAAAAACCGCGCAAGGATTGTAAGATTGTAATAGGGCCCGATGTGTTTATGACTCTGCACAGCAGGAGAACTCTCTCCCAGAGCTGTCAGACTGGGCTGTCCTCTCTAGTCCTTCAACAGATACAGATCCTCTGTACAGATACAGATACAGATCCTTGGTAAGGTTCAAATATTAATCTTTCCATATGGTGCTGTGATCCCCCTGTAAGTGGCAACTAAATAAATATAGTTTCTCGTCGCATTGACATCATAGCATGCCCTGCGATGGCAAGGGGTTAAGTACCTTTACAACTTTGTACTTATATTGATAATAGTTATGATATAGCAGGACCGAGGCCAGATTTACAATTAGGCAAATTGCTTTCTCAGGGGTTGCCATGTTTCGTAAAAAAAAATTAAATAAATTACAATTTGAAATTCTTTGGATCCCCTATATCTCCATAACCCTACATGCTATAGTCATATGGGTTATCATTGGAAAGGTCAGGGTCTGGCCTTTACAACGATACCAAATGCAAGATTTCTTTTTTATCTGTCCTAATGTAGAGGCATTATGTGCTTTTACTTATAAAGCAATCAATGCCACTGCACCTCACTCAGTACTCACTTGTGTATATAGATGAATAGATATTGGTAATGAGCCAGGAAACATGTATATTATATATATCTATATATACACAAGTGAGTACTGAGAGAGGTTGTGGCCCTTGAGCAAGGCCTGAAGGCCGAAATGTTGGATATCTGGTTGCAGCTCTTTCTGTATACTGAGGGTCTGAAATACATTTATTGTACTTTTGACCAGGGCCGGCCCAAGCCTGGAGTGAAAGATGAAATGCTGCCCCCCCAAAAAAAGTATAAACACGTGACATGTATGAGAGTATCAGAGCTCCACAGCATTAAAACTCGCAGTAATGTGCGGTGTGAATGAGCGTATCACAGAGCTCCACAGCAATAAACCTCACAGTAATGTGTGGTGTGTATGAGCGTATCACAGAGCTCCACAGCAATAAAACTCACAGTAATGTGCGGTGTGTATGAGCGTATCCCAGAGCTCCAAAGCAATAAAACTCACAGTAAAGGGCAGTAAAGGGCAGTGTGCCAGAAGTGGCCAAAATAGTGAAGAACAAAAAGATAGCATTCAATAATTATAAAAAAACTCAGAGTGAAGAAGATAGGCAAACCTATAAAATTAGGCAGAAAGAGGCAAAGCAATTTCTAAGAGCTTCCAAAGCACACGCAGTAGAGAAAATAGCTCAGTCAGTAAAAAAGGGGGACAAAACATTTTTTAGATACATAAACGAGAAAAGAAAAGTAAAACAAGGATTAGTTAGATTAAAAACAAAGGAAGGAAGGTATGTAGAAGAGGATAAAAGTCTCGCTGACTGCCTCAATGAATATTTTTGTTCAGTCTTTGCAGAAGAAAAGGAAGGAAAGGGACCTCAGTTAGGAGAGAACACTAAAGAGACATTTACATATGAGTTTACAGAGGAGGAGGTTCTACAGCAGCTGTCTGAAGTAAAAACAAATAAGTCAATGGGGCCTGATGGGATCCACCCTAAATTCTTAAAAGAGCTCAGTGATGTAATAGCAAAACTGTTAACAGATTTATTTAACCAATCCTTGTTAACGGGAGTCGTCCCAGAAGACTGGAAATTAGCAAATGTTGTGCCCATTTACAAGAAGGGTAGTAGGGAGGAATCGGGGAACTATAGGCCAGTTAGTCTTACGTCAGTAGTGGGGAAATTAATGGAAACCATGTTAAAGGAAAGGATTGTTGAACATCTAAAAACACATAGATTACAGGATCAGAAACAACATGGGTTTACCTCAGGGAGATCATGCCAAACTAATCTTATTGATTTTTTTGATTGGGTAACAAAAATAATAGACACAGGTGGTGCAGTAGACATTGCTTATTTAGATTTCAGTAAGGCTTTTGATACTGTTCCGCATAGAAGGCTTATCAATAAATTGCAATCTTTGAGCTTGGATTCCAATATTGTTGAATGGATTAGGCAGTGGCTGAGTGACAGGCAACAGAGGGTTGTGGTAAATGGAGTTTATTCGGCGCAAGGTCTTGTTACCAGTGGGGTACCTCAGGGGTAAGTACTTGGACCCATTCTCTTTAATATTTTTATTAGTGATATTGCAGAAGGTATTAATGGAAAAGTATTAGACATGTGCACAGCACAAAATTTCGTTTTGAACTAATGCATTAGTACTAAAATGCAATTTATTTAGTTGCTAAAGAAATTCGTTTTCAGTTCTTTAGTATGAAAACTAATTTCATTCATCCGAAAACCAGTGGATACAATTACAATTGTACTGGCTCCTGAGAGGGCTGAGATCGCTGCTTGTTACAGTATCTCTCACTCTCAGCACAATGTGGGCCATATTATATAGCTGGTGCTAACTTAACCAGAGCTGTTGTAAACTTCCGAGAGCTATTATAGCCTATGGAGGTTTTCAGTTACAACAGCTCTGGTTACGTTAGCTCCAACATTGTAATACTGCCCCGTGTCAGGCAAAGCTGTTACAGTAACTGTCTGCTGCTCATCACAGCGCTCAGAGTTTCAGTAAAACTAGTAAATAATATTTTTATATATAAAGAACAATTTATTATTTCCTTGTTTTACTGAAACTCTGAGCGCTGTGATGAGCAGCAGTCAGTTACTGTAACAGCTGAGCCTGATACATTGTTCTGAGAGATAATGTAACAAGCAGCCGATCTCAGCGCTCACAGCCACTGGATTTAAAGGGCTAAAAAAAAAGGCTCCTCTCTGTATAATGTTTAGAACATCCTCCTGCATTAATTAATACCCCTCTCTGTATAATGTATACAACATCCACCTGCATTAATTAATACCCCTCTCTGTATAATATATAGAACATCCTCCTGAATTAATGTCCCTCTCTGTATAGAACATCCTCCTGCATTGGCATGTGGAGGGTGCAGAACTTCGGATGTTGCGATGTTGCGCTCTTCATTGCTGGTCTCCTTCACTCATCAATATAATATCACCAATAGGACTGAAACTAAAATTTAATGCATTTTATTTTAGTTTCTTTCGTTTTTTGTACTGAGCAGTTTCGTTTCTCTTGAGTCATACTAAAACTAAATTATCCCAAAATTCGGACTAAATCGTTTTAGTACTAAAACGAATGCACATGTCTAAAAAGTATGTCTTTTTGCTGATGACACAAAGATTTGCAACAGGGTTGACGTTCCTGGAGGGATCAGCCAAATGACAAATGATTTAGGTAAACAAAAAAAATGGTCGGAGTTGTGGCAATTGAGTTTTAATGTGGATAAGTGCAAGATAATGCACCTGGGACGTAAAAACCCAAGGGCTGAATATAGAATATTTGATACAGTCCTAACCTCAACATCTGAGGAAAGGGATTTAGGGGTCATTATTTCAGAGGATCTAAGGGTAAGTAGTCAATGTAATAGAGCAGCAGGAAATGCTAGCAGAATGCTTGGTTGTGTAGGGAGAGGTATTAGCAGTAGGATAAGGGAAGTGCTCATGCCACTGTACAGAGCACTGGTGAGACCTCACTTGGAGTACTGTGTGCAGTACTGGAGACCGTATCTCCAGAAGGATATAGACATCTTAGAGAGAGTTCAGAGATGTGATACTAAAATGGTGTACGGCTTGAAGGAGAAAAGTTACCAGGAAAGTCTTAATTATCTTAACATGTACAGCTTGGAAAAAAGACGAGACAGAGGAGATATGATAGAAACATTTAAATACGTAAAGGGAATCCACAAGGTAGAGGAAGGGAGTATATTTAAAAGGAAACAAAATAGCAAAACAAGAGGACATAGTCTTAGATTAGAGGGGCAAAGGTTTAAAAGTAACATCAGGAAGCATTATTTTACTGAGAGGGTGGTGGATACATGGAACAGTCTTCCAGTAGAAGTGGTAGAGACCAAAACAGTAATTGAATTTAAGCAGGCATGGGATAGGCATAAGGCTATCCTAAACAAAAGATAAATCCAGGTAAAGTATCCATGTAATTGGGCAGACTAGATGGGCCGAAAGGTTCTTATCTGCCGACATTTTTCTATGTTTCTATGTATGAGTATCACAGAGTGCCACATATCCCGGCCCACTCTCATACACACCCACATACAGTCACACACATACACACAGTCACACACATCCACACACAGTCACACACCCACATACATCTACACACACAGTCACACACACCACACACAGTCACACACACACAGTCATACACAGTCAAACACACATACAGACACTAGGGATGAGCCGAAAACCCCCCGAGTTCGGTTCGGGCCCGAACCCGAACTTCCCATTTGTTCAGGTCCGAACCCGAACCCCCATGCAAGTCAATGGGGCTGAAAATTCGGTTTTTTAGAGTGCCCTCCAAAGGGCATATATGCTACATATTTGCCATAAAAGGTGTATGGGGGTCCGGGTAGTGCCCTGGAGGACAGGAAACAAGGACAAAAAGTAAAAAAAAAACACGTTTTTTAAAGGGACAGTGAGTTTTCCATGAAATAAGGGTTAAAAATAAAAACGAAAAATTCCTTCAAATATCGTGCCTAGGAGGTCCCCATAACCTGCCCGTGAAGTGGCAGATTTCTAGGATGTATAGAAATATGTAAAAACCAAAAAATGACATTTCAAATGACTGTAAATGCTTTCCCTTTAATCTATTCATAAACAACTGCTTGGGGCGGCAGTCTGTAAGAAAAGAGGATACATTTTCGGACACGCAGAAAAAGTTTACTGATTTTTTGGCGGTGAAAAGCAGGAGAATGACTGGAGAATGGAAAATTCTAGACCAAATAGCCGATTTGGAAAGTGAGATAAATGGGAGAATTTTTCTGGTTTGGCTATTTTGACCTAGAATTTTCCATTCTCCAGTCATTCTCCTGAGTTTCACCTTTCTCTGACCCTAGCCTAGCCATGCAAGTGGTTCTCCTGTGCTATGGACGCGCTGAGCGTGTCCATGCATAGGAAGCAGCAATCCGCCGGATTCCGGCGGATTGCTGCGCCCCCCGGTGCGGGCTGACATCTTGGATGTCAGCCCAGCACTTCGGGACCCCGGCGGAACAATTAGATGTCATCACGGCGGCGCAAAGACATCTAATTCAGGCGCCCCCCCACATGTGTGGAGGAAGCCCCTGACAGGGGGGGGAGGTCCTTCTCCCTCCCGATCGCCGGGGGGCAGAGGGTTAATCCAGGCACCATTTGGAAGGGCACAGCCTGCCCTTCCAAACGGTGGCTGTGATTAACCCCTGGGGAGCCGATCCGGATCGTGATCCTCTCCTGGAGCTGGCTGACATCTTGGATGTCGGTCAAGCCTCCAGGAACTCCCCCTGAGGACTGGCGTCATCATGCATAGCACGATGACGCCAGTCCTGGAGTTAACCCCTAGCTGCCACCAATGGTGGAGATAGGGGGTTTCAATGAACCTCCTATCTCCTGATCCGTGGCAGCTAGGGGTTAATGTTTGATATCGTTGGATCGGCCAGAGCATGGCCTTTCCAAGGATACTAAACATGAGGATGAAAAATGTTTTTTTTAAAAAATAAAAAATAAAAATAAAAAAATTCAAATATTTTTTAAAAAAATTCTAAAAAAAAATAAACAAGTTTTTTTGTTTGTTTTTGTTTTGCTAATGCAGCAATATTGTTCCCATTTCAATTATAATGTGAACAATAATGCTGCACTAACGATTTTTGTATGCAGTGTGTTTGTTAAAAAAAGCGAAATTTTCCCCAAAAACAAAAATGTAACGAGACCCCATTTCTAATTTTTTTAACAAGCGCACCCCATACAAAATATAACCGCAAACGATCGCATGTTAAAATGTGAAAAAAAACACTTTACACATAATAAATTATTGAAAATTCAAATTTTATTGCATTTTTTGTTATAATATACAGACATGACATAACGTATACATATAATAATGACATATTATGAATCTGCCAAGTCTGCCGGAAAGAACGATATATTATATGTCTGGGTCATATATCAAAATATGGCTACAAAACATGGTTAAACATGATGAGCGAAAGCGGTAAAAATGACCTCAGCACAGAGGTGTGAAAAGCCTCAGCAGCGAAAGGGTTAAATGCAGCATATTAGGATGTTTTAGGAGGGAAATTAATTCTCAAATCTCAATCAGAAACAGACACCACCCCACCCTCTCACTATATTGTACAATGTATCAAATTGATTACCAGACTGAAAACACCTGGTGTTATGCCCGTTTGTGAACAGAGGTCATTTAGAGTTGACAATCTTTCCACGTACACATTAGTTTTTAATTCAATATCTAATAAACCATTGCTTTTAATATTCTGCAGTAAAGAGTCTCTTTATTTCTAGATTTTTTAGTATTTTTTTAAGCATTTTCTATACTTTTTTCAAAATTTCTTTTTCTTTTCGAACCCGAACCGAACACGGCCAAAAAGTTCGAAATTCGCGAACTTTCGAACTGCCAAAGTTCGGGTCGAACTCCGAACCGTCCGAACCCGAACAGCTCATCCCTAACAGTCACACACCCACACACAGTCAGACACACATCCAGTCACACAGCCACACACAGTCACACGCATCCACACACACCTACATACAGTCACACACACCCAGTCACACACATCCACACACACTTACATCCAGTCACACATACATACAGTTACACATAAACTAACCCACACAGTGGAGGGCTTGTTGGACGCCGTCAGGCCTGGTCGTGCTCCAGCACACTCGAGGACCTGGTTGAGGCCTGGCACCATGGCTGGCTCTGGTTGAGGCCTTGTTCCAGGTCTGGCCAAGGCCTGGTCCCTGTGGCTGGCTCCAGGCCTGGCACTGGTTCTGGCCAAGGCCTTGCTCCGGGCCTGGTACTGGGGCTGACTCTGGGCCTGGTACTGGGGCTGACTCTGGGCCTGGTACTGGGGCTGACTCTGGGCCTGGTACTGGGGCTGACTCTGGGCCTGGTACTGGGGCTGACTCTGGGCCTGGTACTGGGGCTGACTCTGGCCTGGTACTGGGGCTGACTCTGGGCCTGGTACTAGGGCTGACTCTGGGCCTGGTACTGGGGCTGACTCTGGGCCTGGTACTGGGGCTGACTCTGGGCCTGGTATTGGGGCTGACTCTGGGCCTGGTACTGGGGCTGACTCTGGGCCTGGTACTGGGGCTGACTCTGGGCCTGGTACTGGGACTGACTCTGGGCCTGGTACTGGGGCTGGCTCCTGGCCTGGCTGAGGCATTGATGCGGGACTGGCTTCAGACCCCTGATGGAGGGCTTCAAAAGTGGCCGTCCTGGCCCACTGAAAGTGGCAGGCACTGTCTCAGTGAAGGGTGCAGGCATCGGCCCTCACGTGTGTAGGGGGTGGGCGCCGATCCGCCTGTGTGAAGGGGGCGGGCACCGCTCCACTTGTGTGAGGAGGGCAGGCCTTGGCCCACTGAGAAGGGCAGACCCAGCCTGGTTTCACAGGAGAGGAGGGCCGTGCCTTTTCCAGGACAGGTGCTCCTTGCCGCGGCCTTTGAGAGTGGCATTTTGCCGCCCCTGACAAAGGGTCGCATGGAGCCGCTGATCCACCCTACTCCATGGACGGGCCAGCCCTGCTTCTGACATGTGGTAGCTATTCATTTGATTTATTGTGTTTTGGTATTATGTGTGGTTATTGATCTAGTCTCTAACACTATGCCTTGGCATTTTTCTTATGGATTAGTTGCTCTCTGTGTGGGGTAGAGCAACCACCATTTAGTTGAATATACACAGATATTATGGCTGTTTGCATTTTGTTTTCTTGCATCTGATGCTGCCATGTGAGCTTGTGTTCACATACAAGTATCCCTGTGTCTGCTTTTTGCGATATTTATATATATATATATATTATTGCAGAAGTAATTTACACATCCCAGCAATTCAAAGAACTGCATCACAGAGCTCACGTGTTACATTCCCCATATGCAGCACAGAACTATGGGTAAGACAGGCAAACAATATCTATAATTTCTAATTTTTTTGCATCCAGGGTCTGTTTTCACACAGAACTCTCCAATCAATGCCATGCCATACTAGATGGCCTTTTTTTTTTTTTTTAGCAGAGATCAGGTTTATGCAACCACTCCTGTACAGCTGTTTTGGGCTTGTTTTGCCCTCATCAGCAGGAGCTAGGAATGACCAGTTGCAGTTTGACGCTTAAGGCTGGGGTCAGACCAGCGCATTTTTAACGTGTGTTCTGGTGCACTTAATTACGGCCGCACTAGCAGCAAATGATGGGCAATGACGGCCAATATACGAAGTACGGTCGCACGAAAGTCCGGCCGCGCAACGCAAGTGGAAAATGAACGCATTTTTTCGAGAACCGCTAGTACGGACGTACAGAGTGCGCTGCGTCCACATAGCGGCGTGTGTGCGTGATTAGGAGACGTCAGACGCTGCTCATGTCCGGCCAACATAACTTCCGGACACCCAAAGTTTCCTGGTTTGGATCCGTAAAAAATCACGCACGAAAATGCGCATCGTATGACCGTTTTCGCATATTCCGTGAAAAAATATGTCAATGCGTTCGGACGCACTTTTTTACGTTCGCGTGTAAAAATGCTTTCGTTTGACCCTAGCCTAACCCGTAGGGTAAATCAATACTTATTAAAGCTGTGGTGGAAGGCAAAAAATGAGATTAAAAGCCTTCACACTGCAAATAATAAAGTTTATTATTGCAGAAGTCATTTACACATCACAACAATTCAAAGAACTGCATCACAGAGCTCATATGTTACATTCTGTAGCGGGAGAAGTAGCGCCCACTAGAGAGTAGCGGAGTTGAGATCCTTAAGAACTGATAAATCTTTTTGACGTTTAAACACTGCTTGGCATACGCAGAATTATACGCTTGAGGCAGCGAGGATGAACAAAACACTGCGTTGCTACTAAGCAGTGTGCACTAAAGGTTTCGAGACTGATAAACTACTTAGAGCACATTCAGAAATACACAAATACGTCAGACAGTTGGTGAATTGCGCGGAATGCAGGGCAGTCAGGAAATAAGTTGCTTTAACGTTTTCTGATAATCGGGAGTAGATCACCGGTACCTTAAGATATTCAGCGGCAACACATACCCCTCGGGGTCTGGCGTGAGTACAGTATCGAGTATTTTGGATGGTGAGAGCACACTGAACATGAGCCGCATATAAACAGTACCTTTCGATCGCAGTTCATATAAACATGTGTGGCTGGAGAACATGAGTCCTGGGTTGGGTATAGTAACCTAATGAGGCCACAGACGATACCCACAACTTAGAAGGGACAATACCCCAGCAACGTGTAAACACCCCAGGGGCAAGCATGGGGTTAAACCACCAAAGCGCCACACAGGCAATCGTAATCGAGCAGCAAGAGAATAGTCAAAACAAGCCGGGTCAAAAAGTAGGGATGAGCCGAACCCGAACTTCCCATATGTTCGGGCCCGAACCCGAACCCGAACTCGAACTCCATGCAAGTCAATGGGGCTGAAAATTCGGTTTTTAGAGTGCGCTCCAAGAGGGCATATATGCTAGATATTTGCCATAAAAGGTAAATGGGGGTCCGGGTAGTGCCCTGGGGGACAGGAAACAAGGACAAAAAGTTTTAAAAAAAACGTTTTTAAAGGGACAGTGAGTTTTCCATGAAATAAGGGTTAAAAATAAAAAAGAAAAATTCCTTCAAATATCGTGCCTAGGAGGTCCCCATAACCTGCCCGTGAAGTGGCGGATTTCTAGGATGTATAGAAACACTTAAAAACAAAAAAATGACGTTTCATATGATGGTAAATGCTTTTCCTTTAATCTATCCATAAACAACTGCTTGGGGCGGCAGTCTGTATGAAAAGAGGAGACATTTTCGTACACGCAGAAAAAGTTTACTGACTTTTTTGGCTAAATTATTGTGAAACTTATGTAGGCTTTGGATGAAAGTAACAATAGGGGCTTCAAAATTGGTCCTTTAGCGTCCCCAACAGTGCCGTCACACCGTATCCCCTCTGAGGATATGAATCTGATACAGGCGTCAGTGGCAGTGCACCCAAATATTGTGCTTTTGGTGCCAGGCCTGCAAGTATTATCATACAGTAACCCCTCTGTGGTATTGTGGAAGAATGCAGGGGTGGACCATGTGGTCCTATATTGAAAAGATATGATTCTGGTCAAGGCGTCAGTGCACCCAGATATTGTGCTTTTGGTGCCAGGCCTGCAAGTGCCATCATAATACAGTAACCCCTCTGTGGTATTGTGGAAGAGTGCAGGGGTGGACCATGTGGTCCTATATTGAAAAGATATGATTCTGGTCAAGGCGTCAGTGCACCAAGATATTGTGCTTTTGGTGCCAGGCCTGCAAGTGCCATCATAATACAGTAACCCCTCTGTGGTATTGTGGAAGAGTGCAGGGGTGGACCATGTGGTCCTATATTGAAAAGATATGATTCTGGTCAAGGCGTCAGTGCACCCAGATATTGTGCCTTTGGTGCCAGGCCAGCAAGTATCATCATACAGTAACCCCTCTGTGGTATTGTGGAAGAATGCAGGGGTGGACCATGTGGTCCTATATTGAAAAGATATGATTCTGGTCAAGGCGTCAGTGCACCCAGATATTGTGCTTTTGGTGCCAGGCCTGCAAGTGCCATCATAATACAGTAAACCCTCTGTGGTATTGTGGAAGAGTGCAGGGTTGGACCCTGTGGTTCAAAAAATTAAAATGATATAAATCTGGCACAGGCGTCAGTGCAGCCAAATATTGTGCCTTTCATGGCAGCAAGTGCCTTCACACCGTAACCCTTTTGTGGTATTGTGGAAGAGTTCAGTGCTGGAGGTTTTGTGAATGCAGAAGAGGACATCCCCAATCTATTCCATTACTTCAGCATCAGGGGATTGATAGCTGCTGATCCAGGACTGATTCATTTTTATAAATGTCAGCCTGTCTACAGAGTCGGTGGACAGACGCACTCTTTTGTCTGTGACAAAACCTCCAGCGGCACTGAACGTCCTTTCGGAAAACACGCTAGATGAAGGGCAACCTAGTAGCTGCATAGCATATTGGCTAAGTTCTGGCCAGTGATCCAATCTCAACACCCAGTAAGCCAGTGGATCATCTGCTGGAAAGGTATCCAGGTCTGCCCTTGCCCCTAGGTAGTCCTGCACCATATGGTGAAGACGCTGGCAATGGGTGCCTACATTTGATGTCCCTGGGCGTCGAGGACTAAAAAAATTTAAAAATGCATTAGTCAAGCGGCCCTGGCCTTCACCACTATTCCTCTGATCATCCGCAGCCTCAGAAGCACGTGTGTCAGCACTTGGTAATCTACCAGTGCCTGGTAGACACAAGTGTCGATTTAGAGCGTCCTCAAGTTTTTTCATCCTGTGCTCCCTCTGTGCGGGCAGGATGAGCTCTGCAACTTTACCCTTGTATCGTGGATCAAGAAGGGTTGACAACCAGTAATGATCCCTCTCCTTGATAGCACAAATCCTGGGGTCCTTTAGCAGGCTTTGCATCATTAGGGAGCCCATGCAGCGTAGGTTGGAGGTGGCATTAGCTTCCGAGTCTTCCTGGTCAATGAGGATGACTGTATTGTGCACTTCCTCCTCCCAGCCACGCACTAGCCCTTGTGTTTCTGGGCACACGAAACCCTCCCTTGAGGAATCCCCACCTTCAATGCCCACACTACTTAAATATTCTGCCTCCTCCTCATCCTCCTCCTGTCTGATCTGAGTAGGCCCCGCTGGAATGCTGTCTGCGGAAAGACTGGGGCCTTGAGAGCTAGGGAAGGCCTCCTCTTCTTCCCGCTGCTCTGCCTCTAGAGCCACATCTATAATTCCCCGTAGAGTGTGCTCCAGCAGGAACACTAAAAGAATTGTGTCACTGATGCATGCACTGTCCCTGCTCACCATCCTCGTTGCCTCCTCAAATGGTGACAGTACAGTGCATGCATCCTTGATCATCAGCCACTGCGGGGGGAAAAAAACAAGTTGACCTGAGCCTGTCCTTGTGCCATACTCACACAGGTACTCGTTGATGGCCCTCTGCTGCTTGTGCAGATGCTGCAGCATTGCTAATGTCGAGTTCCACCTGGTGGGCATGTCACAGATGAGACGGTTTGTGGGAAGGTGGAATTCTCTTTGAATTTCTGCCAAACGAACGCTTGCTGGGAATGACCATCTGAAGTGGCTGCAGACTTGTCTGGCCTGGATGAGAAGCTCTGGCAGCCCTGGGTACTTAGTTAGGAAACGCTGTACCACCAGATTTAGGACGTGTGCTAGGCATGGTACATGCGTCAATTTACCATTTCGTAGGGCGGAGAGAAGGTTGCTGCCATTATCGCAGACGATCATTCCCAGCTCAAGCTGGCGTGGTGTTAACCATCTCGGCACCTGCCCCTGCAGAGCTGACAGAATTTCTGGCCCGGTGTGGCTCCTGTCCCCTAAACAAACCAGCTCAAGCACAGTATGGCATCTTTTTGCTTGAGCCATTGCGTAGACCCTGTCAGGCGGCGGTTTAACTGCCACTTCGCCAGAGACAGAGAAGGAGGAGGAGGAGGAAGAGGGAGAGGTGGTGGTGGTGGAGCAGACAGACGTCATACAAGCAGCTTTCTGGAGGCGTGGTGGATGAACAAGCTCCAGCACAGAGCCCCGTCTTGGATCCCTCCCAGCTGCAATCAGAGTTACCCAGTGTGCCGTGAAGGAAATGTAACGACCCTGTCCATGCTTGCTGGACCACGTGTCTAAAGTCACATGCACCTTGCTGCTGACTGCCTTTCCCAATGACTGGATAACATTGTCTTCCACATGCTGGTATAGTGCTGGAATGGCCTTGCGTGAAAAGTAATGGCGTTTTGGAACCTGCCACTGTGGTACAGCACATTCAGAAAATTCACGGAAGGGAGCAGAGTCCACCAGCTGGAAAGGCAGCAGCTGCAATGCGAGTAATTTTGCTAAGCTGGCATTTAGACGCTGTGCTTGGGGATGATTGGGACTATATTTTTTCTTTCGCTGCAGCAGCTGTGGCAATGTAATCTGACTGCGTAAATCTTCAACTGCTGGGATGATGTCACATTGTGAGGAAGGAGCTGGTACATCCATTACTGTAGCATCATCCCTGTCGGTGGAGGTTGTAGGCAATGACATGGCAGGACATACAGTGGGGGTAGAGACAGATGAGGAGGAGGAGGACCTACGCAAAGTTTTGCGCCAACAGGATGTGTGGCAGTTGTTCATATGTTGCCTCAAGCACGTGGTACCCAAGTGTCCGGTATCTTTCCCACGCTTAAGCTTCATCTGACAAAGATTACAAATAGCAACGCTGCGCTCTACTGCACATTTCTTAAAGAACTCCCAGACAACAGAGTTCCTGCATGTGTTCTTTGAGACAACAGCGCTCTGCACCGGAGCAGCTCTGACATGTGATGCCTTGGACTGGCTAGTGCTACGGTTGGTCACAGAGGATGTTGTGCCTCGTGTTTGCTGTGCCTCCTCCTCCCCCTCTTCCTCACTTAATTCCTCGGTTCGATCAGGCACCCAGGTGGAGTCAGTGACCTCATCATCATTGTCATCATCACCCCCTATCTCCTCATCACTAGAGCCAACTTGGCAGTATGCTGCAGCTGCTGGGGCAACATGAGTGCCAGTTATTTGTGTGTCATCACTGGCACCCCCTTCCTCTAGGTTGATTATACTCCCTTCCTCAACCTCAGAGATTGAATCAGAGCACTGTACTTGCTGCGCATCCTCAAGCAGCATGTCACTCTCATTGTAGTCAAACAATTCAGCTGACTCCTCCGTGTGTGATAGCGAGGCTACGGCAGGAGTAGCTGTGGACATGGAGGCTGCATTAGATGCTTTGGCAGCTGAGGTGGAATGTAAAGCACTAGAAGCCTGGCTGGCAGTGGACTCGGAGGATGAGGATGGCCTGGTTAGCCAATCCACCAAGTCCTCTGTATGTTGCTGCTTAAGACGGCCAGCACCAGTTAGAAAGGACAAGCGTGCCCCTGCAGAGGATGCACCACGTCCACCACGACCAGAGGCACAGCCTCCCGACACAGGGGCTGCTTGCCCTCTTATCTGTGTCTGGGAGCGTCTGCCTGTCCTTTTTGTTCTTTCAGACATGGTGAGTGATATATAGATTAATATATACAGAACTCTGATTCAACTCTGGTATAAAGATTTAAAGAACTCTGGTATAACTCAGTGAGACACCCTGATAGCTGGCAGCCAGTGACAAGACACAGATTACAAGTCTCAGACACCTCCTATAAATCAGTGAGACCCCTTGATGGGTGGCAGTGAAACCTCCTATAAATCAGTGAGACCCCTTGATGGGTGGCAGCCAGTGAGAACACACGGATTATAACAATTCTCAAATGTTTTAAAGAAATTAGTGAGTCCCAAAATACTGCGTGGTACTGGTTGTGTAACAAGAGACAGATCACCTCAATTCACAAATGTTTTAAAGAAATTAGTGTGCCCCAAAATACTGCGTAGTACTGGTTGTGTGACAAGAGACAGATCACCTCAATTCACAAATGTTTTAAAGAAATTAGTGAGCCCCAAAATACTGCGTGGTACTGGTTGTGTGACAAGACACAGATCACCTCAATTCACAAATGTTTTAAAGAAATTAGTGAGCCCCAAAATACTGCGTGGTACTGGCTGTGTGACAAGACACAGAAGATCACCTCAATTCGCAAATATTTTAAAGAAATTTGTAACCCCCAATAAGACTTGCTGGCTGTGTGACAAGACACAGAAAAGCACCTCAATTCACAAATGTTTTAAAGAAATTTGTAAACCCCAAAAAAACTTGCTGGCACAGTGACAAGACACACATCACCTAAATTCCCTGATATTTGGTAGAAATGAGACCCCCCAGACCCCCCCAGTAGCGTGGCAGACCGGCAGTAACAACACACAACTATCTCCTCTGAAATTTCCTCTGAAATGTGTGCAGAATCGGCGCTTGGAAACGTTATATAGTGTGCTGCGGGGACTTAGCTCTGTGAGCCCATGATTGGGCAAAATTGTGGTCGAACATGCAGCGAACACCCGGAAATGTTCGGTGTTCATGATCTAATCGAACAGGCTAAGTTCGGGTCGAACTCCGAACCGTCCGAACCGAACAGCTCATCCCTATCAAAAAGCAGGAGCAGGGATCGATTCCAAAAAACGGGTTGGCAACAGAGAATCAATATACACAATGGTTAGTGATGCGGGAACAGACTCCACGACAGGGTGACGAGGCAACTCCTCGCGCCCTATTTTAAACCCAGCAGCTCCTCATGACCATGCTAGGCCCCGCCCCCTCAGATGCCGCTTGGCCATTCCCAAGTGCTGGCAGCCGGCACACTGACATCATCGTAAAAGGATGTGATGACTTCAGCAAGAGGGTGTTTCGACCCCCCCTAGCAGGGAAATCACTGTACAGGAGATACAGGGTTATTCAGAGATTCGAAATGTCGCCGCATGTTCGGTGACCTTTCGTTCCTCGCACTTGGGGGCGATTCAGCGATTCTAGTTCGCCGACCTTACAGTGAATTCAACACAAGGGCCCCCCGTAGTGCAGGGAAAACTCGCCGCAAACCGGCAAGACACTAGCCGAACACTCACCGAAAACCTGCAGAAACCACTGGAAAAACCCTGACGAACACGCCGGAAAAACCCAACGAGCCATCGATCACAGCGCAGAGCAGCCACCGGAAAAACCTGACAAGCAGACGAACATGGTAAAAAAAAACAAAAATAATCAGTATGCTTTAAAGTTTAAAACTTTAAATGCTGTTTGCAAAATAACTACTGAACAAAAAATGTCTGGAATTTACATATAACATGCTATGAATGATAATAAAAAGGTCTGTTACAGAAAAAAAGAAAATACGATTTAAAAAAATGGGAAAAAAAATTTGCAGAAAAAATGCCTAAATCCTAAAAAAATCTATAAATAGAGTCTTTTTACAGCAGAATAAAATAATAAACATTTAATAGATACTGAATAAAAATGGGAATATATTTAACATTGAAAATAAATGGAGATGTTCATTTTTTGTTTTATTTTATCTGGAGCATCATATTGATGTAAGGTGTAATTTTATTGAATTTCAATAAATTCGTTTTTCAAGCTATCCCATTCAAGTATTTTTTCCCCCATCTGCGGTGGAGCTCAAAGGAGGCAGACGTAAGGAGCACATCTTGGAAGTACTGCGTGCCCCGTGAGAGCGGACTCCAGGTCTAAGACTCTCGTGTCTGGTCTATTTATTTGAAGTTTCCTGCGGACATCCTAAGGAGGATAAAGCGCATTTCGGAGACCAACCCTGATGATCTTGTGACATCTTGAGGGACGGAACTACTGAGGGGTGAACCTTCTGACTGGGTAAGATCCAGGCTTGGAAAAAACAAAAAAACAGAAAAAAACCCAAAAAACATTTGTTTGCTTTATTCACCCACGTTGGCTCAGCACCACGGGACTTGTGTCAAGTTATTACTACTTATTAACCATCTGGTTTGCTACGGAGCTTGCAGAGACCTGCCCAGCGGCCAAGACTGTTTATTTGAGCCATCTGATAAAGACTATCTAGAGATCAGTTACACAGACTTTTCTCTTATTTATTACTCCATTTGAAGTTTGGGCGCGCCCTCCTCCAACTCCATTTATTTTCTATATTTGTTTATTTTTTGGGCAGTTGGACAGACTACCTGGAGGAGTTTATTGGCAGCACCCGTCCAAAAAATTTTTTTTCTCTCTTTAGCGCCAACCGTCACACACACGTTAATATTTAACATTGAAGCTTATGGGGTTTGCCTGAATAAACCTGCCGAATGAAACCACCGAACAGCAGGGCATTTCGGCAACTTTTCACTGCTGATCGGTGTTCTCTGATAGGGATGAGCTATTCGGTTCGATCTGTTCGGAGTTCGCATCGAACATCGGCCATTCGACAGTTCGCAAACTTCAAACTTTCTGGGACGTTCGCCAAAAGTTAAAAAAAATAAAAATTTGAAAAAGTATAAAAAATGCTTAAATACTAAAAAATTTAGAAATAAAGAGACTCTTTACTGCAGAATATTATAAGCAACGGTTTATTAGATATTTAATTAAAACGGGAATATTTTTAACATTGACGCCTATGGGATAAAACATTCTTGTTACTAAAACATCAGGCAGACACGGCCCTCTAATCAGGCACTGTAGAGGGCAGCCTGCCGGGGCCTCCCAAGGATCCCCTTGAGGAGCATGACGCCGGATGACAGAGCTGCGATTGTGCGGGCTAGCCGTCCGGGTGCATGTGGCAGAGACAGGCAGCGTAGCGAGGGACTGCACCTGCGGCCACGGCAGACCCCCCCCCACAACCAGGATCCAGGGAGCCCCCACTGACCACCAGGCTAAGATAAGGCAACACATTTCTAAAAAAAATAAATCCGAGGACATTTTTAAATGTCCCCGGGAACATAAAATAAACCTTGTTTTTTTTCTTTCTCTACCTGGCTAAATGTATTTAATTATATATATTAGATACATTCAGCCAGGTAGAGGGGGGTTGCATGTGGGCAGCGCAGGGTCCTAGGCAGTGGTTTGTTTTTTTTGTGTGTATATTTTTAGAAAATTTATAGGGGAAGGTAAGGGCAGGTATGATATATATATATATATATATATATCTCCAGACTTGTATTACACACACAGTTTGGCAACTAATTGCCCCCCCATTTGGCTGATCCCACCAGAAGAAATGTTGAACCCGGTAGAGCAGAGAATAATATATATTATTCTCTGCTCTGTCGGGTTCAACATTTCCTCTGGAGGGAACAGCCAAATGGGGGGGGGGCGCATTTAGTTGAGATTGTCCACATGCCACCCCCCATGTGCGTATGTGTGTATATATAGTCTGAGGTCTGTGGGTGGGTGTATATATATATCTGCGTGTTGATATATACGTATTTATAGGTCTGCATGTTGATATATACGTATATGTCTGTGTGTGGTATCAATGCATCCCTACTCTATACACGGCGCTCCGTGTCCCTATAATATATAATCAGGGGTTACCTTCTTTTTATATGTTTATACTATTCCTATTAAATTAACAGTAATTTTTGATGTATTTTATTCAGTAGAAACTTTTTTGCCTATATAACATGTGCTTTGTGAAAATAAAACGGTTTTGTGTGTACATTTTAATTTAGTTAGTGGATTCCTGTCCAGTGCAGTGAGAAGCAAACGTAATGCAGTGTAGACATGCTGCGAGGCGGAGCGGAGTGAAGTCAAGCCTGCAAAATGTTTGCTTCTCTTCGCTTCGCTATGCTGTGCGTCGCTACACGCTCAGTGTGTCTCAGCCTTAATTCCCGCATTGCTAGCTTACTGAAACAGTTTGTATACTTGTTACTGACCCTGCTTGTTCTGTTGCCGACTTTGCCTGCCATTTGACTATTCTCTCTGTGTATTCCCTGCCTGTTCTGTTTGCTTCCTGTTGCTACTGGTGTGCGCCGATTCTCACCATATACAGTAGCGCAGTACAAGTGCCTAAACATTGCTGACCCGGTTTTGATATAGCTGCTGATCTAACTGAATAGATCGGGGATCTCTTCTGCATTACCAAAATCTCCACCACTGCACTCTTCCACAATACCACAGAGGGGTTACGGTGTGAAGGCACTTGCTGCCACCAAAGACAAACTATTTGGGTGCACTGACGCCTGTACCAGATTCATATAATTTTAATATTTGACTGCTGGGTCCAACCCTGCACTCTTCCACAATACCTCAGAGGGGTTACGGTGTGAAGGCACTTGCTGCCACCAAAGGCAAAATATTTGGGTGCACTGCCACTGGCGCCGGTACCAGATTCATATCATTTGAATATTGGACCGCAGAGTTCACCACTGCACTCTTCCACAATACCACAGAGGGGTTATGGTGTGACGGCACTGTTGCCGACACTAAAGGCCCAATTTTAAAGCACCTATTGTTACTTTCATCCAAAGCCTGCATAAGTTTCACCATAATTTAGCCAAAAAATCACTAAACTTGTTCTGCGTGTCCTAAAATGTCTCCTCTTTTCATACAGGCTGCCGCCCCAAGCAGTTGTTTATGAATAGATTAAAGGAAAAACATTAACCGTCATTTGAAATGTCATTTTTTTGTTTTTAAATGTTTCTATACATCCTACAAATCCGCCACTTCACGGGCAGGTTATGGGGACCTCCTAGGCACGATATTTGAAGGAATTTTTCATTTTTATTCTTAACCTTTATTTCATGGAAAACTCAGTGTTCCTTTAAAAACGTTTTTTTTAAAACTTTTTGTCCTTGTTTCCTGTCCCCCAGGGCACTACCTGAACCCCCATACACCTTTTATGGCAAATATCTTGCATATATGCCCTCTTGGAGGGCATTCTAAAAATCGAACTTTCGAGACTTGCATGGAGTTCGGTTCGCGTTCGAACTCAAACTTTTGAAATTTTTCGAGTTCGAACTCGAACTTTTGAAATTGTTCGAGTTCGAATGCGAACCGAACACGAGGGTGTTCGGCTCATCACTATTCTCTGAATAGAAGAAGCATTGCTTCTCTATGGGGGATTTCACTGCCCTCGAAAAGGCACCGTACGTGCTGGCTATTCACCAAATTTGGCGAACTGCCTTCTCTCAGAATAGCCGAAAGGCCAGGAATTGTCCCCGTTCGCTGAATTTCAGTGTCCGGTTGCATTTCGGCAACATTTCGGATCTCCCTGAATAACCCCTATAGTCTTCAGAAGACTGTTCGAGCATTATGAATGGGGGATTAAACCCACTCAGAAAGCAAGCTCTCAACGTCCCTCCTGCATGTGTACCAATACGTTAATTCAACATTATGAAAGGGAGATTAAACCCACCTGGATTTTCGGTGAGTCAGTTTCACAAGTTTAAAGAGGCAAATTGTGTAGGATTCAATGTAAAAAAAGTATTATCATTTTTTTTTTATTAAATTGTTTACAGGTCTATTCAAAAAAAGGTGAAACGCGGGAGAATAACTGGAGAAGTGAAAATTCTACGTCAAAATAGCAAAACTAGAAAAATTCTCCCATTTATCTCACTTTCCAAATCCACTATATACAGGGTTATTCAAAGAGATCCGAATTCTGGCCGAAAGGTAACCGAACGCTTAAATTCAGTGTGCGGTTACCTTTCCTGGCCATTCGGCTATCCAGTGAGCAGGCAGTACGTCAAATGTTGGCGAATTGCCTGCACATACAATGCCTGTTCGGTGCCTGTTCGAGGGCAGTGAAATCCCCATAGAGAAGCAATGCTCCGTCTATTCAGAGAACACAAAACAGCTGAGAAAGGTTGCCGAAATGCCCTGCCATTCGGTGGTTTCATTCGACAGGTTTATTCAGGAGAATCCCATAGGCTTCAATGTTAAAAATATTCCCGTTTTAATTCAATATCTAATAAACCGTTTTTTATTTTATTCTGCAGTAAAAAGTCTCTTTAATTATAGATTTTTTTAGGATCTTTTAGGCATTTTTTGGGATTTGTTTGCGAAAATTTTTTTCGTTCTTTTTTAAAAGTTTTTACTTTTTTCTGTAACAGCCCTTTTTATTATCATTCACTGGACCTTATACGTATGTAAATTTCAGACATTTTCGTTCAGTAGTTTCTTTGCAAACAGCGTTTCACTTTTCAAACATTCAAGCGTACTGTTTTTTATTTTTCACTCCATTCGTCTGCGGTGTCGAGTTTTTCCGGCGGCTGCTCTGCGCTGTGATCGGCGGCTGCTCGGGTTTCTCCGGCGTGTTCCGCGGGGTTAATCCAGATGTTTTTGCAGGTTTCGGTGTGCATTTGCCAGGTTTTGCGGTGAGTGTTCGTCGGGTTTGTGGTGGCTTTTCCCTGCACTACAACGGCCCTGTGGTGCTTGCTGAATACACCACAGGGTCGCCGAAATGGGATTCCCAAATTGCACCGAATTGAAGAGAATGAAAAGTCACTGAACGTGCAGTGACTTTTCGATTCTCTTTGATTAACCCCGTTAGTCTAGATTGTTCTCTTGTCCTGCCAGTTCTCCTGGTTTACACCTATCTCTGAATAAACCTGTATGTCTTTTCATTTTCAGCAAAAAGCCTTTTTATTTATTTATTTTTTGGAACACTTTTTTGTATTTCTTGTATTCTTTAGATGAAATTTTTGATTCACAATTTTTTTAAAATGCTTTTTTTTTTCTGTAACAGACCTTTTTTTATTTTTTACACACATTTTAATGCATTTTTATTGGTTTAAAACACCTATTAGAAGAATAGCAGAGCTCAGTTGTTTTATCTTTCTACAGTTCGACTGTCACTTCGGCGGATGGTTTGGTGATCTTTGGGGGTCCTCAGAGACTTCATTTCCGGCGCACTTCGGTGACCCTGTGTGAATAGTGAATTCACTGCAGGGTCGGCAAAATGGATTCGCGCCAAATTACAAAGCACTGAAATTTCGCTGACAGTTCAGTACTTTCTGAATAACCCCTATAATATGTGGAATTCTCTGCCTGTTGAGGTGGTTGGGTCAAAGACCGTACAGACTTTTAAACAATGACTGGATGACTTCCTGCAAAAACATAATATTAAGGGTTATAATATTTAATATGTGGGTAAAAGCTTCTTGATCCAAGGAGAAATCTCACCGCCATTCTGGGGTCAAGAAGGAATTTTTTCCCAGTATGCTGCATATTGGCGAGTGCTTCAGACTGGGTTTTTGTCTTCATTTGGATCAACAGCAGTAGGTGATTTTTGAAAGGCTGAAGATTTGTGTTTTGTTTTTTATATCTTGCATTTATTACTATCAGGGTTATGCAAAGGGAATCGAAAAGTCACCGCATGTTCGGTGACTTTTCATTCTCTTCAATTTGATGCGATTCGGCGATCCCATTTTGGCGACCCTGCGGTGTATTCAGCAAGCACCACAGGGCCGCCGTAATGCAGGGAAAAGTCGCCGCAAACCCGCTGAAAACTCACCGCAAAACCAGGGCGAACGCACACCGAAACCCACAAAAACATCTGGATTAACCCTGCCGAAGCTGATCACAGCGCAGAGCACCCGCCGGAAAACCTGACACTGCAGACAATTGGAGTGAAAAAAACAGTCGCTTGAATGTTTGAAAAGTAAAACGCTGTTTGCAAAGAAACTACTGAACGAAAATGTCTGAAATTTACATATAAGATCCAATGAATGATAATAAAAAGGGCTGTTACAGAAAATTGAAAAAACGATTTAAAAAAAAACGAGGTGTTGAGACGACCAGAGAGGAACGGAGGGATGTTAAAATGAAACTAAATATACTTTTCTCCCTGACATGAAGGATTTACCGGAATTGTGCATTTTAGGATTTTTATTTATTTATTTATTTATTTATTTCCCTTTCTTTCTTTGTTGCATGTGTAGCGCTGCTTTAAAAACACTGTATTCTGGTGCATTGAACTATTGCTGCCACCAGAGGGAGACAGAGACATTGTGGACTATGCTGGACAAAACTGAACTACATGTACCATCACCCTTTGCGAGGACAGGAAGGGGGTGGTACAAGGAAGAGGAAAGAGATCAGCAGCCTTGTGCAAGGCATGGGCAGAGTGAGCGGAGCAGTGAAAGGTGGAGGAGGCACGTTGGAGCTGTCAGGGATCGGAACCAGGCCGGAGTACAGACGCTGTCTTACTGGTGCTGGAGATCGGGACAGTGACCGTGTTGAGACCTACCTACGCAGCGCTGAGAGGTCTGGAGGACAAGCTGGTTCCGGCAGGACCCCGAGTTAGGAGACCGCGCCGATCAATTGGGAGTGCAGGCGGCGGATCATTGTTCCAGTTGCGGAGATTTGGCAAGCAGGGAGCAGTTTCAGTGGCACGGAGTCCCAGTACACAATGGAGAAGATCTTTGGTCGAGGCATCGAGTGCTGGACAGTTTTGTTCATCGGATGCGTGAGAAGCCTCCAGGCCGCAGTTCCAAAACAGAAACACACGCTGCGATATTGTTTAAATCCACAGGGCCCCAACGGTGACTAGTCGAAGATTGCTCTTTTCATTCACTGGCCAGTTGAACATAGTACCCGGGTACCCTAGACAACACACATATATATTTTTGAGCTATTTTTCACTGGACTTACACTCCAGAACTGAGGGGGTTAACCGGTTTCTTTTACTGCCGCGTGTTTTTCCCGCGTTACGAATTATTGTTACTCAAATACCGTATATGCGTATTATATGCTGCTTTATTGGGATCAGTAAAGAATATAATATAGAAAAATCCACAACAGTTCTGGTGTATAATTATTCCCTAGTGCAGTGAGACTATCCCGAGGTTTATTCAGCGGCTCCTTCGGGGGTGAGCGCTACATATGTATGTTTGTATATATATTTTGTCTTTTCAAAAATGAAGTTTATAAAAAAATAAAAAAGAAACGGAAAAAAAATGTTTGCAAAAAAATCCTGAAAAATGGCTAAAAGATCCTAAAAAATCTAAAAATAAAGAAACTTTTTACTGCAGAATATTATAATAAACGGTTAATTAGATTTTGGATTAAAACGGGAAAATTTTTAACATTGAAGCCTATGGGATTCTCCTGAATAAACCTGTCGAATGGAACCACCGAAGGGCATTTCGGCAACTTTTCACTGCTGGTTTTTGTTCTCTAAATAGACGAAGCATTGCTTCTCTATGGGGATTTCACTGCCCTCGAACAGGCACCGAACAGGCACCGTATGTGCAGGCAATTCACCACCATTTGACGAACTGCCTGCTCTCTGGATAGCCAAATGGCCAGGAAAGGTAACCGTATAATGAATTTCAGCGTTCGGTTACCTTTCGCCAGCAATTCAGATCTCTTTGAATACCCCTGTATGTATTTCTGTAACGACGGTAAAAATTTCAATGTTCTTGAACCCAGGACATACTTGAAAATGAGAGAAATCTCAATGTATCCTTCCTGGTAAAATCCTTTGCAAATAAATAAAATAAATAAGTATTTTTTCAGCCTGTGTAACTATGTAATATAAATAACCTGCTGCAGACTAGCAAACTCAGTTAATCAGACTTGTATTATTATTCTATCCCCATGTAAATGACTCTTATAAATCCTCATGTGGAGTCACAACAGTATACAGAATTCTTTTATGAACCGCAAGACTAATTTGGGTGATTAGAAGGATAAGGTTACGAAGAGAGTAGGGGAACTATCATAGCAACCTGTAACTTGTCAATACGGCTAAACACCATACTGTTCAAATCTGCAGAACTGATCAAACTTTAACACAATATTCATTTTTTAATTGGACGCCCAAGTCTAAAATAGCAACAAATCCATCTTTTCTCCACAGCAAATCATCTTTTTTCCACACAATGTGGAGTGCTGTCTTTGGGTCAGCAAACAAGTAGCTCGCACCTAACTGTGCGGACAACGATAACACTGTGCTAAACTCAGTGCATGCTTTTATTAATATGATCAGAGCATTTAATTACCTCCCTTGTAGTATAATCTTATCTGTACACATTGAAGCGCTGCATACATTGCTGATCCTCAAAGGACATGCTTTTGAATTTTGCTGTATGGAGTGAGACATTATCAACAGAAACCTGACAGGCTGCAGTGTTACTTGTCAGTCAAAAGGCTGGGAAGTTTGTTATAATTACATACGAGATCTGAAAAGCATCACAACAGGGGAAAAGAGACAAAAATAGTTCATGTTATTATGTAGATGAGTTTTTCCAATGATGAATATTCATTACGCACATTGCAAAGGAACGCACCTGAACATATTGTATGCAGCTAAGATGATGGATGTAATTAAAGAATTAAAATGTAATATGTGGCAAACATATTTATCGGTATCCTGTAATTATGTTTTGTAAAAAAAATGCATCTATCAACTGTTGAATGTTCTGGTTATTTTTTTGATCACGAACCACTTGACCCCCAGTATAATGGCAAGAATAAAATTTCACTATCAAATTTGTATTTCTTAGCCATTTCTTACCCTTGCTTCCCTTCACTAATACAGGTTTAGGATTATTATTTATTAAGCGCCAACACTTTCAGCATCTCTGTACAAAGGTGCAATGGGTAAAGACAGGACAATTCTACAATACATACAGGAGGCAGGTCAGTATACCTGCCAGCAGATACAGGAGGACATGAGGACCCTATTCCAGTGGGAATTTACAATCTAGATGGGTGAGGGGATTAGAACCAGGAGGGAGGCTGTGGGGATGAGCTAATGCAGGGAGAGGTGAGGACCGTTTTTGGGTCGGTCGGATGTCTTGTTACGAAGTCAGGTGGTAGGCTTCCCTAAACACAAGGGTCTTTAGGGAGTGTTTAAATGAAGCCAGGTTTGGGGACAGTCGGATATTGCGAGAAAGTGCCATCCATAGGGTCGGCGCTGCACGAGAAAAGTCCTGCAGTCTGGTATGTGAAGCGGTAATAATGGAGGAAGCCAGGAGCAGGTCAATGTTTGATCTTCAGGGACGCGCTGGGGTGTACTTGGTGATTAGTGAGGACAGGTAGTGAGGAGCGGCGTTAGTGAGGGTTTTGTAGGTCAGTGTGAGTACTTTGAATTTGATTCACATAGAGTAAAATATTTTCTTAACATGTAAGAGAAGAACAAAGCACATGTAAGATATCAGCAACATAAAATAAACACAATAAGGACTTTTCATTTTTTGTGGTAGTGTCCCTTTAAAATTGTTTTGTGTATATATTTCAGACTTGTGTGATTCAGTTTGTTCCGAATGGAAATCTAGACTAATATCTGCAATTCAGAACTTCCACAAGAAGCATCCAAAATTCTGAAATGCCAAGCATCCTCCGTACCACATGGAATAACAATTAATGTAAATGAATGTTCCCGAATAAAGTAATTTGTTTTCAAATGGATAATTTTAATACATTTCATATAATTCTGGTGACTGAATAAGGAAACAATTGATGGAAACCTAATAAAAGCTTTTCATTTTTGGGACAAAAGGGAACTCTAATCAACCTGACAAAATAGTGGAGGAACTACGTTCCCTCTCAACTGGACCCCTGGCAAATCCCAAACCTAACCCTATTCCTAAAACAAGCATAAATAATAACCTAACCCATATAATAGCCATAATTATATATTTTCTGGTATAGGGGCAAATAGGGGGTATAGGGAGTAGTACAGAGGAAGTAATGAAAGGGGCTATAGGTAGGAGGTATGGGTATACAGTAGGTATAGAGTGGGCATCCAGCATTACTGAGATGTTTAGATCTGTGTGATATTTTCCGATTTGTCTAAATTGGCAGTTACCAAAATGTTTCCAAATCTAAAATATTTGGCATTCCGAACTGAGCTGACTTTTTTGACCATTCATATGCTTTCTGTATAGTATATATAAAAAAAACTGTGTAATAAAACCAGACATTAATACAATTTTACTTTTAAGCACAGTGAAAAGGTTTGTACATATTATAAGTTACTAGTAGAAAAATTGCTTCAGCTAATATAATTTTTTTCTGGTACATGTTTTTTTTCTTCTCCGTATTAAAATTATCCCTATACTCCTGCTGTACCTTCACCCTCAAACATTTCCCTGTACCTCTAAACTGTGCTTATAAAACAGTTTCTATCCTACTCCCAGCGGCGTCACTAGGGTTGGTGTCACCCGGTGCGGTAACCTATGGTGTCACCCCCCCCCCCCGGGTTTTACAGATTTTTTTAACTACTCTTACTCCTAAATCAGTACTCCCATATAACACTGAATGCTCATACACACAGTGCACATTACTGTGAGGTTTATTGCTGTGGAGCGCTCTCATATGCTCACACAACTTTTTGCCAGCTGCCAGCAAGTACGTTGCCTGTTCGAAGGCAGTGAAAGCACACATGGATATATATTGCCCCCAGCAGCTCTGGATATATTGCCCCCAGCAGCTCTGGATATATATTGCCCCCAGCAGCTCACCCATGGATATATATTGCCCCCAGCTTACATATGGATATATTGCCCCAGTTCACAGTTATATATTGCCCCCAGCAGCTCACCCATGGATATATATTGCCCCAGCTCACATATGGATATATTGCGCCTCAGCTCACATATGGATATATTGCGCCTCAGCTCACATATGGATATATTGCGCCTCAGCTCACACATGGATATATTGCCCCAGACCAGCTCACACATGGATATATTGCCCCAGACCAGCTCACACATGGATATTGCCCCAGATCTCATGGATACTGCCCCCAGCACACATGGATATGCCCCAGCTCCTCTCATGGATATTGCCCCAGCTCCTCTCATGGATACTGCCCCAGCTCCTCTCATGGATATACTGCCCCAGCTCCTCTTATGGATATACTGCCCCAGCTCCTCTCATGGATATACTGCCCCAGCTGCTCTCATGGATTTTTCCCCAACTCATGGATATGCCCCAGCTCATGGATATGCCCCAGCTCATGGATATGCCCCAGCACATGGATATACTGCCCCAGTTCATGGATATACTGCCCCAGCTCATGGATATACTGCCCCAGCACATGGATATTGCCCCAGCTCATGGATATTGCCCCAGCTCATGGATATGCCCCAGCTCATGGATATGCACCAGCTCATGGATATTGCCCCAGCTCATGGATACTGCCCCAGCTCATGGATATGCCCCAGCACCTCATGGATATGCCCCAGCACCTCATGGATATGCCCCAGCACCTCATGGATACTGCCCCAGCAGCTCATGGATTTGCCCCAGCAGCTCATGGATACTGCCCCAGCACCTCATGGATATGCCCCAGCACCTCATGGATATGCCCAGCTGCTCATGGATATGGCCCCAGCACCTCATGGATATGCCCCAGCTCCTCATGGATTTGCCCCAGCAGCTCATGAATATGCCCCAGCACTCATGGATATGGCCCCAGCTCCTCATGGATATGCCCCAGCTCACCTCCGCCACGTTTTTCGCTCCCACAGAGCGTCCGGCGACGCACGCAGATTGGGCGCTCGCCAGGGGGAGCGTCGTGACCAGCCGCGATTGGCTGGTGACGTGTTTCCTCCAGGCGAGCGCTGAAGCTGCATGCTTCGGACGCTCGCAGGGAGCGAATACGCAGCGGAGGGTGAGACACCCGCCCTTAGGGTGACGGTGTCATCCTAAAGGCGGGTGTCACCTGGTGCGGGCCGCACCCCCCGCCCCCATGTTACGACGCCAGTGCCTACTCCTACTCCTGAACCCTCATACCTTCAATGTTACACTAACCTGGTCTTGTCCCTGCAACCTTGGTTTTTGGCTATGAATCCTGTTCTAGTTTCTAAGACTGTATCTGCGTCTTTACTCCTTCCCCAGCAAACTATTCCTGTCTCTATATTCCCAAATTACCCTTAAATAAGCCTGTGCCTGATTCCTGTTCCTGGATTTCTAAACTTTCCCCATAAAACATATCCCAGTCCCTAGATCCCTACATCACTTAATCTGTCTCTGTCCCTCTTCTTATTATACCATTATACATCATCTAATTAAATGAATAATGTAAATAAGTAATATTGTAGCTATATAGCTGCACTCTTTATTAATCCTGCAAATACTTTAACTCTTTCCGCTGCTCGACGAACCATGCTGAATGCAGCGGATGGGATGTGAAGTCACGGCTCATACTCAGAGCGTCCCCCTGCAGCCAAAGACGATTGTCACACATCGGCTGTGGGACAGGTCGAACCAGTGGCCCACGGTGGCACCTGGCGGCGAGGCCACCTGGTGGCGAGGCGTATCAAAGCCTGTCCATTCTGAAGGTGGGTTAATGTAGCATGTGCCCACCAAGAGGGTTAGTCAGAAAGCACAGAATTTTGGCGCACTTTGGCGATTCAAGTTCACCAACCCTGCGGTGAATTCACTATTCACTGCAGGGTCCCCAAAGTGCACTGAACGTCACTGCCAATCAGCCTGCGGAACGCTCCCGAAGACCGCTGAACACCGTCAAACTGCAGGGAAAAAAAGGAACTCTGCCATTCTTTGAAAGGTGTTTAAAACAATAAAAATGAATGAAAATGTGTGGAAATAATAAAAAACAAATTCCAAAAATAAATAAAAAGACTTTTCGCTGAATTTTTTTTATTTTGAAGGAGCAATTATATTAATAGTAATTAGAGATGTGCACGCATTTTTTTTTTTTCGATTCGTCTTGTTCGGTTTTTTAAAAGTTTAGTTTCGGATCATTTCGGCCCATTTTCATTTCGGCTCGTTTCGTTTCGACTCGTTGTTTCGTATCGAGGAATTTCGGTCTTTCGGATCGTCTGTTTCGTTTCAAAGGGTCCATTTCGTTTTGACTTTAGACGTATGGTATTTCGGATGCTCCGATATTTTGGCCGATACAGTAATTCTGCCGATTCGTTCCTTCGTGTCGTTTTTTATGAAAGATCCTTTATTTCTTATGAATATGCATTGCACAACTTTATTTAATCATATAAAATATCAATATCTTGTACTGTTAGACTGGGGATTTAGGGAAAAGCTAATTAAATATTTAAAATAAATATATTATTGATGCAGAAAGAAAGCACTGGAACAAGTGAAAAAAGTGACTGACGATACTAAATTACGAAATCAGCAACGGAACCGAAACATACTCGAAACGATATGAAAATACATTGTCCAAAATGAACTGAAACGGAACCGAAATCACGAATAGAACGAAAAAGACTTGCGATTTTACAAATTTCATATATAATGAAATTTTTTCGTTTCATATCGGGAAATATTTCGGATGGTGTGTATTTCGTTGTCGGTCCGGTTCGGAACATCGGATGAATCCGAAGCACCGAATTGGCCCGTTTCGTGAGAAAAACGAATCCGTACGAAACGCACATCCCTAATAGTAATGCTTGCAAATTACATTATAATAAATCTATAGATGAAGGATAGTATTAAGAATGGCTTGGCTACCTCCGTGGTTCTCACCAAGCCTGACAGATTATATGGTTACGTAATGCATGCTGCTGTACAAGAGTAAATTGACTTACTGTCTAAAGTTGGACTCTAAATACCACTAAATCTTGTCTGGCGGGACTATAAAAGTCTGGTTATTAGGCATGAATGAGTGGCTGTGCCACTTTGACAGAATTTCCAGTAGTTGCTGAGAAGCCTGGGGATTTCTACAAAATACAGTAACTTCAAGATGCATTTTTAAATTTAATTATTTATTCTTTTAAGTTACATGTCCATATGTTTGGGGCATATTATTTGTAAAGAGCTAAAAAAAATAGTCGTTTACAGCACTGAAAGTCCCTTTAATTGAGCAAAAATATTACTTTTACAGCTTTTTCTAAAACTTCACAATATTACTGACTTTGAAATATACTCTATTTTCTTTTGCAAGAATTTTTCCACTTTAATGTAATGCCAGTCCAGCCTAGTGTGCTCATTGCCAGCACTTTCATGCAGTTTAAAATCCCTAGGCTCGCTAAACACTGCATATTTGTCTTCCATACCTGAGTTGCCTAGAACTGATTTGAATATCATCCAACAGAGAAGTGCTTAAACTCCAAAACACCCATACCATGATTAAATGTAACAGGGAAGACTGGATTGCTATTCTCAACCATTTTTTTTCTTTTTCATTGCTCTTGAATTTCATGACTTCAGTTTAAGTTTTTTAATTTAAAAAATATATTTTTGGCCTTTGGGGAAACATTAAAAACTTTTCTCAATGACTTTGACAATAAATTTATTGCGTAAAGCGCCCGCCGTTCTTCTTCCTTTGGTTTTGATTCAATTATTTTGACATTACTGAAATGAACCTGGAAATACCTCTTCACTAGGGAATACAATGGAAAAGCGAACAACATAATAAAGAAGTCAGGAATAAAGCTTTGTGAAGAGTCGAGTGATTCAAGAAACAGACAGGTGGAACGCTTCTCATTTCCTCCTGTCCTATCTCAATATACTACAGCAAGTGAACCGTATTTTTACCATCAAAATCACCTATTCAAGCACAGCAGTTTGCACTGATCACTGATCCCTCTGCTTTTTATTGAGCCGAGCTTACCAAGGGATAAAAAGAGGAAGCACTGGCAATCACTCAAGGGATGAATCATTTTCACATCCTTTAGCTCTAAACTGATCATCTAAGATGTTTCTTTATTTCCCCAGCATGTACTGAGAAGTAGGGAAGAAACCCAGGATAACATGTAATAAACACATCAAAGAAAGTGGAGATTGCATTTTCTCACTGTAACGTCAATGAATTGGAAATAAAGTGCAAGAACGTGTACTTGTTCTCTAGGAGACGTTCTGTATTCTCTATCTTAACCTTAAGTTCTGTCTTGCCGATACTGTTTAGATGTAATCGAATTTGAAGTTTCGGGACATTCAGTTAAAACATTGTGCAACAATAAGTTATAGAATGGTGATTATAAACACACTGCTTGGCCAAACTTTCCCAAGCCATTTTATTTGAGATTGTACTGGTTGAGTATTTGAGGTTATTTAGAAAGCACTGGTGTTTTCTGAAGTTGTACAATGAAGAATCTCCTGCCACTGTTTGGATTTTCCTTTTGCGAAACAAGTGCATTGGTCACACCATCCCTTATAACCCCAAATGACCCCCTTAGGTTCAGCCACATTTTTATTTGGATTTGCTGTTTGTGTATCAACACTACATTCCAACATTTTTTGATGACTGAGCATGATTGCTTTGAAAAAACAAAGGGTAATGTCTTTGATCAAAGTTCATGAACATAACATGTATCTAAAAGATAAAGGTTTCTAGTCCAATCACCTGTTTCACCTCTCATCACCTCTGAAATTGTCGCCGGTACTGGACAGCAGAAGGAGCATGATCCTTTCAGTCTCACGATCTCTTGTGCATGCAGGAGAGCCTTGCTTGCACAGGACTTTTTTCATTCCTGTGGTGTCTCACACAGGCACGGCATCCCCTTTTCCTGCACTTGCCCAAGAATAGGGTCAGCAATGAGGGTCTGCCAAGAAACCCACCTGCTCTAATTTACTGCACTGCATCACAAATTTTACCGACACAAACTGAAACAAGGGGTTTCATATCATCACTGGAAAGTTTAGGCAACCAAAATGTGTGGTTGTGGTTTTAATTTTTCACCTGAACAAGTTTTGCTCATTTAAAATGTCTAAATTATTGTGTAAATCCCAGATTATAAAACGAAATTGTGTTGTGTGCCAGGGAAGAAAACCATGCGTATAAAATCAACAACAATACCAAGATGTGTAAATGGAATATGGAAAAAGAATTACGAGTTTTCAGATACAATACGATGTGAAAGAATAATTTACAGACTTGTCAAGCCAGAACATGTACTGTCTTCCTGTTCAGGGTAAGGTCCTTGGCTGGTTATTGAAGTGTGAAAGTACTTTGATCATTACTAACTGGAAATCAATAATCCCCTATGGCTCCTGTGTAACAATGGAAATTGTCAAAGTAAATGGAATCTACCATGAAAAATTACCTTTCTGCTTCATGCTTTAAATAGATATAGCAGTGTGAAGCAGTTCAAGCACCAATTATGGTAGCAAATATTTGCGCTTGGTTTAATTTATTTATTTAAAAGAAATGATCTGTATAACTCAGTTTTAGGTCTGTTAGATATTGGGGTTGTTTCAACTACGTTTTACAGAGGCTTTACTGTGAAGGACTATTTTATTGGTAAGACCGCACCTTGAATATGTCGTGCAATTTTGGGCACCCATTTTACTCAAGGAAAAAGTGCAGAGACGGGAGACTAAATTAATAAGGGGAATGGAAGGTTTAAGTTATGAGGAAAGGCTAACAAGTTTAAACCTGTTTACTTTAGAGAAACTGCGCCTTAGAGCAGGGGCGTATCTAGGGTTTTTTCTTTTAAACTTTTGCAAAGTATTTTACCAGGAAGGATACATTGAGATTTCACTAATTTTCAAGTATGTCCTGGGTAGGCAAGGCCTAGGCTTTCACTTTCCAGGGGGCAGCAAAAAACCTCACCACTAAATGGGTTACTCACAGAGCAACGAAATGACGCCAACATTTTGGTGTTCTGTTGTTCCCTGTACTTCGGGGAATAAAATTTCCCCACCCTGCAGTGAATTCACCATTCACCGCAGGGTCCCCAAAGTGCAGGGAGTCAGCCGCTGAATGCCGCCACCGCAAACCTATGGCCTGCTGTTTTCAAAAAAACTACTGAATGAAAATGTCTGGAATTTACATATAAGATCCTATGATTGATAATAAAAAGTTCTGTTACAGAAAAAAGAAAACACGCTATTAAAAGAAAGGGGGGAAAATTTTGCCTAAAAAAAATCAGAAAAATTACTGAAAGGTACTAAAAAAATAATCAATAAATAAAGACTTTTTACTGCAGATTAAAATAATAAATGGTTTATAAGATATTGCTTAAAACCTAGAATATTTTTAACATTGAAACCTATGGGGTTCGCCTGAATAAACCTGCTGATTGAAACCAACGAACATCAGGCCATTTCACAGCCATTTCTCTGCTGTTTGGTGTTCTCTGAATAGATTAACCATTACTTCTCTATGGGGATTTTGTCAAAGATATATCAATTAAGAAACTTATACGAGATATAAATATCAATCGTCTATATTTCCTAGAAATTCTCCTAAATTCTTTTAATTGTATGTGTTTTGCTTTAAACAATATAATAATCAATAACGGTATAAAAACATATATATATATTACGTATACAAAAAAGTTTCAAATCTCATATCATAAACAAAGATTTATAAACAACAACAACATCCATCAGCACATAGACTACTAGCTTCCCAATATATGTCTCTCCTGTTAGTAACTGCCTATATGATTAATATCATTTACTTTATCAGTTAGTAACTATACACAGATGGTTAATAAACATTTCTGCTTAACGAAAACAATTAACATGTATTTCCCAGCAAACCAATGTTTAACAAGCTAGATCTTATAGAGATATATGTATCTCTCTATGCTACGTGAATCAAGAAAAGATGAGCTATCACTTATTCTATTTCTAGAATGATAAGTAATAAAAACTTATTTAGTTAATCCTCCCCTAATATCGAGAATTAAACTTCTAATCTTCTGCTTTTTATATTGTAGTTATGATTTCCTTGCCTATTAAGTTAATCACAGTAACTTCCAAATTCAATATATATACAGTGGCAAAAAAAGTATGTGAACCCTTTGGGATTACGTGGAGTTTTGCATGAATTGGTCATAAAAGTGCTCTGATCTTCATCTAAGTCACAACAATTGAAAAACACAGCTGCTTAAAATAATACAACACAACATTATATGTTTTCATGTGTTTATTGAACATAACAGTAAACATTCACAGTGCAGGGTGGAAAAGTATGTGATCCCCTAGCCTAATGGCTTCTCCAAGAGCTAATTGGAGCCAGGAGTGAGCCAACCTTGAGTCCAATCAGTGTGCTATTATTGGATGTGTTGCTGAAAGATGTCCTGCCCTTTAAAAACACACACCAGTTTTGGGTTTATTGGTTTCAAGTAGAACTGCCTGATGTGAACCATGCCTCGCAGAAAAGAGCTCTCAGAAGACCTACGATCAAGAATTGTTGACTTGCATGAAGCTGGAAAGGGTTACAAAAGTATCTCCAAAAGCCTTGATGTTCATGTGTCCACGGTAAGACAGACGGTCTACAAATGGAGAAAGTTCAGCACTGTTGCTACTCTCCCTAGGCATGGTCGTCCTGTAAAGATGACTGCAAGAGCACAGCGCAGAATGCTTAATGAGGTAAAGAAGAATCCTAGAGTGTCAGCTAATGACTTACAGAAATGTCTGGCACATGCTAACATTTTTGTTGACACATCTACAATAAGGAAAACATTAAACAAGAATGGAGTACATGGGAGGACACCACGGAGGAAGCCATTGCTGTCCAAAAAGAATATTGCAGAATGTTTGAAATTTTGCAAAAGAGCACCTGGATGTTCCACAGCACTACTGGCAAAAGTTCTGTGGACAGATGAATCAAAATTGAGTTGTTTGGAAAAACACACAACACTATGTGTGGAGAAAAAAAGGCACAGCACACCAACATCAAAACCTCATCCCCAATGTAAAACATGGCGGAGGGAGCATCATGGTTTGGGGCTGCTTTTGCTGCCTCAGGGCCTGGACGGATTGTTGTCATTGATGGAAAAATGAATTCCAGTGTTTATCAAGACATTTTGCAGGAAAACGTAAGACCATCTGTCCATCAACTGAAGCTTCGCAGAGGATGGGTGATGCAACAGGACAATGACCCAAAGCATACAAGTAATTCAACAAAAGAATGGCTTCAACAAAACAAAATACGCCTTCTGGAGTGGCCCAGTCAGAGTCCTGACCTCAACCCGATTGAAATGCTGTGGCATGACCTTAAGAGAGCGATTCACACCAGACATCCCAAGAATATTGCTACACTGAAACAGTTTTGTGAAGAGGAGTGGTCCAAAATTACTCCAGATTGTCATGCAGGTCTGATCTGCAACTACAGGAAACATTTGGTTGAGGTTATTGCTGCCAAAAGAGGGTCAACCAGTTATTAAGTCCAAAGGTTCACATACTTTTTAAACCCTGCACTGTGAATGTTTACATGTTCTGTTCAATAAAAACGTGAAAACATATAATGTTTGTGTTGTATTATTTTAAGCAGACTGTGTTTTTCAAATTGTTGGGACTTAGATGAAGATCAGAACACATTTTATGACCAATTCATGCAAAACTCCACGTAATCCCAAAGGGTTCACATACTTTTTCTTGCTACTGTATATCTATGTATATACTATTTGCAACAAATACTTTAGGATAAAATCCTTATATCCGATTCTTTTTCATATCTCTATCTGCAGATTTAGAAATATTTTGAATACTCTGGATTTAACAGTACTTGAGAGAATCTCAATCAATTTCATTGCAAAGTACACACTCATATATATATATATATATATATATTTTTCTTACATTAATCCCTTAATTTTTCTTTTTCATACATTACCTGTCCAAGATCTGGATTCAATGTTTCTGCAGTTACAGCAGCAATATTCTTTGGATATAATGTATTGTTTTGGAATATGTGAAAATTATCAATATCAAATATTCAATACATGAGAGCTAGAGAGCTAGAGTTAGAATTGTGCATTCCCATGAGGGAAAATATAGGTGTGGTCCTAATTAAGTGAGATGTAATAGTCTGAATGCATTGTGTGTCGTGTCCTGGAAATGATCTGAATGAATACCACGAACAGTACATATCCAATTATAGTAAATTTGACATCACTGAAAATCTACCCCTTCATTTAAATATTACTTTCTATAGATTACCTTATATTTATTCTTAAAATATAATATTTACTATGCCTAAAGAGGGCAGTTTTGCTCTTCAAATATAATTTCACAAATTATTTTTTTATCCCTTATCTTAGGTCAGGGGTCAATTCCACTATCTTAGTTTGAATAAAGAACAACTATAGTTATTCCAGACAGTACGTCTCGTTTTTGTCAAATTTTGATTTAATATCTCTCGTTATTTTGCTCATTTCACAATTTTAAAGTACTTCATCAGCTAGATTCCTTTCTAGTTACATCAACAGAAAATACTTCTATATTTAAATAGCGTATTCTATTCTTCAGTAATTATACTGTTGCACAGTTATACTCTACAAATATTTGGAGCATCTGTTATTTACTGTGAATATCTAGAATATATTGATTATAAAAATATATTTCGTGAATATATTTATATACTTGCATAGAGATTTTAAATATGTTTCTATACCCAAAAAGAAAAATATATTTAATTTAAGGACTTGTTAAAACAAACCAATAAATTGTCTGTCGTGTCTGGCACTAGACTTAGCCATACAAAAACACTTTATCTCTAGCGATTATAAAAACACCCATAACTCTTATGGTTCACCTAGCAATGAACTCATATAAAAAAAATCTTTGAGTCCATTTCTAAAACTAGGATAAAAATTGAAAAAGAAAAGACTTTACATTAAAACAAGATGTCTACAGGCATCCATTTTCATTTTCCATTATAATATACCTGACAATTTGCACTGCCTTCAAAGAGCACCGTACTTGCTGGCAGTTCGCCAAACTTGTGTGTGAGCATATCACAGAGCAGTGGTGTACTTAGGGGAGTGGCGGGGGGAGGGCCGCCCCAGGTACCAGTGATTATTGGGGTGTCATTAGGGGGTACTAGGAGGTGCCACTGTCACTGTGTGTCAGCTTTGAGCTGTGTTCTCAAACAACGAGCAGTGGAGCAGGGCGTTTGCAAAAGGAATAAAATAGAATAGAATACAAATCCCCCTCTCCTCCCTCCATAGCTCCTCCACTGCCCCGCAGCAGCTCTAGGAGAGGGAAGGGGGATGTGATTTGTGTGCAGAGAGAGAAGATGACAGTAAACAACAGGTAAAGGGGGGTATCAGCAGAATATGAAGCCCTGTCTGCTTACTGCTGTTTAAAGTGGACCTTTCCTTTACCAGCACTGCGGTGATCAGAAATTTGTCATTGAGCTGCCTGGCTCTTGGTGAGGTCTTGCATTGAGGGGGCCAGGCTGCATTCACTGCATCACCAGTGAATAGGCAGTCCAGGGTAAACAGGGACAGGGAAAAGGGAGTCTTAAAAAATTGGAAAAGTAGAGAATAAATACCACAGCAGCATCTTATACCTGCAAAACACACACCCATTCTCTGCTCAGCAACTCCAATCCACAAAACCAGCCACCCAGCACACACACACAACTCCAATCCACAAAACCAGCCACCCAGCACATACACACAACTCCCATCACACAAAACCAGTCACACACAACTCCCACCACACACAACTCCCATCACACAAAACCAGCCACACACAACCCCCACCACACAAAACCAGCCACCCACACACACAACTCCATCACGCAAAACAACAAACCCCAACCCACCCACACCAGCCACACACAAACAACCCAGCCACCAACACACAACTCCTATCACACAAAACAAGCCACCCCAACACACACACAACTCCCATCAACAAAACAAGCACATGTGTACTTTTTTCATAGCATGAGGATTGATATGCTGTGAGTTTGCAAAATCACTTAAAAATTAAATTTCTTCAAAAAAATCTACACTCGCCTCTTATTGCACAGCACAGAGGACACATGATCCACCATCGGTAGATTCATAATATATTATTATTATACTAGGTGGAAAGCCTGCCCAGAGGGCAGTCTATTGTTGTCGTCAGCTCAGACTTCACGTCCACATAGTTTTTTTCCAATGTCCTATCCAAGAGTATCTCTCTATATAAATGCATTTGTAACGCGTGCATCGCCATCCCATCCGCAACAGGAGGGCCAACTGAGCAGCTCTGATGGGCGCGTGCAGCTGACAGCGCATTACAAAGGCATTTATATATTAGAGCAGGTTCCTCTTCCCTCTTAGATTGTAAACTCACGGGAACCGGACCCTCAGATTGTAAACTCGTGGGACCCCTTAGATTGTAAATTCATGGGTCCCCTTAGATTGTAAGCTCATGGGACCCCTTAGATTGTAAGCTCATGGGGCCCCTTAGATCGTAAACTCATGGGGCCCCTTAGATTGTGTTGGGCTTGGGCGGGCATTTTTTTTGTAGCATATACATTATGCGGATATTTAATGGCACGTGGTATGCATGGCATGGCAGGCTGGTGTTTAGGCACACTGGTATTATGAGACACTGGTATTATGCATGGCAGACTGGTAATATGGCTGGCAGACTGGTATTAGGCATGGCAGACTGGCATTGTGCATGGCAGACTGGTAATATGGCTGGCCGAACTGGTAATATGGCTGGCAGACTGGTATTGTGCATGGCAGACTGGTAATGTGCATGGCAGACTGGTAATATGGCTGGCAGACTGGTAATATGGCTGGCAGACTGGTATTGTATATGGCAGGCAGACTGGTAATATGGCTGGCAGACTGGTAATATGGCTGGCAGACTGGTATTGTGCATGGCAGACTGGTATTGTGCATGGTAGAATGGTATTGTGCATGGCAGACTGGTATTGTGCATGGCAGACTGGTATTGTGCATGGCAGACTGGTAATGTGCATGGCAGACTGGTATTGTGCATGGCAGACTAGTACTGTGCATGGCAATGTGCATGGCAGACTGGTACTGTGCATGGCAATGTGCATGGCAGACTGGTATCGTGCATGGCAATGTGCATGGCAGACTGGTATTGTGCATGGCAATGTGCATGGCAGACTGGTAATGTGCATGGCAGACTGGTAATGTGCATGGAAGACTGGTAATGTGCATGGCAGACTGGTACTGTGCATGGCAATGTGCATGGCAGACTGGTATTGTGCATGGCAGACTGGTAACATGGCTGGCAGACCGGGCACTGAGGAGATGGAGGCCGGGCTTGAGGAGATGGAGGCCGGGCACTGAGGAGATAAACAAATCCGATCCATTGGAGAGGCGCCGTGCTGTGATGTCACTGTGCGCCTCTCCAATGGATCGGATTTGTTTTGTCTCTCGCGCACGCCGGCTGTGCGCGTGCCGCGGCCGTTGGATGCGCACGCAGCCAACCGCCGCTGGTTGCGCGCGCATGTGCAGTCCGTTTTTTGGCGACAGACACGCCAGCCCTTATCGTTTTATTTTATATATGTAGATATCATGTCCTGCCAGAATGCTATAACTAAAAATATTTTAGAAAAAATTAAAAAAGTGCGTGTGATTTTTAAATTTTTTTAATTTATTTTTTACATTTTAAAGTTGGGGGGGGTGCCAAATATAGGATCCGCCCCGGGTGCAAAATGTTCTAGGTACGCCCCTGCCTTAGAGGGGATCTGATAACTTTATATAAATATATACGAGGCCATTATAAACCAATTGTCTGGAAACCTATTCATTAACAGGACTATACAAAGGACACAAGGTCACCCATTTAGACTGGACGAAAGGAAATTCAGCCTAAAGCATAGGAAGGGTTATTTTACGGTGAGAACAATAAATCTGTGGAATTCTCTGCTTGTTGAGGTGGTTGGGTCAGAGTCTGTACAGACCTTCAAAAAACGACTGTATGACTTCCTGCAAAAAAATAATATTAAGGGTTATAAGGTTTAATATGTGGGTAAAAGCTGCCTGATCCAAGGAGAAATCTGACCACCATTCTGGGGTCAAGACAGAATTTTTTTCCCAGTATGTTGAATATTGGCGAGCGCTTCAGTTATTTTTGCCTTCTTTTAGATCAACAGCAATAGGTGTTGTGTGAAAGGCTGAACTCAATGGATGCATGTCTTTTTTTTCAGCCTTTGTAACTATGTAAGGAGAAAAAAGAAAAGATAAATATCCATGTTTAACTTGCTGATGGGTCGAAATGAATACCATTTGACCACCATTATATGGCCTAGTAACAGGGTCATGTCAAGCGGGAATGCAAGGAATCAGCGTTTCTGTATTATTTTTCCAGGAGGAATATGTTCCCACAAGCACCACTCCAAAGACCGAGTGCAGACAATCATGGAAATTATGAAGGCGAAGAAGAAATGTGGAGGCATCCAGCACATTGACACACCAGCTCAGCCCCCCTCTCCTGCAGCAATTAGCACTGGGACCTTCTCTCTACTACAATGCAAGGAACACTAAGGACGTGGAAGGAGGGTGGTTAGGGAGGAGACCACCAGATAGTTCTATCTACAGTACATGCAAGAATATCTTCTCTATAGTGTGTATACTGCATTTGTGTATATATGTTGTGTGTCCATGGGCACCTGTTATGCGGAATTTCAATGTTCACGCTTGAATTTTTGGCGTCTTCTGGACTGAATTTTTAGTTATCTCCTTCACATTGTTATTTATTTTTTATATTATTTTTGAATGCTCCACAACATTGACACCTGTGTGTCATTATGTTATATAGGCTCAAGGTTTGGAGCATATGCCCCATTCCTTGAGGCATATTGGAGCATATGCTCAATTTTGTGCATAATTCTTTTGAGCATGTTCTCCATTCCTGAATCAAATTGGAGCATATGCTCCATTCTGTACATCATTTTTAGTGCATATGCTCTTTTTTGTGCATCCCTTTTGCAGCATATGATTCATTCTTTGCATTATTTATGAAGCATATGCTCTATCCTGTGCATAGTTTTTGGAACATATGCTTCAGTCTGTGCATCATTTTTTAAGCATATGCATGATTTTGGTTGTCTTTCTCCAAGACTTCTCAATGGCAGCTCCGGTTCTGTGGAATGACTTGCCTCACCCTATCAGACTCTCCTCTGATCTTTAGGCCTTCAAGAAATCCCTCAAAACCTATCTCTTCAGATTAGCGTACCACATCACTGATGCAACTCGTCCCTCTGCTCACCTACTCACACATCATGATTGAAGCTGCTTCAATGGCCCCCACCATTCCCGAACCACTAGCAATAATGATCCTGCTATCTAGTAAAATTCCCCTTGTCTTCCTCAACCCCAATCCCTTTAGACTGTAAGCTCCCTCAAGTCCTTTAGGCTGTACTCATCCCAGCAGGGCCCTTTGCACCTCTTTTCTCCGTATCCTGTGTTTATTTATAATTCTGTTAGGTGAATATACCAATCTTTATTGTAAAGTTCCGCGGAAACTGATGGAATTTAAAAAAGATAATAATAATAAGAGGAAGAATAAGGATATTATGTGACTCCTCATGAGACCTTTCTCTTACGCACATTCAGGAATGCATATTGGCCGAAAATATAATGTTACATTGTATTTGTTCTTGTAGGAAATCTAGAAATATGTGGTTTTCAATAGTAATTATCGAAATGCCCTCAAAAGTACAGATTTAAATATAAAATGCGCAGTCTGGTGTCTGTGTTTTATTAACAAAACATACTGGGCTGTAGAATTGCCTCTTGAAATTGTTGTAAGCCATTTGGTCAGTTATATGCAACAGTGTATAGCTGGAGACAGCAAGCTGTTTGCATTCATTAGCAATCAAAGCATATTGGTGGATTGGGATTTATTTGCCTTTGACATCCAGGCAGACCTTGATAATTGAAGCTGTACAGAATCATGGATTTTGATTTGCTGTGTGCCTATAAGTATAAACATCGAACCCCATCTGCCCAAAGAACCATCTGCAAACACAGTTCAAAGCAGCTGGCGAGAAGACTGAGACGAAGGAAACTCAATATTGAAATAGATGAATGTTGCCAAGATAAAATGGAAGGAATTAATTGAAGACACAGACTTATTGCACATACTCCCCAGTTTATAAGGTAAATTAATTAAATTAATCAGCATAAATAGGTATTTTCTCTGCTACGTAGTAACACCGAACTTACTAGTTGGGTGAAAGAATTTAAAAAACATCTTCGAAAACATATATTTAAAATAAGTATAAATGCTCCTGCTGATCTTATAAATATTTTGCATTGGAGCTCAACAAAATTGCCAAAGTTATTCACTGGTTGAATTCTGCCATTCCATAGCCCAGGTTTCAAGACACATGGTTCCTCAGTTCACGTATGATCAACTTGGTGGTTGGTCTTTGGGCTCATTGAGTTAAGGATATGGTGGTGGTGAGACTTCAATACAACTACAACACAATAAATACACTTTTGTTTTTTGTTTGTTTTTTAGAAAGGATTTTACCAGGAAGGATACATTGAGATTTCTCTTGTTTTCAAGTATGTCCTGGGTGGCGAGTATGTACCGTTAGGTGTCTTGCCCAAGGACACTTACTGGAGAGGTGCTCTGGCTGGAATTCAAACCTGTGTCTCCAGGGTTATAGAGCAGTGATTTTTTAACCACTTCCATGCGGAGGACGCGCTCAGCGCGTCCTCCACATGGCTCCCGCTATGCGGAGGACGCGCTGAGCGCGTCCTCCCTTTGGGGTCAGCGTTCGGCCGGGTTCTGGCCGATCGCTGGCCCCCCCGGTGCGGGCTGACATCCTCGATGTCAGCCCAGCATCCAGAACCGCCGCCGATGAAATTAGGTGTCATCGCGGCAGCGCGATGACACCTAATTCAGGCGCCCCCCCGCATGTGCGGAGGAGGCGCCTGAAAGGGAGGGGGGAGGTCCTTCGGACCTCTCTCCCTCCCGATCGGCGGCGTTGCGGGGGTTAACCCAGGCACCATTTGGAAGGGCACAGCCTGCCCTTCCAAATGGTGCCTGGCATTAACCCCTGGGGAGCTGGATCGCGAATCGGCGCTGAAAAGCGCCGGTTCGTGATCCTTTCCCGGAGCTGGCCGACATCTTGGATGTCGGCCAAGCCTCCGGGAACTCCCCCTGAGGACTGGCGTCATCGTGCATAGCACGATGACGCCAGTCCTAGAGTTAACCCCTAACTGCCACCAACGGTGGAGATAGGGAGTTCCAATGAACTCCCTATCTCCCGATCCGTGGCAGCTAGGGGTTAAAGTTTGGTATGGTTGGATCGGCCAGAGCATGGCCGTTCCAACGATACCAAACACTACTGTGAAAAAAGTTTTTTTTAAAAATTAAAATTAAAATTAAAAATAAAAATATATTTAAAAAAAAATAATAAAAAAAAAAATAAACATTTTCTTTTTCTTTTTTTTGGTTCGTTAATGCAGCAATATTGTTCCCATTTCAATTATAATGTGAACAATGATGCTGCACTAACGATTTTTGTATGCGGTGCGTTTGTTAAAAATCGTGTAATTTTCCCCAAAAAAAAATGTAACGAGACCCCATCTCTAATTTTTTTAACAAGCGCACCCCATACAAAATATAACCGCAATTACTCGCATGTTAAAATGTGAAAAACAACACTTTACACGTTGTAAATTATTGAAAATACATATTTTATTGCATTTTTTGTTATAATATACAGACATGACATAACGTATACATATAATAATGACATATTATGAATCTACCGAGTCTGACAGAAAGAACGATATATAATATGTCTGGGTCATATACTAAAATAAGCCTTCAAAACACGTTTAAACATGATGAGCAAAACCGGTAAAAATGACCTCAGCACAGAGGTGTGAAAAGCCTCAGCAGCGAAAGGGTTAAGCACAGGTAGAGTGTAAAATTCCCAGTAAGTAACAGCCATCAAGCTTCCAGTACCACTACCATCGAGCAGTGTATGTGAGGCTATACCAGTGGTGCCAATCCAGGCTTCATATATTTTGTTTATTCTATAGAGCAGTGATGTTACCTCTACTTCACCCAGCTCTTTAACACAATATGTGTATATAGTTATAAAGCATCTTATATAAGTATGTGCGAGAGACATATGAGGGTTTGCTTCCATATTATGGCCCTGTTCCAGCTGAGCCATTTTACATAATAGCTCACTCATTATTACTAGCTGCCCCATTCATTCATACTAAAGCACCCACCTTATTCCAGCCAAGTCACAAACTCCTCTTGTGGCTCAGCTGTTGAGGCTGCCTACTGTACATTAGCACTTCTTATACTATTTATAGGAAGCAAAAAAATTGGAGGCAGCCAGAGAATAACAAGCGGTTTGAAGGGTGCATGCTACTCTCCCTTGCAGTTGTTAATAAAAATTAATTCTCAGCTACCTGATGTTAAGTGATTTAGCTTTAGTTCTCGCCCTCCTTCATGATTCCTCATGTAGCGTTGCTGACAGAACCACTTATTGGAAGCAATATCGCATAGCGACTCCAAAATGTTATATGTATAAGATAGTGGTTCCCTCATAATAGAGCCAGAAATGGGGGGCACCAATGCTTGATGGTTTGCCCCAATATTTATGTGACAAGTTGATCCCTCCTTAAATATCCTTTTTAATTTGGCACCAACAGGTATCATAAGCCTAAATATTACATGTATTCTGCTTTCATGTAATCTATTCAGAAAACATGATGAATATGGTAAATATCAAAATTTTGGAATGTCATTAATTTATATAATTTTTAATTCCAAGCTGTGTGGAATTAAAGTATGTTGATTTATAGATAAAACATAACAAGAGAAAAAAGATGTCATCTGCGCTCGTTTCTATGTATTTCCATGTACAACAAAACACTATGAGGTTTTAGTTTGTTTCAATGGCCATTGCAACGTAGCTCACTCGCCCCTTCAAGGCACCTCTTTGTAGAGGTGAGTACCTAACCAATGTACCAAAAGCCGCTCTACTGAGCAGCTCCATGCCCCTGCTGCTGCTTTTCAGCTAAGGAGAGGCAGAAAGATGGTGGGTTTTATTTATACACGCACCAAACACTTCCCATTTGGGATTAAAAACAAAAACATGGAAAAAGGAACAGCTGCAAAACGACGAACTGGAGTTACAAGCATAATATACATACAGAAAAAATGGCGTCGCGCCCATACTCACGGGAGCGGCTGCAACAGCCAGGAGTAACAGCCCAATTAATGTATAAAACATAACAAGAGAAAAAAGATGTCATCTGCGCTCGTTTCTATGTATTTCCATGTACAACAAAACACTATGAGGTTTTAGTTTGTTTCAATGGCCATTGCAACGTAAACTCACTCGCCCCTTCAAGGCACCTCTTTGTAGAGTGAGTACCTAACCAATGTATCAAAAGCCGCTCTACTGAGCAGCTCCAAGCCCCTCCTGCTGCTGTTCCTTTTTCCATGTTATTGTTTTTAATCCCAAATGGGAAGTGTTTGGTGCGTGTATAAATAAAACCCACCATATCTCTGCCTCTCCTTAGCTGAGAATGTTTTATACATTAACTGGGCTGTTACTCCTGGCTGTTGCAGCCGCTCCCGTGAGTATGGATGCGACGCCATTTTTTCTGTATGTATGGAGATTTATAGATAATACTAAAACATTAATACAGGGCAAAAAATGGTGATTTAGTCTCACCATAAGGACATACTCAGGGTTATTCAAAGAGAATCGAAAAGTCACCGCACGTTCGGTGACTTTTCGTTCTCTTCAATTCGGTTCGATTTGGCAATCCCATTTCAGCGACCCTGCGGTGTATTCAGCAAGCACCACAAGGCCCGCCGAAATGCAGGGAAAAGTCGCCGCAAACCTGCCGAAAACGCACTGCAAAACGAGGGTGAACGCACACCGAAACCTGCAAAAACATCTGGATTAACCCCGCCGAACACAACGGAGAAACCCGAGCAGGAGCCGATCACAGCCGCCGGAAAAAGCCGACACCGCAGACGAATGCAGTGAATAAATTAGAAAAACTGTTTGCTTGAATGTTTGAAAAGTGAAACGCTGTTTGCAAAGAAACTGAGCGAAAATGTCTGAAATTGATATATGAGGTCCAATGAATGATAATAAAAAGGGCTGTTACAGAAAAAATAAGTAAAGTTAAAAAAGAATCTGAAATTGTTTTTAAGAAAAAAAATCCCAAAAATGGCTTAAAATATCTTAAGAAATCTATAAATGAGAGACTCTTTACTGCAGAATATTATAATGAATGGTTTATTAGATATTGAATTAAAACGGGAATATTTTTATTTAACATTGAAGCCTATGGGATTCGCCTGAATAAAACTGCCGAAATAAACCACCGAATGGCAGGGCATTTCAGGAACCTTTCACTGCTGTTTTTTGTTCTATGAATAGCCGAAGCAGTGTTTTTTTATGGGGATTTCACTGCCCTTGAACAGGCACCGAACAGGCACCGTATGTGCAGGTAATTCGCCAAGATTTGGCGAATTGCCTGCTCTCTGGATAGCTGAATGGCCAAGAAAGCTAACCGAACGCTGATTTACAGCGTTCGGTTCACTTTCGGCAGCCATTCGGATCACTTTGAATAACCCTGACTGTGTCAAATCCAATGCTATATCAAAGTACCCTAGTAACGGAGTAGCGTTTCTCCACACTGTCCTCTGGGAATGCTAATAGATCAGATTTTAAGGATCACCTTGGAGAAATGCAGAACCCTGCAATCTCTGAGTAGCAAATCATAACACCTGTGCTGAGCTTCAGATATCTGGAAAACCTGACCTGTTATTGAACCATGAGGACAGGTGTCACGGTGTTATATATATTCTGATAAGGAACCAGATGTAATGGAGACTTGGTCTGTACAATATGGCTGTAGAAGATAAGGTTAGACGCCACAAGAACTGGTCTTGGTCATTTTTATTTAGGAATATTAGCGTGGTCGAGGTCACAAGCAGAGTTCAGTAACTTGGGCAACAGAAGATAACGTTATCGAGGTCACAGGCAAAAGTTCAGCAACTTGGGCAGCAGAAGATAACGTTGTCGAGGTCACAGGAAAAGGTTCAGCAACTTGGGCAGCAGAAGATAGCGTTGTTGAGGTCACAGGTTCAGCAACTTGGGCAGCAGAAGATAGCGTTGTTGAGGTCACAGGCAAAGGTTCAGCAACTTGGGCAGCAGAGGATAGCGAAGTGGAGGCAGTGTGGTAGGTTCGTGACAGTACCCCCCGAGAAGGCGACCTCTCCGAGGGCGATTGGGATGTTGCAGATGGAAATCACGAACAAGATCAGGAGCACTAACCTCTTTAGCAGGAATCCAAGAGTCTTCTTCAGGACCGTAATCTTTCCACCTGATGAGATATTCAAGAGAGCCTCTTTTTTTGCGGGAATCAAGTATTTCTTGAACTTCATAGATGTCCTCATCTTCTGTAGAGACAGGGCCTGGGCAAGGAGTTATTCTTCCTTGGCACAAATCCTTTCTAACAAGCTTTAGAAGAGATACATGAAACACTGGATGTATAGAATAGGAAGCAGGTAATTTCAATTTTACAGCTACTGGAGATATGATCTTAGATATGGAAAATGGACCAAGGAATCTAGGTCCTAATTTTTTTGAAGGATAATGTAATTTTAGATATCTTGTAGAAAGCCATACCTTATCTCCAATGTGGTATGTAGGGGACGGTATTCTGTGTCTGTCCGCATATGTCTTATACCTGAATTGAGCATGAAATAGATTTGAACGTATTATTTTGTAGTTAGTGATTATATCCTTTATTCTCTGATCCACAGAGGGAGTATCGCTTGTTATAGGAGAACTGGGTATTAGGGTAGGATGTGTTCCATAGACTGCGAAGAAGGGAGACATACCAGTGGATGTTTGTCTTTGATTGTTGTAGTTAAACTCTGCTAATGGTATATATTGGACCCAATCGTCCTGAAGATGTGTGATGAAGCAGCGTAGATATTGTTCTATAATACCATTGATTCTTTCTGTTTGTCCATCTGTTTGCGGATGAAAGGCGGTTACAAAAAGCGGACCAGAAACGGGAGGTGAATTGTGGACCCCTGTCAGTGACGATGGACTCAGGTATTCCGTGAAGCTTGAATATATTTGCCATGAATAGTTGGGCGGTTTCAAGAGAAGTAGGCACACGCTTGGTAGGGATAAGATGTATCATCTTTGAGAATCTATCAACCGACTTATGACCAGAAGAATCGGGGAGGTCTGTAATAAAATCCATGGTAATGTCTTTCCACGGTGAGGAGGGTATGGGCAATGGACGTAATAACCCTTGTACTGGCGACCTGGTATCCTTCATACGATTACAGGTGGGACAACTATGGACAAAATTGAGAATATCTTTGTTCATACCTGGCCACCAGAAGTATCTTCTTATTAGTTCAGTTGTTTTGTGTACACCTCCATGACCCCCTAATGTTGAATCATGATGGAATTGAAGGATTCGTAGGCGGGTTTCTTGAGGAGCGTAAAATTGATTATTTCTCATGAGGAATCCATCTTTTCTCTGTAAAGGAACACTAGTAATGTTTGGGTTATCACTCTGTGCATATCTTTTTAAATCATCCCATAAGGGTACATCAGTAGTTAGAAAGCAGGTGTTCGGAAGTATATTCTCTTCTCTAGCAGGTATTTCTGTAAAGTGTAGACGAGAAAGGGCATCTGCCTTACCATTTTTATCTCCTGGTCGGTATGTTATATGTAAGTCAAATCGACTAAAAAAGAGGGCCCATCTTGCTTGTCTTGGTTTTAATCTTTTAGCTTTTTGCAAGTATTCAAGGTTTTTATGATCAGTAAAGATTGTAATTGGATATAATGAACCTTCTAGTAAATGACGCCATTCTTCTAGGGAAAGCTTGATCGCTAATAGTTCTCTTTCTCCTATGTCGTAATTTCTTTGTGCTGGAGATAAGGTTTTCGAGTAGTAGGCTACTGGATGAAGCATATCATTGTAATCGGTTCTTTGAGATAATATAGCTCCAATAGCATATTCTGAAGCGTCGACTTCCATGTAGTAGGGTATATTGGGGTTTGGTAAGGCTAGTATAGGGGCTGTCGTAAATCTTTTCTTTAATTCATCAAAAGCATGTTGTGCTCTGGTGGTCCATATAAAACGAGAATGGATACTGGTTAATTCTGTTAAGGGTTTTACCAACCTTGAGAAATCTTTGATAAATTTGCGATAGAAATTGCAGAATCCCAGGAAACATTGGATACCCTTTCGATTTGCCGGTACTGGCCAGTCTTCTACTGCTTTTATTTTCTCCCGGTCCATTCTGATGCTGTCTGGTGTCAGGACGAATCCTAAAAAATCAATTTCTTGGCTATCAAAAGGTACATTTTTCAAGTTTTGCATACAAATTATATTTTCTTAATCTTTGTAATACTTTCTTTACTTGGTCATGATGTCGTTCGATGGTATCAGAGAAGATCAATATATCATCTAGATATATAATGACAGAGATATCTAATACATCTCTAAAAATATCATTTAGGAAACGCTGAAAGGTTGCTGGGGCATTGCAAAGCCCGTATGGCATCACCAAATACTCAAAGTGCCCGTAGCGGGAGCGGAACGCAGTCTTCCATTCGTCACCCCCTCTTATTCGTACGAGATTATAGGCACCTCTTAAATCGAGTTTAGTGAAGTATTGGGCCCCTCTTAGTCGATCCACAAGTTCCGTTATGAGAGGTAACGGGTATTTGTTCTTAATGGTGATATTGTTTAACGCTCGATAGTCAATACATGGTCTTAATCCTCCATCCTTTTTCCCGACAAAGAATATGGGGGCTCCAGCAGGTGAGGTAGAAGGCCGTATAAAACCTTTATGGAGGTTCTCATTGATATAATCCTTTAAGACATTTAACTCAGGACCAGAAAGTGGGTAGATCCGTCCGAAAGGGATAGAGGCCCCTGGGTATAGATCGATTGGGCAATCATATTGCCTATGAGGGGTAATATATCAGCTCCTTTTTCTTGGAAAACATCAGAGAACTCTGCATATATACTAGGTATAGCAGCTGCAATAAATATAGGAGAAGGATTATTATTTTGTGTATCAGCATCATTTTTATTTTCCGTAGAAAAGGAAAGTGTGCCATGTTGCCAATCTATAACGGGATTGTGTTTGCGAAGCCAAGGTAGTCCGAGGATAACAGGAAATATGGGTGACTCGACTACGTCAAATGATAGCATTTCTCTATGAGTGGTTCCTATGGAGACTTCTAGTGGAATGGTTTCTTGTGATACGGGCCCAGTTTTTAGTGGACTTCCGTCCAATAACTGTACAACAATCGGTTGTTTTTTGGATACAAGAGGAATCTTCAGTGTGGAGGCTAGGGCGATATCAATAAAACAACCGCTAGCTCCGGAATCAATTATTGCCGGTACGGTCTTGAGCTGATCGTTCCACTGGAAGTACATAGGAACGGTTAGATGAGTGGAAGCACAAGTAGCATTTATACCGTACATAATATTGTTAGCGGCAGATATCATCTTACCTCCTCGGTAGTTGGGTTTCTCACGGCATTCTCTCAGTTGATGGCCCGCACGACCACAGTACATACATAGACCAAGAGATCTACGTCTCATCCTCTCATTATCAGTAAGGGGTCCTCTAGTACTGTTGATTTGCATGGGTTCGTGTCCAGGAGCCGGTAGAACAGGTAATAGAGAAGGAGATGCCGGAGTGTTGGCAACCCGTCTTATGGGAGGACGAAAGACGATAGCTCTTTCTGCTCGTCTCTCTCGGTACCGTCTATCGATTTGGATACAGAGAGACATGACTGATTCCAATGAAGTTGGGGCATCTATTCTGGCCAGTTCGTCCTTTATGTATTCTGATAAGCCAGATTTAAATTGGGCTAGTAAGGCGGGTTCGTTCCATTCAGATTCTAGTGCATGGTGACGGAATTCAGTCACATAATCTTCCATATCATTTCTTCCTTGCTTTAGGTTAGAGAGGGCAGAAGCGGCATTGTTTAGTCTGTGAGGGTCATCATATAATTCAGATATAGCCTTTAGGAATGAATTCCAATCGCTGAGTGCAGGATCATTAGTGTGTATAAGATGATGAGCCCAACATTGTGGCCTTCCGGAGAGAAGAGAGATCATTGAATGTATTCTGGAGTAATCAGAGGCATAAGTACGGGGTTGAAGAGAAAACATAATTTGACATAAGGTGATGAAACATCTAAATTTCTTACGGTTTCCATCAAATTTTTCCGGCGGGGAGACATAAGGTTCAGTCACGTTGGTCACAGTATGATATGTAGGCAGTTCAGGTATTCTAGAATCCCCAGGTAAAGGAGTGGAAACAGCAATGTGAGTCTCGAGGCGTTCTTGTATGGTCTGGACTGTAGCTAGATTCTGTTGCATATCTTGTACTGTCATAGCAAGAGCAGTGACTTGATTGGAGATGGCTGACACAGCTTCGCTTATACCCGATGGTTCCATTTTGTAGGCTCAATTATTCTGTCACAGTGTTATATATATTCTGATAAGGAACCAGATGTAATGGAGACTTGGTCTGTACAATATGGCTGTAGAAGATAAGGTTAGACGCCACAAGAACTGGTCTTGGACATTTTTATTTAGGAATATTAGCGTGGTCGAGGTCACAAGCAGAGTTCAGTAACTTGGGCAATAGAAGATAACGTTATCGAGGTCACAGGCAAAAGTTCAGCAACTTGGGCAGCAGAAGATAACGTTGTCGAAGTCACAGGAAAAGGTTCAGCAACTTGGGCAGCAGAAGATAGCGTTGTTGAGGTCACAGGCACAGGTTCAGCAACTTGGGCAGCAGAAGATAGTGTTGTTGAGGTCACAGGCAAAGGTTCAGCAACTGGGGCAGCAGAGGATAGCGTTGTGGAGGTCACGTGCAAAGGTTCAACAACTTGGGCAGCAGAAGATAACGTTGTTGAGGTCACGGGCAAAAGTTCAGCAACTTGGGCAACAGAAGATAGCGTTGTTGGTCACAGGCAAAGGTTCAGCAACTTGGGCGGCAGAAGATAGCGTCGTTGGTCACAGGCAAAGGTTCAGCAACTTGGACGGCAGAAGATGGCGTTGTTGGTCACAGGCAAAGGTTCAGCAACTTGGGCGGCAGAAGATGGCGTTGTTGGTCACAGGCAAAGGTTCTGTAAGGTCCTGGAGGCCCTCACCCCCTGGCGCCCCCTTTTGGTTTCACATCCTGCATGTCCCCTGCAGATTTCAAGGCTCTGGTATGAACAATGCACCTTCCTCATTTTGACGTCCTGGCCCTGGATCCAAACCTGCCCTTTATCCTCCTTGATTAGCCCTTCATATAAGGGAGTCCCCACCCTCAACCCTTGACTTCCACATTCAATGAAGTTCCTGTCTGCTAGACCAATCTGCCAAAGCTCCCTGAGACCTCCTGAAACTCTCTACCAAAGACTCCAAGGATCCTCTGCTTTATTCTGGACATTCGTTACTTCATCACCGGTACCCTTCCATCCTGCTCCTCCTCTGCCTCCCCCCATTTAGATTCCCCGTGTACCAGACCCCTTGCTGAACCTGACGTCTCTATTTCTGTTACCTTGTCTGATCCCATGCCACGGTGTTTATTTATAATAAACACTCTTTGTTTATCCTGAAACCTGCCTCATCACTGCATCCTGGGCTCACAACCTCAACCTGCTACACAACCCGTAGTACGGTCCTTACAGAATGTGGAAGTCAACACCTGTGAGCCCGCAGTGATATACACCATGGTGGAAAACTTAAAAGATGCCTTCCTGAAGATCCAGCAGTATCTAAACTCCCTGCTGGATTATGTGCAGAAAGACCCAAGGGGCACCTCATCTAAGGTGCGCGTTCCAGCTACGGAGGGAGCCAGAGGACCGCTGACCCCAAAAGAAAAGGCAAGAAGGAGGGCGCTAGACCTCTGTTTCTACTGTGGGGGTCCCTTGCATCAGATCTCGGCCTGCCCGCTACGCCCACCTAAGCCAGGTACAAAAAGTTTTTCTAAACCTGTTATTGCAAAGCCTGTTCAGATCAAGCCTGCACCTGTCGAGCCAGCAAAGAAATTGTTGGAGAAACCGGTACCTACCCAGCCAAAAATAACTGCACCCACTAACAAGCCCATAAAGCCTTCATTGGGGAAGTCGGTACCTGCCCTGCAGGAAATAAATTCATCAAATGTTAGGTATAAAAAATCTGCACCCAAAGAAAAACCTGTGTCCCAGCCAACTCCCAGAAGAAGCCTGGTAATTAAACCTCCTGCACCAAAGCGTGTCCCTGCTCCCAGGAAACCTGGGCCAAGAGTTACCAGACTCTCTGCACCCAGAGACCATGTTACCCAAGACGCTTCTTCTAAGGGGTCAGACCAGGAAACCCCTATGGAGTACGCCAAACCGGATTCCGACCCCGACGTGCCAATGGAGCAAGATTCCATAGATGTTGAGTCAGCCATGCCCATGGAGACTGAGCCTAACCAATACATCATGGCTGGTGTTACCAAGAAGCCAGAACCCAGCCCTCTATCTCCTTGTTGCACATATGCTTCAAACGGGACTGTTGTTCGCAGAGAAGACCTGGAGGTATTCGAATCGGCCCTGAGACTCCGGGAAGCCATCTATCCTTGCCGCTCGGTTCCCAATTACAGGACTCCAGCTACCACAACCACTTCGAGGGCACCATACCAGAGATCTGCCTTCATTGGTACCCTGTTCTCCAGGCCACCCACAGCTGTCTGGTTGTCTATGAAACCAGAACCTCAAGAGCTGGAGACGCACCCATGCCTCCTGAAATTGGAGGTTGAACAAAAGTCAAAAGTTGCTGCCCTGCACATCGCAGATTCTCCAGCCGCTGCTGCCCTGCACATCGCAGATTCTCCAGCGCTGCTGCCCTGCACATCGCAGATTCTCCAGCCGCTGCTGCCCTGCACATCGCAGATTCTCCAGCCGCTGCTGCCCTGCACATCGCAGATTCTCCAGCCGCTGCTGCCCTGCACATCGCAGATTCTCCAGCCGCTGCTGCCCTGCACATCGCAGATTCTCCAGCCGCTGCTGCCCTGCACATCGCAGATTCTCCAGCCGCTGCTGCCCTGCACATCGCAGATTCTCCAGCCGCTGCTGCCCTGCACATCGCAGATTCTCCAGCCGCTGCTGCCCTGCACATCGCAGATTCTCCAGCCGCTGCTGCCCTGCACATCGCAGATTCTCCAGCCGCTGCTGCCCTGCACATCGCAGATTCTCCAGCCGCTGCTGCCCTGCACATCGCAGATTCTCCAGCCGCTGCCGCCCTGCACATCGCAGATTCTCCAGCCGCTGCCGCCCTGCACATCGCAGATTCTCCAGCCGCTGCCGCCCTGCACATCGCAGATTCTCCAGCCGCTGCCGCCCTGCACATCGCAGATTCTCCAGCCGCTGCCGCCCTGCACATCGCAGATTCTCCAGCCGCTGCGCCCTGCACATCGCAGATTCTCCAGCCGCTGCCGCCCTGCACATCGCAGATCTCCAGCCGCTGCCGCCCTGCACATCGCAGATTCTCCAGCCGCTGCCGCCCTGCACATCGCAGATTCTCCAGCCGCTGCCGCCTGCACATCGCAGATTCTCCAGCCGCTGCCGCCCTGCACATCGCAGATTCTCCAGCCGCTGCCGCCCTGCACATCGCAGATTCTCCAGCCGCTGCCGCCCTGCACATCGCAGATTCTCCAGCCGCTGCCGCCCTGCACATCGCAGATTCTCCAGCCGCTGCCGCCCTGCACACCGCAGATTCTCCAGCCGCTGCCGCCCTGCACACCGCAGATTCTCCAGCCGCTGCCGCCCTGCACACCGCAGATTCTCCAGCCGCTGCCGCCCTGCACACCGCAGATTCTCCAGCCGCTGCCGCCCTGCAACCTGCGGGATCTCCTATTGTCGCTGCCCTGCATCCTGCAGGATCTCCTATTGTCGCTGCCCTGCATCCTGCAGGCTCTCCTGAGCTGTCATCGCCACGGGGTCGTCGTCGCCGTAAGGCCACGTCGCTCAACGCCGCCGCAGAGCCGTGCAGTGCCAAGGAGATCGCCAAGGGCGCTGCCACGCCGGTCCCCTCCAAGGGCGCTGCCACGCCGGTCCTTTCCATGGGCGCTGCCCTGCCGGTCCCCTCCAAGGGCGCTGCCCCGCCGGTCCTTTCCACGGGCGCTGCCCCGCCGGTCCTTTCCACGGGCGCTGCCCCGCCGGTCCCCTCCAAGGGCGCTGCCCCACCAGTCCTTTCCACGGGCGCTGCCCCACCGGTCCTTTCCACGGGCGCTGCCCCACCGGTCCTTTCCACGGGCGCTGCCCCACCGGTCCATTCCGCGGGCGCTGCCCCACCGGTCCTTTCCGCGGGCGCTGCCCCACCGGTCCATTCCGCGGGCGCTGCCCCACCGGTCCATTCGCGGGCGCTGCCCCACCGGTCCATTCCGCGGGCGCTGCCCCACCGGTCCCCTCCAAGGGCGCTGCCCCACCGGTCCATTCCATGGGCGCTGCCCCACCGGTCCATTCCATGGGCGCTGCCCCACCGGTCCCCTCCATGGGCTCTGCCCCACCGACCCTCTCCGAAGTCACCTCCAAGTCCAGCCAGTCCGAGATTGCTTGGATGATGGGTACACTGGCAGGCTTCGTTGGCCAGATAGCCACCCTGTCCCAACATGTACGGGACGTCCAGGAGAACCAGCTGATACTACAGGCCCTGTTTTTTGACGCCCGTGTGCCATCAGTATACAGGCAGCCGGGTGATCCACTTCTGCCGAGCTCGTTGACTGCCGTCAGTGAAGACCCTGACCTCGCCCTGGGCCGTTCGGAGTCCGGCCCTTAGAGGGGGGCTCTGTAAGGTCCTGGAGGCCCTCACCCCCTGGCGCCCCCTTTTGGTTTCACATCCTGCATGTCCCCTGCAGATTTCAAGGCTCTGGTATGAACAATGCACCTTCCTCATTTTGACGTCCTGGCCCTGGATCCAAACCTGCCCTTTATCCTCCTTGATTAGCCCTTCATATAAGGGAGTCCCACCCTCAACCCTTGACTTCCACATTCAATGAAGTTCCTGTCTGCTAGACCAATCTGCCAAAGCTCCCTGAGACCTCCTGAAACTCTCTACCAAAGACTCCAAGGATCCTCTGCTTTATTCTGGACATTCGTTACTTCATACACCGGTACCCTTCCATCCTGCTCCTCCTCTGCCTCCCCCCATTTAAGATTCCCCGTGTACCAGACCCCTTGCTGAACCCTGACGTCTCTATTTCTGTTACCTTGTCTGATCCCATGCCACGGTGTTTATTTATAATAAACACTCTTTGTTTATCCTGAAACCTGCCTCATCACTGCATCCTGGGCTCACAACCTCAACCTGCTACACAACCCGTAGTACGGTCCTTACAGGTTCAGCAACTTGGGCGGCAGAAGATAGCGTAGTTGGGGTCACAGGCAAAGGTTCAGCAACTTGGGCGGCAGAAGATAGCATAGTTGGTCACAGGCAGAGGTTCAGCAGCTTGGGTATCAGGATCAAAAGGCTAGGATAGAATGGTTAGCTCGAGGTAGGGAGGACAATAATTGAGCAATGACTTACCCAGCAAGCCTCTCTTTTATGGGCCTCTGATTGGTGTGGGATTGATCTCAGGTGCTCTCTGAGTATATCTCTGTAGCTCCGGCACTCCTCTGATGACATCATCAAGATGCTGATCTTTACACACAAACGAGACATGCAGATGGCCAGTTTAAGGTAAGGATGTGTTTCTGAATAGTGTTGGAAGTGGAGGCAGTGTGGTAGGTTCGTGACAACAGGTTTGGGAAACTCTGTAATGGAGCATCCCGTTATAATTTCATAGTGACTAATACTGTATGTGTCCATTACTTCATTGCTTTATTTTCTTAGGACATAAGTAATGATTGTAGTTATTTTTCATCACTTGAGTTGTGACATTCCTATTCTTATAATAATGTCACACTATCACAAAACAATGCAACACAGATTTTCAAATTCATATGATATTTGTTGTACTGTTTTATGATTTCGTATGATATTTTTTTTACTTACCTTCATAGTTGTTTCTAATTTTACAGCAACAAAAAAGACACCTTGACATTTTTTTGTTTCATTTTTAAAATAGTTATTACGTGGAATATAAAACAAATATCTTTAAAAATCCATACAACAAATTTTTTGAATTATGCGTACCATGCCTTCTGGGCGCTCTGTAATTAGTAACCATAACCACTACAATACTATAATAAACATGCACAAAAGTTCAATAGTATACATCAATGTTTCCATCTATGCTTCGTTAACGTCGGTAAACACAGCCGATGCTCTCAGCAATGCAAATGCCTTATTTGACATTAAAAGAAACGTTCTTAAAAATGAGATTGGGCAGGTTGCAGTACTAATGCGTAACATACACAAAAGCATTCGCAAATCTACAGGTCTATTCAATAAAGGTGAAACTCAGGAGAACTGGCAGAAGTGAAAAATCCAGGTCAAAATAGACAAACCAGAAAAATTCTCCCATTTATCTCACTTTCCAAATCCGCTATATGGTCTAGATTGTTCTCTTCTGCCAATTCTCCTGAGTTTCACCTTTTACTGAATAGACCTGTAAGGCTTCTATTTATCAGCTATAGCAAATGAGACCTAGGACCACTCTTATGAAATTAAGAAAATTTACTACTTTAGCCAACATTTCAGTCTTCAAGAACAACATTTTTCAAGGACCAATTATTGAAGAGCATGACATACATCAAAATCAAAGACCTAAACCCGTGTCGAATGACTAAAAATATTACATACCTAAACCTATTACACGCACTCTATTCAAGGATGTTGGTGACCAACATCGTTAACTACCAAAGCTCTTCAAAACAAAAAGTTATCAGAATTTGATAGTGTTTCGGAATGAAAGTCACTGGCATTACTTTACAGTCTTGTTAGTCAATGGGTACGGCAAACAGCTACAGAATATCATCTTAGACTAGTATAGTATAGGCTGCTTATATCATCTTTAATTATAAAGGTGTCACAGCCTTAGCGCCTGTGGGGTCTCGAGGGGGGGTCTGGGCACCCAGCGGCATCACTGGTTGGCCGGGTGCCAGGCATTCCGGCTGCTCCTGGTGTCCTCTCATCCAATGAAGGGGCGGGGCACAGCATGATGATGCGGAGCTGCCGGCCTTAAATGCAGGACGCGCGAACTGACTCGTTGCCTTGCTGTGGAGTTGTTTTCCTGCATCGTTGGTGTAGCGTTTATTCGAGTCACTGATTCTATGATTCCTTGCTAAGTTGCCGACTCTGATTGTATGAGGACCCTGCCTGTTGCTGACTCGGACTGCCTTATTGACTATTCTCTCTCTGGCCAAGCCTGTATGTATGTGATATCCAGAACAGACTTAGAGAGTATACTGACCCTGCATAACGCTGACTCGGATTGTATGAGAATCCCGTCTATTGCCAACCCGGATTGTTTATATAACCACACTCTTTCTGACCCCTTGTGTGTTAACATTCTGCTTAAACCTAACTCAGGCTGCCTCTCAGCTGTCTTCAAGGCTGAACCTTTATGCCCAGGTGTTTGCTATGTTCTAAAACCTACTGTTGGTCTAAAAGGTTATACTCTGTGTTGTTGCTGTGTTTGTTGTCCCTGGCTGGGAGTAATAGGGTTAGTGGTCCCGACCACTCAAGGATCGGAGGATTTAGAGGTCTGTCCATAATGATCCACACCACGGTTGTCGAGGTTAAGTGTGACAGCGAGCGTGACAAAAGTACTTAATTAGTATGCTTTCAATTGTGTATTTTGTATAGAAAACAAATATGTGTACTATATCATATAATGGATGCCAGGGGCTAGCAGCCTTGGCCCTTAAGATGTTTTTCAAATTACATCTCCCGTGATGCTTAATCACTCATTAATGGCTCTATGCCTTAGTTGGCGCTAAAGTTAGCACCTCGATATGTAAGCGTTAGCGCCAGAATAAGTGTGTTTAATGCATGCCGCCCATATTACATTCCTGACGCTACCACCATTACTAATCCATTAACATCGTTTTTGCACGAGCTTGCTGTACTTTGCGCAATCTAGCATTCTATACTTAACATGGGGAGCGCAAACGTACATTAGCGTTTCGAGAAGTAAGGTATTGCAAAGTGCTATCGCTAATTTCTGCAGGGATGTGGACAGCCAAAAGTTAGCACCTTCTAAAAACTGGCGTTACATGATTCTGCATTTGCAGAGTCATGTAGCACCATCTAACCCCCCCCCATAAATCTGATAGTCACTTCTCATCCTGCAACGAAAACAGTGGCCCTATAATCCACTTAGTCTGGCTGCGAGCAGAGTAAGACTGGGAGCAAATAGTTCCGAGTCTCCTTGGGGGATCACACTGTGACACTGCACGATCTCACGAAAGTGAAAATCGCACAGGGCTTGCAGCCCAGACGCACAACCCTCTATGGAGTCCTATGGACTCCTGGAGGTGATACTCACGGTGGCACTGGGTTCCTTCCGAGGCAAGGTGCTCAGGTAGCGCCTGCCCAGGATTATTGCGGTAACATGTGGACGCTGTGGGACAATCTGCAGATGCAGGTTTCCCCATTAGTGTCCTCATGTTAGCATGAACTAGTAGGGAATAGTGCCCTAAGCTGGCTAAGTCACAAGGGAAATATATTTCCAAAACATTTGAATGGTCAAGGTTGCTTACTCCTGCTGTAGACGAATACAGCATAAGAAAAAAAATGACCAGATCTCTGAGACAGGACTCAACCTGTAAAAAAAACAAAAGTCATATGTATTATTCAATACAAAATAGGCTAATGGACCTGCATAGATGTCACATAAAACTGAAAAATCAAAGATTACCCAAGAGTAGACTGTGATATTGTCAATGTGTTATGTAAACAGTGTATTTACAGCATTCTATAGAAAATGAACAAAACAAGTATGTGAGTTATTGGACTTTGGCAGAGGAAAGTCAAAGGTTTTAAAAATGGACAAAAAATATTTTAATAGTTTGAAGATCATTGTAAGAGTTAAACAAACCAATCTATGATAAAAAAAAAATGAAATTGCTATGTCATGAGTTATAGTGGTTGCCACTGGTATTCTCTCCTAAAGTCATGTAGATTTGCAAAAACCCAAGCATAGGATTATGCAGGATCAGGGGAATGACACTGGAAAACTATTTGATCTCTGTGTCCATCAATCTATATGGATATAACCCCAGCAGATTAGATCATCCTCCTGTTGCATGATAAGCAGTAAATTGTGCATCTTCTTGAATTTTTGTGTCAAATGAATTTGCTAAAGGAAAATCATTGAACAACAGGTTTTGGCTGCTCATAATTTATTTTCATTACCAGCTCCATGTGATAATAACGAGGGACTTTGGCCAAAAATGTTTGCTTAGGGCAACCATAACAGCTACAGGAGTTTGCATCTTGGATGGAACAAGATAGGTACCATTCATAATTATGTGTGAGGTCGTTATAGCTATTCAGTTATTAATACAAATTATTGCCAATGGCTCGGGTGGAATAAGGTCTAAAATTTGCTGAACTTTCTTTTGGCATAAGGAGAGGGCTCCACCTTCTAGTTCGTTTGTATTAATACATGCTGCAATTACAAAGGGTGGCAGGCATGAGGTCTAAATGAGAACATTAATTATTACTTTAAAAAGCTATATAAGGGTATTGTCATGGACTAAAGGGGTTATTTAAAGAGCACCGAAATTTCAGTGCTCTTTCACTCGGCGCCCTTCAACAAGCTCATTTTGCCGACCCTGCTGTAAAATCAGCATTCACCACAGGGTCCCTGAACTGTGTCAAATGGATCGGATATACCTGCTGAACAGACAGCCGAACGCCTCCAGTCAGCCGTTGAAAGCCGCCAAAAAAAACCATCGAGCTGCTGAACAGGGTTAAAAAAAACTAAAAAAAAAAACTCAAAAAAAATATTTTTAAAAGGTCTTTTAAACAAAAATAATGCCTGCTAATAATATATAAGGTCCTATGACTCACAAAAGGTATGTTACAGAATTTAAAAAAAGGCATTTAAAAGAAATTAGACTCAAAAAAATCCAGAGAAAATGCCTAAAAATTAAAAAAAATAATTAATAAAGACTTTTTGCGGCAAATTAAAAGAATAAATGGTTAAATCCAAAATTTATAAAAACAGAAATTTTATTTTACATTGAAACTTATGAGATTTGCCCTTTTAAAAGTTTGTAATGATATCCAAGCGGGCATGGAACAAGGAAACCTAACTGGGCCTTGATTTTGCCAAGGCCTTTGACACAGTAGACCATGGCATCCTATTACAAAAACTTAAAAACTCCGGTATTGGTGATAGCACGCTAACCTGGTTCCAATCATATGTGTCTGATCGGTCGCAATATGTGTCCATTTCTGACAGCACTTCCCTTCACCTCCCAGTCACGTGCGGTGTACCCCAAGGCTCGATACCCAGCCCCCTGCTATTCACAATATTCATAAATGATCTGCCCAATGTCTGCAAAGCTTCAACTGTACACATGTACGCAGACGACACTGTAATCTATACCAGCCAACCAAATCTCCCGCAGCTGGAGGCCGTGCTGCAAGAACAATTCACATGGGTAGAAAAGTGGATCGCAGATAACAAACTTTTTCTAAATACTGACAAAACTGTTACAATGCTCTTTGGAACACCACCTAAACTACACAAATTGCAAACACCCCATCTATGTGTGGGGACAAGATCAAATGACACGCTGACTACAGTCACTTCTCTCAAATATCTAGGTATATGGTTAGACCCAAATCTATCTTTTGGCCCCCACATTGAAAAACTCTCATCTAAACTCTACCCCAAACTAGGTGCCCTGTACAGAAACAAATCCTGCCTGAGCCTCGCGGTAAGAAAGCAGATTGTACAACAAATGCCAGCCATTGACTACGGAGATGTAGTGTATGCAGCTGCCCCTCAAACACACCTCCAGAAACTTACTACATTGTATAACTCATTCTGCCACTTTGTGCTACAATGTAACTACATGACCCACCATTGTGACATGTTAAAAGAGCTAAACTGGCCATCGCTGGAATCTAGACGCACCCTTCACCTTTCCAACCTGGTGTTTAAGAGCTTTTCTGGGAAGCTACCACCTTACCTGAATAGGCTGATTGCCGCAGCAGTTCCCTCATCCTATAACCTCAGATCCAGGACTAGCACCTTACTTGTAATACCACAATACAAAAAGAAAGTGGCTCGATCCTCATTTTCCTACAGAGCACCGCAAATATGGAATAACCTCCCAGACGCCATCAAATCTTCCCGCAGTCTAAAGTCCCTTAAGAGTTCCCTATTAACATACCTCAATACGGAATGCACCTGTAAACATGTAACATAATGACGTTATTTCCTACATATTTATTTTTCTGTTAATCTGTATATTTGGTTTTGTGTTAATATCTTGCATTTTACTATTTTGTATTTCTGTAACCACTCAATGTTCTTGAACCCAGGACATACTTGAAAACGAGAGAAATCTCAATGTATCCTTCCTGTTAAAATCCTTTATAAATAGATAAATAAATAAATTTGCCTGTTTAAAACTGTTGATCGAAAGCACTGAAAATCTGGGCATTTTGCCAACTTTACGCTGCTGTTTAGCGTTTTCTGAATAGATTAACCATTACCTCTCTATGGGGAATTTTATTGCTGCTGAAATGTGTCATATTTTGCTGGCAATTTGCCAATATTTGGTGAATTGCCAGCTTTCTGAATAGCCGAATTGCTGAGAAATTCAAAATTCAGTGGCAAATTTGGCTCTCATTGAATAACATCATTTATCTGATTGCATATTTTTGAACATTTACAAAAAGCTATGTAAGTGTCATTGGATAAATTTAGTATTGCGTTTTTCAATGCAAAAAATGAGCATATACTATCTATATATTTTTTTATATTAAGAAAAAGCTATGTAAGTGTGGTGACATGGGCTAAACTTAGAATTTCTTTTGTGGTTTTTTTCAATGCAAAATATTAGTATATACATTTTGGTTGGTAAGACAGAATTATGAAAATTTTGAAACTACTGCAGCAGCTTATAGAAATTGTATTCAGACAGTTTCTACATTTTTGGGACCTTTTCCTGGAGACTTGCTCTAATAGGAAGTTTGGAGTAGCTTTTCTCCTTAGAGCATAGACAGAACATACCAACCAAAAACTACAACAAAATATTAGAGATCATTCAGAACAGCTCAGGTAATTCCAGTAGCCTGTCTTTCGGTGAATTCCCACTCAAGAAATGTTTTAGATCCCTCGAATATATCATCACGTCTATTACAGTGAATCGAGTGCCCCTTGACTTCTTCTAGCCGCCATTTAAATATTTTTTTTTCTATGGAATCTTAATGTTTTTAAAAAAGAAGCCAATTTACTGCAACTGCTTTCATGTTATTCATAACAAATAAATTCAGCTTACAGTATAAAGCGAGCAGATAATTTATAAGCTTGGTGTTATTCTGAAATGCAATGCATGGTTTAAAGAAATAATCTTAGTTGATCAGCATCAACTTGTAGAGCAAACTATTGTAGCATTAAAATTTAAGATAGATTAATAAATAATAAACACACATTGCACTATGAAGACTTAATTAGGACTCTACAAGTCACCGTGGTTTGGAGCAGTAAAAGTCCCATGTGCGTGCACTAAGGCCCATGTCAGATGAATGCAGTTATCACGTCCGTGTTGCTGCACAGTTTAACGTCCGTCGTAGCATAGAATCATGAGAAATAGAGACCCACACACGAAGTACATACGCACCGAACTGCGCACGCACAACACACATGGAAAACGGATGCAAGTTAGCGTTCTGTGTGAGTGATGAGATGTCAGACGCAGCGCATTTGCGACGTCCAGCACCTTGACGCACACAATGGCTTTTCATATCCTTTTCAAATTTTTAGCATTTTTCATATTCATTTTATTTCCCATAGTTCCCTTTTTTTTCTACATCCGTCAAAATAACACAGACCGTGTGGTGTCTACAGTATCTTCTGTCAGTACGTCTGTCCATTGTGCACGCACGCAGAGTGCGCTCTGACTGCGTTCGTCTGACATTAGCCTAAGCTGTTTATGCATGCACTCCTATAACATGGTTAGTTTGCTCAGAATGATTTTTTTTACCTTCATTTTAAAGTATAATGGGTAGAAATCCTAAAGGGATTTATCAACTTCACTGTGTCAAGTATATTATAATGGAAAATTAAAATGAATGCCTGTAGCCATCTTGTTTTAATGTAAAGTCTTTTCATTCTCAATTTTTGTCTAGTTTTAGAAATGGACAGATTTTTTTTAATAGTTCATGGCTCGGTGAACCATAAGAGTTATGGGTGTTTTTATAAATGCTATAGATGATAAAATGTCTTTATTTGATATAATGCTGAGCTAAGTGCCAGACATGTCATATTTAAATTTATTGGTTGGTTTTAACAAGTCCTTGAATTAAAGATATTTTTCTTTTTTGGGTATAGACATATATTTAAAATCTCTTTGCAAGTGTATAATTATATTCACAAAATATATTTTTATAATCAATATATTCTATATATCTACAGTAGAAAATAGATGCTCCAATATATATATTTTGTAGAGTGTAGAACTATATAATGGTATAATTACTGAAGAATAGAATAAGCTATTTAAATATAGAAGTATTTTTGCTGATCTAATTTTAAAGGAATTTAGCTGATAAAGAGTATTCAGTAAAAACCTTGAAGAATAGAAATAACAGAGATATTAAATCAAAAATGACAGGAGAGACCCAAAGTCTAGGATTGAATATAGGGTCTTTGTTAAGACAGATTGACCTCTGACCTGAGATAAGGGATATTAAAAATAATTTGTGAAAAATATTTGAACGAGATAAACAGACATATGATGGAAACAAGAGGTGTAGAGGGCCCTGCTCATAGGAGCTTACAGTCTAGAGGGATTGGGGTTAAGGAAGACAAGAGGAATTGCACTAGATAGCAGGATCATTAGTGCCAGTGGTTTGGGAATGGTGGGGCCATAGATGCGGCTTCAATCAAGTATAACCTCCGATCCAGGACCTGCAACTTACTTGCAATACCACAATACAAAAAGAAAGTGTCTCGATCCTCATTTTCCTACAGAGTACCACAATTATGAAATAACCTCCCAGACGCCATCAAATCTTCCCCCAGTCTAAAGTCACCTAAGAGCTCCCTATTAACATACCTCGATACGGAATGCACCTGTAAACATGTAACATAGTGACTATATACAGAATGCACCTGTAAACATGTAACAAAGTGACTATATACAGAATGCACCTGTAAACATGTAACATAGTGACTATATACAGAATGCACCTGTAAACATGTAACATAGTGACTATATACAGAATGCACCTGTGAACATGTAACATAGTGACTATATACAGAATGCACCTGTAAACATGTAACATAGTGAATATATTTATTTTCTGTTAATCTGTATATATGTGTTTTGTTTTTAATATCTTGCATTTTATTACCTTGTATTTCCGTAACAACTGTAACAATTCAATGTTCTTGAACCCAGGACATACTTGAAAACGAGAGAAATCTCAATGTATCCTTCCTGTTAAAATCCTTAATAAATAAATAAATAAATATAGGCGATGATTAGATAATTAATGAAAAGAATATACCTTGGAACAGCACATCACCAGTAATGAAAACTTTCTGCTGAGTGCTCACCTTAGATCTATATATTTTAAGTATTTCCAATTGGAACATGAAAATATTAAAGCGGGACTTGATTTTAATACATCAACTATACTATCTTCTTTTATAGTTTAGAAAAATATGCTTGAGAAATCATTCCAGACTTCTGACTCAGCAATGCTGCAGTGAGTATGGGAAGCCAAATATATTCAGCTAACATAAGCTTTAAAATGCTACATCACACTTCCAAGCTTTAAAATTATACGTATTTATACTGTGCCTTTTTTTTTCTGCGTTCATATACTGTATTAAACATTCAGCCATATAAGACAGCGTTTAGAGTGGAAGAATTTTGTGCCGCCAGTCAAACGTCTGTTGCGCTGAGTTACGAACTGATGTACTTTTCTGCTAAAAATGCTTCCCTCCTCCGAACTTGTAATATGCGCCAACTAATTGAAATTTAGAATAACCTTGCTTTAAGCTTTTACAGAACTTGAATTAAACATTGTCAGAACGCAGTGTCTATGATTTAATAGTTTGTGCAGCAAAGAAGCAGAGCAGTTGCTCATGAATATATTACACTGCACTATTTGTAACCTAATTCTTTTTTTTCCCAATAACTTGTAAAATTGATATTCTATTTTCTTGCAGCCAATTACATTTTGATAGAATTACAATGTTTGCTTACATCTTGAAAGCACAGATTTATAATTTATGGACACGCGGAATATAAGTGCATGTGCTATGGTTTGTTGTGTTTTATGTAATCACACAATGTCTCCGGTGTAATGCTGACTCTGGTCTATGAATTAGAAGAGAAAAAAAACAACATTAAAACTACTGTATGATAAGGTTTTCTGAAAATGTAATTTAGATCACCGCCGAATATCGCAGTCCAAAGTGTTGTAATAAAAGAAACAAATTGACAGTTTTTGCAACTGCCAGAAATAAAAAGGACTTTATTTACACCTCTCTGATTCAAATCTAATCATCTCTTAAAGGGACATTAAGCCTAAGTAAATGGAAAATCTTTATAAAAGTCAATGTAAGTGTCACTGTGGTCATTTACTGGCAAACTCCTATAAAACAAAGCTACCACCGTGTTTCTCTGTGATACAACTTTAATGGAAAGATCATTCTAAAGATTCAGGAGATATTCTTTGTGGCATTACTTTGATAATAAAATAATTTAAGATTGAAATACCATCTATAATATCATAAGAAGGCAATTTATGTGAACCCGGGGAGAGCCTTTAGTTTGCAGCTAGACATAGCCTTGATTGGATCATGGTATAAAGTTCTCCCCTGGTTTCACAGCTACAGTTACAGTTACAAGTATTTATAAAGCGCCAACAAGTTCCATAGACTACCAACATCAACAATGTCTCAGCCCCACCAGGGGCTCTATTACATTCTTCGCGCAAATGTTAACGGTTGCGCAAAAACGCATTAACACCAGGGGCAAAACCGTTTGTGCAGAACATCGTATTATAATGTCCGCGCAAAAAATGCACGTTAACGTCTACCGCTGGTGAAGCTGCGCGAACCCTGCGCGAGCGTAATATACTGCGCACGTCCTATATTAACACATTAACATTGTGAGCGCAAATGCGGTTGTGCGATGGTACACACATGGTATTACAATCTTAGCGCAAAATTTAACGGACAACATTTGCGAGCATAATTTTAACGTCTTTGAAAAGCTGGTGGTAACGGCAAATTGTAACAACATGACCGTACCAAACTGCGGATTCACAACGGAGAATGTCAATGTGCACGTTTTTTTTTACTAGATCCATCAAAAATGACGCCCACTACCTTATCTTCCGTCAGAACATACGTCTCTTGGGCGCAGTCCGCACAAAATTACGGACTCGCGTTAAAAATTACATTGCGCTCACTGATTTCTGCGCCCAACGGTATTTTGCGTGCATTTTTGTGCATCGGTTTTACGAGTGCAATTTCTCGACGGATGAAAAAATGCATGAGGAATGTAATTCCAGCGGTGATTTTCGTGCGTTAATGTTTAACGCTTCGTGCAAAAAAAAATAGCTTTTAGCGTGCGTTTTTGCGTTAAGTATGTAATAGGGCCCCAAGATTTTAGCAGCTTGATAAAAACCTGATGGCTCTGAAATGCTGCTGCTGCTGTTGATGCCGCTTCATAAATTAAAAGACAATTTTTTGGACCAAACAAGTACGGATAAGTCATTTTTTCCTGCGTTTGATTTGAAGATCAACCACCTAAGCTCAGTATGCACCATTTAGTGGATCTTGCCTTGTTTTTGAGAGTGCCATTTCTACATATGGAGTAAGCCTGAGATCAGGCTACAATATGGTAGGACATATGTATTGTAGTAATTTATTTTTTTAGGGTAATACTTAAAAACTATTTGACATGATGAATGACATACTGTAGATAACATAAATGTATCGGTTTATATGTAAGACAAAGCCAGTATCTGCTAGTCAGTAAGGGGAACACCGCGGGCGGGAGCGCTGATCCCCAGGGATGCGTGCATTTATCAGACTGTAGCGCTCACTCCCGGAGGAGCCGCTGAATTTAACCTCGGGTTAGTCTCACCACACTAGGGAATAATTATACACCAGCACTGTTGTGGATTTTATAGATTATATACTTTACTGATCCCAATAAAGTGGCATATATCATGTAAACACGGTATATGAACGACAGGACTTCGTAATGCGGGAAAAAACACGCGGCGGCAAAAGGAAAGTTTAACCCCTTCGTTTCTGGAATGTAAGTCCCGCAAAAGTAATGTCTCAAAATGGTGTGTGTGTGTGATCTCAGGTACCTGGGTACTATATTCAACTGGCCAGTGAATGGAATGAGCAAATCTTCGACTAGTCACGTTGGGGCCCTGTAGATTTAAACAATAATGCAGCGTGCTTCGTTAAACTTGGGACTGTGGCCTGGAAGGCCTCTCACCCATCCATTAGACAATCTGTTCCGCTACCCGATCAAGGATGTCTCTCCGCTGGATTACACTGGAACTCTGTGCCACCGGATCCGCTTCTCCTGCTTGTCTGATCTCCGCAATGAGAACTACGGCCTACCGCCTGCACTCCCAATGGATCATTGCGGTCTCCTTACTCGGGGTCCAAACCGGAACTATGTCTCTGTGCAAAACCTCTCAGCGATATATGGATAGGTCTCCGCCAAGTCACTGTCTCTGATCAGCAGCACCCGCAAGGCAGCGCCTGCTCTCCGGCCTGATCTCGATCCCTGGCAGTCTCACGTGCGTCTTCTACCTTTCGTCGCTCGGCTCACACTGGCTCTCCTTCGACCGAGGCTGCGGATGTCCTTCTCTCTCTCCCACCCACTTCCTGTCTCTCCCGCAAAGCACGATGGAATTTGTAGTTCCGTTTGTGTCCAGTATAGTTCATATTGTGCCGGTCTCCCTCTGGTGGCCAAACCAAGTATATGCAGCAACATATCTTAAAACAGCGCTATAAGACCAAAACCAATCCAGGGCGCACACGGTTCGCACACTTTCCTCGTCTATACACCCAGTTACAGTTACAAGTTTTTATAAAGCGCTAACAAGTTCCATATCGCTGTATAATGGGAGGCAAAAATAACAAATATACATACAAGTTAAACACGCAGAACAATAGGAGAAAGAACCCTGCTCAAGAGATTACAATCTAAGACAAGAGGGGTGACACAATAGATGAGGGTACATAGAGAACATGAAGTAGCGGGGTGCATATGAACTGGGAGGGAAGATGGAGAAAGAGATGAACAGAGGGGGATTAGGGGGTGAGATGATAGGTTCTCTAAAATAATGTGTTTTCAGAGACTTCTTGAAGGGCTGGAGAGAAGGGGAGAGTCTAGTGGTGCAAGGGAGGGAGTTCCATAGAAAAGGGGCATCTCGGGAGACGTCCTGAAGGCGAGAGTTGGGGTGCAGGTCCGAGGAGACGATAACGTCAGAACAATGGCAGAGCGAAGTGGTCAGGATTGGATGTACCTGTTAATAAGGGAGGAGATGTAGGCAGCAGCGCGGTTATGGAGAGCTTTGTACGTGACCACCAATATTTTGAATTGGATTCTAAAGGAAACAGGGAGCCAGTGTAGAGATTGACAGAGAGGTGTGGTGGGAGAGGTGAGGTGGATGGGCGTGGCACAGGTATTCAGAACAGACTGCAGAGGGAACATTTAATCTTTTCGATCTTCCTGTAAATATGTACTTGAAGAAAATATTTGTCTATTTTGCTGTTAAGCATTGTATTTTATGCATACTGATTCGCAAAATCATCTTATGCTTTATGATGATTTTTTTTGGAAAGATGCTTGGCGCTAAAGGGGTTAAAAAAATTTAACTCCTGTGGAAGGTTCTTTCTAAGGTATTTGTATTAAATGTCAAGTGTGTGCAGATATCATGTTGTATATGCTGTTTGCAAGACTCCAGTTTGTTTTACGTATAGCTGAATGCAGCTGTGTTGCTAGTGCTTCTAAATATAAATGCGTTTATATTCTGTGTATTTCTTAAGCTCTTCATTCTCCACCCTCTCTTCCCCAATGCTGTGTATCTTCTTACAAACCCAACATTTGTACTTCTCCACTCCACGTTCGGTGACTTTTCGTTGTCTTCAATTTGGTGCAATTCAGCGATCGCATTTCGGCGACCCTGCGGTGTATTCAGCAAGCACCACAGGTCAGTGACCTGGTGGTGCTTCTCATAAAGTCGAGACTTGCTTCTCCACAGTTGTATTGGAGGGATGTGCTGAACACGGTTTTTCTTGCTTCTCCATGATCGAAGAGCATAGATGTTACCACTGGGCTCCAGAGCTGATATTGTGTAGTAGACAGGTGTTTTGCCCAAGGACACTTACTGGAGAGGTGCACTGGCCGGGATTTGAACCTGGGTCTCCACAGTTATAAAACAGTGATGTTTCCTCTACTCCATCCAGCGAATTTGGCAGTGACCCTTGACATTGGCTGACTATCCGATTTGGCATCAACCCCTGGCAGTGTCTGACAGGCAGGGATTAGATATTTGTACATATACGTGACAGTATATACTACTATCTATACCACCTCTATATTAGGGATGAGCCGAACACCCCCGTGTTCGGCTCGCATTTGAACTCGAACAATTTCAAAAGTTTGGGTTCGAACGCAAATACGATTCGAACTCAATGCAAGTCAATGGGACTCGAAAGTTCGATTTTTAGAGTGCCCTCCAAGAGGGCATATATGCAGGATATTTGCCATAAAAGGTGTATGGGGGTCTGGGTAGTGCCCTGGGGGACAGGAAACAAGGACAAAAAGTAAAAAAAAAAATCATTTTTAAAGGAACAGAGAGTTTTCCATGAAATAAAGGTTAAGAATAAAAACAAAAAATTCCTTAAAATATCGTTCCTAGGAGGTCCCCATAACCTGCCCGTGAAGTGGCGGATTTGTAGGATGTATAGAAACATTTAAAAACAAAGCAATGACATTTCAAATGACGATAAATGGTTTTCCTTTAATCTATTCATAAACAACTGCTTGGGGCGGCAGCCTGTATGAAAAGAGGAGACATTTTAGGACACACGGAACAAGTTTAGTGATTTTTTTGGCTAAATTATGGTGAAACTTAAGCAGGCTCTGGATGAAAGTAACAATAGGTGCTTTAAAACTGGGCCATTAGTGTCAGCAACAGTGCCGTCACACCGTAACCCCTCTGTGGTATTGTGGAAGAGTGCAGGGTTGGACCCTGCGGTCCAAACATTAAAATTATAGGAATCTGGTACAGGCGTAAGTGCACTCAAATATTGTGCCTTTGGTGGCAGCGAGTGCCTTCACACCATAACCCCTCTGTGGTATTGTGGAAGTTGTGTGGAAGTGGTGGACCCTGAGGTCCAATATTAAAATGATAAGTATCTGGTATAGGCGTCAGTGGCAGTGCACCCAAATATTGTGCCTTTGGTGGCAGCTAGGGATGAGCTGTTTGGTTCGATCGGTTCGGAGTTCGCATCGAACATAGCCTGTTCGCATGTTCGCGAACTACGAACATTTCCGCATGTTCACCGCGTGTTCGCCCACAATGCACCACAATGGACCAAAATGCACTTTTCCACTGGCCTGAAGCTTGTAATTGGCTACAGCCTTGCACCTGACCACAGGTCAGGTGCAAGACAGGTTCAAGACTATGCCAATCACGGCTCAGAGTCCTGATTGGGCAAATTTTGCCCAATCATGGGCTCACGGAGTTAAGTCCCGCAGCACACTATATAAGGTTTCACACAGCGCTTCAGCACGCGTTTGAGAGGAGATTGTTGTTGTGTTGGTGTGTGTTCTCACTGCCAGTCTGCCACCAGCTACTGGGGGGGTTTCTGGGGGGTCTAATTTCTACAAAAATATCTGGGAATTGTTCTAATCTGTGTGTTCTCACTGACACCCAGTATTTTGGGGGTCAGTAATTGCTACAAAATATTTGGGAATTGAGGTAATGTGTCTTGTCACTGCCAGTGCCACGCAGTATTTTGGGATCAGTAATTGCTACAAAAAATTTGGGAACTGAGGTAATGTGTGTCTTGTCACTACCAGTGCCACGCAGTATTTTGGGGGTCAGTAATTTTACAAAATATTTGGGAATTGAGGTGATCTGTGTCTTGTCACTGCCAGTGCCACGCAGTATTTTGGGGGTCAGTAATTTTACAAAATATTTGGGAATTGAGGTGATCTGTGTCTTGTCACTGCCAGTGCCATGCAGTATTTTGGGGGTCAGTAATTTCTACAAAATATTTGGGAATTGAGGTGATCTGTGTCTTGTCACTGCCAGTGCCACGCAGTATTTTGGGGGTCAGTAATTTCTACAAAATATTTGGGAATTGAGGTGATCTGTGTCTTGTCACTGCCAGTTCCACGCAGTATTTTGGGGGTCAGTAATTTCTACAAAATATTTGGGAATTGAGGTGATCTGTGTCTTGTCACTGCCACCCATCAGGAGGTCTCACTGATTTATAGGAGGTTTCTGAGATTTGTAATCTGTGTCTTCTCACTGCCAGCTATCAGGGGGTCCCACATACTTCTAGCAGATTTCTGCGAATTGTAATCTGTATCTTGTCACTGTTGCCAGCTATCAGGGGCTCCTATCAGGGGGTCTCACTGATTTATAGGAGGTTTCTGGGAATTGTAATCTGTGTCCTGTCACTGGCTGCCAGCTATCAGGGTGTCTCACTGAGTTATACCAGAGTTCTGGAAATCTTTAATCTTTATACCAGAGTTGAATCAGAGTTCTGTATATCTTAATCTATATATTACTCACCATGTCAGAAAGACCAAAAAGGACAGGCAGATGCTCCCAGACACAGATAAGAGGACAAGCAGCCTCTGTGTTGGGAGGCTGTGCTTCTGGTCGTGGTGGACGTGGTGCATCCTCTGCAGGGGCACGGTTGTCCTTTATAACTGGTGCTGGCCGTCTTAAGCAGCAGCAACATACAGAGGATTTGGTGGATTGGCTAACCAGGCCATCCTCATCCTCCGAGTCCTCTGTCAGCCAGGCTTGTAGTGCTTTACAGTCCACCTCAGCTGCCAAAGCATCTAATGCAGCCTCCATGTCCACAGCTACTTCTGACGTAGCCTCACTATCACACACGGAGGAGTCAGCTGAATTGTTTAACTACAATCACAGTGACATGCTGCTTGAGGATGCGCAGCAAGTACAGTGCTCTGATTCAATCTCTGAGGTTGAGGAAGGGAGTATAATCAACCTAGAGGAAAGGGGTGCCAGTGATGACACACAAATAACTGGCACTCATGTTGCCCCAGCAGCTGCAGCATACTGCCAAGTTGGCTCCAGTGACGAGGAGATAGTGTAAGGGTCTGACTGCGGTGGGTGTAGTAGTATGGGGTTGTGAGCCCTGGATGCAGTGATGGAGGCAGGTTTCAGAATCACAAAGGGTGTTTATTGTATCTAAACACGGTAGCATAGGATCCGACAAGGAACAGGCAATGGAATGGTCAGGGTCAAGCAAAAGGGTCTGGTACACGGGGGTCCCGGTATATGAAGTAGATGAATGTCCAGAAAATACAGAGGGTCCTTGGTTCCAGAATTCAGGAGATGGTCAGGAGGATTCAGGGAGCTTGGCAGGCAGGTTTGCAGTCAGCAACTTCAATGTGGAAGTCCAGAGGAAAGGGTGGGACTCCCTTATATGAAGAACAAATTAGGGAAAATGAAGGGCAGGTGAGTCTCCCTGGTCAGAACGTAAGAGTTCATGATGTGCAGAGTCAATAGAGTCTGGGAACCTGCAGGGGGCATGCAGGGTTTGGAACAAAAAGTGGGGCGCCAGGGCCTCCAGGACCTTACAGATAGGGGGTGATGATGACAATGATGATGAGGTCACTGACTCCACCTGGGTGCCTGATTGAACAGAGGAGTCAAGTGAGGAGGAGGAGGCACAACAAACACGAGGCACAACATCCTCTATGACCAACCATAGCACTAGCCAGTCCAAGGCATCAGATGTCAGAGCTGCTCAGGTGCAGATAGCTGTTGTCTCAAAGCACACATCCAGGAACTCTGCTGTCTGGGAGTTCTTTAAGAAATGTGCAGCAGACCCCACCGTTGCTATTTTTAATCTATGTCAGATGAGGCTCAAGCGTGGGAAAGACACCGGACGCTTGGGTACCATGTGCTTGAGGCGACATATGACCACCTGCCACACATCCCGTTGGCGCAAAACTTTGCGTAGGTCCTCCTCCTCATCATCTGTCTCTACCCTCACTGTATGTCCTGCCATGTCATTGCCTGCTACAACCTCCACTGACAGGGATGATGCTACAGTAATGGATGTACCAGGACCTTCCTCACAATGTGACAGCATCCCATCAGCTAAAGATTTACGCAGTCAGATTACGTTGCCCCAGCTGCTGCAGCGTAAGAAAAAATATAGTCCCAACCATCCCCAAGCACAGCGTCTAAATGCCAGCTTAGCAAAATTACTCGCATTGCAGTTGCTGCCTTTCCAGCTGGTGGACACTGCTCCCTTCTGTGAATTTGCTGAATGTGCTGTACCACAGTGGCATGTTCCAAAACGCCATTACTTTTCACTGAAGGCCATTCCAGCACTATACCAGCACGTGGAAGACAATGTTTTTGAGTCATTGGGAAAGGCAGTCAGCAGCAAGGTGCATGTGACTTTAGACACGTGGTTCAGCAAGCATGGACAGGGTCGTTACATTTCCTTCACGGCACACTGGGTAACTCTGATTGCAGCTGGGAGGGATCCAAGATGGGGTTCTGTACTGGAGCTTGTTCATCCACCACGCCTCCAGAAAGCTGCTTGTATGAGGTCTGTCTGCTCCACCACCACCTCTCCATTTTCCTCCTCCTCCTTCTGTGTCTCTGGCGAAGTGGCAGTTAAATCGATGCCTGACAGGGTCTACGCAATGGCTCAAGCAAAAAGAAGCCATACTGTGCTTGAGCTGGTTTGTTTAGGGGACAGGAGCCACACCAGGCCAGAAATTCTGTCAGCTCTGCAGGCGCAGGTGCAGAGATGGTTAACACCACGCCAGCTTCAGCTGGGATAATGGCAGCAACCTTCTCTCCACCCTACGCCAGGGTAAGTTGATGCATGTACCATGCCTAGCACACGTCCTAAATCTGGTGGTACAGCGTTTCCTAACCAGGTACCCAGGGCTGGCACAGCTTCTCAGCCAGGCCAGAAAGTCTGCAGCCACTTCAGACGGTCATTCCCAGCAAGCGTTCGCCAGGCAGAAATTCAAAGAGAATTCCACCTTCCCACAAACCGTCTGATCTGTGACATGCCCACCAGGTGGAACTCGATATTAGCAATGCTGCAGCATCTGCACAAGCAGCAGAGGGCCATCAACGAGTACCTTTGTGAGTATGGCACAAGGACAGGTTCAGGTCAACTTGTTTCCCCCCCCCACAGTGGCTGATGATCAAGGATGCATGCACTGTACTGTCACCATTTGAGGAGGCAATGAGGATGGTGAGCAGGGACAGTGCATGTATCAGCGACACAAATCCTTTAGTGTTCCTGCTGGAGCACACTCTGCAGGGAATTATAGATGTGACTCTAGAGGCAGAGCAGCAGGAGGAAGAGGAGGCCTTCCCTAGCTCTGAAGGCCCCAGTCTTTCCGCAGACAGCATTCCAGCGGGTCCTCCTCAGATCAGACAGGAGGAGGAGGAGGAATATTTAAGTAGTGGGGCATTGAAGGTGGAGATTCCTCAAGGGAGGGTTTTGTGTGCCCAGAAACACAAGGACTAGTATGTGGGTGAGAGGAGGAAGTGCACAATGGGGTCATCCTCCTCATTGACCAGGAAGACTCGGAAGCTAATGCCACCTCCAACCTACGCTGCATGGGCTCCCTTATCATGCAAAGCCTGCTAAAGGACCCCAGGATTCGTGCTACCAAGGAGAGGGATCATTACTGGTTGGCAAGCCTTCTTGATCCACGATACAAGGGTAAAGTTGCAGAGCTCATCCTGCCCGCACAGAGGGAGCACAGGATGAAAAAACTTGAGGACGCTCTAAAGCGACACTTGTGTAACACCTTTCCAGGCACTGGTAGGTTACCAAGTGATGACACAGGTGCTTCTGAGGCTGCGAATGATCAGAGGAATAGTGGTGAAGGCCGGGGCCGCTTGACTGATGCCTTTTTAAATTTTTTTAGTCCACGACGCCGAGGGACGTCAAATGTAGGCACCCATTGCCAGCGTCTTCACCATATGGTGCAGGACTACCTAGGGCCAACGGCAGACCTGAATACCTTTCCAGCAGATGATCCACTGGCTTACTGGGTGTTGAGATTGGTTCACTGGCCAGAATTTAGCCAATATGCTATGCAGCTACTAGGTTGCCCTTCATCTAGCGTGCTGTCTGAAAGGATGTTCAGTGCTGCTGGAGGTTTTGTCACAGACAAAAGAGTGCATCTGTACACCGACTCTGTAGACCGGCTGACATTTATAAAAATGAATCAGTCCTGGATCAGCAGCTATCAATCCCCTGATGCCGAAGTTACGGAATAGAGCGGGTATGTCTTCTGCATGCACAAAACCTCCAGCACTGAACTCTTCCACAATACCACAAAAGGGTTACGGTGTGAAGGCACTTGCTGCCATGAAAGACACAATATTTGGCTGCACTGAGGCCTGTGCCAGATTTATATCATTTTAATTTTTTGAACTGCAGGGTCCAACCCTGCACTCTTCCACAATACCACAAAAGGGTTACGGTGTGAAGGCACTTGCTGCCATGAAAGGCACAATATTTGGCTGCACTGACGCCTGTGCCACATTTATATCATTCTAATTTTTTGAACAGCAGGGTCCACCCCTGCACTCTTCCACAATACTACAGAGGGGTTACTGTATGAATGCACTTGCTGGCCTGGCACCAAAAGCACAATATCTGGGTGCACTGACGCCTTTACCAGATTCATATCTTTTTAATATAGGTCCACCCCTGCACTCTTCCACAATACTACAGAGGGGTTACTGTATGAATGCACTTGCTGGCCTAGCACCAAAGGCACAATATTTGGGTGCACTGCCACTGATGCCTGTACCAGATTCATATCCTCAGAGGGGTTACTGTGTGACAGCACTGTTGCCGACGCTAAAGGCCCAATTTTAAAGCACCTATTGTTACTTTCATTTTTTTGTTTTTAAATGTTTCTATACCTCCTATAAATCCGCCACTTCACGGGCAGGTTACAGGGACCTCCTAGGCACGATATTTGAAGGAAATTTTCATTTTTATTCCTAACCTTTATTTCATGGAAAACTCACTGTTCCTTCAAAAACTTTTTTTTTTACTTTTTGTCCTTGTTTCCTGTCCCCCAGGGCACTACCCGGACCCCCATACACCTTTTATGGCAAATATATTGCATATATGCCCTCTTGGAGGGCACTCTAAAAATTGAACTTTCGAGTCCCATTGACTTGCATTGAGTTCGAATTGTGATCGAACTTTTGAAATTGTTCGAATGCGATCCAAACACGGGGGTGTTCGGCTCATCACTACTCTATACCACAAGTTGGTTAGGATTTCTTTTAGAGTTAGGATTAGGGTTGCTTTTACAGCTGGGGATTAATATTTATGCTTGATGTATGATTAGGGTTAGTGCTATTTGTATGATTATGGTTACGATTTCTGCTTGGTTTACAATTACGGTTAGGGTTACGTTTTCTTCTTGTATTACGATTAGTTTTTCTTTTAGGGTTAAGGCTTCTATTTTTGATTGTTTTATGGTTAGGGTTATGGATTTTGTATGGCACTGTAAGTGCAATTTCTTCAGTCTTCCGACTCAATCCGAATCAATCCAATTATATTTGGATTGTGTTCAGCAATTCGGAATTGGGATTCTACCTAATTGCTGATATCCGGCTGAAATTGAGTTCGTCCCGATCCAAATTACACAAGTAAATTCTCAGGTGGTAGATGTTATCTCTAATTATTCAATGATGCTCTATTTATTGAGGTCAGACTGATCATAAGTCAGTACAGATTCAATTCAATATGGAATTTTGTGCAGGTATCCTAGATTGTGCATCAAGGATGATATTCAATTAACCCAATTCCGTAATTATAACTGCTGTGCGCTAAGATTTGTCTCTGAAAGGGTTACAAGAGAAAATAAAGTGTCCTCATCTGACTGTTTTTTTTTTCGTGTATTGTATTCTGCAAAGGTAGAAAAATGCTATTTTCTATCAGTTCTATTTGTAATCTAAACAGACGTGATAATTAAATGTGCCACTAAGTTTTTTTTCTGCAATGTGTATCAGCAATCTGTCATAAGAAATGACTGAGTTAATTTACAATTTAAAAAAACACGAGCTCAAAATGCAAGTTTTCATTATTTTATCATAGTGTGCACATTTTTTTTTGTTAAACTCATCAGCCACGATGGGACTTTTTGTAAGATTAAACCACTGTAATTTCCCAGTATATATAGGATTTTCGTGCTTAAAATGTTTTACATCAGGAAAATGCATAAGTCAACCCAAGGCTGATTGCATTATCAAGCTATGATAATGACTACAGAGATATTAAAACATGAGATCATTTGAGAAACCATTTCCGCAACATAATTTTGTTGAAAATGAAGTTCTTAAAAACAGCATTTTTGGGATCCATGAATATCACTATAAGGATTAATTTCTCGGAGGATAGCAGAGCGTTACAAGTATACAAGTAGCAAGTGTAAGCTGGATCATGCAGGGTAAGCAGAGGGAATACAATATTTGTATATATTATTGTATATATAAAAAAACAAATATAGGTACAAATTAATATTGTAGGAAAAAACAGCAAAATTAATAAAAACAAATTTTTTAAGGACTCTGTGGACTTCGTTCTTATGTAAGAGCAGTTATTTGCGATGAATCATGGACTCCCCACATTCGTGTTTATCGTTACCCTTTTTTTTCCCCGTTTCATCCTGCTCCACTTTCTGATAAGAATTGAGTGGTGCCTGTTTAAGTATTATTACACTTTTTAAGATGTCTATATTTGTACTGTATGTGTAATGCAGTGATGTCTAACCAATTTACTGTCAATTTGGATATATACGAAAATTAAAAACTAAGGGCTCCATTCCATAATTGGTGCTACTGTAGCGTCTTGATATGTAAGCGTTAGCGCTAGCAGTAAGTTTAAAGTCTAGCATCAATATTCACATTTTTATACCCTAAGGCCGGGGTCAGACGAACGTTTTGCAGAGCGGAAGGAACGTCCGTGAGAGTGGGCATTCCTTCCACTCTGACGCCGGTCTGGTACCTCACTGAGCGCAGTTAGTGCACTAAGCGCTGCAATGCTCGATCCTCCTATGGAGGATCGCGCTTTGCAGCCTCGTCGAACGCGAGTCGTAACGTTTCGACAGGAAAGTTTCCAGCACAGCCTCTGTAGCACGCGCAATTCATGAGCTTCCTACAGTGTGTGGCTGGCCCCATTGAAGCGTTACAACGCTGTAACTGATGCCGGGAGGCACGTCAGAACATAGTGCGCTCATCCGACCCTGGCCTAAACTGGGATGAAATAAGTTTGCGTCTCATAGCTTGCGTGAGCATACTGTACTTTGCGTCTCCTATACTTAACATGGGGAGCACAATCTATTTTTCCCGTCTTGATAAGTTAGGTATTCCAAGGTGCAGGCGCAAAGTACCATTGAGACGCAAACTGACAAATTTTGCCACCTCCTGAAAGCTGGTGTCAAATGATTTTGCAAATGCAAAATCATTTAACACTCTCTAAACCGCCCTCCATAAAAATCCCATACTCACTTCTTATCCTCCGGCAACAAGGGCGGCCCGATCCGTCACTTCTTCTCGCCGCTAGCAGAGTGACTGGGAACAAATAGTTCTTAGTTACCCTCCACGATCACTCAATGGCATCACTCAATGGCAATGTTCCCAAAGGAGCACCAAGCTCCATTGGGAACGTACCACCAATAACATGGAGCTTGGTGCTATGTTCCCGGGGAGTTGCTGAAATAGCACCTTCCCCGGAATACAACATTATCATGGAGACAGTAAGGGAGAATCTGCAAGCACAGATTATCCTGCTTTCCGTCTCCACGTTAGTGTCAAGAATGTAATAAGGCCCTAAAGAATTATAAAAGAAAAAAACAACAAAAAAATAACAGCACACTATCCTGACATGTGAATCGCTAACAGAACAACTTTTCTTAATGAAATTCGGACAAACCTAATTGCCATTTGGATGAAATTCAATCATGGAAAAGTGCAAATTAAATTATTTGGACGAACCGAATTTCGTTGACGTGCACTGTCTAACAAGTTGTATAAAGGAGAAGAACAAAATAAAATATATATGGATATGAAACAGAACAGATCTAGAAGTATGCAGAGTGTAAAAAGGGGTTACAGTATTCTCAACTAATGATTTATGTCTTGCTTTACCCAATCCTCTGCTCAGATGTCATTATTAAGGCTGTTCATGGGGACATCTCCCGGAGCGGAGATGTGAGACATGAAAGCTATTCAGCCACAGCATGGAACCACGAACTGGTGCTTGGCTCATTACTAATCTATCATGTTTCTAAGGCTTGAAGGGTTCCTCCTGTTTAGTTTATTATGTGCTTCAGTTTTTACTTGCATCTTAAACCCCTGGACAATGTGCTTCTTATTCCATATTGCATATTCAAAGCAAATTAGTTTTTGTACCTTGATGTTCATTAAACCTTTGATTCTCTTGTCTATTAAACAGACATTCATGTGGTGACCTGTAATTGTTCCATACGTATATATTCAATATATTCTTTTTTACGGCTTTGAAAAGACCTGCAAAATACTGATTTGCCTTTACAATTGAGTCGTTTCTGGTTGTTTTATATTATTTGCTCTCACTGCTCTCCCCTCTCACTCTCACAGCTCTCACTTATTCTCCCCTCTCATTAGCTGCAAAAATTACACTCAATACTACAAACAAGGATGGCATCCCACCTTCTGCTGGTTCATAGAACTGTCTGCAGTTTGTTAGGTCTCCAATCTCTCCAGCAAAACTCCTGTTTTGCATCAGTTCTAGTGAAGCATTGCTATAGCTGCACTGTTTTGCGATTTTTAAGTTGCACGTGCTTGTTGTGTTGTCTGGTAAGGACATGACTCAAAGGTTCCACTCCTCTCAACTCCTGGCCAATGGAGTTACTAGCCTGCCCCTCTCGTTGCCTGGCCGACATGGTTCCCAATCATGGTTTATAAGGACTTGCACTTCCCATTGCCTTTGCCCTATTACAGTGTTTCTACTACTCAGTGTGTGCCTGGTTTTGTTATTGTTTTACGATCCTGTCTTCAACTCCTTTTTCCCAGCTTTTCTGAGTAACTGATTTTGTGTTACTGACCTCTATTTGTTTTCTTGTGAATGTGTACCTCTCCTGCCCCAGACTTTGGCCTGTTATGTTGGATATCCTTTGTTGTAACCTTGATGTTACCTGCGTGTTGGGTCATATACTTACTGTTACAGAAGGAGAAGGTAATGATAAGTTGTCGTAGGCAAATGTAGGTTGAAAATAAGTGCATAGTTTCAACTTTTAATATGCTTATATTATTTTATTAAGCATTGTTTTAAAACCAATGGAGTATCCCTTTAAAATCGATCACTTGAGTGTAAAACCTTTCTAGCTTAATAATTCTCCATTATTCTTCTATATATGTAAAAGGTCCATATAAATATTCTGTAAACTACATATATTTATTTCAGTCTAAACTTTTTCTTTCTTTGCAGATCTATCTATTTATTTATAAAGTATTTTACCAGGAAGGATACGTTGAGATTTCTCTCATTTTCAAGTATGTCCTGGGTTCAGCAACAGTAAATTGTTACAGAAATACAAAGTAGTAAAATGCAAGATATTAAAAAAAAAACAGCACAAATATACATATTAACAGAAAATAAATATATTCAATATGTTACATGTTTACAAGTACATTCTGTATCGAGGTATGTTAATAGGGAACTCTTAAGTGACTTTAAACTGGGGGAAGATTTGATGGCGTCTGGGAGGTTATTCCATAATTGCAGTGCTCTGTAGAAAAGGAGGATCGAGCCACTTTCTTTTTGTACTGTGCTATTGTAAGTAAGGTACTGCTCCTGGATCAGAGGTTATAGGATGAGGGAACTGCTGGTGGAAGCAGCCTATTCAGGTAGGGTGGTAGCTTCCCAGAAAAGCTCTTAAACAGCAAGTAGGAAAGGTGAAGAGTGCGTCTAGATTACAGCAACGACCAGTTTAGCTCTTTTAACATGTCACAATGGTGGGTCATGTAGTTACATTGTAGCACAATGCGGCAGAATGAGTTATACAATGTAGTAAGTTTATGAAGGTGCGTTTGCGGGGCAGCTACATACACTGCATCTCCATATTCAATAGCCAACATAAGCATTTGTTGTACAATCTGCTTTCTTACCGCGGGGCTCAGGCGGGATTCGTTTCTGTACAGGGCACCTAGTCTGGGAGAAAGTTTAGATGAGACTTTTTCGATGTGGGGGCCAAAGGATAGATTTGGGCTAACCACATACCTAGATATTTGAGAGAAGGGACGGTATGGATGGATTGTATGACAAGGGGGTCATCCATTTAGACTGGAAGAAAGAAAATTCAGCCTAAAGCATAGGGTTATTATACGGTGAGAACAATAAAGCTGTGGAATTCTCTGCTTGTTGAGGTGGTTGGGTCAGAGTCTGTACAGACTTTTAAAAAGCGACTGGATGACTTCCTGCAGACACAGAATATTAAGGGTTATAATATTTAATATGTGGGTAAAAGCTTCTAGATCCAAGGAGAAATCTGACTGCCATTCTGGGGTCAAGAAGGAATTTGTTCCCAGTATGTTGCATATTGGCAAGCATTTCAGACTGCGTTTTTTGCCTTATTTTGGATCAACAGCAGTAGGTGATGTGGGAGAGGCTGAACCTGATGGACGCATGTCTTTTTTCAGCCTATGTAACTATCTATGTAACTACGTATCACAAGTATCATGTCACGTGGCGTGTGCGGGTCAGGTGAGAGCCCAGCAGGCGGCAACACAGAGGGGAGACCGGACAGGAATCACACAATGAATAAGTTTAATGAAACTTAAATAGGCCTTGGCAACAGGCACTGAATGAATACAGAAATAAATAAAGTCCCGGGAGAGTTCTTGGATGGAGAGTCAGGATAGTGGACTATGCAGTCCCAGACTGCAGACAGGGTCCACTAGGAATAAATCCAGATAGCTGACAGTGGTACCTTGAGAGCAAAAGGTCAGAGAGGGTGGTAATCACTTGTAATCCACAGGTAGAGATCGCTGAGAGTCCCTTGCACAGGCAGATGTATCCAGAAACAACAAGGTAGACAGATGGATTTAGCAGGAGCAGGTTTGCACACGTCCAGATGACCTCAGTCAGGGAGCACAATACAGAACCACTGCTGGTTCAGTCTCTCTGCCTTTTAAAGGAGGTTGAATCATAGATGGGCCTCAACTGGAACTCCTAGGCTGGACGGGAAAACCTAGACTGGATCTCCAGGAGCCTGGACATGGCACTGGGCTGAGGTAAACCCCGGATTGGAACCCAATACAAAAACATTGCAGGACAAAGGCTGTTAGGACCAGGCTGTGCAATATAAGTACACCGGGTGGACTGTGACAGTACCCTCCCCCCTGATGGGTGCCCTCCGGGCACTGAGGCTGGAACAGGGGATGAAGCTCAAATCACCACCCTCCAACGTACCCAGAGTCTTGATTGCCATAAACGTCACCATAAGCATGTAGGGCCCTCGAAATGTGGCAGGTTCTCTTTTCGGACCAACGTGCCATTGGATGCCCAGATGCAGCCCTCGGGAGCAAGACGTACAATGGGTGATGGACCCTTGGCAAAGTTCGGTAGGGCAGCGCCCTTGGCACGGCTTAGTGGGGCAGCGCCCTTGGTGCCTCTCAGTAGGGCAGCACCCTTGGCAAAGACCGGCTGGGCAGCAGCTGTAGCGAGGCTCAGTGGGACTGCACTCCTGGCAAGGCTCTATGGGGCAGCGCCCTTGGCGATAACCGGTGCAGCAGCAACCTCTCGAGATCCTGCGGGTTGCAGGGCAGCGACCTCTTGAGATCCTGCGGGTTGCAGGGCAGTGACCTCTTGAGATCCTGCGGGTTGCAGGGCAGCGACCTCTTGAGATCCTGCGGGTTGCAGGGCAGCGACCTCTTGAGATCCTGCGGGTTGCAGGGCAGCGACCTCTTGAGATCCTGCAGGTTACAGGGCAGCGACCTCTTGAGATCCTGCGGGTTGCAGGGCAGCGACCTCTTGAGATCCTGCGGGTTGCAGGGCAGCAACCTCCGTAGTCAGTGTCAAAGCAACCTCCATGGGCATATAAGGCTCCAAATCTGTGGGCAAGGTAGGTTCCATGTCCATGGGTTAAACGTCAGCAGGCTCAGATGGGGGGGTCTCCAAGTAATCAGAGAGGGAGTCATCCTTCAACTTCATCCTTCGTATTGATCTCCTCCATCTCGAATGCCCTATCAAAATTAGACAGTAATATTTTTTATAGAGTATTTTAGATGCAGGAGATCAAAAGATACATTAAACCAACCGAGGAAGGCACGGGTACATTTGACCCAAGGGTGACACGCGTTTTGGTTTGCTTTATGCTTTTTTTTAAATACATTTTATTTGTCGTAATAAATCGTTTTTTTATACTCTATTTGTTGCTGTCCTGGATCGATTTTTGGGGACTTTTGGAGGTAGCTAATGCTAAAACAACTTCAGGGTGAACTGTCCTAGGACCTGGTCTAAGTCCTAAGCCATGCGAGTTATTCCATTTTTTTGGAATGGGGAACCTTGGATATGTTGCTCTGCACCATGTTATTTACTTCACATATTTAGGATCTACAAAGAATTGGAAAAGGCAGAGGGGCTGCTGGGTGGCAGAATAAACGACCCACAAACGATCAGCATAGAGCCAGGTCTGGCTCTTTAAGTTGTGAGTGGGACTTTATAGAGCTATGTAATATGTATATACAGATTATGCTGTGATCTTTGTATTTTTTCTTTTATTTTGAGAATACGATACCAGGAAAATCTATATTCTGATATACGGTAAATAGTATTTTCCATCACTTTACTTTTGAAAACACTGGGGGCAGTATTACAATGTTGGTGCTAACTTAACCAGAGCAGTTGTAAACTTAAAGGGCCATATTACATAGTCGGTGCTAACTTAACCAGAGCTGTTGTAAATTTACCAGAGCCATTATAGCCTATGGAGCTGTTAAGTTAACAACAACTCTGGTTAAGTTAGCACCAACTATGTAATATGGCCCTGGGTGTGCTACAGTCTATTATTTTATCATTTTAAATGGTATCATGAAAGGTACAGGAAGCCAATGAAGGTAATGACAAAGGGCAGATTATGTGAGAAATGATGGGTTAGTAATATAAACCTTGCAGCAGCATTCATTATGGATTGCATTGGGGCAATCCTTGTGCTGGTAAAATAATAATAATAATAATAATAATGTCATAATAGCTTAAGAGCAGCTGAGCCATATCTTGTGTCAAAAAGATGGATACTAGCAATGATTTTTAAGTTAAGAAGATTTACAGGGTTATTCATAGAAAGACGAAACTCTGGATAACTTTTGGATTAGTGAAAATTCTAGGTCAAAATAGCCAATTTGGAACGTGAGATAAATGGGGGAACTTTTCTAGTTTGGATATTTTGACCTAGAATTTTCACTTCTCCAAAAGTTCTCCAGAGTTTCACCTTTCTCTGATTAACCCTGTTAGTGACTGCCCAGATTTGTTTACTTGTAGCCTACTGCCAGTGTTTGCCAAAGTTGCAAACACTGGAAAAAATGGCTGTTGTGGTAATACTAATGAACGCTGGCAATTCACTCGTTCCCTTCAGCAATGAACAAGAGGTCCTTAAACTACTACAAACCTCTCATCCCAATACCTGCCCCCTCGGCCCTGTTTCCTCACATCTTACCTAAACACTCTCCGTTTCTCTTGTACTGTCCTTGACCCACACCTTTAATCTGCTCTTAACCTCTGGGGTCTTTCCTGCTCCCCTCAAACATGCCACGGTAGACCCAATCCTAAAAAGCCATCTCTGGATCCGACTACTCTCTCCAACTACCGCCCCGTGTCCATTATCCCTTTTACCTCCAAACTCCTCAAAGCTTGCTTATGCCTCTGATTGACTACCTCAACACCCACTCTCTCCTTGACAAAGCAATCTGGTTCCGCTCACTGCACTCGACGGAAACGGCTCTTGCGAAACTGACCAATGACCTTGCAAATGCTAAATCTAATGGGTGCTACTCTCTGTTGAACCTCTCTGCCGCCTTTGATAGAGTTGACCACTCAATCCTCCTGCAAACTTAGTGATATAGGACTTCAAAGTACTGTTCTTTCATGGTTCGCTTCCTACCTGTCCCAATGATCGTTTAGTGTCTCATTTTCTGGAAGTATCTTCTCCCTGTAGCCTGTCTCTGTTGGGGTGCCCCAAGCTTCAGTACTGGGCCCTCTACTTTTTTCAATCTACACGGCCTCTTTAGGCAAACTGATTAGTTCCTTTGGATTCCAGTACCAACTATACGCTGATGACACTCAAATATACCTCTCCTCCCCTGATCTCTCTCCGGCTCTCCTGGATCGAGTCACTGACTGTCTCTCTGCCGTCTCGGATTGGATGTTTTCCTGCTTCCTTAAACTCAATCTTGCTAAAACTGAAATTCTCGTTATTCCTCCCTCCAAGAAAAACCCAAATACCACCTATCTCTCTACGAGTAAATGGAACGCTCATTAGCCCAACGCCTCAAGCTTGCTGCCTTGGTGTCACTTTTGATTCTGGAACAAATAATACGAGGTGTATTTAATCAAAATGAAAAAATGGAAATGACCCAATTTTGGAGGCTACTTCAGCTCCTAATGGGAATAACCCAGATTTAATTAATATGTTGGTTAAGTAAGCCATTTAAAATATAACTTTCATCGGAATTCCTAAAATGTGTCTGAATGAACACAACCATCAACCAAAATAGTTAAAAGATGGTGAACCTATAATGTATATGTAATATGTAATAACCTATAATGTATATGTAATATCCCGACAGGCCAGCGGGTAATACATACTGAATATTTATTTATTTATTTATAAAGTATTTTACCAGGCAGGATACAATGAGATTTCTCTCGTTTTCAAGTATGTCCTGGGAATACACTGCAGTGATTCACTGTTTACAGCATATAAACACCACCCCCTATTAGGGATGGGCTGGCGGTTCAATCCGAACATGAGTTCGAATCGAACATTGCCCATTCGGCCGTTCGGCGAACATCGAACATTTCCGCGTGTTCGCCGCGTGTTCGCCCACAATTCACCACAATGGACCACAATGCACTTTTCCACTGGCCTGAAGCTCGTAATTGGCTACAGCCTTGCACCTGACCACAGGTCAGGTGCAAGACAGGTGCAAGTCTATGCTAATCAGGGCTCAGAGTCCTGATTGGGCAAATTTTGCCCAGTCATGGGCTCACAGAGCTAAGTCCCGCAGCACACTATATAAGGCTTCCCCGCAGCCCCAGCACGTGTTTTTTTTGCAGGAGTGAGAGGAGATTGTTCCTTCAGTGTGTCTCACAGACGTCTAGCAGATTTCTGTGAATAGTAATCTGTGTCTTCTCACTGCCAGCTATTGGGGTCTCACAGACTTCTAGAAGATATCTGTGAATTGTAATCTGTGTCTTCTCACTGCCAGCTATTGGGGTCTCAGAGACGTCTAGCAGATATCTGGGAATTGTAATCTGTGTCTTCTCACTGCCAGCTATCAGGGGGTCCCACATACTTCTAGCAGATAGCTTGGCTGCAGCTGGCAGTGCCATCAGGCTGTATTACTGATTTATAGCATTGTTCTGCAAAATCAGTATATCTTTAATCTAATTCTAGATACCATACAATAACACAGTTTAATCAGAGTTCATCTGTTTATCTATTCAGAGTAGAATCTGGGTGTTGCCAGCTATCAGCCAGGCTGTATCACTGACGTATAGCATTGTTCTGGAAAATCTGTATATCTTTAATCTATATATCATTTCACCATGTCAGAACGACCAAAAAGGACAGGTAGACGCTCCCAGACACAGTTAAGAGGGCAAGCAGCCTATGTGACGGAAGGTTGTGCCCCTGGTCGTCGTGGACGTGGTGCAACCTCTGCAGGGGCACGCTTGTCCTTGTTTCTAACTGGTGCTGGCCGTCTTAAGCAGCAGCAGCATACAGAGGATTTGCAGGATTGGCTAACCAGGCCATCCTCATCCTCCGAGTCCTCTGCCAGCCAGGCTTGTAGTGGTTTACAGTCCACCTCAGCAGCCAAAACATCTAATTCAGCCTCCATGTCCGCAGCTACTCCTGCCGTAGCCTCACTATCATACACGGAGGAGTCAGCTGCATTGTTTGCCTACAGTGACGTGTTGCTTGAGGATGTGCAGCAACTCCACTGCTCTGATTCAAACTCTGAGGTTGAGGAAGGGAGTATAATCAACCTAGAGGGAGGGGGTGCCAGTGACTCACAAAGAACTGGCACTCATGTTCCCCCAGCAGCTGCAGCATAATGCAAGGTTGGCTCCAGTGATGAAGAGATAGTGGGTGATGACAATGATGATGAGGTCACTGACTCCACCTTGGTGCCTGATCGAACAGAGGAGTCAAGGGAGGAGGAGGAGGCACAACAAAAATGAGGCAGAATGTCCTCTATGAGCAACTGTAGCCAGTCCAAGGCATCAGATGTCAGAGCTGCCCAGGTGCAGAACGCTGTTGTCTTGCAGCACATGTCCAGGATCTCTGCTGTCTGGGAGTTCTTCACGACATGTGCAGCAGACTGCAGCGTTGCTATTTGTAAGCTATGTCGGAAGAGGATCAAGCGTGGGAAAGACATCAGACACTTGGGTACCACGTGCTTGAGGTGACATATGACCACCTGCCACGCATCCCGTTGGCACAACACTTTGCATAGGTCTTCCTCCTCATCTGTCTCTACCCCCACTATATGTCCTGCCATGTCATTGCCTACAACCTCCACTGACAGGGATGATGCTACAGTAATGGGAGTACCACGTCCTTCCTCTGAATCTGCCAGCATCCCATCAGCTGCAGATTTATGCAGTCAGATTTCGTTGTCCGAGCTGCTGCAGTGGAAGAAAAAATATTGTCCCAACCATCCACATGCACAACGTCTAAATGCCAGCTTGACAAAATTACTCGCATTACAGCTGCTGCCTTTCCAGCTGGTGGACTCTGCCTCCTGCTTTCGTGAATTTGCTGAATGTGCTGTACCACAGTGGCAGGTTCCAAAATGCCATTTCTTTTCACGGAAGGCCATTCCAGCACTATACCAGCACATGGAAGACCATGTTACGGAGTCATTGGGAAAGGCAGTCAGCAGCAAGGTGCACATTACTTTAGACACGTGGTCCAGCAAGCATGGACAGGGCCATTACATTTCCTTCACGGCACACTGGGTAACTCTGCTTGCAGCTGGGAGGGATCCAAGACGGGGCTCTGTGCTGGAGCTTGTTCATCCACCATGCCTCCTGAAAGCTGCTTGTATGAGGTCTGTCTGCTCCACCACCTCTTCCTCCTCCTCCACCCTCTCTGTCTCTGGCAAAGTGGCAGTTAAATCGACGCGTGGCAGGGGCTATGCAATGGCTCAAGCAAAACAATGCCATACTGTGCTTGAGCTGGTTTGTTTAGGGGACAGGAGCCACACCAGGCCAGAAATTCTGTCAGCTCTGCAGGGGCAGGTGCAGAGATGGTTAACACCACGCCAGCTTCAGCTGGGAATGGTCGTCTGTGATAATGGCAGCAACCTTCTCTCCGCCCTACGCCTGGGTAAGTTGACGCATGTACCATGCCTAGCACACGTCCTAAATCTGGTGGTACAGCGTTTCCTAACCCGGTACCCAGGGCTGGCAGAGCTTCTCAGCCAGGCCAGAAAAGTCTGCAGCCACTTTAGATGGTAATTCCCAGCAAGTGTTCTCCTGGCAGAAATTCAAAGAGAATTCCACCTTCCCACAAACCGTCTGATCTGTGACATGCCCACCAGGTGGAACTCGACATTAGCAATGCTGCAGTGTCTGCACAAGCAGCAGAGGGCCATCAGTGAGTACCTGTGGGAGTATGGCACAAGTACACGTTCAGGTCAACTTGGTCCCCCCCGCAGTGGCTGATGATCAAGGATGCATGCACTGTACTGTCACCATTTGAGGAGGCAACGAGGATGGTGAGCAGGGACAGTGCATGCATCAGTGACACAATTCCTTTAGTGTTCCTGCTGGAGCACACTCTGCGGGGAACTATAGACGTGGCACTAGAGGCAGAGCAGCAGGAGGAAGAGGAGGACTTCCCTAGCTCTCAAGGCCCCAGTCTTTACGCAGACAGCATTCCTGCAGGTCCTCAGATCAGACAGGAGGAGGATGAGGAGGAGGAGGAGGAATATTTAAGTTGTGGGGTCATTGAAGAAGGGGATTCCTCTAGGGAGGGATTTGTGTCCCCAGAAACTCGAGGACTAGTACATGGCTGGGAGGAGGAAATGCACAAAACGGTCATCCTCACTGACCAGGAAGACTCAGAAGCTAATGCCACCTCCAACCTATGATGCATGGGCTCCCTTATCCTGCAAAGCCTGCTAAAGGACCCCAGGATTTGTGCTATCAAGGAGAGGGATCATTTCTGGTTGGCAACCCTTCTTGATCCACGATACAAGGGTAAGGTTGCAGAGCTCATCCTGCCCTCACAGAGGGAGCACAGGATGAAACAACTTGAGGACGCTCTAAAGTGACACTTTTGTAACACCTTTCCAGACACTGGTAGGTTACCAACTGATGACACAGGTGCTTCTGAGGCTGCTGTTTATCAGAGGAAGAGCCGCTTGACTTAAAGGGGGCCGCTTGACTGATGCCCTTTCCAATTTTTTTAGTCCACGACGCCCAGAGACGTCAAATGTAGGCACCGATTGCCAGCGTCTTCACCATATGGTGCAGGACTATCTAGGGGCAAGGGCAGACCTGGATACATTTACAGCAGATGGGTTTTGAGATTGGATCACTGGCCAGAACTTAGCCAATATGCTATGGAGCTACTAGGTTGCCCTTCATCCAGCATGCTTTCTGAAAGGACGTTCAGTGCCGCTGGAGGTTTTGTCACAGACAAAAGATTGCGTCTGTCCACCAACTCTGTAGACCGGCTGACATTTATAAAAATGAATCAGTCCTGGATCAGCAGCTATCACTCCCCTGATGCTGATGTAACTGAGTAGATCGGGGATCTCTTATGCATTCACAATACCTCAGAGGGGTTACGGTGTGAAGGCACTAGCTGGCACCAAAGGCCCAATATTTGGGTGCAATGACGCGTGTACCAGATTCTTATCATTGTAATATTTGACTGCAGGGTCCACCCCTGCACTATTCCACAATACCTCAGAGGGGTTACGTTGTGAAGGCACTAGCTGCCACCAAATGCCCAATATTTGGGTGCACTGACACTGACGCGTGTACCAGATTCATATCATTTTAATATTTGAATGCAGAATCCACCCCTGCACTCTTCCACAATACGTCAGAGGGGTTACGGTGTGAAGGCACTAGCTGCCACCAAAAGTCCAATTTTAATGCACCCTTTGTTACTTTCATCCAAAGCCTGCATAAGTTTCACCATAATTTAGCCCAAAAAAATCACTAAACTTGTTCTGCGTGTCCTAAAAGGTCTCCTCTTTTTCATATAGGCTGCCGCCCCAAGCAGTTGTTTATGAATAGATTAAAGGAAAACCATTTACCGTCATTTGAAATGTCATTTTTATATACATCCGACAAATCCGCCACTTCACAGGCAGGTCATGGGGACCTCCTAGGCACGATATTTGAAGGAATATTTAGTTTTTATTCTTAACCTTTATTTCATGGAAAACTCACTGTTCCTTTAAAAGCGTTTTTTTTTTCCTTTCTTTCCTTGTTTCCTGTTCCCCAGGGCACTACCCGGACCCCCATACACCTTTTATGGCAAATATTTTGCATATATGCCCTCTCGCAGGGCACTCTAAAAATTGAACGTTTGAGTCCCATTGACTTGCATTGAGTTTGGATCGTGTTCGCGTCCAAACTCGAACTTTTGAAATTGTTCGAGTTCGAATGCGAACCGAACACGGGGCTGTTCGGCTCATCCCTACCTTCTATAAGCCTTGCTGGACTAATAATATGGCTATTACTTAACCACTGAGTTTATAATCAATGTGTGTGTGTCTTTTAACTATTTTGGTTGATGGTTGTGTTCAGACACATTTTTAGGAATTCCAATAAAAGTTATATTTTAAATGGCTTACTTCACCAACATGTTAAATAATCACTTTTGAGTCTGACCTAATTTTCTCCCCACACCCAGACAGTGACCAAATCATGCTACTTTCAACTCAAGAACATCGCCTGTGCCTGTCCATTTCTTACACAAGATACCGCGAAGGTGCTGGTTCGTGCTCTTGTCATTTCATGACCTGATTACTGCAACTCTCTCCTTATTGGCCTCCCCAACTCCCGTAATGCCCCTTTGCAATCTGTAATGAATGCTGGCGCCAGGCTTATTTTTCTCACCAGACGCACCTCTCGTACCTCCCCACTCTGCCAGTCCCTCCATTGGCTTCCTGTACGGTACAGGATACAGTTTAAAATACTGATGCTCACGTTCAAATCGCTCAATAACTCAACTCCTCCCTACATTTCTTCATTTCTCCGCAAGCATGTCCCATCCAGACAACTCCGGTCAGCAGCCGAGCTCCTCCTGTTATCTGTCTACACGCGCACGGCCAACTCTCACCTCCAAGACGTCTCAAGGGCAGCTCCGGTCCTGTGGAATCACTTTCCTCACCCTATCAAACTCTCCCCTAATCTTCAGGCCTTCAAGAAATCCCTCAAAACCCATCTCTTCAGATTAGCATACCACATCACTGACGCAACTCATCCCTCTTCTCACCTAATCACACATGATTGAAGCGGCTTCTATGGCCCCACCATTCCCAAACCACTGGCACCAGTAATCCTGCTATCTAGTAAACTGCCTCAAGTCTTCCACAATCCCAATCCCTATAGACTGTAAACTCCTATGAGCAGGGCCCTCTACACCTCTTGTTTCCATCATATGTCTGTTTATCTCGTTCCCTTTGGTTATTGTAAAGCGCTGCAGAAACTGTTGGTGCTATATAAATGAGGACAATAATAATAATATAGAACCCCAAATAGTGATAGGAGAAGCCTCTCAGTTAAGCTCCTCCTGCGTCTGATTGGGTTTGACTTTTGTGAAATGCTGATACTTGCTGGCACTACAATGGAGATTTTTTGCAACACTGACGAATACTGAATTATTCCTTTAATGTTACAGCAATTCATGCTGACTTTGTATGACAGGAAATGTAATACCTTGTGTTATAACCTGAGGGTTGCGTTTTCCTATCCCTGTTATGTGTACACTTTGTATACAGACTATGTTTCCAAATAACACAAGTGCCTATTCATTTAGTATATACTGTAAAAAAAATTGTGCATTGTGTATCAAAACAGGTGCCAGTTCGATAGACTATGTATCCATAAGTCACATTTTACCTCTAGTCTCCAACAAGCAAATGTACCTTATGACTACCTGACTATGCAATCAGTCAAAACATAATGGAGTTGAAAAAGTAATCAATAAAAAGTTTGCTTCAAGTAATGTGAGATTTATGGAGACAAAACAGATCAATATATGATTTTAATTTGTTCATTTAGCACTTCTGAAAATGAACATTTCTTTAACTCTATTGTTTGCAGAATATACATGCTCTCAATGCCTATTAATAGAAAAAAATATTGAAAATAATATTTTATCTTTGTGCACAATATAAAAATTTGTTTAAAGGAATCTGAAATTCAAAAGTATAACAAGGAAGTAACAAAATATATTTTAAATGGTTAAGTTTCAAGTCAAAATTATTCAAATAGTTAAAACATAATTAAGCTTCTGTGTTCTTTAAACAGTTAAGTAGATATGGAAATTCAAATGCATCTAGTATTGGCTGCTTGCCAAGTAAAGTCATAGGGGTTAGCCAAATGACACTACTGGGAGCTAACGCATGGCCTTTCCAATAGTACCAAACATTACTATGTTTGGTGTAAAACAAAAAGTAAAAAAAAAAGGTGGGTTTTTAAAAAACTTTTTTTGTCTGGGTTGTATAATAAAACAGGACTTCAAATCGCGTTTAATCATGATGAGCACAAAAAGGGCAAAATGAGCACAGCACGCAGAGGTGAAATGGCTCAGCAGTGAAGCGGTTAAAAAGCAAAAAAAACATGTAAACTTTTGGGGCCCAATTACAATCTTCGCTTTAAAACGCTCGCGCAACGCGTGAATTTGTCCGGCCAGCGTTAAACATTAACGTGCGTAAATCAACGCTGGAATTACAATCCTCGTGCATTTTTTCATCCGTCGAGCAATAACGAGCGTAAAACAGACACGCACAAACGCGCTGGGGCCTAAAATGTACGTAGTTTTATCACAAGCGCTGGGGTGGACAGGTTAATAAGGCACTGGACACAGTAACAGTGGTAATTATAAAGGGCTAAATTACAATCTTCACGCAAACGTTAACGCTCATTTGCGTGAGCATTAACGATTGCTGCGGTGTTTACTGCATAATACAATCCAAACGCAAATGGGTTAAGTAACCCGTTTGCGTTTTGTACTTTGCGCTTTTCAGTGGGAGGTTACTGTACTTTGCGCTCCCTGTACTTAACATGAGGAGCGTAAAGTGTTAATCAGCGTTAGTATTACAATCTATTAGCGCTGATTAATGTCTGGCTCCGGTTAGCAAAAAGTTAACCACGCCAGGACTTGGTGTTAACAGATTCCACTTCTGCAGAAGGTGCTTCAACAAAGTATTAGTTTAAAGGTGTGCACACTTTATGCAGCCATATTATTTTAGTTTTTTAGTTTTACTTCCCTCCACCTAAAAGATTTCAGTTTGGTTTTCAATTGAGTTGTATAGTTTATAGGTCACATTAAAGGTGGAAGAAGTTCTGAAATAATTTATCTTTGTCTCTTTTTTTTTTACATCACAGAAACCTGACATTTTAACAGGGGTGTGTAGACTTTTGAAATCCACTGTATAGTGAGGCTCAATCTGATAACTTTAGTTAATTAAGCACAATGTCATTTTGATATTTTGTTAATACAACTAGGGCCCTATTAAATTCTTCACGCATACGTTTGCGCAAGCGCAAAAATGCATTAAGTCGCCTGCTGATGACCGGGTCGGACTCCGGGAGACAGAAAACACACAAAAAATACGCAACACATAACCGTGGAATAATATATATATTTATTGTATATAGGCCACAGCTAAAACTCCACACTAAAAACCCACCATAATGACATAACAATTTTAATAACAAAATAAAACAATAATCCAGTGCTGAAAGAGGACTCCCCACACCTCCAAACCAACCAACAACCAAAAATCATCCCAACTCCCAACCATCTGACCAAAGTTATCCTAACTAAAAAGAAACCCCTAGCCAGTACTGCCTACAAGCCCCCGCCACGAGCTCCTCAGATAACACCTTATGGGAGAGCTCCCCCACCAAGAAAAAACAGGGCTTGTTCAATCCCCTCCTTGAGCCCCAGGATGAACAGATCCTTGCCCACCTCTGTCAGGTGAACTCCATCCTCCATAAAATAACACTCCGCCTCCTTCTCTTCAAAAGGTACATGTCGCACCACCACACCCTCCATCCTCCTCACGAACCTTCCCATGCAGTGATTCAGCTTGATACGGCCCAGCCGCACCGCCTCCTCATTCTCCGCCTGCTCCCATACCATCCTTGGCATCACCTCGGACCACACCACCACTGTCCATGGTGACCACACCCTCAACTGCCGCAGATCTTCCTGCATCTGCTCCAGCAGCATCCAAAGAGGGACCACACCCAAATCGTTCCCTCCCATGTGAACCACCAGCACATGGGGAACTTCACCATGCCTCAGGGCACCCAAAATCGTCAGCTTACACTCCTCCCATAGGAGTCCAGAGATTCCGATCCACCATACCCGTGTTGCCGACCCAAGCAGACCCATCTGAACTCCAGAGGATCACACCAACGCCCTTCTTCTCACCCAAAAAATCAGCGAATCTCCAATAATCCACACCACTCTTGGAGGATCTGCAAAAACAAAACACATTACCAACATCTCCACCACACAAAAATACTTTGAAAGAAAAAACTCCCCACACAAAATACTTTAAAAGAAAAAGAAAAAACTTCCCACCAAACCACCACACATCCCTCCCAATAACCATGACCATACCTGTAAAGAAAAGCATATAATAAACAAGCACCAACTCCTTGCCTCCAAATACTCCAAACCCCCACACTCAACCCCAAACAACCAACAAATTACAAAGATAAAATAGAATATATATATTACGTATAAAAGGTATACTTCATATTTCATGTATAAATTTGATATTTTTCATATTTCAAAATTTCTCTCTTTTTTTTTTTTTAAAGTTGAAAGCATAACATAACATAACATACATCACACTGTGCTCCACATTACCTCCCAGCTTTAATTATTATTATTATTATTATTATTTTATAAAGCGCCAGCATATTCCGCAGCGCTGTACAATAAGCACAGTACAGACAGGGTTACAATACATTGAACAACATTTGACAAACAGTACAGGAGGAGATGAGGGCCCTATTCCCGTAGGAACTCACAATCTAGGAGGGTTGGGGTTGGAAACAGGAGGAGAGGACTGTAAGGTGAGAGTGATTGATGGTTGCGTCAGTGAGTTGGGTGGTAGGCTTCCCTAAATAGGAACGTTTTCAGGGAGCGTTTGAAGGAAGAGAAGTTAGGGGAAAGTCTGACAGCACGAGGGAGAGCGTTCCAGAGAGTGGTAACAGATGATTACAAAATTCATGACAGCAAACCAGGACGAACGTAATACTTAAAAGCCCTTGAGTTCCATCCTCCCAAATCTTGAATTTCCGTTGCCGACAAACCCAACTTGAAGCTTCCGTTGCAGCCCCAATACGAAAAGAGTGAGAACCAAATTCCTTCGAATTTCTCCCTAAACTCCCCAAACCCTTCTTAAAAATAGAATTAAACTGAAATCTTGATAAAGCTGACCCGTCCGCGTGACATAAAAAGGCCACACTAGACTCCACCCTTACCTCCAAAAATTTCTTAACGTTCTCCACTGGACAAACCACACAGTTATCCACACTGCATAAACCAACTCTACGCCCCCTACCCAACCGATCCGTCTTGGAGTTAGCAACCCAAATGACCAGATCATTAACTCCCAACCAAACCGCATCAGCTCCTAAACCACCACCTCCTCTCTTAGAATTACACACCAACTCACCCACTGGAAATGCCCCAAAAAACCCTAAACAAAAAGCCGCCCTCAAAAGCAGAACCTCATAAGGTGAAGAACAAAAACTCCCAACAAAATCCCATACCCCCTCCAATAATTGTCTCAAAACTGGACGCCTAGCATCTCCCCTTCACATAACCCCGAACTGCACATCTGATCACAAAATCCTTGGTGACATTTCTTATTCCCGATACCTGAAAAAGGAAAGCCAAGGCGGCTAAAGACTGCCGAACCACTCCAGGAGATGCCCCAGACTCAAATAACCGACTGAGGTATGCTCTGAGCAGACTTTCCTCATCCAAACTGCCCACTGCCACGTACCTAAACCGCTCAGCCAAAGCGTCCCAATCCCTCCTTACTCGCGAGTAGGCCTTCCAAGATGACTCAGACAAAGAACCTCTCACCCATCTTCCAAAAATTCCGAGACTAGCTGCCAAAGGCCCTCTGGACAAGAGGTGCCCACCTCCTCTGCCAACGGAGCCAGGGAACGAAACCTGCCCCACTGAAAACGAGACAAAGCATCCGCCACTGAGTTAAGCCGACCCGGGACATGCCTTGCCCTGCATAAAACATTAAACTTAAGACACATCAACGCAAATCTCTTCAGCAATTTAATGACTGGCAATGATGAAGCCGACAAAGAATTAACCGCCGCCACCACCGCCATGTTGTCAGAACGGAACAGTATCCTTCTTCCCTCCAGAGCACCTCCCCACAGCTCCAAGGCCACTACTAATGGAAACAACTCCAAAAAGGCCAAAATCTGCACCAAGGAAGATGCAAACCAACTATCAGGCCAACGAGAAGCACACCAACGTCCCCCAAAATATACCCCAAAACCAACACCTCCCGAGGCGTCCGTAAAAAATTCCAGCTCCTTCGCCAAAACCTCTTTTGAAGGGAATAAGGCCACCCCACTAAACACCACCAAAAAGGATTTCCACACTTCCAAATCCTCCTTCATGGTACTGGAAATCCTAACAAAGTGATGACCTTCCCGAATACCCCGTGTCGCCAAAGTCAATCCACGCAAAAAGACTCTTCCCACCGGAATGACCCTGCACGCAAAATTCAAGCGACCAATCAGCGACTGAAGCTCTCTCAACTGTAATTTGTTAACCGACAGGGCCCCTTCAACCTGTTTCAAAGCTTCCACCACTTTTTTCACAGATAAACGACACTCACCCTTCCCTGAATCAATCTCAATTCCAAAGAAAGTGATAACCGATGCTGGACCTTCTGTTTTATCGGAGGCCAAAGGAACACCAAATCGATGAGCCACCCACTGAAAAGATCGAAGAATGTGCAGACACTCTCCTGTCCCTTCCTTTCCCACACACAAGAAATCATACAGATAATGCGTCAAATTGTTCGACCCTGCCACTTCATGGCCCACCCATTCAAAAAAGGAACAGGAAATGGAACAACCCATAGGCAAACATAAATCCACATAAAATTCGCCTTCAAACCAAAATCCCAGAAGATGATGACACGAAGGATGAATAGGTAATAACCGAAAAACCGACTCAATATCCACCTTGGCCATCAAAGCCCCCGGTCCTGCATCACGAACCAAACTAACCACGGAATCGAAAGACACGTATGACACCGAGGCCAACTCCTCACCAATATCATCATTCACCGATTCCCCCCGTGGAAAGGATAAATGATAAATCAAACAAAATTCTCCCGCCTTTCCGCTTCGGCACAACCCCAAAGGGGATATCCTCAAATCCCACACCGGAGGAGACGAGAATGGACCAGCCATCCTACCAGCCCCAATCTCCTTAAACACCTTCTCCTGAACTACCTCCGGATACACTCTAGCCGACTCCAAATTTCTTAGCTTGCCACCCCCAGGCCTTACCACAAAAGGAATCCGAAAACCAACACCAAAACCGTCACGTAAAAACTCTGCATCTCTATGTCTTCCGTAAAGCCTTAGCCACGGTAACATCGCGTCGAGTTTCACTGGGGAAGCTCCCCTCTCCAGACCCTCCAAAAGGCAGACCCCCTTGTCTTGCCCTCTTAAAACATCTGGACAATGAATGCAATCCTCCACAATTTGAACATTCATGCTTGTATCTGCACCCTGCACCGAACTTACACTGACCTTCGTTAAACTGCCAGCATGATCCCTTTTTAACACCAGCCGGTGGGGAACTGACTCCTCCCCCACCGGCTCCCCCTGGAAAGGGCGACGCCTTTTGTGCCCCCATCAAACGCAACCACAGCGTAATGTCCAATTGATCCCACCCCATGCCTGGGTGAGCTGCCAAACGTTGTCTAAACTGCTCATCGTATGTCCACCACGCCCAACCACCGTAAGTTCGATAGGCCTCCCAAATCCCCTCCACATAACAAAACAGACCTGAACAGTACCACATCCGCCACTCCTGCGGACTCACCGAGTGAACCCACATCGCCACTCGGCCCATTAGAAGCCATAACTTCACCACCAAGAGCTCCACCGGCTCTCACAACTGGCCCACCTGCCCCCTTCCAAGCTTGAGCCAAATCCACACCCTGGTTCACACCCTTAGGTGAACCCGACCAAGCCTCAAAGGCCCCCTGTAAAAAAGACATGAAAGAACCAACATCACCACCATTTCCGTTACCTGTCGCCACACGAGGACCTCCCGAACTTCCTGGAACCTCCATCGCCACCGACTCCAAACCTCCTGCTCCACCTCCACCAACTCCAGCAGCCTGGAAACCACCCACCGGCTGTGGACTCCTCTCCCGAATCATTGGAACTGTGGATGAAAAATTAACAGTGCGATGAGCCCCAGAGCCCGAAGTACCAAAATCAACAACTCGCTCCCGCACATCAACCTCCGGAGCCCCATCATCTCCACTAACTGAACACCAATTTACTTCGAGCTCTTGGGTGCCCTCATCCCGCACACCAACACCCTGTGTCACACCACCGTCTGCAACCCTATCCACCAACGGTCTTACCGCCGAAACATCAGTCCCCGAGACAGCCCTTGCTCCTCCTCTGGGACACATCTGGCGGAACACCTACCTCTCCTTCTCCCCGATGAACTCCTCGAACTCCGCACTCCTTCTCTCCTGGTAGAGCTCACCACACCACCCCTCCGACCGGAAGGATCTTCAGCCCCCGAAGCCGGCCTCAAGCTCCTACCTTCCACACATCTGGAAGCGCTCCCGCCAGCCTCAACTGCAACTGCGTCACCACCAGCCAATATTCATTAGACCAACTCACCACGACCTCTCACAGCCTCCAATCTCGATCTCTTGGCCGCCGATACATCACTGGATTTGCCTCCCGGATTAAACCGCACTGGAGGCCTCGAAATCCTGGCAGGCCGAGAGACCCCATCCGCCGCCAACACCTCCGACAGGCTTCTTCTGGCCCACTCCACACCACGATGCCGAGCCACCTCCCGCACTTCCTCCAGTAGCGACTCCAGCTCACCACCTTCTGCCATCTCCAAAACAATATTTAAAGGCAAACACCGAAAACCACCGCTTCTCTGACGCAGCACAGATTTCCACCGCTCTACCTCAGGAGAAAAAGGCGCCAGAGCCTTCCCACACGCGCCTTAAGTACCCTCCTGTCAACTCCTCCCACACCGCTCCCGCTCAATCTCCTCACGCACCTCAAAACCTTCTAGAAAAATCCTCCCTGTGTCCTGGCATCAGAGGCAACTTAAGGGCCTTACGCCCTAGGTGCTTCAGGCCTTATTAATGCGAGGGGCAAAACCCTTTGCGCTGAACGTCGTATTACAATGTCAGTGCAACAAGCGCACATATACGTCTACCGCGGGTGAACCTGCGCGAACCCTGCGCGAGCATACTGTACTTTGCGCGTCCTATACTTAACATTGTGAGCGCAAATGCATTTGTGCGCTGGTACGCGGATGGTATTACAATCTATGCGCAGTTTGAAATGCACAGCCTTTTCGCGCATAATTTTAGCAACTCCTAAAAGCTGGTGTTAAAGGCAAATTCTATCAACCTGGCCGAAACCAAATACACCTGCCCAAAAAAAAATGCAGCAAAGTATAGTTACACATTCTACACAAACCAATAAATTTAAGAAGTTGTGCATGCTTTTTTTATTGATGCAGCATATATGCGCAGATTGACTTTGACAGGCGCAAAACTTAACTTGAGACAATTGTGGTTCTTAATTCTGATTGGCTGAATCGCGTGAAAAAAACAGTCCGCACACTGAATTCTGCGCGCAACGTTGCTGCGCACGCGTTTGTGCGCATCCGTTTTACGCGTGTTATTTTTTGGCGGATGAAAAAATGCGCGAGGATTGTAATACCAGCGTTGACTTGCACGCATTAACGTTTAACACTTCGCACAATTTTTTTTTCTCATTCTCTAATTTCTAGAGCTATACTTTATTTGTGGTAGCAAAATTGCATCCTTAAATTCAGAACTAGAAACTATTTTCACTTGTCCGTGCATTTAAAATGTCAGGCCAAAAAAGGTAATTAAAGTTTGAAGAAAAAAAAATCTCAATTCAGATGTAGGTGCAGCTTGGCTATTTTGAAATTCAATAAGGTAATTGTTATTGAGCAACCCTCAATGAAGCAAGAATCCTGCAGTAAAGAATATCACAATAAAAGAGATGCATAGCAGGGGATTCACCCACAGTTATTTTCGTTTCTGCAATCTAAAAAATGATTAGGATTCAAACACATCTTACAATCAGAGTAATTGACTTGTTATTATGTTAACATATTTTTAAAATCAGTCAAATGTCAACAACACAGATGTCTAACCTAGAAAAGAACATATGAGAGTGCACTTAAATACAGTATGTAAAAGAGCCTTACAAAGACTATAAACAATAATATATTAGGCTGGGGTCAGACCAGCGCACTTTTAACGTGCGTTCTGGCGCACATAATTACGGCCGCACTAGCAGCAGATGACGGGCAATGACGGCCAATATACGATGTACGGCCGCACAAAAGTCCGGCCGTGCCACGCAAGTGGAATTTGAACGCATTTTACTGAGAACGCTGAACCGCTAGTACTGACGTACTGAGTGCGCAGCTGCGGCATAGCGACGTGTGTGCTAGATTAGGAGATGTCAGACGCTGCTAATGTCCAGCCTACATAACGTCCAGACGCAAAAAGAGTTTTATTGACGATCCGTACAAAATCACGCCCGAAAATGCGCGTCGTCTGACCGTTTTTGCGCATTCCGTGAAAAAATACGTCAATGCGTTCGGACGCACTTTTTCACGTTCGCGGGGAAAAATGCTTTCGTCTGACCCTAGCCTACGATAAAATTTTCTTCAGTTTGTTCAAACAAGGAATCAGTGAATCACCACGTGGATCAATTGATTTGCTCCTTAGTTTGTTCGTTCTTCAAACACTAACAGGTGGCAGGCCAGTGCTTGCTGTAAAAAGAAAGAAAAAAAGAAAATACCGGTATATAAAAAATAATTGCATATGGGGTCAGACCACCCCTCATAACATTTGATGTCTTTGCCCGATATGGCATGATTGTGGGCATAACAGCTACCTGCTATACCTGCCAGGATCTATCCCTGTAGTGATTGGTGAATAACTCAGGGGACGTCGTTGAGAGCGAAGGTACAAAGGAGACAGGCAGGAATCGTTGGTCGAGGTCACAAGCTGGGTCATACACGAGTGGGATACTGAAAGTAAATTGTCAGGAGCTAAACAAGAGGGAACTGCTTCAATACTGGAGCAATGATGGACTGGGCAACCTGGCTTTTAAACCCTGCAGCTCCCTCTCCTCCAATAGTAGACCTGTGACACAGTGGCGTAGCGTGGGGGGGGCTGGGGGGGCCGTGGCCCCGGGCGCAGTTTTGTTAGGGGCGCATTTGCGCCCCTAAAACTGGCCCGGGGGTTGAGGGGACGCAGGTGCCGGGCAGCGCGGGAGCGCCTGCCCAGTCTTTAACAGTCCGTCCTGTTAGGTGATGCGGCTTGCGCGGCGTGCGCAGCCGGTCACGTGGTCCGGCTAATCAGGTGGTACGGAGTCTCTGTACCACCTGATTGGCCGGACCACGTGACCGGCTGCGCGGCATCACCTAACAGGACGGACTGTTAAAGACCGGGCAGGCGCTCCCGCGCTGCCCGGCATCTGGGTCCCGGTCCCCTCAACCCCCGCCGGAGCTGGGGCCTGGGGCAATATCCAGGTAAGGGCTGGGGGCAAATCCATGAGCTGGGGCAAATCCATGAGATGGGGGCAAATCCATGTGAGAGCTGGGGCAAATCCATGAGTGAGCTGGGGGGCAAATCCATGAGTGAGCTGGGGGGCAAATCCATGAGCTGGGGGCAAATCATGATGAGCTGGGGGCAAATCCATGAGTGAGCTGGGGGGCAAATCCATGAGTGAGCTGGGGGGCAAATCCATGAGCTGGGGGGCAAATCCATGAGTGAGCTGGGGGGCAAATCCATGAGTGAGCTGGGGGGCAAATCCTTGAGTGAGCTGGGGGGCAAATCCATGAGTGAGCTGGGGGCAAATCCATGAGTGAGCTGGGGGGCAAATCCATGAGTGAGCTGGGGGGCAAATCCATGAGTGAGCTGGGGGGCAAATCCATGAGTGAGCTGGGGGGCAAATCCATGAGCTGGGGGGCAAATCCATGAGTGAGCTGGGGGGCAAATCCATGAGTGAGCTGGGGGGCAAATCCATGAGCTGGGGGGCAAATCCATGAGTGATGGGGGCAAATCCATGAGCTGGGGGCAAATCCATGAGTGAGCTGGGGGGCAAATCCATGAGATGGGGGCAAATCCATGAGATGGGGGCAAATCCATGAGTGAGCTGGGGGGCAAATCCATGAGTGAGCTGGGGGGCAAATCCATGAGATGGGGGCAAATCCATGAGATGGGGGCAATCCATGAGTGAGCTGGGGGGCAAATCCATGAGTGAGCAAATCCATGGGGGGCAAATCCATGAGTGAGCTGGGGGGCAAATCCATGAGCTGGGGGCAAATCCATGAGCTGGGGGCAAATCCATGAGCTGGGGGCAAATCCATGAGCTGGGGGCAAATCCATGTGAGAGCTGGGGCAAATCCATGAGCTGGGGGCAAATCCATGTGTGAGCTGGGGGGCAAATCCATGTGTGAGCTGGGGGCAAATCCATGTGTGAGCTGGGGCAATATCGATAACGTCCACAGGTTGGGGGGGGGCGCACAATTCTTTGCTGGCCCCGGGCGCTGACAACCCTCACGCTACGCCACTGCTGTGACATCATCGGCGCGTGCCGTGCTCTGGACGCCATTTTGTTGGAGACCAGCCGCGAGCACCTGGTCAGAGGCCTATGCAAGGCCTGAAGCCTGGTGCTGCGGCGGAGACCGCCAGCTGGAGGTGGAGGAGCCCGGCACCCTACCTCCCTGGGGCCTAAGGACACGCCGAGGAGGTGAGCCGACAACCCACAACTGCAAGGCACAACTGGGTGACCGGGTAGGCCGCTTCGCCACAACCCAAGCAGAAACGCCGGGAGGGCGGAGAGGCGGCCGCACCAGGAGCCGACGGGCCATCAGCCCTGACAATACCAGTGCTGCTGGAATTAAATCTTACAGGGTAATTCAAAGAGATTCGATAAGTCACCGCACGTTCGGTGACTTTTCGTTCTCTTCAATTCGGTTCCTTTGGCCGATCCCATTTCGGTGACCCTGCGGTGTATTCAGCAAACACCACAGGGTCCCCGAATTGCAGGGAAAAGCTGCCGCAAACCCGACTAAAACGAACCATAAAACCCAGCGAATGCACGCCGATAACCCACAAAAACATCTGAATTAACCTGCCTAAAACCACTGAAAAACCCGAGCAGGAGCCGATCACACGCAGCGCAGCCTCCGGAAAAAGCCGAGAAAGCCGAGACTGCAGACAGATAAGTGAATAAATTAGGAAAACAGTTTGCATGAATGTTTGAAAAGTGAAACGCTGTTTGCAAAGAAACTACTGAGCGAAAAAGTCTGAAATTTACATATGAGGTCCAGGGAATGATAATAAAGAGGGCTGTTACAGAAAAAATAAGTAAACTTAAGATAAAAAAAAATAAAAAAATATCGGACTTTTAAAAAAATAAATCAGGAAAATGCTTAAAATATCCTAAAAAATCTATAAATAAAGAGACTCTTTACTGCAGAATTTTATAATGAACGGTTTATTAGATATTGGATTAAAACGGGAATATTTTTAACATTGAAGCCTATGGGATTCTCCTGAATAAACTTGCCGAATTAAACCACCGAATGGCAGGGCATTTCGGGAACCTTTCACTGCTGGTTTGTGTTCTCTGAATAGCCGAAGCAGTGCTTTTTCATGGGGATTTCTCTGCCCTCGAACAAGCACCAAACAGGCACCGTATGTTCAGGCAATTCGCCAGGATTTGGCGAATTGCCTGCTCTCTGGATAGCCGAATGACCAAGAAAGGTAACCGAATGCTGATTTTCAGCGTTCGGTTACCTTTCTCAAGCAATTCGGATCTCTTTGAATTACCCTGTAAGTGACTGAATAGCTATTGCTGCCCAGTCACTAATAAAGAATGTAAGGGATCTGTTACTGGTCTCCAAAGGCTACCTACAATGGGCATCAGATTAAATAGGGGTGGACACACCAGTGCCGACCCTCAGCCCCTACCCATGCATGGTAGAAAACAGAAACTTGAAATCAATAGCTGCCCACAGGTTGGGCACCCCTTATCCAGAAGTCAAAAATCCAGAAGATTTTGAAAACTGGAATTTGTGGATCCTTCCAGATTTTAGTAGTTATGGATGAGGGGTGCTGCTGCTTGGGAATCCAGCTCACGAGCTCTACAGCAAGCGCAGCACACTCTGGGAGCCTCATAGCAGCCTCTGCATTTTTTTTCATGCTGCTCAAAGTCATGCTGACTGAGCATCACATCAGTGGAGTAACCTCGCAGAGCGCTCCCAGCTCCCACATTCTCCTTCCTTTCAAACATTGGATTCTTCCCGATTCTGATATCCAGAAAAACCTGAAACGCGTCCCGAGCATTATGGATAAGGTGTGATCAACTGTATTACCAATCATCATTAGGAAGAAACTGACTCCGCCAATGCCACATATGACCAGTAAACCTCTCTACTGACCACAGCCTGCTCAATAAAGATCTCACCAAGTTGTGCAGGACATAACATACCCTCACTGTGATCATGTACGCCATGTAGTATAACATTGAATCAAGGACTGGGCACTATACATGGTTAGTAGCAGGTCTACATTAAAGGGACACTAAGAGAGTTATTCAAAGAGCATCGAACATGCAACCGAATTGCACAGAACGGTGAATTTCATTAAAGTTCAGCTATTCACAAAACTGTCAATTTGCCAAATACTGGTGAACTGACTGTGTCGCCCGCCTCACATCGTCACAATTCAGCAATCTTCTGTGGCAGTGAAACTTTCCCATAGAGAAGTAATGGTTAATCTATTCAGGGAATGTCGAACTGCATCTAAGTGTCTGTGAAATGCCCTGATTTTCAGTGGATCAATTTGACACGTTACAAAAAGGTGAATCCCATAGGATTCAATGTAAAAAAAATATTATCATTTTTATTTGGTTTTATTCAACCTTTTATTCTTTTCAGTTTCAGCAGAAAGTCTTTTTATTTATTTATATATTATTTAGATTCTTTGCGTATATCTTTTACGTGAAATCTTTGATTCCCATTTTTAATTGCATTTTTTTTATTTTGTAACATACCTGTTCATTATTTTTATATGACATTTTTTATTATTACCACACATTTTCATGAATTCTTATGATTTTAAACACCTCTTAAAAAATAGCATAGTTCCATTTTTTTCCTGCAGTTCAGGGGGCTGATCAGCAGGCTGATCGGCGGTCTTTGGCCTTCTGCGGGCTGATCGATGGTCGCCGATCGGCAGTCTTCAGCGGCTCTGCGTTCAACGCACTTCAGGGACCCTGAAGTGAATAGCGAATTCACCGCAGGATCGGTGAACTAGAATCTAGATTACTTGTGCATCACAAACAAAACCATTGTATAAAACACATGCTGCTGTCTTTTTTCTTTGTTTGAACTAATTGCATGTAAAAATGGAAAATAAAGCTAGTTTTTTTTCTTTTGTTTCCATTCTGTGGATTTTTGCACATGATGCAACATTTACCAAAATTGTGCAAAATGTTTACCTTGTGGCTGTGGTTTATCAAATCTATAGTATTTACCAGTTAATAAGGTGGAGGAGAGAATGTTTAAATAAAGCAGCACAAGGGCTATTTCTTTATTCATGCTAACTGAGGTAAGAGATGTCAGCTGAATGAGATAGGACAGGGAGCTTAAAACACGCCTACTCTACCTCATGGTGAGGTTCTTTAAATATATCCCACACAATACAATGGTTTGAGGCAGTGATTGACTGATACACTCCATTGTATGGCCATGCCACACAGTGTGGACCAAGTGATGTAAAGATACTGTGGAGTGGGGGCAGTTTACATCACAAAAGATCACACAATGGATGCACCCAGTGACACGTATAGAGAAATATTTTTTTAACTAAACAAATGAGAAAAAAAAATGCGTAAGATATCAGCAACATGAAATAAACAGAATCAGGGTATTTCATTTTTTGCTGGTAGTGGCCGGTTTAAATCGCTTAAAAGAACATTATTGTGCTTTGTAATTATGTAGCAATAAGCCTATTTTTATCACATTACGACAATCGTCTATTTCAATTCCTATCTATCTCAAGTTATTCAACTTTAATAGGTTCTTCTCCCAGGTTGACTGACCCTTGTCTGAATTATGCCGTCAATTCAGAGCTTGAATTCACACTTGTAAAGTTACGTCGTTGACAATGAATTCTAGTATGCAAATGTAAATACAATCTACTCTCTTGTGATCTTCCACGTTTTCCATTATTACATTACTCAAATAGCCATGGTGCATAGCGGAGCTGCCTGGCAGTTAATAATACCACACATTCCTGCTCTGTGAGATGTGATCTATGCAAAATTATCAGTAATGCTAATCACTAGTTATTTCACCCTAAATAGTAAGGTCCATGAATGACACATGGCCTCCCCTTCACACCCATCTCTGGACATCTCTTGTGCTGTTCTTTCAAACTTCTTACTTAAATCTATGAGACTTTCTCGGATATCCCAATCCAAATCTTTAATAAATATAAACACCCTTGGTGATTATGTCTTCAGAAGAAAAGTTATGGGTTATCGCTTCTATCCAGTTCTTATGTGCCTCAAAGAGATACAAAGAGATACACTATATTGCCAAAAGTATTCGCTCACCCATCCATATGCGAGTCAAGGCAGGTGAGCGAATACTTTTGGCAATATAGTGTATATCTAGTGCAAATGGTACATACAGAATTGCGTGGGATCAAATTATAAATAGCACCACTCACATGGTAAGGGAGCCTTTAAATGTATGGCTCGAATATTGGGCCTGTGGACCCGTCAAAGGTGGTCCTCTCTTCCTTTCTGCATGGTATAGAGATTCCTCAGGATATTGAAACAGTATTCAAGTGTGGCCATTTTTGGATGCCTAAGCCAGACACACAGAGTTTCGGCGGCCGATGATTTACAGGAGCACCGGACCTCCTTATCTCTCCGTCTCTCTCCCGTGCTCCTGGGTAAGGAAGGGTCCACAGCAGGCGACAAAGTTCAATAGTTGATATCATCAATAATAAAAATCTACAGGGTTATTCAGAGAAAGGTGAAAACCAGGAGAAGTGGCAGGAGAAGAGAACAATCTAGACCATATAGCCGATTTGGAAAGGGAGATAAATGGGAGAATTTTTCTGGTTTGGCTATTCTGACCTAAAATTTTCTTTTCTCTAGTCAATTCTCCTGAATTTCACCTTTCTTTGCATAGACCTGATAGTAAAATGCCAATGGCTGCCTATGGCCTTGGTGATTATGTAGTTTTGTTCACTTTTATTTCCTTACCAAGGCCGCCTTTCACCTTCTATAGGAAGATGAAGCTGAAAACACCAGGAAATGGTACATATTTTTCAGTCCCCAAAACAAAATTTTCTAAAATACCAGCATCTTTCTGTAAAAGCATCATGCAAAGTACTTCTAGTATATTCGCTTGGCAACAATCATTTTCTGGCGAAATAGAAAACAAAACTATCAGTTATAAGTAAGGTAAATACTTTTTTTTCTTAATAAAATTGAAAATAATTGTTTTAAAAATAAATTTGCTGAAAATAAAAAAAGTTATACAATGAGTGAATGTTGTAACAGATTAGGTCCTATTATGTATAATTTAGTTTATGTTCCAAATGTAAAGTCTATAATAACAACCTTTGTTAATTGATTCAACTAGTAGGCAACATGACAGGGTAGTTAGGTTATTTGTACTAAAAATACTTTATGTACAGGTGAAAATATATGTAATTACTTTTTTTATAAAATGAATCTATTTATCACTGCAAATTGCCTTACCTCTGTGGGTGTCAAGCTATGCACACTTTAATTTAACCACTGACAGCTTGAAATCTCTTGACATCTGTAAGTGAATAACAGATAAAACTATGCTTCTATGTATCATAAACCTCACATTCTTGCATTAACCGTTGACACTTTGCATGCCCTAAAACAATGAATGAATACCATTACAATACTGTAGGTCATTGCTGTTCTAATTGCTATTGAGGGTAGTTTATTAACTCTTTTATGAGAAAACTCTAAAGTATGGAATTGCAGAGTCATCCATGAACCAGAACAAGAAACTTGGATGTGAGCAAAAGGAAAATCTTAAATTAAAAAATAAATAAATAAAAAAAACTTTCAAATATATACTTGGAAAAAAATTAAAATAATTTTAACACTTACAGGGTTATCCAAAGAGATCGGAATTGCTTGAGAAAGGTAACCGAACGCTGAAAATCAGCGTTCGGTTACCTTTCCTGGCCATTCGGCTATCCAGAGAGCAGGCAATTCGCCAAATCCTGGCAAATTGCCTGCACATACGGTGCCTGTTCGGTGCCTGTTCGAGGGCAGTGAAATTCCCATGAAAAAGCACTGCTTCGTCTATTCAGAGAACAAAAACCAGCAGTGAAAGGTTCCCGAAATGCCCTGCCATTCGGTGGTTTAATTCGGCAAGTTAATTCAGGAGAATCCCATAGGCTTCAGTGTTAAAAATATTCCTATTTTAATTCAATATCTAATAAACCGTTCATTATAAAATTCTGCAGTAAAGAGTCTCTTTATTTATAGATTTTTTAGGATACTTTAAGCATTTTTCTGATTTTTTTTTTTTTTTTAAAAGTCCGATTTTTTTTTTTTTTAAGTTTTCTTCTTTTTTCTGTAACAGCCCTTTTTATTATCATTCCCTGGACCTCATATGCAAATTTCAGACATTTTCGCTCAGTAGTTTCTTTGCAAACAGCTTTTCACTTTCACATTCATACAAACTGTTTTGCTAATTTATTCACCTCCCTCTGTCTGCGGTGTCGGCTTTTTCTCGGCTTTTTCCGGCGGCTTCGCTGCGTGTGATCGGCTCCTGCTCGGGTTTTTCCGGCATCTTCGACGGGTTAATCCAGATGTTTTTGAGGGTTTTCGGCGTGCATTCGCTGGGTTTTGCGGTGAGTTTTCGTCAGGTTTGCGGCAGTCTTTCCCTGCAATTCGGGGACCCTGTGGTGCTTGCTGAATACACCGCAGGGTCACCGAAATGGGATTGGCAACACGAACTGAATTGAAGAGAACGAAAAGTCACCAAATGTGCGGTGACTTTTCGAATCTCTTTGAATAACCCTGAAAGTTTCTGTAGTTTGCTTTTAGCCCCCCAAAAAAATGGGAAGAAAAACATTTGTCATTCATATCACTAAATGAAACAGAATTTAAGACTTTGCCAAAAACCGAAAAGTTGAAGAATGTAACAAAAATAAAAGAAATTAGACATGCCAAAATATTCATTCAGAATGTAAACCTCTTCACTACCAAGTGATTTAAAAAAAAAAAAAACATGGTCAGAAACCAGTGTTTTTTTTTGTAAAATCATTTTAAATTAATTATACAGTAATAAATAGTAATAACTGTAAATAACCTATTTGGCCAGTAGACAGCACCATCTACTGCCAAATTGAGTTACAGAGGTTTCAGCTGCAGGTCGATTTCGACCCCCCCCCCCCCTGCATTGGCTGAAGAAAGCCTAATATTCCCAGCATTCATCAGCCAATTTTACAGTTTTAGCTATTTGGGCACTATGTCCACAGGGACAAAACTTTGGAGACATCTTCTGCAGCCCCAAAGCAAATTAAATTTCATTTGCTTTTCTGCTGCAGATCAGCAGATTGAGATATCTCGATATTGGAGCACCAGATGGTGCCTTTGTAGCCTGAGATATCTCGATCTCGGTTGTGAAGGGGTTAAAGGTACACAGGGGTAAAAGAGGAAAAAAAAACACATCCAAGTTGTACTTTACTGGCCAAGATGCTCCATGCAGCACCTAGTACACATGCAGCCAATCAGATGCCTCTCAATTCAGAAAAATCTTGTTCTTCAGCCTAATTGCTTATTTCAAACTTGTTTGAGAACTTATAATTTATCACGCTTGATCACCTCTGTGTCTGGTTTGCTGGATTACTGGAACATTACTTTTCCTTAGGAACTAAGCATTACTATGGACAATCATATTAAAATGTTTATGTAATTTGAATAAATATGCTATATTTACTACTTGGAAAAAGTGACTGTAGTGCTGCCCCACATCTTTAACATTTGTTTAAATTTTATTGGTTTTGCTATTATCACTCATCTTGTAGGTCCACACATTTATAATTGTATTTGTAAATTTAAAAAGTGTATGTGTAAATAAATGTTGTTCCAGGCAACGTGGGTTCCAAAGGTATTTTTTTGGATATCTAGAGGTCTTGTTATGTGTTTTGTTCTATTGTTATTTAACCAGTAAGTCATTATATTTTACAACTTCCAAAGGAGTTTTGTGAGTTTTTGAACCTCCTAACCGGCTTGCTATTCTCATCGAGGCTGCAATATAATTTTTGCTACTCTTTCATGCGAGGGATTAAACAGCTGTGTGATTGACAGCTCTGCATATGGTGTGTCAGAGAGCAAGGATTCATCTAATATTAACTCTGATAGGCTGAAAAGGTTCCCCCCTCATCAGTGGTGGCTGAGAGGTCCGCTTTACGTGCGTTATTGCTCGACGGATGAAAAAATGCGCGAGGATTGTAATTCCAGCGTTGATTTATGCTCGTTAGCGTTCAACGCTTGGCGTACAAATTCACGCATTGCGCGAGCGTTTTAACGCAAAGATTGTAATAGTGCCCACTGTGGGGTGTGGGAGGCAGTTTACAACACAAAAGATCACACAATGGTTGAACCCAGTGACACATAAAGAGTAAAATATTTTTCTTAACTAAACAAACCAGAGAAAAACAAAGCACATGTAAGATATCAGCAACATAAAATAAACACTAGAAGGACATTTCACTTTTTGGTAGTAGTGGCCCTTTAAGGCATTTTGTGGAATAACTAGTCATTCTATATAATTGCTTAATTTCCCACTTTAACAGTAAAATATGTATTTTACAGGTAAAGTTATTTATCATATCATCAGCAAAGCTTCAGTAAAAGTTACAATAGAAAAACATGCTTTACCAGTATCCAGTGGGAACAAAATCTATAACAATATAACAATACTGTTAAAATACAATTTTTGTGATTAAATGTAATTCAAACAATACATCGTTCAATATTCTCTCCATTTCAACAAAATAATCTGATTTACAATCAAACTATACTTTTAAGATTATTCTGCATGAAAAACAATGTGTATTATTCCGAATTTCCTCCTCGGTAAGTTCATCTCTCTAAAGGCTCTATCCCCAGAAAGTTTACTTAGCAGAATAAAGCTCTTATTGCCCAGTATATTTTTATGAATTATGACTGCAAACTGTCAAGCGTCTCCTGTTGAAATAAATGTAATCAATCACAGCAACATGTCGTTTCCCACTCCACATGTACTGTACAGTCTGCTTCCTAATTACATCCGAGCTCACAGAATGGAGAAAGTATCTCTTAAAGATACAGTGTCACAGGAGGAAGATGTGAATTCTTTTTTGCTTTTCATCGAAGCAACGTTTTTATGCAACACGGCCCCTATTACCTTCCTTGCACATCGGTTTTGCGCGCATGCAAATGCGCATTTGCGCGAGGACAAAACCATTTGCGCAGAACGTCGTATTTCAACGTTCGCGCAAACGATGCGCGTTATCATTTAACGCGGATGGACTTGCGCGAGCGTGATGAACTGTGCACGTCCTATACTTAACATTGTGAGCGCAAATGCATTAAGCGGATGGCATGTCAATAGATGCGCAACTTCCTACGAATGACGTTTGCACGCATAATTGTAACGTCTTTGAAAACCTGGTGTTAACTGCAAATCTGAACGTTCTGGCCGAAACAAAATACACCAGCACGAAAAAAAAATACAGCACAGTATACAATACACATTCTACACATACCCAAACCAAAAAATTGTGAATTCGTGCATATTTTTATTATTGCTGCAGTATGTATACTCAGATTTATTTTGACAGGCGCAAAAACGTTAGTGAGTCAATTAAGGTGAATTGATGTCAATTAAGGTTCTTAATTCTGATTGTCTGAATCCCGCGAAAAAAACAGTCCGTGCCCTGATTTACATGCGCAACGTTACTGCGCGCGTATTACACTTCGTTTTGCTCGATTTTGTTACTAACGTTATTTTTTGACGGATGAGAAAATGCGTTCGGATCCGAATATCACGTTAATTTTTTTGCGATAACGCTGGACGATGCGTGCCAAAAAAATTGCACTGCGCGTGCGCATTTGCGCAGAGAATGTAATAGGGGCCCTAGTGTATCTTTCTCCTATGGCACAAAAAAGTAAATTATGAAAGCGTGTTTCTACCAAAATGGGATTCCTAAAAAGTCACAATAGCTGCTTCTATATAGGGTACTATATACTATAACATACTTTGTGATCACCGGATAAATGCAGCGAGTGTTTTCACTCACTGAGTTATAGAATATTGAGTTGCAGACTATTCATCAATTTATTCCAACACATCAGATAGAAAAAAAGCAGAGAAAACGCACAAGAGAGAGCTGACAAGAATGGGGCAGGGTTGTAGTAGTATATTGATTTATGTAGCATATTTCTGCAGAGGCTTAGTTCCTTCCACTAGTGTTTTTCAGCTTCCGCGATAACGAGCCTCTGTAATTGGAGAATAGCTATATGCTGTATAATATAAAGGATTTTATACTTTCTGGTAAACAGTAGATGCTGCAGCAATTCTTTTTGATGCCAGTGTATTTGAGGTGAAACGTTCCTAAACCACCATATGTGGTCACTCCAGTTATTATCGTTTATTATTATTATCTTTTATATAGTGCCACAAATTTAGTAACGCTTTACAAGATCGGTGTACAAGGTGCTGATACAATGGAAGAACACACATGGATGATGACTTGATTCAGGGGGACACACAAACAGTAACGTTTTTAGGGGAGCTGGGACAGGCAAAAAATTATCTGCATATATAAGAATTGACAGCAGCTGTACCCAGTGGCGACTCTAGGAACAATATTTAGGGGGGGCACATAAGATACCACAGTCAAAACTGGGGGGCGCTAATAATTTTTGCCACTAAATCATAATACTGAAAAAAACTATGGGCCCTATCACCTGGTGTGAAAATTCTTTGCTGAAAGCGGTCAGTTTTTTTTGCCCCCCCCTAGCGACATCCCAATTGTGGCTCGGGGTTAAATTCCTATGTTGGAAGTGGTAACCCCGAGCAACACTTGGGATGCCGCTGGATAAAAACGCCATTGCTAAAGGAAAAAGTTAGCACAAGTCGCTATAATTTAGCGCCTGATGACCTACTAACAGAATACCTTGTCCGCGGGAGTCTGTGTACAAGATCAATTAGCACCCGCTAGGGAAACGCTAAGACCCAGGCTGAGACCCAGCGCTAATGCAGTTGAGTGCACGATAGAACAGTTTTTTTACAGTGCAGAATGCCGGTCATACCTAGTCTCTGCCCTCACAAGCTTGTATAAGTATGAACACATCCAGTGAAGAGCCCTCACACCACTGCATTATTAAAATCCTCCAAGATGGCCCTGTCATCCACGTTTATATGCCCACATATATTAATTAAGACTGATGGGCATTGCATGATAAATGCCACCCGACAGCATGTAGAATCATTGATTACTATGGCTTATGGGGCCAAGAGCTGCATTCCTTTTAAATGCCTGTTAATTTTGGGCGAGGACCTGTTCTTTTGTAGTTCGCACCAGAGTTTAGCAGTAGGTAAAATTTGTGTTTAGCGTCCCTCAAAAAATTGGCGCAGGCACAAAGTGATCTGTTATAGAAGAGTATCCCTTTAGGCGCGCGGAGTGTGTATTTTAAGAATGGTGCAGAAAACTTCTCTGCCAAAGATTTTTAACAATATACTGGGATATGTATATCAAATTTACAGTGGAAATTTGCATAAAAAATTGTCCTTATGCGCAAAAAGCATTTAGTCCATATATATATATAGTCTAAAATCGAGGCTTCTGGTTTCTTTAAGCTCAATAGCTCAATATTACATATGACCTCTGCTCCTTAAAGTCAGTCACAATAGATGGTATCGAGTTGGTATACGTCTTCTTATTATCCCCAGAGCTTTATGTAGGTTGCACCCTCCGTGGAGAGCGGACTCAGTGGAGCTCCTGGGTGTCCTGTGGGGTATATTGAAGGAAAAGGTGATTGTGCAGTATATAACAATATCGACCCCTATTCATCCACTAGGGGGTACTTACAAAGTTCAGAGCCCCTGTCCTGGCTCTGAGGAGGTCTCGCTTGTAGGGTGTTTTTGGCAACCCTCAGCCCTCTTTGGATCTCTCCGCCAGCCCAGATCAGATCATCATTGGAAAAAGGAAATGAAAGAAAAATCCACTCTCTGATGGGTTAAAAGCAAGATTTATTCTTAAAAAAATGTAAAAAATGAAATAAAAGCACTTATAGTGCCGCTGAGACGCGTTTCGCAGAGTATTCGGCTTCATCAGTCAGTGCTCCCCGTGTTAAGTATAGGACGTGAAAAGTACAGTTAGCTTGTGGTACAAATTCATATTAGCGATGTACTAAGTGACTTTTCCCGTTTGTGGAGAGGGATACAAACGATCTGTTTTCAGACGCTAGACTGAATTAATCAGGCGCTAATGCAAAAAATGCCAACGCTACGGTTAGCTCACACCAGGTGATAGGGCCCTAAATAAGTATATATAAATAAGATTCCAAAACCCCAGAATAATGTGATGCTGTGATACCTTTTTATTGTACTAACCTGATACTTAAATTCAATATTTTATTTGCCACAATTCGGCAGTTTTCGCTGATGTCTGATAGCTGCTTCAGCGACTCCAATTTTCTCAAATTACAGTGACCATTCGCTAAATAGGGAATTCACAATATTTTTGACGGAATTAATTCCCCAAAATGTGTCGAAAAGCAAAGGATCTAAAGTTGAATAGACCCTTTAGATTCTAACTTCCATAAACCCAGGGAAATACAATAAAAATAATAAACAGTGTGGCATGGAGCTACCTATTAACCCCTAAAATGCCATACATTATGGAAAAAATAAAATGTATATTGTGAGGGATGAAGACTGCCCATTAACCCTTAAAACACAACTAAACCAAGGCAAAAACAAAAGTAGTACACAATGTAATTTATAGTCTGAACGTTAAACCCTTCGCTGCTAAGCCATTTCAACCCTGTGAAAACATTTATGTCCACTTTTTTATTTAAGTGTTTATGACTTTTATATTACATTCAATATGGTCATGTTGGATATCATTGGAAAGGTCAGAATCTGCCTTTTCTAATGACACCTAGATCGTCCATACATGATGCACAGGGATGGAGGTACAGCAGTCCGAATATGTGGGGGAAGCTGGATGCTGATTTCTGGTTGGGGGGCACATGGGGGGGCACATGGGGGCAAGGAATAACCTAGGGGGCAACTGCCCCCTTGCCGAGACACCTATGGCTGTACCTAGAGGTCAGCTCAAACATAACAGAAAATGTAAGGAAGCGCTTATCAAATCCCAGGCTATACAACATAATCACCAATTAATAATGGGTGAAATACACAAGATAGATAATATCCCAAAGGGGAAATCAAGTGATCACCATAAATGTGCATGAACAATATATAATGCTAATTCAAGGGAAAAAGAGACATTCCTTCACCCTCACATGTATATACAACAAATATTACCCAGATGGTTTCTTCATGGGACAATTCAGCCTTGCATTGAGTACATATAATATATAAACATAAGAGCAACAATAGTGCAATATGGTTATACACAATATATGCAGTATATAACAGCAGATGGTCCACTTACATGGGTCAGAGCCTGAATATAAAAGGCTCAATAATCCGGCATTGGGTCCCTTTAGGGATGACCCCGTCCCATATATACTTTTGATTCTTTGGTTCTTTACCAGAGGAATATCATGCAGAGACAAGATGAAAGAAAGCCATAGCATAACTCTGCATAACCAGCATATAGAGTGAACAAGAAATATCAGGATGAACTCACGTGGTCCTGAGCCTGTAATGATACTGGCTCGGTAGCAGTAGCAGTGGGTGCCTTCAAGTGGGAGTACCAATGCCCGTTGGTAATTGCAACAAACCTCGTTCCTGTCAGGGTGGCACCAGGCGTGAGCCGAGGTGGGACCCAAAGTTCAGTATATATCCCAGGCTCTGGTGTTGAACGGGTTAATAAAGGCACTGGATACAATGAAGCAGGTAAATATGTATATATTGAAACTGTGGCAGATAATGAACACACAGAGCTTGATAACAGCAGGTAAGAAACCAATAAGCACAACAGTGATCTTTGGCAATATGAATATCCAGATACTGCAATAGGCAGTACACAGCGATGAACAGGTACAGCTGAGTAACACACAGTCTCTGGTACAGCAGATATGGTGATTGTTGCAGCACGGTAATCCTAGTAGTCTCTCCAGGTACTGCAGAATGGAGTGCACAGCAATGGAGGAATAAGCACAGTCTCTGGTAGCAGATATGGTACCTGGAACCAGCACAGTGGTTTACATCATAAACTGGATACTTGAAGTAACAGTCCAGGAAATAAACAGGATCAGGATTGCAGTGATGTGCAGGAGCTCAAGAGGGGAATCCTCTCAGTAGTGTTGTGGAAATTTTATAATGTGGACATTATATTCTAGGATGTGTGTGTTTTTATAAGTTGTATCTGTCTCCCTGTGTGAGGATTTAAATGGAGAAACGCTCTAGCAGAGTGTATTTGGGTTTAATCCGATCCAGCGGCAAAACCATTAGTATGAAAACCTTCTCTTGGGTTTAGAGACGTGTTCTCAGTGTGTTTAGGCGTTTGGTGGTTTGTGAGTACTAAGTGCAATGCGCTGGGCTTCTTATCTCCCAATGTCTATGCACATTGGAGAAGTGAAGTCTGCATAACGAGAGATACGTATTATATCTCTGTTGCGGCTACGCTATCCCTTTCTGGATACATACCTGCTTTTAAGACATTTAAGCCTTGTCTGTACACTGGTACCATATACAGGCAATAGCTGTATTGTCTCCGCAGATATATGTCGCAAATCCATTAGAACGAGTAGACTGATCTTCACTTAATATTGATCAGATTTGATCAGTATTGAATGGGGTCCATACTGACAGTGATGGGGGATGGTTGGACAGGCATGGCTTACATAACTCAGGGATGAGTCATGTAAGGGGGCTGGTCGGTCATCCCAGTCCACTCCCCTGTCCTTTTGATATGTAAATGTAATTACTGGGCAAACTGGTTCCTGTTGTAAAACCAGTGAGCCACTGGGCGTTGTCCTATGGTGTATTAAATTAAGCTGACCAGGGGCACACAGGCATTTGGGCAGAGGATTTCCAGCTTGAAGCATGGTGTGTGTGTGTGACTCTTTCTGGGTGAGGATGCAGAAGACCACAGCAGAGTCTCTGGGTCTCCTTGTTGGGAGCGTTCAGGTAAGTATGGCAGGGATAGCAGAGAGCTGCTTGTAAGTGCAGCGGATCAAACTACATTAGGGAATTGATAGTAGATTAATTTCTACGACAGTAGCAAAGCAGATAGAACAATGCCAGACCGTAGAGGAAAGGGCGTGACCAGGTTTTAAGCAAATCACACAGGTATCCAGAACAGAGGTTAACCCTTGAGTGGATGCAGACAGTCTCCCAGACTAAAATTGATGCAGAGAGGACACTTAGCGCTAAAATTAACTGTTATATAATATTGGGCTGCTCAGATAAACACCAAATGTACACCCTATACAATAAACAATCAGAAAAAAATGGGCCTGAGCCCCGGTGTGAGCGCACTTATCTTTAAAATAGATAGACTTGAATGGAATACTTCAATAATATTCTTGATCAAATTGACCTAATTGGAAAAGACAAAAAACTCCATGGTGCAAATATTGTTTGTAATCAATTGATACAATATGATGAGACAGCAGGTTATATGTATGATGAACTCACAAGTGTAGAGCCAGGTATGGCTCAGTAATCTCGCCTCTTGACCACTCTGGGGGGTCACACCCCTTGTATGGAATCCTTCCCACTTCAGACAGGCACAGGATTATCCATTGGTGGATTCTTATCTTCTGGACTTCCAGGTGTGGTACCTTATTTTGATGATGTTCTTATTGCAGCAACTTGTATTGAAACGTTTTCTGGATGCTGGTCTAAAACGTTATCTCCAGATAGCAGTGTTTCTGTCCAGGACATCACAGGGGCAGCCGCATTCATAACCGCGTTAGCAACAGTCAGCGCCCAACCTCTCCCAGACTAGCCACAGCAGGCTCCAAGGGTTGGGGCATGACAGTTCCAGACCATGTGTGTATAAAAATAATTTGATTAAAACAGCTGACTTGCAACCAAAACGTGTTTCGCCTTCCGGCTTTGTCAGTTGGCCGATATCTGATGATATCGGTGATCTGGGGATTTTTACTGTATAGCCAGGGATTTGATAAGCGCTTCCTTACATTTTCTGTTCTGATTCAGGGGGACCCTGTTCCCAAGGGAACTTACAATCTATGAGACGTACAAGTATTTTGTGAGGTAAGCACATCCATATCGTTGGGTGTCTTGCCCAAGGACACTTGCTGGTGGTGTCTTCTGAGTGGGATCGGGTCGTCCTTCCATGATTGTAGAGCAGCGACCTGGTGGTTAGGTTGAACCTGCTTCTTGTAAATTCGACACTTGCCTCTCCACAGTTGTATTGGAGGGATGTGCTGAACAGGATTTGACTTGCTTCTTGACCGTCGAAGGGCAGAGATGCTACCACTGGACTCCACAGCCAATATTGGGCCACATTACAATCCTGACGTTAAAATGGGAGTGGTAGGGAGAAAAAACTGCGTCCTGCCGCATGTACACTTCGCTGTGGAGAACGTGCTGAGCTCGTCCTCCATTTGCAGCTGCGATCGGTCGGGATTCCGGCCGATCGCGGTGGCCCCCCGGTGCAGGCTGACATCCTCAATGTCAGCCCAGCCTCCGGGACCCAGGTGGGCATGATAGACGTCATTGCACCAGTGCGATGATGTCTATTACAGACACCCCACCGCCAGTTCAAGGAAGGTGCCTGAAGGGGAGGGGGTGGTCCTTTGGACCTCTCTCCCTCCCCATCCATGCAGGGCTCCAAGAAAAGGCAGGCACCGTTTGGAAGGGCACAGCCTGCCCTTCCAAGCAGTGACTGTCTTTAACCCCTATGGGTCTGGATCACGATTCGCCACCAATAGGCGCCGTATCCCGGTCCCCTCCAGGAGCTGGCTGACATCTTGGATGTTGGCCAAGCTTCCGGGATATCTCCCTGATGACTGACATCATTGCACATAGCACGATGATGTCAGTTCTGGAATTAACCCCTAGCTGCCAGCTATGGTGGAGATAGGGGTTTCCAATGAACCCCCTATCTCCCGATCCGTGGCAGCTAGGGGTTAATGTTTGGTATCATTGGAACGGCCAGAGCATAGCCTTTCCAAAGATACCAAAACATGAGCATGTAAAATAAAAAAATAAAAAAAATAAAAAATGAAAAAATAAAAATGGACAAAAAATAAAAAAAAACTGTTTTTTTTTGGTTTTATTAATGCAGCAATATTGCTCTCATTTCATTTATAATGTGAACAATGATGCTGCACTAACGATATTTTATATAGGGGCGTTTGCTAAAAACACGTAATTTCCCCCCCAAAAATGTAACGAGTCCCCATTTCTAATTTTTTTAACAAGCGCACCCCATAGAAAATATAACCGCAAATGCTCGCATGATAAAATGTGAAAAAAACACTTTACACAATGTAGGTGATTGAAAATTCAAATTTTATTGCATTTTTTTGTTATAATATTCAGGCAGGACATATAATAATGATATATTATGAATCTGCCGAGTCTGCCAGAAAGAACGATATATAATATGTCTGGGTTGTATAATTAAATGTGACTTCAAATTGCGTTTAAACATGATGAGCAAAACCGGTAAAAATGAGCTCAGCAGCGAACGGGTTAATATGTCCTGAAAGACATCCCTAAGGTCCCCATTTTACACAACCTGAATTTCCAAGGGCATCTCCAGCCCCCATATCTTCCACAACGTTATCGTTTAACGCGGATGGACCTGCGCAAGCGTGATGAACTGTGCGCGTTCTATACTTAACATTGTGAGTGCAAATTCGTTCATGCACTGGTACACGGATGGTATTACAATCGATGTGCATCTTTTTACGAAGGACGTTTGCGCATAATTTTATCGTCTTTGAAAAGCTGGTGGTAACTACAAATCGGAACGTTCTGGCCAAAACGAAAAAACACCAGAACGAAAAAAAAATACAGCACAGTACAGTTACACATTCTACACATACCCAAACAAAAAAAATTGTGAATTTGTGCGTGTTTTTTTTACTCAGATTTACTTTGACAGGTGCAAAAACTTAAGTGAGTCAATTAAGGTAAATTGATGTCAATTAAGGTTCTTAATTCTGATTGGCTGAATCCCGTGAGAAAAACAGTCCGCACACTGATTTACGTGCGCTACGTTACTGCGCACGTATTACTCTTCGTTTTGCGCGTCGTTTTTCCGAACATTATTTTCGGACGGATGAGAAAATGCGTTCAGATCGTAATACCACTGTTAATTTTCGCGTGATAACGCTGGACGATCCGCACAAAAAAATTTGCGCTGCGCGAATGAAATTGCACGAAGAATGTAATTGGGGCCTATGACTGTACTCAATATCAGAGCACCTTTTGAAGATTGAGTATACTTAATCTTAGTGTTGAAGACGATAAACTCAAATCCTTACTTTACTGGTGCCCTTGTACCTGCTACATAGCACTAAAACCAGTGAACATGGTAGGGGATCGCTACACTGGTAGTAATACTGATCAGAGCCCCGATATTAATTATAGCTAAGCAAATGCAGTGTTTTGGGGACGTATTATTTGCGCAGATTTTGCCCCTTCGGTTACTGCAGGATTATGATCTACAAAAAAGTTATGAGTTTTGCTTCTTTCATAAAGCATTTTTACAAGATATGTTTTGGCATATTGGCCATTATTTCCTTTGACCATTTTTATTGGCAATGGCTGACATTTTTTGCAAACTGACACGAAGACTAAAAAGTGCCTTTCTTTGTACTTTCATTATTCTTTGCTGTTCACTGTGGGAACATATACTATGTTTGATGTATGAAGCCACAATAATAAAGACATTATGTTGCTCAAGAAACTCAAGTGTTTAGGAATATGAGATCCAATGGCCTTGTTAAAGTATATCATATTAATTGTGCAGTGCATAACTTGTTTTTGATATATTTGAAACTGATGAAAACCCAACAACTTAATAGGCAATAATTATAGACCTATTCCCTAACGTATCTGAATATTCCATGAAATCGTATTAAATTACAATTTTAATCACTATAAAATATGTTACAACATAAAAAGATTATGAGGAAAATAAAATAACATCATAGAACTGTTTGAAATATACGATCTGTGAAATTTGGAGAATAATGTCTAAAAATATATATTCCAACAAACATCTTTCATTGTGAAAAATAGGAGGCAAATTGTTTCTTCTGTGTCGAAGATGACCTCTGTATGACTGGTTATTGTTTTTGTGGTGAAATTTATCATATATCGGAAAACACAAGTTAAATTGCTCCTTTTAACTTGTCCCATTGCTTATTCACCGTCATAAATTTAGATTAAAAGCATTCTGCAGAGTCTACTACAGCCAATAAAATGTCTTGTAAATTAATAGGAAATTGAAACAGATTATATTAGACTGTAAAATAAATCTGGAAGCGCAGGAAAACTTTTTGTTCTACTTTCGAAAGTTAGTGTTACTAATTTATTTAGTTGAAAAACATTAATTACAGAGACTAAAGAAAACGAAAGGAACAACTTTATTAAAGACAATAATGGAAAACAATCCACACAAAACTACAAAGCAAAAATATTAAAAAACACACAATTGGGGGTGATGATAATGCGTTCTGGTATATCACAAATATAGACTTAACACCTTGTCCTGTTAGGACCAAGTAGTAGTAGTACCACCCTAATAAAGATTAGAATAGGGTTAAATCCCCAGTTCAGTGTAGTCCATACAATTGATGTACAGCTATAATAGATGTATAGGGGATGATTATGTGGCTCATAATTCTGCCCTACTTTAAGTTAAAGGGCGAGATTGACACTGCATCCAGGCGTCCCAACTAATGGATGGAAAGGAACAGTTCTAGACCGAAAGACACAATGTTATCTGTGGATATAACTGGAGGACCATACTGCAGTTATAGATTAAACGCATAAGTATATTATCAGGTGGCCTCCCAGACCGGCTTAGGAGTTGCTGGGAATGCTGATTAAGTTGCACAGAACCGTATAACAACATGGCCCCGTCAAGAAAGGAAATCCTTTATTTGGAATTAGTACACAGATTGTCTGATGCGTCAAAATGCCAATAAGGAACTTGATATAAATCACTGTTTCATCTAACACACCAAAAATGTTGAAATAGCCCGGCAGAAAACCTTCATTTAAATAAATATAGCGTTGTACAATGTCAGCATTTAGCCCAGTTTAAATATATAAACATATGTATATGATAACAAGGGCTTGTTGTCAGTGGTCTACTTCCTAAGTGGGCTATTTTCAAGTGGAGTTTAAAAACAGGAATTCTACCTGTACTGGTCTGTGGTTTGTATCTCTAGAGGGAGAGAAACCTCTGGTTTATTTATCAATTTGTTTAATTCCTCTTTGTTTTTGTTTTTTTCTGCTGTTTTTTTTTTTTCTGTTGTGCTTTTTGGTTGTTTTTTTCCCTGAGTGGCTGGTGACTTTTTAATTGGGGGCGTGCAGCCTGTCAGGTGATTTCACTTGTATGGCTACATAAACTCAATGGCAGCTCACTGAGCTTGCTCACAAGGGCTTGTAGTGGTCTGCTTTCTAAGTGGGCTATTTTCAAGTGGAGTTTAAAAACAGGAGTTCAAATAACAGGTATCAATTGTGATATATTCTCTTGTTGTGGGTATGAGTGTTAGCAAGCTTGAAGGTTTGACCCAGTGCACATCCTGCTGCATGTATGCATGTCTGGAGGAATCCTTCCAGGGTCCATATCTCTGTAGCAAGTGTGAACGTGTAGCTCTTCTGGAAGCTCATATTGGAGATCTGGAAGGGCAAATCGTAACGCTGAGGCAGATTGACAATCTTGAAAGGAGCCTGCTTCTCACGGAGGAAAGTATAGTTGAGGAATCTAGGGGTGTGGGAGGAGTGGAGTTAACCGGGGAACAGGTTTGTAGCTGGGTGTCAGTGACACGTGGTAGCAGGGGGGGAGGGAAGAGGAAAAGGTTGGCTAGTCCTGATCTTGCGCACACCAACAGATTTGCCCCTTTGAGCGAAGATGTTGGGTGCATCAGCTCAGGTGTAGCAGTACTGGAGGCTGCTCCCTCTAACAGCCAGGGGATCAGCCCACCAAGTAAGGGAGGGATAAAGAGGGCAAGTAAGCCTAGACAGGTTGTGGTGGTAGGGGACTCTATTATTAAGAGAGTAGACAGGGTAATCTGTCGCGCTGATCGCCTTAACCGGACAGTTTGCTGTCTGCCGGGTGCCCGTGTTAGGCATGTGGTTGACAGAGTTGATAGATTATTGGGAGGGGCTGGAGATGACCCAGCTGTCATGGTCCATATTGGTACCAATGACAAAGTAAGCGGAAGATGGAAGGACCTGAAGAATGATTTCAGGGAATAAGGAAGTAAACTGAAGAAGAGGTCCTCCAAGGTAGTATTTTCTGAGATCCTACCTGTGCCATGTGCTACAGTGGAAAGGCAGCGGGAGATTAGGGAGGTCAATGCGTGGCTTAAAGCTTGGTGCAGGAAGGAGGGCTTTGGGTTTTTAGAGCACTGGGCACATTTTGCACTGGGGTACAATCTGTATAGTTGTGATAGATTGCACCTGAATGGAAGAGGGTCTGCTGTGCTAGGGGAGAGGATGGTTAAAAGGTTGGAGGAGACTTTAATCCTTTCGCTGCTGAGGCTTTTCACACCTCTGTGCTGAGGTCATTTTTACCGGTTTTGCTCATCATGTTTAAACGCGTTTTGAAGGCTTATTTTAGTATATGACCCAGACATATTATATATCGTTCTTTCCGTCAGACTCGGTAGATTCATAATATGTCATTATTATATGTATACGTCATGATCTGTCTGTATATTATAACAAAAAATGCAATAAAATATGTATTTTCAATAATTTACAATGTGTAAAGTGTTTTTTTTTCACATTTTAACATGCGAGCAATTGCGGTTATATTTTGTATGGGGTGCGCTTGTTAAAAAAATTAGAGATGGGGTCTCGTTACATTTTTTTGGGGGAAAATTACACGATTTTTAACAAACGCACCGCATACAAAAATCGTTAGTGCAGCATCATTGTTCACATTATAATTGAAATGGGAACAATATTGCTGCATTAACGAACCAAAAAAAAGAAAAAAAAATATTATTTTTTTTATAATTTGTTTTTTAAATATATTTTTATTTTTATTTTTAATTTTTATTTTTTTTTACAAACTTTTTTCACTTTCGAGTTTGGTATCGTTGGAACGGCCATGCTCTGGCCGATCCAACCATACAAAACTTTAACCCCTAGCTGCCACGTATCGGGAGATAGGGAGTTCATTGGAACTCCCTATCTCCACCGTTGGTGGCAGTTAGGGGTTAACTCTAGGACTGGCGTCATCGTGCTATGCACAATGACGCCAGTCCTCAGGGGGAGTTCCCGGAGGCTTGGCCGACATCCAAGATGTCGGCCAGCTCCGGGAAAGGATCACGAACCGGCGCTTTTCAGCGCCGATTCGTGATCCGGCTCCCCAGGGGTTAATGCCAGGTACCATTTGGAAGGGAAGGCTGTGCCCTTCCAAATGGTGCCTGGGTTAACCCCCGCAACGCTGCCGATCGGGAGGGAGAGAGGTCCGAAGGACCTCCCCCCTCCCTTTCAGGCGCCTCCTCCGCACATGCGGGGGGGCGCCTGAATTAGGTGTCATCGCGCTGCCGCGATGACACCGAATTTCATCGGCGGCAGTTCCAGATGCTGGGCTGACATCGAGGATGTCAGCCCGCACCGGGGGGGCCAGCAATCGGCCGGAACCCGGCTGAACGCTGACCCCAAAGGGAGGACGCGCTGAGCGCATCCTCCGCACAGCAGGAGCCATGCGGAGGACGCGCTGAGCGCGTCCTCCGCATGGAAGTGGTTAAACTAGTGGAAAGGGGGAGGGATACAGTATCTTACAAAATGGAGACAGAGCAGATAGCACAAGGGTTTCAGCTCAGACTAAGGGGGGTGGAGCCGGGGGGATGGGTAATGTCAGAACAGTGGAGACATGTAATGTAAAGTCGCATTCAGCATGTGTGGGTAGAGACAACATTAATTGTATGCTTGCTAATGCAAGAAGCCTTAATAACAAGATGGGGGAACTAGAGGTAATAGCATACACTAAGCAATACGACTTTATAGGAATAACAGAAACGTGGTGGGACGAAACGCATGACTGGGCTGTAAATTTAAACGGTTATACATTGTTTAGAAAGGATAGGAAACATAAGAAAGGGGGTGGAGTGTGTTTATATGTAAATGAGGATTTAAAGCCTAATATTACACAACTGGAAAGCGATGAGGGAAATGTGGAATCCTTATGGGTAAATATTTTGTTGGGGAATAAACAGGGAAGTCAACTATTGGTTGGCATATGCTATAAACCACCTAATATAGATAATGATGAGGAACAACAACTGTTAGAGCAAATTAGGAAGGCTGCACATCATGGTAGCACTTTAATTATTGGAGATTTTAATTACCCGGACATTATTTGGGATAGTGGGACTAGTAATTCAGCAAAGGGAATCCGGTTTCTGAATATTTTAAATGATACCTTCATGTCACAACTGGTAGAAACACCAACTAGAGAGGATAACTGTCTGGACCTGGTTATAACAAATAATGTGGATCTTTTCTCAAATATTAATGTAAAGGAACAGTTGGGAAACAGTGACCATAATATGGTGACTTTTGAAATAAACTCAAAAAAACACATTCATAGGGGGCATGCTAAAACATATAATTTTAAAAAGGCCAACTTTATTAAAATAAAGGAAGCTCTCAATGTCATTGACTGGCAGAAACTCTTTCACGGGAAAAACAATGAGGATAAGTGGAATATCTTTAAACTAACATTAGAAAAGTACACGTCACAATATATTCCACTGGTTAATAAATATAAAAGAAACAGACTGAAACCAATGTGGCTTAGTAGGAAGGTAACTAAGGAAATGAAAAATAAAAAGAAGCCATTTAAAGCTTTTAAATCTGATAAATCTGAGGCATCCTATAAAGCATATAGGGCAGCCAATAAAGCATGTAAAAATGCGATTAGATGGGCTAAACTAGAAAATGAAAAAGAAATAGCCAAAGAGAGCAAGACCATCCCTAAAAGATTCGTTAGGTACATAAATTCTAAAAAACCCAAGAGTGAAAATGTAGGTTCACTGAAATCTGAGTCAGGGTTATTGTTAACTGAAGATCAGGATAAGGCAGAAATTTTGAATGATTATTTTTCTTCAGTATTTATCAAAGAGAAATATATAACAGGAGACATGCAATTCATTAATAAAAACTTACTAATACAAAGTGACTGGTTGACTCAGGACAAGGTTTTGCAGAAATTAAACAATGTGAATGTGAATAAAGCCCTAGGGCCAGATGGAATTCACCCACGAGTACTGAGAGAGCTATGTGTTGAAATATGTAAACCTCTGTTACATAGTTATATAGTTATATAGTTATATAGGCTGAAAAAAGACATGCGTCCATCGGGTTCAGCCTCTCCCACATAACCTACTGCTGTTGATCCAAAAGAAGGCAAAAAACCCAGTCTGAAATATGCAACATACTGGGAAAAAATTCCTTCTTGACCCCAGAATGGCAGTCAGATTTCTCCTTGGATCAAGAAGCTTTTACCCACATATTAAATATTATAACCCTTAATATTCTGTGTCTGCAGGAAGTCATCCAGTCGTTTTTTAAAAGTCTGTACAGACTCTGACCCAACCACCTCAACAGGCAGAGAATTCCACAGCTTTATTGTTCTCACCGTAAAATAACCCTTCCTATGCTTTAATCTAAATTTTCTTTCTTCCAGTCTAAATGGATGACCCCTTGTCCTATGTATAGTCCTGTTAATGAATAGGTTATCAGACAATGGTTGATAATGGCCCCGTATATATTTATATAAGGTTATCAGATCCCCTCTAAGGTGCCTTTTCTCTAAACTAAACAGGTTTAAGCTTGTTAGTCTTTCCTCATAACTTAACCCTTCCATCCCCCTTATTAATTTAGTTGCCCGTCTCTGCACTTTTTCTAGCGATATAATATCTTTTTTTAAGACAGGTGCCCAAAATTGCACGGCATATTCAAGGTGCGGCCTGACCATTGATTTATACAGAGGCAAAATTATGTTTTCATCCCGTGAGTGAACTCCCCTTTTAATGCATGCCAGTACTTTGCTGGCCTTGGCGGCTGCTGTTTGACATTGCACATTGTTACTTAGTTTGAAGTCTATGATTATTCCCAAATCCTTCTCCTGCTTGGATTTCCCTAACTCCGGACCATTTAGGGTATAAATTGCTTGTGTGTTCTTCACTCCAAAGTGCATAACTTTGCATTTATCTAGATTAAATTTCATCTGCCATTTAAATGCCCAGTCCCCCAATCTATCTAAATCCCTCTGCAGCGAAGTAACATCCTGCTCACATTGTATTACTTTTCCTAGCTTTGTGTCATCTGCAAACACTGATACATGACTTTCAATGCCTATCTCAAGGTCATTTATAAATAAATTGATTATTTTCTTTCAGGAATAGTACCAGAGGATTGGAGAAAAGCTGACGTCGTCCCTATATTTAAGAAAGGTTTAAAATTTGTGCCTGGGAATTATAGACCTGTGAGCTTAACATCTGTGGCTGGGAAAGTATTCGAGGGGTTACTAAGGGATAATATTCAGGAATTTATTGGGAGGTATAATGTTATTGGCAAAAATCAGCATGGTTTCATGAAACACAGATCATGTCAGACTAACCTAATTATGTTCTATGAGGAAGTAAGTAGAAGTATAGATCAGGGGGTCGCAGTGGATGTGATTTACTTAGATTTTGCCAAAGCTTTCAACACAGTTCCACACAAAAGGTTACTATTTAAATTAAGAAAAATTGGTCTAGATGAAAATACTTGTTCTTGGATAGAAAACTGGCTAAAAGATAGGGTACAGAGAGTGGTCATAAATGGTACATTTTCAAGATGGACACCAGTGGTAAGCGGTGTCCCTCAGGGGTCTGTTATAGGACCAATACTATTCAATTTATTTATAAATGACCTTGAGATAGGCATTGAAAGTCATGTATCAGTGTTTGCAGATGACACAAAACTAGGAAAAGTAATACAATGTGAGCAGGATGTTACTTCGCTGCAGAGGGATTTAGATAGATTGGGGGACTGGGCACTTAAATGGCAGATGAAATTTAATGTAGATAAATGCAAAGTTATGCACTTTGGAGTGAAGAACACACAAGTAATTTATACCCTAAATGGTACAGAGTTAGGGAAATCCAAGCAGGAGAAAGATTTGGGAATAATCATAGACTTCAAGCTAAGTAACAATGTGCAATGTCAAACAGCAGCCGCCAAGGCAAGCAAAGTATTGGCATGCATTAAAAGGGGAGTTCACTCACGGGATGAAAACATAATTTTGCCTCTGTATAAATCAATGGTCAGGCCGCACCTTGAATATGCCGTGCAATTTTGGGCGCCGGTCTTAAAAAAAGATATAGCGTTAGAAAAAGTGCAGAGACGGGCACCTAAATTAATAAGGGGAATGGAAGGGTTAAGTTATGAGGCAAGACTAACAAGCTTAAACCTGTTTAGTTTAGAGAAACGGCGCCTTAGAGGGGATCTGATAACCTTATATAAATATATACGGGGCCATTATCAACCATTGTCTGATAACCTATTCATAAACAGGACTATACATAGGACAAGGGGTCATCCATTTAGACTGGAAGAAAGAAAATTTAGCTTAAAGCATAGGAAGGGTTATTTTACGGTGAGAACAATAAAGCTGTGGAATTCTCTGCCTGTTGAGGTAGTTGGGTCTGAGTCTGTACAGACTTTTAAAAAACGACTGGATGACTTCCTGCAGACACAGAATATTAAGGGTTATAATATTTAATATGTGGGTAAAAGCTTCTTGATCCAAGGAGAAATCTGACTGCCATTCTGGGGTCAAGAAGGAATTTTTTCCCAGTATGTTGCATATTGGCAAGCATTTCAGACTGGGTTTTTTGCCTTCTTTTGGATCAACAGCAGTAGGTTATGTGGGAGAGGCTGAACTCGATGGACGCATGTCTTTTTTCAGCCTATATAACTATGTAACTATGTAATAAGAGTCCCGCCAGAGGGCTTTATTAGATTAAATTAACCATATAGCCACATAACGTTATGGTTTACCCAAACGACTTTCATATAATTGGTTTATAGAGAAATGGTTGCTGCACGAATATGGCAGCTGAAGCGAGTTGTAGCTAATAGATTAAAGGCATAAAGACACAATTCCATACTATTCATCTGATATATCGGTGTGTAGCCCAACCGAGGGAAACCATTAGTTCAGATGGTGCGTCATTCATCTTACACATAGGCACCTAAAAGAGGTTTATTTAGAGGATACATTAAATGTCTTAGGCATAGGCATATAAGAGTGTGGCCCCGCCAAGGAGCTTCATTTAGATTGATTAATCATATAGACACATAACATAGTCCAGCCAGACAACCTTCATATAATAAGGTTAAAATTAAATAATTGCTGCACAGTATGCAAGATGTAGCTAGTTGTTTTTAGGCATAGAGACGTATAGTTATAAACACAGGTATATTATTGAGTGGCCTCCCAGACCGGCTTGTTAGAATTGCTCGGAATGCTGATTATATTGCACAGAACCATATAACGACATGGCCCGTTGGGAAAGGGAGTCCTTTATTCTAACTTGGTGCACAGATTGTCTAGTGTGTCAAAACTCCCAATAAAGGAACTTGGTTCAAGTCACTGTTTTATCTTACACACCAGAGAATGATGAAAAGGTCCAGCAGATAAGCTTGATTTAAGTAGATAAAGCGTTGTATATCATCAGTATCTGCATTTAGCCCAGTATTTAAATATTGAAACACATGCATATAATAAAGTCCCACCAAGAGGGCTTTGTTAGGTTGAATTAACCATATATCCGCATAACGCCATGGCTTAGCCAAACAACCTTCATACAATTAGTTTATAGTTGCTGCACCATATGGCAGAATGTAGCTAGCTGTTTTTAGGCATAGAGACGTACAAATGGTGGCCACGCCACAAAACAACCCAAAGGTTACCAGAAGCATTAGGTAATGCAATAGATAGTGACTGTTAAAAGAGTATCATACTCGGAGTAAAAACTCAACGCGTTTCGCCGTTTTGAGTCACGACTTCATCAGGAGTGATACTCATGGCAGGGGCATCCATATATACTCTTTGCCTTTTCCTGATGTGCCTTATTAATCTAAAGAGTATATATGGATGCCACTGCCATGAGTAACATCACTCCTGATGAAGCCGTGACTCAAAACGGCGAAACGCGTGGCATAATAAAATTATTAATTTTAATCACAGTAATTTCCAAATTCAATATATATATTGGTATCAATCTTACAACATTTCTTTTAGGAATAAATCCTTATATCCACTTCTTCATATTTCTATCTGCAGAATAGAAATACTTAGAATTTTTGGAGTTACCCAAGTATCTGAGAAATCTCAGTCTACGTTGCAAGAATATCTACAAATACAGTATATATAATTACATTAATTCCTTAATTTCATACATTACCTGTCCAATTTGGATTTTAATAAGTCTTGGAATTTTCTATGTGATGCTTTGTTTTGGAATATGTGAAGATTATCGATATCAGATAATCAATGCATGTGAGTTAGAGATTTGGTGAGAATCTTGATTGCCTCATGTCCTGGGATCTGCTATGTGTACTGGACATCTGAATGCATTGCGGTGTGAGTCTGAATGCTGGAATCTCCGACTGACTTGCAACCAACACTGCCGCTTCAATTATAGTAAATTTGATGTCACTGGCAATATTATTAATACATCAAATCTAATATTTACTATCCTCTAGAGGGCAGTATTGCACTTCTTAATTAATTCCACCATTTCTTTTTAATATTCCTATCTCGGGTCAAAAGGTCAATCTACACAAAGACCTTCTCTTCTCCCAACTAGACACGGTGTCTCTATCTATCATATCTGATTTATATCCTCACTCCCTTTTGAAATTACTTACTATCAGCTGGATTCTTTTCTGGTTAACTCAACAGAATCTATTCTTTAGTAATTTTTATTATTTACCAATTATATACTTTCTACAATATATATTGGAGTATATATTTCCTACTGTAAATATAATAAAATATACCTTGATTATAAACATATATTTTGTGAATATAAATCTATATTACAGAAATATTAACTCTTATTCCTATACCCAAAAGACAAAATATCTTTTGTTTTAAAAACTTAAGACAGACCAATAAATTTAATTATGACACGTCTTAGCACTTAACTCTAGCATTATCACACAAAAACATTCTAGGTTCCTTCATGTCTGGCACTTCTTAAAAAAATATAAAAGACTTCACCCACGAATGAACTCTTTAAAAAAAAAATCTCGTTCATTTCTAAACCTAGAGAAAATTGAAAGAAAAAAAAATGGCTACAGGCATCCATTTAAATTTTTCCTTTCTGTAATATACCCGACAGTATTGTAACCCTGTCTATACTGTGCTTATTGTACAGCGCTGCCGAATATGCTGGCGCTTTATAAATAAAGAATAATAATAATAAAAACAGCAGAGAAAAGTTGCCGAAATGCCCTGCTGTTCAGTGGTTTCATTCGTCAGGTTTATTCAGGCAAATCCCATAGGCTTCAATGTTAAAAATATTCCCGTTTAAATACAATATCTAATAAACCGTTTATTATTTTATTCTGCAGTAAAAAGTCTCTTTATTTATAGATTTTTTTTTACAATCTCTTAGGCATTTTTTCGGCAAAATTTTTAGTCTTATTTTTTTTTTAATAGTTTTTTTTTTCTGTAACGGACCTTTTTATTATCATTCATTGGATCTTATATGTAAATTCCAGACATTTTCGTTCAGTAGGTTTTTTTGCAAACAGCTTTTCAATTTTGAAACTTTCAAGCGTACGTTTTTTTTTTGCTCCTTAAGGCTGGGGTTAGACTAACGCATTTTTACTGTGCGGTTAGGCGCACTTAATCACGGCCGCAGTAGCAGCAAATGATGGGCAATGATGGCCAATATACGAAGTATGGCCGCACGAAAGTCCGGCCGCGCAACGCAAGTGGAAAATGAACGCATTTTTTCGAGAACGCAGAACCGCTAGTACTGACGTACAGAGTGCGCTGCGGCGGCATAGTGGCGTGTGTGCGTGATTAGGAGATGTCAGAGGCTGCTAATGTCCGGCCTACATAACGTCCAGACACAAAAAGTGTTTTATTGACGATCCGTAAAAAATCACGCACAAAAATGCGCATCGCCTGACCGTTTTCGCGCATTCCGTGAAAAAATACGTCAATGCGTTCGGATGCACTTTTTGACAGTCGCTGCGAATAATGCATTAATTTGACTTAGTCAGCTTGCCGGCTTTTTCTGGCGGCTGCTCTGCACTTTCAACGGTGGCTCTTCCAGTTTTTCCAGTGTGTTGGGCGTGGATTTTCCAGCTGTTTCGGCGTGTTTGCGGCGTGTTTGCGGCAGGTTTTTCTTGCACTCTGGGGACCCCGTGGTGAATACTGAATTCCCCGCAGGGTGGGGAACTTGGATTCCCCGAAGTGCGGGGAACAAGAGAGCACCGAAATGTCGGCGACATTTAAAGTCACAAATTAGAAACAAATTGCAACAGTTGTGTTATATAGTGGCTACAATGCTGCGAGAAATTCACAAAATTCACTAAATTAAAGACAAAAAACATCTTTCTAAAGCACAGGAAAACAAAAATTTCAGCTAAAAAAAATTAAATTACAAAAGGTCTAAAAATTAATAAATAATTTGGCTTTTTGCTGAAAATGAAAAGAATAAATAATCTTTATAAAAAAAAAAAAAAATTATATTTTTAAATTGAATCCTATGGGATTCGCCAGTTTAATCTTGTTAAACTGAAACACCGAAAATCAGGGCATTTTGCTGACATCTCGGTGCAGTTCGGCGTTCTGTGAATGGAAGACACGTTAGTCTTCTGTGGGTCAATTTTTGGTGTTGCCGAATTGCGACAAACTGCAGTGAATTGCACCATAGTTTATTGTCAATTTGCTAGTGTTTGACAAATTTACAGCTTAGTGAACAGACAAATTGCTCAAAATTGTACCAAACAGTGAAATTCACAGTTCAGTGCCACTTGTTGGCAAGTTGAGAGGTTACTGAATAACCCCTTTAGTGTTAAAGGTTCATTCTATTCATTCCTGATCACTTTATTGTTTTAAAGTGACAGGTTTTGTAGTGTCCCCCACTCCCTGCTGTCCTGAGCTTAGGTAATTGCCGGGTGTAGTGGAGGAAATTCTTCTGTTATGTAATTTCTTGGCTGCCGAATGCCAGATTGGTCACTATAGACGTCATCACAAAGAAAGCGTGTTTTGACGTCACCCTCTCTGAAACCACCGGCTCTCAGAGACACAGCTGATGGATCGGATATTCGGATATGTGAGCAGCTCTGATCCATCATTCTGTGCAGGTACTATAGAACTTGCTTGCGTAAAGTGCACAAGTCCCATAGCGGTCCACAATTTGCAGTTCCTATGCTACAGAAGTTGTGTAGGAGCGCAAACTGCGCACAAAAGCTTCAAGGAGTTCTAGGTTCGGAAGTCCCTGAGCTGAAGAGGAGCTGTGTGACAAAAGGTGAGTAAAATCACTCAAAAAGGAAAAAAAATAACAGACAATTATTGGGCAGAGGCTGTCAGCAGCAGCTACGCAATTATTGGGTAAACTCAAAATAAGGGAACTCTATTTTCAAAAGAGTATCCCTTTAAGCTTGCCTAATGTAGCAGCAATTCATCTACACCCAAGGTGCAGTGGCTGGCAAGATCTGCCTGCTCATGTGAAAAATAGGGATGAGCGTTCGGTTCGGATCTGATCGGAGTTCGACTCGAACATCGGCTGTTCGAAAGTTCGTGAACTTCGAACTTTTTGGGACGTTCGCCAAAAGTTAAATTTTTTTTTGAAAAAAGTATAAATATGCTTATATACTAAAAAGTCTAGAAATAAAGAGACTCTTTACTGCAGAATATTATAAGCAACGGTTTATTAGATATTGAATTAAAATGGGAATATTTTTAATATTGAATCCTATGGGATAAAACATTCTTGTTACTAAAACATCAGGCAGACACGGCCCTCTAATCAGGCGTTGTAGAGGGCAGCCTGCAGGGGCCTCCCAAGGATCCCCTTGAGGAGCATGTGGCTGCCGGATGACAGAGCTGTGACTGTGTGGGCTAGCCGCCCGGGTGCATGTGGCAGAGACAGGCGGCGCAGGGAGGGAGCCACTGCACCTGCGGCCACGGCAGACCCCCCCACAACCAGGATCCAGGAAGCCCCCACTGACCACCAGGCTAAGGTAAGGCGACACATTTCTAAAAAAAATAAAATCCGAGGACATTTTTAAATGTCCCCGGGAACATAAAATAAAACTTTTTCTTTTCTTTCTCTACCTGGCTGAATGTATTTAATTATATATATTAGATACATTAAGCCAGGTAGAGGGGGGTGGCATGTGGGCTGCGCGGGGTCTCAGGCAGTGGTTTGTTTTTTTTGTGTGTATATTTTTAGCAAATTTATAGGGGAAGGTAAGGGCAGGTATGATTGATATATATATATATTCTTATAAATATATATATCCAGACTTGTATTACACACACATTTTGGCAACTAATTGTACCCACCCCCATTTGGCTGATCCCTCCAGAAGAAATGTTGAACCCGATAGAGCAGAGAATAATATATATATTCTCTGCTCTGTCAGGTTCAACATTTCTTATGGAGGGATCAGCCAAAGGGGGGGGGATTTAGTTGAGATTGTCCACATGCCACCCCCCCATGTGCGTATGTGTATATGTGGTCTGAGGTCTTTGGGTGGGTATAAATATATATCTGCGTTTTGATATATATGTATATATAGGTCTGCGTGTTGATATATACGTATATGTCTGTGTGTGGTATTATCAATGCATCCCTACTCTATACACAGTGCTCCGTGTCCCTATAATATATATGATCAGGGGTTACCTTTAATATTTTTATACTATTCCTATTAAATTAACAGTAATTTGTGATGTATTTTATTCAGTAGAAACTTTTTTTTGCCTATATAACATGTGCTTTGTGAAAATAAAACGGTTTTGTGTGTACATTTTAATTTAGTTAGTGGATTCCTGTCCAGTGCGGTGAGAAGCAAACGTAATGCAGTGTAGACACCCTGCGGCAGAGAGGAGTGAAGTCAAGCCTGCAAAATGTTTGCTTCTCTTCGCTTCGCTATGCTGTGCGTCGCTACACACTCACTGTGTCTCAGCCTTTATTCCCGCATCGCTAGCTTACCGAATCAGTTTGCATACTTGTTACTGACCCTGCTTGTTCTGTTGCCGACTTTGCCTGCCATTTGACTATTCTCTCTGTGTATTCCATGCCTGTTCTGTTTGCTTCCTGTTGCTACTGGTGTGAGCCGATTTTCACCATATACAGTAGCGCAGTACAAGTGCCTAAACATTGCTGACCCGGTTTTGTTATAGCTACTGATGTAATTGAATAGATCGGGGATTTCATCTTCATTACCGAAACCTCCACCACTGCATTCTTCCACAATACCTCAGAGGGGTTACGGTGTGAAGGCACTTGCTGCCACCAAAGGCAAAATATTTGGGTGCACTGACGCCTGTACCAGATTCATATAATTTTAATATTTGACCACAGGGTCCAACCCTGCACTCTTCCACAATACCACAGAGGGGTTACGGTGTGACGGCACTGTTGCCGACACTAAAAGCCCAATTTTAAAGCACCTATTGTTACTTTCATCCAAAGCCTGCATAAGTTTCACCATAATTTAGCCAAAAAAAATCACTAAACTTGTACTGCGTGTCCTAAAATGTCTCCTCTTTTCATACAGGCTGCCGCCCCAATCAGTTGTTTATGAATAGATTAAAGGAAAAACATTTACCGTCATTTGAAATGTCATTTTTTTGTTTTTAAATGTTTCTATACATCCTACAAATCCGTCACTTCATGGGCAGGTTATGGGGACATTTTTATTCTTAACCTTTATTTCATGGAAAACTCACTGTTCCTTTAAAAATGTTTTTTTAAAAATTTTTTGCCCTTGTTTCCTGTCCCCCAGGGCACTACCCGGACCCCCATACACCTTTTATGGCAAATATCTAGCATATATGGAGTGGAGGGCACTCTAAAAATTGAATTTTCGGGTCCCATTGACTTACATACAGGGTTATCCAAAGAGATCCGAATTGCTTGAGAAAGGTAACCGAACGCTGAAAATCAGCATTCGGTTACCTTTCTTGGCCATTCGGCTATCCAGAGAGCAGGCAATTCGCCAAATCCTGGTGAATTGTCTGCACATACGGTGCCTGTTCGGTGCCTGTTCGAGGGCAGTGAAATCCCCATGAAAATGCACTGCTTCGGCTATTCAGAGAATGAAAACCAGCAGTGAAAGTTTCCTGAAATGCCCTGCCATTCGGTGGTTTATTCAGGAGAATCCCATAGGCTTCAATGTTAAAAATATTCCCATTTTAATTCAATATCTAATAAACCGTTCATTATAAAATTCTGCAGTAAAGAGTCTCTTTAAGCATTTTTCAGATTTTTTTTTTTTTTAACCACTTCAATGCGGTGGACGCGCTCAGCGCGTCCAACCGCATTGCTACTTGGCTGCGGAGGACGCGCTGAGCGCGTCCTCCCTTTGCAGCCCGCAATCAGCCGGTATTCCGGCTGATCGCTCGGCCCCCCAGTGTGGGCTGACATCATCGATGTCAGCCCAACCTCCGGGACCCCGGCGGGCACAATAGGCGTCATCACGCATGCGCGCTGACGTCTATTTCAGGCACCCCCCCGCCATTGCAGGGAAGGTGCCTGAATGGGAGGGGGGGAGGTCCTTCGGACCTCTCCCCCTCCCCATCCGTGCATGCCAGCGGTTAAAGGCAGGCACCGCCTGGAAGGGCACAGCCTGCCCTTCCAAGCGGCGGCTGTCTTTAACCCCTAGGGGGCTGGATCGCGATATGGCGCCAACATGCGCCGTATCGCGGTCCCCTCCCGGAGCTGGCCGACATCTTGGATGTCGGCCAAGCTTCCGGGATATCCCCCTAATGACTGGCGTCATCGCGCAGAGTGCGATGGCGCCACTTTTCAAATTAACCCCTTGCTGCCACCTATAGTGGAGATAGGGGGTTCCAATGAACCCCCTATCTCCCGATCCGTGACAGCTAGGGGTTAATGTTTACTATCATTGGAACGGCCAGAGCGTGGCCGTTCCAATGATACCAAACATGACCATGTAAACTGTAAAAAATAAAAAAAAATAAAAAATAAAAATAATAATAATAATAATAATAATAAAAAAAAATGTTTTTTTTTTTTTTTTTAGATTTATTAGTGCAACAATATTGTTCCCATTTCAATTATAATGTGAACAATGATGCTGCACTAACGATTTTTTCTATGGGGGGCGTTTGCTAAAAAACACGTAATTTCCCCCCAAAAAAAGTAACGATTCCTCATTTCTAATTTTTTTAACAAGTGCACCCCATAGAAAATATAACCGCAAATGATCGCATTTTAAAATGTGAAGAAAAAACACTTTACACATTGTAAATTATTGAAAATTCAAATTTTATTGCATATTTTGTTATAATATACAGACATGACATAACGTATACATATAATAATGACATATTATGAATCTGCATAGTCTGCCGGAAAGAACGATATATAATATGTCTGGGTCATATATTAAAATAAGGCTTCAAAACGCGGTTAAACATGATGAGCGAAACCAGTAAAAATGACCTCAGCACAGAGGTGGGAAAAGGCTCAGCAGCGAAAGGGTTAAAAGTCTGATTCTTTTTTTTTTTTTTTAAGTTTACTTCTTTTTTCTGTAACAGCCCTTTTTTATTATCATTCCCTGGACCTCCTGTGTAAATTTCAGACATTTTTGCTCAGTAGTTTGTTTGCAAACAGCGTTTCATTTTCACAGATTCACACAAACTATTTTGCTAATTTATTCACCTCCCTCGTCTGCGGTCTCAGCTGCTTCAGCTGTGCTTGGCTCCTGCTCGGGTTTGGTTTTCGGCAAGTTAATCCATATGTTTTGTGGCTTTTCTGCGTGCATTCGGTGGGTTTTGCGGTTAGTTTTCGTCGGGTTTGCGGCAGCCTTTCCCTGCAATTCGGGGACCCTGTGGTGTTTGCTGAACACACCGCAGGGTCACCGAAATGGGATCGGCAAAAGGAACCGAATTGAAGAGAACGAAAAGTCACAGAACGTGCGGTGTTCGAATCTCTTTGAATAACCCTGATTGAGTTTGATTCGTGTTCGAACTCGAACTTTTGAAATTGTTCGAATGCGAACCGAACACGGGGGTTCGGCTCATCCCTAGTGAAAAAAAAGAAGTACGTGAGGAACAAATAAGGAATTATTCTGAGAGAACCGAACTTGCCACCGAATTGCACCAAACAGTGAATTTCCCTGTACGGTACAATGTCATGGCAATTCTGCTATTCAAAAAGCTGGTGATTCGCCAAATATTGGGGAATTGCCAGTGAAATACGGTGCAATTCGGCGGCAGTGAAATTCCCCATTGAGAAGTAATGGTTAATCTATTCAGAGAGCATCAAACAGCACTGAAAAGTTGGCAAGATGACCAGATTTTTGGTGGTTTTGTTCAGGTTTAAACAGGCGAATCCCATAGGATTCAATGTAAAAAATATTCCCCGTTTTTATTAAATATTTATTTGACTGTTTATTCTTTTTATTTGTAGCAAATAGTCTCTTTAATAATTTTTTTTTAGAATTTATTAGTCATGTTTCTGTCATGGATTTGTTAAGTGAAATTTTTAATTCTGAGTTTTTTAAATGGCTTTATTTATTCTGTAAAAGACCTTTCATTGTTATTCATAGGACCTTATATATTATTTCCAGGCATTTTAATGCACTATTATTTAAAAAAAAACTCCTTTTCTTTTTTGTTTGTTTGCTTTTTACCCCTGTTTGGCGGCTGGTCGGCTTTTTTCGGAGGCGTTCCGAGGTCTGTTTGGCGGATCGTTGGATGCATTCGGCGGTTTATCGTATGTGTTCGGCGGTTTCTCTGCAATTTATCGTATCGATTCAGCAATTTTTCACCAGGGTATCAGATCGATTCGGCAGTTTTTCATCAGTTTGAGGATGCATTCAGTGGTTTTGAATGTGTTCGATGTTTTTTTGGAACGATTCAGCAGGTCTATCAGCGCCGATCGGCACATTGATTCTGTGCACTTCAGGGGCCCTGCGGTTAATGCTAAATTCAATGCAGGGTCAGCGAACTGAGGTCGCCAAAGTGCGCTGAATGAAAGCCCGAAATTTCTATGAATAACCCCTATAGGTATTAGTGTCTTTCCACAGACCCTTTGCAATTTTGCTTACTGACCTTCTATTAACACCAGGAGGAGACATTACCAGTGACGGCTTGCAACAAAGCTGCCAGTATCTGTATTACTTGTTGAGTCACTAAAGTAGCAATTCACTTGTGATAGAACCAGTAATAAGGAACCAATTTTAGCTAATGGTTAATGTCTCACGTAGCATTTTTAAGATAATGTCTACCTTTTACTGACTCAGTCGGAAAAGGATGCTTAATACCTGTATTTTAACATTCTGTCCTAATTGTAAAATGAATTGTGAATAACTGATATGATAAATAAAACATAAAAGGTGTCTTTCTCCTACTATGAAGTTTAATTATACATATTGATTCAAGTGAAAGACAAAATGGTGCTATAAGGAGAGGAATTATAAAACCTTTTTTTTTCTCTTAACATTTAAAGATTCTTCGCTGCATATGATTGCACATCTATATCCATTAGCATGCTATTATAGGTAATTTCATTTTTTTAGCACAATTTATTAAACTGGTGTAGGAACAGACTAACTCATTAGGCCAAGTAACTCAGACTTACCAAAAAATAAATTACACTAAAATACCAAATTACTGCTCTTATATTTCAACAAATGGAGGATATAAGATTTATTTTATATTCTGTAATTGCATCTCCTAGCCAGCAAACTTGCATGGCTTTTTTTTATTTTTTAACTTTACCCGTAATTGAAAGACATTTGGTACTAAAATCCAATGGCACTGATAGGTTAAACTACATTCGACATTTTCAGGTGCCCGTGGCCCATGATTCTGTAGTGCATTAAGGATGTGTTAATTATAATAACTCCTTATAATATATTCTAGCATAATTCAAATAACTGCACACACTTGTTTGCAAACGAAACATAACTCTGCTGCATAGTGTTGTATGTTTTGTGTTTTGTTACTATTATCAGCACATAGTTCAGGAGATTATTTATTTATTTATTTATAAAGTACTAGTTGTAAAGCCTGCCCAGAGGGCAGTCTATTGTGGATATACTGCCCCTGCTCATGGATATACTGCCCCAGCTCGTGGATACTGCCCCAGCACGTGGATACTGCCCCCGCACGTGGATACTGCCCCCGCACGTGGATACTGCCCCCGCACGTGGATACTGCCCCAGGCTGCCCAGAGGGCAGTCTATTGTGGGTATACTGCCCCAGCTCGTGGATACTGCCCCAGCACGTGGATATTGCCCCAGCATGTGGATACTGCCCCAGCACATGGATATTTGCCCCCAGCACATGGATATTTGCCCCCAGCACATGGATTTGCCCAGCTCATGGATTTGCCCAGCACATGGATTTGCCCCCAGCTCATGGATTTGCCCTGCTCATGGATTTGCCCAGCACATGGATTTGCCCCAGCTCATGGATTTGCCCAGCACATGGATTTGCCCCCAGCTCATGGATTTGCCCCCAGCTCATGGATTTGCCCAGCACATGGATTTGCCCCAGCTCATGGATTTGCCCCCAGCTCATGGATTTGCCCCAGCTCGTGGAGTTGCCCAGCTCGTGGATTTGCCCAGCACGTGGATTTGCCCCAGCTCGTGGATTTGCCCAGCACGTGGATTTGCCCAGCACGTGGATTTGCCCCAGCTCGTGGATTTGCCCCAGTCGTGGATATGGTCCCCCAGCTCGTGGATATGGACCCCCCCAGCTCGTGGATATTGACCCCACCCCCCACCAGCGCTCATACTTACCTATCGAGCGGCGCCAGGGAAGTGAAGATTTCCCCGCTTCCGGTCTTTGAAGGACCCAAGCCGCGGTCACGTGACTGGGGCTTGGGTCCTTCAAAGCGGAAGCGAGGGAACTTTCCCTTCGCCGCTCGGGGGACCCGTTAGATGCACACAGCAGCCGGGTAGAGGCTGCGCTCGCAGCCTCTACCCGGCTGCCGCGCGCATCCAACCTCCCGAGCGGCGGAGGAAACTTTCCCTTCGCCGCTCTGGGGTTGGATGCGCGCGGCAGCCGGGTAGAGGCTGCGAGCGCAGCCTCTACCCGGCTGCTGTGTGCATGTGTAACCGCCGCGGCGAGCCGGCAGCCGGCTCGTGCCGCGGCGGTTGCATGCGCGCGCAACCAACCGCCGCTGGTTGCGCGCGCATGCGCAGTAAGGCTTTGGCGACGGACAGCCAAAGCCTTACTCTTTTATTATATAGATTTTACCAGGAAGGATACATTGAGATTTCTCTCGTTTTCAAGTATGTCCTGGGTTCAAGAACAATGAAATGTTACAGTTATTACAGAAATACAAAGTAATACAATGCAAGATATTAAAAAACAACACAGATATACGGATTAACAGAAAATAAATATGTAAATAAAATAGTCATTATGTTACATGTTTACAGGTGCATTCCGCATTGAGGTATGTTAATAGGGAGCTCTTGAGTGACTTTAGACTGGGGGAAGATTTGATGGTGTCTGGGAGGTTATTCCATAACTGTGGTGCTCTGTAGGAAAATGAGGATAGAGCCACTGTCTTTTTGTATTTTTGCAAGTAAGGTGATGGTCCTGGATCGGAGGTTATAGGATGAGGGAGCTGCTGGGTGGCAGTCTATTCAGGTAGGGTGGCAGCTTCCCAGAAAAGCTCTTAAACACCAGGTTGGTAAGGTGAAGGGTGCGTTTAGACTCCAGCGATGGCCAATTTAGCTCTTTTAACATGTCACAATGGTTGGTCATGTAGTTACATTGTAGGGCAAAGCAGCAGAATGAGTTATACAATGAAGTAATTTTCTGAAGGTGTGTTTGCGGGGCGGCTGCATACACTGCATCTCCATAATCAATAGCCGGCATTAGCATTTGTTGTACAATTTGCTTTCTTACCGTGGGGCTCAGGCAGGATTTGTTTCTGTACAGGGCACCTAGATTAAATAACACCTGTGTGTATTAAAGATGAACTTTATTGTTTCAAGGTAAAGTAAACCTTAACCTTTCACCAAAAAGATCAAGTATACTCAATTTTCAAAAGCACTTGATATTGAGGATACTTGATCTGGTGAATTCTGGAGCAATGCAAAGGAATTTCATTTTTTGCATTTGAAATTTTGTTTTTAAATAGGCTCCAGAATATTCTCCTAAAAATGTCAACACATCGGACATGACAGCCAATGTATTGAAATGACTTGAAAAGCTTTGAGATCTGTTCTCCTGAACGTAAACACGAAACCCAGGCTATGTTACTGTAGTAGCAATTTTAACCAGCAGAGAGAGGTCACTATCAAAAAAGGATTACCTGTAGTAAACATACACAGAGGGGCCGCACTGTTCATATTTATTCGGTGCTTAATGGAAAGTCATTTCCACTCATTTAAAACCACAGGGTCCCACATGTGGTTTAATGGAAAATCAATTGGTATTAAGGGTTAACCCCTTCACTACTGAGCTACTTTACCTCTGTGTGCTGAGCTAAATTTGACTGTTTTGTGTTCATCATGTTTAAAGGCGATTTGAAGTCACGTTTTATTGTAGGACCCAGACAAATTATATATCCTTATTTTTCAGTAGACTTGGCAGATTCATAATATATCACTATTATATGTATATGTCATGTTCTGCCAGAATGATATAACAATTAAAAAATAATAAATAGAATTTCCATTCAGATTTGAATCATTTACAGCATGTAAAACTATTTTATTTTTCATATTTTATCATTCAAACCTTTGTGGTTATATATTCTAGGGGGTACTCTTGTTAAAAAAAATAGAATTGGGAACCTTTCACTGTATATTTCTGACGAAATAAACGATTTTAGATAAAACTGATTGGAAAGTGAACAATAATACTGCATTATAAAGAAAAAAAAGGCATTTGTACTTATTTATTTTATATTTATTTTGTTTTACACATACGATGGTCTTCTTTGGCAGCATTGGAATGGACATGCTCTGGACCTTCCAATGATACCAAGCTGCCACCAATCAAGAGATACAGGGGTCCAAATGACCCCTCATCTCCATCTTAGGGATTCCCATAGGGAAGCTGGGCAGCTAGGGGTTGATTCCCTTACTGACATCATCATGCCTATACGCGATGATATCAGTGGATGGTGGGGCCATGGGCTGGCCTGACATCCAAGATGTCAGCCACCTCGGGGAAAAGTCTGCGATCAGGCATCAATTGGGGTTAGGAGAGGCAATGCCTCTCTTGTAACTGCACCCCTTACGTATGGCAGATAGAGGGGTCCAGAGGGATCCCCTCTCCTTCAGGCACTCCCTTGGCTCAGCTAGGAGGGCACCTGAAACTGACATCATTGCGTCTATGTCAGGTCAGTCTGATATGTTCAGATCAGGCTGATAAGGAAATTAAAAAATCCGAAATATTTTCAAATCCAAAATGTTTGGATTCAGGAATTTCCAAATCCAATCTGTACCAAACTTTTTCATAGCTGTTCTTGATACAAATAGACCAGCAATGATGGTAAAGATGTCCTTTGGCTCAACATGAGTGAAATTTTGCAGGGCAGAAAACTTGGAATAATCTACCAATATGATTCAAGGGAAATCGCAAAATCACACTTTAACACGTCACGTTTTCTCAAAGATTTAAAGAGAATCATGATGGAGTTTGGTATTAAAATATATATAGGGTACAGTTATCCTAGGGGGGGAATACTCCTCACATCCTGACAACTTTAAAACTATGAAGTGGTTAGGAGGAGTAGAGTGTCCCTTTAAAGCTACTATCTAAAAGAACGGGGTCTGCTGAAAAAACAAGGTATAATTGGTACCTCAGAGAAAAATGGCTGAAGGAAAAAACATATCTTTTTTATAAATTTTTATTTAAAGTTCTAATAAATGCGGAAACAAACCGAGGTACTAATGAATATGAACAATGTTTCTTTTAATTATATAATGATGAGTCACTTCATTTGCTGTGTTATTTATGAAGACACGTTCTTGTGATCTTGCTAACAGAGTGCAAAATGTTATTTATTTGTCTGTTTCTATTTATTCACACATCCAGAGCACTATAAGGTAACAGGTATTAATCTATAGGTACAAAGTCAGGGGGATGTATAATTACACTGTGACTTCTACATAGAGCCACATTCTCACCTATATAAGCATCGGTAGGTGCCAACACAGTCTATGACCAACCAATATCGTTCTCCATTTTCCTTATATAGGCAGAATACCTCCCCGGTTCCCTTTCCCTGGGCTCCCAGAGCCACTTTCACCTCCTGACGTATGCAATTGGATAGCACGAAACTCCCTGAAATTGAAAAACAAAGCCATCGACGTGAGGGATTATGTCTGTATTGTGGATTAGGGGGTCACTTGCTTAAGGGTTGTCCCAAACGCCCCCAGGGTTCTTCGGGAAACTCAGATGCCTAAGTGCCCCTTGGGGACAGCTCTTAGGTACTTTTCCCTCATCCCGTAAACTTGAAAATAGACTCCGGGTTCCGGTTACTCTATCTTGGGAGAGTTCCCGTAACCCGGTGCATCTCTATGCCCTGGTTGACTCCGGTGCTGCCGATAACTTTATTTATCTTGGTTTTGCTCGCAAACATGCGATTCCTCTTGTTGAAAAGAAAACACCTTTACTTGTACAAGCCATAGATGGCACACCACTTGAAACCCCTTTTGTCCTATTCGAAACTCAGAACATTTTTGTTGGGATAGGACTATGTCATAGAGAAATAATGTGTTTCCATGCCATTTCCTCACCTTCCTATTCCATTGTACTTGGTTACCCATGGTTAACTCGTCATAACCCTGTCATCGATTGGCGAGCTCATCAAATTGCTAAGTGGGATAAGGATTGTATGCTCTCTTGTATTCAGGTCCCCTTGTCTGTCAATACCTTAAATGTACCCACGGCTCCACCTCTGACCATGACTATACCTACTCCATACTCAGATTTGGCCCCCGTGTTTGATAAGAAAGAGGCTGATAAATTACCCCCACATTGTCCGTACGATTGCGCTATCGACCTTCTCCCAGGTACCATTCCTCCCCGAGGGGCAGTCTGTTATCTGAGAAGGAGCATAGAGTATTGGAGGAGTATATCACTGATTCCCTCCATAAAGGGTTTATTCGCCCCTCTTCCTCTCCAGCTGGAGCAGGGTTCTTCTTTGTTCAGAAGAAAGAGGGAGACCTCAGACCGTGTATAGATTTTCGTGGGTTAAACAAGATAACCGTAAAAAACGCCTACCCTATCCCCTATCCCACTCATCCCTGAGTTGTTTGATCGCTTGAAATATTCTAAAATATTCTCCAAGTTGGACCTTAGAGGGGCCTACAACCTGATTCGCATCAGACAAGGGGATGAGTGGAAAACTGCTTTCAATACCAGATTAGGACACTATGAATATTTGGTTATGCCCTTTGGTCTGTGCAATGCTCCAGCAGTTTTTCAGGCATTCATTAATGATGTTTTACGAGAATACACTCCTTGTTTTGTTGTTGTGCATCTTGATGATGTCCTGATACATTCTCCTGACCTGAGAACCCACCACCAACATGTACGGCTTGTCTTGTCTAAACTATTGTCTAACGGTCTGTATTGCAAACTTGATAAATGTTTGTTTGACGTACAGCAAGTACAGTTTTTAGGCTATGTGATCTCCTCTTCTGGCTTTATGATGGACCCTAAGAAACTAGACGCAATCATTCATTGGCCTCTCCCCAGGGGCCTTAAGGCCATTCAACGATTCATAGGTTTCTCTAACTATTATAGAAGGTTTATCAAGGGTTTCTCATCCATCATAGCACCCATTACAGCTTTAACTAAAAAGGGAACTGACACTCAGAATTGGCCTTCCAATGCATTAGAGGCTTTTGGAAGAATAAAAGCCGCTTTCTCCACCGCACCCATCCTTCATCACCCTGATCCTACCAGACCCTTCATATTAGAAGTGGACGCCTCAGAGACTGGGGTTGGAGCTGTGCTGTCCCAACTTTCAGCTGACGACAAACCTATGTTGCCTTGCGGTTTCTTCTCTAGAAAGTTTTCACTTACTGAGACCCGTTATGATATCGGAGACAGGGAACTTTTGGCAATCATACTGGCCCTGAAGGAGTGGCGTCACCTCTTAGAGGGTTCCAATTGTCCGTTTTCTATACTTACAGACCATAAGAATTTGGCCTACCTGTCTGAAGCAAAGAGATTGAACCGCAGACAAGCTCGGTGGGCTCTCTTTCTTACCCGATTTGATTTTGTCATCTCATATAGACCCGGGTCAAAAAATATTAAGGCTGCTGCACTCTCCAGACAGTACGAACCTCTGTCTACTCAACTACCGGTACCAGTTCCCATAGTACCTGAGGAAAAAATCCTAGCTTCTCTGAGTACTCAGATCGATTCACCACTATGGAATCAATTACTATTGAAACAGTCTTTAGCACCTCCATCTAAACCACCCGATAAACTATTTGTTCCTCCTGAAGAGGTTCTCGCAATCTTACGACTGTTTCATGACTCTAGATTTGCTGGTCATTTTGGTGTAGAGAAGACTCTAACTCTAATCAAAAGACACCTTTGGTGGTCTACGCTTGCTAAAGATGTGAAAGAATATGTTAGTACCTGTTCAGTGTGTAACCATTCTAAGTCTTCCCGTCTTAGACCCACTGGGCTTCTCCAACTTTTACCTGTACCTGAACGTCCCTGGTCCCATTTAGCTATGGACTTCTTGGTCGAACTACCCCCTTCGTCTGGCCATACGGTCATTTTCGTCGTTGTCGATTGTTTCTCAAAAATGGCACATTTTATTCCGTTAAAGAAACTCCCCTCCTCTAACGAACTAGTACACATCTTTACTAAAGAGATATTTAGACTACATGGCGTCCCGAATGTTATTGTCTCAGATTGTGGTTCCCAATTTATATCTAAATTTTGGAGAGGCTTCTGTCTACAATTAGGAGTCAAGCTTTCCTTTTCCTCTGCTTATCACCCGCAGACGAATGGATTAGCCGAAAGAACTAATCAGACACTTGAGACGTATTTACGATGTCTTATTTCTGATGCACAGGATGATTGGGTCACTCTGTTGCCGTGGGCGGAGTTTGCATACAATAATGCCACGTCTCAATCGACTAACTATTCCCCATTTGAAGTAGTCACTGTTAGCACCCCACCATTTTTCCATCCTCGTTTATGCCTCAGGAAATTCCGGCCTTAGAGGACCACCTCTGTACTCTGCGTTTGATTTGGGAAAGGACCAAATCGAATCTCGAATCCGCTTCTTTGGCCCAGAAGCGTTTCGCTGACCTCAAACGCAGACCTCCACCGGTCTAGGATTGAGGGTCCCTTCTATGAAATTTGCACCCCGGTTCATAGGACCTTATAACATTCGGTGTGTTAATCCCGTTTCGTACGCTCTGCAGATGCCCGCGTCTCTTCGCATTCCAAACACCTTTCATGTGTCCTTACTGAAGCCCCTCCTGTGCAATTTTTTTACCCATCCCGATCCTCTTCCTCCTCCTCCTGTGTTGGTAGACGGGAACCCCGAATTTGAAATTGAGTCCATTCTTGATTCCCGTCGTTATCGGGGCAGGATTCAGTATCTGGTTTATTGGAAAGGTTATGGCCCTGCGGATCGTACGTGGGTCTCCCTTTGCGACATCCATGCTCCTTGTTTGTTGTCTGCTTTTCATCGCCGTTTCCCTGTCAAGCCGGCTCCCAACCGCCTGGTGGGCGTTCCTCGAGTAGGGGGATGCTGTCAGCCCTCAGAGGCTGACGCGACTCCAGCGTCCCCCCCGGCAGTCTCGGGGTCTGCGCCCTCCCCGCAGCCCTTCCTCGCATCTTGTGCGCGCGTCCTGCCGGTCCCAGAAGCTTTAGGAGATCGGCGGCGGCGCGCCATGAGTGACGTCATCACGCCTCCAACGTGGGTTCCCCCCAATGTGACCCTGGTAACCAATCAGACTGCAGGGCGCGTTATTTAAAAGTGCTTTTGCTTTTTTGCATTGCCCTTTCGTGGTTCTGCTTGTCTATACCTATATACTTGCTTCTTTATACCTTTGATTGACTTTCTGTGTATGACCTGGCTTTTGGATTCCGACCTGTGTACCTCTTTACTCTTTTGACTCGGCTTTTGTATTTTGACCTTGTATACTGCGTATTCCAACGACCTAGGATTGCATTTAACCCCTCTGGTACTCTGTACTTTCCTGTCTCCATACCAGCCACTCTAAGGACTGGTTTCTGTCCTCCTTGCCTACATCCCTGCCTTATAGGTTCACCTATCGCTATTGCGTAACCCAGCTAACTCAAGGACTGGTATTGCAATTAGTTTAGAGTCTCCTGTTATTTCATAGGGCTGACCGTAGCAACCCTCGGATACGTATGTGTGCCTGACAATTAAGCAGCAAGTGAACATTCAGTTTCCAGAATTTCATGTGTTGGAAGCAGAAAATATGGACAAGAGAATGGATCTGATAGACTTTTACAAGGACTAAATGGTGATGGCTAAATGACCAGGTCAAGGCATTTCAAAAATTGTTGGTGTTGCAAGCACTGTAGAGATTTGCCGGTATTGCAGCCCTGAGAAACACTGGCAATTCATAAAACTGAAATCCGAGGATCAATAGGAGAAGCTTAACAGTAGTTTCCTATACAGGTCTATTCAATAAAAGGTGAAACTCAGGAGAATTGGCAAGAGAAGAGGATAATCTAGACCAAATAGCAGATTTTGAAAGTGAGATAAATGGGAGAATCTTTCTGATTTGGCTATTTCGACCTGGATTTTTCACTTTACCAGTCATTCTCCTGACTTTCACCTTTATTGAATAGATCTGTTAGTATTTTAACTCAATTTTGAGTTATAACAATGTATATTTTTGGCAGTAGCCATCATGTATACCTCGTTACACACCACCTCTGAATGCGGATGGATGAATAAAGCAAAGTGCTGCCATAGGAAATGAGGCATTCACATATCACAAATATATATATTTGATATTTCTATATTTAGATATCCTTTATTGATTATATTCTTTAATTTACACTTTTTTGGTATTCTGTGTAATCAAAAGTGCTTGGATTTCAACGTTTCAAGATGTTCTGAGGAAAAGAATATGTAAATGAGAAAATGTTCTTTTGTATCTCTTTCCAGACATGTAATTCTCACTCGGTAGAATTAAATTTGTGTGAACACCCCAGCTGGCTTTCAGAGCACAATTTACACAGCCTGACTGATGAAAAGCTTGTAAGGATATTTATTGCATTCACCCTGCCACAGTATCTGCCCTTTAATTCATTCAGAAGCATCACGCAAAGTATTGGGGTTTAATGAAATAACATTTCTAATTTACCCAAAATGTTGACTCAGAAAGGGAAAAAAGTTGAAACACATAATTCTTGGTTAAATTATTTTGTGTTTAGCAAAGCTAATAGAATTCTTGAATAATCCGGTCACTGAAATTGGTAACCTTTTCATAATGCTCTAATCAACATGGTAAATGTAACTTTTATATTGAATTTATTGGAGTAGGGTAAAAAAAAGATGCTATTTCTATATTTCTTCTGTTAGTATATCAGTTGCTCACTGTAAGTCTACAGGGCAATCCAGATGTAGACCCCTTGTTCGAGGTGCCTAGATAGGTGTTAGCTATACCCTCCTGAAGAGGCCAAAGAATGCCTACACGATCATTGAGGGTTGCTGCATCACTTGTACAGGAATTTCAGTACCAGCCACCGTTTCTGGGTGATAGCAGTCTGATTTGCATATGGAATTGTCATCCCTCTAATGGCACAATCGAGCTAAAACCTAAGTGGACCCCACTGTAGTGCAGGCCACTAGTGCTGTTGCTCGTTCTCAGGAGCCGCACAAACCACTTTTTTGCTCACCACAAATTCTAAGTTAAGTTTACATGTTTACAAACTGTAACCAACTGAACCCAAAGGACATGTGTGGAACATGCTCCTGTTTCAATCTTATGCACGGAGGACGCTCAACAGACATCTATGTGTTGCCCCAGCTCGGCACCTATCTGGCGCCAATCTGAGGCTTCAACCACAATGGACTGACATGCCAGATGTGGCACTGCCCAATGTCTGCGGGTGTCATTGCGCATGCACGTGCGATGACATCAAAGAGGGAGTTCGCCTGCCTGACATAGGAATCCCAATACAGAAGATACAGGGGTCCTTTGGGCCTCTGTTTCTCTTCAACCACGTAATGTAGGAGATCAGTTTATATTTCATTGTAAGTTACAGATCATGGCCTTTCCAATGATACCAAACATTACCAGGTAATCTGTAAAAGTAAAAATAAAGCCCCCCTCCAAAAGCAGCAGTATTGTTCACTTTTCAATAATAAAGTCAATACTATTACTGCACTACCTCACCTACTAATTTTAATTGAATATATACAGCAAAGACTTTTCTGCATTTTTTTACTGTGTGGGTAATGGAAAGTAATTTTAAGAAAAATCACTTGGTCTTGCCAGTGCCAGGTATTATGGAAAATCCCTTGATAGTTAAAGGATTAAGTAATGAAGCCCACAGAATTTAAACAATCTACCCATTTATTTATTTTATTTATTTAATCGCAAAGGATTTTACCAGGAAGGATACATTGAGATTTCTCTCATTTTCAAGTATGTCCTGGGTACAAGAACCCATTGTGTTCAGACCAGCAACCTCCTGCACCACAGGTATATCATCTATTGGAGAAAACAAAAATGCAAAACCTATTCTGATATAAAGATATAAAGTCAGCCACTGAAGAAGATGTAACGCCTATATGAGCTTACCAGTTAAATTCTTAATATAAAACTTATTATGTTCTCAAATGTTTCAATTCAGAAATAAAACTTTATTACTTTCCCAGATATAAGGTTTAGCAGCCTTCAGGGAAGGCTGGTCATCGTTTTGATAAACTTCCATTGCTTACATTAAGTCTGAAATCATAGAGCGCATATAGCTATTACCAAACGCTATTTTTTTTCTTACCACATTTTGCAAATGGGGCATGCTCTAAAATGACAGAATATTCGTTTCAGAAGTGAGTTTTTAATACATATAATGCCATCACACTTCAATGGGGAATACGAATATCAAGATAATTCCTTTAGAGTTTCACAGATCACATGCAATTCTTTCAGCATGGTTGTATGGTTTTTCAGTGAGATGATGCACTTGAATTACATATCTTTCATTGGAGCACTCGTCTTGATAAATAAAACACATAGGCTATGCAAAATGTCAAGCAGTTGCTCGAATTTCCTAACATTGCTTCTTAACTCGAAATCTCTGCTTCTCAAAACATTCCTTGAGGAACTTTAAATATTTAGGATTAAGGGATTTGCAGCACATTGTCCTCAAGCTGAGTTGTTTGCAAAACAGAATCTCAAAAGTACAAATGGCCACATGGATATTACATTTAAAATGATTCAATTTGCTTCTCATATTGAATTTAGGATAATAAATGTATATAATTATTTCTACATACCATGACAGCAGAATACATATTTTGTATGTTGTAGTGAAAGTCTAATGATTATTATACTGGAATTTGTACACTATTAAGAATAAAAAACAAATGTGACTAGTCGGAAGAAGTTTGAAATGCTAGACTTTTAATTATGAATAACCTGGAGTTGATAATTGATATGCCTTGATATGTTTTTTCCTATATGAGCTATCAAATTTCTATGACAGTGCTTTTTACAACTGCATCATTTATTATGCTCGTGTGGCTCCAGCCTCTATCTTCTGCTTCTCTAGACAGGCTTCCTCTCACCTGTACCATAATCAAACTGGCTGCTAAAACTTGCCTTCTTGTGTAGAACCTTGGCTTAACATCGTCTAATTATTATTAGTGGATTTCCAAACAAAATTGTATCATATATGCAATAAGGTATGCTAAAGTCAAGTAAAAAAAGTATTTGAACTAAAGTTCTATTTAACAATTCTCTAGCCTTCCCCTTGGAGTATTGTGTGGCACAAACAATTTGGATGCATGGGTTAATCAACACTAACCAAATGTTCACAGACCCAGAAACCTGAGTATAGTTCTAGATTGTCTTCAATTTATTATATAATAGTGCTCTACAATAATGGGAAAATATTGAACAAGCATATATATAAATAACATTGTGACATGTTAAAAGAGCTAAACTGGCCGTCACTGGAATCTAGACGCACCCTTCACCTCTCCTACCTGGTGTTTAAGAGCTTTTCTGGGAAGCTGCCACCCTACCTGAATAGGCTGCTTCCCTGAGCAGTTCCCTCATCCTATAACCTCCGATCCAGGACCAGCACCTTACTTGTAATACCACAAAACAAAAAGAAAGTGGCTCGATCGTCATTTTCCTACAGAGCACTGCAATTATGGAATAACCTCCCAGACACCATCAAATCTTCCCCCAGTATTAAGTCACTCAAGAGATCTCTATTAATATACCTCAATACGAAATGCACCTGTAAACATGTAACATAATGACTATTTCCTACATATTTATTTTCTGTAAATCTGTATATTTGTGTTTTGTTTTTAATATATTGCATTTTGTTACTTTGAATTTCTGTAACGACTGTAAAATTTCAATGTTCTTAAACCCAGGACATACTTGAAAACGAGAGAAATCTCAAAGTATCCTTCCTGGTAAAATACTTTATAAATAAATAAATAATTGAATATCCCCCTTCCATTTATTTACAACAAAGATACATGCCACTAAATCCCACTGCATTAGTAGTACCGCATTTGCTTCTGAACCTAAGATTTAAAACCAATTTATGTTACAGAAACCAATTTATTTAAGGTAATAACAGCACAAAATACATGTAGCCTTATACTACACTTTGATGGTTTATAAAAAAAGTCATTTTTTAAAAAACTGGACTTTGTTGAAACCCCACTTTATTAATGGAATGTAATATTTGTCACAAACATCAATTTACTGTGTATAGATATTTTAATCATATTGTCGAAGTTTGAAAATGCCTTCTTTACATTTATAATTTTCAGAAGCAAAATTCAAATTAAAACAAAAAATGGCCACTTATTCTAGATAATGTAGTAAAATTGTCTAAACGGAGTTCTACACACATAAAACCTTTGAACGGAGAATTCAACAAAATTTTCCCTTTTTTCAGAAATAATTTGAATCCAGTTTTAAGCATTTGTGTTATTCTTTTATATATTGTAACAGGGCATCATGTAGAGAGCAAGGAAAGGTCCTGTCCGGGGTTTATGTGTCACCCAGATTTCTCTTACACCTTCCGGAACCTCTAAGCACCTGGTTTTGCACTTTGCCTCACCTGCACTAAATTGCCACTGAGGCAAACAGACATCGCTCTGGAGTCTGGGGAGCAGACGGTCTCTATCTGCTGGAGCACAAGGTTGGTCATGCTAGTTTGCTGAAGCCTGACAAACACTAGGTTTGCACAGGTTGTTAGTCAGGACTATTGTATGTTTAGTTAGTGCCGGGACACGGTTAGGAATTTTCTTTGCTTTTGAACTGTTTATTTTGAGCAATATACAGTGTGGTGTATAACCTGTGGGTTGCTGCAATAAATGTACCCCCGTTTGAAGAAACGTCACTGGTCTGGTCTCTGAACCTTTCAAGAGTGCTCACCCCAGAGAGCAATTGCACCCGCTACCTGTTTCCCAGCTCACAATATATATAAATTAAAATTGAAAAGTATAAAGCTCTGATAATTAAGTGCAACACACTGATAATGTGAATATATGTTTGAAGAAACCCATTTGATTGCCAGGAGCATATGGTGCCTCTTTGCTGCTTGGAGTGAAAAATCACAGGGTGCTGCCTATAATATGCCTTCGACCAGAACCAAAATAACCACTGGCAATGATGTGACACCACCACAGATATACACAGTATCACGTGGGACAATGACATCATGAATGTGCTGTGTGTAAAGTACCTTCTGCCTCCCATTATATTGTGCCACTCAGGGCAGTCACCTATCTGCAACCCCCACCCCATTGGTACTCTACTGTCAGTATCCCCTACCCCATCCCACTCCTTGAAAAATAAAGTTTCCTTGTTTTTCCCTTCAATAATTGGGCAGTGGCTGCTGACAGCCTTTGCCCAATTACATTTATTTTTATTTTTTCTGAGGTGATTTTGCTTTTTGTCCATCAATTTACAATCTAGAAGGGTTGGTGGTGGAAACAGAAGGAGAGGATTGCAAGGTGAGAGTGATGGACTGGTGGGAGTAATGGACTGCAATGTGAAAGTGATGGACTGGTGGGAGTGATGGACTGCAAGGTGAGAGTGATGGAATGCTTGCATCAGTGAGTCGGCTGGTCATCTTCCCTAAATAGGAATGTCTTATGGGAGCGCTTGAAGGAAGGGAAACTAGGGGAAAGTCTGGGGTATCTGTATGGGACATGAGTACTTTATGTATGCAAGATCCGTAGCGCTGTGCAGAACGATGGGTTGTAGTTGTGCTCATGTCAGATCCGATCCATCGGCTGTCTCTCTCAGACCACTTGCTACCGCAATTGGTCTCAGAGTGAGTGACGTTGCATTGTTCCCTGTGTGCTGACATCACTAGTGACCAATCTGGAAATTCAAAAATCCCGGTTGCTGGTGGCTCTGAGTGGGGTGAAGGAAACTCCTCCACTTCACCCAGTTTTCTGCTAGATTGGGGCAGCAGGAAGGGGGAGGGCATTCCTCACATCCAGACCACTTTTAAACTCTACTGAGTGTCCCTTTTAAGTTTGAAATTCTGAGTGAGCCTGCTGGGGAGAATGGAATGGTTTACCTTCCCCACATGACCATTTAACATCAACTAGATGGTCATGGTGTCTAAAGTATTCACTTTTTATTGAAATATTTTTCATTTTGCTAATACAGCATCAATTACTTGAACTTTTTCTCTTTCTGTAAAGAATTTAGAAGTGATTTATAGAGTAAATTTGCGAATGCACTGCCAGACCATATTAAAAAATGTAAAACATTAATTTAATTAAGACAGGCTAAAGATATACTTCATATCATTAAACTTTCTTTTATTGCTATAAAAAGTGGATCAAATTGAACAACTCCATTTACGCCATGTTTGCTATTTAATATTAGATCGCACTGTGCTCCTTTCATTACTCATTTTTATTATACAAACACCTAAAATATTAATATGCACCAGAGCAATGATTTTCTGAGCATTTATAGTAAAACAATGAAAGCCATATTTCATCAAACATTTCAAATAAGACTCTGACATAAACATGTTTGTTAAAAGAAATTGTGATTTATACAGTTAAATTAGGATGTGATTTATGGGAAAATGCTTTTAAAAGTTGTTTTTATGAAGCTGAAATTTTAAAATTTTAAATAATTAATTTTAAGCTAGTACTTTAGTTGTAATATTACTCAATTTAGAGTTTTTTATGGATTATCAACTGTTTGTTCTGTAACACTATAGGCATTATACAGAAAGCGGCATCAAGCACTGGAGCGTACCCAAAAGAAAATTCAAAACTGCAGCCAGATAAGCTTCACTGTCAAGTATTTCTTGTCCCTGTTCTTCTTAAATGCCAGCACTTGTGCAACAGTGAATTTTTTTTCCTGGTGTATGCAACTTTGGTAAACACTGGAACTTTTCTGAATAACCCTCTTTCTGTCTTATTTTTCTGCATTTTCCAGCTTGTTTAGGGACGATTTTATTATCTAAATGATGTAAACATATAAATAGATAATCAACACACAACACAGAACATACAGTGGCAAGAAAAAGTATGTGAACCGTTTGGGATTACGTGGAGTTTTGCATGAATTGGTCATAAAATGTGCTCGGATCTTCATCTAAGTCACAACAATTTGAAAAACACAGTCTGCTTAAAATAATACAACACAAACATTATATGTTTTCATGTGTTTATTGAACATAACATGTAAACATTCACAGTGCAGGGTGGAAAAAGTATGTGATCCTTTGGACTTAATAACTGGTTGACCCTCCTTTGGCAGCAATAACCTCAACCAAACGTTTCCTGTAGTTGCAGATCAGACCTGCACAACGATCTGGAGTAATATTGGACCACGCCTCTTCACAAAACTGTTTCAGTGCAGCAATATTCTTGGGATATGTGGTGTGAATCGCTCTCTTAAGGTCATGCCACAGCATTTCAATTGGGTTGAGGTCAGGACTCTGACTGGGTGTCAGGGTCGAGGGAACGGGAAGCAGGAACCAGGTGTAGAAGCTATGACGAGGTACAGAATAGGGAGTATCCAGAAGAAGAGTCGAGACTTTCCAGGTTTGGTACACAATAAGGATGTATTAGAATTCGTTTAGCAGGTATACAACTCCTAAGAGAAGCGACGCTGTGGCAATGATAGTGTGTAAGGACTGGGTATATATAGGCAGCTGGGATGGTCATGCCCCTCTGAACGGTGATGATTCGCCTCCCTATTGGGTCCCATCTGGGAGGTAGGCTCACCCTGGGGGCGATCCCAGCCCCTGCCTGTCAAGGACTCAGCCACGCCCCCAACCTGTTAAAGGGAGTCTCCTCATCCGCACGCCAGTCTGGGCCACGTCCCCTCAAGCCACGCGGTGAGGAGCCAGGCGCCGTGGTGTTCTGGGGCTCCAAATCGGCGTCATGACAGGCCCCACCGGCCGCTCAGACCAGGCGTGACCCGCTCAACGCCGGAGGAGGCGATCCCTGCGATCGGGGCAGTGCTACTGCGACCACCGCAGGCGAGGGTCTAGGCCGCGAGGCGGCACCAGGTGGGTCCCGAGGTCGCCGAGATCCCGCGTTGGGGCGTGACACTGGGCCACTCCGGAAGGCGTATTTTGTTTTGTTGAAGCCATTCTTTTGTCGAATTACTTGTATGCTTTGGATCATTGTCCTGTTGCATCACCCATCCTCTGCGGAGCTTCAGTTGGTGGACAGATGGTCTTACGTTTTCCTGCAAAATGTCTTGATAAACTCTGGAATTCATTTTTCCATCAATGACAACAATCCGTCCAAGCCCTGAGGCAGCAAAGCAGCCCCAAACCATGATGCTCCCTCCGCCATGTTTTACAGTGGGGATGAGGTTTTGATGTTGGTGTGCTGGGCCTTTTTTTCTCCACACATAGTGTTCTGTGTTTTTTCCAAACAACTAAATTTTGGTTTCATCTGTCCACAGAATATTTTGCCAGTAGTGCTGTGGAACATCCAGGTGCTCTTTTGCAAACTTCAAACGTGCTGCAATATTCTTTTTGGACAGCAATAGCTTCCTCCGTGGTGTCCTCCCATGTACTCCATTCTTGTTTAATGTTTTCCTTATTGTAGATGTGTCAACAAAAATGTTAGCATGTGCCAGAGATTTCTGTAAGTCTTTAGCTGACACTCTAGAATTCTTTTTTACCTCATCATTCTGCGCTGTGCTCTTGCAGTCCTCTTTACAGGACAACCATGCCTAGGGAGAGTAGCAACAGTGCTGAACTTTCTCCATTTGTAGACAGTCTGTCTTACCGTGGACACATGAACATCAAGGCTTTTGGAGATACTTTTGTAACCCTTTCCAGCTTCATGCAAGTCAACAATTCTTGATCGTAGGTCTTCTGAGAGCTCTTTTCTGTGAGGCATGGTTCACATCAGGCAGTGCTTCTTGAAACCAGTAAACCCAAAACTGGTGTGTGTTTTTAAAGGGCAGGAGAGCTTTCAGCAACACATCCAATAATATCACACTGATTGGACTCAAGGTTGGCTCAGTCCTGGCTCCAATTAGCTCTTGGAGAAGTCATTAGGCTAGGGGTTCACATACTTTTTCCACCCTGCACTGTGAATGTTTACATGTTCTGTTCAATAAACACATGTAAACATATAATGTTTGTGTTGTATTTTTTTAAGCAGACTGTGTTTTTCAAATTGTTGTGACTGAGATGAAGATCAGAGCACATTTTATGACCAATTCATGCAAAACTCCACGTAATCCCAAAGGGTTCACATACTTTTTCTTGCCACTGTATGAAATGTGAATATGAGAAAAAAGCAGTACACAAATTGCTAAAATGTTAAATTGAATAAGACAAGGGTCGTTAGAATCACCTAATTGGTTGGCTTTTGGTATGCAAGAGTGAAATTTATTCTCATGGCACTCAAAAATGAAAGAAAGAAAAAGGAGTGGGGAACCTGTCAAATAGGAAATTCTAGACAGTCAGTGGAGGGAGGTTTATGTTTGGCAAAGAAAGACTAGGGTCACTATCCTGCCTGAACCATTAGCATTATCAAGTAAGAAGTTAGGTATAACAGTCCTGCTCCTTAATATTACAGGCTGTCCTGCTATTCCAGCTGAGTGGTTGACTGAGGCTGCGAACCTTACATTAACACTCTAAGTACTTTACATAGGAAGCACAGGTATTTTGGGATACAACATATACAAATACCTATACTCTTGATCATTCAAAACGACTTTTTCTTGCCCATTCCTGATTACCATATATACTCGCGTATAAGCCGAGTTTTTTGACTCAGATTTTGAGTCAAAAAACCGCGATTCGGCTTATACGCAAGTCTGTCCTTGTTGAAGGGGATGCGGCTGCGTGCAGGCGCAGCCGGTCACGTGGTCCGGCTAATCAGGTGGTACTGAGTCTCTGTACCACCTGACTGGCCGGACCGCGTGACCTGCGCACGCACGCAGCCGCATCCCCTTCAACACGGACGGACTAACGCTGTTCAGGACCGGGCAGGCACTCCCGCTGCCCGGCATCTGGGCCCCCTCAACCCCTGCTGGATCCGGAGCTGGGGCAAGTATCCATGTGAGAGCTGGCTGCCGCTGGGGCAATATCCAGGTGAGAGCTGGGGCAAATCCAAGAGCTGGGGCAAATCCAAGAGCTGGGGCAAATCCAAGAGCTGGGGCAAATCCATGAGCTGGGGCATATCCATGAGCTGGGGCATATCCATGAGCTGGGGCAAATCCATGAGCTGGGGCAAATCCATGAGCTGGGGCAAATCCATTGTTTGAGCTGGGGCATATCCATGTGTGAGCTGGGGCAATATCCATGTGTGAGCTGGGGCAATATCCCACTTAGGCTTATACGCGAGTCAATAGGTTTTCACAGGTTTTTTGGGAAAAAGTAGGGGGGTCGGCTTATACACGGGTCGGCTTATACCCGAGTATATACAGTAATTACATACATTAGAAACATCTTTCATAGGATCTTTATCAAGTTTTTTTTGTATATATTGGTGCCCCCATCAGGTATATGAATATGCTGTGTTGTGGTTTTAGATACTCCTGGAGATACATAAGGATCCGATAAACCTCCCAGGGTGTCTCATTATTTCAGGCATTGATTCCATAACAAGTAGGCTATCACAGTACATCGATCCCTTGCTACAACCTGTTGTGCAAAATACCCCAGCACAGTTGAACGATAGAATCCATCTAATGCGGGATTTCAAGCATATATCTTGGGAATCTAACTATCTCTTGGTTACTTGTGATGCACACTTACTTTATACTATAATCCTTCACCAGAGAGGACGTGAAGCAGTAACTAGTTGTTTGCAGAATGCCCATATGTATGATCTTGCTCAAATAGAGTTTATAGTCGAGGTAATTGAGTTCATATTAAAAAACTATTTTTTTTCATTTTGAGGACCAGATTTACCTTCAACAGACGGTACCTCTATGGGCACCATATTCACACCCAGTTATACAAGCCTACTTATGGCACACTGGGAATCCTAGTTTGTGCTAAGTTAACATTACTGGGTGCACAACCTGGTGCTCTATCGACAATCTGTTTTTAGTTTGGGGGGAATTTCCAAAGATTAATTCATTTTTTTCCAGTATATAAATCATAATGACTGATGTATTTTATTGGACATGAATTATAGTCCAATAGAGATGGATTTTTTAGGCCTTACCCTGTATATAGAGGATAATAATATCACGTCACTGCCTTTTAGTCAAATGTAATAAAGCAAAGGCCACGCAGGACCATCCACAGCATAAGTTCCACATGTAAGAAAAAGAAAAAAACAATAAACATCCCCCGAAAGGGGGGGGGTCTCAGCGTATAATATTATACAAGAGGGAGGAGGGAAGGGGGGTAGTGGGTAGTGCAAAAATACACTTCAGAAAAGCAGTAGTAGAAACACATTGAAAGACAACAAAAACCTCAGACAGTAGGAGGTCAACAGGTATACCACTCAAGGGGTAAAAAAGAAAAATATTGTCCGCGGACATCACATATGGCGATGCAGACAGTAATCTAGACCTCAGTAAGTGCCAGCAGAGACAATGCGAAAAAGTAAAAAGCAAAACAAAAACAGTCTCAGCATGAAAAAGGAAAAACTTAGCCAGGGGAGAGGAGTAAGAAAAATCTGCACAGGAGGGGGGGGGTCATCGCTGGTAGATGGTACGGGTCAGCAACAAAAAGAATGTCTCCATAGATCACCTCAGCCTGTGTCCAGCGGAAATGTCGCGTTTTCAGCCCCCCCGTGCCGAATCATCCCACGGGTAGCGCGGAAATTCGGCATCCTCCAGGTCATCAACGCCACCAAAAGGATCCCATCATGAGGCCTAGATGAGCGCTTCAGCCCATTAGACAGCCCTCTCCCCGCAAGCTGCGCTGGGGGGCCAGTAGCGGGCTCCTCAGGGACCTCCTCCGAAATCTCCAGCACGGCTGTCTCCCGTATGCCTCCAGCATCCCAATCCGGTACCATAATAGGGAGACCGCGCTCTCGGCCAATAGATAAGGCCTCCACCACCCGTGTCACAGCCAGGGCCTCCTTTCCCAGCTCCCAGCCATCCACAAATACTGTCTCCGATCTGCTCCAAAGACCGCACGACATCAGGTACTCCTCGGCCTCCAGCATCCACTCCGAGCAGCCCGCAAAAGCAGCCACCATATCACCGCTTGGGGAGGTGCGCATCAGGTGCCTCCATTCCGCGTGCTCCTCCACCAACTCCGCCGCAGGGTCCACAGTCGCGTTCAGAGGACGGGGGCCCTCCATCCTCCAAGCCCGCTTCCGCTGAATCCCCAGGCAGGGTCCTTTCACAGAGGGAGGGAAGGGAAGGGAGGGATGCTCCAAATAAGCGTGAGGGTTTAGCCCTCAAAATGGCCGCCGGGCAAGCTCACGTGCCGGGAAACAAGGCCCCAATCTCCGCTGGGCTCTGGAGGGGGGGACCCAAGCGGCTCCAGAGCACCCCTTCCGATGGCCAGCCACGCAAAGACTCCCCAAGAGAAGATTCAGGAGACAATCCTGGTCGAAATCCACCATATATAGCAGACTCCGATGGAGCTCAGCTTAAAGACGTCTGCTCCCTCATGCGGCCAGCCACGCCCCCCCGTCACTGACTTTTTTTACACCAGTTGATAGTAAGAGCTAAATAGATTTTTACTAGCTGCCATTCCAAAGTATGACTCAAAAGTGTACCTAAGAGTCAATTTACCACTCTCAAAAGGAACTGTACCGACGATAAAATCATTTTAGTCCATGCCGAAAGGATGGAAAAATAATTTTTGATCAAGGGTTATAAGGAACATCCTCTAAACACTGTGAATGATGAAATAAAAAAAACAAGGTCAGAAACCAGATGTTGATCAAGAGGGAAAAAAAAAATTTGGACCCCATTAAAACTATGCCTTTTATTTTTCATTTTAATGCCCAAACAGGGCTAATTAATAAGATCATCAAGAAATTTTGAACCAGAAGATATTGGTGTTTTCGGCGCCACCTAGCGGTTTAAAATAAACAATGGAGAGTGGGAATGATAACCAATTGAGGAAAGGTGTGTGTGCATTGTTTGAAAAAAACAGTATTCTGAATCAAATGAGTATGAAGATACAATTGTGTCTCCTTCCGGTAGAACAATGTTCAGTAATACAATCATACAGTATAAAAATAAAACATCTAAGTCCATTCACATACTCATCACATATATTGGGTCTTATGTTGGGGGTGCAGCTATGTTGCTAAAATGGTCGTTCCATGGGATAGAAGTCCATATAAAGATGGAAAACAGCAACTGTCCTCACAAAGTAAGTGGTGCATCCCCTGTTTGTGCCACCACAGAGAATGTGAATGCAAAAAGAAACTTGCTGGTCAGCACTTCACTCCAGGTTGGGGATATAGCTTCCTGATTTTAGCTAAATGCGTTTTGGTGTTATGTTTTACTATTTTATGTTTTATCTTTATATTCAATAAACCATTTTTACCTGCTAGTAGCTACCTGTCTCTGGTGTTTTACAAGATCCAGAGTAAGAGGTTGTTGTTGTACAATCTGCTTTCTTACCGCGGGGCTTAGGCAGGATTTGTTTCTGTACAGGGCATCTAGTTTGGGGTAAAGTTTAGATGAAAGTTTTTCGATATGGGGGCCAAAGGATAGATTTGGGACTAACCACATACCTAGATATTTGAGAGAAGTGACTGTGGTCAAAGTGCCATTTGATTTTGTCCTGACACATAGATGGGGTGTTTGCAATTTGTGTAGTTTAGGTGCTGTTCCCAAGAGCATTGTAACAGTTTTGTCAGCATTTAGAAAAAGTTTGTTATCTTTGATACACTTTTCTACCTCTGTTAATTGTTCTTGCAGCACGGCCTCCAGCTGTGGGAGATCTGGTTTGCGGTTATTATTATATTATTATAATAATATATAATATTATTATAAATAGAATTCGATAAATTACAGTGTCGTCTGCGTACATGTGTACAGTTGAGGCTTTGCAGACATTGGGCAGATCATTTATGAATATTGTGAATAGCAGGGGGCTGAGTATCGAGCCTTGGGGTACACCGCACGTGATTGGGAGGGGAGGGAAGTGCTGTCAGAAATGGACACATATTGCGACCGATCAAACACATATGATTGAAACCAGGTTAGCGTGCGATCAGTAGTGACACTAGGTGGGGCGGGGGTGCAGCCCACACCAGGTGTCACCCGTCCTTAGGGTGACACCAAAGCTCAGCGTGCAGAGGGGGGCGGTGGCCCCAAGTACCCAGTTGGAGGGGGCATTCAAGCGCACCCCCGAGAAGATCCTGCCGGCAGCAGTGTGCTTTTTCCTCCTACGTGTGCCCGCTAGCATGAATATCTCCCAGACCAGCTCACACATGGATATATTGCCCCAGACCAGCTCACACATGGTTATATTTGCCCCCAGCTCATTTGGGTATATTTTCCCCCCAGCTCATATGGGTATATTTGAGCTGGGGGGCAAATATGCCCATATGAGCTGGGGGGCAAATATACCCATATGAGCTGGGGGGCAAATATACCCATATGAGCTGGGGGCAAATATAACCATGTGTGAGCTGGTCTGGAGCAATATATCCATGTGTGAGCTGGTCTGGGGCAATATATCCATGTGTGACCTGGTCTGGGGCAATATATCCATGTGTGAGAGCTGGTCTGGGGCAATATATCCATGTGTGAGCTGGTCTGGGGCAATATATCCATGTGTGAGCTGGTCTGGGGCAATATATTCCATGCGTGAGCTGGTCTGGGGCAATATATTCCATGCGTTAGCTGGTCTGGGGCAATATATTCCATGTATGAGCTGATCTGGGGCAATATATCCATGTGTGAGCTGGGGCAATATATCCATATGTGAGCTGGGGCACTATAAATCCATATGTGAGCTGGGGCACTATATCCATATGTGAGCTGGGGCACTATATAAATCAGTATTCTGAATCAAATGAGTATGAAGATACAACTGTGTCTCCTTCCGGTAGAACAATGTTCAGTAATACAATCATACAGTATAAAAATAAACATCTAAGTCCATTCACATACTCATCACATATATTGGGTCTTATGTTGGGGGTGCAGCTATGTTGCTAAAATGGTCGTTCCATGGGATAGAAGTCCATATAAAGATGGAAAACAACAACTGTCCTCACAAAGTAGGTGATGCATCCCCTGTGTGTGCCACCACAGAGAATGTGAATGCAAAAAGAAACTTGCTGGTCTTCATTCCAGGTTGGGGATATAGCTTCCTGATTTTAGCTAAATGAGTTTTGGTGTTACGTTTTACTATATTATGTTCTATTTTTATTTTCAATAAACCATTTTTACCTGCTACCTGTCTCTGGTGTTTTACAAGATCCAGAGTAAGAGGTCTGGTGCTTCATTGAATCCACCAGCAGCTCGGTTACCTGTGTCTGGTGATAGACACAGAATATTGTAAGTATTATTATTTTTTGAATTATTTAAGATTCCGCATATGCCACACAGTATTTGTTCTATTGACTTTGAGGACCTTCCCTGGAGCCAACCCAATCCAATAGAAGGGTACACCACATCATAGAGGGAAGACCATCCTGGATAAAGTAGGAAGGATCAGCTTATAAATCCAGAGGCCTAATAGATAGAGCCATACCTTTGCAAGCTCCCCACCATGTGTGTGTGGTTTTCTTACGTTTATTTATTCATTTATTAACAAGAACGTACCACACCATGAGAATTTCTCCCTTTTTTGAGGTACCCCCAACTTGGAATGAAACGCTGACCAGCAAGTTACTTTTTTCTGCCAAGAAATTTTAGCCTAATCTGAAGAAAGATAGGACATTAGACACTAATTTAGAAGATAACCCACAAATTATAAATAGGGGTGCAAGAAATTTTAAACAGACCCTGGTGTGTAGTCATTAAAAAACCCCTAACAAATCAGTTTAACATGAAGGAAGGTTTTTACGGGTGCGAGGTTTGTGCAGCCTGCAGAAATACAAGTTCAAGAAAAAGATACTTGGAGGAGTTTCCTTTGAAGAAAGATTTCAAGATTAAAGGGGTGCTTACATGCCGTTCTAAAAATGTAGTGTACACCATCATCTGCCTGTGCCAATTGGTGTATAAAGGGAGGACAACCAGGCCATTGCGGGTTAGAGTGATGGAAGACGCGAGGAATGTTAAAAAGGGGTTTGAGCAACACTCTTTTTCAGCCCATTTCAAGGAGCGACATAATTGTTCAGCAGGCTGAAATATTTTTTTGCACTAAAACAAATAGTTAAAAATTGGAGAGGTGAAAATGTTATCCAAAAATTAAACCATGAAGAAATTAGGTTAATTTTTACTTTAGACACTTTAATACCACAAGGACTTAAAAAGAACTTAGAATTGTGCCACTTTTTGTTAGTAAAAGGCTGTTTGCAATGTAAAATGAGGGTCAGTCCGTGAGGAGATCCTTTCAGTTCATTTTAATAAAGATGCGTTAATGTTGATTTTTATAGATTATAACTATTTTTATTCTGTTGTTTATATCGAGTACCCAGACCATGGAGTATGCCCAGCTGTATGAGGACTGAGGCTGCTTTGAGGAGATAAAAACCTGACTTGGCTCCAATGAATGTCTATTTATTTCATATGGTTTCGTTTTTTTGTTCCCACAGTGCCATTGTTTTTTGTTCCTGGTTTTTGTATCTACCATAGATTGTATATAGTTTATCGTGGCTTGGCATATAGTTAAAGGGACACTCTAAGGTTAATATAATATGTCACACCTCCTCCACTCACCGCCTTCTGTTTTAACAATTAATATAATTTTAATCTTTTTAAAATGCCTTTCCAGTGCAATAGCTCTCCAATCTCCTATACATGATATGCTGTTGGCTTCATGTAAGCTGAAATATGTCATGTGGCTCCTTAAGGGCTGGACACCCCAGTGAGCATCCAGCCTACCAATGGCTAGGAGAGATGAATGTGGGACTCAAATTGGTTCACAGTTTCTGGTCCTAATGCCTGAAGCTCCTTCATTTCATTAACTATGCTTTATTGTGGTCCAGATCAGAGTGTTTATATTCCATTCCTGACATCATGGATCGACTCTGCATTGTATCTGCCTACCATTTTCTCTGCTGCCTGCCTTGTGACTCTGCCTTTTCAATGACTTTCCTGGTGTTAGTTACTACTACAACCTGTGTACTCATACAGTGGTCATCTGTGTAGTGGTTGACTACAGACTTGCTATCTCTGCACACCAGGCTTCTTTGAACCGTAAGTCCCCGACCGACAACAATGGAGGCTCCTGTGTCAACTTGACGTTGCCAAAAATGTTGAAGACAATTCATCTTTTTACATCACAACAAATATTGAATAGATAATGAAGATAATGAGGTTAATTATTAGTACCAGGTATCGTTTGAGATGTATATGACTGCTTGAAAATTCACAATACATGAATAATGGAATCAAAGAGACTCCTTGCACCATAGTCATTACACTACCCATATTAATTTTTAGCTACATACAACTACCAGAACATTCCATTTTTAAGTGTATGACTCTCATCTTTAACAGGTTCATTTTTCAAATCTGTTAAATGTAATATAAAATGATAAATAATTGAACTATGTTAATGTTGCAATCATGTGATGGCCTCAAGACTCCTGTGAGTGTGAAATTGTCCAAATCAGTTGCTTTAGATAAATTACTGAGCTTGAACAGTGCTAATGGATTTGCATGTCTATAGCATAAATTCATATTTCTTGAAATGTGCTGGATCGATAATATTTAATGCAAAGGTTAAGAAGGGGGGGCTCTGAAATGAAAAAGACTAATTGAAGACAGAGAAATTGCTGTACCTTAAAAATGCATTTTATATTTGTGTTGCTGATTAACACCTTCACTACCAAGCACTTTGCTGCTGGCTGGTGTATAGAACCCCAGGCGGGCGGCAGATATTCATGCTGGCGGCCTCACGTAGGAGGAAAAAGCACGCGGCCACCGGCAGGATCTAATCGGGGGAGCAGACAGGAGGTGAGAGCTTGGGGGCAAATATACCCATATGAGCTGGGGGCAAATATAACAACACAAAGAAAATGAGAAAAGCGCCTGCACAGGTCCCACAAACCATAAAAGGCAAATAGCTCAATACACCCAGCATATGTACACCGTGTATATTTTAAAATGGTTAAAACACTTTTACCAGTGCACGTATGCCTGTTGTACTGAAGTACATGTATAGTCAGGTCCAGAAATATTGGGACATCGACACAATTCTAACATCTTTGGCTCTATACACCACCACAATGGAGTTGGAATGAAACAAACACAATGTGCTTTAACTGCAGACTGTCAGCTTTAATTTGAGGGTATGTACATCCAACTCAGGTGAACGGTGTAGGACTTACAGCAGTTTGCAGATGTGCCTCCCACTTGTTAAGGGACCAAAAGTAATGGGACAGAATAATAATCATAAATCAAACTTTCCCTTCTTAATTTCTTAATACTTGGTTGCAAATCCTTGGCAGTCAATCACAGCCTGAAGTCTGGAACGCATAGACATCACCAGACGCTGGGTTTCATCCCTGGTGATGCTCTGCCAGTCCTCTACTGCAACTGTCTTCAGTTCCTGCTTGTTCTTGGGGCATTTTCCCTTCAGTTTTGTCTTCAGCAAATGAAATGCATGCTCAATGGGATTCAGGTCAGGTGATTGACTTGGACATTGCATAACATTCCACTTCTGTCCCTTCAAAAATTCTTTGGTTGCTTTTGCAGTATGCTTTGAGTCATTGTCCATCTGCACTGTGAAGCGCAGTCCAATGAGTTCTGCAGCATTTGGCTGAATGTGAGCAGATAATATTGCCCGAAACACTTCAGAATCCATCCGGCTGCTTTTGTCAGAAGTCGCATCATCAATAAATACAAGAGAACCAGTTCAATTGGCAGCCATACATGCCCAAGCCATGACACTACCACCACCATGCTTCACTGATGAGGTGGTATGCTTAGGATCATGAGCAGTTCCTTTCCTTCTCCATACTCTTCTCTTCCCATCACTCTGGTACAAGTTGATCTTGGTCTCATCTGTCCATAGGATCTTGTTCCAGAACTGTGGAGGCTTTGTTAGGTGTTGTTTGGCAAACTATGATCTGGCCTTCCTGTTTTTGAGGCTCACCAATGGTTTACATCTTGTGGTGAATCCTCTGTATTTACTCTAATGAAGTCTTCTCTTGATTTTTGACTTTGACACACATACACCTACCTCCTGGAGAGTGTTTTTGATCTGGCCAACTGTTGTGAAGGGTGTTTTCTTCACCAGGGAAATAATTCTTCATTCATCCACCACAGTTGTTTTCCATGAGCTCACCGGTGCGTTCCTTCTTTTTGAGAATGTTCCAAACAGTTGTTTTGGCCATGCCTAATGTTCTTGCTATCTCTTTGAAGGGTTTGTTTTGTTTCTTCAGCCTAATGATGGCTTGCTTCACTGATAGTGAAGGCTCTTTGGATCTCATCTTGAGTTGACAGCAACAGATTCCAAATGCAAATAGCACACTTGAAATCAGGGCCGGTGCAAGCATTTTTGTCTACTCAGGCGAAGGTGCGTTTTGGTGCCCCCCCCATCCCTACCATGCCATGTCAATCAGCATTGAGATGCATAATAATCTCTAACACATACCAAGAAAATAAGTTGTCATTTGCGCTCACCCCCAGGCATGTACTGGCCATAGGGACTACAGGGAGATTCCCGGTGGGCCGATGGCTCTGTGGCCAGTGTGAATGCTGGTTCACCGCGTGGCTCGCGCTGCCCTTAATGGGTGAGGTGAGAACTTCCACACTGCAAAACAGACGCAGTCTCATATTGCGGCCACCGTGCCGGTGAGACCCTCTGCGCATCCGCCTCACCTTAAGGCATGGTGCACACTTGACCTCAGTGCCACTGCGGTGCTTTACCCAATCGCTCTGCAGCAACTCCAGTATCTGTAGAGCGATTGGTTGAGCGATCCAGTTGGATTATATACTATTTTTGTGCGTATTTGCATAATTAAATTGGGCCGGTCTGGATGACATCCAGGGCTGATTTTCTGTCCCAGTCCAGCCCTGCTCACCCCTGTAGCTCCATGTTAAACAAAACACAGAGGTTTTGGTTTATTTGAATGGTCATTAAAGTGTAAGCTCTTCTGCCGGATCACTACACCTCTGGGTCAGGCTAGTCCTTCCTAATGAAACCAAAAGCTGCTTTCTAAGCAACCACATGTCCTCATGCGGCTTCTCAGCCATGAGAGAAACTGGTGGGTTTTATTTATACCCTCACCAGGAGCAATTCAGGTTTATAAGATACGTCTACGTTATTGATGTACTTATACACACTGCAAATTACAGAGCTCACTTCAATAAACCTTCCAGTAATGTGCAGTGTGTAAAAGCGTATCACAGAGCTCCACAGTAATAAAACTCACAGTAATGTGCGGTGTGTAAAAGCGTATCACAGAGCTCCACAGTAATAAAACTCACAGTATTGTGCAGTGTGAATGAGTGTATAACAGAGCTCCACAGCAATAAAAAAAGGTAATGTACCAATATCAGTTTATTCAAACCCCCTGCATATCATTTTACACCCCCAGTACATGATTTTACACCCACCAGCATAGCAATTTACACCCCCAGTAAATCAGTTTACAGCCCCAGACCCCAGTATATCAATTACAGCCCCAGACCCAGTATATCTATTTACGGCCCCCAGACCCAGTATATCAATTTACAGCCCCCAGACCCAGTATATCAATTTACAGCCGCCCAGTATAGCAATTTACAGCCCCCCCAGTATAGCAATTTACAGCCCCCCCAGTATATCTATTTACGGCCCCCAGACCCAGTATATCTATTTACAGCCCCCAGACCCACTATATCAATTTACAGCCCCCCAGTATATTTACAGCCCCCCCAGTATATCCATTTACAGCCCCCAGACCCAGTATATCAATTTACAGCCCCCAGACCCAGTATATCAATTTACAGCCCCCCCAGTATATCTATTTACAGCCCCCAGACCCAGTATATCCATTTACAGCCCCCCAGTATATCCATTTACAGCCCCCAGACCCAGTATAGCAATTTACAGCCCCCCAGTATATCTATTTACAGCCCCCAGACCCAGTATATCCATTTACAGCCCCCCCCAGTATATCTATTTACAGCCCCCAGACCCAGTATATCCATTTACAGCCCCCAGACCCAGTATAGCAATTTACAGCCCCAGACCCAGTATATCCATTTACAGCCCCCCCAGTATATCCATTTACAGCCCCCAGACCCAGTATTTCAATTTACAGCCCCCCCAGTATATCTATTTACAGCCCCAGACCCAGTATATCCATTTACAGCCCCCAGACCCAGTATATCCATTTACAGCCCCCCAGTATATCTATTTACAGCCCCCCCAGTATAGCAATTTACAGCCCCAGACCCAGTATATCCATTTACAGCCCCAGTATATCCATTTACAGCCCCCCAGTATATCCATTTACAGCCCCCCAGTATATCCATTTACAGCCCCCCAGTATATCTATTTACAGCCCCCAGACCCAGTATTTCAATTTACAGCCCCCAGACCCAGTATTTCAATTTACAGCCCCCCCCAGTATATCTATTTACAGCCCCAGACCCAGTATATCCATTTACAGCCCCCCCCAGTATATCTATTTACAGCCCCCAGACCCAGTATATCCATTTACAGCCCCCCAGTATATCCATTTACAGCCCCCCAGTATATCCATTTACAGCCCCCACAGTATATCTATTTACAGCCCCCAGACCCAGTATTTCAATTTACAGCCCCCAGACCCAGTATATAGCAATTTACAGCCCCCCCAGTATATCTATTTACAGCCCCAGACCCAGTATATCCATTTACAGCCCCCCCCCAGTATATCTATTTACAGCCCCAGACCCAGTATATCCATTTACAGCCCCCCAGTATATCCATTTACAGCCCCCCCAGTATATATCTATTTACAGCCCCCAGACCCAGTATATCCATTTACAGCCCCCCAGATATCCATTTACAGCCCCCAGACCCAGTATAGCAATTTACAGCCCCCCAGTATATCTATTTACAGCCCCCAGACCCAGTATATCCATTTACAGCCCCCCCAGTATATCTATTTACAGCCCCCAGACCCAGTATATCCATTTACAGCCCCCAGACCCAGTATAGCAATTTACAGCCCCAGACCCAGTATATCCATTTACAGCCCCCCCAGTATATCCATTTACAGCCCCCAGACCCAGTATTTCAATTTACAGCCCCCCAGTATATCTATTTACAGCCCCAGACCCAGTATATCCATTTACAGCCCCCAGACCCAGTATATCCATTTACAGCCCCCCAGTATATCTATTTACAGCCCCCCAGTATAGCAATTTACAGCCCCAGACCCAGTATATCCATTTACAGCCCCAGTATATCCATTTACAGCCCCCCAGTATATCCATTTACAGCCCCCCAGTATATCCATTTACAGCCCCCCAGTATATCTATTTACAGCCCCCAGACCCAGTATTTCAATTTACAGCCCCCAGACCCAGTATTTCAATTTACAGCCCCCCCAGTATATCTATTTACAGCCCCAGACCCAGTATATCCATTTACAGCCCCCCCCAGTATATCTATTTACAGCCCCAGACCCAGTATATCCATTTACAGCCCCCCAGTATATCCATTTACAGCCCCCCAGTATATCCATTTACAGCCCCCACAGTATATCTATTTACAGCCCCCAGACCCAGTATTTCAATTTACAGCCCCCAGACCAGTATAGCAATTTACAGCCCCCCCAGTATATCTATTTACAGCCCCAGACCCAGTATATCCATTTACAGCCCCCCCCCAGTATATCTATTTACAGCCCCAGACCCAGTATATCCATTTACAGCCCCCCAGTATATCCATTTACAGCCCCCCCAGTTATATCTATTTACAGCCCCCAGACCCAGTATAGCAATTTACAGCCCCCAGTATATCTATTACAGCCCCCAGACCCAGTATATCCATTTACAGCCCCCCCAGTATATCTTTTTACAGCCCCCAGACCCAGTATATCCATTTACAGCCCCCAGACCCAGTATAGCAATTTACAGCCCCAGACCCAGTATATCCATTTACAGCCCCCCCCCAGTATATCCATTTACAGCCCCCAGACCCAGTATTTCAATTTACAGCCCCCCCAGTATATCTATTTACAGCCCCAGACCCAGTATATCCATTTACAGCCCCCAGACCCAGTATATCCATTTACAGCCCCCCCCAGTATATCTATTTACAGCCCCCAGACCCAGTATAGCAATTTACAGCCCCAGACCCAGTATATCCATTTACAGCCCCCCAGTATATCCATTTACAGCCCCCCCAGTATATCTATTTACAGCCCCCAGACCCAGTATTTCAATTTACAGCCCCAGACCCAGTATAGCAATTTACAGCCCCCCAGTATATCTATTTACAGCCCCCAGACCCAGTATATCCATTTACAGCCCCCCCCAGTATATCTATTTACAGCCCCCAGACCCAGTATATCCATTTACAGCCCCCAGACCCAGTATATCCATTTACAGCCCCCCCAGTATATCTATTTACAGCCCCCAGACCCAGTATAGCAATTTACAGCCCCAGACCCAGTATATCCATTTACAGCCCCCCCCAGTATATCCATTTACAGCCCCCAGACCCAGTATTTCAATTTACAGCCCCCCAGTATATCTATTTACAGCCCCAGACCCAGTATATCCATTTACAGCCCCCAGACCCAGTATATATCCATTTACAGCCCCCCCAGTATATCTATTTACAGCCCCAGACCCAGTATAGCAATTTACAGCCCCAGACCCAGTATATCCATTTACAGCCCCCCAGTATATCCATTTACAGCCCCCCCCCAGTATATCTATTTACAGCCCCCAGACCCAGTATTCAATTTACAGCCCCCAGACCCAGTATAGCAATTTACAGCCCCCCCAGTATATCTATTTACAGCCCCAGACCCAGTATATCCATTTACAGCCCCAGACCCAGTATATCCATTTACAGCCCCAGACCCAGTATAGCAATTTACAGCCCCCCAGTATATCTATTTACAGCCCCCAGACCCAGTATATCCATTTACAGCCCCCCCAGTATATCCATTTACAGCCCTCAGACCCAGTATATCCATTTACAGCCCCCAGTATATCAATTTACAGCCCCCAGTATATCAATTTACAGCCCCCCAGTCTATCTATTTACAGCCCCCAGACCCAGTATATCCATTTACAGCCCCCCAGTATATCTATTTACAGCCCCAGACCCAGTATAGCAATTTACAGCCCCAGACCCAGTATATCCATTTACAGCCCCCCAGTATATCCATTTACAGCCCCCCCAGTATATCTATTTACAGCCACCAGACCCAGTATTTCAATTTACAGCCCCCAGACCCAGTATATCCATTTACAGCCCCCCCAGTATATCCATTTACAGCCCCCAGACCCAGTATATCCATTTACAGCCCCCCAGTATATCTATTTACAGCCCCCAGACCCAGTATAGCAATTTACAGCCCCCCAGTATATCTATTTACAGCCCCCAGACCCAGTATATCCATTTACAGCCCCCCCAGTATATTTACAGCCCCCCCAGTATATCTATTTACAGCCCCCCCAGTATATCTATTTACAGCCCCCAGACCCAGTATTTCAATTTACAGCCCCCCAGTATATCTATTTACAGCCCCCAGACCCAGTATATCCATTTACAGCCCCCCCGTATATCTATTTACAGCCCCCAGACCCAGTATATCAATTTACAGCCCCCCCAGTATATCTATTTACAGCCCCAGACCCAGTATAGCAATTTACAGCCCCCCAGTATATCCATTTACAGCCCCCCCAGTATATCCATTTACAGCCCCCCGGTATATCCATTTACAGCCCCAGACCCAGTGCAGCAATTTAAAGCTCCCCCCAGTATATTAATCTACACCCCCCTCCCATTAGTTTATTCACACCTGGTAATAAATCTCCTCTCTGCCTCGGACCTCCATCGCAGCAGAGTGAAAGCACGCGGGCTGGTGGCTCCTCCTGCAGTTGTTTTCCTGGGCTATGTGGATCACGTGTGGGGGCGGCGCCAAATTACACAGTGTGCCTGCTCGTGTTAAGAACGTGGGATGGGACTGAGACAGGCACACACACTGCAGCGCCGCCGCAAATCTGATTTTTCCGCCCCTCAAACTGCCAGCAGGCCAGGACAGTAAGGCGGCCGCCTGTGCCGCCTTACATTAGCGCCGGCCCTGCTTGAAATGAACTCTGGGCCATTGTAATTGGCACATGGTATCTGCACATTGTAATTGGGGTAATGAGGGAATATAACACACCTGGCCATGGAACAGCTGAGAAGCCAATTGTCCCATATCTTTTGGTCCCTTAACAAGTGGGAGGCACATCTGCAAAATGCTGTAAGTCATACACCGTTCACCTGAGTTTGATGTACATACCCTCAAATTAAAGCTGACAGTCTGCAGTTAAAGCACATTGTGTTTGTTTCATTCCAACTCCATTGTGGTGGTGTATAGAGCCAAAGTTGCTAGAATTGTGTCGATGTCCCAATATTTCTGGACCTGACTGTACCTATATGGTGCAACGGGGGAGAGGGAAAAAAAAAACAGAAAAAATAAAAAAAAAACAGAAACAAATTACAGAGTCGGTGCAACAAGCTACTGCTCCCTGTACAGAAAAAGACTCCACAGCCACCGTAAATCGGACCTACCCCAAAAACCATGGGGGGAGTTGGGGGGTGGTACCAGTAAAAACTGAGCAAAAAAGAAAACCTGCTCCAACACCAAACCGACTAACTGTCAGGCCAGTCAAAGAAGGCGAATGTATATACGATGGAGCCTGACCGGGACTCCCATGGCCCAACCACGGACGCTGAAATCAGGGGCGAAGATATCGAAACAGTGGCAACCAAGATTTACTTCTCTGTATGTACTTGGTGCCAGGGCCGGATTAAGATCTCTATGGGCCTGGAGCTGAATATTTCGGTGGCTTTTTTTGGAATTTAGTGAAATGACAACATATTTTAGACTATTTAATATTGCATATATATGTATATCTTACCAGGCAGATACGGTGTGAGTAAATTTCCATTCAGATTTCAATCATCACAGCGTGTAAAATAATTTTTTCATATTTTTATCATTCAAACCTCTGGTTATATATTCTATAGGGAATTCTTGTTAAAAAATAAATAAATGGGAACCTATAACTGCATTTTTCTGAGAAAATATACAATTGTAACCCAAACATTTGATATTTCCCATGTGTTTTGGATAATGGTGTTTTATGAATAATATGACTATGTATAAAACACTGACCTTGCTCCCAGCGTGGGAAAGGAGAAGGTGAGTAATGGCAGTGGTATTGCTAATTTTATACGTAAAAAATGGACAATACCATCTCTTTGGAACAAAAAATAAATAAAAAACGTTTTTCGTTTTCTTTTAGATTTTACATTGTTATGTTTGGTATCAATGCAAAGGCAGACTCTGTCCTGTCTGATGCCTCATTTGACCTTGCAAGGTGTAAAGATTAGTGGCGCAGGGTACCAAAGACCCCCCAGTGCACTTCGCTGCAGTGTGGCTGTTTAGGTTCTTGATGTAACAATCCGTAATAATGGATTGTACCATCACCTCCACACTTGTTAGTGACATGAAAAATGAGATGGCGAGTTAATGCAGCATCATTGTTCCCTTTATAATTGAAAAATATTGCTGCGTTAGAAAGAAAAATAAAAAATAAAGAAATATTTTTTATTTTTTATTTATTGTTACATAAAACCTGGTCCTGTGTGGTATCATTGGAAAGACCATACTCTGACCTTTCCAGTGATACCTCACATGACCCTGTAGCTGCTATGGAGGTGGAGATATAGTGGTCCAAATGCCTATCATTGCAGACAAATTTATCCTTTCTGTGGGCCTATTCTGGGGCATGGGCCTGGAGCTGCTGCTCCATCTGCCCCTATGTTAATCCGGCCCTGTTTGGTGCCATTCAGGTGAAACTTTGGATGACGACAGAGGGGGCGCCTGGTGCGGAGGGGTCACCTTGCCCATCAGATCCCACACTTGTAGAGCAGAGACACCATCCTGGAGTGAATCCCAGGCCAGCTCATGGATATATTTGCCCCCAGGCCAGCTCAGGGATATATTTGCCTCCAGGCTCACCTCTGCCAGGCCCCTTCCGGTGTGCAGATCCTGCTATGGCCGCCGCGTTCCTTCGTTCAACGAGCGGCAGCCTCGTGAGTATCTGCCGCTCGCCTGGGATCCACCCTCCAGCCTGCCGCGGTCTCGCGAAATCACGTGATCTCGATCGCGGCAGGCTGGCGGATGGATCTCAGGCAAGTGGCAGATACTCATGCGGCTGCCGCTCAATGAAGGAACGAGCGCGGCAGCTGCACCATCTGCCGCCACCGCATAAAAAAAATAGTGCAGAGCGCGGCAACGGCACCGGGGGCTGAAATTTGCCACCCCCGTATTTCTGCCGCCTGGCGCCGCTGCTCCGCTCCGCACCATTGTCGGGCCGGCCCTGCTTGCTTATATAAAAACATAAGCATAAGAAAGAAACAATCATATATCTAGCCAACAGGTGCTTCTAACTAGGGATGAGCTGTTCGGTTCGATCGGTTCAGAGTTCGATTCGAACATCGCCTGTTCGCATGTTTTCGCGAACTAGGAACATTTCCGCATGTTCGCCGCATGTTCACCCACAATGGACCACAATGCACTTTTCCACTGGCCTGAAGCTTGTAATTGGCTACAGCCTTACACCTGACCACAGGTCAGGTGCAAGACAGGTTCAAGACTATGCCAATCACGGCTCAGAGTCCTGATTGGGCAAATTTTGCCCAATCATGGGCTCACAGAGCTAAGTCCCGCAGCACACTATATAAGGCTTCACATAGCACTTCAGCACGCGTTTGAGAGGAGATTGTTGTTGTGTTAGGCTAGGGTCAGACTAACGCATTTTTCGCGTTGTCTGTGAAAAAGTGCGCTCGAACGAATGGACGCATTTTTTCACGGAATACGCGATAGCGGTCATACGATGCGCCTTTTCGTCCGTGATTTTGTACGGATCATCAATAAAACAGTTTTTGTGTCTGGACGTTATGTTGGCCGGACATTAGCAGCGTCTGACGTCTCCCAATCACGCACACACGCCTCTAGCGGACGCAGCGCACACTGTATGTCCGTACTAGCGGTTTGACGTTCTAGAAAAAATGCGTTCGTTTGCCACTTGCGTTGCACGGACGAACTTTCGTGCGGCCGTACTTCGTGTGTTCCCCGGCATTGGACGTCATTTGCTGCTAGCACGGCCGTGATTTCGTGCGTCTAAACGCACGTTAAAACTGCTTTCGTCTGACCCTAGCCTTAGTGTGTGTTCTCACTGCCAGTCTGCCACCAGCTACTGGGGGGGGTCTCATTTCTACAAAATATTTGGGAATTGAGGTAATCTGTGTCTTGTCACTGCCACCCAGAATTTTGGGGGGGGGTCAGTCATTTCTACAAAACATTTGGGAATTGTTATAATCCGTGTGTTCTCACTGCCACCAAGTATTTTGGGGGTCAGCAATTTCCACAAAATATCTGGAAATTGTTGTAATCTTTGTGTTCTCACTGCCAGCAGCAATTGTGGGGGTCTCATTTATACAAAATATCTGAGAATTGTGGTAATATGTGTGTTCTCACTGCCACCCATCAGGGGGTCTCACTGATTTATAGGAAGTTTCTGGGAATTGTAATCTGTGTCTTCTCACTGCCAGCTATCAGGGTGTCCCACATACGTCTAGCATATTTCAGGGAATTGTAATCTGTGTCTTGTCACTGTTGCCAGCTATCAGGGGGTCCTATCAGGGGGTCTCGCTGATTTATAGGAGGTTTCTGGATTTCTAATCTGTGTCTTGTCACTGGCTTCCAGCTATCAGGGTGTCTCACTGAGTTATACCAGAGTTCTGGAAATCTTTAATCTTTATACCAGACTTGAATCAGAGTTCTGTATATATTTAATATATATATCACTCACCATGTCAGAAAGACCAAAAAGGACAGGCAGACGCTCCCAGACACAAATAAGAGGGCAAGCAGCCTCTGTGTCGGGAGGCTGTGCCTCTGGTCATCATGGACGTGGTGCATCCCCTGCAGGGGCACGCTTGTCCTTTCTAACTGGTGCTGGCCGTCTTAAGCAGCAGCAACATACAGAGGATTTGGTGGATTGGCTAACCAGGCCATCCTCATCCTCCTCATCCTCTGCCAGCCAGGCTTGTAGTGCTTTACAGTCCACCTCCGCTGCCAAAGCATCTAATGCAGCCTCTATGTTCACAGCTACTCCTGCCGTAGCCTCACTATCACACACGGAGGAGTCAGCTGAATTGTTTGACTACAATGACAGTGACATGCTGCTTGAGGATGCGCAGCAAGTACAGTGCCCTGATTCAATCTCTGAGTTTGAGGAAGGGAGTATAATCAACCTAGAGGAAGGTGGTGCCAGTGATGACACACAAATAACTGGCACTCAAGTTGTCCCAGCAGCTGCAGCATACTGCCAAGTTAGCTCCAGTGACGAGGAGATAGGGGGTGATGACAATGATGATGAGGTCACTGACTCCACCTGTGTGGCTGATCGAACAGAGGAGTCAAGTGAGGAGGAGGAGCCACAATAAACACGAGGCACAACATCCTCTATGACCAACCGTAGCACTAGCCAGTCCAAGGCATCATGTCAGAGCTGCTCAGGTGCAGAGCGCTGTTGTCTCAAAGCACACATGCAGGAACTCTGCTGTCTGGGAGTTCTTTAAGAAATGTGCAGCAGACCCCACCGTTGCATTTTGTAATCTATGTCAGATGAGGCTCAAGTGTTGGAAAGACACCGGACGCTTGGGTACCACGTGCTTGATGCGACATATGACCACCTGCCACGCATCCTGTTGGTGCAAAACTTTGCGTAGGTCCTCCTCCTCCTCATCTGTCTCTACCCCCACTGTATGTCCTGCCATGTCATTGCCTACAACCTCCACTGACAGGGATGATGCTACAGTAATGGATGTACCAGGTCCTTCCTCACAATGTGACAGCATCCCATCAGCTGAAGATTTACGTAGTCAGATTACGTTGTCCCAGCTGCTGCAGCGTAAGAAAAAATATAGTCCCAACCATCCCCAAGCACAGCGTCTAAATGCCAGCTTAGCAAAATTACTCGCATTGCAGCTGCTGCCTTTCCAGCTGGTGAACTCTGCTCCCTTCCGTGAATTTTCTGAATGTGCTGTACCACAGTGGCATGTTCCAAAACGCCATTACTTTTCACGGAAGGCCATTCCAGCACTATACCAGCACGTGGAAGACAATGTTATCGAGTCATTGGGAAAGGCAGTCAGCAGCAAGATGCATGTGGCTTTAGACACGTGGTCCAGCAAGCATGGACAGGGTTGTTACATTTCCTTCACGGCACACTGGGAAACTCTGATTGCAGCTGGGAGGGATCAAAGATGGGGCTCTGTGCTGGAGCTTGTTCATCCACCATGCCTCCAGAAAGCTGCTTGTATGCAGTCTGTCTGCTCCACCACCACCTCTCCCTCTTCCTCCTCCACCTCCTCCTTCTGTGTCTCTGGCGAAGTGGCAGTTAAACCGACACCTGACAGGAGCTACGCAATGGCTCAAGCAAAAAGAAGCCATACTGTGCTTGAGCTGGTTTGTTTACGGGACAGGAGCCACACCGGGCCAGAAATTCTGTCAGCTCTGCAGGGGCAGGTGCAGAGATGCTTAACACCACGCCAGTTTCAGTTGGGAATGGTCGTCTGTGATAATGGCAGCAACCTTCTCTCCGCCCTATGCCTGGGTAAGTTGACGCATGTACCATGCCTAGCACACGTCCTAAATCTGGTGGTACAGCGTTTCCTAAACAGGTCCCCACTGCTGGCAGAGCTTCTCAGCCAGGCCAGAAACGTCTGCAGTCACTTCAGACGGTCATTCCCAGCAAGTGTTCGACTTGCAGAAATTCAAAGAGAACTCCACCTTCCCACAAACCGTCTGATCTGTGACATGCCCACCAGGTGGAACTCGACATTAGCAATGCTGCAGCGTCTGGACAAGCAGCAGAGGGCCATCAACGAGTACCTGTGTGAGTATGGCACAAGGACAGGTTCAGGTCAACTTGTTTTTTTCCCCCTGCAGTGGCTGAGGATCAAGGATGCATGCACTGTACTGTCACCATTTGAGGAGGCAACGAGGATGGTGAGCAGGGACAGTGCATGCATCAGTGACACAATTCCTTTAGTGTTCCTGCTGGAGCACACTCTGCAGGGAATTATAGATGTGGCTCTAGAGGCAGAGCAGCGGGAGGAAGAGGAGGCCTTCCCTAGCTCTCAAGGCCCCAGTCTTTCCGCAGACAACATTCCAGCGGGTCCTCCTCAGATCAGACAGGAGGAGGATGAGGAGGAGAAATATTTAAGTAGTGGGGGCATTGAAGGTAGATTCCTCAAGGGAGGGTTTTGTGTGCCCAGAAACACAAGGACTAGTACATGGCTGGGAGAAGGAAGTGGGGTCATCCTCTTCATTGACCAGGAAGACTTGGAAGCTAATGCCACCTCCAACCTACTCTGCATGAGCTCCCTTATCCTGCAAAGCCTGCTAAAGGACCCCAGGATTCGTGCTATCAAGGAGAGGGATCATTACTGGTTGGTAACCCTTTTTGATCCACGATACAAGGGTAAAGTTGCAGAGCTCATCCTGCCTGCACAGAGGGAGCACAGGATGAAAAAACTTGAGGACGCTCTAAAGCGACACTTGTGTAACACATTTCCAGGCACTGGTAGGTTACCAATTGATGACACAGGTGCTTCTGAGGCTGCGGATGATCAGAGGAATAGTGGTGAAGTCCGGGGCCGCTTGACTTTGGCTGCACTGATGCCTGTGCCACATTTATATCATTTTAATTTTTTGAACCGCAGGGTCCAACTCTGCACTCTTCCACAATACCACAAAAGGTTGAACCGCAGGGTCCAACCCTGCACTCTTCCACAATACCACAAAAGGGTTACGGTGTGAAGGCACTTGCTGCCATGAAAGGCACAATATTTGAGTGCACTGACGTCTTTACCAGATTCATATCTTTTTAATATAGGACCGCATGCTCCACCCCTGCACTCTTCCACAATACCACAGAGGGGTTACGGTGTGACGGCACTGTTGCCGACGTTAAAGGCACAATTTTAAAGCACCTATTGTTATTTTCATCCAAAGCCTGCATAAGTTTCACCATGATTTAGCCAAAAAAAATCACTAAAAACTTTTTCTGCGCGTCCTAGAATGTCTTTTCTTACAGGCTGCCGCCCCAAGCAGTTAATAGATTAAAGGAAAAGCATTTACCGTCATTTGAAACGTCATTTTTTTGTTTTTAAATGTTTCTATACATCCTAGAAATCCGCCACTTCACGGGCAGGTTATGGGGACCTTCTAGGCACGATATTTGAAGGAATTTTTCGTTTTTATTTTTAACCCTTATTTCATGGAAAACTCACTGTCCCTTTAAAAACCTTTTATTTTTTTACTTTTTGTCCTTGTTTCCTGTCCCCCAGGGCACTACCCGGACCCCCATACACCTTTTATGGCAAATAGCTAGCATATATGCCCTCTTGGAGTGCACTCTAAAAATCAAACTTTGAGTCCCAATTGACTTGTATTGAGTTCGTGTTCGAGTTCGAGTTCATCCCTACTTCTAAGTATAAAAAAAGATAGGTCCAAATGATTTTTCATCAATCTCTTCCTCTTCAATTATTCCATTCTTTTCCTGCAGACTTTCTCCTGTTTGCATTTGGCAATTTTATGTAAATTTCAGGAAATTGCTTGGTACTTCTTGTCTAGCAATAGTTTCTATGGATGGATTCGGTACTCTGAAACATTTTCAGTGCAGGTGACTGTTGCTCTCTAGATATATATTTTGGTTTCTATTTGTTATATCCATTCTTCTAACCCAGGAACAGCAATGAAAAAAAAAAGGTGCATCGGACCCTCTTGCTACGAATAAAAGGCAATAAACATTCTGATGATTCAATTTGACTCATGAAAACAGGCAATACAGATATGAGTGTAAATCGGAAGCTATGTATGCCGCATGAACCTGCTAAAATAACTCTTAAAAATACATTTTGAATACTATTTTCTTTATAAATATATTAATTATAATGACAACACTTTGTTGAAATGTATTATTTACAACAATGTTTCAACCCTGATTTCAGCTTTCTTTTCTTGATGTGTCAAATGTTCTTTCTGTTCATCATATTAGATGAATTTACTTTCCAACAGCGGCCTCTTAAAATGAGAAACAAGCAAAACAAGTGTTTGTTTTCCTTGACCAGAATGAGATATCAGGGGATTTGTTTGAACAAAACATTTCTAGAACCAACATAACTTCAAATTATTTTGTTCTGCTAGGTGCAGACAGTTAACTATGAGCACACATTTTGAAGAACAACTCTCAAATTACATTAGTTGAATATAAACTGTAGGTTGTCAGGGCAAATATACAAAATATTAGCAAAAAACATTTGATAAGTGTTTAAAACCTTTTGTATAAAATGACAATTCATCATATAGTTTGTTATTCTGAATAGTCTGTTGTTCTGAATATACACTATATTGCCAAAAGTATTCGCTCACCTGCCTTGACTCGCATATGAACTTAAGTGACATCCCATTCCTAATCCATAGGGTTCAATATGACGTCGGTCCACCCTTTGCAGCTATAACAGCTTCAACTCTTCTGGGAAGGCTGTCCACAAGGTTTAGGAGTATGTTTATGGGAATTTTTGACCATTCTTCCTTAAGCGCATTTGTGAGGTCACACACTGATGTTGGACGAGAAGGCCTGGCCCTCAGGCTCCGCTCTAATTCATCCCAAAGGTGTTCTCTTGGGTTGAGGTCAGGACTCTGTGCAGGCCAGTCAAGTTCATCCACACCAGACTCTGTCATCCATGTCTTTATGGACCTTGCTTTGTGCACTGGCGCACAATCATGTTGGAAGAGGAAGGGGCCAGCTCCAAACTGTTCCCACAAAGTTGGGAGAATGGAATTGTCCAAAATGTCTTGGTATGCTGAAGCATTCAGAGTTCCTTTCACTGGAACTAAGGGGCCAAGCCCAGCTCCTGAAAAACAACCCCACACCATAATCCCCCTCCACCTAACGTTACACTTGACACAATGCAGTCAGACAAGTACCGTTCTCCTGGCAACCGCCAAATCCAGATTTGTCCATCAGATTGCCAGATGGAGAAGCAAGATTCATCACTCCAGAGAACGCATCTCCACTGCTCTAGAGTCCAGTGGCGGTGTCCTTTACACCGCTGCATCTGACGCTTTGCATTGCACTTGGTGATGTATGGCTTCGATGCAGCTGCTCGGCCATGGAAACCCATTCCATGAAACTCTCAGAGCACTGTTCTTGAGCTAATCTGAAGGCCACATGAAGTTTGGACGTCTGTAGCGATTGACTCTGCAGAAAGTTGTCGACCTCTTTGCACTATGCGCCTCAGCATCCGCTGACCCCGCTTCGTCAGTTTACGTGGCCTACCACTTCGTGGCTGAGTTGCTGACGTTCCCAAACACTTCCACGTTCTTATAATACAGCTGACAGTTGACTGTGGAATATTTAGGAACGAGGAGATTTCACGACTGGATTTGTTGCACAGGTGGCATCCTATCACAGTTCCACGCTGGAATTCACTGAGCTCCTGAGAGAGCGACCCATTCTTTCACAAATGTTTGTAAAAACTGTCTGCATGCCTAGGTGCTTGATTTTCTATACCTGTGGCCATGGAAGTGATTGGATCACCTGATTCTGATTATTTGGATGGGTGAGCGAATACTTTTGGCAATATAGTGTGTGTATATATATATATATATATATATATATGTATATATATAGTTTATTATTGCAGAAGCCATTTGCACCTCCCAGCAATTCAAAGAACAGCATCCCAGAGCTTCTGTGCTACATTCCTCATATGCAGCAAGGAACTCTGGGTAGGACATGCACATGACATATGCCTCACCTTTTTGCATCCTGGGTCAGTTTTTACACAGAACTCTTAAATCAATGCCATACTAGATGTAAGTACTGATTTACATTACGTAATGTACTGATGAGGGTCCAATAAACCCGAAACAGCGCTGTCCTATGAGTGGCTTTGACCAGTTGCATAAACCTGATCTCTGCTAAAAAAAGCTATCTAGTATGGCACGGCATTGATTGAAGGGTTCTGTGTAAAAACAGAACCAGGATGTAAAAAAGTGAGACAGATTTAATTTGCATGTCCTACCCATAGTTCCTTGCTGCATAAAGGGAATGTAGCACATGAGCTCTAGGAAGCAGTTCTTTGAATTGCTGTGATGTGCAAATGGCTTCTGCAGTAATAAACTTAATTAATTTTAGCGTGGAGGATTTTTATGTCACTTTTTGTTCTCCATCACAACCCTTGTAAGTATATATATATATATATATATATTCTCCAAGGAAATCCAGACACACACAAACAGGGTTATTCAGAGAAAGGTGAAAACCAGGAGAATGGCAGGAGAAGAGAACAATCTTGACCAAATAGCCGATTTGTAAAGGGAGATAAAAGGGAGAATTTTTTTGGTTTGGCTATTTTGACCTAGAATTTTTGCTTCTCCAGTCATTCTCCTGGTTTTCACCTCTCTCTGAATAACCCTGCTAGACTGAAATTTAGAATATAAATATATAATTCATTGCATATATCAATGTTTCAGTCCCCTTCGGGACTTTTCTCAACATAACACAAAAATACAAAAGGAACATATTTATACAATTAACACAACGCCACCAGCCCTGGAAGCATAGGTGCCAGACATACCGCACCGCCTCCGTTGTCGGGGAAACGTATAAATTTGAATCAATATAAAAATAGAAACACAGAATTATTATAGAAATCTGACACAATATATAGCTTTATTCTACACGTAAAGTAAAAAAGATACAGGAAAAAATGTAGGATATAGGACCTAAACCAATTATATGTAATGTCCTATGTGTAGTTAATAAAATTATAATTTGCCTTCGATTCGATTGTCTTTTGAATACAAGTTGGGCATCCCTTATTCCGGAATTCTTAATTCTGGAAGACTCTGAAATTTTGAAAAAGAGTTTTCAGAGCCTTCCGGATTTTAGATATACTTACAACCTTGACGCTCTGGAAGAGTCCTGCTGCTCAGCAACAAGGCTTGGATGGTTATACAACAGCGCGGCACACACTGGGAGACTGTGCAGCCCCAGCTGGTGAAATGCAGCTCTGAGACATGCTGGCTGTGTGCAGCATATCCCTTACAGAGGCATCACTGCTCTTCCAGCATATATACAGGCTGCTGCAGCAGGCAGGGGGTCACAGCTCCATTCCTCTCTGACATTGGAACCTCTCAAATTTCCATAATATGGAAGATCCCAGAATGCCTAGAGTCCCGAGCATTCTGGATAAGGGATGCTCAACGTGTCGATTCATTGATTTCTTGTCAGAGGTGGTATCTGATCTAGATATCTAGCCATACTTGCATTACTCTGGACTCTGATATAAGTACTGCTAGGAAAGAAGTCTTGTTCCTATGGCTAGATAAGACTGGATTCTGGCCATTCTCATCTCTTTATTCTGTCTAAGAAATGCTAGCTGCCTATGTGAAGGTTGTTTCTTTTTTATTAGCCTGATTACTGCTTTATCTATCTTGGGTATAATGCTAAAACCCAGTACATACTTGAAAACGAGAGAAATCTCAATGTATCCTTCCTGGTAAAATACTTTATAAATAAATGTTTAACATTCTTTTGTTACAAACTGATAAATGGGAATTGTCCCCTGAAGTATCACCTTACTCTTTAGTTTGGCCCATTCATTCAAAATCAGTTTCTTAATGGAAAAATTGTAAGAAAAGTGTGTCTGTATCTTTTCTGGTCTTCAAAACACTGCAAGTGTGCAAAGCGTGAGTGATTAATTAATTTAGGATTTGCATTTCCTATAATTAATCTTGATTTGCAATCCACATGGACAAGCATACGAATTTGATAAAGGTTCTGTCATTTAAGGCTAGGGACAGATGAGCGCATTTTCTGCGGCCACCGTCAAAATGTACGTCGATGCGTGCGCACGCATTTTTTCACGGAATACGCTTAAGTGGTCAGACGATGCGCAATTCTGGACGTATTTCATGACGATGGGGTAAAAAGAAGTCTAGGGAAATCCGGCTGTTTGAACGTTATGTTGGCCGCACACTAGCAGCGTCTGACGTCTCCTAATCACGCACACACGCTGCTATGCGGCCGCAGCGCACTCTGTACGTCAGTACCAGCGGTTTAACGTTCTCGAAAAAATGCGTTCATTTTCCACTTGCGTTGCGCGGCCGGACTTTTGTGCGACCGTACGTCGTATATTGGCCGTCATTGCCTGTCATCTGCTGCTAGTGCGGCCGTGATTATGTGCGCCAGAACGCGCGTTCGCACTGCCTCAGTCTGACCCTAGCCTTAGAAAGCTTTGAACTGACAGTTGCCTCAATTCTTTGTATTTTCCTTCCTAGTCATTTCAAATCAACTGATGGGATAATTGTGAGTGTATATATATATATTGTAATCCTTGTACCCGCCTTGGGTGTTATATCCTTGAGAAAGCACGGTCCTCTTGGGATTTCATAAACAAGTCCTTTATTGAATTAACTGCTGTTTAGCAGACAGCAGTGTCAGCATTCAAAAACAAAACAAACACATCCCTAAAAAACAACTCTAGCTCCTTTGAGCACTGACTCACTTAAAGGTCCCTTACTATCAGGGCTTCTTTTCTAAACTAAACAAAACATAGGTTTCACCAACCTTAGAACTGTTATGGTAGCAATCAAACTTCAGCCAGGAACCAAAACACTTTGCTCCTCTCCACCACGGGCACCTCCCTCAGAGTGAAAAAGCAGGCAGTGATTTCTTTTCACTGCTACTAAATTACTTCCAGCTGAACCGTGTGTGGAGAGTAAAAGAACCTCTTGGGCTTCCATATATATTACAAACGCTCCCCCTGGAGCTAAATATCATATCCCTCCCTATACAGTTTAGAGGGAATAAACACCCTGTCACAGACCATACCGTGTACTTTATCACAATATATATATATATATATATATATATATTTCAACCATCTTTCACTCACGATTGAGGATTAGCCTAGGCTTTTAGTAGCCATGGTGCCATAAAAACCTCACAGTACGCTCCATTACCTTAGGCTAAAACACAGACTTTCAGATCATTTCAACTCAGGAATCAAAGGTTAAGCTGGAATCAGATCAATAAGGATAAGAATCGGAAGTGTGTAAGGCGCGGTGAAAGAAATATCAAAGTACTGAGTCATAACTCAATAATCAAGGTCAGGGTTAGAGTCAGAATAAACAACAATCACAAAATGAACAGTAAGGCCAGAATTGTAATGTACAAGCGTATGGACAAAGCATGAAATTCATAGTTAAGCAGTATAAATGAAAGAGCTGATTACATTTCTCCAGAGTACATCATTAAAGACGTTACGTCTATATGTTCACCTGCATTTTTCTAAACATTTACAATAATTTTAATAGTGCCAACCATATACTTTGACTCAAATTTTTCTCACCAAATTTTAAGTATATGAAAATTAAACCACTTGGGGCTGTATTCCAGCCGAGCAGTTGGAATAAAAGTTTACAGCAGCTATCACAAACAGGTGATAAGCTCCTCTTGCTCTTCAGAGGTGTGGTTGGTTGCTGTAAATTGGCAGGTCCTATAATTTGTAAAGGGGCAATTGTTTTGCGGCTACCTAGAGGAGAACAAGCTATTCCTATCTATCTTGTTCTCTTTAAAATGAGCAGGTATTCAGTATATTTTACGACCAAAATCGAGTTTGCATTATAGTACATTGAAAAGCACTCATTAACACATCCAAACCCAACTGCATATCTTTAAAAGAAAGATTATTGTGCCCCCTGTGGCGAAATGAAGTTCTTTGTTTTCTCTTACTACAGTCAGTGAAAGAAATATCTGTAAATAGCAATCTCACGCCAACAAAACGTTCAAAGACTTTGCAGGTGCATTACAGTAGCCAGGGAGAGGGCATAATACAGGGCAATCTCTGGGGTCGCTCACTGCTCTGCAGGGATAAGATTCAGCAGGTTATAGTTATTGAAAATTCCTGTACGATACAGCTATAAAGTGTTACTGTAATTTCCATACAAAGGCATTATGCCACATACAGATATTATTTTATATTCTATTAGTATTTTTTAGAAGCTGCATTGCCAGGGCCGGCCCAAGCCACTGTGCTTCCTGGAGCGAAGGATGAATTGCTGCCCCCCACCCCCAAAAAAACATGGTGTGTATGAGCATATCACAGAGCGCCACATATCACGGTCCACTGTCCCACACATCCACATACCGTCACACACACTTTCACATACACACTTGCATACTTCCACAGTCACACACACATAACACAGCCGGTAACAGGGAGATGCAGAGGATTAATGACTCCAGAGGGCACAGAGTTACTGTCGATTATATTTCACAGGGTGTTCCTTTAAATAGGAAGCGTCTCACTAAAGGTATGAAAGAAATTAGGAAACTGCTATTTTTTTCACCATGATTTAATAATTCAGGGAACACTGGGGGGGGAGCCATAAAGCGGCATTAAAACATGCGGCGTCCCAGTCATTTCTGTAATTCGCCCATCAAACCCTGGCAGCTCCATAGTAACCCCCCCCCTCAGTTTAGAAAGGTAAAAATTAGATTTATTTATTTTAGCAAAGTCACCCAGGTCATGTTGTCAGGTCAGTGAAAAGGAGATCCCCCAGCTATTAACATCTAACTATAGCTCCCATCATGCTGTGCGGGCTGTAAGGGAGCTGCAGATTGTCTTCAATCTGGGCCCCGTGCAGCCCTCAATCGGCAGCTCCCTCAGGACTCTGGGATAGGTGTCTGTCCAGGCCTTCCCTCAACCAGGACAGAGGAGCTGGCAGTGCTTTATGGGGGCAGCAACATGTCCCTGTGAGGAGGGATGGGCGGGAGGGGAACCTCCATAATACACACGGGGGGGCACAGAGTCTCCTGTGTGAAATCAAGCCAGGCCTAACTCCTCAGCAGCCTCATGGTTCCCCAGGATTCATTTAAAGGCGCGCGCTTGCCTACATCAGAGCAGTGCCGCGCATGTCACGTGACAGGCTCTAAACACCGCGTTCCATCTCTCAGGCACACTGCGCTGCAGGAGAGACCACAGCCAGGCTGCATCACTGGTAAAACTTAAGCTGATGGTGTCCATGCCCGCTGAAAGGGGCAGTCACGTGCTGGAGGTGCAGGCGCGGCTTGGTTTTCAATGGAACACTGTCCTGCAACTGTGTCCGGGCTGGCGGCCTTTGAAAGAGCAGCACAATGCTGCCCCTGACAAAGTGCTGCCTGGAGCGGCTGCTCCACCCCGCTCCATGGAAGGGCCGGCCCTATGCATTGCTAATAATCTCACTACGATAACTACAAACCCCTATAAGCAGAAGATCTGATCATTTTTAATAACTATCTTTATCACATCTAGGACACTATTCCAAAGTTGACACTAACATGGAGACGGTAAGCAGGGAAATCTGTGCTTATTGATTTTCTCTTACCATCTCCAGGTTATCCTATTCCAGGGAAGGTGCTATCTCAGCACCTTACCCCGGAACGCAGCGCAACCCCCCCCCCCCCGATACCCTCAGTATGCTTTCACACTGCCACAAGTATCAGCTCCTGGAGTCCACAGGAAAATGGCTGCAAACGTTTTCTTAGGTTCAGGGTCCAAATAAGGCCCAAGATATATAAAATGTAGGATTTATCTCATAATCTGACTCACCATCAATTAATCATTTGTTATAGCGTGTTATTCTGTGTTTGAGTAACATTTTGCTTGAGCTACACAAAGCTAGAGCTATTTTTAATTGCAGTAACCATGTTTCATTACTGGAACCATAATTTTACTACCGTTCTACTTGTAATAGTAAAATAAGGGCTATATTACAAAGTTGGTGCTAACTTACCCAGAGCTGTTGCAAACTTACCAGAGCCATTATAGCCTATGGAGGTTTTAAGTTTACAACAGCTCTGGTTAAGTTAGCACCAACATTGTACTACTGCCCTAAGGTTTCACAAACCACATGTAATTCACAAGCCACCTTATAATAATTCTTGATATATGAATTTTATTTAAGGATCTTAAGATATGATTCTATAAATCCTTCTCTTTGTTTTTCTAGAAAGAGTTCTCTATAGGTTCTGTTAATGTAATCCCTCTTCAAATAGGGGACATTTACCTTGTTTATGAAGATAATTACAACATTGACTTGTGGAGTTGTAATTCTATTTTCCCGCTAGTTTAAAAGGTATATATTATATTATCGATCTTGTTCAAATCTGCCCACGGCGGTTGTCAGTGGTGGCACTGCCATCCTTAATAAAATGGGGATGTCACATTCCCTTCATCCTTACGTATTTTTAGATAGCAGGAGACAATAGTTAATTAATAAAGTCAGGGAAATGCATATGATTCATGTTGAGCTGCAGACAATTCTGAATAAAGAACCAAAAAAAGTTCCTTTGAGAGACTTGTTAATTAGAGGGAATTAGGTGATTTATAGTTAGGTATAGAAAGTTAATCAGCACGCAGGTCAGAGAAGAGAAAGAGCTAGATGTCATTTTAATTATGTGGTGCTCCATGTATCACTGCATACATGCTGGAGTTTGCATATTGTTGCTAAACGGGTAGCACCATCATATGTTACTTCTGATTTTATGACATGAGGATGTGGAAGAAATAGTTTTAAATTTTGCTTTGTTCAAATTTCGTTCTTAACAGGTTTTCTATTTTTTTCTTCTTTTTTCTTCTACACACACTAGCTACTCCACTGATGGCGCTGATGTAAGCAGCGAAATGTGTAGAGTGAATTACGAAAATATTTTTTAGTCGAGCAGTGGCCAGGTCTTTCGGCACAGATTGCTCATCACCTGTCGGCTAGAGAGCTCACAGAATAGACAACAGTGATATTTGGCTTTGCTGTGCATGGTCCCCTTATATCATATCAGGTCTACTAATTAATTTTAAATGGTATTAATTATTATTAAACGCAGTTTCGGTCCTTTGTATATCGACCCATTTCAGATCACTTTGGCAATTCGATTTTGCCTAAAATACGTTGTATTCACTGTTCATTGCATGGTTACCATATTTCACCAAAAATGGAGCAATTTAAGCAGTTATCGGCCTTGGCGAATTCCACCAAAGTAAAAAAAAAAGTCTCCCATTCTGCTAATAGGAGCTTAAACCAATAAACATGTATTAAAAACGTGTCTAAATAATAAAAAGGTCCTTTAAAAAAGAATAAAAAGATCTGTTAAAAATAGTAATAGACTTTTAAAAAATACAAAAAGGTCTCTTAAAACTTAAAAAAAGGGTGTTTGCAAAAAATAAAGATAATGGGGCCATCTTACATTCATAATGCTAACGTTGGCGCTCACCTGTGTGAGCATTAACGTTAGTCTTGGTTGCTCTAGCAGGGGCGGACCATCCAAATGCTAATGGGTTAAAAAACCCTTAGCGTTTCGAGCTTGCTTTTATCACGGTACTTTGCACTCCCTATGCTTAACAAGGAATCTGCTTCTGCTCCTGCCCCCAAAATCACATACTGACCTCCCATCCTGCAGCGACAATGGTGTCTCCATCCGCTTCTTCTTGCCGCCGGGAGCAGAGAGAGACTGGGGGAAAAAGTCCTTCAGTCTATCTCTGCGAATCACTACTCCGACCTGCCGGATCTCACGAGGCCATGTGACTGGTAGCGAAAGCCTCAATGAAATCCCATGGACTCCATGGTGGGGATGCTCGTGGCGGTACTTAGTGCCTTCTGAGGCTTAGCGCCGTGTTACGGTGCAGGCTGCTGGATTACCGCCTGCGCCGTAATATCACGCTAAAATGGGGAAGCTAAGGAAAAACCTGCAGGTGTAGGTTTTTCTCCTTCGCATCACCGTTTTAGCATCATGAATTTTTTTTTTAAAAAAGATATTCCATTTATTAGATTGAAACCAATTAGAATCACTTGTTTAAACCTATAGAGTTGAAACACAGAAAATCAGGTAATTTTGCTGAAATTTCAGTGTAATTCAGCAGACTGTGAATAGATGAAACAATAGTTCTCAACGGGACAATTTCGGTGGTGCTGAATTGTGGAAAAAAGCACCATATTTCGCTGTCAATTTACCTGTATTTGGCGAATTGACAGCTTGATGAGCACACAAATTGCCCCAAAATTGCACCTAGTGATATTCAATGTTCTGTGCGATTCGGTGGAAATTAGTGAATAACTTCCATGGAGTTTTGTATAATGAAGGATGATTACTGTACTATTTAGCCAAATTCCTTTATTGCATATGTGTAGACTTGTACAGTGAGAGGTTTGGGATTTCTACACTGAGGCAGCAGAACTATGTGCAATATTACAATCTTAACGCTAATGTTAGTGCTCAGCTGTGTGAGCCTTAACGTTAGGTTAAGTGGCCCTTGCTCGGGTCGCCCCTATTACATTCCGAACACTGGGTTCTGGTTAATAAAAACATTAACGCATCAGAGATTGGACTTTCCGATACTGTAGTTTGAGTTCCCTATACTTAACATGGGGGCACAAAGCGTGATTAGAGTTAGGATTACAAAGCCCTAATGCTAATAACTCCTCGCTGAGGTTAACTGAAAACCACAGCTAGAAGCTGGTGCTAACTGATTCCGCTTCTGCAGAATAAGGCAGCACCAGCTGTAAAACCAGTCAAAAATCAGATACTCACCTCTCAGCCCGCGGGGAGAAAGGCACCCAGATCCCCCACTTCTAGCCGCTGGGAGCACAGTGAGACTGGAAACAAACAGTCCCTAGTCTTCGTCTGCGATCACTCCACAGACATGCAGGATTTTGCGGGAGGTGAGATCCTGCAGGTTATGTGACTCGGAAGCACAACCCTCCATGAACTTCAGGAGAGGATACTCAGGGTGGTGCGTTAGCATTAGCACTGCCTCAAGTATCCCAGAGCTTAGCGTTGCATTACGGAGCAGGCGGCTGAATTACCGCCTCCCCTGTAATATAGAGCTAAAATGGGGACGCATTGTTTTCCTGCAGGTTTTCCTCCTTAGCATCCCCGTTTTAGCAGGCAGAATGTAATACTGCCTTATATCTTTAAGCACACTTGTAATTTAACCCAGATTAAAACTGCTGTATTAAGTAAATGCCCAGATTTGTGAATTTAAAGGGATACTCTAACTAAATTTTATTCCTCCCTTTATTCAGTGTGCAGATACTGCTGACATGTTTGCACATTTTTTAAAACATTTAGGGCAGTATTACAAAGGTAATGCTAAAAGGGGGCGCTAAGGCTACGGTCAGACGAAAGCATTTTTCCCCGCGAACGTGAAAAAGTGCGTCCGAATGCATTGACGTATTTTTTCACGGAATGCGCAAAAACGGTCAGACGACGCGCATTTTCGGGCGTGATTTTGTACGGATCGTCAATAAAACTCTTTTTGCGTCTGGACGTTATGTAAGCTGGACATTAGCAGTGTCTGACATCTCCTAATCACGCAAACACGCCGCTATGCCACAGCTGCGCACTCAGTACGTCAGTACTAGCGGTTCAGCGTTCTCAAAAAAATGCGTTCAAATTCCACTTGCGTTGCACGGCCGGACTTTTGTGCGGCCGTACATCGTATATTGGCCGTCATTGCCCGTTATCTGCTGCTAGTGAGGCCGTAATTATGTGCGCCAGAACGCACGTTAAAAGTGCGCTGGTCTGACCCCAGCCTAAAAAGGAAAAGCTGCGCCTGCAGGTTTCTCCTCATAGTCCCCATTTTAGCTCAATATTATGGGGCAGGTGCTAATTCAGCCCGCAGCCTGCCCCATAACGCCGTGCTAACGTGCCACCCTGAGCATCCCCTCCTGGAGTCATAGGGCTCCACTGAGGCTTCATCTGCCGGGTCACATACCCTGCAGGATATGGCCTCTTGCGAGATCCTGCAGGTCGGCAGACTGATCGTGGAGGGAGCCTGGCACTCTTTTTCTCCAATCTTACTCTGCTCCGGGTGGACAGAAGAGGTGGATTGGGCCGCCTTTGCTCGCTGTGGGATGAGAGGGTAGTATCTAATATTTGGGGGATTTGTAGCTAGTAATAACTGATGCTGCAGTAGCGGAATCAGATAGCACCAGCTCCAAGTTGTGGTTAACTTTTGAGTTGCTGAAGGTAAAACAGAGCATCAGAATGGGGAAGAAAGGGGATTTAAGTGACTTTGATAGTTTGCATGGTTGTTGGTGCCAGACAAGCTGGTCTGAGTATTTAAAAAACTGCTGATCTACTAGGATTTTTACGCACAACTATCTCAAAGGGTTTACAGAGAACGGTCCGAAAAACGAGAAACTATCCAGTGAGCGGCAGTTGTGTGGATGAAAATGCCTTGATGATGTCAGAGGAGAATGGGCAGACTGGTTTAAGATTAGGGATGAGCCGAAACACTCCCCGAGTTCGGTTCGAGCCCGAACCCGAACTTCCCATTTGTTCGGGTCCGAACCTGAACCCGAACTCAAATCCAATGCAAGTCAATGGGGCTGAAAATTTGGTTTTTAGAGTGCCCTCCAAGAGGGCATATATGCTACATATTTGCCATAAAAGGTGTATGGGGGTCCGGGTAGTGCCCTGGGGACAGGAAACAAAAAACAAAAAGTAAAAAAGAAAAGTTTTTAAAGGGACAGTGAGTTTTCCATGAAATAAGGGTTAAAAATAAAAACGAAAAATTCCTTCAAATATCGTGCCTAGGAGGTCCCCATAACCTGCCCGTGAAGTGGCGGATTTCTAGGATGTATAGAAACACTTAAAAACAAAAAAATGACGTTTCATATGATGGTAAATAGGGATGAGCCGAACACTCCCCGAGTTCGGTTCAAAGCCGAACCCGAACTTTCCAAATGTTCGGATCCGAACCCGAACCCGAACTCGAACCCCATACAAGTCAATGGGGCTGAAAATTCAGATTTTAGAGTGCCCTCCAAGAGGGCATATATGCTACATATTTGCCATAAAAGGTGTATGGGGGTCCGGGTAGTGCCCTGGGGGACAGGAAACAAGGACAAAAAGTAAAAAAAAAAAGTTTTTAAAGGGACAGTGAGTTTTCCATTAAATAAGGGTTGAAAATAAAAACGAAAAATTCCTTCAAATATCGTGCCTAGGAGGTCCCCATAACTTGCCCGTGAAGTGGCGGATTTCTAGGATGTATAGAAATATGTAAAAACCAAAAAATGACATTTCAAATGACGGTAAATGCTTTTCCTTTAATCTATCCATAAACAACTGCTTGGGGCGGCAGTCTGTATGAAAAGAGGAGACATTTTCGGACACGCAGAAAAAGTTTACTGATTTTTTGGCTGTGAAAAGCAGGAGAATGACTGGAGAATGGAAAATTCTAGACCAAATAGCCGATTTGGAAAGTGAGAAAAATGGGAGAATTTTTCTGGTTTGACTTTTTTGACCTAGAATTTTCTCTTCAGTCATTCTCCTGAGTTTCACCGCTCTCTGAATAACCCTGTCAGGGTTATTCAGAGAGCGGTGTAGAGCAGGAGAATGACTGGAGAATGGAAAATTCTAGGTCAAAATAGCCAAACCAGAAAAATTCTCCCATTTAGGCTAGGGTCAGACTAGCGAATTTTTAACATGCGTTTAGGCGCACTTATTCACGGCCGCACTAGCAGCAAATGACGGGCAATGACAGCCAATATACGAAGTACGGTCGCACGAAAGTCCGGCTGCGCAAAGCAAGTGGAAAATGAACGCATTTTTTCGAGAACGCAGAACCACTAGTACGGACGTACAGAGTGCGCTACGTCCACTAGCGGCGTGTGTGCGTTATTTGGAGACGTCAGACCCTGCTCATATCCGGCCAACATAACGTCCAGACACCCAAAGTTTCCTGGTTTGGATCCGTAAAAAATCACGTACAAAAATGCGCATCGTATGACCGTTTTCGCGCATTCCGTGAAAAAATACGGCAATGCGTTCGGACGCAGCAAACAGACGCAGGTTAGGCAAGAATGTAATACTGCTAGAACGGACGTGCGGAGTGCGCCACGTCCGCAACGTCCGTGTAGCTTTGTATCTGAGTGATGAAACGAGGTCAGATGGACTGCATTTATACGTCCAGCATTTTTGACGGACAGAATGTTTTTTCATTTTAATTTATTTTCCCTGCTACATCAGTCAAAAAATACGTCAGTGAAAAAAACGGACTGTTTGGCCACTACCTTGTTGTCAGTCAGTAAGTACTGTACCTCCGTACTGCACGGACGCACAGTCCATACAAAATGCGCTCATCTGACCCTAGCCTTAGATGTTATTTTGAATTTTTTTCAAACACCAGTTAACCACTTGGCTGCTATGGACGCGCTCAGCGCGTCCAGCCAAGTGGTTCTCCTGTGCTATGGACGCGCTGAGCGCGTCCATGCACAGGAGGCAGCAATCTGCCGGATTCCGGCAGATTGCTGCGCCCCCCGGTGTGGGCTGACATCTTGGATGCACTAACGATTTTTGTATGCGGTGCATTTGTTTAAAAAAGCGAAATTTTCCCCCAAAAAAAATGTAATGAAACCCCATTTATAAATTTTTCAACAAGCACACCCCATACAAAATATAACCGCAAACGATCGCATGTTAAAATGTGAAAAAAAACTACACATAATAAATTATTTAAAATCCAAATTTTATTGCATTTTTGTTATAATATAGAGACATGACATAACGTATACATATAATAATGACATATTATGAATCTGCCAAGTCTGCCGGAAAGAACGATATATAATATGTCTGGGTCATATATCAAAATATGGCTACAAAACGCGGTTAAACATGATGAGCGAAAGCGGTAAAAATGACCTCAGCACAGAGGTGTGAAAAGCCTAAGCAGCGAAAGGGTTAAATGCAGCATATTAGGATGTTTTAGGGAAATTAATTCTCAAATCTCAATCAGAAGCAGACACCACCCCACCCTCAGTATGGTCTACAATGTATCAAATTGATTACCAGACTAAAAACACCTGGTGTTATGCCCGTTTGTGACAGAGGTCATTTAGAGTTGATAATCTTTCCATGTACACATTAGTTTTTAATTCAATACCTAATAAACCATTGCTTATAATATTCTGCAGTATAGAGTCTCTTTATTTATAGATTTTTAATTATTTTTTTAAGCATTTTCTATACTTTTTTCGAAATTTCTTTTTTTTTCGAACTCGAACCGACACACCCAAAAAGTTCAAAATTCACGAACTTTCGAACTGCCAAAGTTCGACTCGAACTCCGAACCGTCCGAACCCGAACAGCTCATCCCTAACGGTAAATGCTTTTCCTTTAATCTATCCATAAACAACTGCTTGGGGCGGCAGTCTGTATGAAAAGAGGAGACATTTTCGTACACGCAGAAAAAAGTTTACTGATTTTTTTGGCTAAATTATTGTGAAATATATGCAGGCTTTGGATGAAAGGAACAATAGGTGCTTTAAAATTGGTCCTTTAGCGTCCCCAACAGTGCCGTCACACCGTAACCCCTCTGAGGATATGAATCTGATACAGGCGTCAGTGGCAGTGCACCCAAATATTGTGCTTTTGGTGCCAGGCCTGCAAGTACTATCATACAGTAACCCCTCTGTGGTATTGTGGAAGAATGCAGGGGTGAACCTTGCGGTCCTATATTAAAAAGATATGATTCTGGTCAAAGCGTCAGTGCACCCAGATATTCTGCCTTTGGTGCAAGACTGCCAGGCCAGCAAGTATTATCATACAGTAACCCCTCTGTGGTATTGTGGAAGAATGCAGGGGTGGACCTTGCGGTCCTATATTGAAAAGTTTTTTTATCTGTTAATGGGCGTCAGTGCACCCAGATATTGTGCCTTTAATGCCAGGCCAGCAAGTATCATCATACAGTAACCCCTCTGTGGTATTGTGGAAGAATGCAGGGGTGGACCATGTGGTACTATATTGAAAAGATATGATTCTGGTCAAAGCGTCAGTGCACCCAGATATTCTGCCTTTGGTGCAAGACTGCCAGGCCAGCAAGAATTATCATACAGTAACCCCTCTGTGGTATTGTGGAAGAATGCAGGGGTGGACCTTGCGGTCCTATATTAAAAAGTTTTTGATCTGGTAATGGGTGTCAGTGCACCCAGATATTGTGCCTTTAATGCCAGGCCAGCAAGTATTATCATACAGTAACCCCTCTGTGGTATTGTGGAAGAATGCAGGGGTGGACCTTGCGGTCCTATATTGAAAAGTTTTTTTATCTGTTAATGGGCGTCAGTGCACCCAGATATTGTGCCTTTAATGCCAGGCCAGCAAGTATCATCATACAGTAACCCCTCTGTGGTATTGTGGAAGAATGCAGGGGTGGACCATGTGGTACTATATTGAAAAGATATGATTCTGGTCAAAGCGTCAGTGCACCCAGATATTCTGCCTTTGGTGCAAGACTGCCAGGCCAGCAAGAATTATCATACAGTAACCCCTCTGTGGTATTGTGGAAGAATGCAGGGGTGGACCTTGCGGTCCTATATTAAAAAGTTTTTGATCTGGTAATGGGTGTCAGTGCACCCAGATATTGTGCCTTTAATGCCAGGCCAGCAAGTATCATCATACAGTAACCCCTCTGTGGTATTGTGGAAGAATGCAGGGGTGGACCATGTGGTCCTATATTGAAAAGTTTTTGATCTGGTAATGGGCGTCAGTGCACCCAGATATTGTGCCTTTGGTGCCAGGCCAGCAAGTATCATCATACAGTAACCCCTCTGTGATATTATGGAAGAGTGCAGGGTTGGACCCTGCTGTTCAAAAAATTTAAATGATATAAATCTGGCCCAGGCGTTAGTGCAGCCAAATATTGTGCCTTTCATGGCAGCAAGTGCATTCACACCCTAACCCTTTTGTGGTATCGTGGAAGAGTTCAGTGCTGGAGGTTTTGTGCATGCAGAAGACATACCCGATCTATTCCGTTACTTCGGCATCAGGGGATTGATAGCTGCTGATCCAGGACTGATTCATTTTTATAAATGTCAGCCAGTCTACAGAGTCGGTGGACAGACGCACTCTTTTGTCTGTAACAAAACCTCCAGCGGCACTGAACGTCCTTTCGGAAAGCACGCTAGATGAAGGGCAACCTAGTAGCTGCATAGCATATTGGCTAAGTTCTGGCCAGTGATCCAATCTCAGCACCCAGTAAGCCAGTGGATCAGCTGCTGGAAAGGTATCCAGGTCTGCCATTACCCCTAGGTAGTCCTGCACCATATGGTGAAGACGCTGGCAATGGGTGCCTACATTTGACGTCCCTGGGCGTCGAGGACTAAAAAATTTAAAAAAGCATCAGTCAAGCGGCCCTGGCCTTCACCACTATTCCTATGATCACCCGCAGCCTCAGAAGCACGTGTGTCAGCACTTGGTAATCTACCAGTGCCTGGAAAGGTGTTACACAAGTGTCACTTTAGAGCGTCCTCAAGTTTTTTCATCCTGTGCTCCCTCTGTGCGGGCAGGATGAGCTCTGCAACTTTCCCCTTGTATCGTGGATCAAGAAGGGTTGCCAACCAGTAATGATCCCTCTCCTTGATAGCACGAATCCTGGGGTCCTTTAGCTGGCTTTGCATCATTAGGGAGCCCATGCAGCGTAGGATGGAGGTGGCATTAGCTTCCGAGTCTTCCTGGTCAATGAGGATGACCGTATCGTGCACTTCCTCTTCCCAGCCACGCACTAGCCCTTCTGTTTCTGGGCACACAAAACCCTCCCTTGAGGAATCCCCACCTTCAATGCCCCCACTACTTAAATATTCCTCCTCCTCCTCATCCTCCTCCGGTCTGATCTGAGTAGGAGCCGCTGGAATGCTGTCTGCGGAAAGACTGGGGCCTTGAGAGCTAGGGAAGGCCTCCTCTTCCTCCCGCTGCTCTGCCTCTAGAGCCACATCTATAATTCCCCGCAGAGTGTGCTCCAGCAGGAACACTAAAGGAATTGTGTCACTGATGCATGCACTGTCCCTGCTCACCATCCTCGTTGCCTCCTCAAATGGTGACAGTACAGTGCATGCATCCTTGATCATCAGCCACTGCGGGGGGAAAAAAAAACAAGTTGACCTGAACCTGTCCTTGTGCCATACTCACACAGGTACTCGTTGATGGCCCTCTGCTGCTTGTGCAGATGCTGCAGCATTGCTAATGTCGAGTTCCACCTGGTGGGCATGTCACAGATCAGACGGTTTGTGGGAAGGTGGAACTCTCTTTGAATTTCTGCCAGGCGAATGCTTGCTGGGAATGACCGTCTGAAGTGGCTGCAGACTTTTCTGGCCTGGATGAGAAGCTCTGGCAGCCCTGGGTACTTGGTTAGGAAACGCTGTACCACCATATTTAGGACGTGTGCTAGGCATGGTCAATTTACCCTTGCGTAGGGCGGAGAGAAGGTTGCTGCCATTATCGCAGACGATCATTCCCACCTCAAGCTGGCGTGGTGTTAACCATCTCTGCACCTGCCCCTGCAGAGCTGACAAAATTTCTGACCCGGTGTGGCTCCTGTCCCCTAAACAAACCAGCTCAAGCACAGTATGGCATCTTTTTGCTTGAGCCATTGCGTAGACCCTGTCAGGCGTCGGTTTAACTGCCACTTCGCCAGAGACCGAGAAGGAGGAGGAGGAGGAAGATGTGGTGGTGGTGGAGCAGACAGACCTCATACAAGCAGCTTTCTGGAGGCATGGTGGATGAACAAGCTCCAGCACAGAGCCCCGTCTTTGATCACTCTCAGCTGCAATCAGAGTTACCCAGTGTGCCATGAAGGAAATGTAATGACCCTGTCCATGCTTGCTGGACCACGTGTCTAAAGTCACATGCACCTTGCTGCTGACTGACTTTGCCAATGACTCGATAACATTGTCTTCCACGTGCTGGTATAGTGCTGGAATGGCCTTGCGTGAAAAGTAATGGCGTTTTGGAACCTGCCACTGTGGTACAGCACATTCAGCAAATTCATGGAAGGGAGCAGAGTCCATCAGCTGGAGAGGCAGCAGCTGCAATGCGAGTAATTTTGCTAAGCTGGCATTTAGACGCTGTGCTTGGGGATGGTTGGGACTATATTTTTTCTTTCGCTGCAGCAGCGGGGGCAACGTAATCTGACTGCGTAAATCTTCAACTACTGGGATGATGTCACATTGTGAGGAAGGACCTGGTACATCCATTACTGTAGCATCATCCCTGTCGGTGGAGGTTGTAGGCATTGACATGGCAGGACATACAGTGGGGGTAGAGACAGATGAGGAGGAGGAGGACCTATGCAAAGTTTTGCGCCAACGGGATGTGTGGCACTTATTCATATGTCGCCTCAAGCACGTGGTACCCAAGTGTCCGGTATCTTTCCCACGCTTAAGCCTCATCTGACATAGATTACAAATAGCAACGCTGCGCTCTACTGCACATTTCTTAAAGAAATCCCAGACAACAGAGTTCCTGCATGTGTTCTTTGAGACAACAGCACTCTGCACCGGAGCAGCTCTGACATGTGATGCCTTGGACTGGCTAGTGCTACGGTTGGTCACAGAGGATGTTGTGCCTCGTGTTTGCTGTGCCTCCTCCTCCCCCTCTTCCTCACTTAATTCCTCTGTTCGATCTGGCACCCAGGTGGAGTCAGTGACCTCATCATCATTGTCATCATCACCCCCTATCTCCTCGTCACTGGAGCCAACTTGGCAGTATGCTGCAGCTGCTGGAGCAACATGAGTGCCGGTTATTTGTGTGTCATCACTGGCACCCCCTTCCTCTAGGTTGATTATACTCCCTTCCTCAACCTCAGAGATTGAATCAGAGCACTGTACTTGCTGTGCATCCTCAAGCAGCATGTCACTGTCATTGTAGTCAAACAATTCAGCTGACTCCTCCGTGTGTGATAGCGAGGCTATGGCAGGAGTAGCTGTGGACATGGAGGCTACATTTGATGCTTTGGCAGCTGAGGTGGACTGTAAAGCACTAGAAGCCTGGCTGGCAGAGGACTCAGAGGATGAGGATGGCCTGGTTAGCCAATCCACCAAGTCCTCTGTATGTTGCTGCTGCTGAAGACGGCCAGCACCAGTTAGAAAGGACAAGCGTGCCCCTGCAGAGGATGCACTACGTCCACCACGACCAGAGGCACAGCCTCCCGACACAGGGGCTGCTTGCCCTCTTATCTGTGTCTGGGAGCGTCTGCCTGTCCTTTTTGTTCTTCTTTCAGACATGGTGAGTGATATATAGATTAATATATACAGAACTCTGATTCAACTCTGGTATAAAGATTTAAAGAACTCTGGTATAACTCAGTGAGACAAACTGATAGCTGGCAGCCAGTGACAAGAGACAGATCACCTCAATTCACAAATGTTTTGTAGAAATTAGTGAGCCCCGAAATACAGCGTGGTACTGGATGTGTGACGAGAGACAGCTCACCTCAATTCACAAATGTTTTGTAGAAATTAGTGAGCCCCAAAATAATGTGTGGTACTGGTTGTGTGACAAGAGACAGATCACCTCAATTCACAAATGTTTTGTAGAAATTAGTGAGCCCCAAAATGCAGCGTGGTACTGGATGTGTGACGAGACACAGATCACCTCAATTCCCAAATGTTTTGTAGAAATTTGTGACCCCCAAAATACTTGCTGGCAGTGACAAGAGACAGATCACCTCAAATTCACAAATGTTTTAAAGAAATTAGTGAGCCCCGAAATACAGCGTGGTACTGGATGTGTGACGAGACACAGATCACCTCAATTCACAAATGTTTTGTAGAAATTAGTGAGCCCCAAAATAATGCGTGGTGCTGGTTGTGTGACAAGAGACAGATCACCTCAATTCACAAATGTTTTGTAGAAATTAGTGAGCCTCAAAATAATGTGTGGTACTGGATGTGTGACAAGACACAGATCACCTCAATTCACAAATGTTTTAAAGAAATTAGTGAGCCCCAAAATACTGCGTGGTACTGGATGTGTGACGAGACACAGACCACCTCAATTCCCAAATGTTTTTTCGAAATTTGTGACCCCCAAAATACTTGCTGGCAGTGACAAGACACAGATCACCTCAATTCCCAAATGTTTTGTAGAAATTTGTGACCCCCAAAATACTGCGTGGTACTGGCTGTGTGACAAGACACAGATCACCTCAATTCACAAATGTTTTAAAGAAATTAGTGAGCCCCAAAAAGATTTGCTGGCACAGTGACAAGACCCAGAAGATCACCTCAATTCACAAATGTTTTAAAGAAAGTTGTAAACCCCAAAAAAACTTGCTGGCATAGTGACAAGACATACATCACATAAATTCCCTGATATTTGGTAGAAATGAGACCCAAAAAGCCTTGCTGGCACAGTGACAAGACCCAGAAGATCACCTCAATTCACAAATGTTTTAAAGAAAGTTGTAAACCCCAAAAAAACTTGCTGGCATAGTGACAAGACATACATCACATAAATTCCCTGATATTTGGTAGAAATGAGACCCAAAAAGACTTGCTGGCCCAGTGACAAGACCCAGAAGATCACCTCAATTCACAAATGTTTTAAAGAAAGTTGTAAACCCCAAAAAAACTTGCTGGCACAGTGACAAGACACACATCACCTAAATTCCCTGATATTTGGTAGAAATGATACCCCCCAGACCCCCCCAGTAGCGTGGCAGACCGGCAGTAACAAGACACAACTATCTCCTTTGAAATCTCCTCTGAAATGCGTGCAGAATCGGTGCGTGGAAACGTTATATAGTGTGCTGCGGGACTTAGCTCTGTGAGCCCATGATTGGGCAAAATTTGCCCAATCAGGACTCTGAGCGGTGATTGGCATAGTGTTGAACCAGTCTTGCACCAGACCTGTGGTCAGGTGCAAGGCTGTAGCCAATTACGAGCTTCAGGCCAGTGGGAAAATGCATTGTGGTCCATTGTGGTCGAATATGCGGCGAACACTCGGAAATGTTCGGTGTTCGCGATCTCATCGAACAGGCCAAGTTCGGGTCGAACCCCGGACCGTCCGAACCCGAACCGTTCATCCCTATTTGAGATGATAGAAAGGCAACAGTAACTCAAATAACAACTCGTTATAAACAAAGTATGCAGAATACGTTCAATGCTCTTGAACCCAGGACATACTTGAAAATGAGAGAAATCTCAATGTATCCTTCCTGGTAAAATACTTTGCAAATAAATAAATAATAAATAAATAAATACCATCTCTGAACGCACAACACGTCAAACCTTGAAGCAGATGGGCCACAGCAGCAGGAGACCACTCCGGGTGCCACTCCTGTCAGCTAAGAACCTGAAACTGTGGCTACAATTCGCACAGGCTCACCAAAATTGTAAAATAGAAGAGTGTAAAACATTGCCTGGTCTGATTAGTCTCAATTTCAGCTGCGACATTCAGATGGTACACCGTAAGAATTTGGAGTCAACAACAAGAAAGCATGGATCCTTCCTCCTTGAATCAATGGTTCAGGCTGGTGGTGGTGGTGTAATGGTGTGGAGAATATTTTCTTGGCACACTTTGGGCCTCCTAGTACCAATTGAGCATTGTTTAAATGCCACGGCCTACCTGAGTATTGCTGCTGAACATGTTCATCTCTTTATCACTACAGTGTACCCATCTTCTGATGGCTACTTCCAGCAGGATAATGCACCATGTCACAAAGCTCAAATAATCTCAAACTGGTTTCTTGACTATGACAATGAGTTCACTGTACTCCAATGGCCTCCACAGTCACCAGATCTCAATCCAATAGAGCACCTTTGGGATGTGGTGGAACGGGAGATTCATATCATGGATGTGCAGCCGACAAATCTGCAGCAACTGCGTAGTCCTATCATGTGAATGTGGACCAAAATCTCAGAGGAATTTTTCCAGCACCATGTTGAATCTATGCCACAAAGAATTAAGGTAGTTCTGAAGGCAAAAGGGGTCCAACCCGGTACTAGCAAGGTATTCCTAATAAAGTGGCTTGAGAGTCTATATCAGCATTTTATCTTGTTGGGAAAAAAAGCACTTTCTACATACCCAAAAGATTTATATATATGCAACCCTGTAGTTAGGCTAAAGACTAAGAGCTAGATTACATACCAAACGCTAACTATAGCTTTCGGATATGTAAGTGTTAACGTCAGGATAAGTGACTTTAACAAATGTCCGCCCATATTACATCTCTAAAGCTAAGCCCTGTAATAATCCATTAGCACATCGGCTTTTGTGGTATCTTGCGCGAGCTTACTGTACTTTGCGCATATAAACTTCAGAAGGTGATATCGTGTCAAGTTTTCACCGGTTCCAGCCATGCCCCCTGGTGGTGGGAGCGATCCAGGGCAGCACTTCCCTGTCTGGGTTAGACATTCTGCCCTGTGGTGCTCCTGGATTCCTGTGTGGCTGCTCTGGCCTGAGGTCACATGGTCAGTCCTGTCTCCCTTAAATATTGCAAGCAGTGCACTAGCTCCTGGCTATTACATTGGTTCCTGGTTCCTGGGAGTCTTGTCTTTGAGGGTTTCTGTTTCTGAGTATATGAGCATATACCGTATTCTTGGCTTGTTTTCTGACTACTCTCCTGGCTCTTGATCCCTGACATACGGCTGACACACTACTCTGGCGTTTAGACCCTCTTGCATTTCCTCTGACCATTCTCTTTTTAACCCCTGTTATTTCTGTACCCTGTATCCTGTGTAGTATTAGAAGGCCAGTATAAGGACCTTGTCTCAGATTAGGGATTCCTTATGTGTGTGCTATTGTGCTGCTGTATCTTGTTTAACCCTCATCCTTCCTGGTCTCCTGTTCGTGTGTATTCTTGTTGTGGTTCCCTTCCCTAGTATAGAGGCCATTACAAGGACCTTTATCCCAGAGTTAGGGTTCCCTTAAGTTTTGTTCTCCTGCCATTTCCTATTGTTCCAGTTCTGTCTTTCTCTGGTCTTGTATTCAAGTATCTGCGTCATATCTGTGTGCTGTGGTCTGTCTATGCAGCCAGCAGCAACCCTGGCTAAAGGGCTGAATAACCTGTACAAAGGGCCCACCTTGGCTAACGCTGGGTGCCCACGTGATATACTCGCAGCATCACGGAAGCACTGCCGCGAGTATCCAAGAGGGTACCGCATGGTTCTGGGGCAAGGTGCTGAAGTAGCGCCTGCCTTGGAATCTTGCGCTAAAATGTGAATGTCAACAGGTAAACCTGCTCTGGTTTTCCTCGTTGACATTCCCATTTTAGCATCAGCAATGCAATCAGGCCCTAAGTTTTCTAAACAACCACGTTATCAATATTTATAGTACGATCAAAGAGATGTTATTTACAATTGCGTGAGATTCAGAACAATTAATTGTAAGCACATTAAAATGTCATATTACACCAAGAAATATTGTACATCTGTAGATTGATGGCAGACTGGACTTCTCATATTGTTAATTATCGAAGAAATAGCACTGCTATTGCCAGTAGAGATTTATTTTGCAACCAGCACTGCACCTCTACAACTGTAGTCATGAGGAAAAAAAGAAGAGAAAATATAAAGAGACTAAGTAGAATAATTCACTCTCGTCATGTGTTTGAAAATAAGAAAATAAAGCTGCATTATACTAAGGATAATGTAAATGAATGCTGAAGGGCACTGCTGGATTTAAAGGTATTATAGCCTGGATATTCAATGATGGAGTGTGATGATTTTCAGCTGTGGATAGCTTTCGTGATGAAATCTTGCTTTATTAACAGTATAACACATTCTCCTGACACAGAGATGGAGAGGTTCCAAACCCCTGTAGAGCATAACATCCTTGTACCTGAAACCCTGTCAGCAAGACTGGGCTTTGCTTACAGCACTCAATTTTGATAGCAAGATCAGTTCTAGAATGACTCGTCAGATTTATGTGGGACTTCTATGCATCTTAATGAACCATTTCAAACTTCCCTTGTAAAACAGACAATTTTTTAGACATTTTAATGATTACCAATATCTGTCTTGTGATGCATCCTAATCCTAAGGTATGTAACATAATTCCCGTTTGATTGTGTTTTATGTTTGCCATGCGAAGACAGTCACGGAATGAATAAGTCATACACTTTAGTGCCCAGTGGACATCTTTTAACATACTATCAGGAATTTGTCTATTCAGTTACAGTGCAAGGAACTTCCTTTGGCTACATTGTTGAAACTGAGTTGGCAGTAAAGAATATTTAAAACAAGGGTTGCACTTGCTTTTAAATGGACACTTTAAGCACTGCACCTTTTAATTTATTTTAAATGGTCGTGTTGTGCGGAGTACTGAGCAAGCGGTCAAGCCAATTGATGGCACGCTTTAAGGAAAATAAACAGAGGTCAGGTTGAGCAGGAATGCGTGGGAATGCAGTTCCTCAACTACTTTTTCAAAGGGAGCTGAATTCCCATTGCTCTCACACACTTTAACGTTTTTATTCCTCCTACTAACAGGCAGGGTTATTCAGAGAAAGGTGAAACTGTGGAGAACCTTTGGAGAAGTGAAAATTCTAGGTCAAAATAGCCAGACTAGAACAATTCTCCCATTTATCTCACTTTCCAAATCAGCCATTTTGACCTAGCTTCTCCAAAAGTTCTCTAGAGTTTCACCTTTCTCTGAATAACCCTGTAAGTTACAGTAAAAGTGTGTATTTTCACAATAAACCCATGATCTATCATGTATTTTCCCATAAAACCCAGCAAATACATATCAGTATACATTTATATAAAATTTGAGTGAATGTGATGTATTACATGCAAAATGACAAGCGTTATTTGGGGGCCATAAATTTTGGAGAGTTCTCACACTTAGGGCCCTATCACCTGCTGTGGGCTAAAATACCATTGCTAAAGAAAATATTTAGGATGAGTCACTAAAACTTAGTGCCTGACGACCTACTAACAGATCATCTTGTCCGCGGCCGTCTGTCTACAAGGTCATTTAACGCACGCTAGGGAAACACTAAGACCCAGTGCTAATGCGGTTGTGTACAGGATAGAACCTTGTATAATTATGAACACATCCAGCGAATAGCCCTCACATCCCTGCATTATTAAAATCCTCCAAGATGGCCATATCATCCATGTTTTGATGCACACATATATTAAGGCTGATGGGCATTATATGATAAATGCCACCCAACAGCATGTAGAATCATTACACTACATTTAATAGATCTAAAAGGAAGGCCAGGTGAGCGACAATAATCTCCCTGCTGCAGCATATAAATAATACATGTTTCAGGGAAAGACTTATCCATGTGTCCCTTTAAACATGGTCCAGTCACCCTAATAATCAACCGCTTACATACTATGAATAACGCTCAGCATAAAATGTTTAAAATTAGCCAATATATTAGGATTAGGATATATATGGATAAAGGATACATATATATATATCATAATAGAGCCTACTGCAACAGCAGCGACATTGCTCACAGATCCATTACTATGGAGTATGGGGCCAAGAGAACACCTGTGATGCACTCCTTTAAATGGCCTGTTCATTTTTGGCGAGGACCTGCTTTTAGTGTTTTTTTAGTGTCAGCAACAGGGTTGAGCAGTTGGCGAAATTTTGCGATTCGCATCCGTCCAGAAAATTAGCGCAAGCACCAAGTGATCTGTCCGTTACAAAAGTCCTAGAGATATCTAGCGCTCTCCATGTTAAGTATAGGACGTGGAAAGTACAGTAAGCTTGCCCTGCGAAAAACTGACAGTGACACGCTAAGTGATTTTTCCCATCTGTAGCGAGAGGCAATCGATCTGTTGGTCAGGCGCTAGACTCAATTAACTCAGCGCTAATACAAAAACATGCAGACACTAGGGTTATACTACACCAGGTGATTGTGCCCTTAATTGTTTAGAATTTGACCTCTGGAAATAATATACAAAATCTAAAGAAATTCAGAGCATTCTATCATAATATACAGGGTTATTCAAAGAGAATCGAAAAGCCACCGCACGTTCGGTGACTTTTCGTTCTCTTCTATTCGGTGCAATTTGGCATCCCATTTCGGTGACACTGCGGTGTATTCAGCAAGCACCACAGGGCTGCTGTAATGTAGGGAAAAGTCGCCGCAAGCCCGCCGAAAACTCACGCAAAACGAGTGCGAACGCAGACTGAAACCCGCAAAAACATCTGGATTAACCCACGGAAGATGCCGGAGAAACCCGAGCAGGAGCCGATCACAGCACAGAGCAGCCTGCCGGAAACACCCCACACCGCAGACGAAGGAGGTGAAGAAAAAAACAAAACAGTACGTTTGAATGTTTATTTATAAAGGATTTTACCAGGAAGGATACATTGAAAAGTGAAACGCTGTTTGCAAACAAACTACTGAGCGAAAATGTCTGAAATTCACATATGAGGTCCAATGAATTATAATAAAAAGGGCTGTTACAGAAAAAAGAAAAAAACGATTTAAAAAAAACGGAAACAAATGTTTGCAAAAAATCCCCAAAAATGCCTAAAAGGTCCTAAAAAAATCTAAAAATAAAGAGACTTTTTATTGCAGAATGTTATAATGAACGGTTTATTAGATATTGAATTAAAACGGGAATATTTTTAAAATTGAAGCCTATGGGATTCGCCTGAATAAACCTGCCGAATTAAACCACCGAATTGCAGGGCAATTTGGCAACTTTTCACTGCTGGGTTTTGCTCTCTGAATAGACGAAGCATTGCTTCTCTATGGGAATTCACTGCCCTCAAACAGGCACCGAACGGGCACCGTATGTGCAGGCAATTCACCAGGATTTGGCGAATTGCCTGCACTCTATATAGCCGAATGGCGAGGAAAGGTAACCGAACGCTGAATTTCAGCGTTCAGTTACCTTTTTGGCCCTAATTCGGAGCTCTTTGAATAACCCTGATAGTCTTAAAGATTTTGAAAACATCAGAGTTTGGAATAAATGATGGAGATAAGCCTGCCACATCGTCAAAATACATCAGGCAGATCCTACAACTATTTCTACATAATGACAGCTCTTTTGCGGTATACCCAATTGGGACAAACATCCTCTTGGTGCCCCCAGCAGATCTTGGTTTAAATAGAACCTGCACTTATTATATATTGTTTTTTTAGAAGATTCAATATATTTGATCATAATGTGCATATGTCATGTGACTACAAAAAAATATTAAAAATGTCCAAGTTTATATTCAGATCTCAATTTTTTTCCCCATGCTTTATCATCTAAAGCCATGTGGTTATTTATTTATTTATTGATAAAGTATTTTGCGAGGAAGGATACATTGAGGTTTCTCTCATTTTCAAGGGTTCAAGAACATTGAATTTTTACAGTTGTTACAGAAATACAAAGTAATAAATGCAAGATATTAAAAACAAAACAAATATATAGTTTAACACGGAAAATAAATATGTAGGAAATATACTCTCTGTTACATGTTTACAAGTGCATTCTGTATTGAGGTATGTTAATAGAGATCTCTTAAGTGATTTTTGACTGGGGGAAGATTTGATAGTGTCTAGGAGGTTATTCCATATGTCCTATAGGTACTCTTTAAAAATAATCAACCATGTAGAACATATTAATATCTTACATTGTATTACTTTGTATTTCTGTAAATGTAACACTTCAATGTACTTGAACCCAGGACATACTTGAAAACGAGAGAAATCTCAATGTATCCTTCCTGGTAAAATCCTTTATAAATAAATAAATAAATAAATAAATATTAATGCATTTTTCTTTGAAATAAGCTATTTTAACAAATTAAAAATCCTAAATGTTTTTTTGTTTTGTGGCACATTGCATTTCATGCATATAATTAATACATATAAAATATTGTACATAGAATTAGTGAATTTTTTAAAAAGTACACAAATTTCAAAAAGAGAGGTTAATATGTTTCATCTATATTATATTCTGCTTTATATCTCTTTTCAAAAATAGTAATTTTACACCAAGGGAACTTTATAAACAAATTTCTTTCTTATCAATATATCTTTAGAAGTTCTCCCTGAATAGGGAAAAAAAAAATTAAGAAATTATATAGATCAAGCTTTCTTTTTTATTTATTTATTTATTTATAAAGTATTTTACCAGGAAGGATACATTGAGATTTCTCTAGTTTTTAAGTACATCCTGGGAATTGTTCTTGAGAACAGTAATGTCTCATTTGATAGGGCTGAGTCAGCCTATATTAAATGAGTAGCCCTAAAATGCACCTAACACAAATTTGATATAAAAAAATAATTTTCTTGCTTTCGTGAGAGAAGGCATGGCTGCATGTAAAGAGTTTAATCTGTCTTAAATAAAAATTACAATCAATAAAGTATTAGACATGTGCGATTCGTTCAGTTATGAATCGAATTTCGTACGAATTTCCTAAAATTCGGAAGCATCCGAATTGCTATGCTTCCGAATGTATCCGAAATCCGAAATTCCATTAACGAATTTCGGCTCCAAATCCGAATTTCGTTACAACGTAAAAGTGACTGTTTGACCAAGCAGAGGTTTTCTTCTGCTGCTGAGGGAGGGTTGGGAAAATTACCTTTTTTAATATGGGAGTGGGAGACTGGTAGTCGATGGGAGATTCAGAATCGGAGGAAATAAGAATGTTCGTTAATTTCGTTTTATTATCATAATAATTACAATTATTCGTTATGATGAAATTAAATTACTTTTTTTGTAATATTTGAAATGGGAGTCACCAGTAGGGTCCGCAGGTTCGATTTGAACATGAGTACGAATTGAACATTGTTCATTCGAGCCTTGTGGGAACCCATCATAATGAGCACAGCGGGTGTACAGACCCAGGACGAACTCAGCACAGCAATTGGATGGTGGGAACCCCTCATAATGAGCACAGCAGAAGTACAGACCCAGGAAGTCAGCACAGCACAGGGATGGTGGGAACCCCTCATAATGAGCAAAGCCAAAGTACATACCCAGGAGGAACTCAGCACAGCACAGGAATGGTGGGAACCCCTCATAATGAGCACAGCAGAAGTACAGACCCAGGAGGTCAGCACAGCATAGTAATGGTGGGAACCCCTCATAATGAGCACAGCAAGTGTACAGAGTGCAACCACACACAGTCACAAAGCAGAAGAAAACCTCAGAAATTCGTTAACTGAATTTCGTACTCTCTAATGCAACTGCAGTCACACAGCAGAAGAAAAGCTCTCGTTGGTCTTCCACCAGTCACGTTACCGTTGTTACGAAATTCAGAGCCTAAATTCGTTAACGCAATTTCGGATTTCTGATTTAAAAAAAAAAATTTAATTATGTTGTTCAACTTCAGTCAGAGACAGAGGTACTAAACTAATATATATTAGATTAGTTTACGTTTCACCGAACTTCTTCAATGGAATTTCGTATAAAAAAAAACTACCATCGACTGCCATATTTAGAAATGTATTTTTGCTTTTTAAATTCGTCATAACGAATGGTCGTAAATGTTACGAAAAGTGAACGAATCTAACGAAAATTCGTATTTCGTACGAATCCGAATTGAGTTTCGGACACGAATTACGAAAAACAAAGTAACGGCTAATACGAAACGAAACAAATTTATTGATGGCGCACAAGCCTATAAAGTATATAGTTTCAGAAACTACACACAATTCATCGGAATGCATAGTTCCATTTCCGAGGAAAATTAGACCCTGCATTGTTGGACTGATTCAATCTTGATAAACATAGGAGCCCTACTTTGCACCCTGCATAACCTTGATTTAAATATACATAGGATATGAATATCGGTTGATTAAAAAATAAAGGTTTTTACTATTTTAAAAATTAGACACACATTATTTTTAATAAAAAAAAACTTCCAGAGACAAGTTCCAGGGGCATTATGTACTTTATTGATCAATATATTCATTATTGACTCCTGTATGCTGGTCGGGTTCTCTTGTCTTCTAAATCCTCTTACTGGCATTCGGAAGTACTATAGTAAATCAGCATTCTAATGAGGCATGTCCTATTAAACGGTTCAGATATGTGGTGACAGGCAACTAGTGAGAAATTTAATAAAACAAAGTATTGAGTCAAACAAAATCCAATAAATATTTCAATTAAAGTGTAACCTCAAAAAGACTATAAAACAACAGAAAAGTGAAGATTTGAACAGAGAGGGAAACTTGTTTGTACATTCTATGTTATGTTCTGCATGGCATACATTTTATAATTTGTTTCCATATTCACTAGAGTTTGGAAATGAGAAAATAAACATACATATATATATATATAAAGGTGTATCGTATGTTACACACATTTTAAATATTATTAAATCTGAACATAAATGGTCTTCCTCTACCATATGGACGAATTGCTGTCTTTTATTGGCTTCCAAAGACTTCTTTAAGTCAGAGGGCTACTGTCCTGACTTAGTGGAGCATTTTGCCTATTAGGTTTATTCCAATATGTAGGTACAGTGCTTACTTTGTAAATCAGACGGTGCTGGAACACAAAGTGAATATGAGAGGAGAGGGTGACAGGCTGGTACAGGTCCCAGAACGTATACAGAACACAGTTCTGAAAACATCATGTTATGTACTCAATTGTTTACTAATTTATTAATAATGTGCATGATATAAATTTTATAGCAAACTTTAAATTAATATTCTTGGTTTTATATCATGTAAGGTATCGGATCCATCCAAATATTTCCCTGAACCCAGACTGTCAAAAACAGAGAGGCCCCAGATCTTGTTCCCCCACAAACTAATCACTAGTAGGGTTCACTAACCAACATGCCAGCATGACCCTCCATTGCATCTATATCTGCAACCAGCAATATGGTATATATTTTAATTGTTTGCTACTACGCTTTCTTTTTTAAATGGTTTTGATGTTTTACAGTTAAAGCTCCTATGTTAGTAGCTTTGATTACATTATTATGGAGTCATTAATGATAAAGGCAGTGGTACGATACGCCACCACTGGTATCCTTTCATGAATTCTATAGGACTCCTCGGAAAGCCATGGAAGCCTGACAAGAGAGTCTGGGCCACATTATGATCTCCATGCTAAACTGGGGACAGTACGAAGAAAAAATTGCGCCTGCAGTTTTCCCCCTACCACCCCCGTTTTAGCGTGGAATTACAATCCACGCGCTTAAAAAGCTGCCTGCATTGTTTCCACACGCTACGGCCGCGTGATGCTCGCAGCAGCACTGAGCACAGCCGCGAGCATACACTCGATGGAGTCCATAGGACTCCATTGAGCCAGATGCTGGCGGTCACATAACCTGCTGGATCTCGCCTCGCGAGATCTGGCCGGTCAGCATAGTGATACGCAGGGAGAGACTCGGGGGACTTTTTCCCCGAGTCTTTCCCTGCTCGCGCCGGACGGAGGAGGCGGATGGAGCCACGGTCCTCGCTGCGGGACAGGAGGAGAGTATGTGATTCTTTTTTATATTTTTTTGGCTGGTGTTAGCGGATTCTGCAGAAGCGGAATCCATTAACACCAAGTCCTGGCTCTGGTTAACATTCTGCTAACCAGAGCCGGACGATAATCAGCATTAGGACATTGTAATCCTAACGCTCATTAACACTTTGCGCTCCCCATGTTAAGTATAGGGAGCGCAAAGTACAGTAACCTCGTGCTGAAAAGCGCAATGTACCAAACGCAAACGGGATACTTAACCTGTTTGCGTTTGGATTGTAATATGTGGTAGACACCGCGGCTAACGTTAATGCTCACACAGGTGAGCGTTTACGTAACCGTTAAGGTTGTAATGTGGCCCTCTGTGTATGCAATCTTGCAGGATTACAAGGGGCTTGTGGAAGGACACTGGAGAACTAGTTATTCTCCATGTCTATAGATCTTCAGGCATTGGAGGCAGCAGAAGGTACGGTCCTCTTTGTTGTAAGATGAGGGGTTAGTTATACTTTTTTTGTGTTATTGTTTCATTGTGTTAAGTGATTTTGTTGAAGCAAAATTCAACTATTTGCATGCAACATTGTATTTTTTCGTTACCGTTGGCAAGTGAGAATAACAAGTGACTTTGGAATCAGTTAGTTGTTGCTTTTGGCTACCTCAACACTACAAAGTATTAAAAGCCCAAATGTACTCCAAAAGCCGAAACCTACCATAACAGCCAAGCTATGACATGGGTTTAAAACCAAGTTGGAATAAGAACGAAGTGTTAACCTTTTGGAGTTGGTCTATTCCCCTTAATGGCTCACTTGTCATTGAATAATGGTTCTGGAGGAATAGGGCCACAAGTCAGAGCTGCCTTAAATTGTACTTTGCCATTGCTAGACATTTAAACTTGACATGTAAAATCTGTAGACTTTTCTAGAAGTAGAATCTATATTTACCTAGAAGGGTGCATAATTGCTAATTATTTTGTTATTTACTTTTTTCTAAAAGTCTTGTATTTTGCAAAGTAACAATTGGAGTTCTACTATAGGCAACAGTCTTGTCTAATCAATACAAATGTCGTTCTGCTCTTCTGTGGTTCACAAAGGTTAATCTGTTGTGTTTAGCAAGCTTACTTTGTAATATTCTTATAATATACACAGCTAAATCCCAAAGACAGATTTTTTGGTCACAGGAATTGATTACTATAGCATCTAAGGAAGGAACCACTTTCATGCTTGTTTGTCAATGTCTTGAGAGGTCAACTAAATGTGGCACAGAATCTGCAATGAAATAATACTACACTATTCTATTCATTTTTATCTTTGAAATAGAACCAAGTCATATAATTATTATATATTGTATTTCAAAAGTTTAAAAAGTAAAGTCTGATGAAAAAAATAGAACAGTTTCATTAAATATTAGTCTCATTAAAAAAACATATTCTGGACCTGTGATTTTTAATAATAATAATTTCAAAATAATATAGAGAACCTTATTTCACTTGCATCAAATAGGAAGCAAAGCTGAAAAGTCTTGAAGGAAGATTAATTGCATATTAATCAATATTTATAATTAATATTTATAGCTATGTTTACTTTTTGAAATATATTTTTAAAGATTTTGTTTATTAAAACATTATTTAGTTGGAACCTTCATTATCATCACATTCAACAATAGCAAGCCAGTATTGCACCCTAGGCAAGGCTTTTGTTCAAATCTATATAATTTTATTTCCTCTTTAATATTTATTGAGCATGTGGTTTTGCATATTCATAAGAATAATTAGAAATATGCTATGAGAGATGAGAATGTAAAAATATATGTAAAACCCCCACATAAAAACTATAATTAATATTTATTGACTCGATCGCTGCATTTCTAATAATCTTCGTATGATTATATTCCTTTCTTTGACTCATAAATGTAGGACGGGAATTCTATTTTAGAGCTTTTTCCAGTTTGTGGCAAAGAACAATAAAACTGGTTGTACAAATAATCTTTTCATTAATTTTATTAACCAATTCATTAAATTTTGGGTGAGTTCGGATAAAATCCATAAGCCACTATCCCTGTTGTTGTAATCATTAGTGTGCAGGGGTTTCCATCACCTGTAGCTTTGACCTCTCATAGCTAGTGTCCATCCTCCACTTTACCTGCTGTTTGAAATCCATCCATCACTTCTTAAAGACATCAATTAGATCCTCCATTGTTTTCCAGGCTTACCTCTTAATTGGTGCTATAACCCTTCTCTTGGAAGTCCTCGCTGGCCAGAATTATCCTGACCATAACACAGTTCACCTGCAAAGTAAGCAGGTCTATTCAAAGAATGGTGAAACTCAGGAGAATGACTGGAGAAGTGAAAATTCTAGGTCCAAACAGCCAAACCAGAAAAATTCTCCCATTTATCTCACTTTCTAAATTGGCTATTTGGTCTATATTGTTCTCTCCTGCCAATTCTCCTGGGTTTCACCTTTCTCTGAATAATCCTGTTTCTCTCTCTCTCCTTTGGGAAATTGCTTCTGCTGCCTGGTTTCCCTGGATCTCATGAATATTATAGTCCTGCTCCCCACACACAATGTCCTTTCCCCTCTTCCAATGCTCAAAAGAAGGAGCAAAGATACTGCCTAATGATATAACCTAATCAATCCCCAAAGGTAAATATGTTAATGTATAAAAAAACAGGGTTCCTTCATTTTCCAAAATAATCCCTCTGTATATAGAAAAAAATAGTGCATAAGGATTTTTAAAGCCATGAACGAATTGACCATGATGGTATATAAGCTTAGTATCCCTTTTTACAAATCTAAGTAGTTAAGAAAAAAGTGTTATTAGGATTATAAATGTTATAGATGTCATTTTGTAATTAACTTCATCTACTAGATATAGTTTACCACCAGGTTTTAATTAATTAATTCTGTTTTAATAAGGGCAGATCTGACACTGCTCGGACGCCTTTCATAACTATTTATGGGTTATACAGGTACTTATATAAGATTCACATTACAGACTTACTCTTGATAAAGCCCTTTGTAGGGTGAAACGCGTTGAGTGTCTGCATGCTCTTTTAATCTGTTGTTTGACTTGTTTTCTGGCTCAGATGAAACTTGGATGATTGATATTTCTTTTATTGCACTCATAGACAGCTAGAACTGTCGATGTATAGATATGCCTATGTATTAGGCCTTGCCTTTATGTGAAGCCAGTACTCCTTTTTTTTTTGGGCTCACATTAATGTTGCCCTTCCTCCTATTTATTGGTCTTTCATGCAGCACTTGCAATATACCTGCAATCCTTACTACATGTGAATGTCTCTAGTATTGTCAGAATTTACACTCCACGTATTAATGTCTTTTATATGGCTGGATTGATTTGATGTTTTTTGTAGACTTTTGTATTATGTTTATTATTTGTTTAAATATTATTTTATCATTATTAAGTAAAGTATTTCGATTTTTTCTTATCCGTTGGGTATTCAGATCTTTTTTGGATCTAGAGCTATTAGTTAGAGATCTTTCGTGGTTTAGTTTATTCTGTTTTAATTAGGGCAGATCTTAAAGTTTAAAAGTGCTCAGATGCCTCTCATAACTATTTATACTGAAACAAATCAAAAGTGTAATTTATGATCTTTAGAGGGTTATTCACTGGAGGGCTGTCCAGTGGCAGGGATATCCGAGGAAAGGAGAAGGGGGAACTAGACTTTCCACTATGATCATTTAAATCACTTATGTGATCATGGTAGCTACTAGAGGGACCATTTAAGACTTTCCTTCAAATAGAGAGTGTCAGGAAAAAAGATGTATAAAAACATCTGCGACATCAGATGTCAACTAAGAATTTATAACCAATTGTGGTATACTTGTTATTTTAATGTTATTTCTCCTCTATTGGTCTTCTGAATTGAGGATCTTGGTTAAACAGAGGTCCAACATATTTTGGAACTCTGACACCTTATCCACCATTAACTTATTAGCATTGGCATATCCTTCCATTAAAAGATCTTGGGTCCTATTACAATCTTCGCGCAAACGTCTGCGCCGGCGTAAAAACGCATTACTGTGAGGGGTAAAACCCTTTACGCTGAATGTCGTATTACATAGTGAGATCAACAAACGCGCGTTATTGTCTACCGCGGGTGAACCTGCGCGAACCCTTTGCAAGCGCACAGCACTGCGCAAATGTGTTTGTGCGCTGGTATGCAGATGGTAATAAAATCTATGCGCAGTTTGTAACGCACAGCCTTTGCGCGCATAATTTTGGTAACTCCTAAAAGCTGGTGTTAATGGCAAATCTGAACAACCTGGCCAAACCCAAATACACCAGCCCAAAAAAAATGCAGCAGAGTACAGTATAGTTACACATACCAAATCAACAAATTTGAGAAGTTGTGTGTGTTTTTTTTATTGATGCAGCATATATGCAGTGCGCCGGCAATTGCAAATCCTGTCGCAACCCAAATAAATGAATCACTGGTGACTGGATACATACCCAAACTCAGGAAGACTGCAAGAGTGGTACCTATCCATAAAAGTGGTGACAGTACTTTGGTATCCAACTACCATCCAATATCGTTGCTCCCTGTAATGTCAAAAATCTTGGAAAAATGTGTCTACACACAATTACGTGATTATTATCAATATTGGAACTACTTAACCCCGGATCAATCAGGCTTTCGTCCAAATCACTCAACTACAACCGCCCTTTTAAAAGTCTGCAATGATATCCAAGCTGGGATGGAACAAGGAAACCTAACTGGAGCCATCTTCCTTGATTTTGCCAAGGCCTTTGACACAGTAGACCATGGCATCTTGTTAGAAAAACTTAGAAACTCTGGCATTGGTGATCGCACGTTAACCTGGTTTCAATCATATGTATCCGACCGATCACAATATGTGTCAATTTCTGGCAGCTCCTCCCTCCCGCTCCCAGTCACTTGCGGTGTACCCCAAGGCTCAATACTAGGCCCCCTGCTATTCACAATATTCATAAATGATCTGCCCAACGTCTGCAAAGCCTCAACTGTACATATGTTTGCAGACAACACTGTAATCTATACCAGCAAACCAGATCTCCCACAGCTGGAGGCCGTGCTGCAAGAACAATTCATGGAGGTAGAAAAGTGGATCAAACACAACAAACTTTTTTTAAATACTGACAAAACTGTAACGATGCTCTTTGGAACAGCACCTAAACTACACAAATTGCAAAATCCCCATCTATGTGTTGGGGCAAAATCAAATGGCACACTGACCACAGTCACTTCTCTCAAATATCTAGGTATGTGGTTGGACCCTAATCTATCCTTTGGCCCCCACATCGAAAAACTCTCATCTAAACTTTACCCCAAACTAGGTGCCCTGTACAGAAACAAATCCTGCCTGAGCCCCGCGGTAAGAAAGCAGATTGTACAACAAATGCTTATGCCAGCTATTGATTACGGAGATGTAGTGTATGCAGCGGCCCCACAAACACACCTTCAGAAACCTACTACATTGTATAACTCCTTCTGCCGCTTTGCATTACAATGTAACTACATGACCCACCATTGTGACATGTTAAAAGAGCTAAACTGGCCATCGCTGGAGTCTAAACGCACCCTTCACCTCTCCAGCCTGGTGTCTAAGAGCATTTCTGGGAAGCTGCCACCCTACCTGAATAGACTGCTTACCCAAGCAGCTACCTCATCCTATAACCTCCGATCCAGGACCAGCACCTTACTTGCAATACCACAATACAAAAATACAGCGGCTCGGTCCTCATTTTCCTACAGAGCACCACAATTATGGAATAACCTCCCAGACACCATCAAATCTTCCCCCATTCTTAAATCACTCAAGAGCTCCTTACTAACATACCTCAATACAGAATGCACCTGTAAACATGTAACATAGTGACTATATTTCCTACATATTTATTTTCTGTTAATCTGTATATTTGTGTTGTTTTTTTTTAATATCTTGCATTGTATTTGTATTTCTGTAACTGTAACACCTCAATGTTCTTGAACCCAGGACATACTTGAAAACGAGAGAAATCTCAATGTATCCTTCCTGGTAAAATCCTTTATAAATAAATAAATATGCGTGTGAAAAGAACAGTCCACACACTGATTTCTGTGCACAACGTTGCTGCGCGCGCATTTTGCGTGTCCATTTAACGTGCGTTATTGCTCAACGGATGAAAAAAATGTGCGAGGATTGTAATTCCAGCGTTGATTTACGCGTTAATGTTTAACGCTGGGGGTGCAAAAATTCACGCAATGCACGAGCGTTTAACGCTAAGATTCTAATAGGGCCCCTTTTGTCTCTTGGGAAACTGTATCTGATGAGCACCTTTTATATTCGAATAAAGTGTAGTTTCTGCTTCTTAAGCATTTTCAAAGAGCGCTTCCTGTGTTACTCTACCTCTCTGTAAGCTGACCTCAACTCCTCTTTCATAGCACTGCTCACATCAAGACAATTCCCTGCCCGGTGTGAACCATGAAGAAAATTGTAAGGTTACTGAAGGCTACCAGAGAAATAATATTAACCTTTTGTATAGAGAAAGTAAGTATATACTGTAGTTGTGACTAGTAAAATGCCTGTTTAACTGTAATGGATTTATTAAATCCATGTACAATAGGTATAGTGCCTTTATAGCTTTATGTGGAAAGTATGCTGAAACACCATATGTGCTCCTTTAACTTGATGTAATAGCTGCAGATGATCAAAATGATTAATGATCGTAGACAAAGTAATAATCTCTTAGCTATCAATACATTTGTACTGGGGATAAAAATCAACATTAATCTATAATTCTGATGAAAGATTGTATTAGATGCCACTGAAATGCTGCTTGTTCTATATACAAAGGTTTAAGAAATGAGATTATTTGATTAGTCTTTGTATTTCGAATGCCAAGAGCACTCTTATTTTGTTCATTTCTCACATTTTAGAATTGTATAGTGACATCTAGATTATAATGGCTGCCAATTACTTGCAGATTATTCAGTGCTCATTGATTATTTAAATGCTATTTTCTGCAAAATGACTCGAAGGTTTCAAAGCATGTTCAATGACATTTTAAAGTAAAATGACATTTTCAAGTTGTATATCAAAGCTCTACAATGAAATAAAGTGGCACTGGAAGGAAAGGAGGTTTACTGTTCATGAATATTTTATATATAGCTGAGAGATATTTTGTAATGAACATACAAAGTAATGAAAACAAGGAGATGGCTCACATTTTCTTTGCCTGACTTCTCAAGACAGGATGGGGTGTTGAATGGACTATGGTTTTTAAAGATTCCACTGCAGCCTTTGCGTTGTAAATCACATAAGTCTTTAAACCTGCTTATGTATAAACTGTATAATACTTACCACATTATTAGGTAAACCTTTGTAGCATTTTGTAGAACCCCTCTATGAGACAAAAGTAGATTGCTTTATTACATACTGGCTGGGTGGAGTAGAGGTAACATCACTGCTCTATGACTGTGGAGACATAGGTTTTAATCCTGGCAAGAGCACCTCTCCAGTAAGTGTCCTTGGGCAAGACACCTAATGGTACATACTCACCACCCAGGACATACCTGAAAATGAGTACTTCCTGGTAAAATACCTTCTCAAATAAAATAAATATGTGCAGTAAAATCCTGGTCTATGTGGACATAATAACCTTATAGACTTGTTTTGGCATTGGCATCCACAAGGTTCAATGAATTGTCTGTGCAAAGATGCTCATCTGATTTTTCCAGGTAACATTTTTATGCCAGGTCAGAGAGTAGACTCCCCCGCGGTGCTGGAAATGGAAGCCTGCGCTCTCTCTCCTCCTGGTCCCTTACTCCTTGCTGGTGCCCGACCCCCTCTGATGATGTCAAGAGGAGGGCATGCCAAAAGAAGTCTATACTGCCGCCTTACCCCCAGCCTCCCCAGCAGTTCCAGACAGTGTGTGGTGCACCCTGGAAGGTGAGAAGGTGGAAATCCTGGCTGCATTGCTCTGCAGGGACTCAGTGACAGGCAGGACTCAGAACAAAGAAAAAAACTGCTGCATCCAAATACTCTTCAAAACAGCATTTAAAAATATCAGCTCTGGCAACACAGGTATGTTCACCTGGTCCTGCTGTTACCACCATGTGGGGGTGTTCTCAAGGTCAAACACCATCTCATTGGAGTCCCCCAATATTATTCAAACAGTACTTGGTGGATAGTGGAGTTTTATTGCGGTGGAGCTCATACACACTGCACATTACTGTGAGTTGCATTGCTGTGAAGCTCATACACATTGCACATTACTGTGACTTTCATTGCTGTGGAGCTCATGCACACTGCGTATTACTGTGAGTTTCATTGCTGTGGAGCTCATACACACTGCACATTATTGTGAGTTGCATTACTGTGAAGCTCATACACATTACTGTGACTTTCATTGCTGTGGAGCTCATGCACACTGTGTATTACTGTGAGTTTCATTGCTGTGGAGCTCATACACACTGCACATTACTGTGAGTTTCATTGCTGCAGAGCTCTTACACACTCAGCAAAACTTTGAGTTTCATTGCTGTGGTGCTCACAAATGCTAGGGGATTATCTACTCAGTGCCAGCGTTGCAAAAAAAACCCAGCTAACTGCACTGCAATACAGACTTTTCTTGCAACAGGGGCACTTAGTGGATAACCCCCATAGGGTTACAACAATAGTTGTAGTTCATTTAAAGGAAAACAGTATTAAAAAATATGGTTCCCTTTTATAGTGTCTTCCTTTAACCTTCCTGGCGGTATTCCCGAGTGTGACTCAGGGTTAAATTTCGCTACTGCGAACGGTAACCCCGAGCCACACTCGGGCTCGATGTTTACTCATCTCCTCCTGGCTCCCTCGCTGTCCCCCGCAGTGTGATCGCGGCGAGCTGCTTCCTGTAAGGCTCCCTGCGAGTCACAAGATGCAGGGTGGGCGGGGCCAGCATAAAATAAATCTTTTTTACAGTTCACATTTTGGATTATACAGTGTAATGTTTATGAACGGCCGCTAGGTGGCAGTACAGGATAAGAAATAGACCATATATTGTCTCACCCTTGTTTGCAGACAGATTTCAGTGTTTTTTGTTGTATTTTATTGAAGATCATTTATTTGCATTATTTTGGATAATTATTTTTGGGATAATAAATTATTATGTCATGTTTCAAACTTTATCGGACTCATTATTATTATTATTATTCTTTATTTATAAAGCGCCAGCATATTCCGCAGCGCTGTACAATAAGCACAGTATAGACAGGGTTACAATACATTGAACAACATTTGACAAACAGTACAGGAGGAGATGAGGGCCCTATTCCCGTAGGAACTCACAATCTGGGAGGGTTGGGGTTGGAAACAGGAGGAGAGGACTGTAAGGTGAGAGTGATTGATGGTTGCGTCAGTGAGTTGGGTGGTAGGCTTCCCTAAATAGGAATGTTTTCAGGGAGCGTTTGAAGGAAGAGAAGTTAGGGGAAAGTCTGACAGTACGAGGGAGAGCGCTCCAGAGAGTAGGGGCTGCGCGTGAGAACTCAGTGTATTTACTATTTATTTTTTATTTATTTATTTATTTATAAAGGATTTTACCAGTAAGGACTCTTGATTGCACGGATTCCTAATTATTACAGGCTAACTATGTACAAAAGCACGTTTCCTTTAAAAAAAAAAATTGAGACGCTTTTAGACACAAAATTTTGAAAAAATTAGACCGCCAGGGAGGTTAAGTGAGCTACAACTATTGTTTATTAGGACATGAAAATAGTCATAATAATCAGTTTTTTCCCCAGACATGAGAGTACCCCCACCTATTTTTCCAGAAAAAAAGCACTGGGTAGCAGTAAAGCCCACCCACTTACCATCCAAAAACTGACAGTGAATAACCTTATGTACAATTAACTCTGCACAAGTTAACTCATAAAAATGAATATTTATTTATTTATTTAGAAAGTATTTTACCAGGAAGGATACATTGAGATTTCTCTCGTTTTCAAGAACATTGAAATCTTACAGTCGTTACAGAAATACCAAGTAATACAATGCAAGATATTAAAAATACAACACAAATATACAGATTAATACAGAAAATAAATATGTAGGAAATATATTCACTATGTTACATGTTTACAGGTGCATTCCATATTGAGGTATGTTAATAGGGAGCTCTTGAGTGACTTAAGACTGGGCAAAGATTTGATGGCGTCTAGGAGGTTATTCCATAATTGCGGAAATGAGGATCGAGACACTTTTGTTTTTTGTATTGTGATATTGTAAGTAAGATGCAGGTCCTGGATTGGAGGTTATAGGATGAGGGAACTGCTAGAGGAAGCAGCCTATTCAGCTTCCCAGAAAAGCTCTTAAACACCTGGTTGGAAAGGTGAAGAGTGCGTCTAGATTCCAGCGTTGGCCAGTTTAGTTCGTTTAACATGTCACAATGGTGGGTCATGTAGTAGTTACATTGTAGCACAAAGCGGCAGAATGAGTTATACAATGTAGTAAGTTTCTGAAGGTGTATTTGCGGGGCAACTGCATACACTACATCTCCGTATTCAATAGCCGGCATAACAATAACAATTTGTTGTACAGTCTGCTTTCTTACTGCAGGGCTCAGGTAGGATTTGTTTTTGTAAAATTTAGATGAGTGTTTTTCGATGTGAGGGCCAAAGGATAGATTTGGGTCTAACCACATACCTAGATATTTGAGAGAAGTGGCTGTGGTCAGCGTGCCATTTGAATTTGTCCTAATAACAATATAATATCTAGGGGCCTAGCCCACCCCCTAATCTAAATCATGTGCAGAATTCTCTAGCTAAACCCCTTAAATTTAATCCTCATTGAAGAGTATACCAACCACAGTTGTTAGCGTCCTCAGCGACATCAGTGTCTGCGTGCTGAAAGAGTCCGATAGGCCTGGTGAAATACTACAGGGCCTACTATCCAAAAGCATCCTTTATTAAATATTTGTTTCTGTCATAGAGAGAGCACCATCTATGGAGCTCCTTTCATTGGTTGACATAGGTTGGCCTTGTGTAGCCACATTGACCATACAGAGAAGGCCCTTCTCTTATTGGTTTAACGAAGTGTGCACAATTGACCAGTCTGAGGTAAAATTACACCTTTCACCTCTTATCTGATTGGTTTGGAATAGTGTGTCTCTTACCCCTCCTACCCAATTAAATGGAGTTGAACTGAATTGAGGTTAATGAGAATTATGTTCTTTCTAGTTTAGATTGAATTCTAAAAAAAAAGGATTTAATAAACTCAATTTGTATTGATTTTAGGAAGGGTAGTACAACAGCATTGCAGCTAAACAACAAAGTGGGGGAGAATAGAAAACATGTAGGGACAGCCAGCTTTCTGGGTTAGCATCGTGTCCTAAGGCCGGGGTCATATGAGTTCACTAAGTGCACCCGTACTGACGTGCCTACCGGCGTCCATCGCAGTGTTGTCACACTTCGACGGGGCCTGTCGGACACTGTAGCACTCGCACGAATTGCGCGCTACAAACAGACATGCCGAAAGCCTCCCTGCCGAAACGCTAGACACGCATTAGAAGGACTGCAAAGCATGATCCTCCATAGGAGGATCGAGACTTGCAGCACTGAGCGCACTAACTGCGCTCAGCGAGGTGGCCAGATGGGCGTCGAGTGGAAGGAACGTCCACTCTCATGGATGTTCCTTCCGCTCTTAAAAACGCTCGTCTGACCCCGGCCTAAAAAGAAAAAACTCATAAGTGAATAACAGTGTCCTTAGTAATAAACTCTGAACACAAGGATCAGTCACATTTCTCAGCAGATAGGAAATGAAAGGGATATTGCTAATTCTTAAGATGAACTTTAGCAATATGTTCTAACTTCAAAGTGAATTAAAACAATACGCAATTTCCTGCATTTTGCTTTTTTAAATGATCGATTTTTTTGCCTGATTTTTTCCCCCAAAGGTAATACATCAGTGATTGAGCAACTCTTCAATACTACAATCAGAATGCACACAGAAATGTTCTTTATGCTTATTATCTCACTAATTAGTGTAATCTCCATGATTATTTAATTATTTCAACAGACAATCTAGATAAACCTGTTTGTGTTTGTGTGTGAAGGGTCCTGTTAACCCTTTCGCTGCTGAGGCTTTTCCCGCCCCTGTGCTGAGGTCATTTTTACTGGTTTTGCTCATCATGTTTAAATGTGTTTTGAAGGCTTATTTTAGTATATGACCCAGACATATTATATATCGTTCTTTCCGTCAGACTCGGCAGATTCAGAATATGTCATTATTATATGTATACGTCATGACCTGTCTGTATATTATAACAAAAAATGCAATAAAATATGATTTTTCAATAATTTACAATGTGTAAAGTGTTTTTTTTCACATTTTAACATGCGAGCAATTGCGGTTATATTTTGTATGGGGTGCGCTTGTTAAAAAAATTAGAGATGGGGTCTCGTTACATTTTTTTTGGGGAAAATTACACGATTTTTAACAAACGCACCGCATACAAAAATCGTTAGTGCAGCATCATTGTTCACATTATAATTGAAATGGGAACAATATTGCTGCATTAACAAACCAAAAAAAAGGAAAAAAAACTTGTTTATTTATTTTTTTATAAATTTTTTTAAAATATTTTTTTATTTTTATTTTAAATTTTTTATTTTTTTTTACAAACTTTTTCACTTTCGTGTTTGGTATCGTTGGAACGGCCATGCTCTGGCCGACCCAACAATACCAAACTTTAACCCCTAGCTGCCACGGATCGGGAGATAGGGAGTTCATTGGAACTCCCTATCTCCACCATTGGTGGCAGCTAGGGGTTAACTCCAGGACTGGCGTCATCGTGCTATGCACGATGATGCCAGTCCTCAGGGGGAGTTCCCGGAGGCTTGGCCGACATCCAAGATGTCGGCCAGCTCCGGGAAAGGATCACGAACCGGCGCTTTTCAGTGCCGATTCGTGATCCGGCTCCCCAGGGGTTAATGCCAGGTACCATTTGGAAGGGCAGGCTGTGCCCTTCCAAATGGTGCCTGGGTTAACCCCCGCAACGCCGCTGATCGGGAGGGAGAGAGGTCCGAAGGACCTCCCCCCTCCCTTTCAGGCGCCTCTTCCGCACATGCGGGGGGGCGCCTGAATTAGGTGTCATCGCGCCCCCGCGATGACACCTAATTAGCCCGGCGGCGGTTCCGGATGCTGGGCTGACATCAAGGATGTCAGCCAGCACCGGGGGGGCCAGCGATCGGCCGGAACCCGGCCGAACGCTGAGTCCAAAGGCTGGACGCGCTCAGCGCGTCCACCGCATGGAACGTGACATGCGGTTGGACGCGCTGAGCGTGTCCACCGCAGCGAAGTGGTTAAAATGTTAAAATTTGAGTTAAAGGGACACTACCACTTACATAAGCTGTAAATCGATTACTTGTGCATTACAAATAAAACCACTTTATAAAGAACATGCTGCTGTTTTTTTTTCTTTGTCTAAAGTAATTGCATGTAAACGATAGGGTACAGAGAGTGGTCATAAATGGTAAATTTTCAAGGTGGACATCAATGGTAAGTGGTGTCGCTGAGGGGTCTGTTATAGGACCAATTCTATGCAATTTATTTATAAATGACCTTGAAATAGGCATCGAAAGTCATGTATCAGTGTTTGCAGATGACACAAAACTAGGAAAAGTAATACAATGTGAGCAGGATGTTACTTCTCTGCAGATGGATTTAGATAGATTGGGGGACTGGGCACTGAAATGGCAAATGACGTTTAATGTAGATAAATGCAAAGTTATGCACTTTGGAATGAAGAACACACAAGCAACGTATACCCTAAATGGTACTGAGTAGGGAAATCAAAGCAGGAGAAGGATTTGGGAATAATCATAGACTTCAAACTAAGTAACAATGCCCAAAAAAAAATATGCAGAGTATGAATCTGCACACTGCGGGGAACAAGCGTCTCTCTGCGCGGTATAATTAATGAAGCATATGAATATGCACACTGCAGGGAACAAGCGCCTCTCTGCGCGGCATAGTTTATGAAGCATATGAATACGCACACTGCGGGGAACAAGCGCCTCTCTGCGCGGTATAATTAATGCAGCATATGAATACGCACACTGCGGGGAACAAGCGCCTCTCTGTGCGGTATAGTTAACCCTTTCCATGTGGAGGACACGCTCAAGCGTCCTGCTGTATGGACACTTCGCTGCGGAGGACTCGCTCCGCGCATCCTCCCTTTGCAGCGGCGATCGGTCGGGATTCCGGCCGATCGCGGCGACCCCCCGCTGTGGGCTGACATCCTCGATGTCAGCCCAGCCCTGGGACCCCGGCGGGCACGAAAGACGTCATCTCACCTGCGCGATGACTTCTATTTCAGGCACCCCCCCACCATTGCGGACCTCTCTCCCTCCCCATCCATGCGGGCCATCGTGAAAAGGCAGGCACCGCTTGGAAGGGCACAGCCTGCCCTTCCAAGCGGCGGCTGTCTTTAACCCCTAGGGTTTTTAAAAATAAAAATAAAATTTTAAAAATTTTAAAAAGTTTTTTTGTTTTATTAGTGCAGCAATATTGTTCCCATTTCAATTATAATGTGAACAATGATGCTGCACTAAGTGGGGCATTTGCTAAAAAACACGTAATTTTCCCCAAAAAAAGTAAAGATTCCCCGTTGCTAATTTGTGTAACAAGCGCAACCCATAGAAAATATAACCGCAAACGCTCGCATGTTAAAATGTGAAAAAAAAACACTTTACACATTGTAAATTACTGAAAATTCAAATTTTATTGCATTTTTGTTATATTATACAGACAGGACAAAACATATACATATAATAATGATATATTATGGATCTGTCGAGTCTCCTGGAAAGAACGATTTATAATATGTGTGGGTTGTATAATAAAATGTGACATCAAATCGCATTTAAACATGATGAGCGAAATCGGTAAAAATTAGCTCAGCACAGAGGTGTGAAAAGGCTCAGCAGCTAAAGGGTTAATGCAGCATATGAATACGCAGACTGCGGGGAACAAGCGCCTCTCTGCGCGGTATAATTAATGCAGCATATGAATACGCACAATGCGGGGAAGCGCCTCTCTGCAGTATAATTAATGTATTCGTCTGTTATATGTATATGTATCCTGTCTGTATATTATAATTTAAAACGCAATAAAATTAGAATTTTCAATAATTTACAATGTGTAAAGTGGGTTTCTTTTTACATTTTAACATGCGATCGTTTATGGTTATATTTTCTATGAGTTGCGCTTGTTAAAAAAATTAGAAGGGAGGGAGGATTCGGGGAACTATAGGCCAGTTAGTCTTACGTCAGTAGTGGGGAAATTTATGGAAACCATGTTAAAGGAAAGGATTGTTGAACATCTAAAAACACATAGATTACAAGATCAGAAACAACATGGGTTTACCTCAGGGAGATCATGCCAAACTAATCTTATTGATTTTTTTGATTGGGTAACAAAAATAATAGACACAGGTGGTGCAGTAGACATTGCTTATTTAGATTTCAGTAAGGCTTTTGATACTGTTCCGCATAGAAGGCTTATCAATAAATTGCAATCTTTGAGCTTGGATTCCAATATTGTTGAATGAATTAGGCAGTGGCTGAGTGACAGGCAACAGAGAGTTGTGGTAAATGGAGTATATTCGGCGCAAGGTCTTGCAACCAGTGGGGTACCTCAGGGGTCAGTACTTGGACCCATTCTCTTTAATATTTTTATTAGTGATATCTATATCGCAGAAGGTATTAATGGAAAAGTATGTCTTTTTGCTGATGACACAAAGATTTGCAACAGGGTTGACGTTCCTGGAGGGATCAGCCAAATGACAAATGATTTAGGTAAACTAAAAAAATGGTCGGAGCTGTGGCAATTGAGTTTTAATGTGGATAAGTGCAAGATAATGCACCTGGGACGTAAAAACCCAAGGGCTGAATATAGAATATTTGATACAGTCCTAACCTCAACATCTGAGGAAAAGGATTTAGGGCTTATTATTTCAGATGATCTAAGGGTAAGCAGGGGCGGATCCAGAGACTAGTCTCGGGAGGGGCACTTACAGAAAATAAGGTGTTTTAGCAGAGAGCCCGACTCACGAGAATTTACAGAGGACCCGGCTCACAGGAGTTTACAATCTAGAGGAGCAGAGGGCCCGGCTCACAGGAGCTTACAATCTAGAAGAGCAGAGGGCACCCAGGAATTTACAATCTAGAGGAGCAGAGGGCACCCAGGAGCTTACAATCTAGAGGAGCAGAGGGCACCCCGGATTTTACAATCTAGAGGAGCAGGAACATGAATTTGCCCCCAGCTCATGGATTTGCCCCCAGGTCATGGATTTGCCCCAGCACATGGATTTGCCCCCAGGTCATGGATTTGCCCCCAGGTCATGGATTTGCCCAGCACATGGATTTGCCCAGCTCATGGATTTGCCCCCAGGTCATGGATTTGCCCCCAGGTCATGGATTTGCCCCCAGCTCATGGATTTGCCCAGCTCATGGATTTGCCCCCAGGTCATGGATTTGCCCCCAGGTCATGGATTTGCCCAGCTCATGGATTTGCCCCCAGGTCATGGATTTGCCCAGCACATGGATTTGCCCAGCTCATGGATTTGCCCCCAGCTCATGGATTTGCCCAGCTCATGGATTTGCCCAGCTCATGGATTTGCCCCCAGGTCATGGATTTGCCTAGCTCATGGATTTGCCCAGCTCATGGATTTGCCCCCAGCTTACACATGGATTTGCCCAGCTCTCACCTGGATATTGCTCCAGGCCTCCAGCTCCGGCAGGGGTTGACTCTGAGCCGGGGACCCAGATGCCGGGCAGCGCGGGAGTGCCTGCCCGGTCCTGAAGAGTCCGTCCTGTTGAGTGATGCGGCTGCGTGGCGTGCGTGCGCAGGTCACGCGGTCCGGCCAGTCAGGTGGTACAGAGACTCAGTACCACCTGATTAGCCAGACCACGTGACCGCCGGCGCCTGCACGCAGCCGCATCACTCAACAGGACAGACTCTTCAGGACCAGGCAGGCACTCCCGCGCTGCCCGGCATCTGGGTCCCCGGCTCAAATCTCGGGGGGGGGCAATTGCCCCATTGCCCCCCCCTGGATCCGCCCCTGAGGGTAAGTAGTCAATGTAATAGAGCAGCAGGAAATGCTGGCAGAATGCATGGTTGTGTAGGGAGAGGTATTAGCAGTAGAAAAAGGGAAGTGCTCATGCCACTGTACAGAGCACTGGTGAGACCTCACTTGGAGTACTGTGTGCAGTACTGGAGACCGTATCTCCAGAAGGATATAGACATCTTAGAGAGAGTTCAGAGAAGGGCTACTAAAATGGTGTACGGCTTGAAGGAGAAAAGTTACCAGGAAAGGCTTAATGATCTTAACATGTATAGCTTGGAAAAAAGACGAGACAGAGGAGATATGATAGAAACATTTAAATACGTAAAGGGAATCCACAAGGTAGAGGAAGGGAGTATATTTAAAAGGAAACAAAGTAGCAAAACAAGAGGACATAGTCTTAGATTAGAGGGGCAAAGGTTTAAAAGTAACATCAGGAAGCATTATTTTACTGAATGGGTGGTGGATACATGGAACAGCCTTCCAGTAGAAGTGGTAGAGGCCAAAACAGTGATTGAATTTAAGCAGGCATGGGATAGGCATAAGGCTATCCTAAATAAAAGATAAATCCAGGTAAAGTATCCATGTAATTGGGCAGACTAGATGGGCCGAAAGGTTCTTACCTGCCGACATTTTCTATGTTTCTATGTTTCTATACATTTTTTGGGGGGAAAATTACACAATTTTTAACAAACGCAACCCATACAAAAATCGTTAGTGCAGCATCATTGTTCACATTATAATTGAAATGGGAACAATATTGCTGCATAAGCTAAACAAAACAAAAAAAAACACTTTTTTTAAAAAAAATGATTGATTGTTTAATAATTTTTTACATAATTTTTTATTTTATTTATTTTCTTAACTTTTAACATGGTCATGTTTGGTATGGTTGGAAAGGCCATGCTCTGGCCGATCCAACAATACCAAACAGTAACCCCTAGCTGCCACGGATCGGGAGATAGGGGGTTTATTGTAACCCCCTATCTCCACCATTGGTGGCAACTAGGGGGTTAACTCCAGCACTTTATCCGTGGTCCCGATGTGAAACATCGGGACTTTGGATAGATTTAAAAAAAAAAATTCACTCCGGGATAGTCGAAATAAAAAAAAACTTTTATTTTTTACATTTATTTATTTTTTTATATTTTTTTATTTAATTTTTAATTTTTATTTTTTTAATTAACTTTTAACATAGTCATATTTGGTATGGTTGGAAAGGCCATGCTCTAGCCGATCCAACAATATCAAACATGAACTAAACACTAAACATTAATTAAACACTAGCTGCCACGGATCGGGAGATAGGGGGTTCATTGGAACCCCCTATCTCCACCATTGGTGGAAACTAGGGGTTAACTCCAGAATTTACTCTATCCGTCATCCCGATGTGAAACTATGCATATTCATAAGTAAAAAAAGGATCTTTATTTAATAAAAAAACGATAGAATAGGCAGAATTTACGTATCAAACGGAATTATCGTATTGACAGAATTATCGTTTTGACAGAATTATCGTATCGACAGAAATATCGGATCCGAAAAACCATTAGTAACTTTCAGTCAAAAGGAATAGACACTTTGAAACGAGGAGAACAGACAATCCGAAAAACACAAAACTTTCCGATATCGCGAAAAAAAGTCGATACGAAAAACAAGCCGATCCAATAACATGAAAATGGCCGAAATCACAGAGAAAAAAATCGATATGAAAAACGAGCCAAAACGAAACGAGACGAAAAGAAAATCATCCGAAACGAGTCGAAACGAAAATTTTAAAAATCCGAACGACCCGAACTGAAACAAATCGAAAAAAAAATCGGTGCACAACCCTAGTAGGTGACATGTGAAAGGCTGAATCTGATGGACGCAAGTCTTTTTTCAGCCTATGTAACTATGTAACTATGTAAAAAGGAAAAATAATAATGGTATTTTATCTCCGGGTTCCATTTTCTGGATTTTTCCCATGATGCAAAATTTACCAAAAGCTTTGCTATGTGGCTCTTGTATATTTAATGTACAATATGTACCAGTTAATGATGTGTAAGAGGGAATGGTTTGAGAAGGCTATTGTTCTCTAGGCTACCTGATGTAAGAGCTGGCAGCTGAATGAGATATGATGGGGATCATAAAAATGTATTGTCTCCACTCAGGTTATGTCCTTTGAATACATCCCACATAATACAGCCATGGCCAAATGTTTTGCGAATGACACAAATGTTTTGAGCATGACACTGCTGCTTCAGTGTTTTTAGATCTTATTGTCAGATGTTGCTGTGGTATACTGAAGTATAAATAGAAGCATTTCATAAGTGCCAAAGGCTTATGCAGAGTCAATATTTGTAGTGTTGCCCCATTGTTTTTCAAGACTTCTGCAATTTGCCCTGGCATGTTGTCAATCAACTTCTGGGCCACATCCTGAATGATGGCAGCCATAGGCGTCTCTACAGGGGGGCAATTGCCCCCTCTAGGTTATTCCTTGCCCCCCCATGTGCCCCACCACCAGAAATCAGCATCCAGCTTCCCACAATTATTCGGAACACTGTATCTCCGTCCCTGTGCATCGTATATAGACGATCATTTTCCATTCTGTCATTGGAAAGGGCAGATTCTGGCCTTTCCAATGGTACCCAACATGACCATATTGTGTAAAACAAAAGTGATAAAACATTAAATAAGAGGCGTGGCCGGAACACAGAGAGAGCTGGATGTGTGAGTGCTGAGCTCCCAGGCCCGAGTGCACAGATTGTCATTTCAGGGCAGAAATAACAGCAATGGCACAGCGGAAAAAGACACTTACTACCCCAGGACTCTCGGGGACTGCGGGGACCCAACGCCGATCCTCCATTTTACCTTTCTTGGGAGATACATCTCAGCTGCGGACCTCCGGTAAGGGATCCAAAATGGCGCCCGGCGACTCAGATCAGGAGGCCTCCCCGCCATGATTAGATTCAGCAACAAAAGGGAGCGATATGGACCACGAACTGCGGGCCTTATTACAGAGTTTGCCAACCAAAACGGATTTGGCTGCTCAGTTTACTCAAATGGAGCGCAATTTTAATACTAAATTTGATGAACTGGGGTCTGATTTGAAGCAGTTGGGAGGCCGCTTAGTGGACTTGGAAGAGGACAGAGATGCGTTATTTTCTCAGGTGGAACGATTAAATGGTCAAATGCTAACGCAAGCTAAACAGCTGGCCACGCTGCATAGACACCTGTATGATGTTGATAATAGAGGCAGACGAAACATTCTTCGCATAAAGGGTTACCCGGAAGCAGACTCTGGCAAGGAAGATGTTAAAGAGCTACTCCGTGGTCTGTTTAATGATATCCTGGGTCGATCTGGAGAGGAAATATTAGTTCTGGATAGAGCTCACCGTGCACTGCGGCCGAGGGGATCACAAAATGACGCACCTCGTGATATTATCTGTCGCTTGCAAGATTTTACACTGAAAGAGGAAATTCTCCGAGCAGCACGCAAAACTTCGGAAATTAAAGTGGACGGTCAAGTGATACGTTTCTTCCAAGATGTTTCCTGGACCACTTTACAGGCACGGAGGGCTCTGAAACCGTTAACTGAAGCGCTCCAGGAACGTGATATTCGTTACCGATGGGGATTCCCACTATCTTTACAGGTGACGCATAACAACCAAGTTCATTCTGTTGCGTGTCCTGAGGACATTCCGGACTTTGTGCGTGTTTTTGGACTCCCAGAAGTTGACATCCCAGACTGGTATGGTTCACCGTCGCCATCTGACACTCTACCCTTCCCACAGCGACCCCGCTGGACTCAACAGGCGAAAAAAAAACGTAAAGGCAAGCCCTCTGCAGCGACCCCTTCTGAGCCAGACCCAGAACCGTGAGGGAAGCCCTTGCTTTTGCTGCCATTGTCATTTGAAAGTTTATACGATTTTTTGATATTTTCTGCCCCCTTGCAAATTTTTACTACACGTTTTATTCACATGCCTTTAAGAAGTATTCTAGAATAGACTATTTTTTTGTGGAACATAGGGCTTTGGAAATGGTACGCAGTTGCAAAACAGGACCCATCACATGGTTGGACCATGCACCCCTTCTGTTATCTTTAGCCCTACCTAATTTAGTGAGAACGGAGAATGCCTGGCGTTTGAATGAGTCATTGCTATCTGATCCCATGACGCGAGCGGAGGTGACTGCCTCCTTAGAGAATTACTTCCTTGAAAATGACACGGATGATGTAACACCCGCAACGGTTTGGGAGGCTCACAAGTGTGTGTTAAGAGGTGCTTTTATCCAGTTGGGCTCCAGGCGCAAGAAGGAAAGGACTGCCAGAACGGAGGAATTACTGAGGGAGATCACGGCCTTAGAACTGACGCATAAATCTGACCTCGATCCTGAATCATTCCGACGATTAGTTCTCTTAAGAGCTGACTTAGCTAAATTAACGAATGCACAGGTGGCGCGGGCCCTTACACTGACGAAATATGCTTACTACACCCAAGGGAATAAATGTGGCAGGCTACTTGCACGTGCTTTGAAGAAACGATATCAAGCTACTTTTATCCCGAAACTGCGTACTAGCACGGGATCCGAGGTCAATACGACCCGAGACATTGCGGAAGCCTTCGATGCTTATTACCAAACTTTATATAATATGGATAAGAGTAGGGTCCCTGAACATATAGTGGACTCGTTTTTGGCTAAGACGATTAAAACTACTTTACCGCGTAATGTTAGCCGACAATTAGATAACCCTCTTACATTAGAAGAATTTACGGAGGCTTTAAAATTAACGCCCTTGGGTAAGAGCCCGGGTCCTGACAGGTTTACGGTGCTATATTATAGGACTTTCAGGTCTATTCTGGGCCCTAGATTTGTTAAAGCTTTTAACTCTATTTCGGATACCTTTCCTATTCCACCTGCGACGCTCCTTACCTCTATCTCTGTGATACCGAAACCGGATAGAGCCCCTTTAGAGTGCGCTAATTATAGACCCATATCTTTAATATACGTTGACTTAAAATTCTTTACGAAAATACTGGCTTTACGACTTAAGCCTCTCCTGACTTCAGTGATTCACCGAGACCAGACGGGCTTTGTACCGGGCAGGGAAGCCCGTGATAATACTATTCGTACCGTCTCCCTCATCCATCATGCTTCCAGGATGGATCAGCCTTTGTTAGTCCTCTCGGTTGATGCTGAAAAAGCGTTTGACCGAGTGGACTGGTCTTATCTTTTTCGGATGTTGGAGAGGATGGGTTTTGGTGATCGATGGTGTTCGTGGTTGCGGGCGCTGTATGACTGCCCTCAGGCACGAGTGCGGGTTAATGGCAGACAATCGACTCCATTGACGATACATAATGGGACTCGACAGGGGTGCCCTCTGTCCCCTCTCCTGTTCCTGCTGTATCTGGAACTCCTATTGCAGGCGATTAGAGATAATCCGGCGATTCGAGGAGTAACTGTTCCGGGACAGGAGCTCAAGGTGGCCGCATTTGTTGATGACCTGCTGTTCACCTTGACGGATCCCCTTTCATCGGTGTCGGCTTTGATGACGGAATTAGATGAGTTCGCAGCTTTCTCGGGATATAAAATTAACGTGCTGAAGAGTGAGTTTTTAGGGGTAAACCTTTCACGAGTCGTGACTGAGAGTATTCGTCATACCTATGGAATGCGGTGGGTTCCGGAGGGACTTAAATATTTAGGAATACGCTTATCGTCGGAACTAGACAAATTATTTCAGTTGAATTACGTTTCTCTGTTGCAACAGATCAAGGGGGACTTACGTAACTGGAACTTACCCCATATTTCATGGTTGGGAAGGATCAATGTCTTACGGATGAATGTATTACCTCGACTGTTGTATTTTATTATTATTATTATTATTTATTTATAAAGCGCCAGCATATTCCGCAGCGCTGTACAATAAGCACAGTACAGACAGGGTTACAATACATTGAACAACATTTGACAAACAGTACAGGAGGAGATGAGGGCCCTATTCCCGTAGGAACTCACAATCTAGGAGGGTTGGGGTTGGAAACAGGAGGAGAGGACTGTAAGGTGAGAGTGATTGATGGTTGCGTCAGTGAGTTGGGTGGTAGGCTTCCCTAAATAGGAATGTTTTCAGGGAGCGTTTGAAGGAAGAGAAGTTAGGGGAAAGTCTGACAGCACGAGGGAGAGCGTTCCAGAGAGTGGGGGCTGCGCGTGAGAAATCCTGCAGTCTATCATGGGAAGAGGTGATGCGAGGAGAAGCTAGGCGCAGGTCACTGTTTGACCTTAGGGAGCGGGCTGGGGTGTATTTGGTGATTAGTAAGGACAGGTAGTGGGGCGCTGAGTTAGTGAGGGTTTTGTAGGTAAGGATAAGGATTTTGAACTTAATTCTGCAGTGGATGGGGAGCCAGTGAAGGGACTCGCAGAGGGGAGCGGCAGAGACAGAGCGGCGGGTGAGGTGAATTAGCCTGGCGGAGGCGTTCAGGATGGATTGTAGGGGGGAGAGGCGGGACAGAGGGAGGCCAGATAAGTATTTGTTCCAAACCCTACCTATTACTGTACCTCAGACATTTTTCTCTGATTAGCGACAGACATTTACAGGCTATGTTTGGAGGGGGAAGAGGGCGAGGATATCTTACAGTGAATTGACAAGACCGGTGGGAAAGGGTGGTCTGGGCTTGCCCCATGCTTATTTTTACTATCTAGCAGCAGTTTTTTCTATACTATACGGCTTGGCAAAAGGAACGATGGGTAAGCTTTGGGAAAATGTGTTACAGGCAGGAATTACTTGGCCATTGTCCTCCTTGCCCTGGCAGTCGGCACCGCTGGCAAACCTGGGGCTTCGGTCACACCCGCTGCTGGGCACACTGCTAAGGCTGTGGAGGAAACATGGAGTGGCGTTAGGACTGACTACACTGACTTCCCACCTGACACCCTTGACTCACAATCCCCTGTTCCCACCGGGACTGACCCCGACATTTTTGGATGGGTTACTACCAAAACCGTATATACCGCTAGAAGCAGTAGTGGAAGACGACAGATTGCTCCCCCTGGACCGATTGGTGGCCCCAGAAATAGCGAACAAGTCTATGGTGAAGTTCCAATATGCCCAACTAAGTCACTTTATTTCGCTCTACTACGTGGTTGACAGAGGGGTTGCCTCCATTGGCCCCCTTTGAGACCTTCTGTACCGATAAGAATAGATATGGACATATTGTCTCGAATCTTTATTCATACATAATGAGAGGGGCCTAGAAAATTTATTCTCCGTTGCTACTTAAGTGGGAAACAGAATTAGGAGTAGATATTTCGGCTGAGGAATGGTCCAGGGCTTTCGAATTTACATACTTTGCGTCCAGGAGTCAGGCGCTTCGTGAATCGAATTGTAAATTGTTTATGAGATGGTATCTTACCCTGTCTGTTTTACATGCTATGGATCCATTGTTGCCTGATATCTGTTGGAGGTGTAAAGTGGCCAGAGGTAACTATGTCCACATATGGTGGACTTGCCCGAAAGTTCAAAACTTCTGGTCAGACGTTGCACACGAGATATCGCGTTTAGGGGGCCTGGAAGTGGAATTTACTCCCTCTGCCTATTTGCTTAATGTACTGTCCTTTTCGATGCCCTCCTTTAAAAACTCGCTTCTGGCAATTCTGTTAACCGCAGCGAGGGCACTGATTCCGTTATATTGGAGGAGGGAATGTGCACCCACCGTCAGGGATTGGGTTCTGAGGGTGGAGGGGGTCAGAGCTCTAGAAGAAGCGCCCTACAATAGTTTGGGTAAATATGAGGAATTCTATGCGATCTGGCGTCCATGGTCCTCGAACCTTCGCTCAATAACGGTATCAGACAGGTCACCGGTGGAGGAACAAGAGGTCTCGTAAGATAATTGACCGGTTATGGTGGGTCAGAGGTGAATTCAGATCCGAGCCTGGGCTGTGTTGTCTTGACATACCATTCTGGTACTAGCTTTAGTGCTGTTTATTTAAGGATACGATGATCACCTTTTTAGTTCATTAGAGTTAATTTAGAATTTGTTATTTGTTATATTATAAAATTCCGGCACTGTCTATGACCAAGAGGCACTTTGATTGTATTCTACATTATTGTGACAATATTGTCTCTTATGCGACTTGTATTTTATACTTTGCCAATAAAAATATTTTACACAAAAAAAAAACATTAAATAAAAACATGCACGTAAACTTAAACATTTTCACAGGGTTGAAATGGCTCAGCAGTGAAGTGGTTAATGTTCAGACTATACATTACATTGTGTATTACGTTAGTTTTTGTCTTGGTTTAGTTGTATATTAAGGGCTCTATACACCACCACAATGGAGTTGGAATGAAACAAACACAATGTGCTTTAACTGAAGACGGTCAGCTTTAATTTGAGGGTATGTACATCCAACTCAGGTGAACGGTGTAGGACTTACAGCAGTTTGCAGATGTGCCTCCCACTTGTTAAGGGACCAAAGGTAATGGGACAGAATAATAATCATAAATCAAACTTTCCCTTCTTAATACTAGGTTGCAAATCCTTTGCAGTCAATCACAGCCTGAAGTCTGGAACGCATAGACATCACCAGACGCTGGGTTTCATCCCTGGTGATGCTCTGCCAGGCCTCTACTGCAACTGTCTTCAGTTCCTGCTTGTTCTTGGGGCATTTTCCCTTCAGTTTTGTCTTCAGCAAGTGAAATGCATGCTCAATGGGATTCAGGTCAGGTGATTGACTTGGCCATTGCATAACATTCCATTTCCGTCCCTTCAAAAACTCTTTGGTTGCTTTTGCAGTATGCTTTGGGTCATTGTCCATCTGCACTGTGAAGCGCCGTCCAATGAGTTCTGCAGCATTTGGCTGAATGTGAGCAGATAATATTGCCCGAAACACTTCAGAATTCATCCTGCTGCTTTTGTCAGAAGTCGCATCATCAATAAATACAAGAGAACCAGTTCAATTGGCAGCCATACATGCCCACGCCATGACACTACCACCACCATGCTTCACTGATGAGGTGGTATGCTTAGGATCATGAGCAGTTCCTTTCCTTCTCCATACTCTTCTCTTCCCATCACTCTGGTACAAGTTGATCTTGGTCTCATCTGTCCATAGGATCTTGTTCCAGAACTGTGGAGGCCTTGTTAGGCGTTGTTTGGCAAACTCTAATCTGGCCTTCCTGTTTTTGAGGCTCACCAATGGTTTACATCTTGTGGTGAATCCTCTGTATTTACTCTAGTGAAGTCTTCTCTTGATTTTTGACTTTGACACACATACACCTACCTCCTGGAGAGTGTTCTTGATCTGGCCAACTGTTGTGAAGGGTGTTTTCTTCACCATGGAAAGAATTCTTCATTCATCCACCACAGTTGTTTTACGTGGTCTCCCGGGTCTTTTGGTGTTGCTGAGCTCACCGGTGCGTTTCTTCTTTTTGAGAATGTTCCAAACAGTTGTTTTGGCCTTGCCTAATGTTCTTGCTATCTCTTTGATAGGTTTGTTTTGTTTCTTCAGGCTAATGATGGCTTGCTTCACTGATAGTGACAGCTCTTTGGATCTCATCTTGAGAGTTGACAGCAACAGATTCCAAATGCAAATAGCACACTTGAAATGAACTCTGTGCCTTTTATCTGCACATTGTAATTGGGGTAATGAGGGAATATCACACACCTGGCCATGGAACAGCTGAGAAGCCAATTGTCCCATTACTTTTGGTCCCTTAACAAGTGGGAGGCACATCTGCAATCTGCTGTAAGTCCTACACCGTTCACCTGAGTTGGATGTACATACCCTCAAATTAAAGCTGACAGTCTGCAGTTAAAGCACATTGTGTTTGTTTCATCCCAACTCCATTATGATGGTGTACAGAGCCAAAGATGCTAGAATTGTGTCGATGTCCCAATATTTCTGGACCTGACTGTATATGTATGTTTAAAAGGGCACATGAATAAGTTTTGCCCTGAAACATGTATTATTTATATTCTGCAGCAGGGAAATTTGTGTCGCTCACCTGGCCTTCCTTTTGGATCTATTATATGCATTGTAATGATTCTACATGCTGCTGGGTGGCATTTATCATGCAATGCCCATCAGCCTTAATTAATATATGTGTGCTGATAAACATGGATAATACGGCCACCTTGGAGGATTTTAATAATTAATGAGGTTATTCACTGGATGTGTTCATATTCAAGCTTGTGAGGGCGGGGATAGGTATGGCCCGACACTGCACTGGAAAAAAACAGTTATATCCTGTACACAACCGCATTAGCGCTGGGTCTCAGGCTGGGTCTTAGCGTTTCCCTAGCATGCGCCAAACAACCTTGTACACGTACTACCGCGGGCAAGGTGATCTATTAGTAGGTTGTCAGGCACTAAGCTTTAGTGACTCGCACTAGGAGATCCAATCTGTAGGAAATAGCCAATTTCTTGAAATGTGAGCCCCATTTAAGGAGCACCCCTTGAATCGCAGGTTTATGTGCTTGCCATAGGGTTAAGGGGGAAATGTCAGGAGTATTATTTTCATTAAAATAGTTGGACATGGTCTGGGTCACCTCCTCTTGTACCTAGGGACGGGAAAGAAGGGACTCATTGAGCCGCCATGGAGCACATCCCCGAGCAACCGAGTCACCCTGAAGATTCAAAGTGTGTGGGGCGTGATCTGACCATGATATAGTGCCCAAATCACTATCTAAAACATTAGACAATAAATCACGTTCAAGAAAAAAATGGTCAATTCTAGAATATGTCTTATGAGCCCCAGAATAGAAGGAATAATCCACTTCCGTTGGGTGAAAAATACGCCAAATATCAAATAATTGGGATTCAGCTAGAAGGGTGGAAAACTTCTGTGCTGAGGCCCGTTGAGGACGAGTCGGCCTAGAGGGGAGATGTAACGATTGATTAAAGTCACCACACACCACCAACCTGCCAGTAGGGATGAGCCGAACACCCCCGTGTTCGGTTCGCATTCGAACTCGAACAATTTCAAAAGTTCGAGTTTGAACGCGAACACGATCCGAACTCAATGCAAGTCAATGGGACTCGAACGTTCGATTTTTAGAGTGCCCTGCAAGAGGGCATATATGAAAGATATTTGCCATAAAAGGTGTATGGGGGTCCGGGTAGTGCCCTGGGGGACAGGAAATAAGGAAAAATAAGTTTAAAAAAAAGAAGTTTTTAAAGGAACAGTAATTTTTCCATGAAATAAAGGTTAAGAATAAAACCGAAAAATTCCTTCAAATATCGTGCCTAGGAGGTCCCCATAACCTGCCCGTGAAGTGGCGGATTTCTAGGATGTATAGAAACATTTAAACATGAGAATTAACATTTGCTGCGGCGTTCACCGCATATTTGTAACGATTCCCCAGTACAGACCTGGTAGGATCCCTGGTAACAGACCTCTAACCCTCCGGTCCTTAGCATGGTCGGGACTCGGGACCACTAAACCTAACCTATAGCAGCCACACAGGCCAGGGAGAAAGCACCAACAATATACACCAAAGACTGAGATCAATATACTGTATGTTTGTACTGCGCTATAGTATATGGCAGGATGGAAGCGCACCAGCAGTAACAAGCAGCAGATATACCAGACAGGGGCACAGATCAAGAGTAGTCATTATAACAAAAACGGGTCAGCAACGTTTAGGCACTTGTACTGCGCTACTGTATATAGTGAGAATCGGCGCACAACAGTAGCAACAGGAGGCAAACAGAACAGGCAGGGAGTACACAGAGAGAATAGTCAAATGGCAGGCAAAGCCGGCAACAGATCGGGTCCTCAGAACAAGCAGGGTAAGTAACAAACAAGTATACAAACTGATTCGGTAAGCTAGCAATGCGGGAATGAAACTCCATGGCAAGGCGAGGTGTAAGCGCACTCCTGATTTAAAGGTCCTGGCGGCTCTGCGTCATCACTTCGCGCCCTGCCCCCTGATCACTCACAGCTGCGCCGGGTGCCACCGGAGCTCCTGGCATTCAGCCAGGTGGCGGCACCATGCGTCCGGGGGCCCCCCGATCGCCACCTGGGGCCCTGGATGTCACAATATTTCAATCCAAACGCAAACGGGTTAAGTAAACAAATTTGTAAGAAGAATAATTAATGCAGCACATGAATCCTCACACTGCCGCGCAGCACCTCTACAGTCTGACGCTAGCTTTAACCGACACGCTGTGTGCAGCTGTTCTGAGAAGATACGTTATTAGTGTAGCATAGAATCCGGCTGCGCATTTTGCATCGCTCCCTCTACACCAGTGACGTGCGTTGAGGTCAGTGGCTGGTGAGGCACTGGCTAGTATCAGAGTCAGCTATACACAGGGTTACGCAGTCGCAATTTACGCATTTGATTATCGTTATATAGGAGAATAGAGTTTCACTATTTATAAAGTAAAGTTTGCATTTATTTTTTAGTTTTAAGAGCATGCACTTACAATACTGACTAATAGAGGGCGCTATTACACACATGCTGATTGCTGAGCTCTGCCTTTCCGCTCCCCCACGACTGACGAGGACAGTCACATGACTGTGCTGCGTCAATCAATCCATGGGGAGCTCTGCCTCCCATGGGGGCATTTAAAAAAAATAAAAAAATGCTTGAGACCAATGGAGCTTTCCCATTGGCTCAAGCTTTCAGTTGCTCTCAGTGCCTCTAGAGGCACTGAAAAGCGTAGAACCAGGAAGTCAGCTTGAGCTACGCAATTAGTGTAGCATTCAGCTGCGCAAATTGCGTAGGGTAGGCTGGCTCAGTGCTGCCCCTGCTGTCTGTGTAGTGAATCACACACACACACACACACACACACAGCAGCCGGCAAACTGAAAGTGCAGTGGGAAAAAAAGCGGAGGACAGAGAAGCAGCGAGGGAGCGTGGAGAGGTGAGTATGAGAACTTTTTTCAATGAATAGCATTTTATTTACAGTGTAAATATACACGTCATTACAGCACAATGAGGCTCTGCCTCCCCTGCCACCCCTGACTGCACGTCCCTGCTCTACACTTATAGCGTATCTTCGCAGAAGCTGCACACAGCGTGCCAGTGTATGCAGCGTCTAACAGCGTGGGAGACGGGAGGCTGCACTTGTTGGTGGATCGAGGAATTGGGTGAGTAATAGAAAGAAAGAAAAAAAAGTTTTATTTTATGTTCCTTGGGACATTTAAAAATGTCCTCGGATTTAATTTTTTTTAGAAATGTGTCGCCTTACCTTAGCTTGGTGGTCAGTCAGTGGAGGCTCCTGGATCCTGGTTGTGGGGAGGTCTGCCGTGGCCGCAGGTGCAGTGGCTCCCTCCCTGCGCCACCTCTCTCTGCCACATGCACCCGGCCAGCCTGCCCGCACAGTCGCAGCTCTGTCATCCGGCGACCGCATGCTCCTCAAGGGATCCTTGGGAGGCCCCGGCGGGCTGCCCTCTACAGTGTCTGATTAGATGGCCTCGTCTGCCTGATGTTTTAGCAACAAGATTGTTTTATCCCATAGGCTTCAATGTTAAAAATATTTCCATTTTAATTCAATATCTAATAAACCATTGCTTATTATATTCTGCAGTAAAAAGTCTCTTAATTTTTTGATTTTTTAGGATTTTTTTAAAAAATTAAAATTTTGGGTTTTTTTCGAACTTTTTGCGAACGGCCTGAAAAGTTTGAAGTTCGCCGAACGGCTGAACGGGCAATGTTCTAATCAAACTCATATTCGGATCGAACCGCCAGCCCATCCCTACCTGCCAGTAGTAATTCGCATCAATTTGAGGAGTGCATTCCGAAAAAAAGTCAGTTGATAAACATTCGGGCAATAAAAATTCGCAACCGTGTAAGTCACATGGTCAATGTCGCATACCAAAAATAAATAACGCCCATGTGGGTCAATTACCGACCTGTGAAGTTTAAACGTAACACCATGATGAATCAAGATCGATACACCTCTCTCCTTAACCGGGGCAGTAGCATGGAATTGATGTGGGTAATGGGGGAGATAGAGACGGGGATGTACAGAACGTTTAAAGTGAGTCACCTGGAGACCTACTACAGCTGGGGGGGTTATGACGTAAACCGACATAAAGTAAGTGGTGTTTATATGGTATATTCAACCCTTTAACATTGAAAGAGACAAATTTCAAACCCATCAGAAGTGTAGGAAAACATTTTCAAGTGGCAGAGATGGGGACCAAACACATAAATAAATAGTGTCTCAAGAGCATAGTGATACGTATGTCCCAAACAGTGTCACATAAACATACCTATATGGTGCAACGGGGGAGAGGGAAAGAAAAACAGCAAAAAGAAAAGAGAAAAAGAAAAAAAAACAGAAAAAATTACGGAGTCGGTGCAACAAGCAACTGCTCCCTGTACAGAAAAAGACTCCATGGCCACCATAAATTGGGCCTACCCCAAAAACCATGGGGGGAGTTGGGGTGGTACCAGTAAAAACTGAGCAAAAAAGAAAACCTGCTCCAGCACCAAGCCGACTAACTGTCAGGCCAGTCAAAGAAGGCGAATGTATATACGATGTAGCCTGACCGGGACTCTCATGGCCCAACCACAGACCCTGAAATCAGGGGCGAAGACATCGAAACAGTGGCAACCAAGATTCACTTCTCTGTTTGTACTCGGTGCCATTCAGGTGAAACTTTGGACGGCGACAGACGTGGTGCCCGGTGCGGAGGGGTCACCTCGCCCATCAGATCCCACACTTGTAGAGCAGAGTCACCATCCTGGAGTGAATGAAACACCGACAAAGTTCCACGATAAGTAACCAACAGCTTCAAAGGAAAGCCCAATCTGTACGGGATGTGGTGATTGCGGAGCACTTTGGTGACCTCTTTTTAAAGCTTCCATTCTTTTTTTCTAACTTAATCAGCATGACAGAGTGATCTCCAGCCTTGTCCTCGTCAAACCTCTAACCCACGTTAATGAGATAATCACTGACATGATTTCAGCTGCTCCTGGCATTACTGAAATGCAGTGGAAGTGGTTTTGGGGATTAGGTTCATTTTCATGCATAAAAACTGAGGCAGCAGACTTTGTGAAAACTAATATTTGTGTCATTCTCAAAACTTTTGGCCATGACTGTACAATGATGTGAGTTGGCTGCCTGACCCATAGACTCAATTCTATGGCCAAAGCCACAAATTTAGGACCAAGTGATGTAAAGATACTGTGGGGGGGGGGCAGTTTACAACACAAAAAAATCACCCAGTGACACATATAGAGTAAAATATTTCCTCAACTAAACATACAAGAGAAAACAAAGCAAATGTACGCTATCAGCAACATAAAATAAACACAATAAGGACATTTCATTTTTTGGTGGTAGTGGTCCATTAAATAGTTTTTTCAATCAAAAGTAAAGCAGATTACCCTTTGCAAGTTTGACATTGCTTAAAAATGGACACCACACCCTCGAAGTTTTGTTGAACCTGAATAAACAGATTGAATAACCCTGATACTGTAGCTGGTTTGTGCAGCCTGGAGAAGATCAAAGAGAATTGAAAAGTCACCTCACGTTCGGTGACTTTTGCTCTCTTCAATTTGGCGCGATTTGGCGACCCCATTTCGGCGACCCTGCGGTGTATTCAGCAAGCACCACAGGGCCACCGTATTGCAGTGAAAAGTCTCTGCAAACCTGCCGAAAACTCACCGCAAAACCCGGCAAAGGAAACCCGCAAAAACATCTGGATTAACCCTGCTGAACACGCTGGGAAAACCCGAGCAGGAGCCGATCACAGCGCAGAGCAGCCGCCGGAAAAACCCGACATGCAGACGAATGGAGTGAAAAAAAAAACAGTACGCTTGAATGTTTGAAAAGTGAAACGCTGTTTGCAAAGAAATTACAGAATTACAGAAATTACAGAATTACAAAATGTCTGAAATATTATAAGGTCCAATGAATGATAATAAAAAGGGCTGTTACAGAAAAATGAAAAAACTATTTAAAAAAATAATGTTAAATGTTTGAAAAAAAATGTTTGCAAAAAAATCCCAAAAAATGCCTAAAAGATCCTAAAAAAAAATCAAAAAAATAAAGAGACTTTTTACTGAAGAATATTATAATCAACGGTTTATTAGATATTGAATTAAAACGGGAATATTTTAAACATTGAAACCTATGGGATTCGCCTGAATAAACCTGTCGAATGAAACCACCAAATGGCAGGGCAATTCGGCAACTTTTCACTGCTGGTTTTTGTTCTCTGAATAGACGAAGCATTGCTTCTCTATGGGGATTTCACTGCCCTCGAACAGGCGCCGAACAGGCATCGTACGTGCAGGCAATTCGCCAACATTTGGCGAACTGCCTGCTCTCTGAATAGCCGGATGGCCAGGAAAGGTAACCGAATGCAGAATTTCAGCGTTCAGTTACCTTTCGCCAGCAATCCAGATCTTTTTGAATAACTCTATATATATATATATATATATATATATAGGTCTACTCACTCAAGGTGAAACTCAGAAGAATTGGCAGGAGAACAATCTAGACCAAATAGCCGATAAATGGGAGCATTTTTCTGGTTTGGCTATTTTGACCTAGAATTTTCACTTCTCCTGCCAATTCTCCTGAGTTTCTCCTTTAGTGAATAGACCTGATGGTGTAATAGTATAATATTTGAATAATGCTATACCATTTCTTCTTATATGCAGCTTCGTATAGTATAAATAACTGTATATACAGGACCTTTGAATTAACCAGTTTGACCTCATCTAAATCACTGCATGCGTGATTTTAGATCACAGAGAAAAACCTTCAACTTCAACTATAGTTTAAAATGATAGTTTCTGCTAAATAATTGATAAACTGAGGGAGTACAATCACTTTTGCCATAAACACATCATTTTAGCAATATGCCATATTTAATGTATCTACGGTAGTGTTGCCAGCTACATTATGTTTTATTGCTTCTTATTTATGGGAGAGAGAATTGAAATATCTTGATATAAACCTGGCTCTGTTTAAAGAATTTTCCATGTGAACTGTAGAGAGCCTAAGATGTTTGCATTCCTTTTCATAATTGTCCTAATCTTCCGTATTGCACATGACACACACATATTATGTATAGTCAATTAGATTTTGTAAGTGGCGTAGTGCTGCTGAGTAAGTACATTGCCAAAAACAACCGTCATATGTTACAATGTAAAAGAGAGAAAGATGTTATTATTATTATTCTTTATTTATAAAGCGCCAGCATATTCCGCAGCGCTGTACAATAGGCACAGTATAGACAGGGTTATAATACATTGAACAACATTTGACAAACAGTACAGGAGGAGATGAGGGCCCTATTCCCGTAGGAACTCACAATCTAGGAGGGTTGGGGTTGGAAACAGGAGGAGAGGACTGCAAGGTGAGAGTGATTGATGGTTGCGTCAGTGAGTTGGGTGGTAGGCCTCCCTAAATAGGAATGTTTTAAGGGAGCGTTTGAAGGAAGAGAAGTTAGGGGAAAGTCTGACAGTACGAGGGAGAGCGTTCCAGAGAGTGGGGGCTGCGCGTGAGAAGTCCTGCAGTCTATCATTGGAAGAGGTGATGCGGGGAGAAGCTAGGCGCAGGTCACTGTTTGACCTTAGGGAGCGGGCTGGGGTGTATTTGGTGATTAGTGAGGACAGGTAGTGTCACCATATACAGTTGTGTTCAAAATTATTCAACCCCCAATGCTGTAAAGGGTTTTAGGGAATTTAGTGTACATTTGTAATTGTATTGAGAATGAAATCCTACAAGGACTTTTTAAAGAACCATATGCAACTAAAATGACATCAATTGGTTTTGTAATACAGTAGTAAATGTTTCTTTTGTGAATTCTTCATTGACACAATTATTCAACCCCTTAAAGACTACCACTCTGAAGAACAGAGGTTCATTCAAGTGTTTTCAATCAGGTATTGAAAACACCTGTGGATGTCACGGAGCAGCAATAAAGCATAATAAGCACCAATTAGGCAGCTTTAAAATGAATGTGATACTCAGCTCCTTCTAGACATTTACTGGTGTGGTTACAAACATGGTGAAGTCAAGAGAATGGTCCAGGAAGACAAGAGAAGAGGTGATTACTCTTCACAGGAAGGGCAATGGCTATAAGAAGATTGCAAAGATGTTAAACATACCAAGAGAGACCATAGGAAGCATCATTCGCAAATTCAAGGCAAAGGGCACTGTTGAAACGCTACCTGGTCGTGGCAGAAAGAAGATGCTGACTTTGACTGCTGTGCGCTACCTGAAGCGTAGAGTGGAGAAAAGTCCCCGTGTGACTGCTGAGGAACTGAGAAAAGATTTGTCAGATGTGGGTACTGAAGTTTCAGCTCAGACAATACGGCGCACACTGCGTAATGAAGGCCTCCATGCCAGAACTCCCAGGCGCACCCCCTTGCTGTCTCCAAAGAATAAGAAGAGTCGACTGCAGTATGCCAAAAGTCATGTGGACAAACCACAGAAGTTTTAGGATAGTGTTCTGTGGACTGATGAAACAAAATTAGAACTGTTTGGGCCCATGGACCAACGCTATGTTTGGAGGAGGAAGAACAAGGCCTATGAAGAAAAGAACACCTTGCCTACTGTGAAGCATGGCGGGGGGTCAATCATGCTTTGGGGCTGTTTTGCTTCTGCAGGTACAGGGAAGCTTCAGCGTGTGCAAGGTACCATGAATTCTCTTCAGTACCAGGAGATATTGGATGACAATGTGATGCAGTCCGTCACAAACCTGAGGATTGGGAGACGTTGGACCTTTCAACAGGACAATGATCCCAAGCATACCTCCAAGTCCACTAGAGCATGGTTGCAGATTAAAGGCTGGAACATTTTGGAGTGGCCATCGCAGTCACCTGACTTAAATCCGATTGAGAACCTCTGGTGGGACTTAAAGAAAGCAGTTGCAGTGCGCAAGCCTAAGAATGTGACTGAACTGGAGGCTTTAGCCAATGACGAATGGGCGAAGATACCCGTAGATCGCTGCAAGACACTTGTGTCAAGCTATGCTTCACGTTTAAAAGCTGTTATAACTGTAAAAGGATGTTGTACTAAGTACTAAGATTGAATGTCACTTGGGGGTTGAATAAAACTGATAATGATGTGAGCACAGAAAAGACATTTGTGGTTATTTCATTATAAATGTTATGTTATATTTGTCTGACCTACACGTGCCTCTTTGATTTAATTGTAAGCAAGATGACTGAATGATCAAAATCAATGTCAAACTGGCGAAAACACTCAATTTCAGTGGGGGTTGAATAATTTTGAACACAACTGTACATGTGCAGCCCATATTTTTGGGTACTTTTTTTTACTATTAGCTATAAATGATCACAAACCGTTCATTTTCATGTTTATTATATTGAAGCAAATAAAAAATAAATTTAAAAAATCCAGAAAGCATGAGTAATTCAAAGGGTAGGGGCACCCTTCCGCACAAGCCTATAGCTTTCACCTACTGCATGGGAATAGCCTCTTTAGGCTAGGGTCAGACGAAAGCATTTTTCCACGCGAACGTGAAAAAGTGCGTCCGAACGCATTGACATATTTTTTCAGGGAATGCGCAAAAACGGTCAGACGACGCGCATTGTCGGTCGTGATTTTGTACCGATCGTCAATAAAACTCTTTTTGCGTCTGGACGTTATGTAGGCTGAACATTAGCAGCGTCTGACATCTCCTAATCCCGCACACACGCCGCTATGCTGCAGCTGCGCACTCAGTACGTCAGTACTAGCGGTTCAGCATTCTCAGAAAAATGCGTTCAAATTCCACTTGCGTTGCACGGCCGGACTTTTGTGCGGCCGTACATCGTATATTGGCCATCATTGCCCGTAATCTGCTGCTAGTGCGGCCGTAATTATGTGCGCCAGAACGCACGTTAAAAGTGCGCTGGTCTGACCCCAGCTTAAATAATAAATATTGTAGACCAGTTATTCGCTCCCTAGGGAAGTTGTCATCTATACTATAATTGAGTAAGGCTTGGCGTGTCCGTCGCCAAGCCTTACTCTGCGCACGCGCGCGCAACCAGCGCGGGGCAGTATCCACGTGCTGCGGCAATATCCAAGAGCTGGGGCAGTATCCACGAGCTGGGGCAGTATCCACGTGCTGGGGCAGTATCCATGAGCTGGGGCAGTATCCACGAGCTGGGGCAGTATCCACGTACTGGGGCAATATCCATGAGCTGCGGCATATATCCATGAGCAGGGGCAGTATATCCACAATAGACTGCCCTCTGGGCAGGCTTTCCACCTTGTTATATATAAAATTATAGAGATTCATTTTAAAACATCAGTTTCTTGGAGAAATGGTCCTGTAACTTCATACCACATATTATATCTTGGCATTGAACCTGATTTCATTTGCTATAATTTTCATCAACTTTGTGTATATTAGGGATGAGCCGAACACTCGCCGAGTTCGGTTCGAGCCCAAACCCGAACTTCCCATTTGTTGGGGACCGAACCCGAACCTGAACCCGAACCCCCATGCAAGTCAATGGGGCTGAAAATTTGGTTTTTTAGAGTGCCCTCCAAGAGGGCATATATGCTACATATTTGCCATAAGAGGTGTATGGGGGTCCGGGTAGTGACATTTTCGGACACGCAGAAAAAGTTTACTGATTTTTTGGCGGTGAAAAGCAGGAGAATGACTGGAGAATGGAAAATTCTAGACCAAATAGCCGATTTGGAAAGTGAGATAAATGGGAGAATTTTTCTGATTTGGCTATTTTGACCTAGAATTTTCCATTCTCCAGTCATTCTCCTGAGTTTCACCTTTTAGTTTCACCTTGAGTTTCACCTTTCCTGAGTTTCACAGGGTTATTCAGAGAGCGGTGAAGAGCAGGAGAATGACTGGAGAATGGAAAATTCTAGGTCAAAATAGCCAAACCAGAAAAATTCTCCCATTTAGGCTAGGGTCAGACTAGCGAATTTTTAACGTGCGTTTAGGCGCACTTAATCACGGCCGCACTAGCAGCAAATGACGGGCAATGACGGCCAATATACGAAGTACGGTCGCACGAAAGTCCGGCTGCGCAACGCAAGTGGAAAATGAACGCATTTTTTCGAGAACTCAGAACCGCTAGTACGGACGTACAGAGTGCGCTGCGTCCACTAGGGGCGTGTGTGCGTGATTTGGAGACGTCAGACCCTGCTCATGTCCGGCCAACATAACATCCAGACACCCAAAGTTTCCTGGTTTGGATCCGTAAAAAATCACGCACAAAAATGCGCATCGTATGACCGTTTTCGTGCAATCCGTGAAAAAATACAGCAATGCGTTCGGACGCACTTTTTGACAGTTGCTGCGAAAAATGCGTTAGTCTGACCCTAGCCTTATCTCACTTTCCAAATCGGCTATTTGGTCCAGATTGTTCTCTTTTCCTGCCATTCTCCTGGTTTTCACCTTTCTCTGAACAACCCTGAGAGAGAGGTGAAAGCCAGGAGAACTGGCAGGAGAAGAGAACAATCTAGACCAAATAGCCGATTTGGAAAGTGAGTTAAATAGGAAAATTTTTCTGGTTTGGCTATTTTGACCTAGAATTTTCATTTCTCCAGTTAATCTCCTGCTTTTCACCGCTCTCTGAATAACCCTGTGAATGTTTAATCCCGAGGTGAAAAATAACATTGCTTTAGATTTTTTTCAAACACCAGTTAACCACTTGGCTGCTATGGATGCGCTCAGCGCGTCCAGCCAAGTGGTTCTCCTGTGCTATGGACACTCTGAGCGCGTCCATCCACAGGAGGCAGCAATCCGCCGGATTCCGGCGGATTGCTGCGCCCCTCAGTGCGGGCTGACATCTTGGATGTCAGCCCAGAACTCCGGGACCCCGGCGGAGCAATTAGATGTCATTGCGGCGGCGCGATGACATCTAATTCAGGCGCCCCCCGCATGTGCGGAGGAAGCGCCTGAAAGGGAGGGGGGAGGTCCTTCGGACCTCTCTCCCTCCCGATTGCCGGGGGGCAGAGGGTTAATCCAGGCACCGTTTGGAAGGGCACAGCCTGCCCTTCCAAACGGTGGCTGTGATTAACCCCTGGGGAGCCGGATCACGAATCGGCACTGAAAAGCGCCACATCGTGATCCTCTCCTGGAGCTGGCCGACATCTTGGATGTCGGCCAAGCCTCCAGGAACTCCCCCTGGAGGGGCCAGTCCTGGAGTTAACCCCTAGCTGCCACCAATGGTGGAGATAGGGGGTTCCAATGAACCCCCTATCTCCCGATCTGTGGCAGCTAGGGATTAATGTTTGATATCGTTGGATCGGCCAGAGCATGGCCTTTCCAAGGATACTAAACATGAGCATGAAAAATGTTTTTTATAAAAAATAAAAAATAAAAAAATATATTTTTTAAAAAAATTCTAAAAAAAAATAAACAAGTTTTTTTAGTTTGTTTTTGTTTTCTTAATGCAGCAATATTGTTCCCATTTCAATTATAATGTGAACAATAATGCTGCACTAACGATTTTTGTATGCGGTGCGTTTGTTAAAAAAAGCGAAATTTTCCCCAAAACAAATGTAACGAGACCCCATTTCTAATTTTTTTAACAAGCGCACCCCATACAAAATATAACCGCAAACGATCGCATGTTAAAATGTGAAAAAAAAACACTTTACACATAATAAATTATTGAAAATTCTAGTTTTATTGCATTTTTTGTTATAATATACAGACATGACATAACGTATACATATAATAATGACATATTATGAATCTGCCAAGTCTGCCGGAAAGAACAATATATAATATGTCTGGGTCATATATCAAAATATGGCTACAAAACGCGGTTAAACATTATGAGCGAAAGCGGTAAAAATGACCTCAGCACAGAGGTGTGAAAAGCCTCAGCAGCGAAAGGGTTAAATGCAGCATATTAGGATGTTTTAGGGAAATTAATTCTCAAATCTCAATCAGAAGCAGACACCACCCCACCCCCTCACTATATTGTACAATGTATCAAATTGATTACCAGACTAAAAATACCTGGTGTTATGCCCGTTTGTGAACAGAGGTCATTTAGAGTTGATAATCTTTCCACGTACACATTAGTTTTTAATTCAATATCTAATAAACCGTTGCTTATAATATTATGCAGTAAAGAGTCTCTATATTTCTAGATTTTTTTGTATTTTTTTAAGCATTTTCTATACTTTTTTAAAAATTTCTTTTTTTTTTCGAACTCGAACCGAACACGCACAAAAAGTTCGAAATTCGCGAACTTTCGAACTGTCAAAGTTTGGGTCGAACTCCGAACCGTCCGAACCCGAACAGCTCATCCCTAGTGTATATGCATTGCCCAAAAGAGATGGTATAAATTACAGTTATTTTTAAAATGCCAACATATTCCACAGTGCTGTACATTAGGTATTAAAAACAAACCTATAATTACCTGATACATTTGATACTTTGAAAGTGATAAGAAAAGAGGACCTTGCTCAAGAGCTCCCAATCTAGTGTGGGTGGGTGACACACAGAGTTGAAGGTATATGTATAAGTGAATATGAGAGTATGATGTGTAAATGTAATTCATAATAATAAATGTTAGGGATGCACTGATACCGGGCATTTGCACAAGTACTTGAAAGCATGCAAATGCCCCCTATACTTATACTGGTAGCCAGCACTGGGCTGGCTTGCCGGGCGGTAAGTGAGGGGTTGGGGTGGGTGGCAGAATGTGTTAACAGCATTCCACCAGGCCCTTTTCGGCTCACCATGTTCCAGCGATGTGGGCACCAGGATGTGAAGGATGTAACGTGGCTCCGCTGGAGCCTCCAGCTATGATCTCCGGAACTCTGCAAAATCCTGTGAGCGTGCGGCACCAGCAGAGTAATTTTACAGCCTTCACATGCCGGCGGCCGCTCTCTGGAATGTGGCAAGTTGGAGGGGCCTAGCAGAATGCTGTTAATGCATTCTGCCAGCTGGCCCCTGTGACTGAGGTCTAGGATGTTATATGTGTGTGTGTGTTTGTATACTGTACATGTATCTGAGGTCTGGTGTGGTGCATGTGTGTGTGGTTGTGTGTGTACAGGCCTGTGCAGTGAGTAAATGGGGTGACTGGCCATACCTTTCAATATTTGCATGAATTGGACAGGCTTACAGCAAGAATTTTTTTTGGAAAGCGTTCACATGTCATTAAATAAGACTATCAGTAACTGGTATTGGTGAGTACCTGAAAAATGTGTCGGTACTCGGTCTTAAAAAAATGCTATCAGTGCATCCCTGATAAATGTAATATATGTAGTTAATGATAATACAAAATATAAAGGGACATTATTTTGAAACACAATTTTTATTGCCAACAAGAGCAACAAATACAGTATAAAATAGAAATCTGCAGTATAAAGAGATACAAGAATACGTACAATAGGTCATTAACATAAATATAAAGTGAACAAAGGATGCTGCGGCACAAAGCAATAAAAATAAAACAGTGACCCAGTAATTCCCGGCTGAGGGAAAGGAAAAAGCAAAAAAAAAAACTTGCTCGGCAAGGAAGCCTGAGAGGCATCCGCATCCAACCAGTGAGAAAGAAGAGAAGAAAAAAAATGGAAAGGGGGGAACAAGAAAGAAAAAAGAGGGTGGAATAGGGGATAGAAGGATAGTAGGGAACACAAAGGAGGCCATAATCAGAGTATATGCCCTCAACGCAAGACCTTAGATAAAAAAGTCGGAGTTAGGACGGACAAGGGCCCAAAATGCCCCGAGGATCCCTCCAGCACACCTATAACCACAACAAACACTGCAATAAAGGGAAGCCATCAAGCTGACATGCAACCTCAAACCGCGGTACACGACCCCTCCGATAGGTATCGATCCCAATAGAACCAGGAACGCACAAAGTCCTCAAGTTTCCCCCTCTCCAATGCAAAAAGTCTATCAGTCGCCCATAAGAACTCTAACTCTAAGAGGGGACCATCGGTGTGCCCAAGTGTCTAGAAATCAAAAGCTTAGTCGCCATTACCAACCTCAGAGAGACCGATTTGCGAATAGTAGCTACAGGACTGAAATTGGAGCAAAAGAAAAGTAAAGGGAGTGAACTCAAAGTCGACCTCGGAAATGGCAAGGATCGTAGTGTGTATCAAGTGCCAAAATGGTTGAAGAAGTGGACAGTCCCACCATATGTGAAGATAACTGCCCGGTGCCTTCAAGCAACACCAACAAACCAGATCAAAATGCGGCATCATCCTGTGCAGTCGAGTCGGCGTCCTATACCAAAATGTGAGGACCTTATAAGCATTTTCGGTGCACATCAGAGTCTTCAATCCCTTATGTATCAGAGTAAAGGTCATGGTCCAAGCCTCCTCCGAGGCGGTATCAAGTAACGCATGTCATCTGTCCTTGCAAGCAGGTTCATCAGTAAAGGGACATTCTACAGTTAAACTGGGAGGTGGCAGTAGAAGAAAAATGGCGGACTTATATATTATCCACTTCTTACCTACCCTCCTATTAATCCCTTCCCATGTTTGACAGCTTCCGTTGATGCAGCAAACTTACCAAGGGCTGGACATTCAATTAAGTGTCCCGCCAATTCAATGTGTGAGTGTGGGGTAGCACATTCAAACACCAATGACTACTAAAATTTATTAAATGGTCAAGGTGGCTGGAGTGCACATTTAACAATTTTTTTTCTGCTATAAAGGGAAGCTTTTACATAAAACATTCTACCACTCATTGTATGAGAAATTTATACGTCTGTAAAATTCAAATAAAACACAAAGCATGTCAATAAATGTATTTTTAAATAACCTATTGCATATGCAATGGGAATCTATTATTTATCTCTTTCTGGGTGGAAACATATTGGACATTACATTGCCTCTCCTATACTAGAACATGGACCAGATGCTAAATGCTCTTATTAAAGACAATGCCCTGTGGTCCTTTTTACGTTGTTGAGAAAGCCGAGAGATACCCTAATATTTGAATAATTTATTTTGTCATTGTGTTGAAATTTACAAGTGTTGCAGTGTTATTGCCTTCTAAATCGTCTACAGATGTTTTACAGTACAGTATGATGAGCTGTTTCTAGAATTTAATGCACTGATCATTTTTTTCTTCATTGTGAACTTTCTACATTAACTGCTTGTCAGGGATTGTATGGATTTTTCATCCACTCACTAGTGTATACACATTTTATTTCCCTACGACTGAAACGCACATCAATTGATTTTTTCCATTGAATATTTTCTGTTGTAATGCATTCTCAAAAACAAATATATTCCAATAATTAAATAGATGGTTAATGGTATTTCTGGGCAGTTAGACGTACCCATTAGCATTTCCCCTGGCAGCACAATAAAATACATTGATTGATTATATCATATAATTTTTCTTTTCACAACTTAAAAACAGAACATGTTTATCAGGCATTACGCTAGAAATTGCTGACATGGAAAAGTGTTGTATCTGAAAGATGCTCTATACCAGTAATAGGTAGCTCTGGTAATGCAGATTTTTGACATCTACATCATCCACCATGACCAGCTGTCCCAGCAGATTAATTACCTCAACTTTTGTAATATCATGTTTGGAATATTAGAAAGAGACAACACACTTGTTTGTTATCACTTAGTATCAGTTTAATGTTACAATATTTAAATTATTGGCATTAAAATTAAAAATAAAAGCGAGGAGAAATTGTTTCAAGGAGAAATCAATCATTGTGGAAGGTGAAGTAACTTTTTCAGCACAACTGACAACTGGTTTAATTTACTATTTATCTTCTTTTGGATTGCCATTTGAAACATATGTGTGAACATTTAAACTTTTCTTATAGAAAATATTATTCAACTTTTATTACGACAGTACCCCTTATCCTGAAAGCTGGAAGACTGTGAAATCTGGCTATTTTAGGTTCACTAGACTTTTTTTCCATTCACTTCTCTTCCGCTCCTGACGGTTCGCCCTTCCCACCAGTGCCTCTACGTGGGCTGCAGCGCTGGCAAACGATGCACTGGGTCATCCTATGCAGATCCATCGCGTGACATGCTGCACAGTGCCAGTGAGACGCGTTGGTGCTGCACAGTATGTCCCGAACAAAGTATTGAGCAGTGTCTCCCAGTTTGCCTCTTGCTGGTGCTGCTGCAGCTTGTGCCTCACAGCTCCATGCCGTGTCTCTCTCCCATCCATTTTCAGAATCCTGGCAAAATTTAAAAAAAACAAGAAAACTGTAAAATCCAGAAAGCTCAGGGTCATGAACATTCTGAATAAAGGGTGCTCCAGCTGTATTACACTTACTGCTCAACTATAAGGGTAATAAGCGTCGAACTTGCCGCCAAATTGCACCGAACATTGAATTTCACCGTAAGGTGCAATTTCGTGGCAGTTTTTCTATTCAGAAAGCTCTCAATTCGCCAAATACTGGTGAATTGACCGTGAAATACGGTGCAGTTCACCAAAGAGTTCTGCAATTCAGCAATCTTCGGTGACAGCGAAATTGTCCCATAGAGAAGTAATGGTCAGGGCCAGATTTATATTAACGATATTTATATGTAATAATGAGATATCTTGGGGACCAGGTCCATGTCTAAAGAAGAAATCGTATTACGGTTCATACACATCTTGTACACATGGCCTCAGGATTATTTTATACAGTAATTTTAATAATTTTGTCCCCCATCACATGACGCCAAATATGGACTTTTTTGCTTTTAGTGCCACGTGGGTTTGCAAACGTTTTGGATTTTGGAATTTTGGATAAGAGATGCTCATCCTGTATGTAATGCTGAAGAAACTGGAATTGCAATCAACAGACACATATTTGTCTCTGTCTGAATTGTTAATATGTCGGTTTTGTTGATGATAATTACACAGTAAGTATAAATCAAATACAAGTATAATATCAAACTGCCATTTTATATATTTCTATGAATAACAATTTATTGGATTGATTACACTTCTGATGGAACCTCTGTATGTAGCATGATAAATGTGATTGTTTTATAATTTACTTAGATTTTACTAACAACCTCCATCCGTTGCAATTTTTATGAGCGAACAAATGCTAACATAGGCAATTACTTTTCTAGTCATATAATGATTTATACATATATTACAGATATCCCCAGAATTATTTATACTGCTGACTCCGTTTGTTTGCATCACATGAAACCTAATTATTAATCATACTTATGAATGATGAAGGGAAATCTATAAGTTGCTGAGTGAGATATCCATCAGGGCAATGGGCCATGAATGGAGCACAACCGAAAAAAACCAAAACTTTTCAGATAGTGCTGTGTCCACAATAACCCCGGGAAACCTATCACCACTATACTACGTTCAGAGGTTCCTAAGGAATGAACGTGTAGCTGTCTATGCAATATGAATTTAGAGGATGATAGCAGTAAACTGTGATATACTGCTTCGGTAATTGTAGGATGTTTTGTTAAATGTCAACACTGCTGTATAATAATATACAATGGCAGATACTATAGAAAAATAAGGATATATTTGGTTGTGTATTATATTTTATGATCGAAATGTCATGGAAATCCCTGTAATTTACAACACAAATCTAGAAATGCTTTCATTAGCCTTCTTAACACTATCTACAGCTCGCTGGATGCTTTTGAATAGCATCTATGCAAGCAAACTTATTAGCGTAAATGTTTTATGCACTCACTTTGCTTTGATTCAAATTTGGTTGGATTTTCAATATTCCCTCTCCTCTTTTTAAATATTTAAAAATATGTTATCTTAAATTTTATGTTGTCGCCTTCTGATATTCAGCAAGAGACAAACACAAAAAAGAAAGATGACAGATCTAAAATAACACACAATAAAATAACATAGTGTAATACTGAATAAAATATCAAAACACTAGCAAGCATAATAAAACAAAGTTCTTATCATCTACTCAAAGAAATTTAAAAGCAACTGACACTCAAAGGGTGTGCCTCTAAATAAAGGTTGTTGTTACTTTATAACACTTACGTGGGTCCATAATGGATATATAATAAAATGAAACAGCATATAGTGCAGAATTACACACAAAATAGCATACTTATTGCATGTAGATAACACAGCAGTGCTTTGCACCTTCACTGTTCTAGGACCCCATGGAGTCAGATGTGATCTCATGCAAGCTATGTTTGGAACGACATAAAGATTCGTGGAGTAACACTGGAAACTATTAGGACTTTTCAAAGAAAGGTGAAACTCAGAAGAATGACTGGAGAAGTGAAAATTCTATATCAAAATAGCCAAACCAGAAAAAGTTCGCCATTTATCAAATTTTAGAAAAGCCGCTATTTTGTCTAGATTGTTCTCTTCTCCTGCCAATTCTCCTGGTTTTCACATTTTTCTGAATAGACCTGTATCTGTTACCAGTAATCGATGAGAAGCGTCTCTCTTCACTGAGGAATCTGAGGTGAGTATGGAACCTTTAGTGGGCTTAGTTATGTGTTAAGTGATTGTGCTGAACGGTAATCAATTAACATTATAGTTGAAAGGACATTATTCAAACCTGAATAACAGATGGTGAATGAGCTGGATGGGATATAGGAGATGTTAATGTACAGTAAAATGCTGCAACATTCAAGATGCAAGCTGAGCTTGTGTCTCAGATTGGAATAAGATGAAGTTTAAATATGCACAATGCTCCAGCCGTTTTGCTGTTCAAGTCTTGTGCTCTGCATGACACCTTCACTACTAACAGGTCTGTTCACTAAAATATGAAACTCAGGAGAACTGGCAGGAGAAGTGAACAATCTAGACCAAATAGCTGATTTGGAAAGTGAGATAAATGGGAGAATTTTTCTGGTTTGGCTATTTTGACCTAGAATCTTCACTTCTGCCAGTTCTCCTGCGTGTCACCTTTAGTGAATAGACCTGTAAGTGATTTAGCAAAAACCCATTATCAGGAACCACTGGTTTATTGGATCATTATAAATGAATTATATATAATATTTTAGCATATTCCCAATGTATTTCTTACTATAATACTCAATTTAGCGATAGACTTCGCCAGCTACTGGCCAAACGGAGTTACTGCAGGCAGAAATGCAGCACTTGGCTCCATGTTGGCTGGCAAATGCACACTATCAGGGTTATCCAAAGAGATCCGAATTGCTTGAGAAAGGTAACCGAACGCTGAAAATCTGCGTTCGGTTACCTTTCCTGGCCATTCGGCTATCCAGAGAGCAGGCAATTCGCCAAATCCTGGCGAATTGCCTGCACATACGGTGCCTGTTCGGTGCCTGTTTGAGGGCAGTGAAATCCCCATAGAGAAGCACTGCTTCGGCTATTCAGATAACACAAACCAGCAGTGAAATGTTCCCCTAATGTCCTGCCATTCGGTGGTTTAAGGCTAGGGTCAGACTGAGGCAGTGCGAACGCGCGTTCTGGCGCACTTAATCACGGCCGCACTAGCAGCAGATGCCGGGCAATGACGGCCAATATACGATGTACGGTCGCACAAAAGTCCGGCTGCGCAACGCAAGTGGAAAATGAACGCATTTTTCGAGAACGTTAAACCACTAGTACTGACGTACAGAGTGCGCTGCGCCCGCTAGCGGCGTGTGTGCGTGAATTGGAGACATCAGACGCTGCTAATGTCCGGCTAACATAACGTCCAGATGCAAGAAGTGTTTTATTGATGATCCGTACAAAATCACGGATGAAACTGCGCATAGTATGACCGCTATTGCGTATTCCGTGAAAAAATACGTCCATTCTTCGAACGCACATTTTCACGGACAACGTGAAAAATGCGTTAGTCTGACCCTAGCCTAATTCGGCAAATTTATTCAGGAGAATCCCATAGACTTCAATGTTAAAAATATTCCCGTTTTAATTCAACATCTAATAAACCGTTCATTATAAAATTCTGCAGCAAAAAGTCTCTTTATTCATTGATTTTTTAGGATACTTTAAGCATTTTTCAGATTTTTATTTTTTTTTAAAAAGTCCGATTTTTTTTTTTGATTTTTTTTTCAGTTTACTTATTTTTTTGTAACAGCCCTCTTTATTATCATTCCCTGGACATCCTGTGAAAATTTCAGACATTTTCGCTCAGTAGTTTCTTTGCAAACAGCGTTTCATTTTCCCAGATTCATACAAATGGTTTTTCTAATTTATTCACTGCCTCCTCTACGTCACAGCTGCTTCGGCTCTGTGTGATTCGGCTCCTTTTCGGCTCCTGTTCGGCTCCTGTTCGGCTTTTTCGAAGGTTAATCCAGATGTTTTTGCTTGTTTTCAGCGTGCATTCGGTTAGTTTTCGTCAGCTTTTCGGCAGCTTTTCCCTGCAATTCGGGGACCCTATGGTGTTTGCTGAATACACCGCAGGGTCACCGAAATGCAATCGGCAAAAGGAACCGAATTGAAGAGAACGAAAAGTCACCGAACGTGCGGTGACTTTTCGAATCTCTTTGGATAACCCTGTATGTCAGGACACTACCTAGCCAATTTTAACCAGTTTTAGCATCTTGGGCATTATGCTTACAGGGCTATAACTTTGTGGGCACCATTTGGAGCCCAAAAGGAAACAAAATGCGTTTGAAACAAACAAATTTAATTTTCAGTCATACGGCAAAGGTGCCAAATCATGTTGACATGATCTCGAGTTGCTATGTCTGCTACTGCTCATCGTGTATACACGAACACAGTAGTAGAAGGGTTAAAAACCCAGTTGAAATCTGGTCCCTAATGTGAAAAATAAACACACTGGAATTGAAAAGAACAAGTCTTTGCCCCAAGGAAAATGTTGAAATAGAATAAGCTAAAATTAAATAATAACTGTGAAGTCAGTCAGATTTTATGGACACAAAATTAGCTCAGCCTATAAAATCATCATCAGAATCATGATAGATATATCTTAACTTTCACTTGAACAGTAGTGCCATTCATTATGACGTATAGAGTGACAGATATATATAAAATACATTTATCCATCTTCTTTTCATACTTTTTTATGTAGTTTATTTTATTTGAAGTAAATAATATACATAGTAAGGTCCTTAACACGTGGATACATATTTAAAGCGCATGTCTACAAAAATCATATACTAAAACTTTTAAGAGGGCATATTACTTTAATGTAAAGAATTTAAAACTATAACGACATATTTAATTCTGAGGATATTTTATTTTAATACTATACTTTGGATTGGTAACAATATTTTGTCTTTTCCGGAAAACTATTTAAAAGTTGAGTTGCCGGTGATAATTAGATAGTGCAATGAGCTTAGTTTCACATTTCAATGCTTCGTTCCAATTAGAATGGCATTAGAGTGAAAGTGTAGCCATATAATTGTATGAAGAATAGATCTAATTTTCTCAATGTCACTGCAATATCACCTTTCAGCACTAATAGTGTTGAATGATTACGCATATCATTTAGTAATTGTATTTTATCCATTTCCACTGTGCAAACTGATTTTTAAAGTGGACATGTGATTCGATTATAAATGAACACATGGCAAAGAGACCTTGATACTTATCAATATGTCAATGTAAATGTGTCAGCAATGTCAGTTTCCAGGAAGAGTGGAAACATTTTTATTTTACTGTATTCTTGCTGTAGATTCATTTAAAGTCTCTTATGGCTGGCTGACAAAGCTTCTAGGAAAGATCAATGACCCAATAAAGTATATAATTTCATAGTACTACAGTACATAAGCTTACTTATTGTAATATACTGTGCGATGTGCATATAGTCCTTGTACTTGCTTATGTAACTCCAAGAACAAACTAATCTAATTTCTAGCAGTAGCATATCCCTCCAAATTAATATGACCAGTTACAAAAGTGAATAATATAGAGTTAATTTAACACACACACATATATATATATAATTAATAACCATCATTGCTTCTGTTTTATGTGTATTGTTATATATGGTATGTAGTGCTTTCTTTGCATCAAAGCTTAAAATGACTAATTATGCTCAAACAACCTCGTGTTCAATTACCTTCTAAGGTAATTACCATCTACTTGTATGCTACTACAGTGTGATGCTTTGTGTTTGTTCATACTTTGCTTTGCACTGGGTACAAGAGTCCAGGGGGAATGCAGTTCCTGCACTAATACTTTGGTATACACTATACACTATAAAGGTTGCACTCAGGTATTCAATTATATATTTCCAATTTATCATATATTTTTGCTATATTATATATATATATATAAATCATGAGTATAGCAGTACGTGGTGATACCTTTTTTATTGGACTAACGTTACATTTAGAAGACAAGCTTTCAAGAGAATAGCTCTCTTCTTCAGATCTGGACGCTATACTGATCAGTATCCTAGAATTGAACATTAACCACTTCGATGCTGAGGACGCGCTCAGCGCGTCCTCAGCATTCCCGCTGGTATGCGGAGGACGCGCTGAGCGCGTCCTCCCATTGGGGTCAGCGTTCGGCCGGGTTCCGGCCGATCGCTGGCCCCCCCGGTGCGGGCTGACATCCTGGATGTCAGCCGCGCATCCGGAACCGCAGCCGCCGGTATTAGGTGTCGTCGCGGGGGCGCGATGACACCTAATTCAGGCGCCCCCCCAGCATGTGCGGAGGAGGCGCCTGAAAGGGAGGGGGGGAGGTCCTTCGGACCTCTCTCCCTCCCGATCGGCGGCTCTGCGGGGGTTAACCCAGGCATCATTTGGAAGGGCACAGCCTGCCCTTCCAAATGGTGCCTGGCATTAACCCCTGGGGAGCTGGATCGCGAATCGGCGCTGAAAAGCGCCGGTTCGCGATCCTTTCCTGGAGCTGGCCGACATCTTGGATGTCGGCCAAGCCTCCGGGAACTCCCCCTGATGACTGGCGTCATCGTGCGTAGCACGATGACGTCAGTCCTGGACTTAACCCCTAACTGCCACCAACTGTGGAGATAGGGAGTTCCAATGAACTCCCTATCTCCCGATCCGTGGCAGTTAGAGGTTAATATTTGGTATGGTTGGATCGGCCAGAGCATGGCCGTTCCAACGATACCAAACACTACTGTGAAAAATGTTGTAAAAAAAAAAAAAAATGAAAAATAAAAAAAAAAAAAATTTTAAAAACAAATTATAAAAAAAAAAATAAACACTTTTTTTTTCTTTTTTTGGTTTTGTTAATGCAGCAATATTGTTCCCATTTCAATTATAATGTGAACAATGATGCTGCACTAACGATTTTTGTATGCGGTGCGTTTGTTAAAAATAGTGTAATTTTCCCCAAAAAAAATGTAACGAGACCCCATCTCTACTTTTTTTAACAAGCGCACCCCATACAAAATATAACCGCAATTACTCGCATGTTAAAATGTGAAAAAAAACACTTTACACATTGTAAATTATTGAAAATACATATTTTATTGCATTTTTTGTTATAATATACAGACATGACATAACGTATACATATAATAATGACATATTATGAATCTACCGAGTCTGACGGAAAGAACGATATATAATATGTCTGGGTCATATACTAAAATAAGCCTTCAAAACACGTTTAAACATGATGAGCAAAACCGGTAAAAATGACCTCAGCACAGGGGCGGGAAAAGCCTCAGCAGCGAAAGGGTTAAAACATTAATATTCACATGGGTGGGGGTTAGATGTCGTAAAAATTGGCTCTCGCTTTTTACGACATCTAACCCCCACCCATTTGACCCTAAATGTCTAGATGTTCAATTCCAGGATACTGATGACTATAGCATCCAGACCTGAAGAAGAGAGGTATACTCTTGAAAGCTTGTCTTTTAAATGTAGCGTTAGTCCAATAAAAAAGGTATCACCACGTACTGCTATACTCATGTATTTTATATATATATATATTATATATATACACTATATGGCCAAAAGTATTCGCACCTGCCTTGAACTTAAGTAACATCCCATTCCTAATCCATAAGGTTCAATAGGACGCTGAACCACCCTTTGCAGCTATAACAGCTTCAACTCTTCTGGGAAGGCTGTCCACAAGGTTTAGGAGTGTGTTTATGGGAATTTTTGACAATTCTTCCAGAAGCGCATTTGTCAGGTCACACACTGATGTTGGACGAGAAGGCCTGGCTCTCAGTCTCTGCTCGAATTCATCCCATAGGTATTCTATCGGGTTGAGGACTGAGGTCAGGACTCTGTGCAGGCCAGTCAAGTTCATCCACACCAGACTCTGTCATCCATGTCTTTATGGACCTTGCTTTGTGCACTGGTGCACAGTCATGTTGGAAGAGGAAGGGGCCAGCTCCAAACTGTTCCCACAAAGTTGGGAGCATGGAATTGTCCAAAATGTCTTGGTATGCTGAAGCATTCAGTTCCTTTCACTGGAACTAAGGGGCCAAGCCCAGCTCCTGAAAAACAACCCCACACCATAATCCCCCTCCCCCAAACACTACACTTGGCACAATGCAGTCAGACAAGTACCGTTCTCCTGACAACCGCAAAAACCCAGACTCGTTCATCAGATTGCCAGATGGAGAAGCGCATTTCGTCATTCCAGAGAACGCCTCTCCACTGCTCTAGAGTCCAGTGGCGGGGTGCTTTACACCACTGCATCTGACGCTTTGCATTGCACTTGGCGATGTATGGCTTGGATGCAGCTGCTCGGCCATCGAAACCCATTCCATGAAGCTCGCTGCGCACTGTTTTTGAGCTAATCTGAAGGCCACGTGAAGTTTGGAGGTCTGTAGCGATTGACTCTGCAGAAAGTTGGCAACCTCTTCGCACTATGCGCCTCAGCATCCGCTGAACCCACTCCGTCAGTTTACGTGGCCTACCACTTCGTGGCTGAGTTGCTGTCATTCCCAAACACTTCCACATTCTTATAATACAGCTGACAGTTGACTGTGGAATATTTAGGAGCGAGGAAATTTCACGACTGGATTTGTTGCACACGTGGCATCCTATCACAGTTCCACGCTGGAATTTACTGAGCTCCTAAGAGCTACCCATTCTTTTACAAATGTTTGTAAAAACAGTCTGCATGCCTAGGGGCTTGATTTTATATACAGTACCTATCCTGTGGCCATGGAAGTGATTGGAACACCGGATTCTGATTATTTGGATGGGTGAGCGAATACTTTTGGCAATATAGTGTATATATATATATATATATAAATGTCAGATTTGAGTGTGTGTTTGTATTACGTATGAGATGCTAGTAGCTTATTGGGGGACAGAAATCTTGGTTAGTCCCCGCACTTCCTATTTTTAGGCCTTGACCCCTGACCGGGTACGACTGTGATCGTGCCTGTATAAATACATACAGAAACTAGGTATAATAATAAATACGTACCATAAACATCTGCATATGTACCCTAAAAATATCATCTTGTAAAAGTCATTTAACACTTATGATACAAATTTGTGGTCAAAATGACTGTATTCATCATTTCCTGTTGTTACCGATTGCTGGTAATTTTTCACAAAACGTGCAGAGCATTAAACATTCTATCCAGGAAAAAAAACCCATAAAGAACTGACAACCAATCATACTGAAATGCTCTGCCCATAACTCATATTGGTAACAGGTAACAATTTTCAGAATGGCTTGCATTTAAATTGAAAATAAGGAAGGTACCCAAGGGAAAGCAATATTAGACGTTGTTGTTTTTTTTGCACAGAGTTCTTTAAGAAAGGACAAGATGCTACTCTTTAAACCATAAATCCTAATAAATACAATTATTGTGTGCTTCCTTGAAGTTTCATTAGCATACTAACCAAAAACACACTTGGCAACTGCTGCTATTGCGCAGCATTTGTTATAAGCAATATAGGATTATTTGAATAAATACATTTTTCACCTTGAACAAACCATGAAAAATTATTTTTTATTTCCCTGCTATGATGGCGTTGCATTTACAATCTTCATATCACCTCATATAAATGCACACCATACCACAGCTATTGCAATAACAAATAAAAAGTCACTGAATTATTGCTGCTGTTGATAGCCTTCCTCTCTAGCTCATTGTCATATATTTTTGTATTATATATATATATATATTTCTTATAGAGATGGACATTGAGCATTTTTGTGTTTAAAAATATTCCAATGGATATCCGATTCAAAGTGACTACAGTTAAGTTATGAGTCTTTCACAGTTCAGTGCAGATGAGTCCTTTGTAACAGTGACCAAGTGCACACAAGATCAGCAAAGCATATTTAACCCCTTTCACTACCAAGTGATTTAAAAAAAAAATTGTACGGAACCAGTGTTGTTTTTGACAAATCATTTTTAATTAATTATACAGTACGAAATATTTGTGCATATTCCCATTGTATTTCTTACTGTAATAAACCTATTTGGCCATTAGATGGTGCCATCTACTGCCAAATCAAGTTACAGCTGCAGTTAGATTTTTTCCCCCTTTATCGACTTGCTGAATTATTCAGATTTCAGATATTCTTATCTTCAGCCAATATTACAGTTTTAGTTCTTTGGGCATTATGTCCACAGGGCTTTGGAGGCACCTTTTGCAGCCCAAAAGCAACCAAAATTAGTTTGCCGAATTTCATTTGCTTTTGTGCTGCAGATCTGCAGATCAAGATATCTCGATATCAGGCATGCACCGGATGGTGCCTTTGAGCACGAGATATCTCGATTTCAGTAGTGAAGGGGTTAAAAGGAAAAAAAGATACATTTCACAACAGTACACTGTTATGACAATTAGGGATGAGCTGTTCGGGTTCGGACGGTTCAGAGTTCGGCCCGAACTTTGGCAGTTCGAAAGTTTGCGAACTTCGAACTTTTTGGGTGTGTTCGGTTCGAGTTAAAAAAAAAAGAAATTTGAAAAAAGTACAGAAAATGCTTAAAAAAATACTAAAAAATCTAGTAATAAAGAGACTCTTGACTGCAGAATATTATAAGCAACGGTTTATTAGATATTGAATTAAAAACTAATGTGTACGCGGAAAGATTATTAACTTTAAGGCTAGGGTCAGACGAACGCAGCTTTAACGTGCGTTTAGCCGCACAAAATCACGGCCGTGCTAGCAGCAAATGACGTCCAATGCCGGGGAACACACGAAGTACGGCCGCACGAAAGTTCGTCCGCGCAACGCAAGTGGCAAACGAACGCATTTTTTCGAGAACGTCAAACCGCTACTACTGACGTACAGAGTGCGCTGCGGCCGCATAGCGGCGTGTGTGTGTGATTGGGAGACATCAGACGCTGCTAATGTCCGGCCAACATAACGTCCAGACACAAAAAGTGTTTTATTGATGATCCGTACAAAATCACGGACGAAAAGGCGCATCGTATGACCGCTACCGCGTATTCCGTGAAAAAATATGTCCGTTCGTTCGACCGCACTTTTCCACGGTCGACGCGAAAAATGCGTTCGTCTGACCCTAGCCTAAATGACCTCTGTTCACAAACGGGCATAACACCAGGTGTTTTTAGTCTGGTAATCAATTTGATACACTATACTGAGGGGGTGGTGTCTGCTTCTGATTGAGATTTGAGAATTAATTTCCATCCTAAAACATCCTAATATGCTGCATTTAACTGGTGTTTGAAAAAAATTCAAAATAACATCTAAAGCAATGTTATTTTTCACCTCGGGATTAAACATTCACAGGGTTATTCAGAAAGCGGTGAAAAGCAGGAGAATAACTGGAGAAGTGAAAATTCTAGGTCAAAATAGCCAAACCAGAAAAATTCTCCCATTTAACTCACTTTCCAAATTGCCTATTTGGTCTAGATTGTTCTCTTCTCCTGCCAGTTCTCCTGGCTTTCACCTCTCTCTCAGGGTTGTTCAGAGAAAGGTGAAAACCAGGAGAATGGCAGGAAAAGAGAACAATCTGGACCAAATAGCCAATTTGGAAAGTGAGATAAGGCTAGGGTCAGACTAACGCATTTTTCGCAGCAACCGTCAAGTGCGTCCGAACGCATTGCCGTATTTTTTCACGGATTGCGCGAAAACGGTCATACGATGCACATTTTTGTGCGTGATTTTTTATGGATCCGAACCAGGAAACTTTGGGTGTCTGGACGTTATGTTGGCCAGACATGAGCAGGGTCTGACGTCTCCAAATCACGCACACACGCCGCTAGTGGACGCAGCGCACTCTGTACGTCCGTAATAGCGGTTCTGCGTTCTCGAAAAAATGCGTTCATTTTCCACTTGCGTTGCGCAGCCGGACTTTCGTGCGACCGTACTTCGTATATTGGCCATCATTTGCTGCTAGTGCGGCCGTGATTAAGTGCACCTAAACGCACGTTAAAAATTCGCTAGTCTGACCCTAGCCTAAATGGGAGAATTTTTCTGGTTTGGCTATTTTGACCTAGAATTTTCCATTCTCCAGTCATTCTCCTGCTCTTCACCGCTCTCTGAATAACCCTGACAGGGTTATTCAGAGAAAGGTGAAACTCAGGAGAATGACTGAAGAGAAAATTCTAGGTCAAAATAGCCAAACCAGAAAAATTCTCCCATTTATCTCACTTTCCAAATCGGCTATTTGGTCTAGAATTTTCCATTCTCCAGTCATTCTCCTGCTTTTCACCGCCAAAAAATCAGTAAATTTTTTCTGCGTGTCCGAAAATGTCTACTCTTTTCATACAGACTGCCGCCCCAAAGCAGTTGTTTATGGATAGATTAAAGGAAAAGCATTTACCGTCATTTGAAATGTCATTTTTTGGTTTTTACATATTTCTATACATCGTAGAAATCCGCCACTTCACGGGCAGGTTATGGGGATCTCCTAGGCACGATATTTGAAGGAATTTTTTATTTTATTTTTAACCCTTATTTCATGGAAAACTCACTGTCCCTTTAAAAACGTTTTTTTTTTTACTTTTTGTCCTTGTTTCCTGTCCCCCAGGGCACTACCCGGACCCCCATACACCTTTTATGGCAAATATCTAGCATATATGCCCTCTTGGAGGGCACTCTAAAAACCGAATTTTCAGCCCCATTGACTTGCATTGAGTTTGAGTTCGGGTACGGGTTCGGGTTCAGGTTCGGATCCGAACATTTGTAAAGTTCGGGTTCGGCTCCGAACCGAACTCAGGGAGTGTTCGGCTCATCCCTAATGACAATCACTGTAATTGTGATTAATAAAGCTGAGCACAGGCATGAGCCATGGAAAGGTAGGTTTCTCAGAGAAAAGAGCACAAGTTGAACAGTAGTTTAAAGAGTGCAAACCATAGGAATATAATTCATTAACAATAAAACATCAACTCCAAAAACCAGCACTTAACTCATAACTGTCGTTAATACTGTGTAGTCATTAATTTTACAAATATGAGGTATATTATATTACAATAATCCGTTCTTACCAATGTTGCAAAAGCCAAGTGGATATGTTTATTGTAGGACATTAACTCTTGACTTTGATTGTCTTATAAAGTAACAGTGTAGTCTGTAAACCATTTATCGCCTTCACTCTCATGATCAAGTATACTCGATTCTCAAATCTTCTGCAGGAGCCCTAGATTGAGTATACTTGATTTGATCTGATTCTCAAGCAATGCAAAGTAATTTGATTTACTGAAAATAATTTTTGTTTGCAGATGGGCTACAGAATTTGCTCTGGAAGTTTCAACATATCAGACATGACATCTGGTGTGTTTAAATTTTTCGAAAAGCTTTGGGTTCTGTTTTTTCTTTCAAGGAACCACGGATCCCAAGCTGTAATGTGCATGTAGTAGTGTTTTTTTTGTGATTTTCTATATATTTGTATTGTGTGGATATTGGAAAGTGATTTTCCACAAAACTATTGGGTCCTGCCAATCATTTTTTTGTAAAATCTCGTGGAAAGGAAGGGGTTAGGGCAATTGTTGCGGTGAACAATTCCATGGTGGTCATGAATCAGCTCTTTATCAAAGGAGCCTGAACTCTACATGAGAAAACGATTAGTTAGGATAATTACTCTATGGCATTTAATTGCAATGTAATCCCAGCTCAAGGATGGACAGTTTCTGGGCTTAATTATTAGGTGGGATGAAGTATGATTTATGAATAGAGTACCAAATTGGTCCAAATGGACTGTAGTACAGTTCAAGTGGGTAAAAGTGACCATATGGAGGAGAGATAACTATACCAAAGTTCTGGGATAATTTATTAGCATGTTAATCATCAGGGGCTACATGCAGACTGTGAATTACAAGATGACGAAGAGGCATTGCAGCTAATGATTACTAGGGTAGGGTCTAATAATTTTTGGGAGTTTATAAGGCTCTTAACCAACTTCTTCGCTCAAAATGACATAAGACAATTACGATCCAAAAAGTGGAGAATGCATTGATGTATTTGATTTTTGTGTCAGTGTGGGTATTTCTAATAATGGATGTACTTGAAATATCAGGGTTTGTGAATATAGGGTTTGTATATGTATGTAAAGGTTGTTGGTATGAATTAAGGAGTTTGTCAGAATGTAGATCATCTTTTGCAGATAGAAATGTGCTCAGTTATCGAGGCAAGGCACCTCGGGTGCAGAATACTAGGCTTGTGCACTGATTTTTTTTTCGGTTCGATTCGGTTCGATTTGTTCGGATGTTTAAACTTTTCGATTCGGCTCGTTTCGACCGATTTCTGTTTCGATTCGGTTCGGTTCGACTCGTTTTTCGTGTACATTTTTTTTTCGGAATATCGACCATTTTTCATATTTTCGTGTCACTTTGCTCGTTTTTTGTATCGACTTTTCATGATTTCGGAATTTATTTTTTTTCAGAACGTCTGTTCTCCTCGTTTCAAAGCTGTCTAACTCTATTCGTTTTGATGTAAACTACTATGGTTTACTTTTTTATACTTTATATATTTTTTTATAATAAATTTTTGGTTTGTTTTTCGGATCCGATAATTCATTCTGTCGATACGATAATTCTGGCGATTCTATCATGTTTTTTTTTTATTAAATAAAGATCCTTTTTTTCTTATGAATATACATTTCACAACTTTATTTAATCACATTAATAAAATGGTATGAAAGGAACAAAAAAAAAGAACAACTATTACACAACTGGAAAGCGATGAGGGAAATGTGGAATCCTTATGGGTAAATATTTCGTGGGGAATAAACAGGGAAGTCAATTATTGGTTGGCATATGCTATAAACCACCTAATATAGATAATGATGAGGAAGAACAACTGTTAGAGCAAATTAGGAAGGCTGCACATCATGGTAGCACTTTAATTATTGGAGATTTTAATTACCCGGACATTAATTGGGATAGTGGGACTAGTAATTCAGCAAAGGGAATCCGGTTCCTGAACATTTTAAATGATACCTTCATGTCACAACTGGTAGAAACACCAACTAGAGAGGATAACTGTCTGGACCTGGTTATAACAAATAATGTGGATCTTTTCTCAAATATTAATGTAAAGGAACAGTTGGGAAACAGCGACCATAATATGGTGACTTTTGAAATAAACTCAAAAAAACACATTCATAAGGGGCATGCTAAAATATATAATTTTAAAAAGGCCAACTTTATTAAAATAAAGGAAGCTCTCAATGTCATTGACTGGCAGAAACTCTTTCACGGGAAAAACACTGAGGATAAGTGGAATATCTTTAAACTAACACTAGAAAAGTACACGTCACAATATATTCCACTGGTTAATAAATATAAAAGAAACAGACTGAAACCAATGTGGCTTAGTAGGAAGGTAACTAAGGAAATGAAAAACAAAAAGAAGGCATTTAAAGCTTTTAAATCTGATAAATCTGAGGCATCCTATAAAGCATATAGGGCAGCCAATAAAGCATGTAAAAATGCGATTAGATGGGCTAAACTAGAAAATGAAAAAGAAATAGCCAAAGAGAGCAAGACCAACCCTAAAAGATTCTTTAGGTACATAAATTCTAAAAAACCCAAGAGTGAAAATGTAGGTTCACTAAAATCTGAGTCAGGGCTATTGTTAACTGAAGATCGGGATAAGGCAGAAATTTTAAATGATTATTTTTCTTCAGTATTTATCAAAGAGAAACCTATAACAGGAGACATGAAATTCATTAATAAAAACTTACTAATACAAAGTGACTGGTTGACTCAGGACAAGGTTTTACACAAATTAAACAATGTGAATGTTAATAAAGCCCCAGGGCCAGATGGAATTCACCGCGAGTACTAAGAGAGCTATGTGTTGAAATATGTAAACCTCTGTTCTTAATCTTTCAAGATTCTTTTCTTTCAGGAATAGTACCAGAGGATTGGAGAAAAGCTGACGTGGTCCCTATATTTAAGAAAGGTTTAAAATTTGTGCCTGGGAATTATAGACCTGTGAGCTTAACATCTGTGGCTGGGAAAGTATTTGAGGGGTTACTAAGGGATAGTATTCAGGAATTTATTGGGAGGTATAATGTAATTGGCAAAAATCAGCATGGTTTCATGAAACACAGATCATGTCAGACTAACCTAATTACGTTCTATGAGGAAGTAAGTAGAAGTATAGTTCAGGGGGTCGCAGTGGATGTGATTTACTTAGATTTTGCCAAAGCTTTCGACACAGTTCCACACAAAAGGTTACTATTTAAATTAAGAAAAAATGGTCTAGATGAAAATACTTGTTCTTGGATAGAAAACTGGATAAAAGATAGGGTACAGAGAGTGGTCATAAATGGTACATTTTCAAGATGGACACCAGTGGTAAGTGGTGTCCCTCAGGGGTCTGTTATAGGACCAATACTATTCAATTTATTTATAAATGACCTTGAGATAGGCATTGAAAGTCATGTATCAGTGTTTGCAGATGACACAAAGCTAGGAAAAGTAATACAATGTGAGCAGGATGTTACTTCGCTGCAGAGGGATTTAGATAGATTGGGGGACTGGGCACTTAAATGGCAGATGAAATTTAATCTAGATAAATGCAAAGTTATGCACTTTGGAGTGAAGAACACACAAGCAATTTATACCCTAAATGGTACGGAGTTAGGGAAATCCAAGCAGGAGAAGGATTTGGGAATAATCATATACTTCAAACTAAGTAACAATGTGCAATGTCAAACAGCAGCCGCCAAGGCCAGCAAAGTACTGGCATGCATTAAAAGGGGAGTTCACTCACGGGATGAAAACATAATTTTGCCTCTGTATAAATCAATGGTCAGGCCGCACCTTGAATATGCCGTGCAATTTTGGGCACCTGTCTTAAAAAAAGATATTATATCGCTAGAAAAAGTGCAGAGACGGGCAACTAAATTAATAAGGGGATGGAAGGGTTAAGTTATGAGGAAAGACTAACAAGCTTAAACCTGTTTAGTTTAGAGAAAAGGCGCCTTAGAGGGGATCTGATAACCTTATATAAATATATACGGGGCCATTATCAACCATTGTCTGATAACCTATTCATTAACAGGACTATACATAGGACAAGGGGTCATCCATTTAGACTGGAAGAAAGAAAATTTAGCTTAAGGCATAGGAAGGGTTATTTTACGGTGAGAACAATAAAGCTGTGGAATTCTCTGCCTGTTGAGGTGGTTGGGTCAGAGTCTGTACAGACTTTTAAAAAACGACTGGATGACTTCCTGCAGACACAGAATATTAAGGGTTATAATATTTAATATGTGGGTAAAAGCTTCTTGATCCAAGGAGAAATCTGACTGCCATTCTGGGGTCAAGAAGGAATTTTTTCCCAGTATGTTGCATATTGGCGAGCGCTTCAGACTGGGTTTTTTGCCTTCTTTTGGATCAAAAGCAGTAGGTTATGTGGGAGAGGCTGAACCCGATGGACGCATGTCTTTTTTCAGCCTATATAACTATGTAACTATGTAACAAAACGATTTAAAAAACGCTAAACTGACCCGAATGGTCTGACTTTAAAAATAAAAACCAGAACAAAAGGTTTTAAAATGGAAAAATAGTTGATCAAAATGATCTGAAACGAAAATAAATAAATAAATAAAATGATTTAAAACAGACAAAAAAAATTAACCCTTTCGCTGCTGAGGCATTTCACGGCTGCCCTTCACGCCTGTGTGCGGCACTGCGGTCTGCTGCTGAGCTAATTTTTAACAGTTTCGCTCCTCTTGTTTAAACGCGTTTTTTTGAAGCCTTACTTTATAACATGACCCAGACATGTTATATATCGTTCTTTCCGGCAGACTCGGCAGATGATTCATAATATATATCATTATCATATGTATGCGTCATGTCCTGTCTGTATATTATAACAAAAAATGCAATAAAATTAGAATTTTCAATGTTTGTTTTACAAGGTGTAAAGTGTTTGTTTCACATTTTAACATGCGAGTGTTTGCGGTTATATTTTATGAGTTGCGTTTGTTAAAAAAAATTGAAATGGGGACTTGTTATATTTTTTTGGGTGAAAATTACACTATTTTTAACAAACGCACCCCATACAAAAATCCTTAGTGCAGCATCATTGTTCACATTAGAATTGAAATGGGAACAATATTGCTGCATTAACAAACAAAACAAAAAACCTATTTATTTTTTTTATATTTAAATTTTTTATAATTTTTAACATTGTCATGTTTGGTATTGTTGGAAAGGCCATGCTCTGGTCGATCCAAAGATACCAAACATTAACCAACCGATAGCTGCCGCGGATCGGGAGATAGGGGGTTCCAATGAACCCCCTATCTCCACCATTGGTCGCAGTTAGGGGTTAACTCCAGAACTGACATCATTGTGATGAGGTCTTGGGACTGTCGGCAGCTGCCGTTCCCCCACGCTGTTGTCTTCCTGCAAAGACGTGACCATGTTGGCGGGCAGCGTCTTAGCGGGCAGCGGTGGGAGAGAGAGAGCTCATAGCTGGGAGGAGGTGTTGCGTGAAGCTGCAAACAGGGACAAATAAACTAGACCTGAGCCGCACTGAGGATCTTTGGGTTGTGTCGGAGAAGACTTCACGCAGTGCTGCCATCAATATTTTTTGATAAATTCTTGGTTATACAATGAATGTGACTGTGGACAAAAATCCGTGTTGTTGTGACATCGCCTAAGCTTAACAAAACCATGCCACGTCGGTAATCAATTCTCAAGGCAGTACAACAAGGTTGTGTTAGTGTGTGACATTCATGGCCACAAATATGTTGACAAATTTATGACAAAGGGTCCATAGAAATGTCAATAAATTTATGTACATATAATTTTAACAGTGTGGAAACCAAGCAATACATATTAACTTATTAAGAAAGGAAAAGCAACGCACACAAACAGGAAAATATAGAAAAAATAGAAAATTTATTTACAACATGCCAAGGATGGCAAACTGCCCAACGGGGCACAAACAACACAAACAAACATAGGGGAGGAGGAGGCTGGTCTCACTGCCGCTCCAGGATGTCAGCGGCATTGCTTATATGCTCCCGCAATTCCTGGAGCAATTCCTGGATGGCATCGATGGTGGTTACAGCCAGGCGTAGCTCGCCGATCGCCATCCGATTTATTATCCTAATGCTGGATGATGTGTCCGGTCTGGCTTCTCCTTCTGTATATCCAATAAATGAAAGAAGGAAAATACAGTAAGTAAAGCAGGTTTCTATTTTTGACTGAAAGTCTTGAAAAAATATAACAGTAGTATATACCAGTGCTGGAGGCCTCCTGTGGCTCTGACTCCTCCTCCGGCTCCTCCTCTTCCTCCTCCTGCTCATCCTCCAGCTCCTCCTCTTCCTCCTCCTGCTCCTCTTGTGCTATACATAAAAAAATTTAATTAAAATACAGTAAACAAAAAATGTTTCTGTTTTTGACCAAAAGTCATTGCAAAATAAAACAGTATATACCAGCGCTGGTGGTTGCCCGTGGCTCCTCCTCCTCCACTGGGGCACTGGTGCCCGCCGGGGCAGATGCTGCCTTCTTCCTGTCTTCTGCCAAATCCAAAAAATAACACATAAATAATGCAGACTGGAAAAAATGGTATATCTAATAATCTATACAATATATTGCCCAAAGTATTGCGACACCCCTCCACTACCCCACTACCAGCTTGACCCCCCACTACTCCCATCTCATAGTTCTAAAGTCACAAAATATTTATTTATTTCCTCTGCACATAGACATATATTACCGATCAATTATATATTTTTTTCAGAAGTAAACATTACGTTTATTTAATAAAACTATTATTTGTGTTGTGTGCGTACAAAACGCATTGTGCTGACTGCTTTTAGTTATTTTATAGAAGGCCTCAGCCTCAGTTTCACTTTCAGTTTCTGCTAATAAAACTGGATATTGCAGAAACAACAGAAATCCGTCATTTTGTTTTGAAATTTGCATCTAAAGCGTTCAATAATGACACTGCTGCAGCAAACTGAATTGCTGCGCTGCAACAATTCAGCAGCTGCTGAGGACGTATTGAACGCGGCTCTGTTTGGATGCAATTTCAGAAGAACTACATGTCCCATCCTACCACTTAGCAGAGACGCAGAGATTTTTGTTGATGCGCAGGTGGGAGCCAATATTGGGCAAACTGCGGGTCTTCTCGTATGCATCACTCAATCACAACAACCCCCCCAGCACACTACAGACTACACACAGTGCCAAAAGAAATCCAGCATTGTAACTTCATCTACATACATCAAATGTCACAATTTTCAAGAATACGTAAAATCACAAAAAAGAAGAGCTATTGCAAAAATGCATGTATGACAAGTCGTGAAAACGCAAAGCTATACACAATCACATTGCATGAAAAAAGGACTAGATAAATCAACGTATTTCTGTGCACATTAGCACATGCAAGCACATTATTATTATTATACAGGATTTATATAGCGCCAACAGTTTGCGCAGCGCTTTACAATATAACATGACACTTACGTTTGGCTATGACGCGACGGATGTGCCTCAGCTGCTCCTGCTCGCGTGTCTTGAGGTCGGACCAGCGTTTTTGGAGCTGGTCCTTCGCCCGGTCCTTCCCGAACAGCTCCAGGATGGTGGTGCGAACTTTATCGAGGATACGATCCTTTCTTGCATTATTCTTCCTGCCGTAAGGGCCCTTACGGGAGTCGTAGTCTTTACGATCAAAGATGCGGACCAGCTCCAACATGTCGTCAAATGCCATGTTGCTGGCCCACTTCTTCCTGGGTGGTGTCTCATGGGTGCAAGAAGATGAGGAGGTGTCCGAATGGCACTCGTCTCTTGCAGCCATGATAAATAATATCAACAATGTTTTTTGGCCTGTCCAAAAAGTTGTCAAAATACTGGCTCAATAAAGTTACGACATCCGCGCGCCCGCATGCGCGACCCGCGGACGAATCGGACCTGACCCGATTACGAAGAAATTATCGTATCGACAGAATTATCGGATCATTGGAAACAAAAACAGGTGATGCGCAGTTACAAATACAAAATTTACAGAATCAGCGATATAACCGATAATAGTTAAATATACGATGTCCAGAATTACCGAAATGGAACCGAAATCACGAATGGAACCGAAATCATGAATAGAGCGAAAATAAATTTCGATTTGACACATTTCAAGTCCATTCGAGAATTCCGAAAATATTTAGTTTCGGCTCGGAAAACTTTTCGGATCTGTCGGTTTTCGGGTCCGATCCGATTCGGAAAATCGGCCGCATCCGAAAACACGAATCGGGAAATTTCGTGAAAATTCCGAAATTCCGAAACCCGAAACGCACATCCCTACAGAATACCAGCTGCCACTGTCAGGACCAATGTCCAAAACTAGAAATAGAGAATCACGCTCTCCAATAATTATTTTCAGTTATTATTACTGCATCAAATGCACTCTTGAGACCGTTTTGACAGTTCAGGACTGTACCAAACTATCAGCGACAATATATTCTTCTGCACGGATTTCCTTGCTGATAGTAACATATGTGAATGCAGGTGCATATTGGTGTTTTTTTGTGTCAGTTTGTATTCATGCTAATGTGTATTGGCAGGAGTGTTGATATTAGTGCAAGGTTTTTTGTGGAATGTCTATTTGTAAGTGTGTGTTGTGTGCATGTGAATTAACAGTTTAGTAAACTTAATCTGTAAATATGTCATGCTAATTTGTGTAAAATATTTCACATTATCATTGTATGAATTAATGCAAGGGTGTGTTTAAATGGAGATGTCTTCAGATCTCTGCAATGATTTCAGAAGGGTACTGGATGTACTGGCTTTATGTGCGTGATGATGTCAATGTCTGATGAGGAACTCTCATTCAAAAAAAACAAAAAACGTAATTAAATTCATATTATTTAAGAATTATATGTTTTACCCTCTTTTGCTTACCTTTTTTGCAGTGAGGGACTTAATCTAGAGGTGTGCATCCATTTTGTATCGAATCTCAATTCATTTGAAAATTAGGTAATTCGTATTTAGGAAGTACTTCCAAAATATCGAATTGATTTTATCCGAATTGAAACGAAGATGAAATGGTATATAACGAAATTGATTCTTTATACTGTTTCACAAGAAAACCATCGATCAAATGATTCCTGAGCAGGATTTAATCAATTGGGTTTTAGTCTTCTGAAATTTGACTTGATATCAACTATCTAATTGATCCCATATTACAATACAAGTACTGCAAAGCAAATGACATTATGAAATAAATCAGTTTTGTTTGTCTGTTTCACAAAGCGCCCCGTCCCTTTAAATTGGTCTGTGGTGCTGAATCTGTAGTATTCAGCAGCACAGGCCAATAGACAGCTCAATATTTAACCCTAGTGTAGCGCTGGTTTTAAATCCCCTGCCATTGTAGTACTTGTTTTTGGCCACCGGAGGGAGACAAGTGCGATGTGAGACACTGAACATTGGGACTACATTTCCCGGCATGCTTTGGGAGTGGACACAGGAAGTGGGTGGGGGACAGATGCTGACATCCTGAGCCTCGTGGAGAGAGCTGGCAGAGCGCGCCAGGGAGTGAGAGAAGCAAGACACAGTGCTGCAGAACGTGACAGTGACCAGGCCGGAGCGCAGCTGGGGCCTGACAGAGATAAAGACCGGGTTATTCAGCCTTATAAGAGGAAGACCCAGTGCTTTACCAGAATAACCCACGCTGATACCAGTGAGCGAGAGGACCCCGAGTTAGGAGCACCGCAGATCGATTCTGACAGGAGTGCAGGTGGTGAGCTGGACATCTTGCGGCAGATAAAGGAAAGCAAGACAGCGGATCCGGTAACCCATAGAATCCCAGTCAAAAAATCGAGCGGAGAGACGTCCTGGGTCGAGCGGAGCTCCAAGTATCGGGCGGATGGGTGAGAGCCTTCCAGGCCGTTGTGAAAATAGAAAGCACGCTGCTGTTTGTTTCAAAACCCACAGGGCCCCAACTTGACTAGTCGAAGATACCTCATAAATAATTCACTGGCCAGTTGAATATTGTACCCGGGTACCATCACACACACACACACCTATATTTTTGGGACATAACCTGTACGGACTCACTCCCCAACCACAAAGGGGTTAAAGATAATTTTTTTTCCTTTTCCGCTGCGCGTTTCTCGAATTACGAAGCATTGTATTTCTTTTCCGCTGCGCATTTCCCGCATTACGAAGTACTGCAAATATATATACGTATACCGTGTTATTCATTATATGCCATTTATTCTAGTAAACTATATAATTTATAAAATCCACGACAGTGCTGGAGTATATTTATTCCCTAGTGCGGGGAGACTGACCCGAGATTCAATTTCAACGGCTCCTCCGGGAGTGAGCGCTACACGTGGGGGCTCGTTTCCGGGAACCAGTCTCTGGAAAAACCGCATTTAAAGGGTTAAATATGGATCCAGACACTGCTGCTGAGTGGTGTGAGGAGCACAGTAGTCAGTTAGAATTGTGTATAGTCATGGATATTCCTGCAGACACTTGGGCCGAAGATCAGATTCGCCAGGCCGTGGCCGCGCTGACGCCAGATCATGGGGGTTAATCCTGGACATTAAAGAGAACCCAGATACCTCTCACACGTATGTTCTTTTTGAGTGGAGAAAAGGGTGTTCCAGTGTGTTTTCAGGGCGCGAGTGCGAAGCTGACCGACGATGTGGAAGTTCGACTGGTCCAGCCAAGTACGCCACGTGGTGATCACGGGAATGTTCCGATGTTACCCCAACTACAGGGTTCCCTCCTGCTACATTTTTCACCACTATGGGGAACTGGTGGAAACACTAGCCAAAAACTCTGCTGCGTCTCCAAATTACGGATATCGCAAGTTATGTTTTATTCTGGTAAGGTCCCTGTGCCAACTGGAGAAGGACTTTGAGACTTGGATAGATCAGGCAGTGCAAGCAGTGGAAGAATGGGAAGTTGCTGACACCGTGAAGAGCCAAAGGTTGATCGAGAGCCTAAGAGGTCCTGCTTCAGATGTCATTCGAAATCTAAAAAAGGACAAGCCCGGCTGCACTGCTGCGGAGTATCTAGAAGCTTTACAGGAAAATTTCGGGGGAGTGGAGGATTGTGCCGAGCTTATCCACAAGTTCTCTCACACCTATCAAAAGGAAGGAGAAGAATTGTCCACATATGTCTGGCGGCTGGATAAAATCATCCATCAGGTCATTCTTAAAGGGGCATGGAACCGAGTCATGCAAGCAAAGCTTTGATGGATCAAATTTTCAAAGGAGCACTCCCACTGGATCCCATAATGTTGAAATTTCAGACTAGATACCAGAGCACGAGACTGACCTATTCCAAACTGATCAAAGCTATCCGAGAAGAAGAGGCCTTGATTAAGGCTAAAAAGGTTGCAAATGCTTCGCACACAGCTTTCACCGCAGAAGTAGGAACTCTCTGTGTGGCAGACATACAGACTGAAGTGCTGGCTTTAAAAACTCAGATGTTGCAAATGATGGAGTTAATGACGTTGCTGTCGGCTAAGGACACCAGAACTGAAGGGTTGCTGTAGCCTCGAACAGGGGGTCTCCAAGTGAACCGCAAGAAGGAAATATGCTCACACTCCCGAGAAAGAAATGTTTTGGCTGCGGGATATCGGCCATTTCAGGGCTCAATGCCCACAAGGGAGGGCTGAAAAGAAACCGGTCGAAGAACTCCTAAAAGCTGTGGAGAAACTGTTGTCCGCCCTGCAGGCGGGAAACTCCAGAGGGTCCTGGTAAGGAGCAAACCAGGTGCCCGAAGGTTGAAACCCGCTCCAAAAACCAAGCCAGGACTAAGAGGGCGAGAAGGCCCAAAGTCTGGCCAACTGCCGAGCCTGCCAGGACTGAAAGAGTCACTCCCTTAGCATCCGGACCTATGTCATGGGGAAGCAATGCACACCCAAAACCTACAAGGGCCAAGAAGAAGGCCAGGGTACAACAAACTGGGTCTAAACTTCCTGTTACTACAACCAAGTTTCCTGACCAGCTGATAGGTCCTTCCCCTATTGTGCCAATCCAAGTGGAGGGAGTCTACACTAAAGCTCTGTTGGACTCAGGGCTCAAGTGACATTGATTTACAGAGATTTCTATGAGAAACACTTGAAGCACATACCTCTACAGAAATTGAAGGATCTGGAAATCTGGGGTTTCGGAACTGAGAAACTCCCCTATGACGGGTATCTACAGGTGAAGTTGGAGATCGGATCCGAAGTCATCGGACAGTCCGGACGTTGTGATGCATTGGCCATTGTGTGTCCTCGGCCTCCAGGGGCAAACAGGAGTTCCATGATAGTGGGGATGAATACTGATTTGGTGCGACGTCTCCTGACACCTATCGTGCTGGAAGAAGGTTTTACTAAAGGAGTACACCCAATGTTACGTTCAATCTATCAGAGAATGGTCGAAGAACAGAAGGTGCCTGCTGAAGTGGGGCACCTGTGGAGATTGGAAGGAACAGATAAGGTTCTGCAAGCAGGAGAAGTAACGAGTTTCCGGGCTTCAGTCAAGTTGAACGGATCGCAACCAGGTCCCTATGTGGTACTGGAAACCAATTTTAATCATGGGAGTGAAGCCGGAGTAGAAGTAATCCCTGAAATAATCTCCACTAAAGCTTTGAAAAGAACACGAGGAAGAGTCTCAGTCAGCGTGTGCAATGTGTCTGATTCTCCAGTAGTCCTTAAAGCACGAATGCCTATCGGGCAAGTAGCGTCCGCTACGCCCCTCTCTACCGATTTAGGAGGGGGAGTGGATAAAGAGATTCCAGATGAAAGATTCTACCCCAAGGACGCACACATTTCACCTGAATGGAAGAAACGTCTTCAGTCCCAAGTTCTAAAGTGGAGAGACTTGTTCTCGAAAGATGAGTTCGACGTGGGCCTTGCTAAAAGTACTGAGCACCGCATTCGTTTACAAGAGGACAAGCCGTTTCGTGAAAGGTCAAGACGAATTCCGCTGGGAGACTTGGATGATCTATGAGAACAGCTGCATGAATTGCAAAGAACCCAGGTGATCCAAGAGTCCAGGAGCCCATATGCATCTCCAATAGTAATGGTCCGGAAGAAGAATGGTTCTGTCCGCCTATGCATAGACTATCGCACGCTGAATCGGAGAACCATCCCAGATCAATATGCTACTCCTCGGATAGAAGATGCTTTACAGTGTTTGTCTGTAGAAAAGTGGTTTAGTGTACTAGACCTGCGAAGTGGGTATCACCAGATACCAATGCATCCTGAAGACAAAGAGAAGACTGCGTTCATCTGTCCATTGGGGTTCTTTGAATTCAACAGATTGCCTCAAGGCCTTACGGGGGCTCCAGCCACGTTCCAACGGTTAATGGAGAAGACAGTTGGGGACATGTATCTGATCGAAGTATTAGTGTACCTGGATGACATAATTGTGTTCGGGAAGACTCTGGAAGAACATGAGCAACGTTTGGAGAAGGTCTTGAAGAGGCACCATGAAGAGGGATTGAAACTGTCTCTGGAGAAATGTAAATTCTGTTTACCGTCTGTTACGTATCTGGGACATGTGGTCTCAGCAGAAGGCGTTTCGACAGATCCTCGGAAGTTGGAGGCCGTAGCTTCTTGGCCTAGACCCCGCAACGTCACTGAACTTAGATCTTTCTTGGGGTTCTGTTCCTATTATCAAAGATTTGTAGGAGGATTCGCAAAAATAGCTCAACCACTGAACAAGCTCCTACAGAAGGAAAGCACAGAAGAAGGCAAAGGACCGAAATCCGTCAGCTCCAGGGCTGAGGAAAGCTCGAGAGTCCATCCAGGGAGAGTGGACCAGTCAGTGTGAAGGTGCTTTTACGAAGCTGAAAGAGAGTTTAACTCGAGCTCCTGTATAGGCCTATGAGGATCCTCACAAGCCGTATGAGTTACATGTGGATGCCAGCAGAGAAGGTCTAGGAGGAGTCCTGTATCAAGAGTATGGTGGATTGCTGAGGCCTGTAGCGTATGTGAGCCGGAGCCTTATGCCTTCCGAAAAGAACTATCCTACCCACAAGTTGGAGTTCCTAGCCTTAAAGAGGGCAGTGGTAGACAAGCTAAAGGACTATCTGTATGGAGCCGAGTTTGTGATAAAAATGGATAACAATCCTCTTACTTACATCCTTACTACTGCGAAACTGGACGCAACGGGACATCGGTGGTTGGCAGCTCTGGCAGGGTTTCGGTTCAGCCTGAAGTATCGCCCTGGGGTGAATAATCGAGATGCTGATGCTTTGTCGAGAAGACCCTACACTACAGAATGGACTCAGTTAACTCCAGACGGGGTACAAGCTTTGTGTCAAGGAGCAGAGCGTCGGGTCAAGGGAGGGTTGAAGCGGAGGCCATAGGAGTCATGACTGCCGCTGTTCCGGAGTTCTACTGCAACCCTACGCAGTTGAGGGATGAAAGTCTGCCTACCTTGTCAAAACAGGACCTGAAGCTGATCAGGCTAGAGACCCTTTGATTGCGTTAACCATAAAGGCCCTAACTGCGAACCAGCGGAAATTCTGCTGACCAATTCCCCAGATGGAGCCAGATTGGTCTACAAAGAGTGGGAACGGTTGAAGATGTTGGATGGGGTGGTCTACCGAAGGGGCCCCTCAACCAATGCTGAGAGAGACCCAACAGTTGTTCCTTCCCACTAAACATAGGGAGAGAGTACTGCGATCGCTACATGATGATCATGGACATTTGGGCGCAGAAAGGACTTTTAAGCTTGGTGCGAGACAGTTTCTATTGGCCTTGCTGAGAGCTGAAGTGGAAAGTTACTCCATTCATGTCTGAGGTGTATTCAAAGGAAGACCCTACCAACCCGAACTGCTCCAATGAGCCATCTGCAAAGTCAGGGACCCATGGATTTGGTGTGCATTGACTTCCTGTGCTTAGAGCCGGATGCTAGTGGGCAGGGAAATATTCTAATAGTGACTGATCACTTCACACGTTACGCCCAAGCCTTTTCTACGAAAGACCAACACGCTCTGACAGTGGCAAAGGTTCTGATGGAAAAGTTCTTTGTTCATTACGGCCTACCAAGGAGAATACACTCTGATCAGGGTAGAGACTTTGAAAGCCGACTTGTTGGGCAATTGCTGGAACTGTTGGGAATCCAAAAGACCCGAACTACACCATATCACCCTCAAGGTGATGCTCAGCCTGAAAGGTTCAATCGCACGCTTCTAAATATGCTGGGGACGTTGTCAAACACAGAGAAGCAGAGCTGGAGTCGTCACATAGCTACGCTAGTACATGCATATAACAGTACGGAGAGTGACGCCACTGGATACTCACCGTACCGTCTTATGTTCGGAAGAGAAGCTCGACTGCCGGTTGATTTGGCGTTTGGGCTATCTCTGGACCAGACGTCGGTAGCTTCCCATTGAAATTATGTGGATAGACTTCGAAAGAATCTGGCCTCTGCTTTTGAACAGGCCCGTTTGACCTCAGGAAACAGAGAGCAAAGGAACAAACGGAACTATGACTTGAAAGTTCGGATACAGGATCTACAACCCGGTGATAGGGTTTTGTTGAAGAACTTGGGTGCTGCTGCAAGGCACAAGTTGACAGATAGATGGAGCTCTCAAGTCTACATTGTCTGCAAGCAACTGCCGGGTCTGCCGGTGTATCAAATCCGGCCGGATGGAAAGACTGAGCCTCTTAAGAACTGGCACCGGAATCATTTGTTACCTTTGAGAGAGGCTGTGAGGATACCAGTTGGGGACGAACTATCTCTGCCGAATCCGCCTGCTCCACATTTGCCTCCCGTTACTCGGTCTCAGCAGACCCGGTATGTCGAAGAGAGCGAAAGGGACAGTGAGGAAGAAAGTTTTTGTCTGGACTGGATGCGCCCACCGGAGCCTGAAGAGGTTATCTCGGTTCCTGATCGGTGGGAAAGTAATTTGAGGCCTGAGGCTCCTGAATTTCAGTTAGAAGTCCCCGAGACTATTGAAATCCCTGTAGCTCCTGAAGTCGAATCTTATGACTACAGTTCTATGCCTTCACTGGAAGGATCATACTCCGAACAGATGTCTGCTCCAGTGGTAGAAAGAAGGACTGAACCAGCGCCTATAGTACTTCCACCTGAAGAGGAACTGATTGAGCCAGAACCAAAACGCTCTGTTCGACTGCCCCAGCGACTCACCTATGACTCACCAGGACATAGCACTGAAGAGGCCGTCACCACAGTGTGAAGGTTGCCCGAAGTGTCTGCTATGTTAGCTGAGGTAGCCCAAAGCATGAGTCAACTTGAGGAAGTGTATCTAACCATTGCATGCTTGCTGCTGAGCCTGTATATGTTACCTAAAATGTGTTGGAATGTAATGCAACTGTTGTACCTCCTTTGAGAGACCCAAGAGTTCTAGGAGGGGGAGAGTGTAGCACTGGTTTTAAATCCCCTGTCGTTGTAGTACTTGTTTTTGGCCACCGGAGGGAGACAAGTGCGATGTGAGACACTGAACATTGGGACTACATTTCCCGGCATGCTTTGGGAGCGGACACAGGAAGTGGGTGGGGGACAGACACTGACATCCTGAGCCTCGTGGAGAGAGCTGGCAGAGCGCGCCAGGGAGTGAGAGAAGCAAGACACAGTGCTGCAGAACGTGACAGTGACCAGGCCGGAGCGCAGCTGGGGCCTGACAGAGATAAAGACCAGGTTATTCAGCCTTATAAAGAGAAGACCCAGTGCTTTACCAGAATAACCCACGCTGATACCAAGTGAGCGAGAGGACCCCCGAGTTAGGAGCACCGCAGATCGATCTGACAGGGAGTGCAGGCGGTGAGCTGGACATCTTGCGGCAGATAAAGGAAAGCAAGACAGCAGATCCGGTAACCCATAGAATCCCAGTCAAAAATCGAGCGAAGAGACGTCCTGGGTCGAGCGGAGCTCCAAGTATCGGGCGGATGGGTGAGAGGCCTTCCAGGCCGTTGTGAAAATAGAAAGCACGCTGCTGTTTGTTTCAAAACCCACAGGGCCCCAACTTGACTAGTCGAAGATACCTCATAAATAATTCACTGGCCAGTTGAATATTGTACCCGGGTACCATCACACACACACACACCTATATTTTTGGGACATAACCTGTACGGGACTCACTCCCCAACCACAAAGGGGGTTAAAGATACATTTTTTTCCTTTTCTGCTGCGCGTTTCTCGAATTACGAAGCATTGTATTTCTTTTCCGCTGCACGTTTCCCGCATTACGAAGTACTGTAAATATATATACGTATACCGTGTTATTCATTATATGCCATTTATTCTAGTAAACTATATAATTTATAAAATCCACGACGGTGCTGGAGTATATTTATTCCCTAGTGCGGGGAGACTGACCCGAGGTTCAATTTCAGCGGCTCTTCCGGGAGTGAGCGCTACACTAGCTTGACTTTTAAAAGCAGAATTTAAATTATTTGGGTTTTATTTAGTGATCCGAAACTTGACTCGATATCAACTTTCGAATCCATCCTATACTATAATACAAGTATTGTACTACAAAGCAAACAACATTTTCAAACAAATCAGTTTTTTTGACTGTTTTAACTAGCACCCCGTCCCTGTAAATTGGCCTGTGCTGCTGAATCTGCCAATAGACAGCTCAATATTTAGCTCTAGCTTGCCTTTTAACAGCAGGATTTGATTTAGTGGGGCTTTATTTAGTGAACCAAAATTCGAATCGATTCAAATATCGAATCGATCCCGAATTACAATGTTTTTTTAGTGATCCAAGATACCAAATGAAAATGAAATAACAAAACTAAATGAATCAAAATGTAATGAAATTATGAAATGAAATTCTGGAAACTAGACTATTTTGAAACAAAACACTTTTTTAAGCTGTGCACACCTCTACCTCTTATACCTTTCAAAAAATCGGTTTCAATTTCTAAAGACTTCAGTTTAGCCTAAAGGTTTGTTTTGCGATGATCATCAAAAAAAAAAAAAGGTAGCGGTGATTCATAATGTCATTCTGCTTCTCACATGGGCAGCTTTACGTTGCCTTTTCAAGAGTGAGCTCACCTACCTCTCTGGTGATCCGAGCATCTGAAAGAAGAAACACTAATGTAGTTTACAGTTTTACATTGTCTGTTTGTATTTACAACACAAAAAAAATTCATGGACGCATATGAATGAAACAACTTTGTTTCGTAGCCAATACGTCCTGACTAACTATAAGTATTTCATATTGACTTTAGCGTCATCATGCAACGATGATATGATTTCAATAACCTATGTTGTGAATTTCACCTAAAAGTATCCAGGGCTATTTTAATTCATTTTATAAGATGAATGTTGTGATTTTGAAGAAACAGTTTGAAAAGTTACCAGTTTGGATGTGTTAGAATGAATGAGCAGGACAAGAAAGCTGACAGCAATAAATGACACCAAATAAAATGTCTTTTTAAATCCTGTTTTCATTTTACAATCTGAAACCTTTTCTACCTTTTTTTTCTTTACACATTGTCAAGGATTAAGTGACACTGGGGAAAAAACTAAAGTGATAATATTTCCTACTCAGACGCAGCAAGCCTAGTAGAGCCTAAGTGGCCACTGCAAAACGATCATCTTAAGGTAGAAAAATAATAATGATAAAAAAATAATAGATGTGCTAAGGATCATATGCAGAAATCATGTGCGGATCTGGACAAATTGTTTTGAAAATGTCATCCTTAACTACTCCACTACCGTGATCTTGATAACGCGATCTGGAGCTATGCTGCATCATTTCAAATTAAATTTGTTTGTTGCAAACAAATTTTCTTCGACATTGGGCTTCAGAAGATGCCCCCAAAGTTTTTTTTACCTTAGGCATGACATCTGTGGTTCTACCATAATTTTTACAAGTGAATATCTATGTGCTCATGGAGATATTCACTTGATGCGGCACAGAGTACCAGTTGCAATTGCTCCTTTTGGCCAGCAGATGGCGATGTCTGCCTGCCAAATGAGAATAGTATAGCAAGGCTGGCGTGTTTTATTTCTGAAGATGTGACCGTACTTTTAGGCAGTATTTGATTCCTTAAAGTGTTTCAAACATCTGTTGGACACCATTATTTCATGTACTGTAGCGCAATTTTTAGTCCCATCATATGGTCATTAAAATGTTTATTCGTCCTGTATTAAGCAGGTTACACAGAGATATGCTGTTGAATTCAATATTTATTTTTTTAAATAATGGATCACTAACCATATTTTTAAAGAGCAGGAGAGAGTGTTTTCGTCAGTGCTATGAAATAGCTAATGGACAAAGAGTACCAACTTGAGTGCATTAATTCCCATCTCTGTCAACCCGCATCACACTAGAGCATGCATGATAGGAAATGACGTTTCATCACAGTATGACACCTGCTGTGTGCCCATCTGCCAAACACAAAGCCTGACTGATTGCCCTTTTTCCATTTTAATGGCTTCTTTTTATCTTGGATTTCTCTTTTTATTGTGACTTTTTAATCTCTTCCTTAACATTATAGAGTGGATGCAGATCGTGAAATTTCTCAACTGCTTCTTCCCAAATCGTCACGCACTTTTCAAACTGCACAAAAGACCAGCATTCTCTTGTAGGTCTGATGTTGTTGCCATGGCGACATTATCATCTGAGTTGTTAGGGTGTTTATGTCTAATTAATGAAAATAGATCAGAATGTACATGAGCAGGGTAGTATTAGACCCTGGGGTTATAACACTGGCTGGTGTTCCTCTTTGTTTTATTGTTGACATTCTTCATCTTGATTAGTTCTATAATTCAAATGTTTCATTTTGTATTCAGAGATTTTCATGAAAACAAGCCTCCTTTTGGATCCAATTTTGGCCGTGTTCTTCACAATGGCATTTTCAGTCCTGTCTAAAGCAGTAAATGTGGCTGGAAAAAGGAAAATACTCGTTATTACATATTGAACATCTGTCAAAAATAGGACTGAGTACAAACAGCAATAATAAACTTTCCATTTGCATTTTCATAATAGAATTCTACGTGGGAAGGAATGTTAAACGCTCCACACAATAGGGTTCTTAAAAATAAGATGCCAAAATGACTAGCATTTACCAAATGACACATTCTGAATTTGAATCATTAGTATTGGTAATGTCAGTATACAAATGCTTCCACATTGACAAATGCCAGTCAGAGGAAATTACATCATTGTTTGACTTATTTGTGACTGCTCTGCTGTCAAGTTTCATTGTGGAAATGTGTCACAGTGTCCTAATAGCCCAGTGAATTTAAAAACCTGTTACAGAGGCATCATTAATGGCGAATAATTGAAAAATAATTCAAGTATAGTTCATTTTGTCTAATTTTTTCACTGGGAAGGACAGAGTTTACGATAATAGCATTTTGAGTTGCGCGATTGCAAGTAAAAAAAAAAAAAAAGAAACAAGCTTAATCCATCATTTCGCAGTGTTTTAAAACTCAGCATTTTGAATTAATTTATGTTAATTAAATGACATGTTTTTTTTCTCCCTCTTTAAATTCTGAAGAGACAACTTCATTAGTAGATGGAAGGATGTGTCTGTTAGTAGCTACACGGCATTATGTTAGGCAGTGTATTTTTAAAATGAAAGGTGCCTCTTCTTTTTAACTCTCTACACAGCAGAATAAAATAAATATAAAGTACAGGGTCTTGTAAATGATATTTTCAATGATTCTTATAGCCCAAATAACTCTGCAATGGGTAAGACATTATAAACAAATGATGGGCAGAATAGAAGGGCAGGGGAAGGATCAAATATGTGGAAACTCCTCACTCTGATTGGGAGATTGGTCTTAACCATTTCCCGACCATGATCATGCATACACGATCAGCGGTAGCAGACACAGCAGCCCACAATCATTTTAGCATGAAATCAAAGACTTCCATGCCAACTTTCTTTCCATCAAGACAGTGGAAACACCGGATTTCTTTGATAACTGCAGCCTTAGTAAAGCACAATCTGGACCAAAATGTATAAAAATATAAAATTTTATTGTATTTAAAACAAACATAAAAATATCAATATGGGCCCTCTGGGTCATGTAAAACATTTTGGGACTGAAGAAGCCAACATAGCGATTGGCGAAACGCGTAACCCCTAATATAAAGCGGGAGGTTTGACCCAGAGGGCCCATAATGATATTTTTATGTTTGTTTTAAATACAATAAAATGTTATATTTTTATACATTTTAGGCCAGATTGTGCTTTACTAAGGCTGCAGTTATCAAAGAAATCCGGTGTTCCCACTGTCTTGATGGAAAGAAAGTTGGCGTGGAAGTCTTTGATTTCATAACGACCGAGAGAACCACCAAAAAATATAAGTATACCTTCTTTTCAATTCTCATGCACGTTGTTTTATTGCATACTCTGGTGGATGTATTGCCCATAAAAATGAGAGGTTATGGTTGCATTATATGACTATAGTATATTATTGCTCTCTCGGAACACCAATAGATATAAAGTATTCCCTGTGGCAACCCTACATAGAGGGTGGGCTGTCTTTATCCGGCGTTAGCAGCAAAAAGAAAAAAACTTTTTAATACTGAATAAGTCTCTAATTAACAAGGCGCCTGCAAAACCACACCAAAATCCAATCTTTTAACTTACATAGGAAAATCCTGGGAAACAAAACAAAACATCAAGCCCACACCTCCCAAATGCATCTCTAGGCCCATGTACTCCAGGTCCAAAGTGACTGTTGTCACAGGCCAAAATCAGTACTTCTTCAGGATACTGACGGCAAGGTCTCTAGGGGAGAACAATGAGTTACAATGGAATTGCTCATTCTTCATCATCTAGGCGCAAATTACTGACTCCTATACAAAGTATAGGGGACATGAATTTACAGTAAGGAGTCACAATGATGACTGAATCGCAAGCTGAGCTTGTGGTAAATTTGGAATAACAACTCCAGCCATTTAATTAATGGCTGGAGTCATGATGCGTAGTGCCTCAAGCCATTAATTTAATGGCTGCATTGAACTTTGGCCCAGGGTATATATAAAGTAGCGAGATACATTTCTATTATGACTTAATTCAGTTTCTTCTATTATACTCTATTTAGGTTGCCTCTTAACCCTTTCGCTGCTGAGGCTTTTCACACCTCTGTGCTGAGGTCATTTTTACCGGTTTTGCTCATCATGTTTAAACGTGTTTTGAAGGCTTATTTTAGTATATTACCCAGACATATTATATATCGTTCTTTCCGTCAGACTCGGTAGATTCATAATATGTCATTATTATATGTATGCGTTATGTCATGTCTGTATATTATAACAAAAAATGCAATAAAATATGTATTTTCAATAATTTACAACGTGTAAAGTGTATTTTTTCACATTTTAACATGCGAGCAATTGCGGTTATATTTTGTATGGGGTGCGCTTGTTAAACAAATTAGAGATGGGGTCTCGTTACATTTTTTTTTGGGGAAAATTACGCGATTTTTAACAAACGCACCGCATACAAAAATCGTTAGTGCAGCATCATTGTTCACATTATAATTGAAATGGGAACAATATTGCTGCATTAACGAACCAAAAAAAAGAAAAAAAAATGTTTATTTTTTTTTTTATAATTTTTTTTAAAATATATTTTTATTTTTAATTTTAATTTTAATTTTTTTTAAAAAACTTTTTTCACATTCGAATTTGGTATCGTTGGAACGGCCATGCTCTGGCCGATCCAACCATACCAAACTTTAACCCCTAGCTGCCACGGATCGGGAGATAGGGAGTTCATTGGAACTCCCTATCTCCACCGTTGGTGGCAGTTAGGGGTTAACTCTAGGACTGGCGTCATCGTGCTATGCACGATGACGCCAGTCCTCAGGGGGAGTTCCCGGAGGCTTGGCCGACATCCAAGATGTCGGCCAGCTCCGGGAAAGGATCGCGAACCGGCACTTTTCAAGTTCGAGGATGTCAGCCCGCACCGGGGGGGCCAGCGATCGGCCGGAACCCGGCCGAACGCTGACCCCAAAGGGAGGACGCGCTCAGCGCGTCCTCCGCATACCAGCAGTATGCTGAGCGCGTCCTCCGCATTGAAGTGGTTAATATGATTTCTACTTTTGAGTCGTTGGGAGTCAGAACTTGATACTATGGTTACTTGTAATATAACGTGCTACATCCATAATAATTAAAATTTATGTTAATTCACAATGTAACAGAGCAGGAATGCTCCATCTTATAAATCACCAAGCGGTCCCTGCCGTACACAAAGACGGGTGTTGTTTGTGTAACATATTAACAAACGTTACAGCGGTCTACATATGAGTCGGCAGTATTTTGTGGACATGAACAAACAGGAAGCAAATCCCAGCCAAACCAAATTGAAGTGTGATTCAACTCTGATGACATAAAATCAAGCACAGTCCCATTCACTTGTCAATCATAAAAACACAAAGATGTATTACAAATGGATAACATATTGCAAAGTTATTTAGTGTTGGGTGTTATTTGTAAGTGTTCTGTATTAATTATCATAATCCTTTTTTTTTAATGATCAAATTAATTATTTAAGTTTTTTCTGTTTTGTAGTCAATAGGAAAACAGAACATTTTCAGCAACTCGTGAAAGGTCCCTTGTGAAAAATATCAGTTGTTTGCTTTTTATTTCTTATGTCGATATAAACAGTTATTCCTGCTTAATAAGATAGCAAATTGGCAAAATATTTCGCTTCCCATTTACATGGTTCTTTGCAACTAATAGTTTGAGTTCCCAAAGGAATATTCTTGCAGTGTTCAAATTCACCTATGCATAATTCTTAATCCGAATTTACTTTAAATCTTTGAAAAGACTTTCCAAATAACTTTCCATTCCTTTTTTGCTTGAGTACACTTACAGGGTTATTCAGAGAGCGTGAAAAGCAGGAGAATGACTGGAGAATGAAAAATTCTAGGTCAAAATAGCCAAACCAGAAAAATTCTCCCTTTCATCTCACTTTCCAAATCGGCTATTTTGACCTAGAATTTTTCATTCTCCAGTCATTCTCCTGCTTTTCACGCTCTCTGAATAACCCTGTTGATTTTTATGCACATTTCACCTTTGCTCTTCATAAGATGAACTCAGTCCTCATCCCCTCTCCTCCTCAACACTGGACAATGCAGCAGTTGTGCTGTGAATCATGAAGTAATGGGTCAGCAGACTTCTGACCGTCGCTAAACAAATAGGATTATTTGGACTTCTAGACAGAAAACAAGTTCATAGGTTTAATTGTTTATAAGTTTTTATATATTTAAATTTTTTACCAATATATTCTGACTTTGGTGCCAACTTAACCAGAGCTGTTGTAAACTTACCAGAGTCATTACAGTTACATTTGCAAGCATTTATAAAGCGCCAACAAGTTCCGTAGCGCTGTACAATGGGAGAGACAGAATAACAAATATACATACACATTACACACACAGAACAGTAGGAGAGAGGACTCTGGTTGAGCGCTTACAATCTAAGAGGAGAGGGTTGGCACGCTAGGTGAGGGTGAGTAGAGAGCATGAAGTATTGGGGCGCATGTGGGCTGTGTGGGAAGATGGAGCAGGAAATGAACCATGGGGAATTATGGAGTTAGCCGAGAGGCTTCTCTAAAGTAATTTGTTTTCAGAGATTTCTTGAAGGACTGGAGAGACAGGGAGAGTCTAATGTTGCGGGGGACGGAGTTCCATAGAAAGGGGGCAGCTCGGGAGAATTCTCTGGAGGTGTTAAGTTTTCAAGAGTTCTGGTTAAGTTTCAACCGAGGTGAAAATAGGACCGTTGATTTATTACTTAAACTGTAAAACCCACCAGAATTACCCTTTGTAATTCCATTATAATTGTGTTACCTGAACTAGAAATCATATTCACTTTCCTTATGTCACACAAAATGTAAATTAACTAGTGTATGTACTCTATCGCGAGGTACATAGATAACACGTTTGAAGAATTTGTGAGGAATGTATTTATTGATTCTTTTACAGAAGATGGACAGCAGCAGTATTTAGTGTCAAGGTTGTAGACACCTTCAGTCATCAACAATCCGAGACTGTGAGCAGCATTATATATGTATAACATATGGCAGTGCATTCCTAATCCTTGTTGCCTCATCTTAATTTCTTTACCAGATCAATGAACAGATTGCAAGCCTTAAGGCTAAACTTTCTTTCTGATTCTTCTAAAATAAACACATTCATAGCAGCAAAGCACATGGCTTTGTTCAAATATTCACTGACTTGAACTGATAATATTTAGTCTCACTCATTGTATTACATTCTCATGTGATCATTATATTATTTTAATTACAGGGTTATTCAAAGAGATTTGAAAAGTCACCGCACGTTCGGTGACTTTTCGTTCTCTTCAATTCAGTTCCGTTTGCCGATCCCATTTCTGTGACCCTGCGGTGTATTCAGCAAGCACCACAGGGTCCCCGAATTGCAGGGAAAAGCTGCCGCAAACCCGACGAAAACTAACCGCAAAACCCAGCGAATGCACGCCGAAAACCCTCAAAAACATCTGGATTAACCTGCCGAAAACCACAGAAAAACCAGAACAGGAGCCGATCGCAGCCTCCGACACAGCAGAAGAGGCAGTGAATAAATTAGGAAAACAGTTTGCATGAATGATTGAAAAGTGAAACACTGTTTGCAAAGAAACTACTGAGTGAAAATGTCTGAAATTTACATATGAGGTCCAGGGAATGATAATAAAAAGGGCTGTTACAGAAAAAATAAGTAAACTGAAAAAAAAAAAAAAATCGGACATTAAAATTTTTTTTTTTCAGAAAAATGCTTAAAATATCCTAAAAAAGTCTATAAATAAAGAGACTCTTTACTGCAGAATTTTATAATGAACGGTTTATTAGATATTGAATTAAAACAGGAATATTTTTAACATTGAAGCCTATGGGATTCTCCTGAATAAACTTGCCAAATTAAACCACCGAATGACAGGGCATTTCGGGAACCTTTCACTGCTGGTTTGTGTTCTCTGACTAGCCGAAGCAGTGCTTTTTCATGGGGTTTTCACTGCCCTCGAACAGGCACCGAACAGGCACCGCATGTTCAGGCAATTTGCCAGGATTTGGCGAATTGCCTGCTCTCTGGATAGCCGAATGGCCAAGAAAGGTTACCGAATGCTGATTTTCAGCGTTCGGTTACCTTTCTCAAGCAATTCGGATCTCTTTGAATAACCCTGTTAGTCTTTCATGTGATGTGTGTTCCTAAAGTTCAGATCTCTGGTTTGCTTTTATTTTTTTTTAAAAAAAAATCCTTATTTATTTATGGGAAATCATGTATGGATAAACATCAAACTGTATGTGAGAGATATCTGCATATAAAAATGCAAAGCAGAGTATTGATAAAAACAGGATAAGGGAGGTAGATGGGTGGAAAAGAGCAGGGGATAGAGTCATTCAGCCAGGGTCAGAACTGGGCTGTGGGACCCCTTTGGGCCAACCACAAGGAGGCCACTGCCAGGCAGTCCAGAGAATCCAAGCCATGCCAACTTGCTCCATGCTTCCTCCGAAGTGGCATATGAATATTTGGAGGCATCCTTTGTGATCCGGAGCAAACCTTAGGTACCCCAGTGATATCGGAGGTTTTGGTTCTGAAGCAGCATTGTGACCTCTTTGAAGCTGAGTCTCACGACTAGAACAATAGTAGATAGTAATAGAGTTGGAGGCATATGTAATTTGGTTCTCAAGGCCAGCTTCATTTAACGCCTGGTATATATGGTTGCTTAGAAAAGCAGCTCTTGGTTTAATTAAGTTAGGACTCATCTGACCAGAGGTGCCGTGACGTGGCAGGTGAGCTTACACTTTAATGGCTTTGCGAGCAAACCAATACCTCTGATTGTGTTTTGTTTCCCATGGAGCTGTAAGGATCGGCGCAGGTGACAAGTTTTTTTCTTGTTATGTTTTATACATGAACTGGGCTGGATACTTCTGGTTATTGCAGCTGCCCTGGTAAGAAATAGTCGTCACGTCGTTTTTTCTACAAGTATGTATATTTTGTTGTATCTCCAGCAGGGTAGTTTTAGCTGCTGTCCCTTTCCGTGTTTTTGTTTTTAATCTCAAAGTGGAAATGTTTCTGGTGAGGGTATAACTAAACCGTTTTTTCTCTTAGCGCTTGGCCAGCGAACAGCGTGGATGACGCTGCTGGGCGCCGGAGTTAAGTGACAAAATCCAAGTGTTAACTTTCTTTTTCCACAGCACTGTTAATGTTTAATTGGATGTGTTCAATAAAGATTTGAAAGATTATAATTGTTCCTGTGATGTTAGCTAAAGCACATTGCTTTTGTCTTTGCTTGTGACTTTACAAAAGGAAAATAAAATACAGGTGTAGAAAGTTGGCTGTATTTTGTGGAACAAAGCAAAATTAAAACCAGTTATGTTGCTAAACACCAAAAGAAAGTTTCCTCTAACCAACATTTTAGATAACACAAAATAACATGACATTTTGCTCACTGCCTCTCAATCCGTGGTCAAACATAGAGAATTAAAAAAAAAAAGTATATTGTATCCCAAAATATTTGCAATAAATAGGTGGATATGACAGATGCCAAATAGTCACTCACACAGAATTGAGCCAAGACTGGGCTTGCAGTTGGCAAAGCCTGTGGTTTGGGTTATTTACAGCACAGCCATAATCTCGAATGATGATTTAATGTCCTGACTCTTTGTTCTTTAATTTCCTCAGTGGTTCAATGAATGGGTTATCTCTACAGCAAGTAAATAAATCACTATAGTGTATACAGTATTACCAATAGCATTGTAAAGTGTATGGACAATAAAGACTCACATTATAAAGAGCAATTATCAATATTTCAAGAAATTTTACACTTGTGATTATGATTATTATTATTATTATTTATTAAGCGCCAACACATTCTGCAGCGCTGAGCAATGGTGCAATGGGTAAAGACAGGACAATTCTACAATACATAAAGGAGACAGGTCAGTATTGCTGCCAAAAGACACAAGAGGACATGAGGGCCCTATTCCCTTGGGAATTTACAATCTAGATGGGTAAAGGGGTGAGAAACAGGAGGGGAGAACTGCAGTGATGAGATGTTAAAGCAGGGAGAGGTGGGGACTGTTTTTGGGTCGGTTGAATGTTTTGTTATGGAGTCAGGTGGTAGGCTTCCATAAACAGAAGTGTATTTAGGGAACGTTTAGAGTGTCCATCACGGAGAGTAGAGGAAACGGTGAACTGTAAGAGTCCAGAGGAGGATGTAATAGAATTAAGTTTAACAGTAGCATGGGCAGAAGGATTGTCAATGGAATATTGAAGTTGCCCAGAATTAGCTTTGGTACATTCGAAGATAGAAAGTGAGATATCCAGGCTGCGAAATTGTCGAGAAACTGGGAGGCTGGTCCGGGAGGGTGATAGATGACAGCAACATAATGAGAGAGGGGGGAGAACAGGCGTATACATTGAGCTTCAAAGGAGGAGAAGGACAGAGAGAGGGGTGGGGGTAAGTACTGATAGGTGCAGGAGGGGGGAAGCAGGATCCTAACACCACCTCTGTGCTTCTCACCCGGCCTAGGAGTGTGAGTAAAGTAGAGGCTGCCCTGTGTGAGCGCAGCAATGCAGGCAGTGCATGAAGGCAGTGTCAGAGGAGAGCCAGGTTTCAGTAACTGCTAGAAGATTGAGAGAGTTTGAGAGGAACATATCATGGATGATGGTGTGCTTATTTCAGACTCAGCAGAGATTCCAGAGGACGCAGGAGAAAGAGAATGAATGGAGTTTGGGATGCGAGTGTTAGATGGGTAATGGTTCCTGAGGAAATGAAACACTTCACGGGAAGCCAGCATTGGGATGAGAGGAGAGAGGGGGAGATATGAATGGTGTGGGATTAGTTGCTGCAGAAACTGTTGGCGTTATAAATGATGACAATAATAATAGGAGCATGCTGAGAGTTTTAGGAGAAGGGCAGATAGAAGAAGCAGAAAGGACATAGAAAACCTGGTGCTAGTGGGTTTTTAGAGTAGAGTTACCAGTTAGAAGGTTAATGTCAGTAGTTAGGTGTTTGTAGTTTATCCAGTTTCTAACTCCAGTTGTTAACTCCTGATGCCACTTGTATGCAGGGTCACTTAAAAGCAGGGCCTGTGGGAAGGGTTCACATAGTTTTTCTTCCCACTCTTTTAAATGCTATAGCTTTAAGAGTTTGCACCATGACCACATAAACTCTATTTTACATTTAAATCATATGTTATTTCGCCATATGACTCTGCTTAGTTCAATCTGTTTAAAATATAAGATTAATCAGTGTGAATTTATTATACAATGAAAATGTTTTATTGCAAATGAAAATCTATTTCTGCACCTTAATCTGTTACACAATGAAGGCTTACGTAAAACTCCAAAAATAGAAAATGTCTTATGAATTTTAATCACAGTTAAAAATCTGTATTTGTATTATTATGTCTTTAGTGAGTCAATGAATGGCAACTCTTTATTCACAGTTTATTTTTAAAGCTAATCAATTTCACAGTTTGGAAGCCAACTGAATATAAATAGGAAATAAATTTATAGTCTATAGTTCTGTAAAAAATAACTCTAAGGCTAATGTCAGACGAATGCAGTGATCACGTCCGTATCGCTGCACAGTTTAACGTCAGTCGTAGCACAAAATCATGATCAATAGAGACTCACACACGAAGTACATACGCACGAACTGCACACGCAAAATGCACTTGGCAAACGGACGCAAGTTAGGCAAGAACGCAAAACCGCTAGATGGACGCGCAGAGTCCGCCACGTCCGCGCAGCGTTCTGTGTGAGTGATGAGGAGATGTCAGACACAGCGCATTTGCGACGTCCAGCACCTTGACGCACAAAATGGCTTTTCATATCCTTTTCAAATTTTTATCATTTTTCATATTAATTTTATTTCTCATAGTTCCCTTTTTTTTCCTAAGTCTGTAAAAAAAAAAAACGGACCGTGTGGTGTCTACAGTATCTTCTGTCAGAACGTCTGTCTGTTATGCACGCACACACAGTGCGCTCAGACTGCGTTAGTCTGACATTAGCCTAAACAAAATTAAAAATGTGAGTCAATGCTCCAGTTGAAAAATACTCTTTGTTTTTTAGAACAATATACAAATACGATTTGGTTATAAGGTCCCCTGAATATGTAATATTGTATGACAAATGATATAAAAAAACTTTAACCCATTCAGTACTGAGCCATTCCCCATGTGTGCTGTGCTTAGCTTGTCCATCTTTTGACATGTCACCTTTGAACATTCTAACCTGTTCTCTGCGGAGCATGTTTGATCAATTCCCAGACAAGTAATGGTTAATCTATTCAGAGAATGCCAAACAGCACCGAAATGTCAGTGAAATGCCCTGATTTTCCGTGGTTTCATTCGGCAGGTATAATCAGGAAATTTCCATAGGTTTCAATGTAAAAAAATATTCCCCGTTTTATTAAATATTTATTAAACTGTTTATTATTTTAATTTGCAGCAAAAAGTCTCTTTATTTAATTATTTTTTTAGAATTTTTTATGCATTTTTAGATTTTTTTTCTTTAAATAGCATATTTTTTGTAACAGACTTTATTATTATTCATAGGACCTGATATATTAATTTCAGGCATTTTCGTGAAGTAGTTTCTTGCGAACAACTTTTAAAAGTTGCAGTCGTCGGGTTGTTGGCTCTTTCCAGCGGCTGGTCTGCTTTTTTCAGATGCATTCTGCAGTTTTGCGACGGATTGTCTGGTGCGTTCTGCTATTTCAGTGGCTTATTGGATCGATCCAATGTTTTTTCGGTGGTTTTGCATTGGTTTTTCCTTTCAAAACAGCGTTTTTTTGCGGCAGTTTTTCAGATGTGGTAGGCGGCTTTTCCCTGCACTTTGGCGAATTTCACTCCATGAAGTTCAGGGAGCGAAAGAGCTCTTTGAATAACCCTGAAGGTGTCATTGGAAAGGCCAGTGTCAGGCCAACAGTGCATAACAGAGTGAGCCCAAATACATAAAATAAAAAATAAAAAAATGAATAATTAAAATATATATATTTTTTGTGGTAGATATTTTGTACTAAGGCTGTGGCATTTTTTGTATTTATAAAACAAACAATCCAGCTCCAGTAACATACAAACTGTTGTCTCGCAGTGGGGCAGTATGAGATACTGAATCATGATGTTGACATATAGAACAAAGGTAAAAGACTTTGAGATTTTGATGAAAGTTTCAGGAGATTTTGCTTTCACTATTATTATTTGTATATTTGTATTGCACCAGGAATATCGTGGGTAGCTTAGAGTAATACATAGTCACAGGCCAGTGATGTATTTAGGTTTTGTGCTGCCCTAGGCCTGACTAAACTCGTGCAACCCCTAAATTAAATTGGACACACTCCTTCCTTTCAAGGCCGCACCTCCTGTTTAAACAGCTAGACACTTTCTGGTTTTAAAGATGGCTGTTGCTATAATGCAGTGGCCATCACCCACTTAGAGCAGTACAGGCTGCATGGAGAGGCCTGCCAACAAGTTTAGGAGACTTTTGGGTCCCCTCCAAATTTACAGATGACTTCTGTATTATACATAATAATACACAGAGAGGACACAATACAGGGAGTCTGGGATTTACCAATTTGGCTGCATTACACATACACACAGAGGACACAATACAAGGAGTCTGGGAATTACTTATGTCTGTGTAACACAACACAGAGAGTCTGGGATTCACTTTAGTCTGTGTTACACATATTAACTAAAACTGCAAAAAAACTATAACAGGATACTAGGCGATAGGTTATAGTATTATTAGGTTTTGAAACCAGCAGTTTTTGGATAGCGCAGGAGACACGTGTCGTATACAGGTATTTTGTGCACTCTTAAAATGGCCATACAATTTGGAAGTATTTATAAAGAACGGGTTATGGATCCTCATATGGGGGTGTGTCACCCCTCTCCTCTTAGATTGTAAGCTCTTGAGCAGGGTCCTTCCTCCTTCAGTCCTGGTTGTGTAACATGTATGTATATTTGTTATTCTGTCTCTCCCATTGTACAGCGCTAAGGAAATTGTTGGCGCTTTATAACTGCTTGTGATTGTAACTATTATAAGGTGGGGATTAATTAAGATCTAGTTTAATAGCCCTCTCACACTTCTTTTATAACCCTTTTTTTAATGAAGTTTTTTCATTAATGGAATTTTAACAAAATGTTTCTAGTAAGAATTGTCAGACCTTTTCAGATATGAAATTTCTATAACGCATTATATTTCGCAGGACTGTTTAAATTTGGGGCCAGGAATTGCTTCACACAGACAACTTGCCTGCGTGTTTAAAATGAAACAAGAATATGCGTTTTAAAACAATGTAACAAGCTAGACTCGTTATCTATCAGCAAACAAGGGAGGAACATCCATTGTTCTTAATTAATTCTGGTTGTAAGAAAAATAACCAGATGTTAGATCACATAGCTTAACCTAGTGTATGTATTCTAGGACATTGTGTTTATCTGATCTGATCAAAGCTATGAAGCCATATAACCCTTGAACAATGGGCTGCCCAACCTGTAGAAGAAAAATAAAACAGAAAAGGTTAAATGATTTATATGGCCAGTTTGTAATGCTATACTATTCGGCGATACGATCTAACACTATTTGGTATATGAATATTTAACTTAGGGGGTCAGTTATAATAGATAATCTGGGTGTTTTATAAAAGACAGAGGCCATAGCACATTTAATTGATTATTACATAACAAATGTCTTGTGTAACTAACATTTATAAAACAGATTAAGTCTGTTGATTATGAATGAATGAATTAATGTATGTCTGCAGAATCCTCTCATACACACATACCTGTGGATTTAAGTAAAGGGGGTATGAAATGCACGCACGCCGTGTCGAAATATGCCGGCGATTCAACAATAGAAATTATATTGATATTAATAAAATCTATGGAGTCCTGGGATATAGGAATAAAACGACCCCAAACCAATAAAAGATTGGCCAAATACATAAATTAATTCCTGCAGAAGGTTGATGGTTGATCTGAGAGCGCCATCTGCTGGCCAGGTAATATAACACCTGGACAGACCCCTGGAGTTAATGAATATATATATCCTCCAATCAAATGAGGCCACATAGTGATGGGCTAGATCTAAAACTGGGCGGAAGACCACTATATAGGGGACAACACTGGATGAGACTGAGAAAAGCTTGGGGAGTGTCATGCCCCACGCCGCGGTCGGACCGCGGCCGCCCTGTTTGGACACCTTGCACACTCACCCGAGGTCCCTCGTGGCGCGTCGCTCCCTGGTTCCGGTCTTCAGCTCGGAGGAGGAGAGCCAGGATGTGTCCCACGCCGCCTCCGGGATCCAACTGAGCAGAAACCAAGCGCGCATGCGCAATCGTCCATCCTAAAGCATGAAGACCTAGGTACTCTGCTGGTCAAGTAAAGTTACTGCATTACACCTGCACTGGAGATCCTCGTATGCCACCAATTAACCTATCAAGTACTCAGGTATCCCAACTCCACCTACGAGCCCCAGGTGAACAGTGTTCTTATGATCCTCTGAACCCTATTTAAATCTGCCGCCTTTCCCAGTTCATTAACCAGGTTATACTGTGGTTCACCACCATGTTATCCAGTGGTCCCTCTTCGTATCTGCTCCAAGAGAATCCCGAGTTCCAGACCTGCTTCCACGGTACCAGCTCCGCTTCCAGACCTGCTTCCACGGTACCAGTTCCGCTTCCAGACCTTCTTCCATGGTACCAGTTCCGCTTCTAGACCTGCTTCCACGGTACCAGTTCCGCTTCCAGACCTGCTTCCACGGTACCAGCTCTGTTTCCAGACCTGCTTCCACGGTACCAGCTCCGCTTCCAGACCTGCTTCCACGGTACCAGCTCTGCTTCCAGACCTACTTCCATGGTACCAGCTCCGCTTTCAGACCTGCTCCACGGAACCAGCTCCGCTTCCAGACCTGCTTCCACGGTACCAGTTCCATCTTCAGGCTTGCTACCACAGTGCCAGTTTCCTCTCCAGGCTCGCCTCCACGGTGCTAGCTCCATCTACAGGCTTGCTTCCATGGTACCAGCTCCATCTACAGGCTTGCTTCCACGGTACCAGCTCCATCTACAGGCTTGCTTCCACGGCACCAGTTCCATCTCCAGGCTTGCTTCCACGACACCAGCTCCATCTCCAGGCTTGCTTCCATACCCACGGTAACAGTTCCAGATCCTACCTTCAAGTCCAATTCATCTACCCTGGTCTATTTCAAAGATTACAACTCGTGTTATTTACCCCTACAATCCTTTGTTCTGGACTTTACTCTTGTCAAAGAAATCTTGCATTATCTTTTATTCTGGACTTATATTTTGTTCCATCCAGTAAATGCTCAACTGATCATACATCTCCTGGTCTCCTTCTTCGGCTTGCCATTGGGTTCCATACACACAACACTACACAGGGGTCATAGCCTCTGTCCTTACAGGGAGAGACCTGAGGGACGCTTGGAGGGGAGAAAGGGCAGATACCATCAGCCCCCCAATATGAATTTAAGCAAGCATGGGATAGGCATAAGGCTATCCTAAAGAAAAGATAAATCCAGGTAAAGTATCCATGTAATTGGGCAGACTAGATGGGCCGAAAGGTTCTTATCTGCCGACATTTTTCTATGTTTCTATGTTTCTAAGACGAGACCACACCCTAATCTTCCACCACTCTATCTTCACTAACCGGATGGTAAAGTATACCTGAATAACTTGATATCTATTTTCTAATTGCATAGTCCTTACTTTAGATGTCCATCACAAATTAAAGGAATATAAATGAATCATTTTGCTGTTGAAGCCTAAACAGTAGAGTAGTATCAGCCTTTCCGCTCCACTGCAGAGGAGCGCTAAGGGAGAGACTATTACGGCTGCCTACTTGAGCCATAATTTAGTGAAATTATTTATGTTCCATGAATACTGGATGTGGACATCTAAAGACCAATTGTATACCCATAGTGAGATACGCTGGAACCGTGAAATAGTTTTTATATGTCAAGTGCCGTCAGCCCCATTAGTAAAACTAGCATAACTCCTTCCATATCCATCTTGCAGCCCTTTCGATTTGAATGCATGTAAGTCAATAAGAAGCTTTGGGTTAACGTATATTGAATGAAGTGCTGTGATTGATCTGTGGAAGAGATAGTCTACCTATCGAGTGTGTTATGTATCTCCCTGAAGGAAGTTGCATTTAGTGAATAGGCCCCCACAATAATAAATTGTGCTGCAGGTGATGCCCAGTAACTGAGTGTTTATTTTAGCCAGGTGGAGGATTGGTTTATAATGGAAAAGGTTTAAGTGAATAGAATAGAGCTTGGTGTTTAAGAACTGAGGCGTGTATATCTGTGGTGCGGTCTATAAACCTAAAATATTTGTCCATTCGATTATTGCGTGTCGCAGTATCGCTACTAATCACGATCTATAATCACTTGTTAAATTATATCTTGCTAATCCGTTGATAACATATGATTGTATGAAACTTGACGTGTGAAAAATTTTTGGTTTGAATTGTTTTTCCGTTACGCAGTCTCATATCATCTTTATTGATTTTATTGTGTCTAAAAATATCAAGATAGCATCAAAAGAACTCGGGATAATGCGCCATATATTTGTTAAGACGTATATTCATTGATTGGTTATTAATCCCTATTTTAAGGGTTAAATACCAATTTATACCACTGGTATTGGAGGCACTGTCAATAATATATATATATTATTATTATTATTATTATTCGTTATTTATAAAGCGCCAGCATATTCCGCAGCGCTATATATATCTATATATATCTACAATAAGAAAAATATACGTCATAATTAATATATCCCTGACCTATTAAAGAAGTCAATAATCTCTACAGAATGAAAAACTCTCCATTTAACTGTATGGGTTAATAAGCTGACCAGACCCTGCAACGAGACACCAGGAAGTGTCAGACTCATGAAGGATAGCCAGACAAAAGATAACAAGGCCTCTGCTACCTATTAACCCTTAAGGACGAATGTCAGAACTGTTCCATCATAAATGCATTGACTTTAAAGACCATAGGTCCTTAAAGGGTTAACAATCCACCGCTGATTGGGCTCCCCGGCCAGACTGACACACAGTAGCTGCTGTTTTTGCTGCCTCACTGGAAACTGCCGCCCTAGGCCTAGGCCAAGATACAGCACTGACACAGACACAGTGCATCATAGAGATTGTTTCCTGTGTGCAGACAATGCTCTGAGCATGTTCTGTTTTTACTGCTGAGATCAGACGATATTTCCGCCGATTGCCCGTTCCTCCACAGTGAGCTGGCATCTTAGAAGTTAGCCCTCGCTGTGGGACTGTCCCCAGCCCATTGACATCTTCCTGCATGCATGGGTGACATCAGAAACAAGGATCTTTGGACCCTTGTATCTCCGGATCTATACTTCAGCGAGAGAGTCAGTTCAGTTGTTGAAAGGGCCAGATTTTCAATGATATCAACATGAATATGTAAAATGTAAAAATAAAAAAAAATTACCATATACATTGTAAAAATTATTATAAAATAATAAAATAAAAAATTTACTCTCTTTCCTCTATTTTTTCTCAAGAGGCTCCTTTGTCCACTTTCCACCTTTAAAGGAACAATGTGGCTACAATTGCTCACCTTTTCATTTCTTACAGTGGCAGCAAGTATGGAGCTGATGACGCAATGTGTTTTTACGCACTGTTTAGTAAAAAAAAATGTAAGCAGCCATATGATGCATTGAGAAACAGGGGTACTTTTGGGGGGTACTTTTGGTACTCTATTCTATATCTACTACTACATCAAGTGAGGGGTCATTGTAAAGGCCAGAATCTAAAATAAAAAAAGCAAAATTTACTCATTTTTTTCTGTTGTTGTTCTAAGGCAGGGGCATTATGTGCTTTTGTTTATAAAGCAAATAATGCCACGTTAATAACTCATGTACACACTTCCCAAAGTGGGAGCAAGTGTGGAGTTGATGGCGCAAAGCATTGTAACGCATTGGTTCATCTAATACACAAAAGGGCACACTGCTGCGAAGAGAGGCAGGGTACTGCGGACTCCTGGTGTTCTATTATTTACACCCTGCATGGTCAATTGAGGTATCATTGGAAAGGTCATAGTCTGGCCTTTCTACCAATACCAAACATGACAGTAGAAAATGTAAAAAACGTAATATAATAATTTAAAAATAATTCAAAACAAATCTTTTTTTTTTCATTTGTGTTTTTCGGCTGTTTTTTTGTTTCGGATCATTTCATAAAGTTTTTCTTTCATTTCGGATCATTAGATTAGGTGATTCAGATCGATTTGGTGATTCTAATCGATTCGGCGATTAGGCTCATTTCGGCAATCTGGATCATTTTGCCGATTTGGCTCATTTCGGGTGATTCGGATCAGTTGGTTTTTTGCTTTTTTATGACTTATTTCATTTTTTATTGCTTATTTAAGAACGGGAAGTAGATTACTATAATAGAATGAACGTTTCTTTACTTAATTATTCTTTTAGTATTTTTTAGGCATTTTTTGGGTGAAATTTTAGGTTTCCGAACTTTTTTTTAAAGAAACAAGACTTTTTAACCCATAGATTTCAATGCAGCATATGAATCCGCACACTGCCGGGCAGCACCTCTCTGCAGTTTAATTAATGCAGCATATGATGGAAAACAATAAAGAAGGGGCGCTGGAACGGCAAATAAGTCCCCACAAACAATGTTCTATAAGCCAGCTGACTCCAAACAAGGGGTTTCCCTACTAAAACCCTTAACAATTTACATATAGCGCACCAGAATTTAGGAAAGTTCCTCTATATAGCCCATAGAATATGAAGAAAGATATGGGAAAAATAGTACAATTATACTGATGTACACACAATTTTCACAAAGTGTCAACACCTCAATGTGTCAACACCTCAATGTGCGTGCTTATATAAAGATTTTACCAGAATGGGGTTGATGCTGGTACTCAATACAAAAATGACTGGATGCAAATGTTCTCAAACACATGAAATGAAAAATTATAAAAAATACATAGCTCAATATGATTTCACAATTCAACTAATTAACATAAACAAGTAACCACACAGTGGATAGGAGCCTAAAGTGTTAAGGCTCAATAATTCCGCAGTGGGTCCATTCAGGGATGACCCCGTCCATGCAGGGACACAGATGAAAAGACCATAGTATAATTCTGCAGTACCATATCGTGAAAAAAATACATATGTATGGATGTGAACTCACATGGCCCAGAGCCTGTGTAACTAGCACTGGCTCGGTATGCGGCGTCAGGTGTGGATATAGGGTACACCAAATCCCCCCTTTTCCTCAGAAGGATGAATCCCTCTCTCCAGTAGATAAAATCAACTTTTTAATATTAAACAATAAATCATAAAAATCAGCAAAATGAATTACCGATACGCATTTCGCTGGATTCCAGCTTCATCAGTCGGTCTAATGCACATAATAAACAAATGTTCTGTATATACAGGTATCATCACCCAGATCTCCAGTGTTTCCAAATCATTAATCTCCCCGTCCAGGTGTTCGGCATGAAAAAACGGTGTCTCATCATGTCGCCTCGCATTCCACGTCAGAGTCTTTGGTCTCACACTGGGCTCAAACCAACTGAACCTGGGTCCCATCAAGGCATAAACCAGGTGCCACCCTGACAAGAGTGCAGAGTTGGAAAGGCTTTTGATTGCATTTTAAATTTGATTATGTAATGTAGGGGGATACAGTCGGAGATTGGCATAGAGGGGAGGCAGAGGTGGAGTGACTTTTTATTTTCATGTCTATATCCCTGATGAAGTCTAATATTTAGACAAAACGCATTGGATTATTGTTCTTATCCATCCTATTTGTTTTACCCAATAAATTTCTGCCTAATATACCAAAGAGCTTCCTTGGTGTTTACTGCGGCGGCAAGAGTCAGCAGGCTGGGGTTCCAGGATCACGCAGATGTGGTGTAACAAACGCTGATGTTGACATTGATGTGCTTAAAAGTTTATTTATCCTGTGAGTGTGATTCAAAGGGGCCTTTTCTGCTAAATTTGTGATTTATCGCACTATGAATGTGTTTATATCGTTACCTCTGTAGATTCCCATTTATCCTTTTTATTGTATGCTGTATCAAGATGCCTAGGGAAGAGCCGTCTGGGAATCTTGAGGTTACATTATTTGTCTTCCTTGTTTGTCACATCACAATATGTTTTTCTTAAAGGCGGAGTGATAGCTGAAAAGGATGAGTTCCACAAAAGAGTTTAGTATGGATTGTGGTGGGGACCGATGATTGAATTGAAGGCTGATAAAAAGAGAATGACAGTAGTCCAGTTGGAACATAATTAGAGAATGGACTAGGTTTTTGTGGTGTCTTGCGTCAGAAAAGGTTGGATTGAGTTTATGTTAAATGGGTCAAATTGGTTTGAGATTGAACTCTTTTTCAAATCAGAACAATCCACTTTTTTATTCTTTAGAAAGAAGCACATGCAAGCCAGGAAAAGGTCTGGATGACCTTCATTGTATTTTATTTATTGGAAATATCTTCAAATGAAATTGGCAGTACATTATATCGGAGGATCAGTAGTTGAACTGTTAACACATCAAAAATGCTAACGCAGCTCTTTTTAATCAAGTACCCCTTACAAAAATGTTCAGATACATAATGATTTCTTTTTGCAGAACTGCGAAAGTGAGCCAGAAATGTGCACTCAACATTGGGGTGATGAACTGAAATCATTTTCTTTAACAAGGATATAATTGTCTGCAGTGTGTGAGTAATGAATGGGCTATTGCAGTTGATGTAATGTAATCTGTTAAAACATTGCTTAATAATCATTCTGTCAGCTTCTACCACTGGGTTTTGCAGAGAATCTGTTCTCTATACGATTAGTTTTCTGTTTCTGAGCCACTTTCTCCATAACTCATACTTGTTTGTTTATATTAGAAAATCACATGTAATTACATAAACATGATATTTTTTGTGGACTATATAGCATTTAGCTGCTCATACAATATCAGTAATTTATTTTAGACAATTATACTGTATGTTTAATTGAAATAATATGTTGTTTCTCCCTTTATTATTCTATTAGCTTCTCATACTTTAAGCCTGTGCCAGAGTCATCCACCTCACCTCCCTCACCTTTCACACCTCACCCCTTTGTCAATCTCTACACTGGCTCCCTGTTACCTTTAGAATCCAATTCAAAATACTGATTCTCACTTACAAAGCTCTCCATTACCGCAACCCTGCCTACATCTCCTCCCTTATTAGCAGGTATAGCCCGTCCTGACCACTCCGCTCTGCCAATGATCTGACGCTATCAGTTCCTCGTACCCGCACCCCCAACTCCCCACTTCAGGACTTCTCCCGAGCTGCCCCTTTTCTATGGAACTTCCTCTCCTGCAACATCAGACTCTCTCCGTCTCTCCAGTCTCTGAAAACACATTACTTTAGAGAAGCCTATCGGCTCACTCCCTAATCCCCCATTGTTCACTTCTTGCTCCTTCTTCCCACACAGCCCACTTGCGCCCCAATACTTCATGCACTCTATTTACCCTCACCTAGCGTGTCACCCCTCTCCTCTTAGATTGTAAGCCGTCGAGCAGGGTCCTCTCTCCTACTGTTCTGTGTGTGTAATGTGGATATATTTGTTATTCTGTCTTTCCCTTTGTACAGCACTACGGAACTTGTTGGTGCTTTATAAATGCTTGTAACTGTAGCTATAAAGATCCATGTAACATACAGAAAAGTCTATTATAACCAGTGTCTCGCTGCAACAATTTGCAACAATTTGGTTTCCCATGCAATGTCGTTCTGCCTATCGGTTCCATATACCATGCAGTGTTCATCTTGTATTGAAAGAAAAATGTGGGAGAAAAGAATAAATGGAATTAACCCCTACACTACCAAGTGATTTTCCAAAAATCCACTACCAAGAACCAGTGTTTTTTCGGAAAATATTTTTTAATTCATTATACAGTAAGAAATATCTGAGAATTTTACCAACGTGTTCCTCACTTTTTTAACATATTTGTCAGGCAGATGTTGCCACCTGGTGGCCAAATAGAGTTATGTCAGGTTAGAACAGCAGCTAACTCCAGTCCGTGGCTACATGTTGCCTGGGGAAAATCAATATGTCAGAGGACATACCTGAGCCAAGTTTAACCAGTTTTAGCACCTTGGGCATTATGCCCAGAGAGTACCAATTACCAAAATCTTTGCACAAATTTCACTTTACAGCTGTGGTATTGGATAATCCAGTAGTGAAGAGGCAATGGAGTGGAGGTGTCACTGTGTAGACAAGGCTGCAGGAGTTCTCTTGTGTTGTCTAAGCTGCCCGAAATAAGAAATGGCAGCTGAATTAAATATGATAGTGGGCTTCCAGCACTGGATACTACCCCTAAATACTATCCCTTGTGGGTCATTTATATACATCCCACAGGTTGAATTCTGAAAATCTGTCTCCCAAGCTGCTTTTCATGCCAGACCCCAGACCAGAGTGTGTGCGTGTGTATATATATATATATACACACACACACACATTTTTCAGACTACAGATGCAGACACTGGGATACAGGGCCAGCCCAAGCCTCTGTGTTGCCTGGAGCCGTGGATAAAATGCTGCCCCCCCCAAAAAACACCATGCAACGTGTATGAGAGTATCACAGATTGCCATAGCAATAAAACTCACTGTAATGTTCTGTGTGAATGAGCGTATCACAATGCGTGACAGCAATAAAAGTAATGTATGGTGTATACAGTGGCATCAGAAAGGGGGGTGCGGCCCACACCGGGTGACACCACCCCCTAGGGTGGCACCCTAAAAAATTTTTTTTATTTTTTTTTACACAAAAATATTTTTACCAGGGAGGATACATTGAGATTTCTCTAATTTTCAAGTATGTCCTGGGCAGGCAAGGCCTAGGCTGGCACTTTCCAAGGGGCGTCGAAAAAAACACCACTAAAGGAGATATTCACAGACCACCGAAATGACAGACATTTCAGTGTTCTGTTGTTCCCCGCACTTTGGGGAATCAAATTTCCACGGGGAATTCACAGCAGGGTCCCTGAAATGCAGGTCAATCAGCCACCAAATTCTGCTGCAAACCCGTCGCACGTTGTTTTAAAAAAAACTACTGAACGAAAATGTCTGGAATTAACATATAAGGTCTTATGAATGATAATAAAAAGGTCTGTTACAGAAAAAAGAAGAAATGCTATTAGAAAGAAAAAAATTAGATTTTTTTTTAAAAAATTCCTAAAAGATACAAAACAAATTATCAATAAATAAAGAGACTTTTTACTACAGATTAAAGGAATAAACGGTTTATTAGATATTGGATAAAAACGGGAATAGTTTTAACATTTAAACCTATGATGTTCGCCTGAATAAACCTGCCGAATGAAAACACCGGATATCAGGACATTTCTCTGCTGTTCGGTGTCTCTGAGTAGATTAACCATTACTTCTCTATGGGGACTTTCACTGCCGTTAAACAGGCACCGTACTTGCTGGCAGTTTGCCAAAATTTGTGTGTGAGCATATGAGAGAGCTCCACAGCAATAAACTTCACGGTAATGTGCGCTGTGTATGAGCATTCAGTGTTATATGGGAGTACTGATTTATGAGTAAGAGTAGTTAAAAAAAAATGCATGCCGAAAACCCTCAAAAACATCTGGATTAACCTGCCGAAAACCACAGAAAAACCCGAGCAGGAGCCGATCGCAGCCTTTGACACCGCAGAAGAGGCAGTGAATAAATTAGGAAAACAGTTTGCATGAATGATTGCAAAGTGAAACACTGTTTGCAAAGAAACTACTGAGCGAAAATGTCTGAAATTTACATATGAGGTCCAGGGAATGATAATAAAGAGGGCTGTTACAGAAAAAATAAGTAAACTTAAAAAAAAAATGCTTAAAATATCCTAAAAAATCTATAAATAAAGAGACTCTTTACTGCAGAATTTTATAATGAACGGTTTATTAGATATTGACTTAAAACGGGAATATTTTTAACATTGAAGCCTATGGGATTCTCCTGAATTAACTTGCCGAATTAAGCCACTGAATGGCAGGGCATTTCGGGAACCTTTCACTGCCGGTTTTCATTCTCTGAATAGCCGAAGCAGTGCTTTTTCATGGGGATTTCACTGCCCTCGAACAGGCACCGAACAGGCACCGTATGTGCAGGCAATTCGCCAGGATTTGGTGAATTGCCTGCTCTCTGGATAGCCAAATGGCCAGGAAAGGTAACCGAACGCTGATTTTCAGCGTTTGGTTACCTTTCTCAAGCAATTCGGAGCTCTTTGGATAACCCTGAATATTTTATTTTACCGTAATTCGGTGGTTTTCGCCTATGTCCGATAACTTCTTCAGCAACTCCAATTTATCCAAATTGCGGTGACCATTCGCTAAATAGGGAATTCACCATATTTTCAGCAAAATAGATTGCCCGAAATGTGACAAAAAGCAAAGGATCTAAACATGAATAGACCCTTTAGATTCTAACCTCCATAATAACCCCTAAAATGTCATAAAACCAAGGAAATAAAATAAAAATAATAAACAGTGTGGCATGTAGACTACCCATTAACCCCTAAAATGCCATTACTCAAGGGAAAACATGAAATGAATAGACTGAGGCATGTAGCGTACCCATTAACCCCTAAATGCTAGCTGGGTGGAGTAGAGGTAACATCACTGCTCTGCATGGAGAGAGCTTGTGGAGACATGGGTTCGATCCCTGCAAGAGCTCCTCTCCAGTAAGTGTCCTTGGGCAAGACACTCAATGGGTCATACTCGTCACCCAGGACATACTTGAAAACGAGAGAAAACTCAATGTATCCATCCTGGTAAAATTGCCATAAATCAAGGGAAAACATTAAATGAATAGACTGAGGCATGTAGCCTGTCCATTAGCCCATAAAATGCCATTAATCATGGGTAAACATTAAGAGCTAAAATACAATCTTCGCGTAAATGTTTGCACCCACGGAAAAAAAAATGAATGAGAAAGATAAAACCATTTGCGCCGAATGACGTATTACATAGTCAGCGTAACAACCAGGCGCAATCGTCTACCGCGGGTGAACCTGCGCGAACCCTGCACCAGCTTACTGTACTTTGCGCTTCCTATACTTAACATTGTGAGCGAATGTGCGCTGGTAATAGAATGGTATTATAATCTATTTTGCGTTAATTACCGCATAGCCTTTGCGCACATAATTTTAGCAACTCCTAAAAGCTGGTGTTAATGGCAAATCTGAACAACCTGGCTAACCCAAAAAAAAACAGCCAAAAAAAAAAAATGCAGCAAATTATAGTTACACATTCTACTCGTACCAAACCAATAAAATGGAGAAGTTGTGTGCATGTATTATTGCTGCAGCATATATGCACAGACCAACTGTGGCAGGCGCAATTTCTTAACGAGAGATAATTGTGGTTCTTAATTCTGATTGGCTGAATCGCGAGAAAAAAACAGTGCGCACACTGATTTCTGCACGCAACGGTACAGCGCGAGCATTTGGGCGTGTCCTGTTATTGATGAAAAGATGAGCGAGGATTGTAATTCCAGCGGTGATTTGCACGCAAAAATTTGCGCTTTGCGAGAGTGTTTTTGCGCGAAGATTGTAATATAGCCCTAAATGAATAGACTGTGGACATGTAGCCTACCCATTAACTCCTATAATGCCAGTTATCAAGTGAAAATTTTAAATATATACACTGCGACTGAGACATCTAGCCTTCCCATGCCAGTAATCAAGTGAAAATGTATACACTGCGAGACATGTAGCCTACACATTAACTCCTAAATTGACATTAATAAATGAAAAAATAAATTGTATACTGCGTGGAATGAAGCCTGCCCATTAACCCTTAATATACAACTAAACCAAGGCAAAAACAAACGTAATACCCAATGTAATATATAGTCTGACCATTAACCCTGTCACTGCTAAGTCATTTCCACCCTGTGAAAAAAAAATTTAGTTTTTGTTTTATTATTTATGATTTTGTCTTTACACTGAATATGGTCATGTTGGGTATCATTGGAAGGGCCAGACTCTGCTCTTTGACATCATCTCGATGAACGACCACAGACGACACATGGGCCATAGATACATCGGTCCGAAAATGTGGAGGAAGCTGGAGGCTAAAGGCACACATGGGGGTGCAAAGAATGCCTCAGAGTCGCTGCATGGTCCATGCTCAGATGATGCTGGATGCTGGAGGGCTGGTCGTTGACCTGAAGGAGGGGTGGGCGCCAGCCTTCTGGACAAGCAAGCGCCGATGTTCTGGCACATGAGGGGACCACTCAAATTGGGCACGACCGGTGCTTGAGGAACCTTCTGAATGTGAATGTGTGCACGTTCAATGCCACTGGAAGTGCACCAGTTCCCCTTTTGAGTGATCCTCTCATATGCCAGAACAGCGGACTGCTAGTGGGTGCTCGTGGTGCTCCATGCAGCAGTCTTTAACAGGGTGGCAAAATGCCGCTCCTGACAATGGGCCACCTGGAGCAGCTGCCCCACCTGGCTCCATGGGCAGGCCGGCCATGCTGGGGTGGCTGGTTGAATGCTCCAGTGGCATTGTACCATGCCCCTGCAGCTTTCTGCATTCCAAAGAGCAGCCGCAAAGGTTTAGAGTGGCCACTCAATGGGAACCCCCCAAAGCTGAGATTCTGCGCAGTTCAAGATCTTGCAAACTCCGAGGTTTCGCAAGATTGTGGCTGGGAAGTTCCCACTAAGTGGCCGCTTTAAACCTTTGCAGCCACACGTTGAAAGCAGCCAGCCGCAGGTTCATGGTAGAATTCTGCTGGAGCATTCTGCCAGTTGCCCCAGCCCCTCGGATGCCAGCAAGCCAGCTCAGCGTTGGCTTCAAGTATCAGGGGTGGTATTGGGGGCATCTGTACGAATACCATGTATTCGTGCAAATGCCGATATCGGCACTGATACCAGTATAGGTATTTGTGCATCCCTAGTATATACATTATATTGGAAGGCTGTAATGACATTTTTTTCAAGTTTAACTTTGAGTTTAAGGACATCTCTGAGATTATTTTGCCACTTTTTGATCACAGTTGTTTTAATGGAGCTATATGCAAATAGCACTATTGCTTTCAATATGGTAGTGATGTATTAGTATGCAAAACTGATGACAGCTTCAATAGATCTGATTTCTTGGCTAAGTAATTCAACTTTATCGGGTGTAGATATAAAACAATAATTATGATTTCTATTCCCAGTTCTTCCCATTAAAACGTTCACATTTTATCTTTATTTCCATTCTATTATATTCTGTGATCAGTAATTCCATCCCTATTTTATTATTACTCAGGTAACTGTTCCATTACAAAAGCACACACAGTGATTAATGTGTCAAGCAGAATAATGTGCAAAAGATTGTTCAAGGAACTCATAAGATGTAAGTGCTAGATTATTGCCATATGTGTCAAGAAGAAAAGCCTTAAAATTATATGATTTCCTTTTTTTTCCATACATTTAAAAGTGAAGTGCTGTCAACAGATCAAAAAGTATCAAACATTAGAATGTATTTTTGTATAATCCAACCTAAAAATACAAAAAACACATTGCCGTTTCTTCCAATATATTCCTTTCAGTCCTTCTACTGAATATATGAATATTCTATCTGAATGCTATTACACATAAAGAAGATTTAGGTTCTTCAATTAAATATTATGATGTTCTTAATCTTGGGAAAATAAATAATGAATACAGTTAGGGACATTGTTTGACATTTGAAATACTGTAGAAGTTAATAGATATTACCCTGATATATAAATTGTGGCAAGTCAATATATTATCTACGTGAATGTGAACTGTGGGAACGTAGTGGGTGCTATATCCAGATATACCAATGATAGTGACTAGAGATGAGCCGAACACTCCCCGAGTTCGGTTCGAGCCCAAACCCGAACTTCCCATTTGTTCGGGACCGAACCCGAACCCCCATGCAAGTCAATGGGGCTGAAAATTCTTTTTTTTGGAGTGTCCTCCAAGAGGGCATATATGCTACATATTTGCCATAAAAGGTGTATGGGGGTCCGGGTAGTGCCCTGGGGGACAGGAAACAAGGACAAAAAGTTTTTTAAAAAAAACGTTTTTAAAGGGACAGTGAGTTTTCCATGAAATAAGGGTTAAAAATAAAAACGAAAAATTCCTTCAAATATCGTGTCTAGGAGGTCCCCATAACCTGTCCGTGAAGTGGCGGATTTCTAGGATGTATAGAAATATGTAAAAACCAAAAAATGACATTTCAAATGACGGTAAATGCTTTTCCTTTAATCTATCCATAAACAACTGCTTGGGGCGGCAGTCTGTATGAAAAGAGGAGACATTTTCGGACACGCAGAAAAAGTTTACTGATTTTTGGCGGTGAAAAGCAGGAGTATGGAAACTTCTAGACCAAAAAGCTGATTTGGAAAGTGAGATAAATGGGAGAATTTTTCTGGTTTGGCTATTTTGACCTAGAATTTTCCATTCTCCAGTCATTCTCCTGAGTTTCACCTTTCTCTGAGTAACCCTGTCAAGGTTATTCAGAGAGCGGTGAAGAGCAGGAGAATGACTGGAGAATGGAAAATTCTAGGTCAAAATAGCCAAACCAGAAAAATTCTCCCATTTAGGCTAGGGTCAGACTAGCGAATTTTTAATGTGCGTTTAGGCGCACTGAATCACGGCCACACTAGCAGCAAATGACGGGCAATGACGGCCAATATACGAAGTACGGTCGCACGAAAGTCCGGCTGCGCAACGCAAGTGGAAAATGAACGCATTTTTTCGAGAACGCAGAACCGCTAGTACGGACGTACAGAGTGCGCTGCGTCCACTAGCGGCGTGTGTGCGTGATTTGGAGACGTCAGACCCTGCTCATGTCCGGCCAACATAACGTCCAGACACCCAAAGTTTCCTGGTTTGGATCTGTAAAAAATCACGCACAAAAATGCGCATCGTATGACCGTTTTCGCGCAATCCGTGAAAAAATACGGCAATGCGTTCAGACGCACTTTTTGACGGTCGCTGCGAAAAATGGGTTAGTCTGACCCTAGCCTTATCTCACTTTCCAAATCGGCTATTTGGTCCAGATTGTTCTCTTTTCCTGCCATTCTCCTGGTTTTCACCTTTCTCTGAACAACCCTGAGAGAGAGGTGAAAGCCAGGAGAACTGGCAAGAGAAGAGAACAATCTAGACCAAATAGCCGATTTGGAAAGTGAGATAAATGGGAGAATTTTTCTGGTTTGGCTATTTTGACCTAGAGTTTTCACTTCTCCAGTTATTCTCCTGCTTTTCACCGCTCTCTGAATAACCCTGTGAATGTATAATCCCGAGGTAAAAAATAACATTGCTTTAGATTTTTTTCAAACACCAGTTAAATACAGCATATTAGGATGTTTTAGGGAAATTAATTCTCAAATCTCAATCAGAAGCAGACACCACCCCACCCTCAGTATATTGTACAATGTATCAAATTGATTACCAGACTAAAAACACCTGGTGTTATGCCCGTTTGTGAACAGAGGTCATTTAGAGTTGATAATCTTTCCACGTACACATTAGTTTTTAATTCAATATCTAATAAACCATTGCTTATAATATTCTGCAGTAAAGAGTCTCTTTATTTCTAGATTTTTTAGTATTTTTTTAAGCATTTTCTATACTTTTTTCAAAATTTCTTTTTTTTTTTCGAACCCGAACCGAACACGCCCAAAAAGTTTGAAATTCGCGAACTTTCGAACTGCCAAAGTTCGGGTCGAACTCTGAACCGTCCGAACCCGAACAGCTCATCCCTAATAGTGACCAAAAAATCAAAAGCAATGCTGCCAAATAAAGACTACAAGTGCAAAACCTCCAAGAAATACACCATAGCTTACAGTATAACAAATATCAAGTCTCTACAAGTGCCATACATGGAAAAGAAGAGGAATAATATTTTGTTGTGGGGTTTTTGTATTTATATCTTTGAGACCCTTGATAGAGCACCAAATTGGCCACCGAATTGCACCGAATGGTGAATTTCCATGTACGGTGCAATTTTGTGGCCATTTGGCTATTCAAAAAGCTGGCAATTCACCAAATATTAACGAATTACCAACAAAATACAGTGACTTTCGGTGGCAGTGGAATTACCCATAGAGAAGCAATAGTTGATTTACTCAGAAAACGTCGAACAGCTGTGAAGAGTTGTCAAAAATCAAAATGCCCTTATTTTCGTGCTTTGATTCAATGGTTTTAATCAGGCGACTCCTATAGGGTTCAATGTAAAAAAAAATTCCTGTTTTCATTAAATATTTATTCAATCGTTTATTCTTTTAATTTGCATCAAAAAGTCTCATTTTTTGGGATTTTTTTTTAAAAAAAAATTGATTTTAAAAAAAAATGTTTGGCTCTCTAACAGACCTTTTTATTGTTTTTCATAGGACCATATATATTATTTCATTTTAATTGCACTAGTTTTAAAAGTTTCAAAAATTTACGTATTTTTCTTTTTTTACCCCTCTTCGGCGTCTTTTTTTGGAGGCATTTTTGGGCTTTTTTCAAATGCGTTTGGAGGCATGTTCGGCAGGTCCTTGGATGCATTCAATGGTTTATCAGATGCATTCAGCGGTTTATTGGATGTGTTTGGAGGTTTTTTGGTGGGATATCGGATCGATTCACCGGTTTTCAGTGACATTTCAGTGCGCTCTGAATAACAGGGTAAAAGAACAAGGAAGATGAATTTATAAGAAAAACACATATTTTTCGATATTACATTAGTTTATATTATAATTATTTACTCTTTACTGAAAAGTAGTGTTCTCCAAGAGTTTATATATTTAAAGACGTGATTTAGTTTATTAAAGGTCAGGCTACAAAAATATTCTCCAAATTAGTTGGGATGATAAATAAAATATGACTCACCTGCACAACTCTGAAACACACACGAATTTCCAACAAATTAATGCTGATGTCTGTTCATGAAAGCAATTATGATGGAACTGGCATTCTGCCCCATTGAGCATAAACCAGCTGTTTATCGCTTAGATTGTTTGTCTACATTTCCTAGATTATAGAGTCAGTATTGACTCAATATGGTTGTTATTCTAAAGTTCTGATCTCATAGCTCTATTATTGAAATATGCAATTATTCTGCTTGTTTTTTTGGCTTTATTATTTCTAACTTATTTCAGGATTATTATAGACCATAGAGTCTGTCATTCTTTCAATAAATGTAAACCAATTAACTATGAGTAGGTTGTCATGTAGCGACTTCATTCCAAAAGGGCATGGGACTTGGCTAAGTGGGTAAAGGGTTAAAAATCACTATTGGTCTGCGCTAGACCCAAAATAATTAATGTAAAAACTATCTGACCCCCCTTATTGCTACCCACTTCCCTTAATAAAATAATGCGACCACAGGTCTTACTAATATGAAACGGAGGTGACCTGAAAAGTCCCGTTCAATTAAACCTACAACACAAACAGTTTAGTAGACTGAACCCACCAAACCCAATGAAGTAGATCATCAAGAAACTTAAGGCCTCAAGGCTAATATGACAAATATCTCATCAGGTAACGTGATTCTTATCAGACGAAGGCAGAGCTTAATAAAGGGATATTTATTATGGTAAGAAAATTGGTCACATTGCATATTAATTATTTACACCCACAAACTGAAAATAAAAAAGATGAAAAGAACAGAAATCCTATATACTTACAATGCTATAAACCTGCAGGTTTCCTCTTAGTGTCCCCGGTTCAGCTCTATATTACGAGGCAGACACTGAATCAGCAGCCTGCCCCGTAATGCAGCCGTAATGCTCTGCTGCGAGTATCCCCTACTGGAATCCAAAGGACTCCATGGAGACTTGTGCTGCTGAGTCAGCTGACCTTCAGGATCTTGCTCTCGTGAGATCCTGAAGGTCTCTGGAGTGATTGCGTAGGGAGACTGGGGACTTCTTTTCTCCAGTCTCACTCTGCTCCTGGCAGCCAGAAGTGGTGAATTGAGCCGCCATTCTCGCCGCAAGATTAGAGGTGAGTATCTGATTTTTGCGTAATTAACATTAGGAGTTTGTAATGTTAAGCAAGGGGAGTGTAAAGTACAGTAAACTCATGCTAGAAAGCACAATCCCTGATGTGCTAATGGGTTTTTTGACCCGTTAGTGTTCGAAATGTAATATGGTCGGCCCGCGCTAGGGCCACTTATTCTAATGTTAACGCTCACACAGCTGAGCACTGACGTTAGCATTAAGATTGTAATAGTGCCTTTAGATTTCTATAGCAAATCGTAAAGGGTATATTGTCTTTCTAATCTAATTCCATTGTCAGTATACTGAGTAAGTTGCATCCTTGGGCAGTTACCAATTGCTTCATCAAAGATTAAGGTTATGAATGCGCTACATGCAGGACTGCCATCATAAGTATTGGGGCTCTTTACTAAACCACTTGTCAGGCACCGTTCCCTCAGCTGCCCCTTTCAATAAACTAAAAATAATTAATTTTGCTTCCTCTTCTGCTTACAATATTTTACAGGGAGTGGGCACAAACCCTGTTGGGCCAGCAAGGGGTAAAAAATGTTTCCTGGTGGGAGATCATTCAGTCATCTACCTAATAAATGCTCCCTCGGTGATGCTCCAAAAGTGCTCTTACCAGCCCCAAACGACACGGTCTATCAGGAAATTTGTTGGGTACTTTGTGGGCCAGTGCAGAAAGGAAGACAATTTGGGGACATATGTGATGGATTTTTACTGATTAGACAGACAATATAATGCTGTAAAAGTTTTAGCAAGTTAGACCAGCTGATGAAGCAGTGTGTTGCGGCAAAACGCATCCTGGAGATGTATCTTGAATTTTATTTTATATGGCCCCTATTATGCTCTTGGCGTTAAAACGCAGGCGCAGGGGAGGAAAAACTGCGATCGCAGTTTCCCCCCTTGCACCCGTGTATTAACACTAGCTTACAATGTAGGTGGAAAAAATGCTGCCTACATTGTTATCGAGCGTTAAAGTTAGGGATGTGCGTGGCTGTGCTGAGCGCAGCCGCACACATCCTCTCAATGGAGTCCATAGGCTAATACTGCAGCTAATGGTAGTGCTCACGCAGGTGAGCGCTATCGTTAGCGTTAGGTATGTAATAGGGGCCTATATGTTTTAATAAATGTGTTTTTAAAGTCACGTACCTGGATCCATGGGGGTTTTATGGATTTATCCAATTAAGTGAAAAATCCACATGAGACTATCTTCGAGCTATGGTAGCTCCATCAACAACCCATACAACCATCTTGGTAAGGTTTGGTTTACCTGAGAAGGGAGAAGAAAAATAAACCAAAGGCGTGCACCCACTCAGAGCCAGTGTTGGGGCTCTCTGTTTGTGAGTGGATTACTTATTAATACAGATTGTTCCATCTGTGCATTATAATCTGTACTATGATGTTCTATATCTTATATTACATGTATATTCCATCTATGTGCTGCTGATTCTGAGAAACACCAGAACCTCGAGAGCTTCTTTTGCGCTGTACCAGATATGCACATTTTAGTGCGGAGTGGCCCTTACGTCTGTGTTACCTAAGCATGATGGACAGGATGTGGACTGGGTCCTCTGGATCCTTTGGACCCCGAACGTATCACGGGCTGTCATCCCCTTTATGGCAGCTCTGCCTACACGCAGAAACCCTGGACTAATAAGCAAGAAAGAACAGGTGTCACATTGCAGTCAGCAGTCAGTACAGGGATTAGAAAATCTGTTATCGTAGTCTGAGTCTCGAGACCCAATAAAAAGCCCAAAGGTCAAATCAAAGTACAAGGGTTACTAGGCAGTGAGCCACCCGTACAGTAAGTACAGTGAATGGAAATAAACCTGCTAAGCAACTCTCAAAGGCTAATCAATAGCCCAAAGGTAATCACACAACCAGCTATCTGGCAATACTAGTGGGGCAACTGTGACCCACATTACAGTCAAAGTCTTTGTCATGCAGGGCACAATGGGCATGCGAACTTATAAATTAGGAGAGTAGATAAATTGTCAAACTATTTTGGGAGATCCAGGAGAAGAGTTTCGCCGGAGCAGAGAGGGTAGCATTTAATAACAGAGCATGAATTTTTAATGTCAGTAATATCAACAATTTCAACACAGAACTTGTGAGCATGCAGGTTTTTGCAAAAATGCAGCTGTGTTTGGGAAAATTGCAATAAATGTTCCATAAATTTCAGAGATAAACAATTTAAAAGTAACAGACACTCTTCCCAGTAGCTCAATAATTTCCTATTATTATTTATCAAAAAGAGAACTTCTTTAAGAGTAAATGATTGCGATATTGGGAACATATTCTGCTACTTGTAATGAATAAAATTTAACCTTCATGGAAAATACTTTGTGTATACCAAAGCAAACACATACAAACACATACAAGCAGGATTATTCAAAGAGAATCGAAAAGCCACCGTACGTTCAATGACTTTTCGTTCGCTTCAATTCAGCGTGATTCAGCGATCCTATTTCAGCGACCCTACGGTGTATTCAGCAAGCACCACAAGGTCCCCGAAGTGCAAGGAAAGCCCGCCGCAAACCCGACGAACACTCACCACCAACCCGCCGAACACTCTCTGCAAAACCCGCCGAACACACACTAAAACCCGCAAAACAGCTGGATTAACCCCTCCAAACATGCCAGAGGAACCTGAGCAGCCACTGATCACAGCGCAAAGCAGCTGCTGGAAAAAGCCGACACTGCAGACGAATGGAGTGAAAAAAAAAAAACGTACGCTTGCATGTTTGAAAAGTGAAACGCTGTTTGCAAAAAAACTACAGAACGAAAATGTCTGAAATTTACATATGAGGTCCAAGGAATGATAATAAAAAGGGCTTTTGCAGAAAAAAGAAAAAACGATTAATAAAAAAAAACCGAACAAAAATTCTCGCAAACAAATCCTGAAAAATGCCTAAAAGATCCTTAAAAATCTATAAATAAAGAGACTTTATACTGCAGAATAAAAGAAAGATGTGCTGGAGTTGGTGCTTCTTGTCCTGTTAGTGGTTGCTTCTGCTGCGCCCCGTGGCTTAGAAGTGTGGTTTCCTTACAGGGTTAATATCCTCCGTGTCCCTCACAATATAAAATGACTCACATAGAGCAATATTGTATAAAATGGAGTGCAAACAAAGGAGAAGTATGTCGTACTCACATCTGCTGGTGTCTTATCGATCAGGCACCAGATTTGAAGGCAGCCGGTGACTTCAGAAGGTGCCTATCACCTATCAGCCTCAGCCACCTCCTCGGCGAATATAAGCATCCAGGACCCGGGATAGGTGAAAAAAAGGCGAATTTTATTACTAATAAAATATACAGTATACCAAAATGCGTTTCTCATTAAAAGCTTCATCAGTTGGTGCTACTGTGTACTGTACTGTGTACTGTGTAGCACAAACTGATGAAGTTTTTTATGCGAAACACATAATCATTAAGACTTTTACAACCTGGAGTATACAGGATAAGACTGTAAATGTCACATTACTTTGTTCTATTCTAGATTGTTTTATCCTATTTGCACTATTTTACTTGCATTGTATTTTATTTGATTGTATTGAGGTTGTTTATTTGCCATCACCACCTGGTGGCGCCAGTGGCACAGATTATCACCATTTTTTATACTGCAGAATATTATAATAATCAACAGGTATTAGATATTGAATTAAAATGGGAATATTTTTAACATTGATGCCTATGGGATTCGCCTGAATAAATCTGCCGAATGAAACCTTCGACCAGCATGGCAATTCAGCAACTTTTCCCTGCTGGTCTTTGTTTTCTGAATAGATGAAGCATTGTTTCTATATGGGATTTCAATGCCCTTAAACAGGCAACGAACAGGCACCGTATGTGCAGGCAATTCACCAACATTTGGCGAACTGCCTGCTCTCTGAATAGCCGGATGGCCAGGAAAGGTAACCGTACACTGAATTTCAGTGGTCGGTTACCTTTCGGCCACAATTCGGATCTCTTTGAAGAACCCTGATGGTTATTCAGAGAGCACCTAAATGTCACCGACATTTTGGTACTCTCTCGTTCCCTGCACTTCTGGGAATCAGATTCTCCAATCCTGCGGTGAATTTATCATTCACCACGGGGTCCTCGAAGTGCTGGGAACATCTGCCGAGATCATCCAAACATCCACCACAAAACCACTGCCTCGAATGGAAAAAGTGCCAGAAATATGCTGAAAAAACACTGCACGCATCTGAAAAAAGCCAACCATCCGCCACAAAACCACTGAAAAAACCCTGAAAGCATCCGAAAAAAGCAGACGATCCACCGAACACAGCACTAACCAGCCGGCAGAAAAAGCTGACAAGCCGACGAATGTGGTAAAAAAAAAAAATTTAATTTGAAATGCTGTTTGCAGAAAACTAATGGATGAAAATGTCTGGAATTAGCATATAAGGTCCTATGAATAAAAATAAAAAGGTCTGTTACAGAAAAGAAAAAAAACTCTATTAAACCGCTTCCATGCGGAGAACGTGCTCAGTGCGTCCTGCCGCATGTACACTTGGCTGCGGAGGACGCGCTGAGCGCGTCCTCCCTTTGCAGCCGTGATTGGACGGGATTCCGGACGCTCGCTGTGGCCCCCCGGTGCGGGCTGACATCAAAGATGTCAGCCCAGCCTCCGGAACCCCGGCAGGCATGAATAGAGTCATCGCGCTGGGCGCGAAAGGTGCCTCCCGATCTGCTTGGGATAGACAAAAAAAGCAGGCACCGCTTTGAAGGGCACATCCTGCCCTTCCAAGAGTTGGCTGCCTTTAACCCCTTGGGGGCTGGATTTATTGTTCTCACCGTAATAAAAAATATTTCCTATGATTTTAGCTGAATTTACCTTGTCCAGTCTAACTGGGTGACCTTGTGTCCTATGTCTAGTCCTATTAATGATTAATTTTCCAGACAATGGTTTTAATGGCCCTGAATATTTTTATATAAAGTTATCAGATCCCCTCTGAGGCGCCGTTTTTCGAAACTAAACAGATTTAAGCTTGTTAACCTTTTCGCATAACTTAAATCTTCTTATTGATGATTTATTGAAGAATTTTATTTACCCTTCAACAGCTGAAGCTTCTTGAATTGCGAAAAGATTGACAAGCAGAATAAGGATTCAGCATGTTTTAGCAAGTTTTCGAGTGCTGCAGCGTTCATACCCAGATGTTCAATCTTAGAACATTAGTATTCTCTCGAGCCTTCATTAAATTGTTATCTGATTTTCACAAATTACATTTTGTGTTAAGATAAAATGACAAAGAATAGCAATAGTACGTTTTTCCATCTGAATCTGTAACCGAGGCAGGAAAGGATAATTTTCTGAAAATTAGAGTTGTTAAGATGAAATTACTGTATCCTATGTTGCATGCAAAATGAAATCTAATGGTAGTTTGCCAATATGAATATGGCACCTGTCATTCTTTGAATAGAAAAATTCCACACGCTGGTGTTACGGAATGAAACTAGGTCATGTTGCTTGATATATTCATTTTTATTCAAAGAAGTTTATTTTCCGAATCTATGATGCTAGTACAACTTCAAGCTATTTTTGCCTATCCCCGTATTACAGGTATTCTATGTAAACAAACTATTATTCAATTCATCCCCATAGAGTGAACAACAGTACCTAACACATTATTTGGAATGCTAACATTTTTGAATTTATTTTACATCACATGATGGATATGATCAAACATTTTGGATAACGTTCAACAGCCTTGTGTATATTTATTATAGATGTTATGCTTCTGGCTCTCAATGTATTATTTTATATATGTCAATCCAACTCCCTAACTTGTTGCCAAACAAGAGTAGATGTTGAATAACCCAACTAGATACAGGACTAAACCCACATACAGGAACACTATTTTTTTCTATGTTGGAGGACACCCGATAAAGGAGGTCCTCCTAGTGTGGGGTAAAAATGGACTTTATTTAATAAATATATCAAACAGTGTACACAAGCCTCACACTATAAATAAAAAATAAAGAAAAAGATATTGAATCTGATTGAAATATTGCATGGTTATCTCTGTATACTAATATTGTTAAGGGATCCTCATGTGGGAACACTGGGACAAATCCTTAAGACACAGGTACTTGGTCCAATTTTATAAGTCACAACCAGAAGCACTCTTAAGTCAACTGAATGCACCTCAATTTGACCCCAATTCAGCAAGCTGATTTCTGTATATTCCTCTGTGCCCCTACTTAACCACAGTTCCAGCACTTACGGTTCCTGGCCCTTCAGTTTCTGGGTCTCTAATTAAGCGGCTAAGTAGGGACACAGAGGAATATACAGAAATCAACTTGTGGAATTGGGGTTAGATTGAGGGGCATTCAGTTAATTTAAGAGTGCTTCTGGTTGTGACTTATAAAATTGGTCTAAATACCTGTGTTATTGGGATTTGACCCACTGTTCCCACATGAGGAATCCTTAACAATATTAGTATATAGAGATAACTAGAGGTGTGCATTTGTTTCATAACAAATTGAAATTCATAACAGATTTCTTTAATTTGTATTTCGGAAGTACTTCCGAAATAACAAATTAATTTTTGATTTAATCCAAATTGAAAATGAAAGGAAATTATAACAAATATAACAAATTAATTTGAAACAATATAAATTATCGAATTGATCTTAGCTTACAATATATACAAGTCAAGTACTACAGCAACTGTTACACAATGCACCCTTGTACCTGTCCATTGGCCTCTGGTGCTGAATCTGTTTGCTATTGCACTACAGGGCAATGCTCAACATTTAAACCTAGCTTGCCTTTTAACAGCAAAATTTGATTAATTGGGGTTTTATTTAGTGATCCGAAATTCGAATCAATATCAACTATCGAATTGATCTTAACCTACAATACATACAAGTACTACAGAAAACGTCTTTATGAAACGAAATTCAAATCAGTATCAACTATCGAATCGATCATAGCTCGATACCAAACGAAACAAAAGGAAATGAAATAGGAAATGAAACAAAATTAATTTAAAAGGAAACAAAACAGATTTTCCAGCTGTGCACACCTCTAGAGATAACCATGCAATATTTCAATCAGATTCAATCTTTTTCTTTATATAGAATTTTAGCGGCTACACTTATGTGACATTAGAGAAATGTTGCTGGTTATACTATTGGTCTATTTAACCCTTAACCTCCCTGCCGGTATTCCCGAGTGTGACTCGGGGTTAAATTTCACTACCGCGAACGGTAACCCTGAGCCACACTCGGGCTGGATGCATACTCACCTCCTCCTGGCTGTCCCCCGCAGTGTAATCGCTGCAAGCTGCTTCCTGGTAAGGCTCCCTGCGAGTCACACGATGCAGGGGGCGGGACCAGCAGCAAACTTAGAAAAGAATTAGAAAACACTGTAATCCAAAGTGAAATGTTAATGAACGGCCACTAGGTGGCACTACAGGATAAGAAACAGACCATACATCATCTCACCCTTGTTTTCAGACAGATTTCAGTGTTTTTTGTTGTATTTTATTGAATATAATTTATTTGCATTATTTTGGATAATTATTTTTGGGATAATAAATTATTATGTCGTGTTTCAAACTTTATCGGACTCAGTGTATTTACTATTTTTTATTTATTTATAAAGGATTTTACCAGTAAGGACTCTTGATTGCACGGATTTCACTGCGTGATTCCTAATTATTACAGGCTAACTATGTACACAAACACGTTTCCTTTAAAAAAAAATTGAGACACTTTTAGACACGAAATTTTGAAAAAATTAGACCGCCAGATAGGTTAGTTGTGGATATACTTGCGCTCTGGATTTGTGGGGCTAAATTACAATCTTCCCGCAAACGTTTGCGACGGTGCAAAAAAACATTAGCGCGAGGGGTAAAACCATTTGCGCCAAATCCCGTATTACATAGTCAGCGCAACAACAATCGTCTACCGCAGGTGAACCTGCGCAAACCCTGCGCAAGCTTACTGTACGTTGCGCGTCCTATACTTAACATTGTGAGCGCAAATGTGAATGTGCGCTGGTAAGAGGATGGTATTATAATCTATTTTGCGTTAATTACCACATAGCCTTTGCCGCATAATTTTGGCAACTCCTAAAAGCTGGTGTTAATGGCAAATCTGAACAATCTGGCCAAACCCAAAAACACCAGCCCATAAAAAAAAATCCAGCAAAGTATAGTTACACATTCTACTCATACCAAAACAATAAAATGGAGAAGTTGTGTGTGCATTTATTATTGCTGCAGCATATATACTCAGATTGACTGTGGCAGGCGCACTTTTTTAACATGAGATAATTGTGGTTCTTAATTCTGATTGGCTGAATTGCGAGAAAAAAACAGTGCGCACACAGATTTTTGCGCGCGACAGTACTTCGCGAGCATTTGGGCGTGTCCTGTTTGCGTGCGTTATTGATCGCCATATGAAGAGACACGCGAGGATTGTAATTCCAGCGGTGATTTGCATGGTTTAAAGCTTGACGCAAAAATTCACAGATTGTAATATAGCCCGTAGTCTTCTGCTTGATTATTTGCCTGAAATCTGTACAGAGCTACCAGTAGGGATAAGCGAGAGACAGGACAGAAATTCTGTATGTGCAGGGATAACATTTAGGGACATGCGACTGCATGGTCCTGGCCCCTCACCGAGGGAAGTATGGAGTTCTTAGGTGGGGTTTGTTAAATGATTTTGCATTTGCAGAACCATTTAACACCAGCTTTTAGGAGCTGTTAAGATTTGTCAATTTGCATCCCGACATTAACTTGCACCTGCACCTTGTAATACCTCTCGCCTTGATATGTTAAAAAAATTTTTTATCCCTATGTTAAAGATAGGTGGTTAGGAGATGCTGTGTACAGTAAGCTCAAGCAAGCTGCGAAGCGCAAACTGATTTCACTCCAGTGTAGTGTAAAATATGGAATAGCAATGACAGACATTAAACTTATTAATTCTAGCTAACACTTACATATCGAGTCACTGCAATAGCAACAATTATGGAATAGAGCTCTAGATGTCTATTTGGGTTGAGTGCAATGAATTTTTTATGTTGTGTCTATAGGTCTCAGTACCACCATTATATTCTATATCATTAAGTTATAATATCAATAAGTTACAATTATATGCATCTTCCGGTTGAATGTAGCCCTTTTGTTAACTTTGCTCCCTAAGGTATATGAGATTACTGAGAATGGGCAGAAGAGCTAGTGGCCTGACCTACAGTTAGATGTACTCTAAGAGCGTGCCTTCTCCCATCATCTCTCTTGCATTGTGCATTGCGCATTGCCTTAGTACCACACGTAGCCCTTTTCCACTAGCATTAGCATTCCCTCTGTCCCCAATTATTATTCTTTTTAATAATAAGTCACATCCTGTAAAGCAAGGACAAAAAGATGGTCAACTATGTACAATTAGGTGTCTTGCCACGGGACACTTACTGGGGAGATGCTTTGACCAGGATTCTAACCTGGGTCTCGATGGTTGTAGAGCTGTGATGTTACTTCTACCCTATCCAACCTGATAAAAGTCATAAGACTGAAACATTGTTGGTATAATTTATTTACAAAGTTTGATGAAATAGCCATACAGATGATCAAAGCAAAACATAGAGTCAGAGTGTGACATTGTTGACATAGAACTTCCATGACTTCAAAACCAATCCTGGGTATTTCTGGGTATCACAAGAACAAAAGAATCCTATGCAGAAGTATTCTGCAGAGCATCCATAATTATTACATATTCTCACTAGTAGCTCTGAATGTTGGAAACAAGTAAATAGTAAAGAAAATAAGGAAAAATAAGCAGAAATATGCGAAGTATATTGTGGGAAAATGGAAAGGGAAAATATATAATATATAAACTGAAAGTTCTCAACCTGGGTCTTGAGTATCAGGGACATGTCCGTCAGGCACACTTTCAGGTGCCAGTAGTTCCAAGTGGTAAAAGGTGTAAAAGGTGTTTTGATTGCAGAAAAGGTCTTGCTCCTTTGGCCATGGAGACCAAGCAGACCCTGTAGTCATGAAAAATCAGCAAAGATCCAGCCGCTGGCCAACGATTGTGTATCCCAATCAAACACAGCAGAGACAAGACCTCTTGGAATCTTCTCCTTGCCATGAGAGACAGAAATGGCAAAGAACAATGTAATCTCCACTGAGCTGATACACCCTGCTGGATCGGTCGTTGCAGACCTCAGTGAGTAAAAATGTTCCTGATGGTTACATCCCGGGATAGTAACCAATTTTTGCATCTAGGTATGCAGACTAGGGATGAGCCGAATGCCCCTGTGTTCGGTTCGATTTCAAACTCGAACAATTTCAAAAGTTCGAGCTCGATCTTGAACGCATTGTAAGTCAATGGGAACGTTCAATTTTTAGAGTGCCCTCCAAGAGGGCATATATGCTAGATATTTGCCATAAAAAGTGTATGGGGGTTCGGGTAGTGCCCTGGTGGACAGTAAACAAGGACAAAATGTTTTAAAAAAAGTTTTTAAAGGAACAGTGAGTTTTCCATGAAATAAAGGTTAAGAATAAGAACGAAAAATTCCTTCAAATATCGTGCCTAGGAGGTCCCCATAACCTGCCTGTGAAGTGGCGGATTTGTAGGATGTATAGAAACATTTAAAAACAAAAAAATGACATTTCAAATTACGGTAAATGCTTTCCTTTAATCTATTCATAAACAACTGCTTGGGGAGGCAGTCTGTATGAAAAGAGGAGACGTTTTAGGACACGCAGAACAGGTTTAGTGATTTTTTGGGCTAAATTATGGTGAAACTTATGCAGGCTTTGGATAAAAGTAACAATAGGTGCTTTAAAATTGGACCTTAGTGTCGGGAACAGTGCCGTCACACCGTGACCCCTCTGTGGTATTGTGGAAGAGTGCAGTTTTGGACCCTGCGGTCAAATATTAAAATTATATTTATCTGGTACAGGCGTCAGTGCACACAAATATTATACCTTTGGTGGCAGCAAGTGCCTTAACACCGTAAGTAACCCCTCTGTGGTATTGCGGAAGAGTGCAGGGTTGAACCCTGCGGCCAAATATTAAAATGACATGAATCTGGTACAGGCGTCAGTGCACCCAAATATTTTGCCTTTGGTGGCAGCAAGTGCCTTCACACCGTAACCCCTCTGTGGTATTGTGGAAGAGTACAGGGGTGGGCCCTGCCATCAAATATTACAATGATATGAATCTGGTACACGCGTCAGTGGCAGTGCACCCAAATATTACTGCGCTATAGTGTATGGCAGGATGGAAGCGCACCAGCAGTAACAAGCAGCGGAATATATCAGACAGGGGCACAGATCGAGAGTAGTTGTTATAACAAAACCAGCTCAACAATGTTTAGGCACTAGTACTGCGCTACTGTATATGGTGAGAATTGGAGCACACCAGTCCCAGTGGCTTTGCGTCATCATGCCGTGCCCTGCCCCCTGATCACTCACAGCTGCGCCGAGTGCCGCCAGAGCTCCTGGCATTCGGCCAGCTAGCGGCACCATGCGTCTGGGCCCCCCCCCCATCGCCACCCGGGGTCCTGAATGTCACAATATTACAATCCAAACGCAAATGGATTAAGCAACCAAATTTGTAAGAAGAATAATTAATGCAGCATAAGAATCCTCACACTGCCGTGCAGCACCTTATGGCCCGGTTCACACCTAAGTGTTTTACAGCGCGTTCCTGCACGCTGTAAAACGCATAAACAGGGAAATGCCATTATTTGCTATGGGACCCGTTCATACCTGGGCGTTTTACAGCGCGCAGGAACGCGCTGTAAAATGTCCTACGCCCAAAGAAGTACAGGAGCTTCTGTGGGGCGTATTGCAGTGCGTTCACTCTGCAGTCTATGGCTGTGAACGTGCTGCAATGCGCGTTTGCATGTTTCTTTACATTTGCGTGATATGCGCGTTAAAAAACGCTCGTATTGCGCACGTAAAAAAACGCAGGTGTGAACCCAGCCTTACAGTATAATTAATGCAGCATATGATTCCGCACACTGTCGGGCAGCACCTCTACAGTTTGTGGATCAAGGAATCAGGTAAGTATTAGAAAGAAAGAAAAAAAGGTTTATTTTATGTTGCTGGGACCATTTAAAAATGTCCTCGGATTTTATTTTTCTTAAAAATGTGTCGCCTAACCTTAGCCTGGTGGTCAGTGGGGGCTCCTGGATCCTGGTTGTGGGGAAGGGGGGTCTGCTGTGGCTCCCTCCCTGGAGTCCCTGCGCCACCTCTCTGCCACATGCACCCGGCTGGCCAGCCCGCACAGTCACAGCTCTGTCATCCTGCGGCCGCATGCTCTTCAAGGGGTCCTTGGGAGGGAGGCTCCGGCGGGCTGCCCTCTACAGTGCTTGATTAGAGGGCCGTGTCTGCCTGATGTTTTAGCAACAAGAATGTTTTATAGGCTTTATAGGTTTTATAGGCTTCAATGTTAAAAATGTTCCCGTTTTAATTCAATTTCTAATAAACCATTGCTTATAATATTCTGCAGTAAAGAGTCTCTTTATTTTTTGATTTTTTTAGGATTTTTTAAGCATTTTTTTTTTTAAACTTTTGGCGAACATCCCAAAAAGTTTGAATGGCCAATGTTTCGAATCGAACTCCAAACCGATCGAACCGAACAGCTCCCTAATGCAGACGAGGGGAATGTTAGAATCAGGAGGCAAATTAAGGAGTGTAGTCCCCATGACACATGTCGTGTGCTGGTCATCACTCATCAACTCCGGAATTCACTGCAACCTGATTTTTTTGCTATGATTCTGAGCGTCCAATCTGACCACCTGGCAGTGCAAATGTTACTGCAGTGCCTCAACTCACTGATTCAAAGATTTTAAGTCCATCTCCACTGCCTGGATTCTGGTGATTTATTCCTGGCTATGATTAGTGGTAATATAAGCTTGCATTGTAGAGAGGTACCTCTGCCACAGTGAACAGCTCTTGTATGTCCCCTTTAGCATCTGGGAGGGCCGCAACATCAGGAGATTGTGCCGGAGCAGGGAAGCGGAGAGCACACAGAGAGGCCTGTTCCTCAAAGGTGGGACAGGCAAATGGTGGGGAGGCAGGGGTCCTCCTTCAACTTGACTTTTTTAAATTCCTGCCGAAATCACTGCGTGAAACTAAGTTCTGAAATTAAGATAACCATTTTGTGACAACCACTGCAGTATTAAGGAGCAAACAACAATGAGGTGCAGGCAGAGTGTTGGGTCAGGCTAGGGTCAGATGAACGTAGTGCGAACGCGCGTGCAGCCGCACTTTATTACGGCCGTAGTAGCAGCAAATGACGACCAATGACAGGCAATATATGAAGTATGGCCGCACGAAAGTGCGGCCGCGCAACGCAAGCGGCAAACAAATGCATTTTTTCGAGAAACGTGATACCGCTAGTACTGACGTACAGAGTGCGCTGCGTCCGCTAGCGGCATGTGTGCGTGATTAGGAGACGTCAGATGCTGCTAATGTCCGGCCAACATAACGTCCAGACACAAAAAGTGTTTTATTGATGATCCGTACAAAATCACGGACGAAAATGAACATCGTATGACCGCTATCGTGTATTCCGTGAAAAAATACATCCATCCGTTCAAACGCACTTTTTCACAGACGACGCGAAAAATGCGTTCGTCTGACCCTAGCCTCAAGTAGAGCACAGCTTTGAAATTGAGGAAGAAGCTATTTCGGGCATAAAAAGCAATTATGCTTGCAATAATGGGAGCTTGGCTGATAATCGTCCTCTCTCTTCGGTGCTCAAACATGCCCCCCCATTCTAAATTTTAAATGTATATATTTGAAACACAAAAGAAACTTTAAACACAAATGACGTCTAGAAACAAATATGTGTTTAGAAAGAAATAGCTCTTGTCAAGTCTGGGTAGGAATGTACATTTAAGAAAATGTATTTTATGCTCAGAAAACACTTGATGCCATCACTCTTTCAAGCATTCTGACCCAAAATAGCTGAACACTGCCCACTCTGATTTATTGTCAACCTTATCTAGATTCGGAGTCCTTCAAGTAAATAATAGAAATAATGTAACACAAAGTTTTCCTTGAGCTTGAATTAAAAACCACTACCATACTGGAAAATACTATTACAACTTTATTGCCGAATGTATTGGACATAATTTTGAGAACTATTAAATAATATATAATAAGTCTGGTTTTGATTGGATTATTAATTAAAAAGACACTCTAGACCACAAAACAGAATGAAAAAAGGAGCAAATAATTATTAACCCCTTCACTGCTGAGGCATTTCAACGCTTTGTGCTCTTTTTTACCGCTTTTGCTCATCATGTTTAAACGTGATTTGAAGCCATATTTTATTAAATGACCCAGGCATATTATATATTGTTCTTTCCGGCAGACTCGACAGATTCATAATATATCATTTTTATATGTATACGTCATGTCCTGCCTGTATATTATAACAAAAAATGCAATCGAATTAGAATTTTTAATCATCTGCAGCATGTAAAGTGTTTTTTTTTCACATTTTATCACAAGAACATTTGTGGTTATATTTTCTATGGGGTGCGCTTGTACATAAATTAGAAATGGGGACTTACATTTCTTGGGGGGAATTACGTGATTTTTAGCAAACGCACCCCATAGAAAAAAATCATTAGTGCAGCATCATAGTTCACATTACAATTGAAATGTTAACAATATTGCTGCATTAATAAAAACAATGCACAAAAAAAGTTTTTATTTTTTTTAATTTATTTTATTTATTTATTATTATTATTTTTTTTTTTAACTTTATACCTGGTCATGTTGGGTATCATTCGAAAAGGCCTGGCTCAGGCCTTTCGAATGACACCCCCTAGCTGCCACGGTTCTGGAGATATCAGGGTTGAAAGGAACCCCTATCCCCGGGCAGCTAGGGGTTCCCCGGCTATCTGATGTCATTACACTATGCGTGATGACGTCGGGCGGTTAGGGGTGACCCGGGGGTGGAGCCCGCTATCCAAGATGGCGGCTCCCACCGGAGCTAAACCGCACTTCGGCAAGGTGCTGAAGTGCGACCCTGTGCCTGAGGGGTTAAAGCCAGGCACCACTTAAAAGGGGAGACTCTCCCCTTTTTTAAGCGGTGCCTGGCTTGTGGCACTGCTCCTTCCCGATCGGGAGGGAGATGGATGCAAACAGATCCCCCCCTCTCTTCTAGGCGATCTTCCGGCATTGCCGGGGGGGTCGCCTGGAAATGACGTCATCGCGGATGGCGCGATGACGTCATTTAGGTTGGGAGGGGCTTAACTTCAGCATATGAGGATGCTGAAGTCAGACTGCAGCGGGACCCCGGACAGAAAGGTGAGTATCTCCGCCGGGGCTCCGGCAAAGCGGATGATGTGTGGGGCATGTCCTCCGCATATAGCGGGAATAAATGAGGACGGCATCTGCAGCGAAAGGGTTAAACCCCTGCTGAATACCACCCTAATTTTATTCTTCTAATTTTTTACCTAAGGGGTTATTGAATGTCGCTGACATTTCAGTGCTCTCTCGTTCCCTGCACTTCGGGGGAATCAAAGTTCCCCACCCTGCGGTGTATTCAGCATTCACCGAAGGGTCCCTGGAGTGCAGGAAAAACCTGCCGTAAACCTGACGAAAACCTGTCGAACACCCACCAAAAACCCTCAGAAACTGCCAGAAAAACAACGCTGAACACACCTGGAAAAAGCCGAGCTGCCAATCACAGCACAGAGCAGCCACTGGAAAAAGCCACCGAGCCGCCGATTGCAGCGCAGAGCAGCCGCCAGAAAAAGCCGAAAGCTGACGAACGGGGTAAAAAAATACCCAAAAAACAGTACGCTTGAAAGTGTCAAAATTGAAACGCTGTTTGCAAAAAAACTACCGAACGAAAATGCCTCAAACTTACAGATAATCTGAAGGAAAACACCGAACAGTAGGGCATTTTGGCAACTTTTCACTGCTGTTCGGGGTTCTCTGAATAGATTAACCATTGCTTCACTATGGGGGATTTAACAGCCTTCGAACAGGCACCATATGTGCAGGTAATTCGCCAACATTTGGCGAACTGCCTGGTCTCTGAATAGCCGAATGGCTCTGAAATGTCACCGTATGCTGAATTTCAGTGTCCGGTTACATTTCGGGGTCAGATCGGCTCTCTCTGAATAACCCCTTAAGAGTTTTAATAGCTCAGCATTAGTCACATGTCATGATCTTCTATTTCCTCTTACGAACTACGGCATCTAGATCTATGACAATCAGCATATTTGTGAATAGCTTGCATAATGACAATACAAAAAACTGATTTAAGACGACATTGCAAATTTATTACAAAGCAAACCTGAAATACCATACTGACACATTAATTAATCCTTTGCTATTGCACCTCAAATTTAGCTCTGGTGCATCCTATTCTCTGGATCGTCTTTGAGAAGTTTCTACAATTTAGCATTTGTGGATAATTCAGCTGATTGGTCATGATTTGGAAAGGTACACACCTGTCTATATAAGGTCTCTCATCTGTAAGGAACATATCCGAGCAAAAACCAAGCCATGAGGTCAAAGAAACTGCCTGTGGAGTTCAGAGACAGAATTGTGCCAAGGCAGAGATCTGGGGAAGGCTACAAAAACTTTTTCGGCTGCTTTGAATAGTTGTCGGTCTGCTTAGCTTGTACATTTTTTTCCCCTAATCACTATAGTTGGATGAATTGGTGGTGAGCTACTTAGACATCTCAATTGGTGCATAATTATGATATAATTTGATCATTCTTAAACATATAGATCTACGATTGTTGTTAGCCTTTACTTTTTTGAGACATTGCATCATATCCATGGCTCCCAGCATAATCCTAAAGTAAAATTTTGACCTAAATTTTTTTTATGTACAACTACATAACTATAAAATACATCATGCAGAACGTATTTATCCAACTTATTCTAGCCCATGTGAAAATATATTTTGCTTTCTGTTAGGATGACCTTCACTGTACAGGGTGCTTCAGCTTTCAGTAATGGAAGATATATTTAGGTCAGACATTGCAGCATGTTTTTGTTTTGGAATAATGTTTCAAACTGTTCTCCAAGAAAGCAGACCAAGATGAGGAGCGTTCCCATAGGTCATAGATATGCTGAAGGTTGCATTGCACCCTGCATGCAAAGCAGTGCTTCACTAAGCTGTGTTTCAGTGATCATCTCCTGGTGCTTAACTGTTTTACAGTAACATGATATATTAGCCTGAGCACTCGTGATGGTGGGTGCTCTCCTCTTTATTGGTATTATTATTTTTTATTCTTTATTTACAAAGTGCCAGCATATTCCGCAGCTCTGTACAATGGGCACAGTATAGACAGGATTACAATACATTGAAGGGTTGGTGGTGGAAACAGGAGGAGTGGACTGCAAGGTGAGAGTGATGAACTGCAAGGTGAGAGTGATGGACTGGTTGCATTAGTGAGTCGGGTGGTAGGCTTCCCTAAATAGGAAAGTCTTAAAGGAGCGTTTGAAGGAAGGGAAACTAGGAGAGCGTCTGACAATACGAGGTAGAGATGTGCACCAATTATTAATTTATTTTTATTATTTTTTTCGGTTCGATCGGGTTTTAAAAATTTTCGTTCTCTCGTTTATCGTATCAACTTTTTTTCGTGATATCGGAAATTTTCGGGTTTTTGGAACGTCTGTTCTCCTCGTTTCAAAGTGTCTAACGGTATTTTGGATGATCCGATATTTCTGTCGATATGGCATTTCTGCCAATTCTATTGTTTTTTATTAAATAAAGATCCTTTTTTTCTTATGAATATGCATTGCACAACTTTATTTAATCATATTAAAATGGTATGAAAGGAACAAAACGATTTAAAAAATGCAAAAATACTGACCCAAATGGTCTGACTTTAAAAATAAAAACCAGAACAAAAGGTTTTAAAAAACGGAAAAAAGCTGAACAAAATTATCTGAAATGAAAAAAAAACCCCAGAACAAATAAAATGATTTAAAGTGAAAAAAATAAACATAACCATGTTAAATAATATTAAACATAACATAACCATGTTAAAAGTTAAGAAAAAAAAATGAAAATAAAAAAATATAAAATAAAAAAACAGTTTCGTTAATGCAGCAATAGTGTTCCCATTTCAATTATAATGTGAACAATGATGCTGCACTACCGATTTTTGTATGGGGTGCGTTTTTTAAAAATCGTGTAACTTTCCCCCAAAAAAATGTATGTAACAAGTGCAACTCATAGAAAATATAACCGTAAACGCTCGCATGTTAAAAGGTGAAAAAAAAACACTTTACACCTTGTAAATTATTGAAAATTAAAATTTTATTGCATTTTAAGTTATAATATACAGACAGGATACATGCTACCACAGGGAGGCGCTTCCCAGCAGTGTGTGGATTCATATGCTGCATTAATTATACCGCAGAGAGGTGCTTCTTCCCAGCAGTGTGTGGATTCATATGCTGCATTAATTATACCGCAGAGAGGTGCTTCCCCGCAGTTTGTGGATTCATATGCTGCATTAATTATACCGCAGAGAAGTGCTTCTTCCCCGCAGTGTGTGGATTCATATGCTGCATTAATTTTACATGAAGTCAGGAGGCTTCATATTTTGCATTCTCTTTTCTTTACTAAACAACAGCAGCAAAGGAAAGTTTACATAGCAACAGCAGTAACCAATAAACAACAAGTGAGTAGTCAGTCTTAGCCACGCCCTCTTTTCTTTGCTGCTGGTGACCAGGTGAGACGTTTTACAAACTGCTCCTGGTTGTCAGGCATAATGTTACTTTAATCTTACTTTAATCGCTATTATTTGGTGTTTTATTATATGTTACTGTGTCTTTGCACTGTTTTTTCCTTCCTAGGTACCATCCCTGCTGCGCGGGCACTTTCCCGCCTGCAGGCCGCGTGTTGCGCCTTTTTTGCGGATGGCCCCGGTGTTCTGGGAGTTTTTCCCTGTTTTGGGTGACCATCGCGTTAGTTTCCCGACTGTTTCCCGTTCTTTTTTCGGGTTTTTTTCTCGCTTTTTCTCCCAGCGCAACTCCCTCTACTCCGCGCGTGCGCGGTTGTTTCTCCTCAGTAGCGCGGCATCGCTACCGCGCTTGCGCACTCTGGCGGCCATTTTAGGATTTTTCCTTCCCTGTTTGCCGCCATTCGCAGCTCGTCTCTGTGCCGCATAGTCGACAAGCCAGGTGGCAGCTCGATTACGCTTTTAAAAACGCTCTGCTTACCATTCAAGCCTCCGCTTCCCTGCAGGACCTCTCTGCAAACTCGGGTGAGCCCCGGTTACCCCTATTTATATTTTATATATATATCCACACGGCGACAGTTTTATATCTGTCTGCGCACTATCGGGTGAGCCCCGATCAGCGCCCCATACATTGAGCAGAAAAATTGCATACTTAAACGTATCTTGATACCGCAACGGGTGAGCCCCGTCCTTCCCTACAGTTATGGATCCCCCGCAGATCGCCTCAATTAATCAAGAGGAGCTTAAGGCCTGGCTCCTTACGGCCATTTCGGAAACTCTCCCCTTAGCTCTAGCAGCGCTGCCTCCACTTCCCCAACCGGACCCTCCGGTGCTCTCTAGGGCCCACTCCCCGGCCCAATCCGTGGACTCTCAGTCCGACCAATCAGAAGCGGCCGCACCGTCGCGCAAAAGGCCCTGGAAGGGACAATCTGAATCTGCGGGCAAGGGAAAGGGCCCCGCTAAAAAACCTTTCCGCTTATCTGACCATCAACATGAACGGGATGCAATATGCGATATTGAGGATTACCGGGCCGATTACCCGGACGAGGAAGGAGCAGAGTCCGCCGGTGATCCGCCAGCTACTCCTAGCTTAACGGGTGAGCCCCGTTCAGATGCTTTGGCTGTCATACCTCTCTCTGTTGCGCCAGCGCCTCGCTCCCAGGTGTCCTCGGATACCCCAGCACCACTCCTCGATGCTAGAGGCGTCCCGTTTTTTGATCCACGAACAACTACCCACCCCAGATCACCAGCCTGGATTCCCCCAGACCATATTGCTGAGTTTCTGCGCTTCTGGCTGCGTTGCCCCTTAGAAAAGGCTGATAGGGCGCGCTTGCGGGCGGAATGCCCTCGCCCAACACTCCCAGATAAGGTTTCCCTTACTCCGGAGTTCGACGAGGATTTCGTAACCTTCATGGGGAAGGCTGGCAGAGATCCTCGTCGGGGTTTGGAGCAGGGTCTCCGGGCGCCCAGGACAAACTGCTGGACGTCTCCGGCCCCCTCTCCCTGATCTTTGTCATGGCAGATGAGACATTAAACAATGACACCCCGCTCGACCCGGCGCTGGTTCGCGAATGGGCGCAGCGTGCCCTTTGCCTCCTAGGGAATGCCAATGCGGGCATCTCCTCTGAGCGCCGCAAAGCGGCACTCTTTCGTTAAGATGCTAAACTCACCCCAATGTGCACCAAAGAGCTGGGTCCTGCAGCTAAGGGGTTGCTGTTCGGTGACCCCTTCTTAAAGGAATTGAACCGCAAGGTCAATGTGTACACTAATTTGCAGAATGTGCAATACAATATGAAGCGAGTTTTCCATCCCACTAATCGTTTTTCCGCCAGGGCTGGCGCACCAAGAGGTCGGGTCGCCAGCCGCTACCTCACCTCATATAGACCTCGCCTTCAAACATCAACCCAGGGCACAGACGTGCAGTACCGCCCCAGTCCAATCTTTCGCACAGGGAGTCCCCATCGGCCGTGGCTTCGGCAGGCCCAGACGCCGCTATTCTGCGGGTAAGTACTCCCCCGCTCCCGCTTCCACACATACCGGTCGCGGGTCGATTGCGCTTTTTCCTCTCCAAATGGCGCGAGCTCACATCCGACTCGTGGATTCTGCGAACGGCGACTGGTTTTTCAATAGACTTCTCCCAGGTCCCCGTCCAGTCTGCTTCCCCGCCGCTGGCCCGTTACTCCTTACAGGAGACAGCACTAATAGACAGGGAACTTTGCGCGCTGCAACTGAAATGAGCGATCCTTCTCGCGTCAGATCCCCCGCGCTTCGTCAGCAACATATTCCTGGTACACAAGAAATCTGGGGACCTCCGGCCAGTCATAAATCTAAAGGCCCTCAACACATTCGTGTCCTATCGCCACTTCAAAATGGAGGGCATACACCTACTCAGAGATCTACTCTGAGACGGCGACTGGTTCACAAGGCTGGACCTCACGGACGCCTACCTCACGGTACCGGTTCATCACGCTCACCGACCGTACCTACAATTCCTCTGGCACCACGATCTGTGGCACTTCACCTGTCTACCATTCGGCCTCAGCTCTGCGCCATGGTGTTTCACGAAGCTCAGGGCATCAGGACGATCATTTATCTGGACGATATACTGATACTAGCCCAAGACCCGGCCCAATCCGTCCGACACACGGCCCTGGTGATGACTCTCCTGCAGGACCTGGGCTTCCTCATCAACAGGGACAAGTCAGCACTATGTCCGGCCCAGACAATCACCTTCCTCGGATTCAACATAGATTCCAGATCCTGCCAGCTTCGCCTTCCTCCACAAAAGCTTCGGGCCATCAAAAAGGCCTTGCGGGGAGTCCTTTCATCGGAGACCATCTGCCTTCGGGATCTGGCAAGGGTGGTAGGCCTACTCTCTTCATCCATTCAGGCAATATTCCCCGGCCCACTGCACTACCGAGCGATGCAGCGCTTGAAGGCCGAGTACCTCCATCTACACCCCTCCTACGACCAGTTGGTTCCCATCACTCCAGAGGTCAGAGTGGAGATCCTTTGGTGGTTACGCCATATGGAGGCATGGAATGGGCGAGCCATCTTCGGCTCCCTACCAGACTTCGTGCTGGAATCGGACGCCAGCCAATCGGGTTGGGGAGCGACCTGTGGCTCTGCATCCACGGGCGGCGCATGGACACCAGAGGAACAACATCTCCATATCAACTGCTTGGAACTCATCGCCGGCTCCTTCGCCGTCCGCAGCTTTACCCAGCACCTCAGGGACTGCACTCTCCTCCTTCGAATGGACAACATCTCGGCGGTCCAATATGCCAACCGGCTGGGGGGCTCCCGTTCCAAGCTCCTGTCGGACCTTACACTATCCCTCTTCAACTACTGCCTGGAAAGGAACATCTCCCTCAAGGCAGAATACCTGCCCGGTACCTCCAACTATGTGGCGGATTGGTTCTCACGGCATTGGAGAGATTCCAGCGATTGGAAATTAGACGTTCCGACGTTCCGACGACTGTCTCTACGAAGGGGACCCCTTCACCTCGATCTCTTCGCTTCTCGCTTGAACCATCAGACGCCGGCCTACTTCAGTTGGCTCCCGGATCCCCAGGCGACGGTGGTGGACGCCTTCCTACAGCCCTGGCCGCCATCGGGGGCCTACGCTTTCCCACCATTCCAGATGATCACGCGTACGATCCAGGAAGTCCGCAGACGAGGGAATCGACTTCTCCTACTCACGCCTCTATGGCATGCTCAGCCCTGGTTCCCTCTGGCGCTGGAACTTTCGTGCCTTCATCCGCTCCTGCTCCCATCGTTCCATTCCATTCTGACGGATCCTCAAGGCGGTCCACACCCGTTGGTCCTGGAGGGCAACCTGCCTCTAGTGGCTTGGACGATTTCCGGGGACCCTGCATGCTGCCAGGCCTATCGGAAGCAGCTCGATCTCTGTTATGGGAATCCTGGGCTCCAGGCACACGAAAAAGCTACCGGTACGCCTGGAGTGCTTGGGGTAGCTGGTGTGTGCAACAAGAGGCTGATCCCGTTACAGCACCTTTAACTCTAGTCCTGAATTTCCTGGCAGACCTGTCGTCATCTGGAAAATCGTATCGTACCATTAATCTGTTCCGCTCGGCCATCTCGGCAGCTCACGTTCCCCTGGGAGGCGTTTCTGTGGGTCGGGACCCTTCGGTATGTCGTCTCCTCCGGGGCATTCGGCTCGCTCGCCCGCCGCCCCTAAGTACGCTGTGTTTTGGGACGTGTCGCTTATGTTAGATTTCCTGCGCAGCTGGCCGGACAACGATTCGCTTTCCCTGCGCCAGCTCTCGGCCAAACTAACAGTCCTTTTGTGTTTGGTGTCCTTTCGGCGCATCTCCGACGTTAGGGCTTTCGATGTGCACGCTGTGTTCTTCTCCCCCGAAGGCGTCATCTTCACACTAACCAGGCGCACTAAAACGCTTTCCCCTGCGGTTTTCTACCCTTACTTTCCTTCAGACCCTCTGTTGTGTGTGGCTTGTTGTGTCCATACTTACCTCTCCCGTTTGCGCCCCTTGCGCTCCTCTCCGACTGGCCAACTCTTGGTCTCTTACGTATCTCCTTTTAAACCTGTCTCTCCGCCTACTCTCTCCAGGTGGGTTCGCTGGCTTCTGTCTTTGGCGGGCGTTGCTCCCCACTTTGGCGCTCACTCCGTGTGCGGCGCGGCGGCTTCCTCAGCTGCGGACGCCGGAGGATCTCTGGCCGATATACTTGCGGCCGCTGACTGGTCTAGGGCGGTTACTTTCCGTACTTTCTATTTTCGTCCTCGTTCCCATGCATCTGGGGCTTTGGTGCAGCTTTGAAACTGCAAAATATGAAGCCTCCTGACTTGATGTAAAATTGTGGATTATTCCATCCTTGGTGTTAGAATAATCTTAATTTTAATAAAGACAGGAGGCGAATATTTTTCCCACCCGCCCGTACCCGGGTTCTTCGCATTGTTCTGGTTTCGGCATGTTCAATAAAAAAAATTAAAAAATAAAACTGAATAAATAAAATATATGAATAATCAAACAGTAGTTTGTACATCATCTGTCTAACCTTCTTCCTTCCCCTGAGTAGGGTTTGTGTTTCTACATATTTAGTTAGCCTAGCCTAGGGCTATTCTCTCATTTGTTAAATTGTTGATGATGCTTAGCTTTTGGCGAGTCAGTTAGGTCACTGTTGCTTGACACACCTCCATCGCATGGTACTTTCACGTATCCTCTGTTTCCTCCTTAGTTTGAGTTCCTTCTTCGGTCCCGTTGGACTTTTATCCTTTCGGACGCCTGCGGGTTTCCTGTTTCATCTCGGCTTCCTCTTCTCCTGTTCCGGGTTTTGTCCTGCTTCTGGGATCACTGGCTTTCTCTTCTCCTGTTCCAGGTTTTGTCCTACTTCTGGGATCACTGGATTTCCACATCACTGCTCTCCTGATCGTTCCGCATCCAAGAAAAGAGGGCGTGGCTAAGACTGACTACTCACTTGTTGTTTATTGGTTACTGCTGTTGCTATGTAAACTTTCCTTTGCTGCTGTTGTTTAGTAAAGAAAAGAGAATGCAAAATATTCGCCTCCTGTCTTTATTAAAATTAAGATTATTCTAACACCAAAGCTGGAATAATCCACAATTATACCACAGGGAGGCGCTTCCCAGCAGTGTGTGGATTCATATGCTGCATTAATTATACCGCAGAGAGGCGCTTCTTCCCAGCAGTGTGTGGATTCATATGCTGCATTAATTATACCACAGGGAGGTGCTTCTTCCCTGCAGTGTGTGGATTCATATGCTGCATTAATTATACCACAGGGAGGCGCTTCCCTGCAGTGTGTGGATTCATATGCTGCATTAATTATACCACAGAGAGGTGTTTCTTCCCCTCAGTGTGTGGATTCATATGCTGCATTAATTATACCGCAGAGAGGCGCTTCTTCCCAGCAGTGTGTGGATTCATATGCTGCATTAATTATACCACAGAGAGGCGCTTCCCCGCAGTGTGTGGATTCATATGCTGCATTAATTATATCGCAGAGAGGTGCTTCCCTGCAGTGTGTGGATTCATATGCTACATTAATTATACCGCAGAGAGGCGCTTCCCCCGCAGTGTGTGGATTCACATGCAGTGGCGTAGCGTGGGGGGGGGCTGGGGGGGCCGTGGCCCCGGGCGCAGTTTTGTTAGTTTTGTTAAAACATGATGCTCGGACTGACCCGCCGGGCCCTCGGGCGCCGCCCAAGGGCCTGCGGGTTGAGGGGACCCAGATGCCAGGCAGCGGGAGTGCCTGCCCGGTCCTGAACAGTGAGTCTGTCCGTGTTGAAGGGGATGCGGCTGCGTGCAGGTGCAGCCGGTCACGTGGTCCAGCTAATCAGGTGGTACTGAGTCTCTGTACCACCTGACTGGCCAGACCGCGTGACCTGCACACGCACGCAGCCGCATCCCCTTCAACACGGATGGACTCACACGCTGTTCAGGACTGGGCAGGCACTCCCGCTGCTCGGCATCTGGGCCCCCTCAACCCCTGCTGGATCCGGAGCTGGGGCAAGTATCCATGTGTGAGCTGGCTGCCGCTGGGGCAATATCCAGGTAAGAGCTGGGGCAAATCCATGAGCTGGGGCAAATCCATGTGAGAGCTGGGGCAAATCCATGAGCTGGGGGCAAATCCATGAGCTGGGGCAAATCCATGTGAGAACTGGGGCAAATCCATGAGCTGGGGAAAATCCATGAGCTGGGGGCAAATCCATGAGCTGGGAGAAATCCATGTGAGAACTGGGGCAAATCCATGAGCTGGGGCAAATCCATGTGAGAGCTGGGGCAAATCCATGAGCTGGGGGCAAATCCATGAGCTGGGGCAAATCCATGAGCTGGGGGCAAATCCATGAGCTGGGGCAAATCCATGAGCTGGGGCAAATCCATGAGCTGGGGGCAAATCCATGAGCTGGGGCATATCCATGAGCTGGGGCAAATCCATGTGTGAGCTGGGGCAAATCCATGTGTGAGCTGGGGCAATATCCATGGGAGAGCTGGGGCAAATCCATGTGTGAGCTGGGGCAATATTCATGTGTGAGCTGGGGCAATATCCATGTGAGAGCTCGCTGGGGCAATATCCATGTGAGAGCTGCGGCATATCCATGTGTGAGCTGGCTGGGGCAATATCCATGTGTGAGCTGGGGCAATATCCATGTGTGAGCTGCGGCATATCCATGTGTGAGCTGGGGCAATATTCATGTGTGAGCTGGGGCAAATCCATGTGTGAGCTGCGGCATATCCATGGGAGAGCTGGGGCAATATCCATGTGAGAGCTGGGGCAATATCCATGTGAGAGCTGGGGCAATATCCATGTGAGAGCTGCGGCAATATCGATAACATGTCCACAGGTTGGGGGGGGCGCACAATTCTTGGCTGGCCCCGGGCGCTGACAACCCACGCTACGCCACTGTTCACATGCTGCTTTAATTATACCACAGAGAGGTGCTTCCCTGCAGTTTGTGGATTCATATGCTGCATTAATTATACCGCAGAGAGGCGCTTCCCAGCAGTGTGTGGATTCATATGCTGCATTAATTATACCGCAGGGAGGTATATATATATATATATATATTCATTTATAACATGTTTTCTGAAACTGGTATTATACAGCTAGCCCTGTTTGAAAAAAAATAACATGTTTGTCTGTAAATAGAAATAAGAGACACAAAAAAGCAGTGATGTGTTATTTATTTCCTAATCAAAATTAAGTCATAAGCCACAATTGATATTAAAAATAAAGGTTGTATGTTACTTTGCAGGGTCCAGCTCTAATTCATATTCTTCCTTAGTTTAAAAACAGGAGTCATTTTATGGCAGAGAAACAATATGAAAACAGTAATTTTCTGTCCCTAAATTTTTTGTATATTTGAATCACTAAATTGAAAAATAGACATTTGGAATTTCAATCTGTTCATCTGGCAAAACCTCAACCCATTTATTTGTACGTGATGATCTTTAAAACACTAGCAGGGGTATTATTTCTTACATCTGTTATTAGCCAGTGGAACAAAAATGTTTTCTTCTCAGATTTAGAAACAAAGAACATATGGATAAAATGGAACGTGTGTCGGTGGCTGTAGGCTACAAAACGGTAAGGACAAACTGAATCTACTATTTGTGTTACAACACAGCTATCACTGCCAGGAAAATGCTTATATATATATATATATATATATATTCAGAATATGTATCTCATCATGAAGACGTGCGCTCCTGGAGTCTTTGAACTGTAGGGGTTATTCAGAGAGCACCGAAATGTCGGCAACAATTCGGTGCTCTCTAATTCCCCGCACCTTGGGGAATCAATGTTCCCCACACTGCGGGGTCCCCGGAGTGCAGGGAAAACCCGCCACAATCCCACCGAAAACCCACCTGAGCCGCCAGAAAAACCACGCCGAAAAATCCTCTGTGGGACTGAAAGGTCGATTTTGCACTATCACGATAAAAAGTATATAATTAAAAGACTCCAGGAGAGTACTCCTTCTTGATGAGTTGTCCTTCGTGGCAGTCAGCACCGGAGCAATTAGAAGTGGATATCCTGGCTGCATGAGCCCTGGTGAACTATATATCAATGCCTAGGGTGAGCAAGGAGTAAAGAATAGTTGCATTAGGTTTCTTTATTTCTTATTGTTTTCCTAATCAATATATATATATATATATATTAAATACACTTTAATATTTGATTTGTCATTATTATAATATTCTTATACAAATTCTCATTGTGAACCCAGCATGCCTGACACAAGCTCTGTTGAAAAAACATGAAATTCTATTTATACACTGTCTATAAGCAAACGTGGCAAATATAGGTAGGCACTTCACCCAAGATGTCAACATTTTCTTTGTCAGTTTGGAGATAGCTGGAGGATACAGGCAGCTGTAATATGGCAGGACCCTTATCACTGGAGTCAGGTATGTACAGAAGTGCGCATAAAGGGACACTCTGTGCACCCTAATCAGTTTAGCTAAAGTAGTCAAGCTGAGTGGAGTGCCTTCCTCCACTCCTCCCTCCAGCTCCGATTGACTTGTAGCAATGTGCGTGGTTTCCTTTCCTTCACCCACACAGCTGTGAGTCAGCAGATGGGATTTTTAATATCCCACCTGCTAAGGACCAATGATGTCAGTGCACTTTGCTTGCTCACATCATCCAGTCTCCGAGCAATCTAAGAGCAAGTAGACTTCTGCACAGCTTTTTTTTCGTTTTGGAATTTTTCGGCCTATTTTTTTTTTTCGTTTCGGGTGATTTTGGGACATATTACTGTAAACATTTGGGAATTTTTTTTTTTCCGTTTTGGATTGTTCGATATTTCACTGCGATTCGTAATTTCGGACCGATCCGAAATATCGGATCGTCTGATATTGTTTCGGATCATTTCGGTTTTTGGATCTGATAATTTCAGAACGGATTCAATGCATTTATTGGATCGGATCCAATTCATTTATCGGATCTGATTCATTCATCGGATCGCATCGGATTCATTTATTGGATCTGATTCGATTCATTATTGGATCAGATCCGATTCATTATCATTATTGAAACGTTGTTTCCAAAAAACCTATTGAACAAAAACTTTAAAAAAATTTAGGAAACCTAAAATTTCACTCAAAAAATCCCTAAATATGCCCAAAAAATCCTAAAAAATAAATACACACAATGGCTTATTGCTGCAAGTGAAATAAATAGACGGTTTAAGAAATATTTAATAAAAACGTGAATTTTTTTTACATTGAAACCTATGGGAATTAAAGCCTTTTCTTAAAAAAAAAGTTAGGAAACCTAGAAATTTCATCCAAAAAATGCTGAAAAAAAAGATTAAAAAATGGCTTTCTGCTGCAAGTGAAAAATATATAGGGTTTAAGAAATATTTAATAAAAATGGTGATTTTTTAACATTAAAACCTATTGACGAATCCTATAAGTTGCAATGTTTAAAAAATCCCCATTTTTTTTACTACTTTGAAATCATTTTGTTCCATTTTGTTTTCACTCCGTTTTTATTGTTTTGGAACATTTTGTTCTGTTTTGGGTCATTTTTGTTACATTTTTATCACTTTGGATCTTTCTTGTTCGTTTGATATTGTTTTGGATCATTTTCGAATCATTTGATATAATTTGGATCGTTTTCGAATTGTTTAATATCGTTTTGCATTGTTTTCTAATCAGCTTCGAACTGTAATTTCTGCCGATTCGTAATATCGGATGAATATCGGAAAATTGCGTAAGAATTTCCAGGTACTTACAAATTTCAGATCCTTGGAATTTGTAAGTACTAAAGAGGAGGAACAGCCGAGCACTGAGGGGAAAAAAGGTGAGTATTTACACCTAAGCTACAAGAAATATATAAAAAGAAAAAATGGTAGATGTTGTCAGCAGCATACTCGATTATTTAAGGGGAAAAGGAGGGGGTATTTTTTTCAAAGTGTTCCTTTAAGCAATGAGAAATAGAAAAAAAAATTGGAGACTGGATTAATTGATTATTCATGGCTTAGTAAGTGAAACGTGGTTTTAAGCATGACAGGCTCCCTTTAGTTTTATGCTTGAATATGGTAAGCATGTGTTTTTATAGATTTGCATGGTATATGGTAGGGATGTGCGTTTCGGGTTTCGGAATGTTCACTAAATTTCCCGATTCGTGTTTTCGGATGCGGCCGATTTTCCGAAAATTTTTAGATCCGAAAAGTTTTCCGAGCCGAAACGAAATATTTTCGGAATTTTCGAATGGACTTGAAATATGTCAAATCGAAATTTATTTCTGCTCTATTCATGATTTGATCTTTATTTAATAAAAAAAATACGATAGAATCGCCAGAATTATCGTAGACACTTTGAAACGAGGAGAACAGAAGTTCCGAAAAAACGAAAATTTCCGAAATTTCCGAAAAGTCGATACAAAAAACGAGCAAAGTGACACGAAAATACAAAAAATGGTCGATATTCCGAAAAAAAATGTACACGAAAAACGAACCGAACCGAACCAAATCGAAACAGAAATCGGTCGAAACGAGCCGAATCGAAAAGTTTAAACATCCGAACAAATCGAACCGAATCGAACCGAAAAAAAAAAAAAAAAAAAAAAAAAATCAATGCACAAGCCTAGTATATGGGTTTGTTATGGGTTTTTTTCAGTACATAAAAAATTTATTTATGCTGGTGTGCACTGTATAAAGTGCTATTCTGCTGAAAGTAATACAGGTTGATCACCTATTATCCGGAATGCTTGAGACCCCAAACATTTCATATTTTGGATTCTTGTAGATTTCAGTATACGGGAGAGTCCGATGCTTTAGAGGAAAGAGATCATGGCCGGAGAGCCACATTCTCCTTCCTGCTGCTGCTCAAAGTTTATATACACTCTGGGAGTGCATTGGAGTGTTTCTTCTCTGATATGATGCTTGTAGTCAGTGTGACTCTGGGCAGGATGTCACATGTTGGTTCTGCCCAGAGGCTCCCAACGTCTGCCGCGGTGTGTTTAAGTGCTTGGGAGCTAAGTTCCCAAGTTGCAAGAACCATACGAAGTAACCCTGGTACAGGATTAGTAAAATCAGGCTGATATGAAAACTCAGATTTTAGAATTCTGGATTAGGGATGCCCAACCTGTATTCCATTAAAGTGGATTAACTAAATACCTTGATTAAGTAATTTATTTTCTGACAACACAATCTACATGCTTTACGTTTTTCCAATATATGGTGAGGTGATGCCATTGATTCTATAATTATTGTCACGGTGTAGCCAGGGGGTTGACGAGCCCAATGTGTGGTTACACAAAACAGCCAGATAATTGGGTTGCAAAGTAAAAAGGTTTATTACTAAAAGGAACAGAAGTAAATCAGGTAAGGGGACAATGAATAAGTAATAAAACACAATGGAAACTGGTGGAAAGTATAATATAAACAGCGGGCAGGGTACACTGAACGGATGGGACAGGACACTGAATGGCACAGACACTGAACACAGGGTAACACAGGGGTTAACAGAACAGGTACTTACTGGATACACGGGGGGGCAGATCAGAAGACACAGAGAAGGAACGAATAATAATAACAAGCGAGGTATCAGGAGGGCTGTAGGGTGGTCATATCAAGCAGAGGTCTTGGCAGGCAGTGGGCAGAGAGTGGTCAAGTCCATAGCAAAAGGTCATACACAGGAGGTCAATAGATGAGGGTGGTCTCCACAGGATACTGCAGGTAGGTGGTTTCCACAGGATACAATGAAGGATGAAGGTGGTCTCCACAGGATACTGCAGGTAGGTGGTTTCCACAGGATACAATGAAGGGCTTTGTGCAGAGCAGGCAAGACAGGCACACCATGAAGCTTCTAGGGATAGAAGGGTAATGCAGAAGCATTGCATGAAGGGTGAGGCCTGTTTTTATGGGTATGCAGGCCCAGCCCACACATGAGGCTGGAGGGGTGATGGGAAAGTCCGGGACGGATTACTGAGTGTCTGGACATCAGTCCAGGCAGTGGAAAAAGCAGAAACGGATCTGATTCTTTAAAGACAGCGTCTTATTTGCCTTTTTTCCGGCGTCTGCGGCGCGAACCATGACAATTATAAGTAATAGTAGTTGCAGCAGTATCGGTGCATTACTTTCTTCTGGAAGCTTGTTAAAAATAACAGTTATCACATTGAGTGACTGCTGAAATCCAGGCAGTATTTCATAAAACTGGCAAAATGTGACACTCTAATTCCTTAAGTCCATGTCTATTTTTGGAAAATCACTAAATTAATTCTTCTGATCGCTTTAATTATTACTATTATTGTCATCAATTATATAGCACCAAACAGTTTCCGCAGCGCTATACAATAACCAAAGGGAATGAGATACAGATAAACAGACATAGGATGGAAACACTAGGCGTAGAGGGCCCTGCTCATACGAGTTTACAGTCTAGAGCAGGGGTCAGCAACCTTGGCTCCCGGATGTTTGGGGAACTACTTTTCCCATGTGGCTCAGTCAGCCTAATGGGTGACTGAGCATCATGGGCGATGTAGTTGGGGTTGAGGAAGACAAGGTGAATTTTACTGGACGGCAGGGTCATTAGTGCCAGGGGTTCGGGAATGGTGGGGCCATAGAAGCAGCTTCAATCATGTGTGAATAGGTGAGCAGAGGGATGAGTTACATCAGTGATGTGGTACGCTAATCGAAAGAGGTGGGTTTTGAGGGATTTCTTGAAGGCCCAAAAATCAGGGGAGACTTTGATAGGATGAGGCAAGTCATTACACAGGACAGGAGCTTCCCTTGAGAAGTCTTGGAGGCGAGAGTTGGCCATGCGGGTGTAGACAGATGACAGGTGGAGATCGTCCTCCAACATGAGCTGTCTAATGAGCACTTTATTTTCTTTTAATAACAACTGATAAAAAAACAATTCTGCAGTCTATTTGCCACTTTCCACGATCTCTATACTTTACAATGCTTGAAAATATATATTATAAATTTCAAATTTGAATATTGATTGGTTAATTGGTCACTGGTTATTAGAGCCTTGCTGGATTTTCCAAACATCCATTGGACTCTAACGTCTAATAGTAATATTTCAGTGCTATTATATTGTTCTACCAATTTTATTCAAAATAAGTCATTTCATTCTGAAATTGCTTTTGGTTCGGCTAATATTTGCAATTTTCACTACCAGTGTGAAGCCGCGGCAAGCGTTCAGGAAGATCAACTGCTTATACATATAATTGCGAGATCGTGGATTTGGTTTTGTGCAACACATCTTAGTGAATAATATTGCTTCTTTTAAGCTTCAGTTTCATTGTGGGAAATTATGGCATGGTTCCAGATCTACTACAATAAAGCACATAACTGTTGATTCATCCACTATTTTCTTTTTAATGATACAAATTTGTGCTGCTGAATGAAAGAAAATGTGTTATTTCAGGTAACACTAATAAGACAAAATGCCCTTCTGAGACTCAAGAAATTACAGAGGACTCAACGTCTTTTTTTTATTACAAAGGCTAGGTTTGCAAACAACGAAAAAAGAAAGCAAAAATGCTAGACTACAAGTACAGTTTTGTTTTGGCCTTAAATATGTAGTTTTTTATGTATTATCAGTATAAAATTTTCTAGAGATGTGCACCGTTGAAAATTTAGTTTTGTTTCTTTTTTTTTCCAGGTGTTTTTTTTCGTTTCGGACCGTTTTCGATTCGGTGATTCAATATTATTCAAAATTTCGGATCGATTTGAAATTTCGGATCGATTCGGTGATTTGGGTCATTTTGGCATTTGGATCATTTCGGAGATTCGGTGATTCGGATCATTTGGGTGATTCGGTTCAGTTTGGCTTTTAGTTTTTTAATGAGTTATTTGGGTTTTTATTGCTTATTTAAGAATGGGAAGTAGATTACTACCAATAGAATGAAAGTTCCTTTACTTAGTTATTCTGTTAAGATTTTTAAAGCATTTTTTGGGTGAAATGTTAGGTTTCATACACTTTTTTTTAAGAAACAAGGCTTTTTAACCCATAGGTTTCAATGCAGCTTATGAGTCCGCACAATGCCGGGCAGCACCTCTACTGTATAATTAATGCGGCGTATGAATCCGCACACTGCCGGGCAGCACCTCTACAGTACAATAATGCAGCATATGAATCCGCACACTGCCGGGCAGAACCTCTACAGTATAATAATGCAGCATATGATTCCGCACACTGCCGGGCAGCAATTCTGCAGTATAATTAATGCAGCATATGAATCCGCACACTGCCGGGCAGCAGCTCTACAGTATAATAATGCAGCATATGATTCCACACACTGCCGGGCAGCAGCTCTACAGTATAATAATGCAGCATGTGATTCCGCACACTACCAGGCAGCGCCTCTACCGTATAATTAATGCGGCGTATGAATCTTCACACTGCCGGGCAGCATCTCTACAGAATAATAATGTAACATATGAATCCGCACACTGCCGGGCAGCACTTCTACGGTATAATAATGCAGCATATGATTCCGCGCACTGCCGGGCAGCACCTCTACAGTATAATTACTGCAGCATAAAACGAAAAACCAACTGAACCGAATGACCCGAAATGATCCGAATCACCGATATAATCCAAACGCCGAAATGACCCGAATCACTGAATCGACCCCATTTATCAAATCGACCCTATATTTAGAATCATCTGAGTTATCGAATGACTTAAAATTTCGAATTGATCTGAAAATTTCGTGTCGTCGACATTTCGGATTCAGGATGCCCTCGGAAGCATGATAATGGTAAATTTCGTCCAAAAATCGATTGAAACGAATTGCACATCGATAATATTTTCTACTAGAAATATCAAATGTGGGATTCAGCTCCTAATGTATGCAGTATCTTGGACAGGGGCGGACTGAGCCATCGAGCACTCGGGCACTGCCCGAGGGCCTCGATTGGGGGGGGGGGCAGGATTGGCCCTGCAGTCCAGGCAGGGGTCCGGCCCGGTGTCTCCCTCTCCCATTTACTTGGCAGCGTGTGGGATCAAACTCCCACACGCTGCGCCAGGGAAGAGAAGGAGGAGGAAGAGGCTGCGAGCCCTGCAGCTCACATGGGACATGCTGGCTCCACCCCTTCCTCCTCCAAAGAGCAGCCACGCAAGGATGCAGAGCCTCCCTGCTGGCTGGAAGTGTCCAGCACGTGCAGGGAGGGGGGAGAGGATGAAGACCTGCCAGGAGAAGAGGATTCTAACCTAATCTGTAAGCAAATAACTGTGTTTGTGTGTGTGTTTGTGTGTGTGTGTGCACAGAGGGTGAGAAGGGGACACATACCTGCCTAAAAAACAAAAGGGGACACATACTTGCTAAAAAACAAAAGGGGACACATAACTGCCTGCCTAAAAAACTAAAGGGGACACATACCTGCCTACCTAAAATGCAAAAGGTGACACATACCTGCCTAAAAAAACCAAAAGGGGACACATACCTGCCTAAAAAACAAAAGGGACACATACCTGCCTAAACAACCAAAAGGGGACACATACCTGCCTAAAAAAACCAAAAGGGGACACATACCTGCCTAAAAAAACAAAAGGGGACACATACCTGCCTGCCTAAAAAACAAAAGGGGACACATACCTGCCTACCTAAAATGCAAAAGGGGACACATACCTGCCTAAAAAAACAAAAGGGGACACATACCTGTCTAAAAAATAAAATGGGATATATACCTGCCTAAAAAACAAAAGGGGACACATACCTGCCTGCCTAAAAAACAAAAGGGGACACATACTTGCCTGCCTAAAAAAAAAGGGGGACACATACCTGCCTAAAAAACAAAAGGGACACATACCTGCCTAAAAAACCAAAAGGGGACACATACCTGCCTAAAAAACCCAAAAGGGGACACATACCTGCCTAAAAAAACAAAAGGGGACACATACCTGCCTAAAAAACCAAAAGGGACACATACCTGCCTAAAAAAACAAAAGGGGACACATACCTGCCTAAAAAAACAAAAGGGGACACATACCTGCCTAAAAAACAAAAGGGGACACATACCTGCCTAAAAAAACAAAAGGGGACACATACCTGCCTGCCTAAAAAAACAAAAGGGGACACATACCTGCCTGCCTAAAACATAAAAGGGGCACATACCTGCCTAAAAAACAAAATGGGACACATACCTGCCTAAAAAAAAGGGGGACACCTGCCCGCCTAAACACAAAAAGGGGACACCTGCCTGACTAAAAGAACAAAGGGGACACCTGCCTAAAAAAGAGGGGACACCTGCCTGCCTAAAAAAAATGGACTCCTGCCTGCCTAAACACAAAATGGGGACACCTGCCTACCTAAAAACAGAAAGGGGACACCTGCCTGCCTAAAAACAGAAAGGGGACATCTGCCTAGAGAGAAGAATTGGATTGGCCAGGGTGTCAAAAAGGCTGTGGAGCTCTGTGATATGCTCTTACACACTACACATTATTACTGTGAGTTTTATTGCTGTAGAGCTCTGATACACTCATACACACCGCATTACTGTGAGTTTTGTTGCTGTGGAGCTCTGTGATATGCTCATTAGTGATGAGCCAAACACCCCCATGTTTGGTTCGCATTCGAACTCGAACAATTTCAAAAGTTCGAGTTCGAACTCGAACCTAACTCAATGCAAGTCAAGGGGACTCAAAAGTTCGATTTTTAGAGTGCCCAACAAGCGGGCATATATGCAAGATATTTGCCATAAAAGGTGTATGGGGGTCCGGGTAGTGCCCTGGGGGACAGGAAACAAGGACAAAAAGTTTTAAAAAAATGTTTTTAAAGGAACAGTGAGTTTTCCATGAAATAAAGGTTAATAATAAAAACGAAAAATTCCTTCAAATATCGTGCCTAGGAGTAGGGATGAGCAGTTCGGGTTCGGACGGCTCGGGGTACGACCCGAACTTGGCCTGTTCGATGAGATCGCGAACACCGAACATTTCCGGGTGTTCGCCGCATGTTCGACCACAATGGACCACAATGCATTTTCCCACTGGCCTGAAGCTCGTAATTGGCTACAGCCTTGCACCTGACGACAGGTCTGGTGCAAGACTGGTTCAACACTATGCCAATCACCGCTCAGAGTCCTGATTGGGCAAATTTTGCCCAATCATGGGCTCACAGAGCTAAGTCCCGCAGCACACTATATAACGTTTCCACGCGCCAATTCTGCACGCATTTCAGAGGAGATTTCAAAGGAGATAGTTGTGTCTTGTTACTGCCGGTCTGCCACGCTACTGGGGGGTCTGGGGGGTCTCATTTCTACCAAATATCAGGGAATTTAGGTGATGTGTGTCTTGTCACTGTGCCAGCAAGTTTTTTCCAAAAATTCCTTCAAATATCGTGCCTAGGAGGTCCCCATAACCTGCCCGCGAAGTGGCGGATTTGTAGGATGTATAGAAACATTTAAAAACACAAAAATGACATTTCAAATGATGGTAAATGGTTTTCCTTTAATCTATTCATAAATAACTGCTTGGGGTGGCAGCCTGTATGAAAAGAGGAGACATTTTAGGACACGCAGAACAAGTTTAGTGATTTTTTGGCTAAATTATGGTGAAACTTATGCACGCTTTGGATGAAAGTAACAATAGGTGCTTTAAAATTGGGCCTTTAGTGCCAACACACCGTAACCCCTCTGTGGTATTGTGGAAGAGTGCAGGGTTGGACCCTGCGGTCCAATATTAAAATTATATGAATCTGGTATAGGCATCAGTGGCAGTGCACCCAAATATTGTGCCTTTGGTGGAAGCAAGTGCCTTCACACCGTAAGTAACCCCTCTGTGGTATTGTGGAAGAGTGCAGGGTTGGACCCTGCAGTCCGATATTAAAATTATATGAATCTGGTATAGACGTCAGTGGCAGTTCACCCAAATATTAGGCCTTTGGTGCCAGCTAGTGCCTTCACGACGTAGCCCCTCTGAGGTATTGTGGAAGAGTGCAAGGGTGGAGGTTTTGGCAATGCAGAAGAGATCCCCAATCTATTCAGTTACGTCAGCATCAGGGGAGTGATAGCTGCTAATCCAGGACTGATTCACTTTTATAAATGTCAGCCGGTCTACAGAGTCGGTGGACAGACGCACTCTTTTGTCTGTGACAAAACCTCCAGCGGCACTGAACATCTTTTCAGAAAGCACGCTGGATGAAGGGTAACCTAGTAGCTGCATAGCATATTGGCTAAATGCTGGCCAGTGATCCAATCTCAACACCCAGTAAGCCAGTGGATCATCTGCTGGAAAGGTATCCAGGTCTGCCCTTGCCCCTCGGTAGTCCTGCACCATACAGGTGAAGACGCTGGCAATGGGTGCCTACATTTGACGTCCCTGGGCATCGTGGACTAAATTTTTTAAAAAGGCGTCAGTTAAGCTGCCCCGGCCTTCACCGCTCTTCCTCTGATCATCCGCAGCCTCAGAAGCACCTGTGTCATCACTTGGTAACCTACCAGTGCTGGAAAGGTGTTACACAAGTGTCGCTTTAGAGCGTACTCAAGTTGTTTCATCCGGTCCTCCCTCTGTGCAGGCAGGATGAGCTCTGCAACTTTACCCTTGTATCGTGGATCAAAAAGGCTTGCCAACCAGTAATGGTCCCTCTCCTTGATAGCACGAATCCTGGGGTCCTTTAGCAGGCTTTGTAGGATAAGGGAGCCCATGCAGCGTAAGTTGTAGGTAGGTTGGCATTAGCGTAGGTTGGCATTAGCTTCCGAGTCTTCCTGGTCAATGAGGATGACCCCATCGTGCACTTCCTCCTCCCAGCCACGTACTAGTCCTTGGGTTTCTGGGCACACAAAACCCTCCCTTGAGGAATCCCCACCTTCAATGCCCCCACTACTTAAATATTCCTCCTCCTCCTCCCTTGACTCCTCTATTTGATCAGGCACCCAGGTGGAGTCAGTGACCTCATCATTGTCATCACCCCCTATCTCCTCATCACTGGAGCTAACTTGGCAGTATGCTGCAGCTGCTGGGGCAACATGAGTGCCAGTTATTTGTGTGTCACTGGCACCCCCTTCCTCTAGGTTGATTATAGTCCCTTCCTCAACCTCAGAGTTTGAATCAGAGCACTGTAGTTGCTGCACATCCTCAAGCAGCATGTCACTGTCATTGTAGTCAAATAATTCAGCTGACTCCTCCGTGTGTGATAGTGAGGCTACGGCAGGAGTAACTGTGGACATGGAGGCTGAATTAGATGTTTTGGCAGCTGAGATGGACTGTAAACCACTACAAGCCTGGCTGGCAGAGGACTCGGAGGATGAGGATGGCCTGGTTAGCCAATCCACCAAATCCTCTGTATGTTGCTGCTGCTTAAAAAGCCATCACCAGTTAGAAAGGACAAGCGTGCCCCTGCAGAGAATGCACCACGTCCACGATGACCCGAAGCACAGCCTCCCGACACAGAGGATGCTTGCCCTCTTATCTGTGTCTGGGAGCGTTTGCCTGTCCTTTTTGGTCTTTCTGACATGGTAAGTGATATATAGATTAAAGATATACAGAACTCTGATTCAACTCTGTTATAAAAATTGGAGATATGCAGAACTCTGATTCAACTCTGTTAACTAGATTAAAGATTTCCAGAACTCTGGTATAACTCAGTGAGACTCCCTGATAGCTGGCAGCCAGTGACAAGACACAGATTAAAATTCCTAGAAACCACCTATAAATCAGTGAGACCCCCTGATAGGTGGCAGTAACAAGACACAGGTTATAATTCCCAGATATCTGTTACAAGTCTGTGAGACCCCCTGATGGTTGGCAGTGACAAGACACAAATCACAATTCCCAGGAACCTCCTATAAATCAGTGAGACCCCCTGATGGGTGGCAGTGACAAGACACAGATTACAATTTCCAGATATTTTGTAGAAGTGAGAACCCCCAATAGCTGCTGGCAGTGAGAACACACAGATTACAACAATTCCCAGATATCATGTAGAAGTGAGACTCCCCAATAGCTGCTGGGAGTGAGCACACACAGATTACTACAATTTCCAGATTTTGGAGAAGTGAGACCCCAATAGCTGCTGGCAGTGAGAACACATACAGTGGCAAGAAAAAGTATGTGAACCCTTTGGGATTACGTGGAGTTTTGCATGAATTGGTCATAAAATGTGCTCTGATCTTCAACTAAGTCACAACAATTTGAAAAACACAGTCTGCTTAAAATAATACAACACAAACATTATATATTTTCATGTTTTTATTGAACAGAACATGTAAACATTCACAGTGCAGGGTGGAAAAAGTATGTGAACCTTTGGACTTAATAACTGGTTGACCCTCCTTTGGCAGCAATAACCTCAACCAAACGTTTCCTGTAGTTGCAGATCAGACCTGCACAACGATATGGAGTAATTTTGGACCACTCCTCTTCACAAAACGGTTTCAGTGTAGCAATATTCTTGTTATGTCTGGTGTGAATCGCTCTCTTAAGGTCATGCCACAGCATTTCAATCGGGTTGAGGTCAGGACTCTGACTGGGCCACTCCAGAAGGCGTATTTTGTTTTGTCTAAGCCATTCTTTTGAAGTTGAATTACTTGTATGCTTTGGGTCATTGTTCTGTTGCATCACCCATCCTCTGCGGAGTTTCAGTTGGCGGACAGATGGTCTTACGTTTTCCTGCAAAATGTCTTGATAAATTCTGGAATTCATTTTTTCCATCAATGAGAACAATCCGTCCAGGCCCTGAGGCAGCAAAGCAGCCCCAAACCATGATGCTCCCTCCGCCATGTTTTACAGAGGGGTTAAGGTTTTGATGTTGGTGTGCTGTGCCTTTTTTTCTCCACACATAGTGTTGTGTGTTTTTTCCAAACAACTCAATTTTAGTTTCATCTGTCCACAGAATATTTTGCCAGTAGTGCTGTGGAACATCCAGGTGCTCTTTTGCAAACTTCAAACGTGCTGCAATATTCTTTTTGGACAGCAATGGCTTCCTCCGTGGTGTCCTCCCATGTACTCCATTCTTGTTTGATGTTTTCCTTATTGTAGATGTGTCAACAAAAATGTTAGCATGTGCCAGAGATTTTTGTAAGTCTTTAGCTGACACTCTAGGATTCTTCTTTACCTCATTAAGCATTCTGTGCTGTGCTCTTGCAGTTATCTTTACAGGACGACCACACCTAGGGAGAGTAACAACAGTGCTGAACTTTCTCCATTTGTAGACAGTCTGTCTTACTGTAGACACATGAACATCAAGGCTTTTGGAGATACTTTTGTAACCCTTTCCAGCTTCATGCAAGTCAACAATTCTTGATCGTAGGTCTTCTGAAAGCTCTTTTCTGCGAGGCATGGTTCACATCAGGCAGTGCTTCTTGAAACCAGTAAACCCAAAACTGGTGTGTGTTTTTAAAGGGCAGGACAGCTTTCAGCAACACATCCAATAATATCACACTGATTGGACTCAAGGTTGGCTCACTCCTAGCTCCAATTAGCTCTTGGAGAAGTCATTAGGCTAGGGGTTCACATACGTTTTCCACCCTGCACTGTGAATGTTTACATGTCATGTTCAATAAACACATGAAAACATATAATGTTTATGTTGTATTATTTTAAGCAGACTGTGTTTTCAAATTGTTGTGACTTAGATGAAGATCAGAGCACATTTTATGACCAATTCATGCAAAACTCAGAGTAATCCCAAAGGGTTCACATACTTTTTCTTGCCACTGTAGATTACAACAATACCCAGATATCTTGTAGAAGTGAGGCCCCCCCAATAGCTGCTGGCAGTGAGAACACACAGATTACAACAATTCCCAGATATCTTGTAGAAGTGAGACCCCCCCCAATAGCTGCTGGCACTGAGAAGACACACTAACAGACCAAAAATGTATACGTAGGGTGATACCCCTGGAAGGTAGAGCACAAATTAGTATGATCCTAACTACTCACAGGTGGCTTTTACTGGGAAGACACATAACAGGTTCTTGAATTTCTCCAGGCTGGAATGATAGCCTTAAGGAAAAAAGAAGAATATTAGTGTAGACAGCCAGGCAACCATAAAACCAAAGTTTTAATTGCGCTTACAAAACGTTAAAGCAAATGAAGCATTTTGTCACCAAATCCCATGATCCAACGTCTATAGGTGCTGCTCTAACACTAACAGAACAATCTCCTCTCAAAAAATACGTGCTGAAGGCTGTGTGAAGCCTTATACAGTTGTGTTCAAAATTATTCAACCCCCACTGAAATTTAGTGTTTTGGCCAGTTTGATATTGATTTTGATCATTCAGTCATCTTGCTTACAATTAAATCAAAGAGGCACGTGTAGGTCAGACAAATATAACATAACATTTATAATGAAATAACCACAAATGTCTTTTCTGTGCTCACATCATTATCAGTTTTATTCAACCCCCAAGTGACATTCAATCTTAGTACTTAGTACAACATCCTTTTACAGTTATAATAGCTTTTAAACGTGAAGCATAGCTTGACACAAGTGTCTTGCAGCGATCTACGGGTATCTTCGCCCATTCGTCATGGGCAAAAGCCTCCAGTTCAGTCACATTCTTAGGCTTGCGCACTGCAAATGCTTTCTTTAAGTCCCACCAGAGGTTCTCAATCGGATTTAAGTCAGGTGACTGCGATGGCCACTCCAAAATGTTCCAGCCTTTAATCTGCAACCATGCTCTTGTGGACTTGGAGGTATGCTTGGGATCATTGTCCTGTTGAAAGGTCCAACGTCTCCCAAGCCTCAGGTTTGTGACGGACTGCATCACATTGTCATCCAATATCTCCTGGTACTGAAGAGAATTCATGGTACCTTGCACACGCTGAAGCTTCCCTGTACCTGCAGAAGCAAAACAGCCCCAAAGCATGATTGACCCCCCGCCACGCTTCACAGTAGGCAAGGTGTTCTTTTCTTCATAGGCCTTGTTCTTCCTCCTCCAAACATAGCGTTGATCCATGGGCCCAAACAGTTCTAATTTTGTTTCATCAGTCCACAGAACACTATCCCAAAACTTCTGTGGTTTGTCCACATGACTTTTGGCATACTGCAGTCGACTCTTCTTATTCTTTGGAGACAGCAAGGGGGTGCGCCTGGGAGTTCTGGCATGGAGGCCTTCATTACGCAGTGTGCGCCGTATTGTCTGAGCTGAAACTTCAGTACCCACATCTGACAAATCTTTTCTCAGTTCCTCAGCAGTCACACGGGGACTTTTCTCCACTCTACGCTTCAGGTAGCGCACAGCAGTCGAAGTCAGCATCTTCTTTCTGCCACGATCAGGTAGCGTTTCAACAGTGCCCTTTGCCTTGAATTTGCGAATGATGCTTCCTATGGTCTCTCTTGGTATGTTTAACATCTTTGCAATCTTCTTATAGCCATTGCCCTTCCTGTGAAGAGTAATCACCTCTTCTCTTGTTTCCTGGACCATTCTCTTGACTTCACCATGTTTGTAACCACACCAGTAAATGTCTAGAAGGAGCTGAGTATCACAGTCATTTTAAAGCTGCCTAATTGGTGCTTATTATGCTTTATTGCTGCTCCGTGACATCCACAGGTGTTTTCAATACCTGATTGAAAACACTTGAATGAACCTCTGTTCTTCAGAGTGGTAGTCTTTAAGGGGTTGAATAATTGTGTCAATGAAGAATTCACAAAAGAAACATTTACTACTGTATTACAAAACCAATTGATGTCATTTTAGTTGCATATGGTTCTTTAAAAAGTCCTTGTAGGATTTCATTCTGAATACAATTACAAATGTACACTAAATTCCCTAAAACCCTTTACAGCATTGGGGGTTGAATAATTTTGAACACAACTGTATAGTGTGCTGCGGGACTTAGCTCTAGGCTTGTGCACCGATTTTTTTTTCGGTTCGATTCGGTTTGATTTTTTGGATTTTTAAACTTTTCGATTCGGCTCGTTTCGACCGATTTCGGTTTCGATTCGATTCGGTTCGGCCCGTTTTTCGGGTACATTTTTTTTTCGGAATTTCAACCATTTTTCGTATTTTCGTGTCATTGTGCTCGGTTTTTGTATCGACTTTTGGTAATTTCGGAAATTTTCGTTTTTCGGAATTGCACATTTTTCGGGATATCGACCATTTTTCGTATTTTTCGTGTCATTTTGCCCGTTTTTTGTATCGACTTTTCGTTTTTTCGAAAAAATTTCGTTTTTCATAAAATTTTCGTTTTTACAAAATTTTTGTTTTTTGGCAAATTTTCGTTTTTCGGAAAATTTTCGTTTTTTGGAACATCTGTTCTCCTCGTTTGACACATTTCAAGCCCATTCGAAAAATCCGAAAATATTTCGTTTCGGCTCGGAAAACATTTCGGATCTGAACTTTTCGGATCTAAGATTTTTCGGAAATTCGGCCGCATCCGAAAACACGAATCGGGAAATTTCGTGAAAATTCCGAAATTCCGAAACCCGAAACGCACATCCCTACTTAGCTCTGTGAGCCCATGATTGGGCAAAATGTGCCCAATCAGGACTCTGAGCCGTGATTGGCATAGTCTTGCACCTGTCTTGCACCTGACCTGTGGTCAGGTGCAAGGCTGTAGCCAATTACAAGCTTCAGGCCAGTGGAAAAGTGCATTTTGGTCGAACTCGAACCGAACACGTGGAAATGTTCGTAGTTCATGAACAGGCGATGTTCGAGTCGAACTCCGAACAGATCGAACCGAACAGCTCATCCCTAATGCTCATACACACTGCACATTACTGTGAGGTTTATTGCTGTGGAGCTCTGTAATGTGCAGGTGTGTTAGTAACGTACAGTATCTTTTAAAGTGATCGGCAGTTTCCCTCATTTGCCACCTGGACTTTCTGTGCCGTGGTGCAGGCTTAGCTGCAATGAGTGGGTGATGGCTGCTGCAGCAGAGCGCTGGCCATCTGGAAGTCTGAGGGGGCACAGTGGATTCCCCAATTTGCGTCTGGGTCCAAATGGATTTTTTTTTTTTACACAATTGTCTAGATTATTTTAATGCGTTAAGAAATAAATTCTTTAGTACAATAATGCACATGTGGATGTTGCGTTGTATGGTTGGGGTTTTGTGTGGGTGCGGCACACGGGGGGCCACATGATCTCCAATTGCCCGGGGGCCCCATTAGTTGTCAGTCCGCCCCTGATCTTGGAGAAACATTTATATAATCATCATATACATTTTATAGATAGCTCAGCACTTCAGTGATCACAATTTCTGTCCAATAATGCAACACTGCAGAGAAATCACCTGCTAAATGAACAGCTAAACTGTTTTAATCCCTTCACTACTGTGATGGTGTATATGCGATTCCCTTGGGAGCAGGGTTCCCATGAATCAGGTCATTATATATGTTCGGTATTCTAATGGATCAACCCGTCGTACACCGATATTGTAAAGTGCTGCGTAATATGTGGCACAGTATGAATAAAGGATAATAAAATTATCAGCGGTACCAGAGACCGCAGCCCAAGATCGTGGGGCTATGCTGTATGATTGCAAAGAAATTTTGTTTGTTGCAAACTCATTTTGTTTCCTTATGGGCTCCAAAAGGTGCCCTCAAAGTTAGCCCTCTGGGCATAATGCCCAAGATGCTAAAACTGTTTCAAATCGGCTAGGGAATGACTTGACATATCAGCTTTCCCCAGCCAATGCTCGGAACCACAGGCTGCAGTTAACAGCAGTTCTACCTGCAGTAACTCTATTTGGCCAGTAGATGGCAACATCTTCCTGCCAAACAGGTTAGTACAGTTAGAAATAAATTGTGAATATTCCCAAATATTTCTTACTGTATAATTGTGTATGATTTTAAAATAATAAATAAGAAAACAGTGGTTCCTGGCAGTGGAGTCATTTGTAAACCATAGTGTTTAAGACTTACATATACAGTATGAGATTGTATATCATGATATGAAATGTTATACTGCTTCTATTGTGATACTCATTAGTTGTAAATGCAAAAGAGGCTTGACTGAAGGTTTATTATCATCTTCTGTGGAATTACCTTCCTTTAGTTGCATTAGACTGTACCCAAATAATCACTCCTTCTAATGTTCTTTGATAGCCCATCTATTCAGAGAAGTCGACACTCTGAAGTCATCATAACTCCCAACTTGCATACCAATGTCACTTCGAGCTGCACATTAATTAAAGTTTCACTGACCAAGCACTTCCTCCAGTTTTGTCTCTAAGGTCCTAGATTCCATTTTGATTATAAGTACCCACAGGAACAGGGTCCTCAAATGCTACTGTATTTTTATTTTTAACCCCTTCACTATCAAGTGCTTTTTCTTGAAAAAATATTATTATTTGATACATGGCAAATGTAGTTAACAGTTCCAGAATGAGTAGAATTAGGTTGTTGTTGTCAGATCAGTTACATTTAAAGACTGCAGCAATGTTCATTCGCTCATTTTGAATTCTTCATGTATTTGTTTACCCTTTTAAAGAAATTGTAGTGATCATCGTGAATGATTTATGTCATAAATAATCATATTTAAATATTATAATTCATTGATTGGTATACCAAAGAGGGAACACTAGGGGCAGTGTGTAGACTTGTTGCCCTGTGTGGCTAGCTGTGATGTCATTAAGCCAGCCTACTCTAGTAAGGTTACCTCCTATTGGTGACTCCCACTGGGAATAAAGGAGTGTGTTGGAAAACAATTGGGCCTCTTTGCTGTGTGTTCCTTGAGAGGAAGGCTGATCATGACATGAGACTTGTGAGTTTATTTCATCTTGTATACATTAATTTCTGTATTGTTTAGTATTGTTTTTTGTTAACTGTGACTGTGCTTTGATTGTGATATGATGGTTTCATGTTTGCTTACTGTAATGTATCATGTAATGTAAATAATTTTGTTAGTTACTGTAAAAAAATTATAAACTGTTAATATAAATTGCCAAGTAAATTGTCAACTCATATTACACCGTTTTCTGTGTTTTTCTTACACATATTCAACCATAATATCCAAAAGAAACAAAAAATATTATTGTTGCAATTTAGGACCTTAATTATTGCATATTAATTCATGCATTAATGTTAGAATTAATGCCCCAAATTAAAACAGAAATTGTAAGGATTCTGATCCATGCAGGGCAGCACCCTTCCAAATCCTGCACTTCGTGTCATTCCTGTTTCCAGCGCTGTGTTCCAGCAGCTAAATAGTTAATGCACCAAAACACACACTCACACACTCCAGGTCATCTGACCTCTCTGTTAATAAAAGTGCCACACCCCTTCTGTTCCCTGCTTAAACATTAGTTGTATCTGCTCTCAGCAAGAGAGAACCTATGTTGTGGCTTTCTTGTGGTTTCCTGAAAACCAAACCCTGCCGTGCTACCAACCTTCGGTGTGTGTTTCCAGACCCTCCGGTATCCTGTGTATGCAAGACCCTGCTGTCCCAGTCTGTTTCCTGATTTCCCCTACATCAAGTTTATTTGTTTTTGCTGCCTCCAGCAGCAACCTCGCCCCTCACCGCAGACCCCTTGTTTTGGCATCACCGCATCCTGGGCTCAGAATCCTGCATTTTCTGTACCACCCCGGTACAGTACCTGACAGAATGTTTAAGCCTAATGCTGAACCCGCGGTGATTCATTTCGTGGTGGAGCTGGTAAAGAAAACCCTGCAAGAAATGTTTGCACACCTGACTGAATTCATGAAGGAGCTGCTACAGTCCATGTGGGGCTCATCAGACAAGGTGTGCACTCCTGCAAGAAAAGCCTATGGACCGCTATCACCACAGGAACGTGCCAGGAGACAAGCTGAAGGTTTGTGCCTGTACTGTGCCGCTGCAACCCACTGGCTGACCAGCTGTCCCATAAGGCCAACCAAACACCCAGCCCCGGTACACAAACCTGCACCGGTGTCCAAGTCTGCCCTGGTGAGACCTCCGGTACCTAGGCCTGCCCCGGTACCAAGACCAGCACCTGCTGCTCCCAAACCGGGTCCTGGAAAACCCGCAGCTCCCAAACCGGCTCCTGGAAAAGCCGCTGCTCCCAAGCCGGCACCCAGAAGAACCCCGGTACCAAAGCTGTCACCTCTGCCTAAACTGGCTCCTAGAAAGCCTGCGGTACCCACACCTGCCCCCAGGAGAACCCTGGTAGCAAGGCTGTCACCCCTACCCAAGCCGGCTCCTAGAAAAACCCTGGTGCATGAATATGTTGCCATGGAGACTGAAAATACTGTGCCAGCAGAACCTGATCCCATGGACTTTCAGCCACCTCTAACCAGCATGGAGCCAGCTTATGGTGCTGTTGATTCATCCACAGGATTTCCAGCACTTGTTGCAACTGTTACAGACCTTGTAGCCCAGGTTGGTACTTATACTGAAGTTATGCGGAAACTCCGGTGCAACCATGAAATCTTGCAGTCACAGTTGCAGGAGATCCAGACCTCCGCCCAAGTACCGCTGCCAGAGAACAACACTGGTATCCTCAATCCACAGCCCTTGGTGGGTGAACCCCAAACTTCGGTAATGGACAAGGACGCGGTGAATATAGAATGTGAAACATCACCTGGTCAAAAAGGGATATACCTGTGCACCTTTACCTCTGTACCGGCTGCCAGTCCAAACACTTACCAGTATGAATCCATTGCTTTCAGGAGGACCCCAGGAGTGACCAAGATGGACTCTCCTATCCCCCACAGCCCCTGGATTAAGACCTCATGTTCCTTGGCACCCCATCCGTCTCCAGTTGTCACTTCTCCCAGATGTTCGGTTTCTGATGTGGACTCCATTCCGGAGTTTCAAAGGCTGTGTCTTACCCATGTTCCTGGTGATACTGAGTCACAGACTGTCCTAAGCAATCAAGAATCATCTGGGGAAGAAAGATCAAGTTCGCTGGTATACCTGGCACAGAACCAGAAAACCACCAAAACTAAATCAAGGAGACAGCAAAGGAAGACCCGTGCCCAAGCTGGCAGTGCCAATTCTTGAGCGCCCAGAGGTCACTCCTTTAAAAGGGGGATTATGTAAGGATTCTGATCCATGCAGGGCAGCACCCTTCCAAATCCTGCACTTCGTGTCATTCCTGTTTCCAGCGCTGTGTTCCAGCAGCTAAATAGTTAATGCACCAAAACACACACTCACACACTCCAGGTCATCTGACCTCTCTGTTAATAAAAGTGCCACACCCCTTCTGTTCCCTGCTTAAACATTAGTTGTATCTGCTCTCAGCAAGAGAGAACCTATGTTGTGGCTTTCTTGTGGTTTCCTGAAAACCAAACCCTGCCGTGCTACCAACCCTTCGGTGTGTGTTTCCAGACCCTCCGGTATCCTGTGTATGCAAGACCCTGCTGTCCCAGTCTGTTTCCTAATTTCCCCTACATCAAGTTTATTTGTTTTTGCTGCCTCCAGCAGCAACCTCGCCCCTCACCGCAGACCCCTTGTTTTGGCATCACCGCATCCTGGGCTCAGAATCCTGCATTTTCTGTACCACCCCGGTACAGTACCTGACAGAAATATTGCTGGGATAAAAGGTTCTAAACTTTAGATGGTGTCCCTTATCTTGAACAATTCCTTGTGGACTATGTATTATAAACATACAGGCAGAAGTGGGCTTTGTGTCAAATACAATTATAAAGATAGAAAATAAAAATGGTCAGATTTCCTGCTTATGAGGATTAGTAGTGATTAGGGATGTGCGTTTCGGGTTTCGGAATTTCGGAATTTTCACGAAATTTCCCGATTCGGATTCAGCCGATTTTACGAAAATTTTCAGATCCGAATTTTCCGAAAACGAAAACTTTACATAACGAAACGAAAATTTGTTCGGAATTTTCGAATGGACTAGAAATGTGTAAAACCGAAAATCATTTTCGTTGCATTCGTAATTTCGGCTCCATTCCTGATTTCGGTTCCATTTCAGTAATTTCGGACAACATATTTTTTGGTTATATCGCTGATTCTTTAATTTTGTATCATTCCCATCTCAATGTATCCTTCTTGTAAAACATGAGAAATCTCAATGGCAGAATTATCGTATTGACAGAATTATCGTATCGACAGAAATATCGGATCCGAAAAACCATTAGTTTACGTCAAAACGAATAGACACTTTGAAACGAGGAGAACAGACGTTCCGAAAAACACGAAAATTTCCGAAATTACGAAAAAGTCGATACGAAAAACGAAACGAAATCGAAACGAACCGAAACGGAAATCGACCGAAAAGAGCCGAAACAAAATTTACAAAATACGAACGAACCGAACCGAATCGAACCGAAAAAAAATCGGTGCACAAGTCTAGTAGTGATCATAATGAGATTATTAGTAATGCATCTTCCAAAAATTAAGAGCATATAAAAATAATATCTGTATGTTTCATAATGTCTGTGTATGGAAATTACAGTAATACCTTTAAGTCACCCACCGATGACCGGGTCGGACGCAAGCATATAAATGACACACGACACAATAATAACACAACTATTAAACTGTGGAATGATATATATTTATTATCGGCCACAGCTATAAACCCACCAAATATAAAATAACACATAAACATATAATGATATACTGTACAGTAAAGTAATAGACGGAGCTGACAGGGAACTCCACACTCCCACCATTAGGGATGAGCTGTTCGGTTCGATCAGTTTGGAGTTCGACTCGAACATTGGCAGTTCGAAAGTTCACGAACTTCGAACTTTTTGGCGTGTTCGGTTCGAGTTCGGAAAAAAACCCCCATTTTGAAAAGAGTATAAAAAATGCTTACAAAATACTAAAAAATCTAGAAATAAAGAAACTCTTTACTGCAGAATATTATAAGCAACGGTTTATTAGATATTGAATTAAAAAACTACCTAATGTCTAGGTGCAAAGATTCTCACCTCTAAATGACCTGTGCTCTCAAACGGCATAAACAACAGGTGTTTAATTAGTGTTTGGAAATAACATATGCTTCTAATTAGTCTGGTCTCATGAATTTGATACATTGCCTGCAGACTGGGTGTGGCTTGCACATGTATGAACAAACACTGTGCTTGTTCTGAATTCTAAGAAGTGTTAATTTCTACTATATGATTATCTGACATGCTGTTTAACCCCTTAAGGACCAGGGCTCTGTAAAGCCAATCATTAATGATGTAGATGTTACGTCATTTGTCATCAAGGGCTTAATAAAATCTTTATCACACTCCTTAGAGTTAAACGTAATATTCCAGTATTTGTATGTCATGTACCTCTCCTGAAGGGCCTATGTGAGCATATAATTATTATTGTGTTAGAAATGTCTATCATAAAGCGTACAAGCTGAGTCCCTAGAGTCTCTGACTATCCATTGTCATATATACCTTGCTTTATACATATAATACATTCCATCATCTAACAGGATAGTAGCCAGTCCCTGTGCATTTTAACCCCGTAAGGGTGGCTAGGTGTCGTGTGTGGGTCTCTGATGGCGATGTTTCTATACATTTTACAAATCCGCCACTTCACGGGCAGGTTATGGGGACCTCATAGGTAGGGATGAGCCGAACACTCCCCAAGTTCGGTTCGAGCCCGAACCCGAACTTCCCATTTGTTCGGGGCCGAACCCGAACTCAAACCCAGTGCAAGTCAATGGGGCTGAAAATCCGGTTTTTAGAGTGCCCTCCAAGAGGGCATATATGCTACATATTTGCCATAAAAGGTGTATGGGGGTCCGGGTAGTGCCCTGGGGGACAGGAAACAAGAACAAAAAGTTAAAAAAAAAACGTTTTTAAAGGGACAGTGAGTTTTCCATGAAATAAGGGTTAAAAATAAAAACCAAAAATTCCTTCAAATATCGTGCCTAGGAGGTCCCCATAACCTGCCCGTGAAGTGGCGGATTTCTAGGATGTATAGAAACACATAAAACCAAAAAAATGACGTTTCATATGACGGTAAATGCTTTTCCTTTAATCTATCCATAAACAACTGCATGGGGCAGCAGTCTGTATGAAAAGAGGAGACATTTTTGTACACTCAGAAAAAGTTTACTGATTTTTTTGGCTAAATTATTGTGAAATATATGCAGGCTTTGGATGAAAGTAACAATAGGTGCTTTAAAATTGGCCCTTTAGCATCCCCAACAGTGCCGTCACACCGTAACCCCTCTGAGGATATGAATCTGATACAGGCGTCAGTGGCAGTGCACCCAAATATTGTGCTTTTGGTGCCAGGCCTTCATGTACTATCATACAGTAACCCCTCTGTGGTATTGTGGAAGAATGCAGGGGTGGACCATGTGGTCCTATATTGAAAAGATATGATTCTGGTCAAGGCGTCAGTGCACCCAGATATTGTGCCTTTAATGCCAGGCCAGCAAGTATCATCATACAGTAACCCCTCTGTGGTATTGTGGAAGAATGCAGGGGTGGACCTTGCGGTCCTATATTGAAAAGGTTTTTTATCTGGTAATGGGCATCAGTGCACCCAGATATTGTGCCTTTAATGCCAGGCCAGGCCAGAGTCGGTGGACAGACGCACTCTTTTGTCTGTGACAAAACCTCCAGCGGCACTGAACGTCCTTTCGGAAAGCACGCTAGATGAAGGGCAACCTAGTAGCTGCATAGCATATTGGCTAAGTTCTGGCCAGTGATCCAATCTCAACACCCAGTAAGCCAGTGGATCATCTTCTGGAAAGGTATCCAGGTCTGCCCTTGCCCCTAGGTAGTCCTGCACCATATTGTGAAGATGCTGGCAATGGGTGCCTAAATTTGACGTCCCCTGGGCGTCGAGGACTAAAAAAAATTAAAAGAGCATCAGTCAAGCGGCCCTGGCCTTCACCACTATTCCTCTGATCACCCGCAGCCTCAGAAGCACGTGTGTCAGCACTTGGTAATCTACCAGTGCCTGGAAAGGTGTTACACAAGTGTCACTTTAGAGCGTCCTCAAGTTTTTTCATCCTGTGCTCCCTCTGTGCGGGCAGGATGAGCTCTGCAACTTTCCCCTTGTATCGTGGATCAAGAAGGGTTGCCAACCAGTAATGATCCATCTCCTTGATAGCACGAATCCTGGGGTCCTTTAGCAGGCTTGGCATCATTATCGAGCCCATGCAACGTAGGTTGGAGGTGGCATTAGCTTCCGAGTCTTCCTGGTCAATGAGGATGACCATATCGTGCACTTCCTCCTCCCAGCTATGCACTAGCCCTTCTGTTTCTGGGCACACAAAACCCTCCCTTGAGGAATCCCCACCTTCAATGCCCCCACTACTTAAATATTCCTCCTCCTCCTCCTCCTGTCTGGTCTGAGTAAGACCCACTGGAATGCTGTCTGAGGAAAGACTGGGGCCTTGAGAGCTAGGGAAGGCTTCCTCTTCCTCCCGCTGCTCTGCCTCTAGAGCCACATCTATAATTCCCCGCAGAGTGTGCTCCAGCAGGAACACTAAAGGAATTGTGTCACTGATGCATGCACTGTCCCTGCTCACCATCCTCGTTGCCTCCTCAAATGGTGACAGTACAGTGCATGCATCCTTGATCATCAGCCACTGCAGGGGGGGAAAAAAAACAAGTTGACCTGAACCTGTCCTTGTGCCATACTCACACAGGTACTCGTTGATGGCCCTCTGCTGCTTGTGCGGATGCTGCAGCATTGCTAATGTCGAGTTCCACCTGGTGGGCATGTCACAGATCAGACGGTTTGTGGGAAGGTGGAACTCTCTTTGAATTTCTGCCAGGCGAACGCTTGCTGGAAATGACCGTCTGAAGTGGCTGCAGACTTTTCTGGCCTGGATGAGAAGTTCTGGCAGCCCTGGGTACTTGGTTAGGAAATGCTGTACCACCAGATTTAGGACGTGTGCTAGGCATGGTACATGCGTCAATTTATCCTTGCATAGGGCGGAGAGAAGGTTGCTGCCATTATCGCAGACGATCATTCCCAGCTCAAGCTGGCGTGGTGTTAACCATCTCTGCACCTGCCCCTGCAGAGCTGACAAAATTTCTGACCCGGTGTGGCTCCTGTCCGCTAAACAAACCAGCTCAAGCACAGTATGGCATCTTTTTGCTTGAGCCATTACGTAGACCCTGTCAGGCGTCGGTTTAACTGCCACTTCGCCAGTGACAGAGAAGGAGGAGGAGGAGGAGGAAGAGGTGGTGGTGGTGGAGCAGACAGACCTCATACAAGCAGCTTTCTGGAGGCGTGGTGGATGAACAAGCTCCAGCACAGAGCCCTGTCTTGGATCCCTCCCAGCTGCAATCAGAGTTACCCAGTGTGCCGTGAAGGAAATGTAACGACCCTGTCCATGCTTTCTGGACCACGTGTCTAAAGTCACATGCACCTTGCAGCTGACTGCCTTTGCCAATGACTCGATAACATTGTCTTCCACGTGCTGGTATAGTGCTGGAATGGCCTTGCGTGAAAAGTAATGGCGTTTTGGAACCTGTCACTGTGGTAGAGCACATTCAGCAAATTCACGGAAGGGAGCAGAGTCCACCAGCTGGAAAGGCAGCAGCTGCAATGCGAGTAATTTTGCTAAGCTGGCATTTAGACACTGTGCTTGGGGATGGTTGGGACTATATTTTTTATTTTGCTGCAGCAGCTGCGGCAACGTAATCTGACTGCGTAAATCTTCAGCTACTGGGATGATGTCACATTGTGAGGAAGGACCTGGTACATTCATTACTGTAGCATCATCCCTGTCGGTGGAGGTTGTAGGCAATGACATGGCAGGACATACTGTGGGGGTAGAGACAGATGAGGAGGACCTACACAAAGTTTTGCGCCAACGGGATGTGTGGCACTTATTCATATGTCGCCTCAAGCACATGGTACCCAAGTGTCCGGTATCTTTCCCATGCTTAAGCCTCATCTGACATAGATTACAAATAGCAACGCTGCGCTCTACTGAACATTTCTTAAAGAACTCCCAGAAAACAGAGTTCCTGCATGTGTTCTTTGAGACAACAGCACTCTGCACCGGAGCAGCTCTGACATGTGATGCCTTGGACTGGCTAGTGCTATGGTTGGTCACAGAGGATGTTGTGCCTCGTGTTTGCTGTGCCTCCTCCTCCCCCTCTTCCTCACTTAATTCCTCTGTTCGATCTGGCACCCAGGTGGAGTCAGTGACCTCATCATCATTGTCATCATCACCCCCTATCTCCTCGTCACTGGAGCCAACTTGGCAGTATGCTGCAGCTGCTGGGGCAACATGAGTGCCCGTTATTTGTGTGTCATCACTGGCACCCTCTTCCTCTAGGTTGATTATACTCCCTTGCTCAACCTCAGAGATTGAATCAGAGCACTGTACTTGCTGCGCATCCTCAAGCAGCATGTCACTCTCATTGTAGTCAAACAATTCAGCTGACTCCTCCGTGTGTGATAGCGAGGCTACGGCAGGAGTAGCTGTGGACATGGAGGCTGCATTAGATGCTTTGGCAGCTGAGGTGGACTGTAAAGCACTAGAAGCCTGGCTGGCAGAGGACTCGGAGGATGAGGATGGCCTGGTTAGCCAATCCACCAAGTCCTCTGTATGTTACTGCTGCTTAAGACGGCCAGCACCAGTTATAAAGGACAAGCGTGCCCCTGCAGAGGATGCACCACGTCCACCACGACCAGAGGCACAGCCTCCCGACACAGGGGCTGCTTGCCCTCTTATCTGTGTCTGGGAGCGTCTACCTGTCCTTTTTGTTCTTTCAGACATGGTGAGTGATATATTGATTAATATATACAGAACTCTGATTCAACTCTGGTATAAAGATTTAAAGAACTCTGGTATAACTCTGTGAGACACACTGATAGCTGGCAGCCAGTGACAAGAGACAGATCACCTCAATTCACAAATGTTTTGTAGAAATTAGTGAGCCCCGAAATACAGCGTGGTACTGGATGTGTGACGAGACACAAATCACCTCAATTCCCAAATGTTTTGTAGAAATTTGTGACCCCCAAAATACTTGCTGGCAGTGACAAGAGACAGATCACCTCAATTCACAAATGTTTTAAAGAAATTAGTGAGCCCCGAAATACAGCGTGGTACTGGATGTGTGACGAGACACAGAGCACCTCAATTCACAAATGTTTTGTAGAAATTATTGAGCCCCGAAATACAGCGTGGTACTGGATGTGTGACGAAACACAGATCACCTCAATTCACAAATGTATTTAAAGAAATTAGTGAGCCCCAAAATAATGCGTGGTACTGGTAGTGTGACAAGAGACAGATCACCTCAATTCACAAATGTTTTGTAGAAATTAGTGAGCCCCAAAATACTGCGTGGTACTGGATGTGTGACAAGACACAGATCACCTCAATTCCCAAATGTTTTGTAGGAATTTGTGACTCCCAAAATACTGCGTGGTACTGGCTGTGTGATAAGACACAGATCACCTCAATTCACAAATGTTTTAAAGAAATTAGTGAGCCCCAAAAAGATTTGCTGGCACAGTGACAAGACCCAGAAGATCACCTCAATTCACAAATGTTTTAAAGAAAGTTGTAAACCCCAAAAAAACTTGCTGGCACAGTGACAAGACACACATCACATAAATTCCCTTATATTTGGTAGAAATGAGACCCCCCCAGTAGCGTGGCAGACCGGCAGTAACAAGACACAACTATCTCCTTTGAAATCTCCTCTGAAATGCGTGCAGAATCGGCGCGTGGAAACGTTATATAGTGTGCTGCGGGACTTAGCTCTGTTAGCTCTGTGAGCCCAATCAGGACTCTGAGCGGTGATTGGCATAGTGTTGAACCAGTCTTGCACCAGACCTGTGGTCAGGTGCAAGGCTCGGCTGTAGGCAATTAGGCCAGTGGGAAAATGCATTGTGGTTCATTGTGGTCGAACATGCGGCGAAAACCCGGAAATGTTCGGTGTTCGCGATCTCATCGAACAGGCCAAGTTCGGGTCGAAGCCGAACCGCTCATCCCTACTCCTAGGCACGATATTTGAAGGAATTTTTCATTTTTATTTTTAACCCTTATTTTATGGAAAACTCACTGTTCCTTTAAAAACGTCTTTTTTAAAACATTTTGTCCTTGTTTCCTGTCCCCCAGGGCACTACCCGGACCCCCATACACCTTTTATGGCAAATATCTTGCATATATGCCCTCTTGGAGGGCACTCTAAAAATCAAACTTTTGAGTTGCATTGAGTTAGGTTCGAGTTCGAAATCGAACTTTCGAAATTGTTCGAGTTCGAATGCGAACCGAACACGGGGGTGTTCGGCTCATCCCTACCCACCATACCTCTCCTAAACCAAAACAACTTAACTCCGCTCCCATCTCCCAAACATCGAATTCACCATATTCCACCTTAAATAAAGCAACCCTACCTCAGCACTGCCTAACAGCCCCCGCTGTGACAGAGGAGAAACAATTAAAAACCCAAACCCTAACAAAAAACTCTTATAAAGCTAAAATAAAGGGAGGGAGGGAGGGAGGGAGGGTGGGGATTTCGCTCTCTTGATTACCTCAGGAGAAAAAGGCGCGCAGAGCCACTGAGCACATGCCCTTTATAATCCTGAAAAAACCCAGCCTCTCCTCTTCCCGCTCAAACAGCCTGTACGCTCTAACCCCCTACTCTGACTAAAAAGTCCTCCTTGCGTCCTGGCATCAGGGGCAACTTAAAGGCCCTCCACCTTAGTTGCTCCAGGCCTTCAGTATCTGTACAGGGGTTTTAAGCAATCAGAACCCCATGAATCTTATTCTTGTTCATTATTGATTGACCACCAGGGTTCTCCATGTATTCTGTACTCTCCCTGACTGTTGTAAGGCAGCAGTAAAGTCTGGTAAACGTTTTGTTACAGTGAGCGTGGGAGCTTCTGTTTGCAGCTTCTTTACAGTAATTAAGGTGACAGCAGTGAACTCTCACAAAGAGTTTTTCGCAGGTGGCACATCAATCTTGCATTAAAAATTTATCGGAAGCACTAATTAGTGGACAGCAAGAGAATAACAAGCGGTACTTAGACCGCTTGTTATGATTGTCTTGAGCTGGTATTTAAAAGAATACCAGCTCCCAAAACCTTGCAAAATCAGTTTACACAAAAAATAAATACATCGATAAAGTTACATTCTCATCTGGTCCCATAGTGCAGAAGACAGCACAATCTGCCACTAGGGATGAGCTGTTCGGTTCGATGTGTTCGGAGTTCGATTCGAACATCTCCAGTTCGTATGTTCGCGAACTTCGAACATTTCCGCGTGTTTGCAGCATGTTCGCCCACAATGCACCACAATGGACCACAATGCACTTTTCCTTTGGCCTGAAGCTTGTAATTGGCTACAGCCTGCACCTGACCACAGTTTAGGTGCAAGACATGTGCAAGACTATGCCAATCACGGCTCAGAGTCCTGATTGGGCAAATTTTGCCCAATCATGGGCTCACAGAGCTAAGTCCCGCAGCAAACTATATAAGGCATCCCTTGCAGCCCCAGCACGTGTTTTTTGAGAGGAGATTGTTGTGTTAGTGTGTGTTCTCCCTGCCACCAGCTATGGGGGGGGGTGTCTCACTTCTACAAAATATCAGGGAATTGTTGTAATCTGCGTGTTCTCACTGCCAGCAACTATTCTGGGGGTCTCATTTCTACAAAATATCTGGGAATTGTTCTAATCTTTGTGTTCTCACTGCCACCAACTATTTTGGGGGTCAGTCATTTATATAAAATATCTGGGAATTGTTGTAATCTTTGTATTCTCACTGCCACCAGCAATTGTGGGGGTCTCATTTCTACAAAATATCTGGGAATTGTTCTAATCTTTGTGTTCTCACTGCCACCAACTATTTTGGGGGTCAGTCATTTATACAAAATATCTGGGAATTGTTGTAATCTTTGTATTCTCACTGCCACCAGCAATTGTGGGGGTCTCATTTCTACAAAATATCTGTAAATCTATAAATGTAGGCACCCATTGCCAGCGTCTTCACCACATGGTGCAGGACTACCTAGGGTCAAGGGCAGACCTGGATACCTTTCCAGCAGATTATCCACTGGCTTCCTGGGTGTTGAGATTGGATCACTGGCCAGAAGATAGCCAATATGCTATGCAGCTATTAGGTTGCCCTTCATCCAGCGTGCTTTCTGAAAGGACGTTCAGTGCCGCTGGAGGTTTTGTAACAGAAAAAAGAGTGCGTCTGTCCACCAACTCTGTAGACTGGCTGACATTTATAAAAATGACTCAGTCCTGGATCAGCAGCTATCATTCCCCTGATGCTGACATAACAGAATAGATCGGGGATCTCTTCTGCATTCACAAAACCTCTACCACTGCACTCTTCCACAATACCACAAAAGGGTTATGGTGTGAAGGCACTTGCTGCCACCAAAGGCACAATATTTGGCTGCACTGACACTGACGCCTATATTACCAGATTTATATCATTTTAAATTTTTGGACCGCAAGGTCCAACCCTGCACTCTTCCACAATACCGCAAAAGGGTTACGGTGTGAAGGCACTTGCTGCCACCAAAGGCACAATATTTGGCTGCACTGACACTGACGCCTATATTACCAGATTCATATCATTTGAATTTTTTGGACCGCAGGGTCCAACCCTGCACTCTTCCACAATACCACAGAGGGGATACGGTGTGTTGGCACTGTTGCCGACACTAAAGGCCCAATTTTAAAGCACCTATTGTTACTTTCATCCAAAGCCTGCATAAGGTTCACCATAATTTAGCCAAAAAATCACTAAACTTGTTCTGCGTGTCCTAAAATGTCTCCTTTTTTAATACAGACTGCCGCTCCAAGCAGTTGTTTATGAATAGATTAAAGGAAAAACATTTACTGTAATTTGAAATGTCATTTTTTTGTTTTTAAATGTCTCTATACATCCTACAAATCCACCACTTCACGGGAAGGTTATGGGGACCTCCTGGGCACGATATTTGAAGGAATTTTTCGTTTTTATTTTTAACACTTATTTCATGGAAAACTCACTGTTCCTTATTAAAAATGTTTTTTTTAGAACTTGTTTTCCTTGTTTCCTGTCCCCCAGGGCACTACCCAGACCCCCATATACCTTTTATGGAAAATATCTTGCATATATGCCCTCTTGCAGGGCACGCTAAAAATCGAACTTTCGAGTCCCATTGACTTGCATTGAGTTCAGTTCATGTTCGCGTTCGAACTCGAACTTTTGAAATTGTTCGAGTTCGAATGCGAAACGAACACGGGGGTGTTCGGCTCATCCCTATCTGCCACCTCCACTCCCTATTTGTAGTAAGAGATTGAGTGCAAAAAGTTCCCACTGTCCTTCCACCATCCCTGAGAGATCTTGCAAATGGTGAGTTTGCCTATAGGCGAGACTAGGGGTCTCTAAGAATTTATTTGTATCTACGTTTTGTCTTTCTTTATAGGGTACTGACCATATATGTCTTTGGCAAAGATTATAACAATGGGATTGGGGTCCTACGTGGGGCCTATATAAATATCTGGGCCCACTAAAATGGTTTATTGTATAGTTTAGCTGGGATGTACTTGGTTACATAACTATCTCAGTCTCTAGATATATTTTTGTTTTTAAAATTCTTTCTTTTGTTTCTGTTTAGTGCTTTATAATTACACTGTTCTAAGGGTCTAGGGATTAGGTTTGGGTATCTCTGATTGAAGGCCTGACTGATATACTCAGTCCCCAGGTTCCACATGGACATTAGAAACATACCATGGATGATGAACATTAATGAAGAACATATTATTGCCCTTATTGGCATCTGATGAAAGTTATTCGATTAGTTCAGTTTTTTACTCTCCAAGATGGGTAAAGGCATTATGGAGACAGCCCGTTGGCCCTGGAGAAGCCCTCAAATGACAGGCATGCGCAGTATGTCTGGCGCCGCCATATTGGATTTCCAACGTGTGGGCAGCAGACACCAGGAACAGCGGCAGCCTGTATCATGAAGTATATGTTGTGGTATTTATGTAATTTTGTTTATAATTGAGTTCATGTGTGACTGGGAGGTTTCCATCTCTGCCTTACCTGCATATGGTATTTATATGGTGTTTATTCTGTGTAAAGGGTGAGGGCATTGTGCACTGAGGAAGGGGCTGTGACCCCGAAATGTTTGTGCTTTGTTCTTCTGCTGAAGTAAATGTGTTGGCACTAGTGCACCATAAAATAGCAGCGCTGGTAGAGTGCGTCAATTTTTGTTCATTGGAATTCTACCCCTCATTTGGATGCTATGAGGGGGATCACTATCTAGCTGCAGCTGACTAACTCCCACCCACTATTTTTGTAGTCGACTTGACACAAAATTTCAGCCCACAGCTGGAGCCTTTTACAATCTTCTTCCTGCTGTGGGGTGAAATGTTGAGTTTCATTCAATAAAGGGCTCCCTTTATAGGTGGTGAGCTATTTGTTTCTACTAGTAATGGGCCGAACACCCACGTGTTCAGTTCATATTCGAACTCGAATACCAGAAAAAGTTCAACTGCGAACTCGAACAGAATTCGAACACCATGCAAGTCAAGGGGGCTCGAACGTTCGAAAATTAGGGTCCCCTCCAAGAGGGCATATATGCAAGATATTGGCCATAAAAGGTGTATGGGTCTGGGTACAGCCCTGGGGGACGTTTTTAACCCTTTCACTGCTGAGTGCTGAGCCATTTCACCGATGTGCGCTGAGGTCATTTTTACCGCTTTTCTCATGTTTAAACGCGATTTGAAGCCATGGGAAATGTTTGAGCAACAAGGAGTGGGAAATCTCTCTTTCTTATATGGGTAATACATCCACAAGAGTGCGCAACAAATTAACGTGCATTGCAATTGAGAAGGATATGGATATACTTTTTTTTTTTTTTTGGTGGTTCACTCGGTTGGTGCAAAATCCTGGACTTCCACGCTGACTTCCTCTGCTCAGGACAGTGGGTACACTAGATTCCTTGGATATCTACAGCCTTGGTAAAGCACAGTCTGGCCCAAGATGCATAAAATATAAAATTTATTGTATTTAAAAACAAACACATATAAAATATAACGTGGGCCTTCTGGGTCAAATCCTCCCATTAAACATTTAAGGGATACGCATTTCACCAAACGCTATGTTGGCTTCCTCAGTCCCAAAAAAAAACCTGAGGAAGCCAGCATAGTGTTTGGCGAAACGCGTATCCCTTAAATGTCCTTTCCACTGCATTTGACTCTGTTGACCACACTATCCGGCTCCTCATGCTGTGTCAACTTGGCCTCGGTGACACCGCTCTCTCCTGGTTCTCTTCCTATCTCTCCTTCTTTGCTCCTTAGAGTCTCCTTCACTGGTGCCTCCTCAACCCCAGTTCTTCTCTCAGTTGGGGTACCTCAAGGCTCTGTTCTGGGTCCCCTACACTTCTCAATCTATACCGCCTCTCTGAGCAAACCTCATCTCTTCCTTTCGACTACAATATCATCTCTATGTTGACGACACCCAAATCTACCTATCGGCTGTCTCCAACTGGATGACTTCCCGTTTCCTAAAGCCTAACCTCACTAAATCTTATCTTCCCTACCTCTAAAACAAACATTCCTGTGCCTATTTCCCTTCAGGTGAATGGTGCCACTCCTTCACGCCTCACATTTAGTTGCTAACCAAATCCTTCTACTTCCACCTAAAAAACGCTGCACATGTACGTTCCTATCTTAATCAGGACTCTGCTAAAATGCTTATCCAAGCTCTTATTATCTCCCGCCTTGACTATTGTAAACTCCTTATCTCTGGCATTAAGAGATCCCAGATTCTCCCTCTGCAATCTGTTATGAACGCCTGCGCCAGGCTCATCCACCTCACCTCTCGCACCTCTTGGACATCACCCTTTTGTCAATTTCTACAATTGCTCCCTGTTTCCTTTAGAATCCAATTCAAAATATTGGTGCTCACATACTAACCTCTCATAACCGCACCCCTGCCTACATCTACTCTCTTATAAGCAGGTACATCTCGCTCGACCACTTTGCACTGCAAATAATCTGATGTTATCGTCTCCGCGTACACACCCACCCAACTCTCGCCTTCAGGACTTCTCCGGAAATGCCCCCTTTCTATGGAACTCCCTGCCCCACAACATTAGTCTCTCCCTGTCTCTCCTGTCCTTCAAAAAGTCTTTGAAAATGTATTACTTTAGAGAAGCTCACTACCTAATCCCCACTGTTAATTTCTCACGCCACCTTCCCACCCAGCCCACATGCGCCCCGCTACTTCATGTTCTCTATTTACCCTTGCCTAGTGAGTCTCTCCTCTTAGATTGTAAACTCACGAGCAGGGTCCTCTTTTCTACTGTTCTGTGTGTGTGTAAATTGTATGTGTATTAGTTTTTCTGCTTCTCCCATTTTACATCGCTAAAGAACTTGTTAGCGCTTTATAAAAACTTGTAACTGTAACTGGTGCAACAATTCAGCATATTCTTGAGAATGTAAAAAAAAATACAAAGAGAAAATTGCTTTTTTCCCCACTAGATGTCTCAATTCTGTAATATGCATCCTGCTCATGCCCTGTCTCCGTATTTGTTAGTGTGCTTCCATGACTGTAAGTAAAGAGCTCATTTGGTAACTATGAAACATACTTGGAGGATGTAGCAGATTTTATTTATTTTTTAATAAAACTGAGAAAAGATCATGCTCAGCAAATGAATGAATACATTAATTTCTGCTTACAGCTTTTAACATTAGACTGAGGCAATATTAATGTGTGATCATATCCTTATGCAATCCAGTGTTACATTTACTTGGCAAAGACACATACTGCATGGGGAGAACTCTCAGTTTCCATTTTTTTGTAGCCAAAAAAAATTAAGTGATATAGTATAAATAGTATCAGGCCCGCGGCAGACCAAAGCAGTGATCACGTCCGTGTTGCCGCACAGTTTAACGTCCGTTGTAGCATAGAATCATGAGCAATAGAGACACACACACGAAGTACGTGCGCACCGAACTGCACACGCACAACGCACGTGGCAAACGGATGCAAGTTAGGCAAGTACGGAAAACCACTGGACTGACGCGCGGAGTGCACCACGTCCACGTAGCGTTCTGTGTGAGTGATGAGGAGATGTCAGACGCAGCGCATTTGCAACGTCCAGCACCTTGACGCACAAAATAGCTTTTCATATCCTTTTCAAATTTTTATCATTTTTTCATATTAATTTTGTTTCCCATAGTTCCCTTTTTTTTCTACGTCATCAAAAAAATGGACCGTGTGGTGTGTACAGTATCTTCCGTCAGTACGTCTGCCCGTTATGCATGCACGCAGAGTGCGCTCAGACTGTGTTCGTCTGGCTCTAGCCTATACCTGACTACTATGGTGGCTGAGACAAATCTAAAGGACTCTGCAATTTTTATTGTCATGTTTACTAGTCAAAATAGGAAAGGACATGGCTTTGTTTAATGACCAAAGATAAAATATGGGAATACCTCTTCTTATCCCATTCAGATAGCCAGGAGTATTTTTAATATTGTTCTATCTTTTACGTTATTCAGTTGAATTCCTTGTTTGCAGTGACATTTAAAATACAGCTATACACTCACTGGCCACTTTATTAGGTACACCTTGCGAGTACCGGATTAGACCCCGTTTGCCTTCAGAACTGCCTTAATTTTTCGTTGCATATATTCGACAAGGTGTTGGAAACATTCCTCAAAGACTTTGGTCCATATTGATATGATAGCATGACACAGTTGCTGCAGATTTGTCGGCTGCACATCCATGATGCAAATACCCTGTTCCACCACATCCCAAAGATGGTCTATTGGCTTGAGATCTGGTGACTGTGGAGGCCATTGGAGTACAGTGAACTCATTGTTATTTTTAATAAACCAGTTTGAGACGATTTGAGAATTGTGACATGGTGCATTATCCTGTTGGAAGTAGCCATCAGACGATCGGTACATTGTGGTCATAAAAGGATGAACCTGATCAGCAACAACACTCTGGTAGGCCGTGGCGTTTAAACAATGCTCAATTGGTAGTACTAAGGGGCCCAAAGTGTGCCAAGAAAATATCCCCCATACCATTACACCACCACCACCAGCCTGAACCATTGATATAAGGCAGGATGGATCCATGGTTTCATGTTGTTCATACCAAATTCTGACCCTATCATGCGACTGTCACAGCTGAAATCAAGACTCATCAGACTAGGGAACGTTTTTCCAATATTCTGTTGTCCAATTTTGGTGAACCTGTGCTAATTGTAGCATCAGTTTCCTGCTCTCAGCTGACAGGAGTGGCACCTGGTTTGGTCTGCTGCTGCTATAGCCCATCTGCTTCAAGGTTGGACGTGTTGTTCATTCGGAGGAGGTATTCTGCATACCTTGGTTGAAACGAGAGATTATTTGAGTGACTGTTGCCTTTCTATATACTCGAACCAGTCTGCCCATTCTCCTCCGTCCTCTGACATCATCAAGGCATTTTCATCCACACAACTTCCGCTCACTGGATATTTTCTATCTTTCGGACCAGTCTCTGTAAACCCTAGAGATGGTTGTACGTGAAAACCCCAATAGATCAGCAGTTTTTTAAATACTCAGACTAGGCCATCTGGCACCAACAACCATGCCACGTTCATAGTCACTTAAATACCCTTTCTTCCCCAATCTGATGCTCGATTTGAACTTCAGCAAGTCATCTTCACTATGTGTACATGCCTAAATGCATTGAGTTGCTGCCATGTGATTGGCTGATTAACAATTTGTGTTAACAAGCAATTGAACAGGTGTACCTAATAAAGTGGCTGGTGAGTGTATAGTAACAATAAATAACTCACCACCTAGGGGCTTTAACTACATCATCCAGTAAATGCAAAATCAATTAAATTACCACCAGTTGACCTATTCCCCTTTACCTGTAAACACACTTTGATGAACATCAAAAACACATGTCAACCGTTAACTGTCGACCCGTGGGAATACACAGTAAAGTAAAATGCTGGTGAATGACTTCTGGCTATACCCTCAGCACACAGTAAAATGTTTTTAAATAATGCTAAAATAGAAAAAAAAAAGGATTCATCTTAGTAAAGTCGTGTGCCTTGTGGTTTCTGTATGTGACAGATGCTGACTAAACCAGTATAATAATCTCTCTGTATACTACCCTTCATACTACTTGTCTATTTAAACCTATAATTTACATTCACACATGGCATCATAGGCTGAAGGTTTAACCCAGGGACCTCAAACTCTGGCTCCCAGATGTTTCCATACTACGAAATCCATGATTCTCTGGCAATCTATTATATTTAAAGAATTCTGGGAACTGTAGGCAACAAATAACTGGGGGGGGGCAGAGTTTGAGATCCCTGGCACTTTAACCCATCGAAACCAAGTGATTTTCCATAAAACAACTCTCAGGAACCAGTGCTTTTATTTGGAGTAAAATTCAATCTTTTGAATGATACAGTAAAAAATATTTGGGAATTATGCTGGCCTAAAGGGGCTACTGGAGCTGGAGATCCCTGTGGAACCAGCTAGGGAGCTGCATTTAGACACAAACAAGTGTATTCACTAAGGGAGTTATGCAGAGAACACCGAAATGTCGACATTTCGGTGCTCTCCCGTTACCCGCACTTCCCTGCATTTCGGGGAATCAAAGTTCCCTGGAGTGCAGGGAAAACCTGCCTCAAACCCGCCGTACACCCGTCGAAATCCCACCGGAACTGGCGCAAAAAACACGCCGAACACGTTGGAAAAAGCCAACGAGACGTCGATCACAGCGCAGACCAGCTGCCGGAAAAAGGCGACAAGCTGACAAACGGGGTAGAAAAAAAAACAAACAATATGATTGAAAGTGTCAAAAATTGAAACGCTGCTTGCAAAAAAACTACTGCTGGAAAATGTCTGGAATTTACATATAAGGTCCTATGAATAATTAAAGGTCTGTTACAGAAAAAAGAAAAACTGCTTTTAAAAAAAAAACGGAAAAAAATTACTAAAAGATCCTAAGAAATCTAGAAGTAAAGAGACTTTTTACTGCAGAATAAAATAATAAACGGTTTAACAGAGGTTGAATTAAAACGGGAATGATTTTAACATTGAAGCCTATGGGGTTCACCTGAATAAACCTGCTGAATGAAACCACCGAACAGCAGCGCACTTCGACAAATTTTCTCTGCCGTCCGGTGGTTTCTGCATAGATTAACCATTGCTTCTCTATGGGGGATTTCACTGCCTTCGAACAGGCACTGTACTTGCTGGCAGTTCGCCAAAATTTGGCGAACTGTCTGCTCTCTGAATAGCCCCGACATGTCACCGTATGGGGAAATTCCCTGTTAGATGACATTTCAGGGCCAGATCGTCTCTCTCTAAATAACCCCTTAAAGAGTGAAACCCGGAGAATTGGTAGAAGAAGAGAACAATCTAAACCAAAAAATCGATTTGGAAAGTGAGATAAATGGGAGAATTTATCTGGTTTGGCTATTTTGACCTAGAATTTTCACTTCTCCTGCTAGTTCTCCTGTCTTCACCCTTTAGTGAATAAAACTGAAAGTTGCAGCTGTTTTAACAACTCTGGTGTTACATCACTGTTTCCTGACAGTAGCTTTATGGAAAACTAATTGGTAGTGAAAGGGTTAACAGCATAGCACAGCGAAACTAGGATTGTATTGGCGTTATTGGCTGTCTGACAAAAGCAAATAATGAATTGTATGAAGGAATCCCATTATTTGTAACTATTCGGTCATTGTGTAAATGTATGCATTTCTCGCAGCCAGGCGTAACAATGTAGAAAGTCATATTTGTCTTCGAAACATTGTTAATTCTTCTTTAACAGCAATTGTTTTATATGAAGCAAAAAAATTTTTATTTTTGTCTTGCTTTGTGGATTGAGTCATATAAAAATTAAATAACCAAACTGTAATTTATTTGTTAAAGTTTAGATTCCCTCCATGTAACTGTGAAGGGATGTTTCAAATCTAATATAAACCGCTACCGCATGAAACTTGAAATAATTCCCTATTGATGAGAAATGAAAAGAGAAATGTAAACCAAATATAATTTCATTTTTAAATGACTTCTAAAACTTTTTATTGATACAAATAGCGACGCTTCAATTTTATTTTTAATAAACCCACAGGGTAATTCAAAGAGATTCAAAAAGTCACCGCACATTTGGTGACTTTTCGTTCTCTTCAATTCGGTTCCTTTTGCCGATCCCATTTCGATGACCCTGCGGTGTATTCAGCAAACACCACAGGGTCCCCGAATTGCAGGGAAAGGCTGCTGCAAACCCGACGAAATCGAACCGCAAAACCCACCGAATGCACGCCGAAAACCCCCAAAAACATCTGAATTAACCCGTCGAAAAACCCGAGCAGGAGCCGATCACACGCAGCGAAGCAGCCGAGACCGTAGACGAGGCAGTGAAAAAATTAGCAAAACAGTTTGTGTGAATGATTGAAAATGAAACGCTGTTTGCAAAGAAACTACTGAGCGAAAATGTCTGAAATTTACATATGAGGTCCAGGGATTGATAATAAAGAGGGCTGTTACAGAAAAAATAAGTAAACTTAAAAAATAAATAAATAAATCGGACTTTTTAAAAAAAAAAAATTAATAAAAATGCTTGAAATATCCTAAAAAATCTATAAATAAAGAGACTCTTTAATGCAGAATTTTATAATGAACGGTTTATTAGATATTGAATTAAAACCGGAATATTTTTAACATTGAAGCCTATGGGATTCTCCTGAATTAATTTGCCGCATGAAACCACCGAATGGCAGGGCATTTCGGGAACCTTTCACTGCTGGTTTGTGTTCTCTGAATAGCCGAAGCAGTGCTTTTTATGGGGTTTTCACTGCCCTCGAACAGGCACCGAACAGGCACCGTATGTGCAAGCAATTCGCCAGGATTTGGCGTATTGCCTGCTCTCTGGATAGCCGAATGGTCAGGAAAGGTAACCGAACGCTGATTTTCAGCGTTCGGTTACCTCTCTCAAGCAATTCGGAGCTCTTTGAATAAACTGGCAGGGTTATTTCAGTTGCATACAGTATAGAACACCGATAAAATAACGGTTTAAAAATATTGCCTTTTTTGTGTAAGTTTAATACATACTACATGCAATATTGTTCCTTATTACTTCATACTACATTAAATTACATTTTTACATCATATGAACTGAAAAGTAGTAGAGGGTTATGTGCTGATATGTTCATCCAAAGTCTCATAAATTAATCATATGAAGCATAATGGAAATTCGGTGTAATTACGTGAATATTTAAAATTTATTGGCATTTAATATCACATTTTCGAAATGTATAGAACAATCCAACATTTCCTGTGGTGTTTCTGTACAGGAGCTTTTCTCATACAGCAGAAAAAAATGGAAAGGGTCCTATAATGAATGGAAAAACCATATAGTGCAATACATTTATGAAAGAAACAGCTACATTGGACCAAACTCACAAGTTGAAAAAGAATGTAGAGTCACCTCTGTATTTCACAATAGGAACACCTATAGATCTATATAAGATGTAGGATGCTGAAGGGTGACTAGGAGGACAGAGGAAAACAGTTTGTTTGTTCATCATAGTGGCAGTCTTACCGATGAGCTTGTCTATTTCAGCATAGAGTGAGAGGTTGCTGGTGATGGTTGTGTCCAGGCATGTGAAGCTGTCAGTGATGTATAGTTCTTTTTCTCCAATGTTGCTTGTTGTTGGGGTCACAACATCTTGTCCTATCATGTTTTTTTTTTTTGAGAAAGTATTTTACCAGGAAGGATACATTGAGATTTCTCTCATTTTCAAGTATGTCCTGGGTGGCGAGTATGTACCGTTAGGTGTCTTGCCCAAGGACACTTACTGGAGAGGTGCTCTTGCCGAGATTTTGTTGGTCTTTTTGATGCTGATCTTCAGTCTGCAAATTAAGTTACCGGTATATTAATTTAATTCATAAAGAAAATTAGCATTTTTATCTTCATTTGACATAAGTATATTTTATTTATTTATAAAGGGCCCTATCACATTGTTCGTGCAAAAACGCATGGTAAACGTGTGAATTTTTGCGCCAAGCGTCAAACGTTAACGCACCTAAATCAACGCTGGTATTACAATCCTTGCGCATTTTTTCATCCGTCAAAAAATAACGGGCGTAAAACGGACGCGCAAAAACACGCACGCAGTAACGTTATGCGCAGAAATCAGTGTGCGGACTGTTTTCTTTTCACACGATTCAGCCAGTCAGAATTAAGAACCACAACTGTCTCACGTTACGTTTTTGCGCCTGTCAAAGTAATCTGCGCATATATGCTGTATCAAAAAAAAAAGCACGTGCAACTTCTCAAATTTATTGGTTTTGTATGTGTAGAATGTGTAACTATACTTTGCCACGTATTTTTTTTTGGACTGGTGTATTTGGTTTCGGCCAGGTTGATAGAATTTGCCTTTAACACCAGCTTTTAGGAGTTGCTGAAATTATGCGCGCAAAGGCCATGCGTTACAAACTGCGCATAGATTGTAATACCATTCGCGTACCAGCGCACAAACGCATTTGCGCTCACAAAGTTAAGTATAGTATAGGACGCGTGCAGTAAAGTATGCTTGCACAGCGTTCGCGCAGGTTCACCCGCGGTAGACGTATACGCACATTTGTTGCTCTGACATTATAATACGACGTTCAGCGCAAAGTGTTTTGCCCCTCGCGTTAATGCATCGTTTGCGTGAAGAATGTAATAGGGCCCAAAGTATTTTATCAGGAAGGATACATTGAGATTTCTCTCGTTTTCAAGTACGTCCTGGGTTCAAGAACATTAAATTGTTACAGTTGTTACAGAAATACAAAGTAATAAATGCAAGATATTAAAAAACAAAACACAAATATACAGATTAACAGAAAATAAATATGTAGGAAATATAGTCAATATGTTACATATTTACAGGTGCATTCTGTATCTGTATAGTTTTTTGATGTTATATAAATTTGGTCTAATTGGTAGCAGGATTGTTAAGCAGCGTTATAGGTTATAAATGCTCAAACAAGACATTTCTGTGCTGTTTGCCATTTAGTTTTAATAATCATGTTACAGTTTAACAAACCGTCATGTTTTAATGGAATACTACGTTTGTCTTCAAAGCTGTGAATAATTATTTATGTGTTTTAAGATATTTTTATAAAACTAACAGCAGGGGGTATTGTTCCACAGCATCACAGTGAGAATCAGGCTTGATACTATCATTAAAGTTAATGATTGAAACATGATTGATTTTCCGTACAGTGTGTTCTGACTTCTTCTGTAGCTCACACCCTATTTTTGGAAACTGTTAATCTTCAATTTGTACTATCTTCAAGCTGATGCTTTTGCTAAGGTCATATTTAAAGCCCCATAATGTCTGTCAAAATAATGCATTGGCAAGTAAACCTTATAAAAATAAACCACTATGACAAGAGTTAATAAGTGTAGTCATTTGTTTTACAACCTCAATTCGTGTTGAGGAAATTAAGCTAATTAAAACACTATTGTTTTTTGTACCATACTTAAAATGTAATTAAATACAAAGACAGTATTGTAAACACTTTTGAAATGTATTTAATTCTCTTGAAGTGTGTTTTATAATAGATTCTGACATCTACAAAAGCAACAAACAATATAGTTTAAACAAATATGTGCCATGAACTCCCAGACTAACACTGGAACCTCTTTGCATACAAGGACATACAAAATAAACATAACCATGAGAAATGAATAAAATGAAATGGAATTTACGTAAAATGGGGTTGTGATTTGAATAAGAAAATCTGCTGTTATCTGTTTTGTGCTCTTTTATACATGTGAGGTCTTTTTTATCACACGTTGACCATCACCTTATAACAGAAAACATCCTGGTCACCAGTGAACCTTTTTTTTAATGACGGTTTCATCTTTGCATTGCTGTTCTTTATAATTAGGATTGGGGAATTAAATTACCAAATTCTAAACAAATTTAGGAATTAAATCAACACTAACACCAAAAAATGAAATGTCCTTATTGTGTTTATTTTATGTTGCTGATATCTTACATGTACATATCCTTCACCTTTCCAACCTGGTGTTTAAGAGCTTCTCTGGGAAGCTGCCACCCTACCTGAATAGTCTGCTTCCCCTAGCAGTTCCCTCATCCTATAACCTCCGATCCAGGACCTGCACCTTACTTGCAATACCACAATACAAAAAGAAAGTGGCTCGATCCTCATTTTCCTACAGAGCACCGCATTTATGGAATAACCTCCCAGACACCATCAAATCTTCCACCAGTCTTAAGTCACTCAAGAGCTCCTTCCTAGCATACCTCGGTACAGAATGCACCTGTAAACATGTAACATAGTAACTATATTACTTACATATTTATTTTCCGTGTTAATCTGTATATTTGTGTTTTGTTTTTAATATCTTGCATTTATTACTTTGTATTTCTGTAACAACTGTAAAATTTCAATGCTCTTGAACCCAGGACATACTTGAAAACGAGAGAAATCTCAATGTATCCTTCCTGGTAAAATCCTTTATAAATAAATAAATAAATGTGCTTTGTTTTTCTCTTGTTTGTTTAGTTAAGAAAATATTGTACTCTATATGTGTCACTGGGTGCATCCATTGTGTGATTGGAAACTGCGCCCCCACAGTATATTTACCTCACTTAGTCCTCACTCTGTGGCATTGGCTATATAATGGAGTCTATTGGTCGATCACTGACTCAAATCATGGTATTGTGTGGGATGCATTCAAATGACACCAACAGGGGGTAGATTAAAAGTCTTTTAAACTCTGTTTTATCTGGTTCAGCTGCCATCACTTATCTCAGTTAGCCTGGAGAACATTAAGCCTCATGTCATTTTATCAAACATTCCATCGTCCACCTCATAAACTCACTGGTAAATAATGTAGATTAAATAAACAGGAGCCACTAAGCAAAGCTTTTGGTAATTGTTGTATCATGGGCTTAAACACACAAAATGGAAACAAGAGATCAAAACCTTATTTTATTTTTCCTTTTTACATGCAATTCAAACAAAGAAAAAAACAGCAGCATGTATTTTATAAAGTGTTTTTGTTTGTAATGCACAAGTAATCTAGTTACAGCTTATTTATTTATTTATAAAGTATTTTACCAGGAAGGATACGTTAAGATTTCTCTAGTTTTCAAGTATGTCTTGGGTTCAAGAACATTGTATTTGTGTACCCTACTGTAAATATCCAAAGTAATAAATGCAAGATGTTAAAAGCACAAATATACAGATTAACACAGGAAATAAATAATTAGGAAATATATTCACTATGTTACATGTTTACTGGTGCATTCTGTATCGAGGTATGTTAATAGAGATCTCGTCGTAAGTGACTTGAGACTGGGGAAGATTTTTTTTGAGAAAGGATTTTTGAGAAAGGATACATTGAGACTTCTCTCGTTTTCAGGTATGTCCTGGGTGGCGAGTATGTACCGTTAGGTGTCTTGCCCAAGGACACTTACTGGAGAGGTGCTCTTGCTGGGATGGAACCCATGTCTCCACAGGCTCTCTCCACGCAGAGCAGTGATGTTACCTCTACTCCACCCAGCCGGTACCATTTTGATGGTGTCTGGGAGGTTATTCCATAATTGTGGTGCTCTGTAGGAAAAAGAGGATTGAGCTACTTTCTTTTTGTATTGTGGTATTGCAAGTAAGGTGCAGATCCTGGATCAGAGGTTATAGGAGGAGGGAACTGCTGGGGGAAGCAGCCTATTCAGGTAGGGTGGTAACTTCCCTGAATAGCTCTTAAACACCAGGGGTCCTTTTACATTCATAGAAACATAGAAAAATGTTGTCAGATTAGAACCTTTCGGCCCATCTAGTCTGCCCAATTACATGGATACTTTACCTGGATTTATCTTTTGTTTAGGATAGCCTTATGCCTATCCCATGCCTGCTTAAATTCAATTACTGTTTTGGCCTCTACCACTTCAACTGGAAGGCTGTTCCATGTATCCATCACCCTCTCAGTAAAATAATGCTTCCTGATGTTACTTTTAAACCTTTGCCCCTCTAATCTAAGACTATGTCCTCTTGTTTTGCTACTTTGTTTCCGTTTAAATATACTCCCTTCCTCTACCTTGTGGATTCCCTTTACGTATTTAAATGTTTCTATCATATCTCTTCTGTCTCGCCTTTTTTCCAAGCTATACATGTTAAGATCATTAAGCCTTTCCTGGTAACTTTTTTCCTTCAAGTCGTACACCATTTTAGTAGCCCTTCTCTGAACTCTCTCTAAGATGTCTATATCCTTCTGGAGATACGGTCTCCAGTACTGCACACAGTACTCCAAATGAGGTCTCACCAGTGCTCTGTACAGTGGCATGAGCACTTCCCTTTTCCTACTGCTAATACCTCTCCCTACACAACCAACCATTCTGCTAGCATTTCCTGCTGCTTTATTACATTGACTACTTACCCTTAGATCCTCTGAAATAATAACCCCTAAATCCCAACCCTCAGATGTTGAGGTTAGGACTGTATCAAATATTCTATATTCAGCCCTTGAGTTTTTACTTCCCAGGTGCATTATCTTGCTAGTACTTGCCAGTACTTATCCACATTAAAACTCAATTGCCACAGCTCCGACCATTTTTTTAGTTTACCTAAATCATTTGTCATTTGGCTGATCCCTCCAGGTACGTCAACCCTGTTGCAAATCTTTGTGTCATCAGCAAAAAGACATACTTTTCCATTAATACCTTCTGCAATATCACTAATAAAAGTATTAAAGAGAATGGGTCCAAGTACTGACCCCTGAGGTACCCCACTGGTAACAAGACCTTGCGCCGAATAAACTCCATTTACTACAACCCTCTGTTGCCTGTCACTCAGCCACTGCCTAATCCATTCAACAATATTGGAATCCAAGCTCAAAGATTGCAATTTATTGATAAGCCTTCTATGCGGAACAGTATCAAAAGCCTTACTGAAATCTAAATAAGCAATGTCTACTGCACCACCTATGTCTATTATTTTTGTTACCCAATCAAAAAAATCAATAAGATTAGTTTGGCATGATCTCCCTGAGGTAAACCCATGTTGTTTCTGATCCTGTAATCTATGTGTTTTAAGATGTTCAACAATCCTTTCCTTTACTATGGTTTCCATTAATTTCCCCACTACTGACGTAAGACTAACTGGCCTATAGTTCCCCGATTCCTCCCTACTACCCTTCTTGTAAATGGGCACAACATTTGCTAATTTCCAGTCTTCTGGGACGACTCTCGTTAACAAGGATTGGTTAAATAAATCTGTTAATGGTTTTGCTATTACACCACTGAGCTCTTTTAATAATTTAGGGTGGATCCCATCAGGCCCCATTGACTTATTTGTCTTTACTTTAGACAGCTGCTGTAGAACCTCCTCCTCTGTAAACTCATATGTAAATGTCTCGTTAGTGTTTCCTCCTAACTGAGGTCCCTTTCCTTCCTTTTCTTCTGCAAAGACTGTACAAAAATATTCATTGAGGCAGTCAGCGAGACTTTTATCCTCTTCTACATACCTTCCTTCCTTTGTTTTTAATCTAACTAATCCTTGTTTTACTTTTCTTTTCTCGTTTATGTATCTAAAAAATGTTTTGTCCCCCTTTTTTCTGACCGAGCTATTTTCTCTACTGCGTGTGCTTTGGAAGCTCTTATAAATTGCTTTGCCTCTTTCTGCCTAATCTTATAGGTTTGCCTATCTTCTTCACTCTGAGTTGTTTTATAATTATTGAATGCTGTCTTTTTGTTCTTCACTATTTTGGCCACTTCTGCAGAGTACCACAGTGGTTTCTTCGCTGTTTTGTTTTTGCTAACAAGTCGAATGCAATTGCCTGTGGCCTTCAATAATGCTTCCTTTAAATAATCCCATTTCTCCTGGACTCCCTTTAAACTCCTCCAGTCTGATAATGACTCCTTCACACAAATTCTCATTTTAGAAAAATCTGTTTTTCTAAAGTCTAAAACTTTTATTTTTGTGTGGTGCGGCTCCATCCCTGTTCTTATATTAAACCACACTGACTGGTGATCACTAGATCCCAAATTTTCACCTACAACAGCATCTGATACCAAACCTCCATTTGTGAGTATTAAATCCAATATGGCCTCTTTACGGGTCGGCTCCTCAACTACTTGTGTTAGAGATAATCCCAGTAGGGAGTTTAGAATATTTGTACTCCATTCTCTGCGCAAAAACGCTTGCGCAGCGCAGGATTTTTTGCGCACAGCATTAAGCGTTATCGCGCGAAAATGAACAGTGGTATTGCCATCCTCGCACATTATTTCATCCGTCAAAATATAACGTTCGTAAAACCGACGCACAAATATGCGTGCAAAGTACTGTTGCACTCAGAAATCAGTGAGCGCAATGTAATTTTTAACGCGAGTCTGTCACTTTTTACGCGAGTCCGTCATTTTTGTGTAGACTGCGCACAACAGAAGTAGATTCTGACGGAAGACAAGGTAGTGGCCGTCATTTTTGATGGATCTAGAAAAAAAAACTGCGCATCGACTTTCTCCGTTGTGAATTTGCAGTTTGGTACGGTCAGGTTGTTACAATTTGCCGTTACCACAAGCTTTTCAAAGACGTTAAAATTATGCACGCAAACGTTGTCTGTTAAATTTTACGCTATAAATTGTAATACCATGTGCGCACCAGCGCACAAACGCATTTGAGCTCACAATGTTAAGTATAGGACGCGCACAGTTCATTATGCTCGCGCAGGTCCATCCGCGTTAAATGTTAACGCGCATTTGTTGCGCGGATGTTGTAATACGACGTTCAGCGCAAAGGGTTTTGCCCTCGCGTTAACACGTCTTTGCGCCCGCACAAAATTGTTCACGAGGAATGTAATAGGGCCCCAGGTTGGAAAAATAAACGGTGCGTCTGGATTCCAGCGATGACCAGTTTAGCGCTTATGCAAGTGGTAGTGTCCCTTTAAAAACAAGAAGTGTAGAGGATCTTGTTCAGAGGAGCTTAGATATATACAGGGTAATTCAAAGAGATCAGAATTGCTTGAGAAAGGTAACCGAACGCTGAAAATCAGCGTTCGGTTACCTTTCTTGTCCATTCGGCTATCCAGAGAGCAGGCAATTCGCCAAATCCTGGCGAATTGCCTGAAAATACGGTGCCTGTTCGGTGCCTGTTCGAGGGCAGTGAAATCCCCATGAAAAAGCACTGCTTCGGCTATTCAGAGAACAAAAACCAGCAGTGAAAGGTTCCCGAAATGCCCTGCCATTCGGTGGTTTAATTCGGCACGTTTATTCAGGAGAATCCCATAGGCTTCAATGATAAAAATATTCCCGTTTTAATTCAATATCTAATAAACCGTTCATTATAAAATTCTGCAATAAAGAGTCTCTTTATTAATAGATTTTGTAGGATATTTTAAGCATTTTTCTTTATTTTTTTTACATTTTTTTAAAAGTCCGATTTTTTTTTTTTTTAAGTTTACTTATTTTTTCTGTAACAGCCCTTTTTATTATCATTCCCTAGACCTCATATGTAAATTTCAGACATTTTCGCTCAGTAGTTTCTTTGCAAACAGCGTTTCACTTTTCAAACATTCATGCAAACTGCTTTGCTAATTTATTCACTGCTTCTTCTGTGGTGTCGGCTTTTTCTGGTGGCTTCGCTGCGTGTGATCGGCTCCTGCTCGGGTTTTTCTGTGGTTTTTGGCAGGTTACTCCAGATGTTTTTGCGGGTTTTCGGCGTGCATTCGCTGGGTTTTGCGGTTAGTTTTCGGCAGGTTTGCGGTAGCTTTTCCCTGCAATTCGGGGACCCTGTGGTGCTTGCTGAATACACCGCAGGGTCACCGAAATGGGATCGGCAAAAGGAACCGAATTGAAGAGAACGAAATGTCACCGAACGTATGGGGACTTTTGGAATCTCCTTGTCCAATTTAGCACTATCAGGGTAAGTCAATCTAAAGAAACATTCAAATGCTTGGGTTTTGATTCCAAATGAGCCATTTAGCGAATAACTCAGGCCTCTGTTTCACTTTGCTCACTGCTCAGATGTTGCAACAGGTTACTGCAAATTAACAGCTCTAATTCCAAATTTGATTTCCCGGCTCAAGATGGTATTTATTCTGCAAAAGATACTGACTCTCATACCCAGCTGTTAAGTGGTTTTGCATTATTCTCATACCTCCTCAACATGGGTTGTGCAAACATTTTTTTAAAAAATTCTAAACAAATACAAAAACCTAATGACTTATTTTAATCTAAAACAATGATTTAATATTTAGAAGTTGCTTTCAACTCAAAATGAATGCTAAAGTCCCACGTCTAAGTCTCCATAATGTATATTCATTTGACATTAATCTTATTCGTGTTACCCTACCCAGCAGTTCTCATTAGTACTGCCACCACAAAATTGATGATTCTATGTATTGCCTGGAAAGTTAATACCTCTATTTAGGACTAGATTCCCGGCAGGTGTAAATCTTAACTGACCTTCCAGTAAACTTAACTACCAAGTGATTTTTCCGGAAATGAAAACACTGTCTGGACCCAATGGTTTATTAAATTTAAATTATTTTGTGATGTTGGGGAGCCCACAGAGCACTTGCACAAAGTCTTGAACGAAACAAAACAGCTTTATTCTTCCCTTTCAGGGCAGCCAAAACAGTAAACATAAAATATACGCTTATCCTCAGCTAAATCAACGTAAAGTCCAACAGGGTTATTCAAAGAGATCCGAATGGCTGGAGAAAGGTAACCGAACGCTGAAACCTTTCTTGGCCATTCAGCTATTCAGAGAGCAGGCAATTCGCCAAATCCTGGCGAATTGCCTGCACATTCGGTGCCTGTTCGAGGGCAGTGAAATCCCCATGAAAAAGCACTGCTTCGGCTATTCAGAGAACAAAAACCAGCAGTTAAAGGTTCCCGAAATGCCCTGCCATTCGGTGGTTTAATTCAACAGGTTTATTCAGGCGAATCCCATAGGCTTCAATGTTAAAAATATTCCGGTTTTAATTCAATATCTAATAAACCATTCATTATAAAATTCTGCAATAAAAAGTCTCTCTATCTATAGATTTTTTTAGGATATTTTAAGCATTTTTCTGTATTTTTTAAGCATTTTTCTGGATTTTTTTTTAAGAAGTCAGATTTCTTTTTTCAAGTTTACTTATTTTTTCTGTAAAAGCCCTTTTTATTATCATTCCCTGGACCTCATATGTAAATTTCAGACATTTTTGCTCAGTAGTTTCTTTGCAAACAGTGTTTCACATTGTCAATCATTCATGCAAACGGTTTTCCTAATTTATTCACTGCCTTCTTCTGCGGTGTCGGCTTTTTCCGGCGGCTTCGCTGCATGTGATCGGCTCCTGCTCGGGTTTTTCCGGCATCTTCGAGGGGTTAATTCAGATGTTTTTGCGGGTTTTCGCCGTGCATGCGCCGGGTTTTCGCCAAGGTTTCAGCGGGTTTTCGGCAGCTTTTCCCTGCACTTCAACAGCCCTGTGGTGCTGAATACACCGCAGGGTAGCTGAAATGGGAAAGCCGAATTGCACCGAATTGCAGAAAATGAAAAGTCACCGAACGTGCGGTGACTTTTCGAATCTCTTTGAATAACCCTGCAAGTCTTCAGCAAAAGAAACAGAAATCAAGTGAATCTCACTGACATGTTAAAAAGTCCCAAGCCTGAGGGAATCCTTTTCCAGGAATAGAAGTCCTTCCAGCAAAGTACAGCAAGTCTCCCATTTACTCACAGCTACAGCTGATGACTTCCTCCTCAACTCCCACACTCCTCTCTGTGAGTTTCCAACCTTTAAACCACTTCCTGGACAGGAAGGTTAACCCTGCAGTTGTCCTTAAAAGGACCACAAGCCGAATAGGGGTGATACATATTGCCCATCCAGTACCCAGCCTTGCCGACCTCTACAATTTATATATTGAAAATTATTTGGGTATATTCTCAATGTATTTCTTGCTATAATATTCTATTTGGCAGGCAGATGTTGCCATCTGCTGGCCAAATTTAGTTACTGCAGATAGAATTGCAGTTTAAGGCTCTGTGCATTGGTTGGGGAAAGTGCCGATATATTTCAGGAGATTCCTTTTAAACAGTTTTAGCACCTTGGGCATCATACCCGCATGAATAAAACTTTGGGGACACCTGGAAGTTGTATGCAACAAACAAAACATCTGCCCAGCTGCAGATCGAGATAACTTGATATAGGGACCTTTGCAGACCTGAGTTATCTTGATTTCAGAAGTGACATGGTTAACAATGCTTGGTTACATTCAGAATCAGGTGATAACTTAACCAGAGCTGTTGTAAACCTATCAGCGCCATTTAACACTATGGGGTCCCTCACCCAGTGTGTCACCCCTCTCTTAGATTGTAAACTCTCAAGCAGGGCCCTCTCTCCTACTGGTCTGTGTGTCTACTTGTATATATATTTGTTATTCTGTTTCACCCATTGTACAGTGCTACAGAACTTGTTAGCGCTATATAAAAACTTGTAACTGTAACTGGAGTTGGAAAGCTTAGAACAGCTTTGGTTACATTTACACCAGACATACTCTGAGACGGTACTATGGAGCTGCAAGAGCTGAATATTGTTAAACATTAGCAACTCCCTATTAGCGACTCTGTTAAGAGTGAGTTATTATGTTAGAGGCTTGACTTGATATATTTTGGAGCTACTAATAGACACTGACACTCTTTATTTCAGTGTGCTTCTGTTTGCATAATCCACTCCAATTGGTAGATGGGCATAAATTGTAAGGCATGCATCATCTTTCCAAGATGTGCCACCTGTGATATATATTGCAGGTACCACACTGCAGGAAAATAAAATTCACCAAATTTATTTCCGCACAGTGCACGTGCAAAAACTCCTGACAAAGACAATAGGTATCATCAGCGAAACGCGTGTGAAGACACTTGAGGAACATTATGACATTTGTCCTCAGTGGGGACTCTTTTGTTCATTGTTTATTTCCTTTGTTTTCCCTTTTTCACTGTGTCTGGTCTCAGAGGTCATGCTCACTTTGAGTACTAAGGCTGTTATCAGTCCTTAATGTTCCCACTATATATCATCCAGCGAACATTACTAATACCAGCCATAATGTGATGTATGATATAATTTTATTAGTAATTGTCTGTATTTTTTGCTGAGGTACCACTGGAATAACTGCTATGTTGTGTTATTTTTGGGTGGACACTAAAAGACATCATTAGTTATTCTCATAGTATTACTTTTGGAGGGTACTTACATACAGGGTGAATTGAGTCTTGTTGGTTTGTGGTTATTGTAGGCATTTTATGCTGAGTTAATTTTGATGTGATTGACTTTCGTTTCAGTAGTTTGCTGTGGACATCCTAAGTATCACGCTCTACCATTGTCACGGATCCCCCTGATTACCAAAAGTGTGGTCCCTTTACGCAGACCGCTCTCTACCCTTCCGATCCTTGAATGGTCGGCGATACTAAACAGACAAATAACCAGACAATATATAAACAAGGGGTAACACCAGACAGAGGTATGGAATAGAGTATTGTCACGAATCTTTCTGACTACTAAGATATAAATCTCTTTATGCAGCTCCCTTTCTACTCTTCCGATCCTTGAATGGTCGGCAAAGCTATAAAGGCAACGAAACAGGTAACAGACAAAGAAAGGGAAATACCAGACAGGGGTACAGACCAGATCACAAGTCCTCCCTAGGACTTTAGTAATAGCAGAGGTAATCTGATGCGTGCTTAGGATGCCACACAGACTGACCTCGGTACCAACGTTAAGGGCAGAACCTAGAACAGAGTAAATGCCAATGCCAGGAGTCATACACAGGAGGGTTCGTTTGCCAATGCCAAGGGTCATACACAGGAGGGTTCGTTTGCCAATGCCAAGGGTCATACACAGGAGGGTTCGTTTGCCAATGCCAAGGGTCATACACAGGAGGGTTCGTTTGCCAATGCCAAGGGTCATACACAGGGTTAACACAGGAGATAGCCAAAATCACACAAGAGCTCTGCGGGAGGTGAATACCACGTCAGGGCACCGGTGTATGGGAGAGACTGGGTTTTAAACCCGGCGGGTCCGCGTCACAGCGCCAGGCCCCGCCCCTTGGCGTCCCACGTGAGCGGGCCCGGAAGCGCTTACATTCGGCGCCTGGCCAGCGAGCAGCGAGGAAGCTGCTGCCAGGCGCCGCATCCCCTGGGTCCCCGTGACAACCATAATCAACTAGAGATATTCCACTATTTAATGACCTACAGTACCATCTCTTTTAATTGCTTATTCTTAGATATCACCAGATATCGGCGCCTCTATTGTTGACCTACGAGACTAGTCTTGGCTTCCAGTGATGGTCTGGCATTCCACATTTTCTGGCACTCCTACCTATAGGTGGAAGACATAAATCTATGCTGATAGTCTGTTTTTTTATGATTGTTGTTTTTTTTTGTGTGCGGTCTTTGTATTCATGTCTTAAACGACTGGAATGATCACCTCAGCCATTTTACTTAGCACCATTATCGTCGTCTTTTTTAGTATTTTTGTTTTCTTCCTATTTCTCTTCATACCACTTTTCCTCTCTAGTATAGGAAAGTTGTTTCTCTCTCTTGTTTTATGGGTTATTTTTTTTTTGCCATTTTATTCATCATACAGTAAGTACGTTAACGGATTGCACAAACATTACACAAATACCGGTGGAAACAACTATGAAATCTATGAATAAATAAATAAATAAATAAATAATTGAGTTAAGATTACATTCCCTGGAAAAGTGTTCCTGTTTCTTCAGACCATTGGATTGAGAATCCTGCATCCTCTGGTGGGGTATCGTGCTGAGGATCATTTTGGGGCAATCAAGGTGGCCCATAACACCCGAGAGGTACCCATTTGAGAGCTGGCAGCTCTCACAAAGTGTGAGTAGAGATTATTCTCACTTTATAATTGAAGCTCTACCACAGTATTGGAGTTGTTTGTTTCTTTTGAGGGTTTAATGAGAGATCTCCTGAACAAAAAAAAAAAGAAAGCAATTTGTGCTTGCGTTATCATTCTTCATCTACACCATTCAAGACTGATCTGCATATTGATTTTTCTATGTAAGAATCTATTTTATGTGGTGATGCTCAAGGGTTTTAGTGAAGCCCCACCCCTCTATATTTTTTTTAAAAAAAAATCTTGGGAATTTTGGGTGTTGGGAGACACCCTTTTGGGGTTTTTGGCGAATCCTCTTTGATACTTAGCCCCGGGAAGCTATCTTTTTTTAAATATGAAATCTATAGTAAATAAGTTCAGCAAAAACACAATTGAAAACTACACTGAACAAGTTCAGCATAAACTATGGTGCAAAGATCAGTAAAAAGTATGGTGAACTATGAAGGAAGTTCTCCAAATACAGAATTCCCATATCGGGTTATTCAGAAATGACTGAACTTGCCACCGAAGGGCGAATTTCACCATATGGCACAATTTGGGGGCAGTTCATCTATTCAGAAAGTTGTCAATTCACCAAATACTGGGAAACAGACAGTGGAATACAGTGCATTTCGGCGATATTCGGCGGCAGCGAAATTGTCCCATAGAGAAGTAATGGTTAATCTATTCAGTGAACACCGAACTGCATTGAATTGTCAGTGAAATGGCCTGATGTTTGGTGGTTCAGTTTGACAAGTTTAAAGAGGTGAATCCCTTTAGGTTTCAATGTAAAACAATATTATCGATTGTAATTTTTTTAGTTCAACCGTTTCTTTTCATTTTTAGCAAAAAAGCCTTTTTATTTATTTTTTAGAACACCTTTTTATATTTTTTGTATTCTTTAGCCAAATTTTTTGATTCCCAAGTTTTTCAAAAAGTGTTTTTTTTATTCTTTAAAATACTTTTTAATAATTTTTTTTAAGGACCTTTTTTATTATTTACATACATTTTAATGCATTTTACGGGTTTAAAAACCTATTAAAAGAATAGCAGAGTCCTTTTTTTTTTCTGCACTTCTACGCTGTTCATTGATCACTTCGACACTCTTCGACAGTCAGTTCAGCTGTCTTTGGCGACTCCACTTCGGTGACCTTCTAGTGAATAGTGAATTCACCGCAGGGTCAGCGAAATGGAATCGCCAAAGCGCACTGAGGTGTGCCAAAATAGAAAGCACTGAAAATTCACTGAAATTTTGGTATTTCTGAATAACCCGTATAGTTTCACAAACTTACCATAGCTCCCTGAAGTTTGCAGAACTAAATTCACGGGTATTTCAATGTAAAAATGATTAGAAAATGACCAATGAAACTTCGGAACAGCACTATTCATTTAAGTCTTCAAAAACTCTTACGGACACACAGGAAAACTAATGCTAAACCTACAGCTAATGATTGCTATTACTGTGATTTTCTGGAACACGAAAGCATATAGGGGTCTAAAGAGTTCAGTTATAGCATACTTGCACAAACCAATCTTTAAAATGTCTAAATGCCTGCTTTAAAAACTTGCAAAAGCGAGATTTCATTGTGCCATTTTTGACAAAAGGGCAAGAGAAAATGTCTCTGCTGTCCAAATTTAAAAGGAATTAATTGCTTGTACATGTTTTATACTGCAGTATGGAAATGCCACTAATAGAAAAATATGACAAGAGACTTGATTTCTTTAGTCTAAACAAGAATGAGAGAATTAATTTTACATATTGTCAACTGATGGAAAACTTTCTGGCTGTATGCAAAAGTATGAACATTGTACACCGCGAACTAGTGCAAAAAATATCTGTATTTAAACACAAGCTATGCAGATAGAGGAAGCATTATTGGTACACAGGAAATAAGGGGGTTATTCAGAGAGCACCGAAATGTCACAACATTTCGGTGCTCTCTCATTCCCTGCACTTCCCTGCATTTCGGGGAATCAAAGTTCCCCAAACTGCGATGAATTCAGCATTCACCGCAGGGTCCCCGGAGTTCAGGGAAAACCGCAGCAAACCCGCAGCAAACCTGCCGAACACTTACCGGAATCACCGCAAAAAACACGCCAAACATGTCGGACAAACCTAACGATCACAGTGTAGACCAGCCGCCGGAAAAAGCCGACAAGCTGACGAACGGGGTAAATAAAATAAACAACAATAGAATTGAAAGTGTCAAAATTGAAACGCTCTTTGCAAAAGAAAAACACTGAACGAAAATGCATGGATTTTACATATAAGGTCCTATGAATGATAATAAAAAGATCTGTTACAGAAAAAAGAAAAAAGATCCTAAAATTTTTAACACTTCGGCAACTTTTCACTGCTGTTCGTTGTTCTCTCAATAGATTAACCATTCAGGGTTATCCAAAGAGATCCGAATTGCTTGAGAAAGGTAACCGAATGCTGAAAATCAGCGTTCGGTTACCTTTCCTGGCCATTCGGCTATCCAGAGAGCAGGCAATTCGCCAAATACTGGCGAATTGCCGGCACATACGGTGCCTGTTCGGTGCCTGTTCGAGGGCAGTGAAATCCCCATAAAAAAGCACTGCTTCGGCTATTCAGAGAACACAAACCAGCAGTGAAAGGTTCCCCTAATGCCCTGCCATTCGGTGGTTTAATTCGGCAAATTTATTCAGGAGAATCCCATAGACTTCAATGTTAAAAATATTCCCGTTTTAATTCAATATCTAATAAACCGTTCATTATAAAATTCTGCAGCAAAAAGTCTCTTTATTTATAGATTTTTTAGGATACTTTAAGCATTTTTCTGAATTTTTTTAAGTTTACTTATTTTTTCTGTAACAGCCCTTTTTATTATCATTCCCTGGACATCCTGTGTAAATTTCATACATTTTCGCTCAGTAGTTTCTTTGCAAACAGCGTTTCATTTTCACAAATTCATACAAACGGTTTTGCTAATTTATTCACTGCCTCCTCTGCGTCTCAGCTGCTTCGGCTCTGTGTGATTTGGCTCCTGTTCGGCTGCTTCGCTGCGTGTGATCGGCTCCTGCTCGGGTTTTTCGAAGGTTAATCCAGATGTTTTTGCTTTGTTTCTTGCGTGCATTCGGTGGGTTTTGCGGTTCGTTTTCGTCAGGTTTGCGGCAGCTTTTCCCTGCAATTCGGGGACCCTGTGGTGCTTGCTGAATACACCGCAGGATCACCGAAATGAGATTGGCAAAAGGAACCGAATTGAAGAGAACGAAAAGTCACCGAACGTGCAGTGACTTTTCGAATCTCTTTGAATAACCCTGATTGCTTCTCTACGGGGGATTTCACTGCCTCCGAACAGGCACCTGCTCTCTGAATAGCCAAATGGCCCCGAAATGTCACTGTATGCTGAATTTCAGTGTCCATTTACATTTCGTTGACATTTCGAACCTTTCTGAGTAACCCCTTAAGCATAATACTGATAAAGTAGCAACGCTCATTAAAATAAATTTTTATTACATATTTTTAATAATTCAAGCAGAATGCATACCAAGTTTAATAAATATGTGTCCACTTATTGAATACAATAGCTATATGAATGTACCCAGAACAGAAAAGTAACATAACACAGTTATAGAAATGACATTACAAGGTATGTATGAGCTTTAAATAATGTGATAACCATGATAATTTGATCATGAACTGGTAGTATACTAAAGCTGAGATCAGAAGAACATGTCCGTAAAAGGCAAGCAATAGCAGCACCCAGCATTGAGCAAGACAGGTGCACATTCAGGATAGAAAGACTAGCAGCTTATAGCAAATCGTAGGAAGATTGTGTAGCGCCCATTTTGAGAAGCACACTTTTTTAAGTAAAGTATACAAAGACAAACCGACAACTAATAATGAGTACAGTAGGTTACAGAAACTGGACACTTAACACCAGGTTTGGAGAGAGGGTATTTTCTCTTAAATACCAACTCAAGACTGGAATAGCAAGTGACCCTGGAATTACGCTTTATTCTCCGGCTGCCCTCACATTAGCACTTCCTATAGGAAGGAGGGAGATGCAACAACTGAGTCTCAAAGGAGGTTTGTGACTTAGCTAGAATAAGACGGTAGATCGTTAGTGAGAACCAACTCATTAGCTAGCATGCATTGAAGACTCAACCATGGCGCCTCTGGGGCAACACCCCACCAGATTTTTTTGGGCAATAAATAAATACGTTTAAAAACCAAATTGTGTGTGATGTCAAAGCTAGTAGTTTTTTTTTAACCTGTGGGTATTAGTATAAAAAAGAAAATGAGCTTTTCTACACACACATGGCTGACGGCAGCAGCGTAGTAGCATACTGAGCATGTCAGATGTGGACATGTTTGGCCACTGTCCTGTGTGAAAGCGTTTTGCACATGCTCTGTCACTTTCTGAGGATCCTGCCTCACAACCATTGTATTTCCATGAGGACAGATGAGCTAAATGTTCGCTCTATAGGCATAATGTACTCTTTGGCACATGGTCATAGAGAGGGTGGCATTATATAGAAGGAAGGGCAAGTGATAGATCACCTAGAGAACCACAGACAACTTGGAGGACATAAGGAACAAGCAGTGAGCAACTGAGGGTAAAATTCCATTGCTAGGGATTTATGTGCTAATATTTATTAATTTACTAGGTTTCCCACTGTGTTAAGCCAGTATTAACTGTCAGTTCTACCTGCTGGTTGTGCATAATATAAAATGTAGTACATGTAATATATTGACTCATAAGCAGTGTTATAAAACACAATCATGGCTGAAAAGAATCTCGTTGAAAAGAATCACAGTGACGAAATTACTCCAGGTGACAGGCAGGTTTTTTTCTTTTTTCATTTAGCCCATAGGAGTGCTGAGTGAGGTCTCCCAAGAGCAATAAACCAGTGGTCCTGTCATCTGATGAGGTTACTAGCAGATAACAGGCAGTGATTACTGTGATGTCCAGACAATATAACACCAAGAAATAAAACTGTCATCCTCCTGCTTAATTATGTTAAGCTACTCCACAAACAGCCCATCCTGCTAAACATAAATAAAAAAAATACTCAGCCTCCCTCTTCCTTATTTCAATTTATTGCACATAAACCCAGTCCTGCTAAAATAAAGGTTTACATTAAGCAAAAAAAAGGAAATCTGCCTCTTGTTTATTTACTTCAATGTACTCTTCAGACACTCCTTCACTAAATTATTATAGGCGTTATTCGGGGACCTGGCCCCGAAATTGCACCGAGCAGTGAATTCCCCCCTAGGATGCAAGTTTGTGGTTATTCGGCTATTCAGAAAGAAGGCAGTTCACCAAACCTTATATGTTAGTTCCAGAAATTTCGTCCAGTAGTCTTTTGCAAATAGCTTTTAAATTTTGAAAGTTTCAATCGTTTTTTGTTTTTTTTACCCTGTTCGTTGGTTTGTCTGCTTTTTCCGGCGGCTGATCAGCACTGCAGTAAGCGGATCGTTAATTTTTCTAGATGCGTTCGGCGGGTTTGTAGCGGATTATCGGATCCAAAAAATTTCTGCGGGTTCCCTGCGACATCAAATTGGATCCAATAAGCTCCCAGAACTTGCCGAAATTATCGGATCCAATAATGTCAGCGGTTTTGCATCATTTTTTTTAAAATCGGCGGTTTTGCTGCAGCTTTTCCCTGCACTATGGGGACCCTGCAGTGAATGCTGAATAACCTCAGCTTCGGAGAACTTGATTCCCTGAAGTGCGGGGAACAAGAGAGCACTGAAATTTCGGTGACATTTCAGTGCTCTCTGAATAACCAGAAATGTATTCTTCAAGTACCCCTTCTCTATAGCTATGACGTGATTATGAAAGCCACTATTAACCCTTTCCCAACAAAATATGTGATTGTTAATATGACTGAAATGGTAATTAGGTACCAACATTGGGCACTATTCCCTAGTATGTGCTAAAATGGGGAAGCTAACATTGAAAAATCTATGCCTTTGGGATACTCGCGGTAGTGTTTTTCACGCCACAGCGAGTATCACCTCTCGGAGTCCATAGGACTCCATGGAGGGTTGTGCTTAAAAGCTGCGATTCCTGCGTGATCTTGTTCTCGCAAGATCACGCAGCTCCGTGGTGGCAGAATGGGGACTATTTGTTCCTAGTTTCATTCTGCTTCCAGGGACAAGATGCGGCGGATCGGGCCACCATTCTCACCGTGAGATGAGAGGTGAGTATTGTATTTATTGGGGGGCTTTTAGGGGGGATAAATGATTTTGCAAATGCAGAATCATTTAGCATCAGCTTTTACATAGTTACATAGTTACATAGGATGAAAAGAGACATGCGTCCATCAGGTTCAGCCTTTCACACATCACCTACTGCTGTTGACCCAAAAGAAGGAAAAAATCACAGTCTGAAGCGCTCGCCAACATGGAACATACTGGGAAAAAATGCCTTCTTGACTCCAGTATGCGTCAGATTTCTCCTTGGATCAAGAAGCTTACCCACATATTAAATATTATGACCCTTAATATATTTTAGTAGTAGCTAAAATTTTAGCTTGCGCTTCTGTGCGGTAATTAGCGCTAGCACTTTGTATTACCTTACCAATTGAAAAGCTAATTACTGATTGCTTTCCCCATGTTAAGAATAAGATTTACAAAGTACAGCAAGCTCACAGGAGCTAGCACAATCCCTGATGCGCTGAGTGATTTCTTAAGGTTTAGTGTGAGGAAGGTAATATGGTGGGCATGCTTTAAAGTCACTTATCCTGGAGGTCTTTTTATAAGATGCTTTACACCCTAGAGTACCAGCAACGTTTCAGCCTACTGGCTTTTAATAAAAAAAATTGGGTGCACTCTGGATTAGTGAATATAACCACTGCAAATAACATGAACTATTAGCAAGACGACTTATCTTAATGGTGGTCTGCTCCGAATTTGTCCAGCCCAATCCTGTCCTGGTGAAAATATCCAGTGGAAAGATGGCGTACCGCATTTAGTAATCCCACGTCCGTGGTATATGGTATCGGTCAGCGAACCTACACACTTTAAAGCAAGCCTCTTGATTAAAATATTGATTTATTAAAATAGTAATACAATAAAGGCATGTATTCGACGCGTTTCTTCTATATTGACTTTATCAAGAATAGTCCTGGCTTTTATCAAGCTTTATAAAAACCAGTAGTCTGAAATGTTGCTGTTATCTGTTGACTTCAGCAGAACCTATGAGTGTTGGTACTTTTTGGTTTCTTTGACTTCATTCTGGATGTTGCAAAATCGGAGTATCAAGTGCACCATGGAGCTGATCTGCCCCTCGGTAAGTGCTGTCTAAATCGATTCTTTTTAAAACCAATTCCTACCATCAGAATTTTTTTTTTCCATGAACACGTCTAGTGCTTTTGTGACAGGAGCCTACACAAAGTGATATTAATGTCCCACTGAGTGGAAAGTAGGAATTTGCAAATGTCATGAGTAATCTCAGCAGCGCAGACAAGAAAGCTGGGAAATAATCGGAATAATAATCAATAATCAAATAATCAAACAACCAAGCTGCCATAAATATACCTAAAAAAATTCATACCCGTATTATGTTTGAATTTGGTTTCCTAAATGTAATTTAAATTCCATTTGTTACTTCAAAAAGAATAATTTTCATATAATTTATGCCTCCCAAAGAGACACATCATTACTAATACATAATGTACAAATGCTCAGAACTTTAACTAGTGAGTAAAACTAATACCTCCTTTCAGAGGCAGTTTCACAGCCCTTAAAATGCTAAATGTGCTGAAATTATATTTTTTGAAACTTCAGTGAGTGGTAAAATTGAGAAACTAGTAAATAACTACTGTTGACATTTATATGATCAAGCCTCCTATTGCATGCTTTGTCATTTTTTCCCCCATAGAGAACCAGCTATTCTACTCAGAGCTACAGAATAAAATTAAGACTGTAAATGCACCATCATGCGACTGAAGCCACAAGTTCATTAGATGAAACAGCGAAGTCTTGACAAGCAGCCACTGATCGGCAAATTGAAATTGAGAAGAGATATAAAACCAAGGCATCTGAATCATTAACATTTGCTGCCTGTATCTTGGAAACACTGTAAATCATATATATATGGTCGTTTCATGACACAATATCATTGCTAATTAGGATTCATTTTCTTGAGTGAAAATGCAAACTATGGTGTTCTATGAGAAATACTTGTTAATATATTTTATTTCAGAGGATTCTGGCAGAACACGGTAGTCAATATAAAGTAGTAACTATTATGTTCCCATCTGCTGGTAATGATATTGCAGCATGTCTAACAGGAAAATAATGTTTAATTTATGATAGAATTATTTTGTTTTAAAAAAGTCAGAGAGCTATGAATGTAGCACTTCAGTGTCACACTGGTATTTGGCATACAGAGGGTACTATTCAAGCTGAGTCAGTAATAGGAAGTAGCTAATGGAAAAATACGGCTCAAGCCATTAACCATAGTGGCTCCCTATTACCTGCTCTATTGCCAGCGTGTTACTATATTAGAAGCTCGAGTCGTAGGTATTGGGAGCCGCTAGCGTTTGCCAGCTGCTGTGGGACTCCATGGAGACCAGAGAGAGTCTCCCACGAGATCTCATGTACTGCCGATGGCAGGACACTAGGAACTACTTCTTTTCAAGCTGCATGCGGCAGGAACAGGTGGTGGACCACAATGTCCTCTACACCTTGGTACAAGAGTTAAGTAAATATTTTTTTGCATTTTGTGCTATTTTGAAATTGCAAAATCACATCATAACAGGTTTTGAGAGCAGATATTTAAAATGAAAAAATATTGTTTTGAGAAAAGAAAAATGAGTCACATTGGATTAGCTCTCCATTACTCTCGAGATACAGGAAAATGGTGTTGCGCCTGTACCTGGCCGGGGCGGCTGCAACAACCAGACATATCCAGCCCAGTAACATGCATAAAACATAACAAGAAAAAAAAGATGTCATCTGCGCTTACCACTATAACATCATGGGAAACAAAAAACAATTAGAGGTTTTAGTTTGCTTGAATGGCCATTGAAGTTTTAAGCCCACCTGCCACGTCAAGGCACCTCTGGTAATGCAGGTCCTATCTAATGAAGCCAAAAAGCTGCTCCCTGAGCAACCATATACGCTCAAGATAGGGGAATCACTACATAAATGTAGTGTTGCGCAATATAATAAGTAAGAAAGAAATATTTATAACGATTAACAGTCACAGGAGAAGACAGAGATTTAACTGTAAATAAATTAAACATGCTGGACCAACTGAATAGCTGAACCACTTTTTTCTACCTGAGAATAAGCAAGAGTAATAAACAATGTGGATAGGTAAAACTTAAAATTGAATTGTCAATCAATAAAAATTGAGAGAAAAAGATACACAAAAAAAGAGAGGCTGGTCTTGATAATTCATATATATGGTGCCCAAATGGTATATAGGCGCAAGAAGAGGAGAACAGTGGAGGAGAAAGCGAGTCAGAGAAATTTACTCCACCCAATTGATAATTATTGCGATCTGAGTATATTTAAATATACAGAGAAACACAACAGAGCTTCTCCCCACTAGGAGAAGAAAACCAGTAATCTTGCAAAGAATATGGATATTCTTCTCACTTAATCAGTTATTGCTAATATCGCATGCAAATTAAGCTGCATCTCGGTACCCTTCAAAGGGATTTTTTAAAACCACCAGATGATTCAGCCTCACAGAGAAGGATGCCAATATCGGAACCTTTGACAAAATAACCACTCAATCAGTGCTGCTGGGGTAAAAGATTGGGATGGAGGTTCCCTGCTCCCCGCGTACCCGACGCACTTTTCGCCTTTCTAAGGGCTGTCAGGAGTGCTTGTAGTGGTATCAAAAATAGTGTGCCTCTTAAACTTACGTACCACCCCATTATTAACCAATCAGAATTGTTGGAACATGATTGGTTACATAATGGATTGACTAACAAGAAGTCAATCCAATCTATAGAGGGCATTCAAACGTTGTAGTAACCTGTGATACGTCCATTACTGCATGAATTGTAATGAATTCCTAGCGGGCTGCATAGTAAAGAAATAAATCAGCCGATTTTAATTGTTGGACCTGGAAATTAACTAAACAGTCAATATTTGGCTGTTATGGCACAAGTAAATGTGAATGCAACCGCTGAAGCGCATTTTTGTACATATTAACAGCGATAAACACTGTTTCTCAGTCATGAGACTAACTGGTGGCTTTCTTTTATACCCTGCCCATAAAATTACACTTTGGGATTGAAAACAAAACCACGGTACGGTACATTGACGTGGCAGGCAGGCTTAAAACGTCAATGGCCATTCAAGCAAACTAAAACCTCTAATTGTGTTTTGTTTCCCATGGTGTTATAGGAGTAAGTGTAGATGACACATTTTTTTTCTCCATTATTCTCTAGCTGCCAGTAAATTAGCGCTTCCTATGCAAAGTAATAGATGTGTTCATTTACAGTATGGAGCAGCAACAGCTGAGACGTAGGGGATGTTTTCAGCTTAAAAAGAAACAAATACATTGTGTGATAGAGGCACTGGCAATATGATTAGAACAAACATTATTTTAAAGTATAGAACCTGCTACCACAACCTAATGAATCATACCAATCCAAAAACGCAAGTTAACACAAAGAAATGATCCTACAGACATATTGGTGGAGCATAGATCTATTCAAACCAGCATGCATTATGCCACAGTTGTCTACGATTACCTGGTAAACAAAGCAATATAACAGCCGTGTCAGCAACACATAAAAGGAAACAGAAAAATGCAAAAATTCAATTGCGCAAAAATAATTGACCGATACAGTAGAGCTGTGGTGTTTTTGGGAAACTCACAGTGCCCTGAGCCACATAATCAAGCTCTATGGTATTCAGTGCAGTTGGTGTCTTGTAAATTTCTACCACTGATGATAGTCAAGCAATCTTTCCTTTTGTACGTCACTTTATTTACAATACATCCACGTTTCCTCAGGACAGAGTAAAGAAAGACATACAGGGTTATTCAGAGAGATCTGAAAAGTCACCACACGTACGGTGACCTTTCGTTCCCTGCACTTTGGGGCGATTCGGCGATTCTAGTTCGCCGACCCTGCGGTGTATTCAGCAAGCACCACAGGCCCCTCCGTAGTGCAGGGAAAACTCGCTGCAAATCTGCAGAACACTCGCCAAACACTCACCGAACACTCACCGAACACTCACTGTAAACCATCAGAAACCGCCGCAAAAACCCCGCCGAACACGCCATAAAAACCCAACAAGGCCGCCGATCACAGCACAGAGCAGCCGCCGGTAAAAGCCGACAGGCAGATGAACGTGGTTAAAAAAAACAGTACGCTTGAAAGTTTAAAAATGTAAACGCTGTTTGCAAAAAAGATACTGAACGAAAATTTCTGGAATTTCTGAAAAAAGAAAATACGATTTAAAAAACAAAACAGAAAAAAAAACCTGAAAAATGCCTAAAAGATCCTAAAAAAACCAATAAATAAACAGACTCTTTACAGCAGAATAAAATAATAAACGGTTTATTAGATATTGAAATAAAATGGGAGTATTTTTAACATTGAAGCCTATGGAATTCGCTTGAATAAATCTGTCGAATGAAACCACCGAACAGCAGGGCATTTTGACAACTTTTCACTGCTGGTTTTTGTTCTCTGAATAGACAAACCATTGCTTCTCTATGGGGGATTTCACTGCCCTCGAACAGGCACCGTACGTGCAGGTAATTCGCCAGAATATGGCAAACTGCCTGCTCTCTGAATAACCGAATGGCCCCGAAATGTCCCCGTTCGCTGAAATTCAGTGTCCGGTTACATTTTGGCCACATTTCGGATCTCTCTAAATAAAATCAGAAGAATAAAAATGACCACTCACGTGATTTAACAGCCTACAAACCTGACTCTATCAGCACACATGAAATCCACGTAAATTTTGTTGATGGAAGTGTTGTAGTCACCCACCACATACATTTCTTTCTAATGTCCTCTAGACTGTAAGCTCCTATGAGCAGGGTCCTCTACACCTCTTGTTTCCATCCTATGTCCGTTTATAAGTATTTCATTCCCTTTGGTTATTGTAAAGCGCTGCGGAAACTGTTGGCGCTATATAAATGACGACAATAATAATAATAATTATAATAATTGTCTGGTATACCTTCAAATCACATTTCACAACAGTTCGGTAGAAATAATTACATGGGGAAAAATAAATTACCCCTATATTTTAACAATTTATACACATTTAATTTCATGTGCACAAAGGGAGTCAGAAGAATACTCAGTTTATCTGGGAATATGTTATGCAGTATGTACGAGCACACATAACTAAAAATAATTAAATTGAAACAAAAAAAGAGCAAGCGTAAAAGCCATAATTGCTTCGGTCTTTTGTGCCTTGAAATTGGTAAGAACTTTCAGCCATTGAAAGGTTAAGCTTCAATAACTTAATGCCATGAGACGATAGACAACTGCTAGTGACACAATATCTCTTATATAGATTTCTGATCAATTTGACTTAAATGTTTTTAAATAATACTCTTTACCTGTATTCATTTCCAGTTTTAATTTCTTTTTAAAGTCATACTCATTTCCTGGAGATACATTTTAACAAGTATGTTGCTGAAATGTTAACCATATTACATTCGTCATCTGTGGTTTTACCTTTTTCAGTGTTCAAGCAAGGAAGCGAGTTGAAGGAATGCCCTTTTATGCTGTCGACCTTCATAAAATGAAGTGTTTTGATTAAGTTTTAAATGAAAATGTTACAATGTTTTAGTACATTTTAAATATGAAATTGTTCCATTTTATGGTCGATACTGTCCAAGTGCTCCCATACTTGAAAACATAATCTTTAATTCAGGTTTAACATAAATTCAGGTTCAATTTCCTTATTAAATTTTTTACTAATTATTATGTTGAGCCGATAAATATATCTAGCTAGGACTTTAACAGGCGTAACATGGGCAAAGAAAGACGAGTGATAATAGTTTACACATGAATGTGTCTTGGATTAAACTCACCCACCCCTCCACACTCAAGTTCTCTTCTAATCATAGTGTGCAGGAGGGATTGCCTGCCTGGTTAAATGTTCTTGTTTTCAACCTTTCAGGTTACCATTTACACTTTTTTTTTTTTTACTTGTTTCATGATAAACAATGGCTGATGTTTGGCAAGTCGAACCTTCAGCTCCCTCCACAGATTTTCTATGGGATTAAGTTCTAGAGACTGGCAAGGCCTCTTCAGGAATTTAATGTGCTTCTTCTTGTGCTACTCCTTTGTTACTTTGGCCGTGTGTTTTGGGTCATCGTCATGCTGGAATACCCGTCCACAACCCATTTTCAAAGCCCTGGCTGAAGGAAGGAGGTTCTCACCCAAGATTTGACAGTACATGGCACTATTCATTGTCCTTTGATGCGGTGAAGTTGTCCTGTCCCCTGAGCAGCAAAACACCCCCAAAACATAATGTTCCACCTCCATGTTTGATGTTGGGGATGGTGTTTTTGGGGTCATAGGCAGCATTCAGTTACTCCTGGCTGTTGCAGCCCCTCTGGTGAGTACAGGCACAACACCATTTTTTCTGTATGTAGGTATATTATGCTGTAACACCAGTTAGTCATTTTTGGTGTTGTTCCTTTTTCCATGTTTTTGTTTTCAACCCCAAATGGAAAGTGCTTGGTGCATGTATAAATAAAACCCACCATATTTCTGCCTCTCCTTAGCTGAAAAGCAGCAATGGGGCATGCAGTTGCTTAGAGGAGCAAATTTTGGTACATTGGTTAGGACTCACTCTACCGAGAGGTGCCTTGATGGGGCGAGTGAGATTACACTTGAATGGCCATTTAAGAAAACTAAAACCTCTGACAGTGTTTTGTTGCACATGGAAATATATAAAAACGAGCGCACATGATATTTTTTTCTTGGGCCTGTACATGTGCTTTCTTCAGCAGGGGGACCTTGTGGGCACTGCATGATTTCAGTCCTTCACTCCGTAGTGTGTTACTATGTTTTCTTGGTGACTATGGTCCCAGCTGCCTTGAGATCATTTTCAGGATCCTCCCGTGTAGTTCTGGGCTGATTCCTCACCGTTCTCATGATCATTGAAACTCCACGAGGTGAGATCTTGCATAAAGCCCCAGACTGAGGGAGATTGACAGTTATTTTGTGTTTCTTCCATTTGTGAATATTTGCACCAACTGTTACCTTCTCACCAAGCTGCTTGGCGACGGTCTTCTAGCCCATCCCAGCTTTGTGTAGGTCTACAATCCTGTTCCTTACATCTTTGGACAGCTCTTTGGTCTTGGCCATGGTGAAGAGTTTTTAATCCGATTGCTTCTGTGGACAGGTGTCTTTTATACAGGTAAGAAGCTGAGATTGGAAGCACTCCCTTTAAGAGAGTGCTCCTAATCTCAGCTCGATACCTGTATAAGAGACACCTGGGAGCCAGAAATCTTGCTGATTGATAAGGGATCGAATACTTTTTTTACTTATTAAAATAAAAATCAATTTATAACTTTTTTTTAAATGCATTTTTCTAGATTATTATTTGTTATTATTCTGTCTCTCACTGTTAGAATAAACCTACAATTAAAATTATAGACTGATCATTTCTTTGTCAGTGGGCAAATGGCAGGGGATCAATTTTTTTCCCTCACTGAATATCATTTGGTTTCAGTAATTAATATGAGTGATTTATTTCCAAGAAATATTTAAGGTGATAAAATTATTTAGAAAGTCTTTACCTATGATTATATTCAATGGAGAAAGCATCCAGCTGTCACATTCCATTTACAATTACCAGTAAAATGTATTCACAACACCGTTGAAGTCATTGGTAAATGCAGTGCTACTTAATGCAAACAACCACTGAATTCTTGGCTGTTTCCTGAAAGTGATGTTCACCTTCTGTGAATTATTTACCTTGCACTGTTAACATTCACACATTTCCACAGTATGCAAGATAACAATACTTTTAATAGAAGGACCAAAAGCACATAAATAGCTCCCACTGTCACTTACTCTAAAGAAAACAAAACATATTTTTCATCGAAGGGAAATGGTTTAATCTAGAATAGAATAAAGACAGTTAACTAAAAGTAAAGAAAAATTAAATAAAAATATGTTTGTACAATGTGTTGTACTCGTTTCTGGATCCAGCAAAAAAGGCTTGTTTTGTAATCACTGTCCCAGGCATAATTCTAAGGATTTTCTTTTCAAAGTATCTGAAAGAAATCTTCCAAATATTCAGTATGGTCCAGAGAACGTCTGCTGCATGCACACTTGGTTTTGAAGTCATCAGTACCTAAATATGTGCCTTGCCGACAGGGCCGACCCTTCCATGTTTGGTGCAGCCACTGCAGGCGGCCCTTTGTCAGGTGTGGCATTTTTCTGCCCTGTCAAAGGCCATAGCATGTAGCACCTGGCCTGGACAAGGCACGGCTCTCCAGCAGGAGGCTGCGCTTGCCCTTCCGGCGTGCGACCACCCCTTTCAGCGGATTGGCGCTAGGCCTGGAGCCTGGCCTCGACCAGGCCCGGTGTCCAACCAGCACTCCAGCAGGCCAGTGACCGGTCCTCCGAGCGTGGGCCATGCAGCGGCCCTAAGGCGGGCTTGGACCAGGGCTTTGTGGGTAAGGTTATGTGTGTGTTTTACTTGTGTGTGTGTGCGTGTGTGCGTGTGTGTCTGACACTGTATGTGGAAGTGTGACTGTGGATGTGTGACTGTATGTGGATGTGTGTGGTTTTTTTGCATGAATGTGTGTGACAGTGGGCCGGGATATGTGGCGTTCTGTGATACGCTCATACATACAAGCGTTACTGTGAGTTTTATTGCTATGGCGCTCTGTGATATGCTCATACACAGCACACTTTACTGTGAGCTTTATTGCTGTGGAGCTCGGTGATATGCTTATACACACTGCATGTTCTTTTTTGGGGGGCAGCAATTCATCCTTGGCTCCAGGCACCAGTGGCTTGGGCCAGCCTTGCGTGCCAGCAAACTAAGAAGCTGGACATGTGTCACGTTTCCACACATTCCTGCCTTACCCCCTGGAGGTGAGAGTGATCCGGGCCAGCTCTTACCTTATCTGGGCTATTCCATTCCTCCCTCTTCACTCCAGGAATTTCCCATAGCCACTCTGGCCTGGCTCAGTGCTCTTGCATAGGTCATTGCTCTCTGAGAGTCTGTTGGTGTATGCTCTGCTCTGTGAATCCTTGTGTTTGACTTTGGTCTGGTTTTGACTATTCTATTGTGTGATCCCTTTGCTCTGTATATTGATATTCTACGTACCGACCCATAGCTTGTTTGACCTCCCTCTTTGGTTACTGATCTCTGACTTGTATGAATACCCCCTTCTGGTTTTCAACTCCGGCTCTCGTGTTTGACTACATCTTTGGTATTGTCCCTTTTGTCCTGTCTCTTGTCCTGTGTGTCACCAAGCACTGAAGTGCCCTTCCCTTAGATTAGATGGCCATCCTAAGGACCGTATCCAGATCAGGGTTCCCTTTAATTTACTGCTGGGTGCCAGTCTGTTATTATTCTCTCCCTTAAACCTCGCCCTTCCTGTTGTCCTGTTCTGTGTATCTTGTGTGGCTCCCTCATCTCCTGGTCTTTGTATCCTGCAGCCAGTGGCTATACTGCCTAAAGGGCTAACCATCTCACATAAAGGGCCAACTGTGACTCACGCCGGGTGCCCCCGGGACAACATGTTTCTTCACTCATGCATGCCAATGGGACATAGCTGAAACAGGGGAGTATCCTTCACACAGCCATGATATTTTAGTATAAATACCAATACTTAGTTGCTTAATGATCCCCAGAGTCACCAGCTTCTAAGAACAGCAAAAAGAAAAAAGGGAGGATTCCTAATTGTTGTAAAGCACTTTATTCAGTCAGCAATGCAAAGTAACGTCTGATATTGCATTCTTTTTTGTAGCTTGAAGTTCCTAGTTGCCTTCTCTTTCTTTGAAAGAGACATAAATGTCAGTCCTTTCCATACATCACTTGCCCTTGCCATCACTAGGCCCTGAAGTTTGTAACGGCGTAGCCAGCATGAGGTCTAGGTAACCAATGGTACTTTCCTCAATTGGGACGCTTCAAGACAGAGCACAACAATTTCTTGGAAAATACAACTGCTATCTCACATTTTAATTAAAATTGTTGTACTGGATTATCTCACATCAAAGACACTACTGTGAATAAAAATCTCCTATGCCTTATAGTTTGTCACGTGATTCACACTTGCATTGTGATCGCCGTTTCAACAGCTCTCCATTTTTGTCGAAGGGATCGAGAGTAATTGGACAATTGAAGCAAAAGCTGTTTCATGGCTAGGTGTGGGCTACTCATTCATTATTTCTTCATAAATTAAGCAGGTAAAAGGTCTGGAGTTGACTCTAAGCGTGGTATTTGCATTTGGAATCTATTGCTGTGAATTTGCATCATGTGTTCAAAGGAGGCGGAGCTGTCCATACAAGTGAAAGAGGCCATTGTAAGGCTTCAAAAACAAAACAAATCCATCAGAGAGATAGCAGCAACATTAGGAGTGGCCAAATCAACAGTGTGCTACATTCCGAGGAAAGAAGAACGCACTGGTGAGCTCAGCAACATAAAAAGGCCTGGATGGCCATGAAAGACAACAGTAGTCGATGATCGCAGGATCCTCTCTATGGTAAAAAAAAACCCATTAACAACATCCAGACAAGTGCAGGACACTCTCCATGAGGTGGGTGTATCATTGTCAAAGTCTATAATCAAGAAAAGACTTCATAAGAGGAAATACAGAGGGTTCACCACATGGTGCAAACCACTCATAAACCTGAAGGATAAAAAATCCAGATTAGATTTTGCCAAAAAACATCTAAATAAACCAGACCAGTTCTGGAAAAGCATTCTTTGGATCGATGAAACAAAGATTAATCTGTAGCAGAATGGCGGGAAGAAAAACAGTTTGGAGAAGGCTTGGAGCAGCTCATGATTCAAAGCACACAATGTCATCTGCAAACAAGGAGGAGGCAATGTGATGGCATGGACATGCATGGCTTCCAGTGGCACTGGTTCATTGGTGTTTATTGATGATGTGACAGTAGACCGAAGCAGCTGTATGAATTCAGCAATGATCAGAGACATACTCAGGGTTATTCAGAGAATGATGAAAACCAGGAGAAGAGAACAATCTAGACCAAATAGCCGATTTGGAAAGTGAGATAAATGGGAGAATTTTTCTGGTTTGGCTATTTTGACCTAGAATTTTCGCTTCTCCAGTGATTCTCCTGGTTTTCACCTCTCTCTAAATAACCCTGTCTGCCCAAATTCCACCAACTGAAGCACAGTTGACTGGAAGATGGTGCTTTGCGGATTAGATGGACAATGATCCAAAACACACTGCAAAAGCATCACAGGAGTTTTTGAAGGAAAAGAAGTAGAATATTCTGCAATGGCCTAGTCAATCACCTGATCTCAACCCAAATGAGCATGCATTTCACTTGCTGAAGGCAAAACTAAAGGCAGAAAGACCCACAAACCTAGAACAGCTGAAGACAGTTGGAGTTAGAGCCTGGTGAAGCATCAGAAAGGAGGTTAACCAAGTCTTTGGTAATGTCCATGGGTTCCAGACTTCAGGCAGTTATTGCCTGTAAAGGATTCACAACAAAATATTAAAAATGAACATTTTGTTTATGATTATATTCATTTGTCCAATTACATTTGAGCCCTTGAAAATGGGTGGGGGGTCTGTGTATTAAAATGGTTGCAGGTCCTAAAATTTGTATTTGATATTTATGTTCAACCCCTTGAATTAAAGCTGAAAGTCTGCACTTCAAATTCGTTTGGATTGTCTTGTTTTAATTATATACAGTATGTATGTTCACTCTAGGTCAGCCATATTTGACAGAAAGGGGGCTCCTTCTGATTGCCAAAAAGTGCTGCAACGTGTGAATTATTGCTTGAGCTCCATGTTTCTGTACTGGAAAAACATAGATCTCAAAGCTTTTCAAATAATTTCATCATATCAGCTATCATGTCCGACAAGTTGAAATTTTAGGGGAATTTTCTGGAGCCCATTAGCAAATTAATTTAGTTCTCGATAAATGTGTGACCCATTTCAACTATTTTAAGCATTGTAAAACCCTAACCCTAACCCAAGACCCTAACCTCTAACCTTAACCCCTATTCCTATCCCCAAACTCCAGACCCTAACCTCTAACCTTAACCCCTATTCCTATCCCCAAAACCCTGCCCCTAACCTTAACCCCTGACCCCTAACCCTGACCCCTAACCTCTGACCACTAACCCCTGACTCCGAAACCCTAACCCCAAACCCTATACTGACACTGTCTGGCATTTACAACGTTATTGGGCAGTATTACAATGTTGGTGCTAACTTAACCAGAGCTGTTGTAAACTTAAAACCTCCATAGGCTATAATGGCTCTGGTAAGTTTACAACAGCTCTGGTTAAGTTAGCACCAACTATGTAATATGGCCCATTATGTTTCAGTTAGGTTTCCAACTAATTTACAACACTAAAATACAGTTTTGCCTGAAATTCCTTTGCATTGACCCATAACCAGACCACACTTAGTATATTCAATATCCGGGCACCAGCAGATGCTTTTGAGGATCAAGTATACTCAATCTTGGTAGTGCAGGAGTTAACCAATGCACAACTATGCTCATTTATTGTCTTTTGAGTATGTGGGAAAGTGTTTCATTGTGTCAAAATGCTCATTTTAAATATATTCCTGTTTTATTCCTCATCACAATGCACTCTTTCAGGGTTATTCAAAAAGAATCGAAAAGTCACCGTACGATCAGTGACTTTTCATTCCCTGCACTTTGGGATGATTCGGCGATTCAGATCCTATTTCGCCAAACCTGCGGTGTATTCAGCAAGAACCGCAGGGCCCCCATAGTGCAGGGAAAACCCGCCGCAAACCCGCCGAACACTTGCCGCAAACCCGCCGAACACTCACCAAAACCCGCAGAAACAGCTGGATTAACCCCGCCGTACACGCCGGAGAAACCTGACCCGACTCACAGCGCAGAGCAACCGCCGGAAAAACTTGCCACACAGACAAACGAGGTGAAAAAAAAAAAAACAGTAGGCTTGAAAGTTTGAAATTTGAAATGCTGTTTGCAAAAAAAACAACTGAACTAAAATGCCTGGAATTTACATATAAGATCCAACGACTGATAATCAAAAGGGCTGTTACAGTAAAAAAAAAAAAAAAGACAATCTTAAAAAAAAAAGAACAGTGAAAATGTTTTGCCCAAGAAATCCCGAAAAAAGGCCGAACAGATCCTAAAAAAAATCTATAAATATACTTTTTACTGTAGAATATAATATTAAACGGTTTATTAGATATTGGATTAAAACGGGAATATTTTTAACATTGAAGCCTATGGGATTTGACTGAATAAACCTGTTGAATGAAACCACCGAATGGCAGGGCATTACGGCAACCTTTCATTGCTGTTTTGTGTTCTCTGAATAGACAAAACATTGTTTCTCTATGGGGAATTCACTACCCTCGAACAGGCACCGAACAGGCACCGTATGTGCAGGCAATTCGCCAGGATTTGGCGAACTGCCTGCTCTCTGAATAGCCGAATGGCCAGGAAAGGTAACCGTACGCTGAATTTCAGTGTTCGGTAACCTTTTGCCCACAATTCGGATCTCTTTGAATAACCCCCTAAATGTTTGTCTTTCCATGTCTCGTAGGATGTCTTATAAAGCCCTGTAACATAAATACAACTCCTGACTGGTACTTTTAAACTGGAGATCTACTAAAATTTCCATTGTCTTCTGGAATCTCAAAAGGCAGCTCGTTATGAAAAGCATTAGGATTTTAATTATAGGCAAACATATATTATTTTAATATGAATCCCTTTAATTCTGCTGTGGAAGAATCCAGAGCAGTATATGAATATCAAGCTGTGAGTTCTAATGAACAATATCACTAATGTTTGGAAGCTCATGCCCCATTGCAGCAACATTTTAAAAATAGTGCCAGGAGATAGCTGGACATCTTGCAGATTACCTGAGCATTCAACCTCATTAGCGGAGGTCTGCTTATCTGGTATGGAGTGATTATTCCTAATGACAAATTTCATGGCAACACTATTCCATCATAGCCTGCAGATATTCCGCTTGACTTCATTGAAAGCAAATTTCTAGATAGATATAAAATCTGCTTTTAAGGTTGCAGACGCAATGTATTTCTTATTAGATACATCATCTAGGAATCTTACTGAAAACATATCTTAAAAATAAAATTGTAAAATCATATTTATGTTGCTTGTACTAAGATGAAATATTTAAAGTACTGCAGTGCACCTGTTTAAACATGTCATAACTCAGGTATTTAATTAAATTTAACTGACTTTTAATGGTTTTAAATAGACATTAACTTGCTGTTTTAAATTGGTGCTTGTATAAAGTGAATCTGTCATGGACTAGTTTTATCTCTGTGCAATCAAACAATGGATATTACAGTAATGATACTGATCAATGTGATAGTCCTTTTTTTGATACTATGAAATTTATTTCAATTTTCAGTAAGTTAAACAAAATCTCATTCAGGGTACAGAAAAAAGAAAGAGGGCAAAGGGAACAAAATTAGGAACTAATAAACAAACAAAATCCAGCAGTCATCTTTGGTTTAGAGACCATGACACAATCTAGGCCTACAACCAGTTTTGACTGCAAGTGATATTCCATTCCTTACTTCAGCCACTTCATGAAGAAAGATGTCCTCATCTGTAGGAGGAGAACGTCCATAATATACCAATGCCATGTGATTGGTGTGTGACAAGGTGGTACCCGGCAAGAGCCGAGTTAGGACCTATACACAGGGTTAAAAGCCCAAAAAGCAGGAAACACCACAGGCTGAATGTAGACAGGCAGGAGGTGAAGAAAATACTAGGCTAGGCTCTCTGCACCACTCTGCAACCACTCTCTGCACAAAAACAACCAAATGAAAGAAATCCTTAATTTGACAGGCCGGTCCTTAAAGTGGCCAGATCTCTACCAGGAAAATAGAAGAGAAGCAAAAATTAACACAAGGTGGTGCAGGCTTATACAAAGATAGTCAATAACAATAGCCAGGATAAGTAGAGAGAGAAATCATGAGCGTTAACACAAGGGTTAAAGCACAAACGTAGTCAATAGGAATAGCCAAGGGCGGTACATGGGGAGTACACAGCACTGCCGGGATTAAGGCACAGAGAATAGTCAAGTGAACTAGCTGCCGTAAATACATGGCATAATCAGCACAATAGGGGTTAACAGAGCAAATCCAGAAACCAAATACGACAGACAGAGCCAGTACGCACAATCTATAACCATGAATTAACATTAGAGTAAAGCCAGAATCCAAACAGAATAGGCAAGGTCAGTACACAGAAACTGTATAATAGCCAAACAGGGACAAGAATAGAAACCAGAACCAAAGAATACATAACCAGAGGTCAAATCAAGGAATCAAACACATAAAGATTCAGGAACACGCTGTGGGAGTCTAATGAAAACCACTGCATGGCTGGAGACTCAATGATAGAGCACTGCCTTTTGGGAGTCACGTCCTTAAATAGCTGCTGGACAGGAGTAATCTGGGCTGATAGCAGCAAGAAACTCCTGGATTGGATGCAGGAAGGGCAAGGCAAGACTGGATTGGCTCATGATCAGGAAATCCTTGCTTTCATCTGGGCTACAGGGCTGAAAGAATGACAGTGTGACAGGAAATCACATTATGTATATGGTGAATTGGACACACTCAAAGTAGAGGCACACAGCAACATTGATTGCAGAGTAGTCCCAGCATCGTAAGGTATCTATAACCCTCCTTGTCCGATGATCTGCTATGACAGTCACCCATCCTATAGAGATGGTTTTTGAGTCTCTTATTGCTTGTCACCGCACTGCACTTATCTGTCCTGGTGAGTCCCCAGCTCTGTTAGCCACATCTGACCAACAGAGATGTGCAATTCGTTTAATTCCAAATAGAAATTCGGACGAAATTCACCATTTTCGTATTTCGGGAGCATTTCCGAAAACGAAACATCTACCATCCGAAAATTTAGAAGCGATCCGAAATTTAAGCACGATTCGGATCAGTGATTCGGATAGTTTCGCCGATTTGGATCATTTTGTATGATTCGAATCAGTTGGTTTTTCGTTTTTTATGAGTTATTTCATTTTTAAGAATGGGAATAGTACCAATAGAATGAAAGTTTTCTTTACTTATTTATTCTTTTAGGATTTTTTGGGGGAAATTTTAGGTTTCCTAACTTTTTTAAAGAAACAAGGCTTTTTAACCCATAGGTTTCAATGCAGCATATGAATCCACACACTGCTGGGAAGTACCTCTCTGCAATATAATTAATGCAGCATATGAATCCACACACTGCTGGGAAGTGCCTCTCTGCAGTATAATTAATGCAGCATATGAATCCGCACACTGCCGGGCAGCACCTCTACAGTATAATTAATGCAGCATATGAATCCACACACTGCTAGTAACTTCCCAGCAGTGTGTGGATTCATATGCTGCATTAATTATAACTCATAAAAACGAAAAACTAACTGATCCAAGAAATGAATTGATCCCAACCACTGAATCGATCTGCAGAGAGGTGCTGCCTGCTAGTGTGTGAATTCATATGCTGCATTAATTATACTGCAGAAAGGCGCTTCCCAGCAGTGTGCGGATTCATATGCTGCATTGAAACCTATGAGTTAAAATAATCTTCTTTCTTTAAAAAAAGTTAGAAAATCTAAAATTTCACCCAAAAAATGGCTAAAAAATAAATAAGTAAAGAAACTTTCATTCTATTGGTAGTAATCTACTTCCCATTCTTAAATAAGCAATAAAAAACGAAATACCTCATACAAACCGAAAAACCAACTGATTCGAATCTCCGAAATGATCTGAATCACCAAAACGATCCGAATCACCGAAGCACCGTTCCGAGACGAACCGAAACAAAAAAACTGTCCGAAATGACCCGAAACTAGATTAAAAGACCCGAAAAAACCCCGAAATGAAACGAAAAAAAAGTCATGCACATCCCTACTTACCAACATTATGCAAGCAGGTTGACTTTCAACTTGTCCTATTAATGACACACACTTTGATACACCCTCAGACTAACTTAAGATATCTGATGCCGAACGCTCTGCCTCTCATCACATTTATGACGTCATTCTGTATGTGCAGATTTTGACCCAAAGAATTATGCCAACCAGCAGCAATGTTTAACTTTACGAGTGCCCTTGGCATTTGTCCCTCCCATTGTTGAGGTTTGTGTTTCACTCCCAGTAATGTGCTCTTTGTTTGTGGCTTGTCTTACTGGTATTTGATCTTGGCTTTCCTTTGACCAGTCTGATGTATGATCCTTATGAATCAGGGTACTCTCTGCCCAGTAGCGCACCGAGGGGAAAGAAGACCAGTAGGCGGTGACATATTTGCTGTGCGAGACTGGTGACATCCCGTCATTGCTGGTGGGCATAATGGTTATGGTTACAAATTATAGGTGGCCTTTTCACTCTGAGCTGTACATTCCTTTCTCTACCTCGTGTTTCTGACCATTGATGTCTTTGCCCTAATTTATTGCACTCTCTGTACCAATCTGTGGAATTTGTTGCACAATACATATAAATTAACAATAATATAATATTTGCCAGCAATTTGGTCAACACATGCTAAAGTATAATGACAGAATTTTGTACTGCTATTGTACAGTATGACAATAAAATTAATTAATTAGTAATATATCACCTAAATAATCTATGCAATATAAAATATACCTCACATAATTGTCTGTATTAAATGCAGCAATATCATTTTCTTCCACAAGAAAGTCAGGCGGAAAATTAATGTTAGTACAGTTAATAAATTATTAATAATAAATTCTGGCATAATAGTGTTTTCTGCTTTAACATGGCATTGCATGTCCTTTATATTGCATGACGTATACTGTATATGCACTATAGCAGCTGATAAATGATTTACATAACAACTTATAAAAATAATAGTTCCATAGTTAAAAATTGCAATTAATGTTTTGTATGCTTTACCATTATAGTATCTTCGTTTTAAAAGTGTCTCTAAGATTTAAAAGAACTAATAACACGAATGTTACATCCAATTTGCATTCAATTTGTTATTAGGTTATTGTAATTGTAATAGAAAAAATGCACATTATTTTCAACAAGGCTTCTGTTGCATTCAGCAACCTATTATGTCCTATATAATTATTTATCTCTAACTAATATAAGAAATTAATTAGAACACGGGCTTCATCAGTTGCATTTTAAGCAGGCAGCCATGAGTTGTTTTCATTTTTAGGCTAAAACTGTTTCATTTTTGAATTGCTTTGCCAGGTTTTATGCTTTTTTATGTATTGATAGTCATGGATGAGTCTTACTAAAATATATTTTTATTTTATAGATTTACCTGGTTTTATTTAGAACATAGCACAGTTTTCCTATTCGAGAAACATTAAAAAGAAAGATAATCACAAAAAATAACTATAAACCTATCCAACAAGAATGGATTCAGAGAATGTCTCCTTGGCTGAAGTGTTTGACCATGTGAAGAGAATTTGGCAAGTCAGAGAATCAAAATCCCTGATTGGCAAATTCTTTTCATGTGGCCATTTATAGCAAACCAATCAGAGAGGAGGTTAAAGATGTGAACTGCACTGATGTCAAGTTTGAAGCTATTCTTGACTATTTTACATACTCAAAACTAATGAGTCTTTTTTTAAACCATTGACTTTATATCCACAAAGGGATTCTTACATAAGCAAAAAAAGACAAAAAAACACCACTATAATAGCAGTATACAACATGCAGTGTTTGCCTATGAAGACCCTGCACACACTCTCATGTTGGAATGATGCGGGTTGGTATAGTATTATGGGTGGGAGTACAATCTCCCCTTTTTTGTCCCCCTGTTTTGTCAAATTGGGACATAGATAGTATCCTAGAAACACAACTGATTAAACAAAAGAGCTTATATTCCTTAATGTTTCCCTTTTATATGTTTGCCCATGTCCAGTCATGCAGTATAACTACAATGTATCAATCACGTATCAAATACCTGTCACGGTTCCCGGATCCCACCACGCAGTACTTAACCCCCAACACTCCACAAAACCCAGAAGCTACCAACAGTGTAGCTGTGAATGATCCCTATCTGTCTGGTCCTTAGAATTGGCCAGGTAAACTAGCTAGACAGAAAAGGGTTAACAATACGGAGAGGAGTCAGCCGAGCCAGAATCAGGAGTACAGAGTTCAGAATGGTCAAATGGAATAGCCGGGTCGGTATCAGAGCGGTAGCGTAGTACAAGTAAATAGTCTAGGGCAACAGAAGGCAGAATGGTCAGAACACAAGCAGAGGTCAATAACAGGTTAAATCAATATAGCAGTCAGGTACAAGGAGCTCAGGTATGGATAACCACGATCTGGCAACTTCTGAAACTATACTGAGGGTTTTTAAAGACCTTCACCAGACCACGCCCCCCACTCAAGCCACACCTCATGCAATCACCTCCCTGCCTGTCTCCATTTAAACCAGGCAGTGGTCAGCGAGCAGCATCAGACTTGCTGTCCTCAAGCACACAGGTAGGGCTGGAAGCCCCCAACGTTACAGGACCCCCCTCTCCACGGGAGGCCACCGGACGACCAACAGGACGAGCGGCAATACGACCACCAGGGCGATCGGGGTGCGAGGCATGGAACGCCCTGACCAACCTAGAGGCAGACATGTCGGAAGCTGGAATCCAGGACCGGTCTTCCGGGCCATAGCCCACCCAATCGACCAAGTACTGCAGAACACCCCTGCACAGCCTAGAATCCAAAACCCTCCTAACCTCATACTCCGATTCACCATCAACCTGAACAGGTGGAGGAGGAGGAACGACCCGCGTGTACCTGTTACACAACAAAGGTTTCAGTAGGGAGGTGTGAAAGACGTTGTGCAAGCGAAGATGTTTAGGAAGGGCAAGAGCATAAGCCACAGGGTTAACGCGGCGAATGATCTTATATGGACCAATAAACCGAGGTGCCATTTTCATAGAAGGCACCCGTAACTTCACGTTCCTAGTAGACAACCAAACTCTATCCCCCACGTTATAGGAGGGAGCTTGTAACCTATGCCTGTCAGCCTTGCGTTTCTGGACAGCAACATTGCGCTCCATATTTACGTATCAGAGCGGTAGCGTAGTACAAGTAAATAGTCTAGGGCAACAGAAGGCAGAATGGTCAGAACACAAGCAGAGGTCAATAACAGGTTAAATCAATATAGCAGTCAGGTACAAGGAGCTCAGGTATGGATAACCACGATCTGGCAACTTCTGAAACTATACTGAGGGTTTTTAAAGACCTTCACCAAACCACGCCCCCCACTCAAGCCACACCTCATGCAATCACCTCCCTGCCTGTCTCCATTTAAACCAGGCAGTGGTCAGCGAGCAGCATCAGACTTGCTGTCCTCAAGCACACAGGTAGGGCTGGAAGCCCCCAACGTTACAATACCTAGGTATGTGGTTAGACCCAAATCTATCCTTTGGCCCCCACATTGAAAAACTCTCATCTAAACTTTACCCCAAACTAGGTGCCCTGTACAGAAACAAATCCTGCCTGAGCCTCGCGGTAAGAAAGCAGATTGTACAACAAATGCTTATGCATGTTAAAAGAGCTAAACTGGCCATCACTGGAATCCAGACGCACCCTTCAACTTTCCAAACTGGGGCTATATTACAATCTTCGCGCAAAAACCCTTGCGCAAAGTGTGAATTTTTGCGCCAACGTTAAACTTTTGCACGCAAATCACCGCTGGAATTACAATCCTTGCGCGTCCTTTCATCCTGCGATCAATAATGCACCCAAATGCCCGCGCAGTACTGGCGCAAGCAAAAATCAGTGCGTGCACTGTTTTTTTCTCGCAATTCAGCCAATCAGAATTAAGAACCACAATTATCTCACGTTAAGAAATTGCGCCTGCCACAGTCAATGTGAGCATATATGCTGCAGCAATAATACATGCACACAAAACTTCTCCATTTTATTTGTTTGGTATGAGTTGAATGGGCCACTATACGTTGCTGCATTTTTTTTATGGGCTGGTGTATTTGGATTCGGCCAGGTTGTTCAGATTTGCCATTAACACCAGCTTTTAGGAGTTGCTAAAATTACGCGCGCAAAGGCTATGCGATAATTAAGCAAAATAGATTGTAATACCATCCTTGTACCAGCGCACATTCGCGCTCACAATGTTAAGTATAGGACGCGCGAAGTACAGTAAGCTTGCGCAGGTTCTCCTGCGGTAGACGATTGCACGCGGTTGTTGCGCTGACTATGTAATACGGGATTCGGCGCAAATGGGTTTTACCCCTTGCGTTAATGTTTTTTTTCGCCAGCGCAAACGTTTGCGTGGAGATTGTAATTTAGCCCCTGGAGTTTAAGAGCTTTTCTAGGAAGCTACCACCCTCCCTGAATAGGCTGCTTCTCCTAGCAGTTCCCTCATCCTATAACCTCCGATCCAGGACCTGCACCTTACTTACAATACCACAAGAAAGTGTCTCGATCCTCTTTTTCCTACAGAGCACCGCAATTATGGAATAACCTCCAACGCATCAAATCTTCCCCCAGTCTAAAGTCACTTAAGAGATATCTATTAATATACCTCAATACAGAATGTACCTGTAAACATGTATCATAGTGAATATGTTTCCTACATATTTATGTTAATCTGTGTATATATATATATTTTTTTACTATCTTGCATTTTATTACCGTTAATTTGTATTTCTGTACCTACTGAAACAATTCAATGTTCTTGAACCCAGTACATTTATTTATTTTTTTAGAAAGGATTTTACCAGGAAGGATACATTGAGATTTCTCTCGTTTTCAAGTATGTCCTGGGTAGGGAGTATGTACCGTTAGGTGTCTTGCCAAGGACACTTACTGGAGAGGTTCTCTTGCTGGGATCGAACCCATGTCTCCACAGGCTCTCTCCACGCAGAGCAGTGATGTTACCTATTCTCCACCCAGCCGGTCATACTTGACAACGAGAGAAATCTCAATGTATCCTTCCTGGTAAAATCCTTTATAAATAAATGTAGCCCATCATAACATGTGATAATAAAAGGATTTTAAATTAAGCTGCAACACTACATTTAAATGTTATAGCTTTATAGTTTATAGTGTTAACGTGAAGAATTGTAGGGAGCAATACGTCTCTCCTCTCAAACATTGTGAATGTAGAAAACTGCAACTTAGGAGTTCCGGAGTGCTGGGGGTCTTTTCTTAACTGCTATGTGAACTGAGGATCGGGTTGACCTCTTCCTCATGTAAACCCTTTGATTTTGTGAGTGCTGAATTGGGCTGATGGCAAGCTCCCAGTAACAGATTCACTCAGGTGGCCATGTTATATAATAAATTTCCAGTGTGTCAACCATATTTTACAGGCTTTATTAGCATTTAAGGGAAAAAAGTGTAATTTAGGATCTCTAAAAAGGTGCAGCTAAAAAGCTGTAAGCATGATTGATGCATGATTAACGACATAAACCCACTGTGTTATGAATGATCAATGGACATTATCATCAGAACAATGTCATGCTGTTACAATTATGGAGCGTCATAAATGCAAACATAATTGCACTGTATTTAATGATCTCATTAGAGCTTTCTTCGAGAGGGGGAGAGCGAGCGAGACCGAAGAAAAAAAAAGATTTGCAAGCCGCTATGAAGCTTAGTAGTCTCCCAAATTATTTTTGCACTACAGCCAGGAAGACACAGCCATTAAATATATCACGCTTTCAAGGGCAGAGTTTGAAAGCGCTATATTTTATTCAAACATTATAAAATTCCTGTCTCTGCAGACTCATGAGAAGTGCAAAGAACATTTTGATTGTAATTAGATGCAGATGTGCTTTTATTTTGTAACAGCAATTGACTTTGTATACTTGAAAGAATGTGAACTGTTATTCTAATTTATTGAGTTGCTTTTCTAGTTAAAAGGCTCCTACTATATGAGTTTCCATAACTTAATCAAGGCATAGGTGACTGTTTCTATATTCAAAAAAGTGAACCATCCTTTTATTTAAGAAGAAGGTGAAATCAAACACAATTCATTCAAAGCCTCATTTCAAACTCAACGAAACCCTTCATTTTCTGGGTATGTGTCCCGAGTCAACACTTTATTAGCTCTAGTTACAGCAGCGCAGTTATGTTACTGCATTTAAAATATTCATATCAAATATTCATTAGAAGTGCCGGTTATATCATTTAGATTTCTCCATTGTTGTAGGTTGCTTGCAACATTTCACACTGCTCCCATAAATTTGTTCATCATTATTTTATACTTTCTCTTCATTTTATATTGCCCAGTCATTTAATATTTCTTCACCATCTCACATTGCCCCTAGTATTTCAAACGCCCTCATCATCACAATGAATTCCCCTTTCCTTACTCGTCCAATGGTAGCCACGATGGAGAAGCTCTTACAGACTGTCAGTTCCTTCAAGCATTGCCACTGGTGTTGAAAGGGGGCAGGAACAGATTATTGAATGGAAAGCTAATCATAAACTAAAAACCTGTAATCCAGGAAATGCGGAATCACCACGGAGGCTTGAAGAATCCAGATTTACATAATGGTAGAATGGGAGACTGGTATGGGGATCCAGGTTTCTTCAAGCTCCATCAAAGATGTGAGTTTTTAACTGAAGAACTGCATTGCCAGGCCAGTTTTGATTAAGCAATGGAAATCTAAGAAAGCCATGGCTAATGCACAATAGTTTTCATATATTTGGTCCTCAGCACCCCCTGAAAGCTGAAGTTGGGCCTTGACAATTACATTAATGGGTACCTATTTATTTATTTATTTATTTATAGAGGATTTTACCAGGAAGGATACATTGAGATTTCTCTCGTTTTCAAGTCCTGGGTTCAAGAACATTGAATTGTTACAGAAATACAAAGTAGTAAAATGTGTGGGTCTGTGATGGCGATGTTTCTATACATCCTACAAATCCGCCACTTCACGGGCAGGTTATGGGGACCTCCTAGGCACGATATTTGAAGGAATTTTTCGTTTTTATTTTTAACCCTTATTTTATGGAAAACTCACTGTTCCTTTAACCCTTTCACTGCTGAGGCATTTCACCGCTGTGTGCTGAGCTAATTTTTACCGCTTTCGCTCATCATGTTTAAACTCGATTTGAAGCCACATTTTATTATACGACCCAGACATATTATATATCGTTCTTTCCGGCAGACCCGGCAGATTCATAATATATCATTTTTATATGTATACGTCATGTTCTGCCTGTATATTATAACATAAAATGCAATAAAACTTGAATTTTTAATCATCTGCAGCGTGTAAAGTGTTTTTTTCACCTTTTATCACATGAACATTTGCGGTTATATTTTCTATGGGGTGCGCTTGTAAAAAAAGTTAGAAATGGGGACTTATTAAATTACAGAGTCTGTACAGACTTTTAAAAAACGACTGGATGACTTCCTGCAGACACAGAATATTAAGGGTTATAATATTTAATATGTGAGTAAAAGCTTCTTGATCCAAGGAGAAATCTGACTGCCATTCTGGGGTCAAGAAGGAATTTTTTCCCAGTATGTCGCATATTGGCAAGCATTTCAGACTGGGTTTTTTGCCTTCTTTTGGATCAACAGCAGTAGGTTATGTGGGAGAGGCTGAACCCGATGGACGCATGTCTTTTTTCAGCCTATATAACTATGTAACTATGTAACTATGCAACTATGTAATTATGTGATTTTTAGCAAACGCACACCAAAGAAAAAAAATATTAGTGCAGCATCATTGTTCACATTATAATTGAAATGTGAACAATATTGCTGCATTAATAAAAGTAACACACAAAAAAAATACATGTTTTTTTATTTTTATTTTTTTACTTTATACCTGGTCATGTTGGATATCATTCGACAGGCCATGCTCAGGCCTTTCGATTGACATCCTCCATGACCCCCTAGCTGCCACGGTTCTGGAGATATCAGGGTTCAAATGAACCCCCTATCTCCACCAGGGGATTCCGGGCAGCTAGGGGTTCCCCGGCTATCTGACGTCATCACGCTATGCGTGAAGACGTCAGGCAGTGAGGAGGGACCCGGGGGTGGAGCCGCCATCCAAGATGGCGGCCCCCACTGGAGCTAGGCCGCACTTCGGCGCCGCAAGGCGCCGAAGTGCAACCCGGTGCCTAAGGGGTAAGGCTAGGGTCAGACTAACGCATTTTTCGCGTTGTCCGTTGTCATGGAGCTGATGTAACGCTCCATGCTTCAAACCCCAAGGGACTTTATGTTCATTTATATCGTGTGTTTTTAAATATTTTACATCGTTTGGTTTTAGTTTAATTTAGTTTAGTGTAAAAATACTTATATACTTATATTCCTGTAGGTAAATGTGTTTTTGTGTAAACAGTAAACAAGCTTTACTGCTGTGTAATTTATGCACCAGGGCTTTTCCCATTATCTAGCTGCATGTTTAATTCAAGGGATCTCTGATAGTGTGTGTTTAATCTGATATGTTAGAACAATGGATATACAAATGTTGTGTGAGCTGAAAGGCTAAAGAATGTAAAGAATGTTTATTGTAAATAACTGACTTAATGTAATTAGTATGGGTATGCAAATTATGACTGTTGGACTTCAGCATAAATGGTGGCGTTTGGTTCATTAAAACGTCAGAGAACTCTCAGAGCTCAGAGAGAGAGGATTCTGTTTTAAAGCATACAGCCGCGCCTGGTTTCTTTATTTCAGCGACGCTGCACTATACACTATCACCCTTAGAAGGCAGAGAGCGGCCTTCTGGAGATTCCTAATGGCTCCAGGGCAGAGGAACAGAAGCAGGCAGGTCAAGCTGCTCGAGGCGCTGAGGACAGCACTCCCAGTAGCCGGGCTGACTGCAACGAAGGGGTGTCTGGAGAGCCAGGACGGACGGAAGGGAACGGTTCCTTCACACTGGTGGCAAGCGGTGGGATAAGCTCTCCAACCCCAGAAGAAACGCAGAATGGCAGGGTACGCCAACTACAAAAAAGACACCCTGCGGGGCATCCTGGAGAGCCGAGGAGGCACCCCGGGCTCAAAGAACAAAAAGGCCTTGGTCAAAGAACTGCGAGAAATGGACCAGCGAAGAGAGGACACGGGACCCCTGTCCATAAGAGACCGGTTCCAGCGAAGAGTAAGGAGGGCAATGGCCAGGCCCAGGCGGATGAACCTGGTAACTGGCAGGACGAGCACTGGTGGAAAGATTTTGTCCGCCAGGAGATGTGGAACGAGGCCATCCAACAGGAGGAGGACTGCCTTGAAGAAGCCCTTCCCACTTATACGGAGAGGTACGAGCACCAGTGGTACTTACGGGTGCCCTTTTTGGAGAACAGCCCCAAGAGGAATGGCTGACGGAGCTAGGCGAACTGGTCCAGAGCGAAATTATACTGGACACCAGCTACAGAGCCCTCCAGTGGTTTACGTACCAACTAATGTCCAGCACAGCAGACAGCGGCCAACAAAAGGCTTCGACTACGGCGGCACAGGGCTGCTGTATACAAGGATGGGCAAAGACCCCGGTTTTGGGGACGACACAGAGTGGTGGCGGGAACAACTCCTGGACCTCCGGTATGAGGAACTGGAAGACCTTGACGATGACCGTGATGCAGAGGAACTGGAGTTCCTGGTTGAGCAGGAATGGGAGCTCGAAAAGGCCTACAAAAGGCTGTTTGACTACGCTCCACAGCTAGGCCTGAGCCCCACTACCTGGGACTGTCTGGCGGAAGAAGCAGGCAGTCAAAGTGACACAGACGAATTGGAGCCCGAGGCGCTCCCTTGGTTCTCCCTCATGACCGCAGCAGAAGAGGAAGCGCTGGCAACAGGGCGGAGTGCCGCTGGCCTCTGCCCAGACCCAGAGATGGAGGACACCATTCTCCCGCAAGACGACACTGTGTCAGTGTCTATCGCCCCAGCTGAAGTGCTGGCGACGGGGCAGAGCGCCGATGCCCTCTGCCCACCTTTCATAATGGTCACATCGGATCCAGGAGAGGATCCCCCCGGGCTGGTTTTCCCGCAGCCCATGACCCCACTGGAGATGGAGGACGCCATCCTCCCGCAAGACGACACTGTGTCAGTGTCTATCGCCCCAGCTGAAGTGCTGGCGACGGGGCAGAGCGCCGATGCCCTCTGCCCACCTTTCATAATGGTCACATCGGACCCAGGAGAAGATCCCCCCGGGCTGGTTTTCCCACAGCCCATGACCCCACCGGAGATGGAGGATGCTATCCTCCTGCCAGAAGATACTTTGTCAGTGTCTATCCCCCCAGCTGAAGCGCTGACGACAGGGCAGAGCGCCGGTGGCCTCTGCCCACTCCCCAAGTTGCACCAAGACGACCCGAGCAAGGATCTCCACAGGCTGCCGGCCCAGCAACGAATGACCCCACCGAGAATGGAGGACACCATTCTACCGCCCGGAGACACATCCCCAGCATCTACCCCTCCAGTGGAAGCGCTGGCAACAGGGCAGAGCGACGCTGGCCTCTGCCCACCTTTTTCGGTCCGCACAGAAGATTTCGGTGAGGACTCCCAGGGGCTGCCGGCCCCGCAGCTGACGACCCTACCCTGACTGGAGGTAAACTGTTTCCCGTATATTACACCCGTCCCCCCAGCAGAAGAGCTGGCAACAGGGCAGAGTGCCGCTGGCCTCTGCCCACCACCCAACTTGTGCCCAGAGGATCCAGGCAAGTTTTTCAAGAAGGTGCTACCCTCCAGACCAATGGCTCCCCTGAGAATGGAGGGCACCATTCTCCCACAAGGAAGCACTTCCCCAGCATCCACCCCCCCATCAGAAGCGCTGGCTACAGGGCAGAGCATTTCCAACCCCTGCCCACCACCCAACTTGTGCCCAGAGGATCCAGGCAAGTTTTTCCAGAGGGTGTTACCCTCCCGACCAATGGCTCTCCTGAGAATGGAGGACACCATTCTCCCACAAGGAGGCACTTCCCCAGCATCCACCCCCCCAGCAGAAGCGCTGGCTATAGGGCAGAGCATTTCCAACCTCTGCCCATCCTCCCAACCCTTTAGGCTGGAGGCCTCTTGCCTCACCTATTCCCCTCAACGGCTGGCCAGAGCACTAGGGGCACATGCAGTTGGGACACGTTCCCCCCAGGTTATTGATACCCTGGGAGAAGGTACAGGCGGTACCTCTCCCCAACAGCGAGACACTTCCCCAGGAGGGGACACCAACAAAGGATTACACCAGCGACACGCCGGGCCCCAGAGTATAGGGCACCCCTCGGACAGCGGGCCAGCCCACAAGGACAAGTGGAGAAATCCAGGGGCTTGCCTTCTCCCGACAGACTATGGACCCACACCCAGGCATACCCTGTGGCGACCGTCGGACCCCACTGGTGATGCTTGTGCGCCAGCACCCTGGAACTTTGAGGATGGTGCAGAAAAAAGGACAAGGTGAGAAGTCTCATCAGTGGCAAGAGATCCGTTTGGGATCTAAGCTTGCCCTGCCGTTCTGGAAGGGGGGATATATGTCATGGAGCTGATGTAACGCTCCATGCTTCAAACCCCAAGGGACTTTATGTTCATTTATATCGTGTGTTTTTAAATATTTTACATCGTTTGGTTTTAGTTTAATTTAGTTTAGTGTAAAATGGCATAGCTTTGGTTTTAAAAATACTTATATTCCTGTAGGTAAATGTGTTTTTGAGTATACAGTAAACAAGCTTTACTGCTGTGTAATTTATGCACCAGGGCTTTTCCCATTATCTAGCTGCATGTTTAATTCAAGGGATCTCTGATAGTGTGTGTTTAATCTGATATGTTAGAACAATGGATATACAAATGTTGTGTGAGCTGAAAGGCTAAAGAATGTAAAGAATGTTTATTGTAAATAACTGATTTAATGTAATTAGTATGGGTATGCAAATTATGACTGTTGGACTTCAGCATAAATGGTGGCGTTTGGTTCATTAAAACGTCAGAGAACTCTCAGAGCTCAGAGAGAGAGGATCCTGTTTTAAAGCATACAGCCGCGCGCCTGGTGTCTTTATTTCAGTGACGCTACACTATACACTATCACCCTCAGAAGGCAGAGAGCGGCCTTCTGGAGATTCCTAATGGCTCCAGGGCAGAGGAACAGAAGCAGGCAGGTCAAGCTGCTCGAGGCGCTGAGGACAGCGCTCCCAGTAGCCGGGCTGACCGCAACGAAGGGGTGTCTGGAGAGCCAGGACAGACGGAAGGGAACGGTTCCTTCACATCCGTGAAAAAGTGCGTTCGAACGAATGGATGCATTTTTTCACAGAATACGTGTTAGCGGTCATACGATGTGCATTTTCGTCCGTGATTTTGTACAGTTATCAATAAAACACTTTTTGCGTCTGGACGTGATGTTGGCCGAACATTAGCAGCGTCTGCCGTCTCCTAATCACACACACATGCCGGTAGCGGATGCAGCGCACTCTGTACGTCAGCACTAGCGGTTTGACGTTCTCGAAAAAATGCATTCGTTTGCCACTTGCGTTGCGCGGCCGCACTTTTGTGTGGCCGTTCTTCGTATGCTACCCGGAATTGGACGTAATTTGCTGCTAGTGCGGCCGTGATTTAGTGCGGCTAAACGCACGTTAATATAGCGTTAGTCTGACCTTAGCCTTAAAGCCAAGCACTGCTTAAAAGGGGAGACTCTCCCCTTTTAAGTGGTGCCTAGCTTTTTTTTGTGGGACCTCCCGATCGGGAGGAAGAGGGATCCGAACGGATTCTCCCCCTCTCTTCCAGGCGATCTCCCGGCATTGCCAGGGGTCGCCTGGAAATGATGTCATTGCGCATGGCGCGATGACGTCATTTATGTCAGGAGGAGCTTGACTTCAGCGTCTGAGGACGCTGAAGTCAGAGCGCCGCAGGACCCCAGACAGAGAGGTGAGTATCTCTGCCGGGGGTCCCGCAAAGCTGATGACATGTGGTACACGTCCTCCTCAGCATACAGCGGGAGTAACTGAGGACGTGTCCCACACGTCATCAGCAGTGAAGGGGTTAAAAACATTTTTTTTTTAAAACTTTTTGTCCTCGTTTCCTGTCCCGCAGGGCACTACTCAGACCCGGACATTGTTTTTAAATGTTTCTATACATCCTAGAAATCTGCCACTTCACGGGCAGGTTATGGGGACCTCCTAGGCACGATATTTGAAGGAATTTTTCATTTTTATATTTAACCCTTATTTCATGGAAAACTCACTGTCCTTTGAAAAACATTTTGTTTTTAACTTTTTGTCCTTGTTTCCTGTCCCCCAGGGCACTACCCGGACCACCATACGCCTTTTATGGCAAATATCTTGCATATATGCCCTCTTGGAGGGCACTCTAAAAATCAAACTTTGAGTCCCACTGACTTGTATTGAGTTCGTGTTCGAGTTCGAATTCGAACTTTTGAAAAGTTCGAGTTCAAATGCGAACCGAACACGGGGGTGTTCGGCTCGTCCCTAATGCTTAGTGACTAAGCATAATGATTAGTGCTTCAAAAGTACAAATAAAAGTTTATATACAGTTTTAAAATTCTTAATATTGACCTTATTAGCATTTCATTTTTATATAATGCCAACATATTAGGCAATACTTTACAAATTGGGTGTACAAGCATGACATACCAGTAGTAAAAGTAAAGAAAGCCCTGCTCGCTAGATAAATATCTAGCAGTTACAGTTTAATAAGGAAACCTGTACCTACTGCAGAATCATACATATGAAATATTATTTTGAAATACGTACCCCTTTCATATGGGTAAACATAATCTACCATAAATTAAAATTCCAGAGATATAGAAATATATATTTTTATAAATGCATGATTATGAAATATCAACTATTTGTGTGTCAAAGAGCTTTTGGACAAAATATGAACCTGTACATTTTTTATAACTATAGATTTTATTTGTAAACAGGATTTTGTTTTTGCTAATTATATGCAGAACATAAAATTGGTGCTTTTATTTCATTTTTGTCCGTCTATCACTGGAAAGAACAATGTGTGAACAGCTGCAAAAAACATCAATGAATACTGTTAATATGAATGATGATTACATTTTATTCATACTTTACTTTTAGCTGTATCATGCTAGGAAACACACAGCTTTGCTATGTAGGGGTGTATAATTTTCAGAATGACATAGAGGGGATAATTAAGAGTCTGTATATTTTACATTTCAAAATTACCTGGAGCATTGCAAAGACTGTGAAGTTAGAATGATTATAATTGTAGAAAAATAGTACATACAAGTTTAGAAATATAAAGAGAAAAGCAAATATAAGGCTCAGCTTAGCCTGTAGACAAAGAAAAGAGCTGACTCAAGACCTGAGCTTATTTTTTACATTATGCTCCTGCTGACGGCTTCAAAAAATGTGTATTTAGCCAAGTAAACAACATTTATACTATTTTTTTCACATTTCTGAAAGATGTGTGTTGCATAATGCTCTTCAGTAACATTTAACTTAAAGTAAAAAATCATTCCTGTATTCGAATACAAATTTGATTGACTAGTGAACACAAATGTAAAAGCAAAACAAGTGAATCGCAATTGGCGTAGCTCAGTGGTTCCCAACTGCGGTCCTCAAGTACCCCCAACAGGTCATGTTTTCCAGATATCTGAAGCACAGCCTAGGTGATATGATTTGCTGCTCAGTGATTGCAGGATTCAGTCTGCATTTCCCCAAGGTAATCCTTAAAGCCTGGCCTGTTAGGGGTACTTGAGGACCGCGGATGGGAACCACTGGTGTAGATCCAATAAAACTCCTACTTAGATCTAGAAATTGTGCGATCTTCACAGTGCTAGGAACTTCTTGACAGTTGAAAGAGTAACATAAAACACAATGTTCAATGGTGAAACTGGGACAGTGATGGACTGAACCTTAGTTGAAAACGTTCTACTCTCGCTCTTGCTGAGTCCAAAGAAGAGGATCAGAAAAAATATACTGTTAAAAAAGCAGAATGTGTAGGTTGGAGGGTGAGCTCTAATTTCTAAAAGGCTTTGGTATGGCATTCTTGTCTGTGATGTTTAGGAGTTGGACCATTTCTGGATATAGTCTTAAATCCTCACTACCATGATCGAGTTAACATGATCTTCAAAAGCACCTGCAGGTCCCAAAGACCAAGTTAACTTAATCTGGAGCTTGTAAAGGAATGTCATGTATTACAAACAAAATTAATTTACCTATGGGCTCCAGAGCATGCCTATCAAGTTCGAGCACGTCAGACACAGCCAATGTGCTAGAATAGTTTGAAGCATTTGGACATGTCTCAGTCGGTCGTAGAGAAAGTTCCAGCTGCATTGCAGTGGTAATATCACCATTTGACCAGCAGAGCAACTCTTTGCTTACAATTTGGGGAGAAAGCATGTACATTTGCTTTAGGGATTAAACAGTGCATTTTTACTGTACTGTATTGGTAAGTGTAAAGTGGAAAACCAGTTGGAAGAGTAGGGGGTTAATGGATCGTTTAAATTTTGTTAGGCATATGAATGATATTATTTTGATTACGTCTTACTCTCCATCTAAAGGGATGCTTTAACCACCATATAATGCATTTTAAATAGTCATAGGTAGGTGATTGTACTCAAGAGATGTGCGTTTCATTTAGTTCCGAATTCAAATTCGGACGAAATTTACTGATTCGGATTTCAGAAGCACAAACTAACGAACTGGTACCGTCCAGAACGGAACGAGAACGAAACAGAATATAATGAATTGATTCCATTTCTACAAATCGATTCATTAGGTCTCTCCTTCCATTGGCCGTGGTGCTGAATCTGTTTTCAGGCTCACAGGCCATCGACAGCGCCATGGTGCTGTTCGGTTCAGTTTGGCAGCAGTGAAATTCCCCATAGACAAGTAATGGTTAATCTATCCAGATAATGCTGAACAGCACCAAAATGTCAGTGAAATGCATTGATTTTCGGTGGTTCGTTCGACAGGTTTAACACGTGAATCCCATAGGTTTCAATGTAAAAAAAAATCCTTGTTTTAATTAAATATTTATTCAACCATTTATTCTTTTCATTTGCTGCAAAAAGTCTATTCATTTATTTTTTAGAAATTTTTTGTATTTTTTGGTGAATTTTTAGATTAATAACTATCTTAAAACAACAAGGCTTTTTTTCTTTGCCAAATGCAGCGGTTTATTTTCTCTTTCCTTTAGCCTGGCTGCGTTCGGTGGCTGCTGTCCTTGGTGCTTAAACCTATTCAGCACCAAGGACAGCAGCATCACAGGGCTCGGAGCCCCGTGAGGCTGCTTTCCTTGTACTGAATATGTTTCAGCACCAAGGACAAAGGGATCTTTAAAGACCTTCACGTTACAAGATGTGATCTCCATGGACAAGATTTGTTGTTCAAGCACAATTGAAATGAGATCTAGAGATTGGAGGCCAAGGCAACACCTTTTGCATGTTCCTCATACCATTTCTGAACACTTTTGCAGTTTGGATGGGTGTTGCATCCTTCTGAAAGAGGCCACTGCCATCAGGGAACACCATTGTCATGGAGGGGTGTACATGGTCTGCAATAATCTCTAGGTAAGTGGTATGTGTCAAGGCTGTCCTGACACCTTTCTATCATGGACAGCTTGACATTTTTCAGTCATTTGAGCTACAGTATTCTTCTGTGTGATAGAACCAGATGAGCTAGTCTTCCCTCCCCACGTACATTGTTGAGCCTTGGGTGGCAATTGCCACTTTTGATAGATGCTAACCACTGCATACTATGAACACCCCACAAGCCTTGCTTGCCATTTTGGAGATACCTTGACCCAGCTGTCTTCTCATCACTATTTAGCCTTTGTCAAAATCACTCAGTTCTTTTCACTTGCCCATTTTTCTTGCTTTCCTATGGACTCCAGGAGTTGATACATGCAGTCAGGGCCGGCCCGTCCATGGAGCAGGGCGGAGCAGTGGCTCCAGGCAGCAATTTGACAGGGAGGCATTTTGCCACTCTGTCAAAGGCACCGGCATAGAGCGCCCGCCCTGGAAAGGCACGGCCCTGCTGCTGGTTGGGAAACAGGCTCCGCCCACCCAGTGCCCATCCCCTTCACTGCGGCCAGCGCTTGCCCCCTTCACTGCGGGCTGGCACCCGCCCCCTTCTATGTGGCCCACCCAGCGTACAGGTGCCTGGGAGGGCGCCGGCGCACTTGAAAGCCTCCGGAGTCCACGTGCCTGGAGGCTTTCAAGCACGCCGGCACCCTCCCAGCGTGCAGGTGTCCGGCGGCGTTGAAGCCCTCCAGCGGGCCAGTCCAGACACCCACACCCGGCCAGCCTGGACCCGACCAGCCCGGACCCTGCCAGCCCAGACCCGGCCAGCCCAGACTCCCGGACCCTGCCGCTGCCAGCCCGGACCAGGCCAGTCCAGACGCCTGCACCCAGCCAGCCCAGACCCAGACACCCGGACCAGGCCAGCCCAGACCCCTGGATCCGTCCAGCGCTGAAGGCAAGTCAGCACATTTCAGCATGCCGGTGCCTGGCGGCTTTCAAGTCATCCAGCGGGATGGCGAGGCCTCGACTAGGCCCAAAGCCAGGCCTCTGACTTGGCCCGAAGCCAGGCCTCTGGAGCCTGACCTTGACCAGGCCCATCGGCGTTCAACAAGTCCTCCAACAGGCTGGTGACCAGGGTGGGTAAGTGTGTGTGACTGTGTGTGTGTGACTGCGCGTGTGACTGTCTGTGTGACTGGGTGTATGTGACTGTGTGTGTGTGTGACTGTATGTGTGACTGGGTGTATGTGACTGGGTGTGTGTGACTGTGTGACTGGGTGTGTGTGACTGTGTATGTGTGTGTGTGACTGTGTGTGAGTGTGACTTTGTGTGTGTGTGACTGTGTGTGTGATTGGGTGTGTGTGACTGTGTGTTACTGTGTGTGTGTGTGTGACTGTGTGTGTGTGCATGACTGTCTGTGTGACTGTGTGTGTGTGACTGTGTGTGTGTGACTGTGTGACTGTGTGTGTGTGACTGTGTGTGTGTGTGGGACTGTGTGTGTGGGACTGTATGTGTCTGTGTGTGTGACTATGCGTGTGTGTGTCTGTGGATGTGTGGGACTGTATGTGTCTGTGTGTGTGATTGTATGCGTCTGTGTGTTTTGTGACTGCATGTGTTTGTCTGTGGATGTGTGTGACTGTATGTGAATGTGTTTGACAGTGGGTTCAGGACATGTGGCTCAATGATACCCTCATACACCCCGCACATTACTGTGAGTTTTATTGCTGTGCAGCTCTGTGATATGCTCATACACACCGAACATTACTGTGTTTTAATGCTTTGGAGCTCTGTGATATGCTTTTACATGCCATTTGTTTTTTTTTCCTTTTGGGGGCAGCATTTCTCCTGTCGCTCCAGGCAGCACAGTGGCTTGGGCCGGCCCTGCGTGCAGTGGCACGGAAGCGCTACTGCTGGTATCAGGGAAGTTAGTGCTGCATTTCTTAGATAACACCTGCCCCAGAATACAACGTTAACATTGAGACTGTAAGGGATGATCTGTAAGCGCAGATTTTCGTGCTTACCGTCTCCATGTTAGCTTTCATAATGGAATAGGGACCAGGGTTTTCTGAGCCCCTGATTGAGTCATGCAGTATCAGGGCCGGACTGGCCTACCGGGATGCCGGGAGGAATCCCGGTAGGCTGCTGCAATGTTTGGGCCGCTTTTTAATTTTACATATGCTGCATCAATCATTTCTTTGAGAAACCGTGGGCTCTGGGCTGGTAGCGGCCGGTGGCGCTGCGGCTAGGCCGCGGGATAAGCACTGCCTGGCCGCCGCGGCCATCTTGTGTGTTGCTGGGGAGGGGAGCAGACTGATTACCCTCTGACACTGCAGGGCAGGCTGCCGCGGTGCTGGCGCCGCCGGCCCCTCTGTGAGTGCGAGTGAGGAGGGGCCTGGCTGACAGCCACTGCAGCGTGCGTGCCTTCACAAGGCTGGGAATGGCACTCACGCTGCATTGGCGCCGTCTCCCCTCCTCACGTACGTAGACGTATTGTGGTTGCGCAGGTACACAACGGGTCCCCACGAGTCACTGGTGAGACCAGGCCAGCAGCCGCTCGCTCAGCTCCGAGTCCGTCCAGTTTTCACGGCTGGGCAGCGCGCAGGACATCACAGTGCCGACCGCGCCCACACACATGCAGCCAGGAGTGAGACCATAAGGAAGGATTAAGGCACGTGTGGGCAGGACGAAATCGAATCTCATTCAGCAGCTCGTCTCTCCTCCAGCATCAGCCTCAGTCAGGTCTGTGTGTGCGAGGCGACCACCCTAATCGCACAACTTATTTTGTTTTTTATTCATCCCCCCCCTGCAAACGCTCAGCCCTCCAGCGTGACGTCATCATCGGCAGACTATTAGGGAAGGGTCCCCTGCACAGGTCGGGAGTCTCCTGAGAGTCTTTCTTGCAGAGTCCAGCACCTGGACTGGACGGATGCACATGAGCAGGTTGTCTACTTTACAGACAGAGCACACAGTGTGTTCTCCTGTCAGAGTGCTGTGACCTGTGTGCTGACCCCTCTGTGTTCCTCAGGGGGCCCAGATCAAGAGGAGAAAGCTGCAATTATCTCACTACTCAGTCCGGACAGGGACAGTCATCGGCATCTTTATCAGTAACTGTGTGTGTGTGTGTCCCCTCCCTGATTGCCAGAGCTGCTCTGATTCCAAAGTCAGACAAATATTTCAGGCACCACCTTAAATCACTGACCTTGTAATCGCTTGGTCCATTCCCTGCTTGCAGCCTCTGCATATAGACAAGAACGTCCAGAGACGGCACCTAGAGCTTGCAATCTATCTGAATCGGGCAGTTATTATTTTGTATCACTATTCATATCAGTTTAATTGCAATTTCTGGGAATGTTCCTGTTTGTCCTGGTCAATATATGAAAATGCTGCTATCAAGGAATGGCCACCAGAGCTTGCAATCTAAGCAACATTAGCATTTGTTACACATGTCTGAGTAGTGATACAACCATTGATGTGGGGAAAACCCTGAAATCTTACTAATGAGTAACATTGCTTTTATATCATTCTTTGGGCCAGACTACCCCAGCCAGCAGGTGGACATGGTTTCCACAGAGTGGAACCTAATGCCATGGGTAAGTCTGTAGTCTGTGTGTAAGCAATGGGAGGGCAGAAGAAGCTGCATGGGTTTTTTTTGGGGGGGGAGCAGTATTTCATCTTCGGATCCAGGCAGCACATTGGCTTGGGCCGGCCCTGGTGCAGGCGCTAACTAACTGGCAAGTTGTGATCAATCCCATCCCATAGTTTAGTATATTCTTTTCTTTGTAACATGTTTGAGATATTATACTTAGGTGGAGCATCACATCAGCTCTCAGATATCATTCATTGGCATTTGGTTGTACCGGGAAGCCAGTTCTTACTCCAACAATAAACTCTGTCATCATCAGCCATTTTAATGCTGTGGAGCTCTGTGATATACTCGTACACACCGCACATGGTTGTAAGGTTTATTGCTGTGGTGCTCTGTCATATACTCATACCCTCACACAGAGTGGTAGCCATCTGAAGCACTGTCAGGGATGTGCCGTCAGGGGCAACAGCCATTAAGTGGGCTCCCCTGCCATTAAATCACTCACTAGTACTGAATGAATATAATATAATAAAGTTAAATAAACTTACCTGCTCCGCGCTCCACCGTCTCTGCCACCTCGCACATGATTTTTTTCAGTTCACGGCAGCAACAGCTGTTCTTTACATTAGGTTATGATATGTTTTTATTTTTGCCTCTAGTTACATCACCTTCTCCTTGCCTAAAGCAAGATCCTGGGGAGCACTGAGAGCAGGCCGATCCTGGGGAGCACTGAGAGCAGCCAGATCCTGGGGAGCACTGAGAGCAGCCAGATCCTGGGGAGCACTGAGAGCAGCCAGATCCTGGGGAGCACTGAGAGCAGCCAGATCCTGGGGAGCACTGAGAGCAGCCAGATCCTAGATTTTGAGGGGCCTGCTGGCTGGGGGTGTGTCAAAAGATTGATAGGGACCGTCACCTGGGGGTGCAGCCCTGTGATGCGTTCATCATACACACTGCATATTTACACAGTCTTATTACTGTACAGCTCTGCGATACTCTTAAACACACCGCACATTACTGGGGCTGGTATGAAATTATTTCCAGGGCTGGTTTTTATCCCCAGTCCGGCCCTGTGCAGTATTCAGGATTGAACGAAACAGAGTTCCAATTACTGCATTGACACAAGTCCCCCATCCGAATCCACAATACATATTGGGAGGCTGACTGACGATGTAGGAGTCGGGAGCTGGATCAGCTTGATAAAATTGATCCCTGTAAAATCAGAAATCCTGTAAAATCCTGATCCTAGGGATCGGAGCAGAATTAATCCCTAACAATGTGTATATAGATTTTTTTTCAATAAAACCCTAAAATTAGAAGCTAGAATTTGTTAAAATATTCATAAATATACCGACTAAAAAAAAAGCTATGATATTTTTCAGATGCTTTTATTCTTCTTCAAATATATAGTTCAAAACTGAAAATATTGCATTGCTCTAGTTTCTCTACTCTTAATATTTGGTGAAAATTAAAAATGATTACCATTTGTAACACAGTAAGCATATTATATGATTTACAAATACATTTTATAGAATCACACAATAAAAATTTTAGTTATGAGATTGATCCTTGTTCAACGCTACCTCCCTTCCCTATGCCATGGATGTCCATGCAAACCTCAGGAGTGGACACCATGTTGTGGTGGCACACCAATCCCTATGTACATAGACACATGAGTGCAGTATGTACTGGAGAATATATTTAGGAATAGAGTTAGTGATATGTTGTCAAAATTAGGAAAGACATAACCAATATTTCATAGTATTTCCAACAAAACACAATGGACTCTATTCCAACCTTGATGTAAACTTACCAGAGCCATTGAAGTCTATTGGAGTATCTAAGTTTACAGCAGCTCTGGTTAAGTTTACCCCAGGGTCGGAATAGAGCCAAAAATATTGTTACTATGTGGTAACATGATAACGTGGGTTTATTTAATAATTTTCTAAAACCAGTTTGCACAATCAGGTTTGAAACATTGTTTATTTGATAATTCCATTGTAAAGGTTTTGAGTTAAAGGAGAATTGCCTTCTTTGCAAGGGGCATTTCCATTTTATTCAGTCAATAGGAAAACCTTGTGCACTTTGCTAAAGGTAATAACATTTCTGTGAATTACTCCTGTTATATTGCTAAGTGACATTTACTAAACCGTTCACCTCATTTTTGTTGTTTACATTTGACATTTCACTTCCTCGGCAAACATCATTGCCTGTGAAGAAACATAGCATTACTTTAAACAGTATTTTCAAAGTCATATCGATTTAAGTTATCTATGAACGTTGCTGTACATCTACTAGCTAAAAATGAAACAAATGGCACGACTTCCCATGGTAGTAGAAGTTCTACAATGAAGTAACTTAGAGAGATACATCTAAGAATGGAACAGAACTCTGGGGATGTGAGTTCACTTGTTTTCGTAGCATGCAGAGCAGGTCCTCACCATCTAAAACCACATGACTCAGATTTTCCCTTTTTTAAAATTTTAAAATCCAAAAACTGGAACACATGGTTATTTTCAGCTCCCGAATGTATCTTAAATCTCTCAAATATCTCCCAAACTATACATACTCTTATGTTATTTTTATTTATTGATGGGTTTGTGTTTAGATTGGCATTGCAATGGCATCACAATGGGGGTGCAGCGGGTGTGGGCTGCACCCAGTTGACACCCCCTAGAGGTGTGACACCAAATCACCAACCATACCCAGCTCTAAGCGAGTGCGAAGATTGCCCAGCACACGGCCTCGCTCTCAAGTCAGCCCTATGCTTAAAACAGCCCCTCTGTTGTGCCTCTGTCCACCATGATGGCTCTTCTCCATAGGTGTGCACATGGGGGTGTGCTGGATATGCCCCTAATGCCCCCTAATATGTAAAATAATCCTTCCCCCAGTGTGCTTGGAGGCTGTCTCCCCTTCCCTTACTGGCTGGTGAGTGACGCAGTGCAGGGCTCCAGAAGAGCTAAAACCCGGAAGCAGGACACCTCTATCATACAGAGGTGAATGCGGGAGGACATCGAGGGAACACAGGGACAGGTATGTACCAGCTCGGGGTTACCATTTTCGGCACTGAAATTTAACCCAGAGCCACACTTGGGAATACCGCCAGGGAGATTAAAAGTCACCACACTGCTGTTTATATATATATATATATTTATACTCACACACACATTACTTTAATACTTGTTTTCTGAAGGTGATATTAAAAATGTTCTCTAAGAAAATAAAATTGACCCCGCATTTTACCTTGCACCTGACCCCACAAACACTAGAGCCGGTCCTATCACCAACCCTAATGATGCAAAGGCTTAGGAATAATTATCATTAGTTGACTGCTGAGTTTTTAAGGCTGCAGTACAGTGGTGGCCCGGCCAGTTGAGAATCAAAGATGATGGTTGGTCGGCCCTCTCTGTCACGGTCCTTGCGGCGACGCAAAGGCAAATCCAGCGCTGCTGTATCCTAAATTCACCTGGGCAGTGCCTGAAAAGTGCTGCCTTGTCTGCAATGGCTTTTCTCTTTGCTCCTTATCTGCGCCAGATCACCTGATCATTCACTCCCTACTAAAGGGTGGAACACCCTTTACTGAATGCTTCTGCATTAACTGACAGTCACCAGTTCCCTTCTCCCACCATGCTGTGCAACTCACCCTCCAGAAGTTCCTGCCTTCCCTCTCCTTACCCTACACTGTTAGATACCCTGGATGCAAATTATTGCTTTGGACTTTGACTAAAGTTGTTACTCCTGGCTGTTGCAGCCACTCTGGTGATTATAGGCGCGACACCATTTTTTCTGTATGTATGTATATTATGCTGTAACACCAGTTCGTCATTTTTGCTGCTGTTCCTTTTTCCATGTTTTTATTTTCAACCCCAAATGGGAAGTGTTTGGTGCGTGTATAAATAAAACCCACCATTTTGTCTGCCTCTCCTTAGCTGATAAGCAGCAGGAGGAGCTTGGAGCTGCTCAGTAGAGCGGCTTTTGTTACATTGGTTAGGTACTCGCTCTTCAAAGAAGTGCCTTGTCGGGGCGAGCGAGCTTACGTTTCAATGGCCATTAAAACAAACTAAAACCTCCTGATAGTGTTTTGTTGTACATGGAAATATATAGAAACGAGCGCAGATGACATCTTTTTTCTCTTATGTTTTATACATGAACTGGGCTGTTATTCCTGGCTGTTGCAGCCGCTCTGAGTATAGGCGCAACGCCATTTTTTCTGTATGTATGGTTTTGCCTGCTGCCCGCCTCAACCCATGCATGAACTATAACTACGCTATCTGGATTACCCTTGCTGGATCCCTCTCATCATACTGCATGGACTTTGCCCCTCATATTCTCTGATCCTTACTCAGCCTCCTCCTTTGTTCTGTCTTATTTGTCAGTAAGTGTTCTTTTTTCCACTCTGTTGTTGTTTTGTGCCTTTATGTTACAGTCAGCTCTCTTCATGCCCTGCCCCTCTGTTCCTAGTTAAATCACCCTGTTTAATTTCATTGAGTTCCTGATCTGTCCACATGGTGTCTCCTATCCAGTTTCTAGTGCCTCTTTGTATGTCAGTCCCTTTTCTGACTCGCCCCGCTAACAGTTACTCCTTATCCAGTGTTCCCCCTTTGGTTAATTCCTGCTGTTGAGACCCTTTGCGTAATAAACCTTTACTTGTTTACCCCGTATTGCTGCCTCCGCTCCACTTTGTCACCACATCCTGGGCTTGACCTCGCCACCCTTTGACACCGTCTGATGATGTCAGAGGGTGCGCAGTGCTGGCCATATGATGTGACGTGTCTGTCCCAGTGCCCAGCCCTATAAATAAGCCCCACCTTGGTGGTTTTCACATTGCGGCCGCACCCTGCCTGAGGATAGAAACAAACAGGAGCCCCCAGTTGAGCACGCACCTCCACCATACCGTGTACATAGGTCACCTGCCCCTCCTTGGCTCAGCTGCTGCATAAAGATGATCCCCCAGAAAAAATACTTTATATTTACCTCCTGTTGGACATAAAAAATAAAACTGAAGCAGAGCGCAATTAACTTTATTCGCCCCCTTCCTCTGGCTGGAAAGTAAAATACTTGGCGGCCACCATAGAATACTAATACAGAAAAAATATTTATTTTCCACCCCCCAAACCCCAGAATATAATATAAAAAAGCAATAATTTGCCCCCAGGTGGAAGGGGAGGGCAAATATATATATTTTTGTTTATATGGCATGGGTGGCCAAATAAAATATTTTTCTTTCTGGGGGGTGGGAATAAAGTTTTTGGTTTTTTTTAACACTCGTGTAAAGCAACGGATGATACCAACCCTGTAGCATTGCATATAGAAATATCATGAAACTGTATGCTGCAATGAACCCCATCCACTGAAGCACTTCTCTACAACTTTAGCAACAGTCCTCCTTTTAAGGGTTAATTATTCACTACTGTGAATTTGGAGCGCTGCTAAACTGGGGCGGACAGTCCCTGCCTTTAGGCATTTTATTAACCAGATAAAATGAGCAGCTGTCACATCAACTTTAAAAAACAAAACCTTTTTATTGTCTTTTTATTATCCTTTAGTGTTGTGGGGCTTCCTATGCCATTCTGGTGGGAGATGAGCTTAAATGCCGCTAGGCGGCATACTCTCTTGCAGCCCGCTTCTTGTCTCAGTGGGTCTCTCACTGTCATTGGACTGAACTTAGGCAGTCACCCGGCAGCCAAGGACGGTGATCGGGCTAGTGGGAAGTGGCCCGCCAGAGGAATGACAGGAAACCATGGGGCGTGCTGTGCCGCCCTGCAGCCTTAAAGTCCGCCTGCCATCAGTACAGGATTCAGTGTTAAGGAATTTAAACACGATCTCCATAAATATTATAAATAAGAAAGTTAAAATATAGGTAGAGCTGACATGTAAGCAAAGCTGCTGCAATGTTAATTAGTCATCAATGCATTTCTTGCAGCTGCACATACTCACTGCTGCCACATAAAAATTGATAATTGCTTGCTAATTTACTTGTCCCTTAACCCTTTCGCTGCTGAGGCTTTTCCCGCCCCTATGCTGAGGTCATTTTACCTGTTTTGCGCATCATGTTTAAACGTGTTTTGAAGGCTTATTTTAGTATATGACCCAGACATATTATATATCATTCTTTCCGTCAGACTCGGTAGATTCATAATATGTCATTATTATATGTATACGTTATGTCATGTCTGTATATTATAACAAAAAATGCAATAAAATATGTATTTTCAATAATTTACAATGTGTAAAGTGTTTTTTTCCACATTTTAACATGCGAGCAATTGCGGTTATATTTTGTATGGGGTGCGCTTGTTAAAAAAATTAGAGATGGGGTCTCGTTACATTTTTTTTGGGGGAAAATGACACTATTTTTAACAAACGCACCGCATACAAAAATCGTTAGTGCAGCATCATTGTTCACATTATAATTGAAATGGGAACAATATTGCTGCAAATTTAACCCCTAACTGCCACGGATCGGGAGATAGGGAGTTCATTGGAACTCCCTATCTCCACAGTTGGTGGCAGTTAGGGGTTAAGTCTAGGACTGGCGTCATCGTGCTACGCACGATGACGCCAGTCCTTGGGGGAGTTCCCGGAGGCTTGGCCGACATCCAAGATGTCGGCCAGCTCCGGGAAAGGATCGCGAACCGGCGCTTTTCAGCGCCGATTCGCGATCCAGCTCCCCAGGGGTTAATGCCAGGCATCATTTGGAAGGGCAGGCTGTGCCCTTCCAAATGATGCCTGGGTTAATCCCCTGTGCGCCGCCGATCGGGAGGGAGAGAGGTCCGAAGGACCTCCCCCCCCTCCCTTTCAGGCGCCTCCTCCGCACATGCGGGGGGGGGCGCCTGAATTAGGTGTCATCGCGCCCCCGCGATGACACCTAATGCTGGCGGCTGCTGGTCCGGATGCGCGGCTGACATCCAGGATGTCAGCCCGCACCGGAGGGGCCAGCGATCGGCCGGAACCCGGCCGAACGCTGACCCCAATGTGAGGACGCGCTCAGCGCGTCCTCAGCACACCAGCGGGAATGCTGAGGACGCGCTGAACGCGTCCTTAGCATTCAAGTGGTTAATATTAGCCCACCTGCTTCTAAAATTCCATACCTCCCACCAATGTCTAACTGGTGAGGGCTGGAAGTAGAAGTGTTGTTTGAGCTTCCTTTATTTAACCTACCAACCACTGGCAATGAGCGGGAGGGTATAGAGAGGGGGACAGATATCCCCCCTATGTTTGTGGGACATGAGGTTCCTGGCAACTGATCTGCTCTCCCTATTAACTCCCCTTGCATTGGCAATGAGTGAGGGTTTAATTAAGCATTGAATCAATGGTTGAACAAAATTGTTTCATACTGAAGCAACCATGAGTTGAATTAGTATCAAATCAGAATCAACTTAATTGTCATTTCAGTCATATACAGCTTGTGCACATTGAAACAAGTCACAATTCCTCCAGGACCACAGTGCTACATAAAATCATTCAAAACTAATTATATAGGCCCCTATTACATTCTTCGCGCAATTGCGTTCGCGCAGCGCAATTTGTTTTGTGCGCATCGTCCGGCGTTATCGCGCGAAAATTAATGTGATATTCCGATCCGAACACATTTTCTCATCCGTCGAAAAATAACGTTCGTAAAAACGACGCGCAAAACGAAATGTAATACGTGCGCAGTAACGTTGCGCATGTAAATCAGTGTGTGGACTGGTTTTTTTTGCGGGATTCAGCCAATCAGAATTAAGAACCTTAATTGACATCAATTTACCTTAACTCACTTACGTTCTTGAGCCTGTGAAAGTAAATCTGAGTATACATGCTGCAGCAATAAAAAAAATATGCACGAATTCACAATTGTTTTGTTTGGGTATGTGTAGAATGTGTAACTATACTGTGCTGTATTTTTTTTTTTTGGTGCTGGTGTTTTTCGTTTCGGCCAGAACGTTCCGATTTGCAGTTACCACCAGCTTTTCAAAGACGTTAAAATTATGCGCGCAAACGTAATTCGGGAAAAGTTGCGTATCGATTGAAATACCATCCACTTAACGAATTTGCGCTGACAATGTTAAGCATAGGACGCACACAGTTAATCACGCTCGCGCAAGTCCATCCACATTAAACGATAACGCGCATCGTTTGTGCGAACGTTAAAATACGGTGTTCTGCGCAAAGGGTTATGCCACTCGCGCAAATGCGCATTTGCGCACGCAAAACACGCTGCGTGAGGAATGTAATAGGGCCCATAGTGTATATAATAATAATAATAATAACTATATAGAACAAAAATTACATTATTGAGGAGTCTGATGGCTTGGGAGAATAATCTGTCTATTTTTGACAAGCTCCACAGAGAACTCATAAACAATCAGTGGAGCTTTGTTTCTCTGTACACTTCTAAGGTCAACTATATATTTTGTTTTGTCCACATTCAAGGATAGATTGTTAACTTTACATCAGTCTATTATTAGCTGCCCTTTCTTTGCATGTTGGCTCGCCACCTTTGCTCATAAGACTATGGTATATCATCAGGAAATTTGATATGTCTTAAACTGTGCATTGCTGAACTATGGAGCCCCGCCGGTGTCATGTAGAAAAAAATTAATGTGGGAACGATGTGTTGGGTTGTAGGGATGATCTACTACATCATACTCACATTTTAAGCCGTCGCGTGCTGTCAAGATATATTCAATTAAGAAACTTATACGAGATATAAATATCAATCTTTTATATTTCCTCGAAATTCTCCTAAATTCTTTTAATTGTCATGTGTTTTGCTTTGAAAAATATAATAATCAATAACCGGATAAAAACATATATATTTTTATTACGTATACAAAAAAGTAAACAAAGATTTATAAACAACCACATCCATCCATCAGCACATAGATTACTAGCTTCCCAATATATGTATCTCCTGTTAGTAACTGCATATATGATTATATCATTTACTTTATCAGTTAGTAACTATACACAGATGGCTAATAAACATTTCTGCTTAACGAAAACAATTAACATGTATTTTCCAGCAAACCAATGTTTAACAAGCTAGATCTTGTAGAGATATATGTATCTCTCTACGCTACGTGGATCAACAAAAGATGAGCTATCACTTATTCTATTTCTAGAATGATAAGTAATAAAAACTTATTTAGTGAATCCTCCCCTAATATCGAGGATTAAGCTTCTAATCTTCTGCTTTTTATGTTGTAGTTATATAATTACTTGATTATTAATTCCAATCACAGTAACTTCCAATTTCAACATATATCTATACATTATTATTATTATTATTATTCTTTATTTATAAAGCGCCAGCATATTCCGCAGCGCTGTACAATAAACACAGTATAGACAGGGTTACAATACATTGAACAACATTTGACAAACAGTACAGGAGGAGATGAGGGCCCTATTCCCGTAGGAACTCACAATCTGGGAGGGTTGGGGTTGGAAACAGGAGGAGAGGACTGTAAGGTGAGAGTGATTGATGGTTGCGTCAGTGAGTTGGGTGGTAGGCTTCCCTAAATAGGAATGTTTTAAGGGAGCGTTTGAAGGAAGAGAAGTTAGGGGAAAGTCTGACAGTACGAGGGAGAGCGTTCCAGAGAGTGGGGGCTGCGTGTGCGAAATCCTGCAGTCTATCATGGGAAGAGGTGATGCGGGGAGAAGCTAGGCGCAGGTCACTGTTTGACCTTAGGGAGCGGGCTGGGGTGTATTTGGTGATTAGTGAGGATAGGTAGTGGGGAGCTGAGTTCGTGAGGGTTTTGTAGGTAAGGATAAGGATTTTGAACTTAATTCTGCAGTGGATGGGGAGCCAGTGAAGGGACTCGCAGAGGGGAGCGGCAGAGACAGAGCGGCGGGTGAGGTGAATTAGCCTGGCGGAGGCGGTCAGGATGGATTGTAGGGGGGAGAGGCGGGACAGAGGGAGGCTAGAGAAGAGATTATTGCAATAGTCGAGTCGGGAGATTACCAGGGCGTGTATGAGTTGTTTTGTGGTGACAGCGGTAAGAAATGGCCGAATTCTGGAAATATTACGCAGTTGGTTTCGGCAGGAGGAGGAAAGAGACTGGATGTGGGGGATGAAGGAAAGAGCAGAGTCAAGTGTAACTCCAAGACAGCGAACTTGGTTTGATGGGGAGATGGTGATACCCTCCACCGTGATAGAGAAGTCAGGAGGTGGGGAGGCATTGGAGGGAGGAATAAGTAGGAGCTCAGTCTTTGACATGTTGATCTTTAGGTGGTGGGAGGCCATCCAGGAGGAGATGCCAGATAAACAGTCACTGACCTTTGAAAGGACAGGGGGAGAGAGATCAGGGGTAGAGAGGTAGATCTGAGTGTCATCAGCGTAGAGGTGGTAATTAAAGCCAAAGCTGTTGATGATTTTGCCCAGGGAGGAGGTGTAGATGGAAAAGAGCAGAGGACCAAGGACAGAGCCATGAGGTACACCAACAGATAGAGGCAATGAGGAGGAGGAGTTACCAGCAAAGGACACACAGAAGGACCTGTTGGATAAATAGGAGTCAACCCAAGCAAGTGCAGTGTCACCGAGACCCAGAGAGTTGAGGGTCTGTAGAAGGAGGGGGTGGTCAACAGTGTCAAAAGCAGCCGAGAGGTCAAGCAGGATGAGAATAGAATAGTGGCCGTGTTTTTTAGCAGTTAGGAGGTCGTTGGTGACTTTGGTGAGGGCAGTTTCAGTTGAGTGTAGGGGATGGAAGCTAGATTGCAGGGGGTCAAGTAGGGAATTGGAGGACAGGAAGAGGGAGAGGCGGTTGAAGACTAGTTTTTCTAAGAGCTTTGATGTGAAGGGAAGCAGGGATACAGGGCGGTAGTTGGATGGAGAGTTGGGATCTAGGGATGGTTTCTTTAGTAAAGGGGTAACTAGCGCGTGTTTGAAGGCGGATGGAAAGGAGCCAGTGGAGAGAGATAGGTTGAAGATGTGTGTGAGAGCAGGGGTGAGGGAGGAGGAGAGGGGAGGAATTAGATGTGAGGGAGTGGGGTCGAGCGGGCACGTGGTGAGATGTGAGGAGGACAATAAGGAATTGACTTCCTCCTCAGTGGCTGGGAGGAAGCGGCAGAGTTTGGCAGAGGGGACCTGTGGGAGTGGAGGTGGCAGATAACTATCTTGTGTTGGGATGTTGCTTCTGATAGTTAAAGTTTTACTGAGGAAGTAGTCTGCCAGGTCTTGAGCGCTGAAGGCAACTGTGGGGGGAGGTGCAGGTGGGTAGAGGAGGGTGTTGAAGGTGGACCAGAGCCGTTTAGGGTTGGAGGACAGCGTAGATATAAGAGATGAGAAGAAGGATTGTTTGGCCAAGTGGAGGGCAGAGGTGTATGACCGGAGAATAAACTTGAAGTGAACAAAATCAGTTTCAGAGCGGGATTTCCTCCAGGCACGCTCTGCGGTGCAGGAGCATCTTTGCAGGTAGCGAGTCTGGAGGGTGTGCCAGGGCTGAAGTTGGCGACGTGGGGCCTTACAGAGTCGAAGAGGAGCAAGAGTGTCTAGAGCAGAGATAAGCGTAGTGTTGTAGTGATTAGTGGCAGCATCAGGGCAGGTGAAGGATGAGGTATGAGGGAGGTGGTGAAGTAGGTTGGAGAATTGATGGGGGTCATACACTATTGCAACAAATACTTTAGGATAAAATCCATGTATCCGATTCTTCTTCATATCTCTATCTGCAGATTTAGAAATATTTTGAAGACTCTGGATTTAACAGTACTTGAGATATCTCAATCTATTTCATTGCAAAGTAACATATATATATATTTCTTACATTAATCCCTTAATTTTGCTTTCTCATACATTACCTGTCCAAGAGATTTGGATTCAATGTTTCTGCAGTTACAGCAGCAATATTTTTTGAATATAATATATTGTTTTGGAATATGTGAAAATTATCAATGTCAGATAATCAATGCATAAGAGTTAGAATTGTGCATTCCCATGAGGGAAAATTTAGGTGTGGACCTAATTAAGTGAGATGTAATATCCTGAATGCATTGTGTGTCTTGTCCTGGAATGCTCTGCATCAATGCATTGTGTGTTGGGATGATCTGAATGAATTCAACGAACAGTACAGATCCAGTTATAGTAAATTTGACGTCACTGAAAATCTACCCCTTTATTTAAATATTACTTTCTCTAAAATATAATATTTACTATACCTCAAGAGGGCAGTGTTGCTCTTCAAATATTTTTCACAAATTATTTTTACTATCCCTTATCTCAGGTCAGAGGTCAATCTGTCCTAACAAAGACCCTATATTCAATCCTAGACTGGGTCTCTCCTGTCATTTTTGATTTAATATTTCTGTTATTTCTATTCTTCTCAAGGTTTTTACTGAATACTCTTTATCAGCTAAATTCCTTTAAAATTAGATCAGCAAAAATACTTCTATATTTAAATAACTTATTCTATTCTTCAGTAATTATACCGTTATATAGTTCTACACTCTAAAAATATATATTGGAGCATCTATTTTTACTGTGAATATATAGAATATATTGATTATAAAAATATATTTCGTGAATATATTTATACACTTGCATAGAGATTTTAAATATGTTCCTATACCCAAAAAATAAAAATATCTTTAATTCAAGGACTTGTTAAAACAAACCAATAAATTTAAATATTACATGTCTGGCACTTAGCTCAGCATTATATCAAATAAAGACATTTTATCGTCTATAGCATTTATAAAAACACCCATAACTCTTATGGTTCACCTAGCCATGAACTATTAAAAAAAATCTTTGTCCATTTCTAAAACTAGGTGAAAATTGAGAAAGAAAAGACTTTACATTAAAACAAGATGGCTACATGCATCCATTTGAATTTTCCATTATAATATACCTGACAGTGCACAGGTGCTAGTTGTTTCGTGCAAACACAGAGATGCCCCTCCAAGCCCTCCTAGCTAGAGGGTGGGACTGCAGCCCTCCTTCACCGGCCGCAGATGTGCGCATGTAGCATGGAGGCCTGCTGTCAGCTATCCAGTTCCTCCCTGTCCCAGGCTTTAAATCTTTTAGTAATTATTTAGCAGAGCTGTGTGTCTCAATGTGTTGGGCTGTGGCTCAGCTTGTTAATGTTCCTCCATGGTAAACAGAAGGTCATATTTTTGCTTTGTTTTTTTTTACACATGTACCTGTGCCTTTATTTTACTTCCCAAAATAAGCATAATAATGATGATGATAATTTTATAATATTATTATTATTATTATTATTGTGCTTGGAAAGTGAAAAAAACAAAAGGCACAGGTAGTCACAACCTACGTACATTATTCACCTTTGATGTGAATGATAGCTATGGTGGTCCTGCCCGCTGGTAGTCTCCTATTGGCAGGAAGTGGCTGGCTTTGGTTCCAAGGTCCTAGCGAGAGGCTGAATTCCTCTAGGAGGTAAAATAAGTAGCTAACAGGGTTATTCAAAGAGATCCGAATTGTGGCTGAAAGGTAACCAAATAGTGAAATTCAGTGTACGGTTAACTTTCCTGGCCATTCGGCTATTCATAGAGCAGGCAGTTCGCCAAATCTTGGCGAATTGCCTGCACATACGGTGCCTGTTCAGTGCCTGTTCAGGGGCAGTGAAATCCCCATAGAGAAGCAATGCTTTGTCTATTCAGAGAACACAAAACAGCAAGGAAAATTTGCCAAATGCCCTGCTGTTTGGTGGTTTCATTCGACAGATTTATTCAGATGATTCCCATAGGCTTCAATGTTTAAATTATTCCCGTCTTAATTCAATATCTAATAATAAACCGTTTAATATTATATTCTGCAGTAAAAAGCCTCTCTATTTATAGATATTTTAGGATGTTAGGCATTTTTTGGACAACATTTTTTTCCCATTTCTTTTTAAAATCGTCTTTTCTTTTTATTCTGTTTATTATCATTCATAGTGTCTTATATGTAAATTCCAGGCATTTTCACTCAGTAGATTTTTGCAAGCAGCGTTTCAATTTTCCAACTTTCAAGTGTACTGTTTCCTTTTTTTTTTCACCTCCTTCGTCTGCGGTGTCGGGTTTTTCCGGCAGCTACTCTGCGCTGTGATCGGCGGCTCGTTGGGTTTCTCCGGCGTGTTCGGCGGGGTTAATCCAGATGTTTTTGCGGGTTTCGGTGAGCGTTTGCCGGGTTTTGTGGCGAGTGTTTGTTGGGTGACTTTTTGTTCTCTTCAATTTGATACGATTTGGCGATCCCATTTCGGCAACCTTGCAGTGTATTCAGCAAGCACCACAGGGCCGTCATAGTGCAGGGAAAAGCCGCTACAAACCCGACGAACACTCACTGCAAAACCTGCGAACGCACACCGAAACCCGCAAAAACAACTGGATTAACGCCGCCAAACACGCCGGAGAAACCTGAGCAGCCGCCGATCACAGCACAGAGCAGCCGCCGGAAAAAGCTGATGCCACAGACGAATGGAGTGAAAAAAAAAACAGTACGCTTGGATGTTTGAAAAATTAAACGCTGCTTGCAAAGAAGCGACAGAACGAAAATGTCTGAAATTTACATCTAAGATCCAATGAATGACAATAAAAAGAAAAAACGATTTAGAAAAACAGAAAAATTATTTTCGGAAAAAAATACCGAAAAATGCCTAAAAGATCCTAAAAAATCGATACATAAAGAGACTTTTTACTGCAGAATATTATAATCAACGGTTTATTAGATATTGAATTAAAACGGGAATATTTTTAACATTGAAACCTATGGGATTCGCCTGAATAAACTTGTTGAATGAAACCACCGAACAGCAGGGAAATTCGTCAACTTTTCACTGCTGGTTTTTGTTCTCTGAATAGACAAAGCATTGCTTCTCTATGGGGATTTCATTGCCCTCGAACAGGCAACATTTGGCGAACTGCCTGCTCTCTGGATAGCCGAATGGCCAGGAAAGGTGACCGTACGCTGAATTTCACTGTTCGATTACCTTTTGGCCACTCTTCAATAGTCTGGTCTTCTAATTGGTTTTAGTCTTGGGTGGATAAGTTACTGTAAAAATGAAATAAATAAGTAAAAAAAGATTAAACAATTACATTGGTTGCCTTCAATCTACCGATAGGGCATTGACATCATGCCATCCTCACACGAAACCTTGTAGCTCTCCATTTTCCATGCTAGTCACTACATTCTACATAAGCAACACAACCCACTGATGTAAAGGCTCTTGCTGAGAGGTTGTGGAGGTGCAATCAGGATCCACAAACCCACAATACTCATCATTGGAAAGAATATTAGTTGATATTTTCTAACCGGCTGGGTGGAGTAGAGGTAAGGTCACTGCTCTATAACGGTGGAGAGAGACTGTGGAGACACAGGTTTGAATCCCAGCAAGAGCACCTCCTCAGTAAGTGTCCTTGGGCAAGACACCTAACGGTACATACTCGCCACCCAGGACATACTTGAAAACAAGAGAAATCTCAATGTATCCTTTCTGGTAAAATCCTTTAAAAAAAAAAAAGGAAACCTGTGGGCTAAGAGGGTTGGAGCTGCCTTAATAGGATGAGGACATATTAAACTTGCATACATGTGAAACACTGTTTAACAATAAAAAAAATATTCTGTAGTACTTGGAGGTATCCATAACGTTTTTGGAAAAGATGGATATTTTTATTATCTTTATTCAACAGATCAATTTTGAGACACATTATGCATTCAATTAAATGCAAACCATATTTCTATAATGTTTGAGTTTTACTTGAACCAAAACCCTCATTAAGGACACCCTTCTAGTTTTCTTTCAGATACAAATCATGGTGTTATTTCTTAGAGTCCTATATATTAGAATCTTAAAGTCAATGGAGACCATTATTCTTCAGGGTCTGAAGTAGTATCGTCAGAATCACGTTCAATCATAGGAAAATTGATAGAAAGTAGTGGAAAAATTATGGCCTGACATGGCATGACAAAATATCAAAGAACTGGCATGTTTTTTGGATTATTCTCATATGTCTGACTAGTCTAAGCCTGACAGTTCTCATTGGAAACAGGCCAGTATGTCATAAAAATAGTTCATTCTATAAACTCATTTTCATTTCTAATTACAACTGCCTCTCACCTGACAAATTGAGATATAATTCAGGGTTTCAATGATTAGGTTTTTTTTTCTCGAGCCTTTTAAAATGGATTTAATTTAAGCCAACTATCTATAGAATTACTCATATGAGAAATGAACACAGAAAGACTTTGTTATACACTGAGATAACACATAAACAGCTAAAATACAAGGAGTTAATGCAGTCATTTCACAATGAACACAAGATATTAATAAATTAAACTACTTTCTAGCAGTACATTTGTTAATAGGGTTTGTTTAATTAATTCTCAATTGTACATGTCTGCCATTACTCAAGATTAGTACTCATTTTAGTTAAAACGTTAGCACTTTATTTATAATGTCAAAATATTCTTTTCTGGCACGTTATAATTTTTCATTCTCATTTTTTTAAACTATAGAAAGGTCACTTTGCCCTTTTGTATTCTGTATTACATTACCTTATAATTTTATACCTAAAACGAACAGGAAATTTATCAAATAAAAACACATACCAATAAATAAACATATATCCATATATCTTGGAAATGTTCGGCTATCATAACAACTGTGAGTAGTAACTTAAATGACATTTTGGTTAATGTAGGCCAAGCTTATCCCTTTAGATTTATGTCCAATAGGGTTATGTTATACATACAGGACTCTATTACATTATCTACGCAAATTCGTACGCGCAGCGCAAGTATTTTTGCACGCAGCATTAAACGTTAACGCGCGTAAATTAACGCTGGTATTACGATCCGAGCGCATTTTTTCATCCGTCCGAAAATATCGCACGTAAAAAAGACGCACAACTTAACGTAGAAATCGGTGGGCAGACTGTTTTTACACGCGATTCAGTCAATCAGAATTAAGAACCAAAATTGTCTCCGGTTCAGTTTTTGTGCCTGTCAAAATCAATCTGAGTATATATGCTGCAGCAATAATTAAAACACGCACAACATCTCAATTTTATTGTTTAGGTATGTGTAGAATGTGTAACTATACTGTGCTGTATTTTTTTTTTTCGTGCTGGTGCATTTAGTTTCGGCCAGAACGTTCAGATTTGCCGTTACCACCAGCTTTTCAAAGACGTTAAAATTATGCGCGCAAATGTCGTTCGTAAAAAGTTGCACATCGATTGTAATACCAGCCGCGTACCAGCGCACAAATGCATTTGCGCTCACAATGTTAAGTATGGGATGCGCGCAACAACTTTCGCTTGCGCAGGGTAACTCGCGTTAGACGTTAATGCGCATTGTTTGCGTGAACGTCGCAATTTGACGGTCTGCGCAAATGGTTTTTCCCTCGCGTTAATGCGTTTTTGCGCACGCGCACTTTTTTGCACGAAGAATGTAATTTTGCTAATTTATCAATCACTTAGTTCGTCGGCAAGGGTTAGAGGAAGGAGAAAGTGTAGAGTCACACTTTGATGTCCCCAGTCTCCGCAAGAGGCGAGATCCTGCAGGTCATGTGACCATCAGTCAAAGCCTCAATGGAGTCCTATGGACTCTGTATCTATGTATATCATGCTTGTAACACCAGTCCGTCGTTCTGCAGCTGTTCCTCTTTCCATGTTTTTGTTTTTGATCCCAAATGGGAAGTGTTTGGCGCGTGTATAAATAAAAGCCACCATCTTTGCCTCTCCTTGGCTGAAAAGCAGCTGGAGGGGCTTGGAGCTGCTCAGTAGAGCGGCCTTTTGGTTACAATTGTTAGGTACCCACTCTAAAGAGGTGCCTTGAAGTGGCGAGTGGGCTTACGTTGCAATGGCCATTGAAACAAACAAAAACCTCATTTTTGTTGTACATGGAACACATAGAAACGAGCGCAGATGACACTCTTTTTCCTTGTTATATTATAACATTACACCTCTTTACTCAGAATGTATATAAACATATGTTAAAGGGATACTCTATTAACAAATTTTAGCCAATAAATAATTGGGCTGATGCTGCTGACAGCCTTTGCTCAATTAATTTTTACATTTTCTTTTCAAGGTGCACAGAGCGATGGTTCCGTGCTCCACATCATATGCACAACTGATCATTCACTGCCTCTCTGAGATTGCTCACTGTAGTGGGTGGTCTCAGAGAGGGTGACATCAGCATGCAGAAAACTCGTGACTGGTCTGGTGGCTAGCGGCTGAAAAATTCTAAAAACAGGCTGTTGGTGACACTAGGTGGAGTGGAGGAAAATGCAGGGCTTTAAAACCTGGTGATGACATAGACCACAATGCACTGAGATTGCCATTCTGAGCTGCAGAGTTCTTTTAAATCATACAGGGCTATTTAGAGAAAGGTGAAAATCAGGAGAATTGGCAGGAGAAAAGAACAATCTAGACCAAATAGCCGATAAATGGGAGAATTTTTCTGGTTTGACTCTTTTGACCTAGAATTTTCACTTCTCCAAACATTCTCCTAAGGTTCATTTTTCTTTGAATAGACCTGACAGTTTTTGTTGTTGCTTACTGACAAGCCAGGCAGATCACAAAATTACAATTCTTGAGATACTGGGTGGGCTATTGCAACCTATCAAATATGCAAAAATTCAGGATTAAAACTGTAATATATGATATAGTATATGAAAGTATAAAGATAAATAAAAAGACATTTAACCCCTTAATGACCGCTGACATACCATGTACAGGACGTACATGGTATGTCAGCGGTCATTAAGGGGTTAAATGTCTTTTTATTTATCTTTATACTTTCATATACTATATCATATATTACAGTTTTAATCCTGAATTTTTGCATATTTGATAGGTTGCAATAGCCCACCCAGTATCTCAAGAATTGTAATTTTGTCCCTTAGACCCGCCGACGTACATAGTACGTCAGCAGGTCCTAACCTCCCTCCCGTCCGATACTTACCTCCCTTGCTGGCTCCAACGGAGTTCTGGCAGGGAGGAAGCCTACCCCTCTGCTTTAGAGGGGCCGGTGAGCACGATGACGTCACCACGCTGCTGTTTTTTTTTACAAAAATTAAAAAAATATTGTTGTTTTTTTTAACATTTTGTCTGAGGGGGTTTAGTTAAATAGGACCTAGGCTGTCATCTAAAAATAATGAGCAAAAAGCAGTCAGAATGAGCTCAGCGCCCATAGGTGAACTGGCTCAGCAGTGAAGGGGTTAAAAAGCAAAAACATGTAAAAATTGGGTATTTCTATTCTCGGGACAAAATTTTAAAACTATTTAGCTGGGGTCTTTTTTGGCGGTTGTAGATTTTGGGACTAATTTACGAAAAAGTGTGTTTTTACCATTTTTTTCATCATATTTCATATTTTTTTATAGTAAATTATAGGATATGATGGAAATAATGGTATTTTTAGAAAGTCCATTTAATGGCGGGAAAATGGTGTATATGTGTGGGTTGCATAAATGATTAAGAGGAAAATTTGACCTAAACACGAATAGCGCAGAAGCGTTAAAACAGCAGCGGTCACTAAATGACGGATTTGTGTAAAACCGCCCGGTCACTAAGGGGTTAAGATATATAACGTATTCCTACATTCAGTGTCTATTTCTGAATCCATTCTAGGTTATTTTTGATTTGCACCATGTATACGAATAGTTATATCTGTGCCTTCAGGTTTTCCGTAGCATCCCAATTTTAGCATTAGATTCTGGGTCAGGTGCTACTTCAGCACCTTGCCCAGAATGCAGCGCTACCTTCAATGATACTCACGGTAGCGCTTCTGCGCTGTCACGAGTATTACCTCCTAGAGTCCATTGGACTCCATGAAGGGTTGCACTGCTGGGTCGCGAGCCCTGGGTGATCTCTCCCTCTCTCAAGATCGTGCAGTCCTGCAGAATGATCGTGGAGGGAGACTGGGAACTATTTCTCCACAGTCTCACTCTGCTCGCAGCCAGTAGAAGTGGTGTATCAGGCCTCCATTCTCGCTGCAGGATGAGAGGTGAGTATCAGATTTATTGGGGTGGGGGGATTTAGGGGGTGCTAAATGATTCTGTAAAAGCGGAATCAGTTATCACCAGCTTTTATGTGTTGCTAAAATTTGCTAACCCATCAGTGTGGTAATTAGCACTAGGACTTTCTAATACGTAACTTATCCAAACGCTAATTACTGATTGCGCTTCCCATGTTAAGTATAGGATGTGCAAGGTAAAGGAAGCTGATGCAAGCAGAAACAGATTTTTAGGTTTAGATTTTAGGAATGTGATATGGATGGCATGCGTTAAAGTCACTTATCCTAGTGTTGAGTTGACACAAACTCATCCTATCGCTAATGATAACGCCAACTTTGTAATATGGCTCTCAAACTTGGTCTTGCCTTTTTTGGGCACAAAATTCAAAACATTTACAGGGTTATTCAAAGAGAATCGAAAAGTCACCGCATGTTCGGTGACTTTTCGTTCTCTTCAATTCGGGTCGATTCGGCAATTCCATTTCGGCGACTCTGCGGTGTATTCAGCAAGCACCACAGGGCCGTCGAAGCGCAGAGAAAAGCTGCCGCAAACCCGACAAAAAGTCACTGCAAAAACCCGCTGAAACCTGCAAAAACATCTGGGTTAACCCACCGAAGACGCCGGAAAAACCCGAGCAGGAGCCAATCACACACAGCGCAGCCGCCGGAAAAAGCCGAGACCGCAGTCGAGTGAAGTGAATAAATTAGCAAAACAGTTTGCATGAATGTTTGAAAAGTGAAACGCTGTTTGCAAAGAAACTACTGAGCGAAAATGTATGAAATTTACATATGAGGTCCAATGAATGATAATAAAGAGGGCTGTTACAGAAAAAATAAGTAAACTTTAAAAAAAAATCGGACTTTTTAAAAAAAAAACAATAATCCAGAAAAATGCTTAAAATTTCCTAAACAATCTATAAAGAGATTTACAAGCACACGAAAAAGGAGAAGCGCTTATATAGTCATAAAAGGTGAAGATGAGTGGGATCCATAACCATAAAAAAAAAAAGGTGTATAGGAAAAGGCAAAATATGGTTTACCAGAATCAGGATGACAGGGATGTGGACTTTCCCAATGACATGTAAAAACAAAAGAATATACAAAATAGCGTAATACAATTTGACAAAAATATGAAGATAAAAATGAACAGCTGCCCACTCACATGGATCAGAGCCTGTATATATCAAGGCTCTATATATCGGCACTGGGTCTCTTCAGGGATGACCCCGTCCCATATCCAGACGTTCTCTCAAGATGTCATGTGAATACAAAAATAGACATAAAATGGCCCATAGCATAAATCAGCCTGATATAGGAGAATGTATCATACAAATCGGTCAAACTCACGTGGTTCTGAGCCTGTGAAATAGACACTGGCTCCGTAATAGCACTTCTGGTGTAAACAGGGTACACCCACCCCCTTTTTTTCTCGATCACAAGGATGAAAAAATTCCTTTTATAAAGGTAAAAGCATTTAATAACACTAAAATAAAATAAAAAACACAAATACCAAAACGCGTTTCGCTGTCACAGCAGCTTCATCAGTTGGTCATAAAGAGATATAATAACAAACCATATATATAGTGTGTCCATATCCCCAAAGTTCAGGTGCCATCAATATAGTGATTGCCATCCTCGCTTTACACGTGCATCCAGTGTTGGTTACCGTCGCTTCCAATTGTGCGTCAGCCGGATTCTCAGCAGGGCGCCCGTGCGCATGCGCACCACTATTCCGTTCGGACTTCCCCTCTTCCTGTCCGTCGGAATACATGGTACCACCTTCTCCTCAACAGCAGGCGCCATCTTTAAAGTTCCAATGCCCACACTTTGTCCCACACTAATGTCCGTTTATTGCAACGATATTTTCCAAAATCGAGGGGTCAGAGACTTCCATCTGCAGTGAAACCGGAGATACATATACCCATACAGGAGGAAGCACACCCCCATATGGGACCATATATTACTCAATGGAACCAATAAACAGATATAGGCAAAAATCATCAAGGGAAGCGAAAGGTCCATGAGATCACTATAAGAGACAAAACGATCACTGTTAAAGGGGTGTACAACTGTGCGTCCAAATATGTAGTTTATTGTTTTACATGCCCATGTGGACTCCACTACATTGGAAGGACATCCAGGCCGTTGGCCACACGATTGGGGGAACATCTTCGTAATATCAGAAAGGGATATGAACAACATAACCTTTCATTGCATTTTAAAGAGCAGCATATGCAGAACCCTGGTTTGGAATTTTGCGTACTTAAAAAAGTCAAGAAGCATTGGAGGGGAGGGAACTTGGATCTCATATTAGCTAAGGAGGAGATGAGGTATATATATGAGTATGGTACTCTAGCTCCCCATGGCCTTAACAATGATTTTGAGATTCGTCATTTTTTATAGATCCCTCTCTCCATAGATTTCTTTTTTGGTTTCCTTCCCTTTACATTCCCTCTTTTTTTTCCCTTATTGGCTTCTTTTTTCTCTTTTTAGTTTTTGTTTTTTCCTGTTTTCCGTTTTTATGCATTTCTGCATTTCTGCATTTTTTATATTCTATTATCTCCGATATATTTGCCTATATCTGTTTATTGGTTCCATTGAGTAATATATGGTCCCATATGGGGGTGTGCTTCCTCCTGTATGGGTATATGTATCTCTGGTTTCACTGCAGATGGAAGTCTTTGACCCCTCGATTTTGGAAAATATCGTTGCAATAAACGGACATTAGTGTGGGACAAAGTGTGGGCATTGGAACTTTAAAGATGGCGCCTGCTGTTGAGGAGAAGGTGGTACCATGTATTCCGACGGACAGGAAGAGGGGAAGTCCGAACGGAATAGTGGTGCGCATGCGCACGGGAGCCCTGCTGAGAATCCGGCTGACGCACAATTGGAAGCGACGGTAACCAACACTGGATGCACGTGTAAAGCGAGGATGGCAATCACTATATTGATGGCACCTGAACTTTGGGGATATGGACACACTATATATATGGTTTGTTATTATATCTCTTTATGACCAACTGATGAAGCTGCTGTGACAGCGAAACGCGTTTTGGTATTTGTGTTTTTTATTTTATTTTAGTGTTATTAAATGCTTTTACCTTTATAAAAGGAATTTTTTCATCCTTGTGATCGAGAAAAAAAGGGGGTGGGTGTACCCTGTTTACACCAGAAGTGCTATTACGGAGCCAGTGTCTATTTCACAGGCTCAGAACCACGTGAGTTTGACCGATTTGTATGATACATTCTCCTATATCAGGCTGATTTATGCTATGGGCCATTTTGTGTCTATTTTTGTATTCACATGACATCTTGAGAGAACGTCTGGATATGGGACGGGGTCATCCCTGAAGAGACCCAGTGCCGATATATAGAGCCTTGATATATACAGGCTCTGATCCATGTGAGTGGGCAGCTGTTCATTTTTATCTTCATATTTTTGTCAAATTGTATTACGCTATTTTGTATATTCTTTTGTTTTTACATGTCATTGGGAAAGTCCACATCCCTGTCATCCTGATTCTGGTAAACCATATTTTGCCTTTTCCTATACCCCTTTTTTTTTTTTTTTTATGGTTATGGATCCCACTCATCTTCACCTTTTATGACTATATAAGCGCTTCTCCTTTTTCGTGTGCTTGTAAATTTCTACTTTGGGGTGTGTGTAGGAAACACCTCACTTGGTTATAGCTGCTGTATTTGTTCATATTGGTGAGGTCATCACTATTTCCGTCTTGGCGCCCCTTATTCTTGTTTTTTGTGCTAAATCTATAAAGAGACTCTTTACTGCAGAATTTTATAATTAATGGTTTATTAGATATTGAATTAAAACGGGAATATTTTTAACATTGAAGCCTATGGGATTCTCCTGAATAAACCTGTCGAATTAAACCACCGAATGGCAGGGCATTAGGGGAACCTTTCACTGCTGGTTTGTGTTCTCTGAATAGCCGAAGCAGTGCTTTTTCATGGGGATTTCACTGCCCTTGAACAGGCACCGAACAGGCACCGAATGTGCAGGAAATTCGCCAGGATTTGGCGTATTGCCTGCTCTCTGGAAAGCCGAATGGCCAAGAAAGGTAACCGAACGCTGATTTTCAGCGTTCGGTTACCTTTCTCCAGCCATTTGGATCTCTTTGAATAACCCTGATAGCCAATGTCCATTAATAATGTCCATTACAGTTTTACATTTCACTCAAATTAATTTTATGAAAATATTACATTTATTTAGCTTCACACATACAAAATAAAAACATATATATTGGAAAATAAATCTACATTTTTCAGTTTTTTCTCTGTTCATATATTTCCAATTCTGAGTCAGTGTAAATAACCATTAATGGTGAAGCTACAATTTCCAAAAGTTCTCAAACTTCCTACTAATAGAGCATCACACCGCGTTTTCCACCATTACCTTCTATTGTTCTTTTTATTTTTATTTTTGAGGTCTGGATGGAGGATTGCAGCATCCCCTGGAATAGTCATTTACACTCACCCAGTATTGGAAAAGTCTGAACAGCGACAAAACTCTTTTTAATGGATTTTTAAACTGTGATTTGTATATTAATTTTCCAATATATATCTCTGCTGTATTATGTGAATTAAGATTAATTTTGTATTATTTTTATCCATTTTACATTTTTGAAGAGGAAAGGGAAGGCTCCTCATGGGATATTGTGGAACTTTTCTGTTTAATTGATTCAGCATCTTTTTGTTAAGGGTTATTAATTTTGCTTTATCTGCAATCGTCAAGAGTGTTATACAATGTTCCTGTGGTCTGCAAAGCATGCTCTGCAATGCCGTATGGCCAGTGTAACTAGTAGTAGTAGTTTACTATAATATAAGAATGTCAAGGCTTGAGTTTAGGTGTTATTTTGTTCATACAAATTAGCAGACAGCTAATCACAGCAAGCTTAATTTTGGAAGCATGGAAAAACCCATTGAAGTGTAGCAGCAGTATGATTGAGGTAATAACTTTACATTGTACATATTTTGACTTTTTATAATATATTTAGATCACACATTTTTTTTAAAAAAACTGTACATATCTGCTTGGTGCATCCTAAACATGGGTGCCACTGTGTTTGTAGGAGGCTGTGTGACCATGCATGACAGCTAGGAGAGACAATGGAGGGATACTGTGATGGGCAAAAGAGGAATACCAGATGAAAATGGAAAAGGAGGCGGAGAAGAGAGGGAGGTGAGAGGAGACGGAGGACATGGAAGAGCAGGTGATTTGGAGAGCAGAGGTGTGGATCAGGAGAGATGAGCAGGTGGGAATAGAAGGCCAGGTACATCAGGCCAGGGCCGGTGCTAGACTATTTTGAGTCCTAGGCAAGACCAGCTACTTGACCCCCCTAAAATAATTGTCAACTAGTGAAATGCGTGGGGAACACACTGTGCATGGAGACACACACACACACATTGTGGGGAGGACATACACTGTTCAGGGGCCACACACAACCGTTAGCTGCCCATCTTACCCCTCCGCTGGTTGGGCCTGGGACCGTTCATTGCCTTTTTCTTTTTCTTTGCTCTGCCTCTTTCTTTTCTTTCATCTGCCGCTTTCTATCATCTGTCGCTTTTTTTTTCTTTCCGCTGCCTCTTTCTTCTGTGCCTCTTTTTTCTTTATCTATTTCTTCTGTGCCTTTCTTTCTTTCGTGCCTTTTCTTTCTTTCTCTCTTTCTTTCTTGCCTTTCTTTCTTCTGTGCCTTTCTTTCTTCTGCCACTTTTTTCTTTCATCTGCCTCTTGTGGCACCTGCACGTCAACATAAGGCACCCACCTTCTACGCTGCTAGTAGGGGTCCGCTTTGCGAGCCACCACTGCTGGCTACATAAGCAAGCAATGTGGAAGGGGTGCAATAATAGAACCCGGGTTGGGGCCGGCTGCACCCCTATGTGGCAGTGCACCCTAGGCGGTTACCTAGCTTGCCTTGTGGAAGCACCGGCCCTGCATCAGGCCCAAATGGGCAAGGTAAACTGAATTGTGGGAGTAGGGTGCTGTTTTGTACATCCACCTCACTGACTCAGGTAGCTAGGGTAGCCAGTGAGGATCCGTTGGTTTCCTCCAACAGACATGTTTTCAGTGCCAATGAATAGGCAGACATGGGATATAGTGGATGAGTTTTTTTGTATATGGAGCAATTAAATGCATTATCGTCTTTATCAAAAAACTGTGGGTGTGTTGCAAGCAGAAGGTGAAGGCATGGCTAGCTGAGAAACATAGGAGGACACAGCTACAGGTGGTGAACAAAACCAGGATGGCTGCACTCACTTTCATTTCATATTTTAAGGGTTTTATGTTTGAGTGGTCAGTAGACATAACATAAAAAATATAGAAAATTCAGAGCATACCATTGCAATATATATGCAAAAGATATTAAAAACACCAACTAGGTCAAGTAATTGATAAAGATTTGGCTACATGATGTGATCACATATTGCATAAGCCTGCCACAGCGCTGATGTTTCCATTGTTTGCAGACTGTTTGTTACCAATACATGAAGGCAAATAATTCCTTTGTTAACCCGATCACTGTGGGTGATGCACTGAGCAGGTCCTTTGGTTTCCTGCTAGGATGCAGAAGACACGCTCAGCACTCTGTCGAAGTCATGCAGCTCAGTGCTGATCTGGTACCCATCGCAACAGTAATTAACCTTTTAATTTCTCATGTCAGCAGCAAGTGGGGAGGTGATGACACTATGCGTTTAAATATATTGTTTCATTACAACATAAGCCGCTACAATATTGAAATGAGAGTTGGGGTTACTTTGGACCCTTTTATCCTCACTACAAACCCACCCAAGGGGTCAAGTCCCATGTCAATAGAGGGATCAGAGTCTGGCCTTTACAGTGATATCAAACATGACCGTGTCATAGGAAAAAGTAGAAGAAAATAAAATAAAAATATTTTCCTATTTTGTTCTGAAGCAGTGGCACTGTCCACTTTTTCTTCTAAACCAAAAAAAGCCTTTAAGAATAAAAAAAATCCTTTAAAAAATTTTCTAAGGCAGTTGCATTGTCCACGTTTCATGTAAAACATTTTTTTGTTTAAAATTTTTTGAATAACATTGCATATTTCCTTCAAAACCTGCAGCAACCGGTACTCAATTTCTTTTTTAAAGGGTAACCTATAGAATATACATAACCACAAAGGTGGAGGTGATCAATTGTGGAAATGTATATTTACATGCTGTAAATGATTGAAATTCAAGAAAAATTTTGATTTGATATTTTTTTTTCTATGACATTCTGACATGACTTGACATATACACATGGTAATGATATATTACGAATCTGCTTAGTCTGCTTAATAAAATATATAATATTTATTTCGGTCCTGTGATAAACATGACTTCAAATAGCATTTAAATGTAATGAGCACAAATGTTAAAATGAGCTCAGCACATGGGTGAAATGGCTCAGCAGCGAAGGTGTTAAGCTACAAGTATCAGTGATATAACGCCAGTGGTATTTCACAAGTTAGTTGCAGTAGTGTACTTTACTCTACAGAAAAAGCACCATAGTTGGAAGACATTTCCATTTGAGTAAAACCGGAAAACATTTCTATATTTTCTACTCTAAACTGTGTACGTATCCTGAAAACAACAGTTTAGCTAATAGAATAAATTGCTTAATAAACAAAACGTATATATGAATGAAGTATCACATTTGCTTTATTTTATTGGTGTTTTAGCAAGTTTTTAGGATGTTAATAAAAAAAAACACTGGTATATTAATTGAAAATAATTATAAACAAAAACAAAAAAATATTTTTAAATATCTGTTTTTGTTTTTTACAATTCACAAGAAAACTTGTAAACAGTGTTTTTTTCCAGCTCCACTTAATGAATTTTTACAGCAATGTTTCATCCTCTAATTTACCAAATTACATATTTTTTGTGCTCTGTTGTTTTAAGGTCCCTTTGTAAATCAGATTTGGAGGGAAATACCATACCACAGATGCTGAGACATCTGCTGTCTATTTAGATTATGGGGCTATAGCACCACCCCACCCTCTGTTCATTTAGATATTGGCTGGAAGACCAAATGACGTTGTTTTTAATGACAAATCATTTAGTTCACTCTGTATTGGCTATTCCATAGTTTTAGGTTCACTCATCATGTTTTCTACTCATGGCTTAGTTGATTTAAATGCATTATTGATGATTGTGAACTTTTGAAACCACATTCTGTGCTGAAAACTGACAAACTGTAAATAATGTTTGTATAAAAACATACACACAGACATACGTGTAAACAAACACACAACACATCATAAGTAGACAAACAAACACAGTACACAGCGGAAAACTGACAAATATTTTTGAAGTTATTTCCTTTTTTCATACAAACATACACACAGACACACATGTAAATACAAACACAATCATCACAGGCACACTCACAAGCACAATAAAAACAACTAATTGTGAGTTTTATTTATTTATTTGCAAAGTATTTTATCAGGAAAGATACATTGAGATTTCTCTTGTTTCCAAGTATGTCTTGGGTATACCTGTGTGTGCCTGTGTTTAAATTGTAATATTTTATTATAAATGATTGCTATCAGATGAAATGTATTCTTTCACAAAATGAAAAAGCTGTTTAAAAACTAAAAATATCTGTGAGCGGTCCGAAATTTTTTCATTTACTTCAGTAGGGAATGCGCGTGACCATCTAGTATAAATCCCCATTTTCCCTCAGTAATATAGTAGCCATGAATCACAATGTCACGCTAAACCGGTCATAATCTAACACTTCATGCCTCAGCTAGCAATTTGATTTGTCAGGGGAAGAGCTATGTGTACTGCCAATGACATTGATTCCCACCGGAAAAATAAATATAGAATAGGTAGCTCAAGTAGATTTTTTGTTGCTGTTTTTACTCACTAATAAAGATAATATTATATTAGTGTAATAAAATGAAAATGCATTTTTGCTAAAATCCATTGTGAATCTGCTCTGTGGGAATAAATCCATTTATGTGTGCGGATAAATGGGGTTGGATCAACAGTTCCAGATGTGTACACCTAGTTTCAAGTTTCAAAATGTGCATACATTAGACAAATTGATAAAAATCAATACAATCCTTACCGATTCATTCATATTAAAATATTGAACCTTTATTAAGTACACGAAAGTCTAGAGAGAACAGGAAAAAGTGACGACCACGGAGGTTATTTGATCTTATAAGATTTTGATTTAATCCTGGCACATACTGTCTTTACTTTGTATCATTCACTGCAACAACCCCAAAACAAAAAAAAGATTTTTTTCCCTACCTAGAAAAAGATTTAAAAAAATCCAAAAAAAATCATTAATTTGCCTTCCCACCTGAGGGCAAATTAATGATTTTTTATCTTATTCTGGGGGCAAATAAATATTTTTTGGTTTTAGGTTTTGTATGGGAGGTCAGATAAAGTAATTTAATGAAGAATAACTGAATAATCTAGCAATACTGTCAATCGAGAGAGATTTCACTGTAGATTTCAATTCTGCTGTTGAAAAATTTGTGCAAGTTAAAAGCAGGACATTTTATATAAATTTGAGTATATTAGCATTAAATGTGTGTTTTTTCAAATTTTATCAGTATTTTGTTAAGATACAATACATGTGCTTGTGGGGTAAGGGGTTGAATACCTGGTGCAAGGGAATCGGGGCATGCTAAAGTGTCCACAGGTTGGGGGGTGCAATTATTGCCTTGTCCCGGGCGCTGACAACCAACGCTACGGCACTGAGTAGCAGTACAGTTTGTTGACTTTATTTTTGTTGGAGTGAAGGTGACTGCTTCTTTGGCTATTCACAGAAGCAACATTCAACAATTGTTGATCCAAACAATGGTACCATGGTTATTCTTCCATAAAATGAGTTAACTGTGGTCATTCTCCATTTGTTAAAGTCAGAGGTAGAGGATATTAGGTTCAGATAAAACTTAACATTTATTATATTGCGTAAAAAACTATAGTCTATAGGCCTTACTATCTTCAAGGGCCAAGCTGCAATCCATGTTCAATAGTTTTTTATGCAATATAATAAATGTTAAGTTTACTTAAGTCTCTACTGGTTATGTATATATCAGTTATAGTCACGTTTCTCCAGACTCATTCGCCACTTGACATTGTTTCACCATTGTTACAAATATACTTTGGGGATTATAACGGTGTGATCTATATTGAAGGCTAATAGAAAGAATGCTGGAGGCAATGGTAATAACTCTCCGCTTTGCACCACTTTGGAACTATGGTAGTGACTATAGTGAACTCTATGCTGAATAATATCAACAGAAAATGTGGAAACAACATTGGAAACTCAACTGAAAGCTAAGCTGAGAACTACAAAATATTTTTTACCATTCATTCAATTAAGGAACGATGGTTCAGGGCTGGCCCGTCCATGGAGCAGGGCGGAGCAGTGGCTCCAGGCGGCCCTTTAACAGGGCGCCATTTTGCCGCTCTGTCAAAGGCACCAGCATAGAGCGACGGTACATTGATGACGGTTTAGTTGTTTGGAAAGGTGGGGAGGAATTCTTTTTTTTCTTCTTTTTTACCATATTTAAATGAAAATGATTTTGGACTTAAGTTCACTCCGGTGTTTAACAACAAGACCATTGATTTTTTGGATCTCCCTCTTGAGATTAATGAAGATCGGAAGGTCAAGAGCAAATGCTTTTTCAAGCCAACCGATGGGAATGGATTTATTCATTGGAGCAGTTGTCATCATCGGCCTTGGCTTAGAGGAATTCCCAAACGCCAAGCAATAAGAGTGAGACGTAACTGTACTAAAATAGAGGATTTCAGTGATCAAATGGGAACAATTAAGAATAAGTTATTTGCCAAGAAATATGAAGAAGATAACATAGATAGTGTTATCGATCAAGTTATGGATATGGACAGACAGTCTTTATTAAGACCAAGAGAATGAAATAAAGTGGAAGCTAGTAATGCACAATGTGCTTTTATCACTGAATATAATCGCAATTTTTTAGAAGTAAAGAAAGTTCTGAATAGGCATTGGAATGTTTTATTAGCAGACCCTATATTAAAGAAAGTTTTACCAGAGAGGCCGCAAATGATATATAAGAAAACAAGGTCCCTTAAAAATTCATTGGCCCCTAGTGTTACACATCCGATAGAACACAGAAATTTAATAACAACTAAAGGTTTTAAAATTTGCTCAAAATGTAAGGCATGTAGGGAAATGAAGGGAGATCAGAAAAAGAAGTTTAGAAGCACAGCAACAAACAAAGAATATGAGATAAATTCATTTATAGATTGTTAGACCGAGTATGTAATTTACATGCTGACTTGCCCGTGTGGCAAGCAGTATGTGGGGCGAACCATAAGAAAATTAAAAACACGTGTGCTAGAACATTATAATAATATTAAGAATAAAAAAGATAATCATTCGGTACCCGTACACTGCAATAGCTGTCCACATTTTAAATTTAGAGACCTAAAATTTATGGGACTAGAGAAAATTGAATCACATTGGAGAGGAGGGGATAGAAGCAAAAGGTTGGCTCAAAGAGAATCTTATTGGATCCATACACTTAAGTGTATGGCTCCTGAAGGGTTAAAGGAGGAAATGGATATTTGCTGTTTTATATGAATAATTAATTGACCCTGTTATATGTGTAGCGCTCACCCCTGGAGGAGCCGCTGAATTTACCTCGGGTTAGTCTCACCGCTCTAGGGAATAAATATACACCAGCACTGTTGTGGATTTTATAGATTATATACTTTACTGATCCCAATAAAGTGGCATATATAATGTAGATACGGTATATGAATGACAGGATTTCGTAATGCGGGAAAAACACTCGGCGGTAAAAGAAAAGTTTAACCCCTTCAGTTCTGGAGTGTAAGTCCCGTGAAAGTAATGTCTCAAAAAGGTGTGTGTGTATGATCTCGTGTACCCGGGTACTGTATTCAACTGGCCAGTGAATGAAATGAGCAAATCTTCGACTAGTCCGTTGGGGCCCTGTAGATTTGGACAATAATGCAGCGTGCTTTGTTATACTTGGAATTTTGCGGCCTGGAAGGCCTCTCACCCATCCGTTAGACAATCTGTTCAGCAGCCCGATCAAGGATGTCTCTCCGCTTTACCACTGGGACTCTGTGCCACCGGATCAGCTCTCTTGCTTGTCCGATCTCCACAATGCGAAACTACGGCCTACCGCCTGCAATCCCAATGGATCATCGCGGTCTCCTTACTTGGGGTCCAACCGGAACAAAATTTCTGTGCAAACCTCTTGGCGGTTCATAGGTAGGTCTCTGAAAAGCCACTGTCCCGATCTCCAGCACCCGCAAGGCAGCGCCTGCTCTCCGGCCTGGTCACGATCCTTGGCAGTCTCACGTGCGTCTTCCACCTTTCGCCACTCGGCTCACTCTGCCTCTCCTCCGCATGAGGCTGCGGACATCCTTTCTCTCTCTCCCACCCACTTCCTGTCTCCACCGCAAAGCACAATGGAAATTGTAGTTCCATTTGTGTCCAGCATAGTCCATATTGCCCCTGTCTCCCTCTGGTGGCAACAACAAGTAAATGCAGCAAACACAATCCTTAGACAGCGCTACATATGTTTGCTGGTTGTTACAAAAAAAAACATAAAATATATATATATAATTTTTTTTAAGATTTTTAATACTTCTGTGCCTGATCAATGATTAAGTGTCAAAAGAGTTACTATTGACATAAAACCTGTGTATCGGGGAAATATGTTTTTGTTTTTATTAGGAGATTTTAGAATTAAAATGGAATAAAAGATGACTATTCAGTCTTCCCAGTCTGGTATGAAAACATGGACACCTGTGCAAGCGCAGGAAGAATACGAAGAAAATACACGCCGGGTCTTCTAAAGAAAAATGCTGTGACATAGATGCGCTGTTAAATTAAAGGCGTCGCATGAGAAATACGTCATCGAGGAAATAGGCGGGCAGACGCCGTGGAGGAAGTGGGATCCCGAGCGCCATGTTTTAGGTGGAGGGAGAAAACACCACAGGAATGAGGCTGACGTGATTGTGATGAATAAGGGAGGGCTGTTTGGGGTTTAATTGACCAATTATGTTAATGAATGTGATTATAAAATGGCGATGTTCAGAATTGATTTCTATACACTTTTATTTTTTAACCATGTACTTATGACTGCACATATTGCTCTTGATGAAGTCTTTTGATGAAACGCGTCGAGCGTGTGCAGTCTTATCTTTATTTTTATTTTTATTAATAAAATCCTTTGACTGGAGAAACTTTGGTCTTGGCTGATTGTTCCTGAAGTGCACTGGCTGTGGAGGAAATCATACCCCAGGTCCTAGGCATCCATGGAACGGTGATAACGATCTTGTTTTTTGATGTGCGTGAATTGATTCAAATACTATTTGTTCATTAAACATGCACCTCGAAGTGATTTTAATTTGTTGTAGGATTACCCTCTACCTTCTTCTTACCGGCATAGAGTGCCCGCCCTGTAAAGGCACGGCCCTGCTGCTGGTCAGGAAACAGGCTCCGCCCTCCCCCGGTGCCCGCCCCTTCACTGTGGGCCAGCACCCGCCCCTTTCACTGCGGGCTGGTGCCTGCCCCCTTCTCTGTGGCCCACCCAGCGTGCAGGTGCCTGTGAGGGCACCGGCGCACTTGAAAGTCTCCGGAGTCCACGTGCCTGGAGGCTTTCAAGCACGCCGGCGGCCTCCCAGTGTGCAGGTGGCCGGCGGCGTTGAAGCCCTCCAGCAGGCCAGCCCAGACCAGGCCAGCCCAGACACCCGCACCCGGCCAGCCCAGACCTGACCAGCCTGGACCCTGCCAGCCCAGGCCCGGCCAGCCCGGATCCAACAAGCCCAGAGTCCCGGACCCTGCCACTGCCAGCCCAGACCAGGCCAGTCCAGACACCTGCACCCGGCCAGCCGGGACCCAGATACCTGGACCAGGCCAGCCCAGACGCCCGGACCCGGCCAGTGCAGAAGGCAAGTGAGCACATTTCAGCATGCCGGTGCCTGGTGGCTTTCAAGCCATCCAGCTGGATGGTGAGGCCTCGACTAGGCCTGAAGCCAGGCCTCTGACTAGGCCCGAAGCCAGGCCTCTGGAGCCTGACCTTGACCAGGCCCAGCGGCGTCCAACAAGCCCTCAACAGGCTGGTGACCAGGGTGGGTAAGTGTGTGTGACTGTGTGTGTGTGACTGTCTGTGTAACTGTGTGTGTGTGTGACTGTGTGTGTGTGACTGTGTGTGACTGTGTGTGTGTGTGACTGTATGTGTGACTGTGTGTGTGTGTGACTGTGTGTGTAACTGTGTGTGTGCGTGACTGTGAGTGTGACTGTGTGAGTGTAACTGTGTGTGTGTGTGAGTGTGTGACTGTGTGTGTGTGACTGTGTGTGTGGGACTGAATGCGTCTGTATGTGTGACTATGCGTGTGTGTGTCTGTGGATGTGTGGGACTGTATGTGTCTCTGTGTGTCATTGTATGTGTCTGTGTGTTTTGTGACTGCATGTGTGTGTCTGTGGATGTGTGTGACTGTATGTGAATGTGTTTGACAGTGGGTTCAGGACAAGTGGCTCAATTATACCCTCATACACCCCACACATTACTGTGAGTTTTATTGCTGTGCAGCTCTGTGATACGCTCATACACACCGAATATTACTGTGCAGCTCTGTGATACGCTCATACACACCGAATATTACTGTGCAGCTCTGTGATACGCTCATACACACCGAACATTACTGTGTTTTAATGCTTTGGAGCTCTGTGATATGCTTTTACATGCCACGTGTTTTTTTTTCCTTTTGGGGGGGCAGCATTTCACCTGTCGCTCCAGGCAGCACAGTTGCTTGGGCCGGCCCTGGGATGGTTAGTACATAACCCCTCAAGGTATTTATCCACATTACTAACAAATGTTCTTCTGTGAGTTAGGATTCTGCTCAGTAACAGTCTTTAGGAATTGATTGTATACAATTCATAAAAAGATGTGTTATATAGAGCTAAAAAAGTATAAAAACAATTTCCAATAGGAATTACCAATAATACAAAATATTGTTGCCCCCTTTTTCTAAAATTGCACATATTTATTCAACATAACAACAAAGTAATGTAGGTAACAAGCAATTGATATAAACTTTTTAAATTCTTATATCACAGTGTATCATGTTTTTACCATAAGAGTATCTGGACTTTAGAAAAGACTAAAATGCAGGTATGATTCTGCTAACAATCTAGCATTTATTATATAACATTGCACAATATATTACATTCCACTTTTGTAGTATTCTTGGTTTATTATTTAATAGAAAATTTTCTAATATGTGTTTTAGAATAAATATGCCTACCATCATGTTTTGAATACCAAAACATCAAATATTTGTGTGCTTGGAATAAACCCGGTAAAGAAATATTAAGGTGTAAACTTGGAATAGGAAGAAATGACAATACGGAAAGAATGTCTTTGAATGTTATGTATTTTGAGGTTTAAGTGCTGTTCTTTCTTTTATAACATGAAAAAATATGAATAACTTTTAACTCAGTGAGGAATCTCATATCCTTTTACTAAGGTTTAGAAAAAAATAAACAGAAATTTGTAAATGAAAAAGACAAACGTCCAAAGAATTGTATAACAAAGTCTAACATGTAAAGCTGTTTGAAAATATTCACTGACTTTTCTTTTGATGTTAATTAAAACAAATAGTTTAGTCTCAAAACAAACTTTTTGCACTTTTCTGTATGTGTCTTCCATAATTAGTAGGAAACTTGAATCACATAAGTGGGTAAGACACAAAAAGAAATGAATGGTATCATGCCAAATAAATACATAAGAACTTTGCTTTGATACTATTTGCTTCAAAGGAAACTGTTTAAGCCTGGTTCTTGTGAAGCTCAGTATTTCATCCAAAAATATGCATTAAAATCTCATGCATTTCTTTAATATATAATTTCATCTACTTATTACTTAAATACTTGTATGCAATTTTAATTTTCCATGAAGATAAAATAACTCTGTAAATACCCTGCTCTTAAAGTATCATTGCTAACAATAATCAACCCTTTCACTACCAGATTTTGTTCCAGAAATCCACCACTAGAATCCAGTGGATTTTTGAAAAATTGATTTTCATTAATTATAAAGTGAGAATAGCTAATATATAAATAATGCATGATTTGCTCTACCAGACCCGTTTGACAGCAGATGTCACTATCTGTTGGCCAGAAGAAGCTTTTGCAGCTAAGGCTCCATGCTGCAGCAAGAGAATATCTTCATGCTACACTGTGATATTCAATTTAAAGGGATATTACCACCAAAAAAATGAGATGGCCGTAGTGTGTTTATTTTATTTTGCTGATATCTTACGTGTACTTTGCCTTTCTTTTGATTGGTTTAGTTAAAAAATATATTTTACTCTATGTGTCACTGGATGCATGCATTTTGTGTTGTAAACTGCCCCCCCACCCAGTATCTTTACATCATTTGGTCCTCACTGTGTGGCAATGGCCATGGAATGGAATCTATTGGTCGATCACTGACTCAAATCATTTTATTGTGTGGGATGTATTTAAAGGACATCACCAGGGGGTAGATTAGAAGTTGTTTACGCTCCCTGCCATATCTCATTCAGCTGCCACCTCTTATCTCAGTTAGTCTTTAGAATAATACCCTCCTGCCACTTATCTGAACATTCACTCCTCCATCTCATTAACTGTTAAATACTATGGATTAAGTGAGCAAGAGCCACAAAGCAAAGCTTTTGATAAATTTTGCATCATGGGAAAAATACACATAATCAAAACCTTACTTTATCTTTCCTTTTTACATGCAATTAATTCAAACAAAGAAAATAAACAGCAGCATGTGTTTTATAAAGTGATTTTATATGTAATGCACAAGTAATCTAGTTAGAGCTTATGTAAGTGGTAGTGTTCCTTTAAAAATGATTGAGTTGCCAAAACTTTGGGGACACTTTCTAGAGCCCAACTGCAAGCGAAATTTATTTACAATCATACAGCACAGCTTGAGATTCTGTCAACACGACCTCAGACTGCTGTGTCTGCTACTGCTGATCATGAATAGTGATGGAACGAACACCTCCGTGTTCGGTTCGCATTCGAACTCGAACACCCGAAAAAGTTTGACCGTGAACTCGAACACAATGCGAACACCATGCAAGTCTATGGGCTCGAACGTTTGAAAATTAAGGTCCCCTCCAAGAGGGCATATATGCAAGATATTGGCCATAAAAGGTGTATGGGGGTCGGGTACTGCCCTGGGGGGCAGGAAACAATGAAAAAAATAATAATAAAAAAGGTTTTAACCCATTCACTGCTGAGTGCTGAGCCATTTCACTGCTGTGTGCTGAGCTAATTTTTACCGCTTTTGCTCATGTTTAAACGCGATTTGAAGACATGGGAAATGTTTGAACAACAATGAGTGGGAAATGTTTCACCAACAACAAGTGGGAAATGTTTCACCAACAACAAGTGGGAGATGTTTCACCAACAACGAGTGGGAGATGTTTCACCAACAATGAGTTGGAAATGTTTGACCAACAACGAGTGGGAAATGTTTGACCAACAACGAGTGGGAAATATTCCCATTTTAATTCAATATCTAATAAACTGTTTATTATTATATTCTGCAATAAAGAGTCTCTTTATTTTTAGATATTTTTAGGATCTTTTAAGCATTTTTTTTGTAAAAAAAAAATTGAACTTTCCACAAACGTCCCAAAAAGTTCAAAGTTCGTGAATTTTCGAACAGCCGATGTTCAAATCGAACTTCAAACCGATTCGAACAAGCAGCCCATCCCTAATCATGAATGCACAATCATGATAGTGAAGGGCTTAAAGTGCTGTGATACTTATTACCTATACAAAACACAACATCCTTCAACTTTGTATTAAATATTTTGTATATTATCAAATCTTTCTTATTGATCTGTATGCTGCACTGAAATTCTCCCATTTATTGCCTATTATTTTTACATTTTGACCTGTATTCTTTGTGAATGTAATATAAGAAAATGACAGGACACATAAAATATATTTAGGGAATCAACCACTTCGTGACTAGGTATGTCCACAGAATCTGACAAGAAAGTCAATTTACGGCTCGCTTGTACTAATCACGCATTTGCCCAAACTTCAGGAGCTTCTGGATTCTCAAATGAAGAGGATAAAGTGGAAACATATTGCCTCATTCTCCCTAGTTAGTCAGAGAGGTTGCATTGGGTGGAGGATGAGTTCTAATATGGAGATGAATGAAGTCTAATATAGGGTTAATGAAGTCTCATGTGGAGGTGATGAAGTCTGATTTGGGAATGATTGGCTGGATAAAAGGGAACTGAGACAAATGTAGGGTCACTGACATGGCACCTGGAAATAGATGTAAGGCAGGGATATCAAACTCTGGCCACCAGATGTATCTGAGCTATGACTCCCATGTTTCTCTGACCATTTATTGTATTTAAAGAATTCTTGGAAATGTAAGTTACGGTTACAAGTTTTTATAAAGCGCTAACAAGTTCTGGAGCACTGCAATCAACATCCGGGAGGTGGGCATAGTTAAATATCCCTGATGTAAGAGGACTGGCATGATGTCTGTGGGTAATAGAGAATGCCAGGATATCCAGAAAGTTTGAAAGAAGCCGAAGAAGCTTGATCAGGAATAGTCTTTGTGGAAGGGCAGCAACCAAGAAATACATTTTTCAGACGGGGAACAGGGTGAAAAGACTAAGGTAGGTGAAAGCTCACAAAGATTAAAATGAAGATTGGTGGAGAAGAGTATTATGGAGAGATGAATCCAAGTTTGAAAATTTTTACACACATTTTCAACAGTATGTGAAAAGAAAAGTTGAAAGAGATGGAAGAATGAGTGCTTGCAGCCTTCAGTAAAAACTGGTGAAGGGTCTGTCCTGGTTTGAGGCTGCATTTCTACCAGTGCTGTTGGCGATATTGTCCGATTTGATGGGGTCATGATTGCAGAAAAGTACAGACATGATTCATTTCATTGTGCCATTTCTTTTGGAAAGCACCTGATTGGGAATGTTTTTTCAACATGATAACGATCCTAAGCACACTGCTAATGCAGTGAAATCGTACTTGGAGAGAAAAACAGCTGATCAAACCCTGACAGCCATGGACTGGCCTCCACAGAGTCCAGACATAAATATTATACAGGTAGTATGGAATCAGCTGTATAGTGAAATAAAAGACAACCTAACTCTAAAAAATAAACTCTGGGAAGTAGTGAAAGAACGACTTCAGAAAATTCTCCCCAAAAGAGTTCAAGATGTAGTGCCAGGGCGGTCACACTATATACTGACCTTTGCATTAAGAAGCCATTTTGTCCTGATAATTGTTTTTTATAAACTTTTTGCACATATTTCCTCGCTTTTCTGTTTGTATCCTAATAAAGAGAGTGAAAAATAAATATGGATGGTCAGTAAAACTTTGCTAAACCAGTAAAACAGCAAAGCTGGTGGTGGCCTTAGACCTTTGCACAGTACTCTATAAATAAGCCAGGTAGCACGCATCCCCAATTAGAACCCCTTACATGGTGGACCAGACCTTCGGTAGAGTCCATTGTCACGATTATATATATATATATATATATCTATATACAGTATATATATATATATACAGGGCTCAAAATTTCAAGTCCCAAGCTACTAGCCAGACCATAAGAGTTACTCGCCACCAGTTGCCCCACCTACCATGCCCTAAACTCCGCCCCTAAACACGCCTTCTTAAATTATTTTATGAAATTACACGGTTAAAGGTTTTATTCAGAATAAAGTTACAAAATAATAAACATTAATACCCAGGCACCAGACCCAGACAAGTACTATCATCCATTAAGTACAGACTCCTCTCCAACAATTTTTAGGACCAAATTAATTTGGTGTTTATGCATCCGATATATCAAGTGGAACCGAATACTCCCAATTATATTCATATGCCAGGTTATCATTAGAAGTTAGAAGACCCCAAAGTCAGGTTTCCCCCTTGAATGCTTATATAGATGAATCCATTAATTTTCGTCTGCGATACTTCCATCCCCATTTTTTCTTTTTTTTGCTCCTTCTGTATCACCCGTCTCTTTATAAATAGGATTTATTTGGCATAACCTCAAATGCCTCATAACCTCACCACCATTTTACCAATTATGGCCTCTAGCGGGAGTTGTAGTAGCGGCACTGGTTCTGGCGTCACTTCCGGCGCGCTGGCAGCTTTTTACTTTCCCTCAGTTTACACCAGGGGTGGGGAACCTTTTTTCTGCCAAGGGGCCCCCTTTAATTAATTTCTCTCCCCACTTGAATTAATTTCTCCCTCCCTTTAATTTCTTTTGCCCAATTCATCTCTCTCCCCATTTATTTCATTTCTCTCTCCCCATTTTTTAAATTTCTCTCTCCCCAATTATTTAATTTCTCTCTCCCCAATTATTTAATTTCTCCCCATTTATTTCATTTCTCTCTCCCCATTCATCTCTCTCCATTTCTCCCCAAATTCATCTTTCTTTCCATTTCATTTCATCTCCCCCAACTCATCTTTCATTTCATCTCCACCAACTCATCTTTCATTTCTCCCCCAATTAATCTTTCATTTCATCTCCCCAACTCATCTTTCATTTCTCCCCAACTCATCTTTCATTTCATCTCCCCAACTCATCTTTCATTTCTCCCCCAATTCATGTTTCATTTCATCTCCCCAACTCATCTTTCATTTCATCCCCCAACTCATCTTTCATTTCTCCCCCAATTCATCTTTCATTTCATCTCCCCCAATTCATCTTTCATTTCATCTCCCCCCCAATTCATCTCATTTCACACCCTGCCATTTATTTCACCCCCCTCCGTTTACCTGACCTGGAGAGTAGAATGAGGGGGCGGAGATTATCCTTCACGCTGTGCCCGGAAGATAAGGGGCCCAGCGTGAAGGAGAAAGATCCAGCGTGCAGCAGGATGGTCTGGTAGGAGGTGCCGAGGGTGAGTATTTGCAACCCCCCAATCCCTAACAGGAAATGATTCCGGCCAAGTCCCATTTGCTGGAAAAAAAAAGACTGGCTGACCTGAGGACAAAAAAACAACACGGCCGCCGGCTGAAAACGCAGCGCAGGCAGCACAATAGACTTTATCATGCTGCCTGCGTGTGCAGTGTCACTCGCCAGCGCTCAATTTCCCCTCGCAAAACGCGAGTATGCGAGTGGAAATTTTGAGGGCTGTATATATATATATATATAATCGCCATAAAGGACTAGTAATAGTTTGTGAATATGAATTCAAAAAAGCCTTTCTGCCCAGTCTCCAGCAAAGTCCTTTGAATCCATAGAAGGCGTGAATGAAGGAAATTGCCCCTTTGTTCTGCTCAGCAGGGGGAGGAAGTCATGTCAAGGGAAAAGCCAGTCGGAGCAGCACCACTGTGACCAAAAGTGCATTTCAAAGAAGCGGGCATATCCTTTGATCGCTAGAAACAATCTTTGGATAATTGTTATTATATCTGTGAATTAAATGAAATAATAAGTGAACTGAGCATGCCCACGAGTTAACAGGAGGGGGAATGAAATGTAATGGGTGGGCTGTACCATCTATGGGCTGTACCTTGGAAGAACTGGGAAAATGTATATATATTTTGAAACGCGCCGTGTGCTTGTGCTTATTCTGTTGGGGTCAAGCAAGAAGTGAGAATTTGTCGGTTTTTCCAATCTCCAGCCCCAGGGGGTCACAGATGTCATTCTAGCTTGCTGACGTGTGAATTAGGGTCTGTGTTTTAATCCTTTTTATTTTTCTGCTTGTGTGTGTAAATGTTAATTATCATATCTATTCTTTCTGTAACCAAATGCACTGTGGTACATAATTTTTTTGTTTATCATAATAAATATAAAACTTATTAAGATCTGCTTCTGCCTGATATTCTAACCCCGCTAATCGAAAAGACTGGGTTAATCCAGGGATTTTTTTTAGCTTGGATCAATCTACCAAACGTGAGTTGGGGTGCAGTTAGTTGCCTGGACTGTTTTCTATTTTGGGGTGCATAACCAGAGTCTCAACCGGCTCTGGTTTAGACAGTAAGCATCTTGGGTAAAAAGTCGGTTTGTGGTGGCAGTGTGATGAACAGTACACGGAAAGTGGGTACAGGGATTGTGGGCAACGTAGTCAGTACTCCAGGTCGAGTGTAGATGGATATTGCTTTGCAACACTGTGGCCACTTCATCACGTTGCCTGCCCTTCTGGAGTGAAGGCGTTGCCGTAACAGTTAGGCAAGCGCATGCAGGGATTGTGGGCCATGTAGTCTTTATTTTGGGTCTAGTGTAGACAGATAGTGATTTGCTTAACCCTGCATTTCCTTTGCCGTGGCAGGCGTTTGTGACATCCATCATCTTCAAATACAGCCGTGGGCACCTACAGTGGAAGAAATTAGCTGAAGCGTTTTGCCCAATCACTGAACTTTCCCAAAGCAATTATTCCTCCCTCTTTGTGTAAATACCATAGAGCAGGGAACTCAAACTCTGGCCACACAGATGTTTCCGAAATACACCTCCCACAATTTGTGGCTATTTATTGTCTTCAAAAAGTTCTGGGAATTGTAGGCAACCAACATCTGGGGGGCCGGAGTTTGACATCCCATCCCTAGAGGGATATTATTGAATATCATTGGTATATGAAGATGCTGGACTCTACTGAAGATTTGGTCCACATCTGGTTTTCCTCGTAATCTTTGTATTCTACTTTAGTGAAATGCCACTGTCTGTCAACGCTACAATATCAGAGAGTTTCATTGTCGTTTGGCAGACTGACGAATGCCAATGTTTGTGAATAAAGCACTATATTTATTAAATTTACTTAATTCATAAGTATGCTACCCTAAGGAACCTTTATTTGCACAAGGTGTTTTTTTTCAATATCACTATTCATGAGCTTCAAGACACTTTCTGCACATTTTCAACATAGTTCCGAATTGTATTCATATCTGTTCACTTCCATATTATTGATTTTCATCATTTGCTACTGCTTAACAACACATTGGGCTCTATTCCCTAGTGAGCGCTAACTGTAGTGTTCGGATGAGTAAGCATTAACGCCAGGATAAGCAACTTTCACGCATGCTCCAAATATCACACCCCTAATGCTAAACCCGTGATAAATCCTTTGGCACAACGATGATTGCACTAGCTTACTGTACTTCAGGCATCCTATACTTAGCAATCAGTAAATAGTCCTTACTCTCCCTCTGCGACACTGCTCGATATCGTGGGAGCGAGATCGCACAGGGCTCGTGGGCCGGTAGCGCAACCCTCCATGGAGTCCTAAGTATTCCAGGAGTTGATACTTGCAGCGGCGTGGAAGCACTACCGTGAGTATCACTGAGGGTAGCGCTGCATCCTAGGGCAAGATGCTAGGGTAGCGCCTGCCCCGGAATCTAAAGCTAAAATGCGGACACTAGCTTCCACATTTTAGCATTAGGTAGGGAATAGGGTCCATTATGTCTTATTCAGAGCTTAATTATATATATATATACTGTATATATTTTCATTTTAAATCATGTAAAATGATACAAATGCATGTAACAATAAATAGCTTATTTGCAAAGCAAATAAAAATACTGTAAGTTGTGATTGAATCTTTATACACAGGGAATATTTAGTTTCTGCATTTCATTCTCTATTTAACCCCTTTACTACATAGCTGTTTGCCATAGACCCTCAAGCAAGACCCAATGGATTTAAGGAAAATACATTTGCATTATACATACATTGAAATTGTGCTTCGAATATAGATCCAAAATTCAAACGCAGCCATTTATATACATGCATTATTCTCATCTGCTGGCCAAATAGCAAAATGACAGCTCCATAGTACAGTTTAGGGTCTGTTTGTCTTGCAGAAAATAAAGGAATCTGATGGCCCTATTCCAAAGTTCACGATAAGATAAATTCTTGAGGAGCTACAGGTAACTTCTAAAAGCATTATTTCATTGACTGGACCCCCTTTTTCACACTTGGTGCAAGCTGGGCCTGTGGCTCGAGTGTTGCACTTCTGTGTGCTTCATTACTGTCAATTTACTGTATGTCTCCTATATTTATTCCTAGTCTCCCTTTGCGGCGCCGCGTGATCTCATGAGAGTGATTTGACGGCCAAGACACACATCGTTCCTCATAAGTTTCAGCTTGTGCTATGCTTCCTTCCAAGGCTAGGTGCTAATTAAGCTCCTACGTTGGAATAGGCACGCAAAAAGGGAGAGGGTAAGAAAAATCTGCAGGTACTTACTGTCTCCCTTTTTGCGTCAGCCTTGGAATAGGGCCCGCGCTTCTTAAACTTTTCTGGTGTCTTAGGTATCATTTACAATGTGCACAAACATTGGGTGCAAATTCTGGAGGGCGTTTGCAAACTAATTGTGCTTGCAAAAGATTGAAATTACTTTTCATTGCTCCAGTATTAGCCCACATCAAGTATACTCCATATCAGGGCATCTGCTTTGCATATTAAAGGGCTTATTCAGAAAGGTCTGAAATGTCACGAAATGTAACCGGACACTGAAATTCAGCATACGGTGACATTTCGGGGCCATTCGGCTATTCAGAGAGCAGGCAATTCATCAAATTTGGAGAATTGCCTGCACGGACAGTGCCGATCGAAAGCAGTGAAATCCCCCATAGAGAAGCAATGGTTAATCTATTTAGAGAACACTGAGCAGCAGTGAAAGTTGCCGAAGTGCCCTGCTGTTCGGTGATTTCATTTGGCAGGTTTATTTAGGAGAACCCCATAGACTTCAATGTGAAAAATATTCCATTTTAATTCAATATTTAACAAACTGTTTATTATTTTATTCTGCAGTAAAAAGTCTCTTTAGTTATAGATTCTTTTTAGGCATTTTTCAGGATTTGTTCGTCAATTTTTTTTCCCGTTTTTTCTTAACGTTTCTTTTTTCTGTAATAGACCATTTTATTATCATTCATAGGACCTTATATGTGAATTCCAAGCATTTTCATTCAGCAGTTTTTTTGCAAACAGCGTTTCAATTTTGACACTTTCAAGCGTACTGTTTTTTGGGAGTTCTTTTACCCCATTCGTCAGCTAGTCTGCTTTTTCCAGCAGCTGGTCTGCTCTGGGATCAGCGGCTCGTCGGCTTTATCCCACGTGTTTGGTGTGGTTTTCTCTGCTAAATTCACCGCAGGGTGGGGAACTTTAAAACACCAAGGTGCAGAAAACTGCGAGGAATGAGAGAGCACCGATATGTCGGCGACATTTCGGTGCTCTCTGAATAACCCCTTAAGTTTATTTGATCTCTTTAATGAAGGAGTTAACATCTGCTTGTTTTATGATGTGTATTTTGATGCAGATAATATCAGTTTCAAGGCGTATAAAGTACAATGTAATGTTATGCTCACTGCATGTTTTAGTTTAAATAAATATTATTAAATAAATTACCCTGTGTTAATCAAATAACTGCAGACAAACGTATCAATAATGTACATATTCAAGCATTATATAAATCATTTCATCTAGAATCACTATTTATTTTGTGAGAGTAACAATAATATTGCTGCTGTCTTATCTACAGAAATATCACTATTTTCATATTAACAAATGCATGTAATATACTGTATATGTAGATACTGTTACACCGTATTTTTTCTTTGCGTTTATTATCTATTTTAAAATTTCCTGTAAAGAACAAAATGCAGATGTACCATTGAAACACAAACATTTTCTCTGTAAATATCATCCATCTGAAAATCCCCTTGGACAGACTAGCAGAAATAATTATGATTCTATTACGTAAAACTCTTTTGTTAACCTGGATTGTATTTATTCAAACCATAACGGTGATCCCATAAAAATGCATTCATGTGCACGCTCATTCCGATGTGCTTCCTCATTAATGCAAAACTGCGGAATATAGCAACCTAATATACTACTATACCACGAACACTGTCATTGTTTGTGCTTTGAAACCTGGCTTGAGTACAAAAAAAAATCTGCTCCCAGAAACTGCTTCATAAATAACAACCGAAATTGTGCAATTCATCTTGCAAATCAAATTAGTTTGTAGGCAATGAAAAAACAATACAATAAAAATTTCAAGATAATATAGTTTGATGCCTACAGCCGTATCTTCTAAGGATGCATAAAATATTGGCACTGTTTTGCTATTTACAAAGTCAGAAGTATAATAAAGATTAATTTCACCAGCCAAGATGCTCGTTTGTATTAGGGGGTCTATTTTTATTTGTCCAAACCAAGCAACAATTTAGGTCTGAAAACACAATCTTCATAATATCTGGAAGCCTATAAAACAGAGAATAATTATACTGCAGATGCACAATGAAAATACATCTGTTCACTTGTAAGTGTTTGAAAAATACTATATGATAAAATCTTAAGACCATGAGGTGTACACGGCATGAACTTTTTTGCTGTGAGTTTTCATAATAAAAGTCAATGACTAACAAACAACTTGAAAATGGTTTAATTTATTAAAAAGGAACTGTTGCCATGTCACCATGATTACTTACTATCCTCTTTAATACTGATACTATAATATAAACAAACAGAATAGGTGATACATACAAATTTAATTTGCCAATTTAGCAATACAGTTGTCTTTTAAAAAAAAATTAGAATTCTGATTTGCCTGGATTCCGTCCAGTGATCACAGAGGACCCTGCACTCAAAGAAATATTCCCACAACCCCCTTGTTAGAATTCAAGCAATCACTAAACCTGATACAAAGACCGGTCCGCAGCAAATTAACCAGGAACAGAATGACATACAGAATTGGACCAGACACTGCAACAAGTCCCACTGCAAACTGTGCCAACATATGTGCCAGCAGCACTGCCTGGCACAATAACACCACATACAACATCAAGGGCTCATACACCTGCACATCTGACAATTAAGTATGAGCTGTTCGATTCGATCGGTTCGGAGTTCGATTCGAACATCGCCTGTTCGCATGTTCGCGAACTACGAACATTTCCGCGTGTTCGCCGTATGTTCCCCCACAATGCACTACAATGCACTTTTCCACTGGCCTGAAGCTTGTAATTGGTCAGGTCAGGTGCAAGACAGGTTCAAGACTATGGGCAAATTTTGCCCAATCATGGGCTCACAGAGCTAGTTCCCGCAGCACACTATATAAGGCTTCACACAGCACTTCAGCACGTGTTTGAGAGGAGATTGTTCTTGTGTTAGTGTGTGTTCTCACTGCCAGTCTGCCACCAGCTACTGGGGGGGGGTCTCATTTCTATAATATTTCTGGGAATTGTTCTTATCTGTGTGTTCTCACTGCCACCAAGTATTTTGGGGGGTCAGTAATTTCTACAAAATATTTGGGAATTGTTATAATCCGTGTGTTCTCACTGCCACCGAGTATTTTGGGGGGTCAGTAATTTCTACAAAATATTTGGGAATTGTTATAATCCGTGTGTTCTCACTGCCACCCAGTATTTTGGGGGGTCAGTAATTTCTACAAAATATTTGGGAATTGTTATAATCCGTGTGTTCTCACTGCCAACCAGTATTTTGGGGGGTTAGTAATTTCTACAAAATATTTGGGAATTGTTCCAATCTGTGTGTTCTCACTGCCACCCAGTATTTTGGGGGGTCAGTAATTTCTACAAAATATTTGGGAATTGTTATAATCCGTGTGTTCTCACTGCCACCAAGTATTTTGGGGGTCAGTAATTTCTACAAAATATTTGGGAATTGTTATAATCCGTGTGTTCTCACTGCCACCAAGTATTTTGGGGGTCAGTAATTTCTACAAAATATTTGGGAATTGTTATAATCCGCGTGTTCTCACTGCCACCCAGTATTTTGGGGGTCAGTAATTTCCACAAAATATTTGGGAATTGTTATAATCCGTGTGTTCTCACTGGCTGCCACCCAGTATTTTGGGGGGTCAGTAATTTCTACAAAATATTTGGGAATTGTTATAATCCGTGTGTTCTCACTGCCACCCAGTATTTTGGGGGGTCAGTAATTTCTACAAAATATCTGGGAATTGTGGTAATCTGTGTGTTCTCACTGCCACCCATCAGTGGGTCTCACCGATTTACAGTAGGTTTCTGGGAATTGTAATCTGTGTCTTGTCACTGGCTGCCAGCTATCAGGGAGTCTCACTGAGTTATACCAGAGTTCTGGAAATCTTTAATCTTTATACCAGAGTTGATTCAGAGTTCTGCAGTATATATCCAATTTTAATAACAGAGCTGAATCAGAGTTCTGAATATATTTAATCTATATATCACTCACCATGTCAGAAAGACCAAAAAGGACAGGCAGACGCTCCCAGGCACAGATAAGAGGGCAAGCAGCCTCTGTGTCGGGAGGCTGTGCCTCTGGTCCTCGTGGACGTGGTGCATCCTCTGCAGGGGCATGCTTGTCCTTTCTAACTGGTGCTGGCCATTTTAAGCAGCAGCAACATACAGAGGATTTGGTGGATTGGCTAACCTGGCCATCCAAGTCCTCCAAGTCCTCTTCCAGCCAGGGTTGTAGTGCTTTACAGTCCACCACAGCTACCAAAGCATCTAATGCAACCTCCATGTCCACAGCTACTCCTGCCATAGCCTCACTATCACACACAGAGGAGTCAGCTGAATTGTTTGACTACAATGACAGTGACATGCTGCTTGAGGATGCGCAGCAACTACAGTGCTCTGATTCAAACTCTGAGGTTGAGGAAGGGAATATAATCAACCTAGAGGAAGGGCGTGCCAGTGATGACACACAAATAACTGGCAGTCATGTTGCCCCAGCAGCTGCAGCATACTACCAAGTTGGCTCCAGTGACGAGGAGATAGGGGGTGATGACAATGATGATGAGGTCTCTGACTCCACCTGGGTGCCTGATCGAACAGAGGAGTCAAGTGAGGAGGAGGAGGAGGAGGCACAACAAACACGAGGCACAACGTCCTCTATGACCAACCGTAGCACTAGCCAGTCCAAGGCATCAGATGTCAGAGCTGCTCAGGTGCAGAGCGCTGTTGTCTCAAAGCACACATCCAGGAACTCTGCTGTCTTGGAGTTCTTTAAGCAATGTGCAGCAGACCCCACCGTTGCTATTTGTAATCTATGTCAGATGAGGCTCAAGAGTAAGAAAGACACTGGACGCTTGGGTACCACGTGCTTGAGGCGACATATGACCACCTGCCATGCATCCCGTTAGCGCAAAACTTTGCGTTGGTCCTCCTCACCTGTCTCTACCCCCACTATATGTCCTGCCATGTCATTGCCTCCAACCTCCACTGACAGGGATGATGCTACAGTAATGGACGTACCAGGTCCTTCCTCACAATGTGACAGCATCCCATCAGCTAAAGATTTACACAGTCAGATTACGTTGCCCCAGCTGCTGCAGAGTAAGAAAAAATATAATCCCAACCATCCTCAAGCACAGCGTCTAAATGCCAGCTTTGCGAAAATTATCCACCATGCCTCCAGAAAGCTTCTTGTATGAGGTCTGTCTGCTCCACCACCACCTCTCCCTCTTCCTCCTCCTCTTTCTCTGTCTCTGGCAAAGTGGCAGTTAAACCGAGTTTAAGTGGCAGGGGCTATGCAATGGCTCAAGCAAAAATATGCCATACTGTGCTTGAGCTGGTTTGTTTAGGGGTCAGGAGCCACACTGGGCCAGAAATTCTGTCAGCTCTGCAGGGGCGGGTGCAGAGATGGTTAACACCATGCCAGCTTCAGCTGGGAATGGTCATCTGTGATAATGGCAGCAACCTTCTCTCCGCCCTACACCAGGGTAAGTTGACGCATGTACCATGCCTAGCACACGTCCTAAATCTGGTGGTACAGCATTTCCTAACCAGGTACCCAGGGCTGGCAGAGCTTCTCAGCCAGGCCAGAAAAGTCTGCAGCCACTTCAGACGGTCATTCCCAGCAAGTGTTCGCCTGGCAGAAATTCAAAAGAGAATTCCACCTTCCCACAAACCGTCTGATCTGTGACATGCCCACCAGGTGGAACTCGACATTAGCAATGCTGCAGCGTCTGCACAAGCAGCAAAGGGCCATCAACGAGTACCTGTGTGAGTATGGCACAAGGACAGGTTCAGGTCAATTTGTTCCCCCCCCCCACAGTGGCTGATGATCAAGGATGCATGCACTGTACTGTCACCATTTGAGGAGGCAACGAGGATGGTGAGCAGGGACAGTGCATGCATCAGTGACACAATTCCTTTAGTGTTCCTGCTGGAGCACACTCTGCAGGGAATTATAGATGTGGCTCTAGAGGCAGAGCATTGAAAGGAAGAGGAGGCCTTCCCTAGCTCTCAAGGCCCCAGTCTTTCTGCAGACAGCATTCCAGCGGGTCCTCCTCAGATCAGACAGGAAGAGGATGAAGAATATTTAAGTAGTGCGGGCAATGAAGGTGGGGATTCCTCAAGGGAGGGTTTTGTGTGCCCAGAAACCCAAGGCCTAGTACGTGGCTGGGAGGAGGAAGTGCACGATGGGGTCATCCTCCTCATTGACCAGGAAGACTCGGAAGCTAATGCCACCTCCAACCTTCCCTGCATGGGCTCCCTTATCCTGCAAAGCCTGCTAAAGGACCCCAGGATTCGTGCTATCAAGGAGAGGAATCATTACTAGTTGGCAAGCCTTCTTGATCCACGATACAAGGGTAAAGTTGCAGAGCTCATCCTGCCCGCACAGAGGGAAGACAGGATGAAAAAAATTGAGGACGCTCTAAAGTGACACTTGTGTAACACCTTCCCAGGCACTGGTAGGTTACCAAGTGATGACACAGGTGCTTCTGAGGTTGCGGATGATCAGAGGAATAGAGGTGAAGGCCGGGGATGCTTTACTGATGCCTTTTTAAAAAATTTTAGTCCACGACGTCCAGGGATGTCACATGTAGGCACCCATTGCCAGCGTTTTCACCGTATGGTGCAGGACTATCTAGGGGCAAGGGCAGATCTGGATACCTTTCCAGCAGATGATCCACTGGCTTACTGGGTGTTGAGATTGGATCACTGGCCAGAATTTAGCCAATATGCTATGCAGCTACTAGGTTGCCCTTCATCCAGCATGCTTTCTGAAAGGATGGTCAGTGCCGCTGGAGGTTTTGTCACAGACAAAAGAGTGCGTCTGTCCACCGACTCTGTAGACCGGCTGACATTTATAAAAATGAATCAGTCCTGTATCAGCAGCTATCAATCCCCTGATGCTGACGTAACGGAATAGATTGGGGATCTCTTCTGCATTCACAAAACCTCCACCACTGAACTCTTCCACAATACCACAAACGGGTTACAGTGTGAAGGCACTTGCTGCCATGAAAGGCACATTATTTGGGTGCAGTGACACTGACGCCTATATTACCAGATTTATATCATTTTAATTTTTGAACCGCAGGGTCCAACCCTGCACTCTTCCACAATACCACAGAGGGGTTACGGTGTGACGGCACTGTTGCCGACACTAAAGGCCCAATTTTAAAGCACCTATTGTTACTTTCATCCAAAGCCTGCATAAGTTTCACCATAATTTAGCCAAAAAATCACTAAACTTGTTCTGCGTGTCCTAAAAGGTCTCCTCTTTTAATACAGACTGCCGCCCCAAGCCATTGTTTATGAATAGATTAAAGGAAAAGCGTTTACCGTCATTTGAAACTTCATTTTTTTGTTTTTAAATGTTTCTATACATCCTACAAATCCGCCAATTTACGGGCAGGTTATGGGGACCTCCTAGGCACGATATTTGAAGGAATTTTTCGTTTTTATTTTTAACCCTTATTTAATGGAAAACTTTTTTTTTTACTTTTTGTCCTTGTTTCCTGTCCCCTAGGGCACTACCTGGACCCCCATACACCTTTTATGGCAAATATCTTGCATATATGCCCTCTTGGAGGGCACTCTAAAAACCGAACTTTTGAGTCCCATTGACTTGCATTGAGTGTCAGGTTGGGAGTGCGACGGTTGGTGAAGTGAGCCCATGATGCAGTGATTGGAGGAGTCACGTAGGTTACAGGGCACAGAAGGTTTATTAAAGCATAAACAAAAGCAGGAAACAAACCTATCTGAGTCAATATCAGGCAGGCAACAGACTGTATGCAGGTTCCAGGGTTTGCTGGAAAGCAGGGATCCACTTGAGAGCGGGGGTACACTTGCCAGCGAGGGAGCTTGAGAGCGGGGGTACCCTTGCCAGCGAGGATGCTTGAGAGCGGGGGTATACTTGCCAGCGAGGATGCTTGAGAGCGGGGGTACACTTGCCAGCGAGGATGCTTGAGAGCAGGGGTACACTTGCCAGCTAGGATGCTTGAGAGCAGGGGTACCTTTGATAGCGGGGTTCCACTTGACTGTATCACTGGAGGGATTCAGGTTCAGTAGCAGGGAGCTTCAGGAACAGGACTGGTTGTTTGCATTGCCAGAAACATTAATGTTGAAGCCCTGATGGAAGGGTGGATCCCTCTTTTAAGCAGGCTTCATTAGGAGTAATAGAGTACACCTGAAGTCACCACAGCAGAAGCTGAACAGCCAGATAGAGGATCCTGTAACCTGTATACAACATAAGCAGGTGAATAACAAACAAGTGCAGGTACAGTAAATAAGGATTTGCCAGGGATTAGGTGCGGGCACAGGCTTAGACTGAGTCTGATTCCTGACATTGAGTTTGGTTCGTGTTCGAGTTCGAACTTGACCTTTAGAAATTGTTCGAGTTCGAATGCGAACCAAACACACGGGTGTTCGACTCATCCCTACTGACAATGTGGTGTACATTATCCAGTGCATGGCTTGTAAAAAAGGGCTGCTATATTGGTGAAACTGGCTTTTAACTGAATCTCAGAATGAACCGGCACAGAAACTCTATCAAGAACCACCAGAAAAATAAATACTGTACCCAGGTGGAACATCACTTTAATCTGACAGGACACACCATCCAAAACCTCAGGATTAAAATCCTCAAAGGGAATTTTAAAGACGCTCATGAACATAGGACATTCAAAACAAAAATGATTGCACCTTTTAACACTATAAAGGAGAGACCCAAGGTAGACTCTGTTTTTTTAACTGACTACCATAATGTCAGGTAACATTCAACCATACCTGGTTTATGTGTTTTTTCTCTTCTTTTTTTTTCTAATGTTTTTTTCTCTGTTGTCTTTTTAAAATTGTGTCATTGATTCTTCCTCTTCAGGCACCATCATTGGATGCACATCATGATGTATAGCTCTGTTTTTTATAGGCCTATGATCTGTCCTCTGTTTGTTTACCCTTCTTGACCACACTATTCCACTATTCAGTATTTACAACATTCTAACCCCCCACCCTTATGCTTGGCTCTTGTTAAATTCTATGATTTTGCTCAGTATAACTTCCAGACCTGAAGAAGAGAGGTATGCTCTTTAAAGCTTGTCTTTTAAATGTAACATTAGTCCAATTATAAAGGTACTTGCAGCTACATACTGCTATATTCTAGTGATTTGGGCTTCTGGACTAACACGGTTTCTCTAATCTACACTACTGTAGGGCATATTTTAATTAATCATAGACAATAATCGACAGTGTTTGTTACATAATAAGATGTGAAGAATGCTATCAGAAATGTCTGTCTGATCATATAATATTTCGAAGTGCATAGTTTGTGCAACATATCTGATAAAATAATGAAACAATATAGAGTTATAGTGGATAGCAAAAGTCTACACACCCCCTGTTAAAATGGCAGGTTTCTGTGTTGTAAAAAAAATGAGACAAAGTTAAATTTTAGATTTTTTTCCACCTTAAGGCTGGGGTCAAACCAGCGCACTTTTAACGTGCGTTCTGGCGCACTTAATCACGGCCACACTAGCAGCAAATGACGGGCAATGACAGCCAATATAAGAAGTACGGTCGCACGAAAGTCCGGCCGCGCAACGCAAGTGGAAAATGAATGCATTTTTTCGAGAACGCAGAACCGCTAGTACGGACGTACAGAGTGCGCTGCGCCCGCTAGCGGTGTGTGTGTGTGATTTGGAGACGTCAGACCCTGCTCATGTCCGGCCAACATAACGTCCAGACACCCAAAGTTTCCTGGTTTGGATCCGTAAAAAAATCACGCACAAAAATGCGCATCGTATGACCGTTTTCGCATATTCGCATATGAAAAAATACATCAATGCGTTCGGACGCACTTTTTTACGTTCGCGTGTAAAAATGCTTTCGTTTGACCCTAGCCTTAATGTGACCTGTAAACTGGTCAACGCAATTGAAAAACAAACTGAAATCATTTAGGTGGAGGGAGGAAAAATAAAAAACTAAAATAATATGGTTGCATCAGTATGCAAACCCTTAAACCAACACTTTGTTGAAGCATCTTTTGATTTTATTACAGAACTCAGTCTTTTTGGGTATGAGTCTATCAGCATGGCACATCTTGAATTGGCAATATTTGCCTACTCTTCTTTGCAAAACACTCCAAATCTGTAAGATTGTGAGGGCATCTCCTGTGCACACTGCACAGCCCTCTTCAGATCATCCCGTAGGTTTTCGATCGGATAGAGGTCTGGGCTCTGGCTGGGTCATTCAAAAACTTTAATATTCTTCTGGTGAAGCTGTTCCTTTGTTGATTTGGATGTATGCTTTGGGTCATTGTCATGTTGAAAGATGAAGTTCCTCTTCATGTTCAGCTTTCCAGCAGAAGCCTGAAGGGTTTGTGCCAATATTGACTGGTATTTGGAACTGTTCATAATTCCTTCTTCCATGACTAAGGCCCCAGTTCCAGTTGAAGAAAAACAAACCCAAATCATGATGCTGCCACCACCATGCTTCACTGTGGGTATGCTGTTCTTTTGGTGAGGTGCAGTTTTGTTTTTGTGCCAAACATATCTTTTGGAATTATGGCAAAAAAGGCCAACCTTGGTTTCAAAACACCATAACACATTTTCCCACATGCGTTTGTGAGATTTCAGATGTGTCTTTGCAAAATTTAGCTTTTGCAAAATTCAGCTGCGGGTGGCAGCCGGTGAGCGTAGACATGTTTGTTGCTGTACCGGGGATTTTTGTGTTGATCGCGACATATTTTTTCCACTCTCCCAGCTCCTGGAATAGCATTCGACCCAGAGACCTTGTCTGTTGATGGAGAGGTGATATTGGTGCCGCTCCCTGCTTGTTTGAGGGAGGGAACAAACAAGCGTTGCCTAGTCCGGGTCCCCATTTTGGATCTCGGAGGTGATGGTGGCGCTGCTCCTGATCTCCCTTCTTCGTTTCTGTGCCCCTGCTGTGGTACCTGATGGTGAAAAAAGCAGCAAGAAACCCAACTCAGCGGAGGGCCCCTGACAGGGGGACACCCATATGTCCTTATGTGGCAGCTCGACCCACCACCATGGTATACTTCAGGCCTGGTCTCGACCTGGGTGTCAATCCTCGGATGAGGAGGTGTCATCCTGGTCAGAGTGGCAACAGATGTGCTGTTTGAGTCCAGTGCGGTGATCTCCCCGACATGCTGCTTACCCGTACCTGATGATTGCCCCCCCTCGGGATCTACTGGCACCTTTCTGACCCTGGAAGACACACCTGACGACTGTATGTCGTTTACGAAGGAGGACATATATTGCCTCTTCGCTGCATTGCAGGGAATGTGGAAGACTGAATCCGAGTGGTGTGGTATGAAATGGTTGCAAGGAAAACCTCAGTGGAGGTTGTACAGACACAGGCAGTGGGGACGGCTGCGAAACAGAATCGGTTGACTGGTGATGTGGGGGAGCTCCGGACACAGATACATCACCTCTCCTGAGCTGTGGAGGCGCTGGAAGCTCGTGCAACATCCTAGTATGTGGTGTACTCGAATCGATGTCCTCTGCCATTCTTCTGGGGTTTGTTAATAGATTGGACCGACACCTTCTTGCTCTCATGGATTCTGATCCTCTGGTGTTTCTGTTGGCTATTCATATCCGTATGGCTGCTATGGCACCATCGGAGTCCCTGATGGATGTCATTGCAGAGTCCCCGAGGAATATATATACATATTCCAAACCTTAGACACAGAAGTGGCTTGCAGAATGCATTAACAGCATTCTGCCAGGCCCCTCCAGCTGGCTATGTCCCAGCGAGTGGCCACCAGCAAAGGTTGCTCCACTGGGGCCACGCTCTTGCGAAAGCTTGGAGTTCGCAAGATCTAGTGAACTCCACAACCTTGCCAGCAGCCACTCATTGGGAGGTGGTCAGCCAGAGGGACCTGGCAGAATGCTGTTTGTGCATTTTGTCAGCTGCCCTAGCCCCCCATATACCGGCTGACAAGCCAGCCCAGTTTTGGTTTGTGGGATCAGCATAGGTATCGGGGGCATTTGCACGAGTACAAGTACTTGTACAAATGCCCGGTAGGTGTACCCCCTGCTTGTTGAGAACCCCTGTTATGGAGAACATTGAACAATTCATCTATATAAACATCGCAGTCTGTTGCTGGGTGTGCTGAAAATTAAGTTGAATTGTACCAAATTATGAAACGACATTTAGATTGAAACTAATTAATATTAAATGAAATTCTGTTTCTGACTAAATAAATTTTGATGTTGAAAAAAATAATGGGGTAGGCTGCAGGATTGTTATTATTTGTCACTCGAGCTCCCTATTAACATACCTCTATACAGAATGCACCTGTAAACATGTAACATGAATATATTTCCTACATATTTATTTTCTGTATTAATCTGTATATTTGTGGGGTTTTTTTTAATATCTTGCAATTTATTACTTTGTATTTCTGTAACGACTGTAACATTTCAATGTTCTTGAACCCAGGACCTACTTGAAAACGAGAGAAATCTCAATGTATCCTTCCTGGTAAAATGCTTTATAAATAAATTAATTTGTTTCTTATTTCAATCATCCATTTACTTAATGTTTCACACAAGATTAAATAGGTTAATTAATATGAAATTCAGGGAGAACTCCTCAGTGTATGTATGCTCATAACATATAAAAAGCATGTTTTGTATAATTACCCAATATTTAGAGTACATAGATGAATTATTAAACTAGAAAAATGTGGATAGCCTGGATTGCTTATTGTGTGTCGTATCCCATGTGGAAATCAAGTCACTGAGAAATAGCTGCACTTTTAATAAACTCAGAGGAACTCTGGGACAAGTTAATAGCTTCAGCACTTCTCTTTCGTCTAATGAGATTCATGTGTATTGTCTCGTGTTTTGAAATCTGCAAAACATGCATAGTTAACACAAATACTGCAACTTAGGGTCAACCTAATAAAGTGTATTTACCTCTCTGTGGATGCATTTATTTTACATTGTTTTCAAGTATATTAATAGAATTTCCCGAAACACATTTGTATGTAGAGAGGAAATAAATAAAAGAAAACTTAAGTCAAGAAATCATTGCATGTGTGAATTAAAAGAATTTTGATTTTCTTGATATAAATTCACCTCTTCACTACTGAGTACTTTTTGTTGAAAAACATATCATAACATTTATTTGAAACATGGGATGAAAATTAACAATTGAGTATTGGGTAAAATAGAATTTTGCACAGAGATTGTTTTCTGAGATAGTTATAATTTTTAAATAATGTAAATTTGTTCATCTATTATCTGCTGTGGCTAAAGCTCCTGCTCAGATCCATAGCAGGCCCAAGCAGGGACACAACAAGACGGGTGTGTAGCGTCCTCCATGATGGAGAGGGAAACCCCAGGACGTCCACAAACGTCCACACAGTGCCAGATACCGGAAGCACTTGGTGCTAAGCGCACGCGTGTGCTGAGCAGCGAAAGGAAGCTCCTTTATCTGCTCTGAAACTCTGCTGCTTGCCTGCAGCAGGGTTAAATGTAGAAAAAAAACACCTGCCCGGCATGTTCCAGGCGTTGGGCAATATGATTTGTGCATCCCTATTATGAACTAAACCTTTTGAGTTTGGATGTCCGTTTTTATTTGGATTAGGATTAAGGTTACTGCTACGTTTACGGTTATGTTTAGTTTTTGCAGAAAGAGTGTAAGGTTTTTAATTAAGCTAAATGATTCCAGATCGAAACATTTGGATCAATTCAGAATCATTCATTTAAAATGCTTTTATTTCGGAATGTTGTTGATTCGGAACTTCTAGCGCCCCAAAATTGACATAATGCCAAAATGTTGTCTGTATTTGCATGCAGATTAAATGGAATACACATATCTAATGTCTGCCATACCTGTACTATGAGCTTGTAGTGTCCTCCCAGATAAAACATTCTATGATCAAGTTAGTTTGAATAAGTGATCCAAACTCTTGTGGTGAGTGTTGGGCTTTAGTGTCTAGTGTGGCATCCTGATTTTTTTCTTTGCAGTTATAGGCATTAGCAATTTTTTCACGTGTTGCATTGTGACTTTGTAGAGTCTGTTTTCCCCTCTTGAAGACTCCCATTTTGACTACTATGAATTCTGAGAATTTAGGTATCTGTGAAGTAAATCAATTAGGAAATCTGATATGTAAAATATAATTTCTCCAAGGCCACAGATACACTGCTATGACAGGTTTTTAATGTAAACCTATGGTGTACAGATATTAACGTGCACCCTCTTCCTGCACAAACATGTCGTGGTCCCTGCTCTACCTCAACATATGCCTTTGTTCCCAATGATTGCAATCAGTTGGATGTCCAAGCTGGGCCCACGCATCCTTTTCCTGCATCAGCAGTGCCGCGTAGGCCCGTTCTCCATCCTAGGATTTAGCATCTCCTCGCCGCATGCCGCCAGCACCAGAAAGAGGTCTGCTGCCTACCATCCTGGACCACAGTATGAGGTGAGCATGCGCTAATCCAACGCTCTGCTCCGATCTCAAAGGTTACCGCGGCCCTCAATGAAGACATGGACAGACACAGCACATCTGATCCTGATAACCATCATCATCCTCACATAGAATAACCTCAGAAGGTGTGAGTCATTGCTCGTTAATTTTGTTTAAACCTGAGCTCCTCACCGTTACTACATTTTTGCTTCCCCATTCCTTGTCTGATTGATTACTCGTTACCGAACCTCTGCTTCTCCACCTCGACTGCCCAGCTTGCCACCAGCCTGTCAACCTCTGTTTCTCCACCTCGACTGCCCAGCTTGCCGCCAGCCTGTCAACCTCTGCTTCTCAACTTTACCCAACTTGTCGCCAGCCTACTGATCTCTGCCTTTACTCATCGACCATTTAGGTTATCGCCAGCTAATTAATATTTGCCCCTGTCTCTCATCATACCACCTATTGCTTATCTACTAACTGCCACATTGCTACCCATATAAGGAGTCCTATGCAAATATCAAACATAACTATTTTGATTGCTTTCTACAGTACAGAGATATTACTCCTGTTTATAAAGCCTGGCACTAATATCACTTATACAATATGAGAGAGTTGTGTACTTTATAATTTGCCTCTCAGAAAAGTGGTAGTTTCGTACAGGTCTTTAACTCTACACTGTAGTTCCTGTATCCAAGGCAGACCCTGACAAGACGGCAGCCTACAAGATGCCATAGGGACCAAATCATCCCAACTCCCAATGTTTTCAACCTATTAAAGTAATAGAAGACCAGGCACTCAATCATAGGTGAAAACAGGAGCTTTTTATACAGACATCAACGGCAACTTTTTTTGTTTATCACTTGATAAAGGCTCCTTGATGGAACCAAAAGGTTGTGGATGATTTCTGAATAAAAAGCTGCTATTGGCTGCAAAGTTCTTTACCTTCAATGGAAACTTAAACAGGTTAAATATAATTCTACTAATCACTACAAGGCAGGAAGAATCCCAATGCTTCTAATCATTAGCAATCCTTTATTGTCATCTACTCTTCAACTAACTTATACACCCTCACCCCCAATCATTTTGTCCTTTATTTGTCTGTCACTTATTCTCTGATGTAACCAATGTCTCTTGTAACAGAGTTGCTCACTGCTGTAAAAACTGTGGCCAATGATCCATGTAACTTGCACCTATTGAATACACACATTTTTTAATTAAGGAATACAGGTTAATTACTGTGTGGACCATCACATCCAAAGGAAAGACTGTGTCAGAGTTGCATTCTTTCATTTCTGTTACAGGGCAGATATATGATTTATTAAAAATGAATATCACGGAAAGTTTGATTTAATGTTGCTGCAGTTTACAAATATTAATTTAACGAGTTATAGAAAACTAATTACAAAGGACGCCTACGCATTGTTTTTTTTTTCTTGTTATGCTTCTTAAAAAGTGTCCAGTTAAATGACTAATTCACTTGGATGCCTCAAATCAATCGCTAATGATTCAGACTTGACCTGAAGAAATACATGGCACTGTCATGTGTAATGTTCACAAACCGTCATTTTGCCAATCCATAGTCACTTAATCAGATTCAGCAGTTAGGACAGAAGGTCAAATACCAATCACACATTACTGCACTAGACATCTGCTAATGCTTCAGGAGAATTTAATTCTGCACACTAATAAAGCCCACTAGCTGTGAACATGCTTCAGAGACTGTGAAAACGGCTCAGCAAGAGCGTATTTAGAAAGCAAGTCGCATTGTCAACCAACCATGTGAATCAGTAGTCTTGAGGGTGTTGTACTGTCTCCGCTGCAGCTGTTACATCAAGTTTGCCTCACATTCAACTTTACATTCAAAACGAGTTATAACTATGATTTTGTGACTTTGCTAAGGTTATGTTAACCTGACCAGTTGTGTTTTGAGAAACATATACTGACAGACATACTGTCAATTCTGTTATTAATCAAAATGTACGTGTCTCTGTTAAAAAACCTTTCAATACCAGTCTAGCACAGTTTAGTAGTTCACATTATTAATGTTAGCTTTAAATGTAGCAATTTCTTTAAAAAAAAAACATAATACCTAACACGTAATATTTAGTTGTTGCCCAGCATTCTTCACCTGTGCTACAACAACAACAACAAAATCATTGGGACACATTTTATTAGATGAATTTATTATTAATAGAATTTAAGAATGGGCTTACATGCAGCAGCCTAGAATTTACATTTAAATGGGATCACAACATGGAAAATCTTTGCAGCGTAAAACATCTGGGTGTTACGGTTTCACTGCAAAATATGAGCAGAATAGCAAGTGAAGACGTAAACAAGGGGATCAAGTCCTAAATAAAAAGGTGTGGGAACTCACCAATATTTCAGTCACCCCAATTAGCACTTATGATCTCACATTTAACACAAACATGCCCTCAAATCTGATATATTTATGTATATGTAAAATATTTCCGTATTTACTGTATGTGCATATCAGAAAAAATATATGATAAACCCTATATTAGTTGTGACTTAACAGGGAAAGATATGATTATTAGACATGTGCATTCGTTTTAGTACTAAAGCGATTTAGTCCGAATTTTGGGATAATTTAGTTTTAGTATGACTCAAGAGAAACGAAACTGCTCAGTACAAAAAACGAAAGAAACTAAAATAAAATGCACTACATTTTAGTTTCAGTCCTCTTTGTGATATTATATTGATGAGTGAAGGAGACCAGCAATGAAGAGCGCAACATCGCAACATCCGAAGTTCTGCACCCTCCACATGCCAATGCAGGAAGATGTTCTATACAGAGAGGGACATTAATTCAGGAGGATGTTCTATATATTATACAGAGAGGGGTATTAATTAATGCAGGTGGATGTTGTATACATTATACAGAGAGGGGTATTAATTAATGCAGGAGGATGTTCTAAACATTATACAGAGAGGAGCCTTTTTTTTTTTAGCCCTTTAAATCCAGTGGCTGTGAGCGCGGAGATCGGCTGCTTGTTACATCATCTCTCAGTACAATGTATCAGGCTCAGCTGTTACAGTAACTGACTGCTGCTCATCACAGCGCTCAGAGTTTCAGTAAAACAAGAAAATAATATTGTTCTAATGTCTTATATATAAAAATATTATTTACTAGTTTTACTGAAACTCTGAGCGCTGTGATGAGCAGCAGTCAGTTACTGTAACAGCTTTGCCTGACACTGGGCAGTATTGCAATGTTGGTGCTAACTTAACCAGAGCTGTTGTAACTGAAAACCTCCATAGGCTATAATAGCTCTGGAAGTTTACAACAGCTCTGGTTATGTTAGCACCAGCTATATAATATGGCCCACATTGTGCTGAGAGTGAGAGATACTGTAACAAGCAGCGATCTCAGCCCTCTGAGGAGCCACTACAATAGTAATTGTATCCACTGGTTTTCGGATGAATGAAATTAGTTTTCATACTAAAGAACTGAAAACGAATTTCTTTAGCAACTAAATAAATTGCATTTTAGTACTAATGCATTAGTTCAAAACGAAATTTTGTGCTGTGCACATGTCTAATGATTATACACACTTGAATACAAGCTTAGAGAGTATGGGACCAATGAGAGCTCAGTTCCCTTTGCAAAATTAGTGGAGAAACTTTGTTCCCTTGAGGTCCCCTTTGACCGATACTAACACATGCTAACATAGCTAACTATAAGGGTTATTGCATGGTGAGAACAAAAAAGCTGTGGAATTCTCTGCCTGTTGAGGTGGTTGGGTCAGAAACTGTACAAACTTTTAAAAAATGACTGGATGACTTCCTGAAAAAACAGAATATTAAGGGTCATAATATTTAGTATGTGGATAAAAGCTTCTTGATCCAAGGAGAAATCTGACTCCATTCTGGGGTAAAGAAGGATTTTTTCCCCCAGTATGTTGCATATTGGCAAGCACTTCAGACTGGGTTTTTTGCCTTCTTTTGGATCAACAGCAGTAGTTGATGTGTGAAAGGCTGACACTGATGGACATATGTCTTTTTTCAACCTTTGTAACTATGTAACTATATGTATAGTAGCTTGGCTGTAATAAAGCCGACATTAGGCTGCTAATCCACAACAGCTCACACTCACTTTTGCCGTTTGTGAGAGCCTATTACTGTCAAGACTGGACTAGTGGCTGGAACAGTGATGGCAAACCTTGGCACCCCAGATGTTTCTGAGATACATATCACACAATGCCTAGCCATTCACAAGTGTGACTAAGAATCATGAAACATGTAACATGCAATATTATTATTTTTATTAAAACAAGTAATATTATTAATGATCAAGTACCTGGATGAAACTGGAGAACTGTGAGATCTCAGAGTCCTTTAGTTTTCAGCAAGAGTAGGTAATAAATAAAAAAATGACATTATCATGTAAATATTTAATAAAATTATTATGCTCATGTAATATAAAGCAGTTCTTCATCTTTCCTTCAGTTGCTTTAAAAATATAAAACAATTAACACATGCAGAAATGTGGCTTTGCTTTTTAACCCCTTCCAGACTGCTGACATACATAGTACGTCCTGTGGAGAAATCCCCTTAATGACCGCGGACATACTATGTACGTCACGGTCTCCTAACCTCCATCCCTATACTCACCTCTCTGTCTGGTCTCCCTCTGCATTCTGGCATGCTGGAAGTCTGCCCCTCCTATTTAGGGGGCCCAGCAGTCACGAACACGTCATCAATGTGCATGATGATGTCATCGCCAGGTGCCCCCCTGGTGCCTGTAGTAGAAAATAGGAAAGGGGAGGGTGGCTCTTTGGAGCCCTCTCCCTTCCACACAGTTCTACTTAGAAAAAAAGGAAAAGTAACACTGGAAAGGGAAGAGTCTCCCCTTTTTAGTAATACCTGTCTTTAGTCCCTCCGTTGCTGGATCACAATTCAAACCTGGAAGTTGGTGACATCTTCGATGGTATATAATATGTTTGGGTTGCACAAACAAGTAAGAGAAAAATTTGACCTAAACACAAACAGAACAGAAATGTAAAAACAGCAGCGGGCACTTTTGGACAGACTTTTGTAAAACCGCCCGGTCACGAAGAGGTTAAATTTGAATTTTCATGTGTCATTAGTTTATTCTAATATTCAGTTTTCCCTGTTTCTAACTGATTAACTTATATACTGTTATCCCAATGTTTTTCTTATAAGACAACGAAACAATAGACGCTTCAGGATGCGAGTCTCTTTGATATATGTAAGGGAAGACTGTAAAGCAGAAATGATGACATTGCTTGACAAGTGTGCAACTCCATGGTGAGACTTTAATTATGTAGATTTTAACAAGTCAGATATGGATTAATGTTGACCTGCTGCCAAATTTCCAGGTCTGAATAAGATGGTCTCTAAGTGTCAGAACGTCCTAATCATATTAAATGTATTCCAGCTTCTATCAACCTCATACAGAAAACAAAGCACCAACAAACTGTATGAAGACCACAGCAAATGTAACTCTCTAAGTTCTTACCTAGCTGAAAACAGATACTGTAAGCGTAGAAATATAAAGCAGCAACTGTAAACTTGTGTTTAATAAAAAAACATGCCTTATAAGCAGTGTTTTTTTTGAGGCGGTACGCGCCGGTACCTCATCGCCAGCCGCCCTTTAATTTTTGACAGCTCCGGTATTGAACTCTCGGAGTCCGAATCTGGAGCTGTCTTGTCGGCGCAGGGGCAGATCCAGCGGCCACCGCATTCTTTCCATCAATGAGCGGTCGCCTGCATGGATATCTGTCACTCGCCTGGGATCCATCCTCAAGCCAGTCGTGATCGAGATCACGGAGTTCACCTGAACTCCGCGACCTCGCGAGATCAAGGCTGGCTGGAGGATGGATCCCAGGCGAGCGGCAGATATCCATGCAGGTGGCCACTCATTGAAGGAAAGAACGCGGCGGCTGCTGGATCCACCACTCTGCAAAGACTCGGAGGGGCCTGGCCACCTGGCAGAGGTGTGCTGGGGCAATATATCCATGTGAGCTGGTCTGGGGCAACATATCCATGTGAGCTGGGTTAATACTGTATATCCATGTGAGCTGCCCTGGGGCAATATATCCATATGAGCTGGTCTGGGGCAAATATATCCATGTGAGCTGGTCTGGGGCAATATATCCATGTGAGCTGGGGCAATATATCCATGTGAGCTGGTCTGGGGCAATATACCCATGTGAGCTGGTCTGGGGAAATATACCCATGTGAGCTGGCCTGGGGCAATATATCCATGTGAGCTGGTCTGGGTTAATATATCCATGTGTGAGCTGGGGCAATATATCCATGTGTGAGCTGGGGCAATATATCCATGTGTGAACTGGGGGCAATATATCCATGTGTGAGCTGGGGGCAATATATCCAGTGTGAATAAAGGAGTATTTATTAGGAGACGAAAAATAATCATAATAATGAGTTTTTCCCTGCGCTTGAGAGTACCCCCACCTATTTTTCCAGAAAAAAAGCACTGCTTATAAGATAATAGACCTCTTGTATCTCATTCTTGTATTTTTTGAATAATTTTAAATTAGCATATGAAACAAATTATCACACTAATTTAACTCCAAATGTGAACTGTTTCATTTTTTTGTTTTGCTTTTGACCAAAAAATACTGGATTATTTAGGATTATTGGGATTAATTTTATATTTTTATTGAGTCCTTCCAATAATCGTAGAAGGAAATAAAAGTTAATATTTTACTGGAACACAGGGTTGCAACTATATGAAATCTTTTTTTACTCAACTGAATGTCTAATGCAGTTCCTGAAATTTAAAATGGATAACTCAATAAGGGCACGCTGAATCGATCAAGAGGTCTTGGATGAAGTTTTAAACACACATCATTATCATAAGCAGAAGCATAGGACTAGACAGTTTATAAATTAATCTAGTTTTAAAAAATAATTGTAAGTCCATTATCCAAATACAACTCTCATCTTTATATTCATAACGGGAATATTGATGAAATATCATATTATATTATAGTAAAATACTTAAAGAAAACCTATAATTTAAAACCAAAGGTGAAGGGGGATAAAAAATCGTAGAATTACCCAAAAACTCCCTTCTCTACAGACCTCAATTTGACAATAAGCATCTTCTTCCAAACGCATTTTATAGGTAACTGTGAGAGTCTCCTGCAACAGCAAATATTGGAATATGAATAAGAGGCCTATTTCATGATGACTTATTTTGGCTCCACTTTATCAACAGTTCAGGATATTTCATTTTAGACTCCTTAGGCCCAATTCCAACTGAGCTGTAGCGACTCACAAATGCATGACTTGTGCACAAGATGTTATTCATTTGCAACTCACTACTAGCAGCTCTGTTCTGACTGAGTCGCTGTATTGATGGCTCGATTCTGAATATTTTGACGCAGTTAGTAGACACCTGCAGTTGCGTAGCATTCTGCCTCTGGAATCCACTGCAAGAGTCCATAGGATTCCATGGAGCCAAGTGCAACCCTACATAAACAAGGCCAGATTAACATAGGGAGATGGAAGTATAATAATATATATATATATATACAGTGTATATATTATTGCAGAAGTCACCTGCACATCACAGCAATTCGAGGAATTGCATCCCAGAGCTCCTGTGCCACATTCCCCATATGCAGCAAGGAATTCTGGGTAGGATATGCAAATGACCTCTGTCTCACTTTCATGCATCCTGGATCTGTTATTTCACAGAACCCTAATATCAATGCTATGCCACACTGTGGCTTTCTAGCAGAGATAAGGTTATGCAACTGGTCAAAACCACTCCTAGGACAGCGCTGTTTCGGGTTTCTTGGATCCTCATCAGCTAGGAGCTAGGCATGATGACCAGTTGCAGTGGATGCTTGGGACCCGTAGGCAAATCAGTATCTATAAGGGTTGTGGTGGAGGACTTGAACCTCCTGAATAGATTGCATTTGGATACCGGTGTCTTCAATATTGCTCAAAAACAAAAGAGACACAAAAAGCAGTAGTGCAGAGGGTAATAAAAATGGCCCGAATATGGGCCATATTACATACTTGGTGGTAACTAGGGATGTGCGTTTCGGGTTTCGGAATTTCGGAATTTTCACGAAATTTCCCGATTCGGGTCTTTCGATGCGGCCGAAATTCCGAAATTTTTTAGATCCGAAAAAGTCGAATCCGAACTGTTTTCCGAGCCGAATCGAAAATTTTTCGGAATTTCGAATGGACTTGAAATGTGTCAAATCGAAATCTATTGCTTTGAAACGAGAACAGACTTTCCAAAAAAACGAAAAATTTACCAAATCGAAAATTTTTCGGAATTTTCGAATGGACTTGAAATGTGTCAAATCGAAATCTATTGCTTTGAAACGAGAACAGACTTTCCAAAAAAACGAAAAATTTGCCAAATCGAAAATTTTTCGGAATTTTCGAATGGACTTGAAATGTGTCAAATCGAAATTTATTTTCCCTCTATTCATGATTTCAGTTCCATTTGGGATTTCGGTTCCATTTCGGTAAGTCTGGACATCGTATATTTAACTAGTATCGGTTATATCGCTGATTCTGTAAATTTTTTTATTGTTTCCAATGATCCGATAAGAATTTTCGTATTTGGGTCAGATCCGATTCGTCCGCGGGTCGCGCATGCGCGCGCGCGCGGATGTCGTAACTTTATTGAGCCAGTTTTATTGACAACTTTTTGAACAAAATATTGTTTTTATTATTCATCATAATGGCCGCTGAAAGAGAGGAGTGCCGTACAAGCACCTCATCATCTCATGATGAACCACCGGCACCCAGGAAGAAACGGGCCCAAAATATGGCGTTTGAAGAGATGTTGGAGCTGGTCCGCATCTTTGATAGCAAAGATTATGATTGCCGGAAGGGCCCTTACCGCAGGAAGTCTAACGCCAGGAAGGATCGTATCTTAGAGAAGCTACGCACCACCATTTTGGAGTTCACAGAAACTGAAAGTGAAACTGAGGCTGAGGCCTTCTATAAAATAACTAAAAGCAGTCACACAATGCGCTTTGTATGCACACAACACAAATAATAGTTTTTATTGAATAAACGTAATTTTTACTTCTGAAAAAAATATATAAATGAACGGTAATATATGTCTGTGCAGAGGAAATAAATAAATATTTTGTGACTTTAGAACAATGAGATGGGAGTAGTGGGGGGTCAAGCTGGTAGTGGGTAGTGGAGGGGTGTCGCAATACTTTCGGCAATATATTGTATAGATATACCATTTTTTCCAGTCTGCATTATTTACGTGTTATTTTTTGGATTTGGCAGAAGACAGGAAGAAGGCCGCAGAATCTCCCCGGGCAGGGACCAGTGCCCCAGCGGAGGAGGAGGGGGAGCCACGGGCGACCACCAGCGCTGGTATATACTGTTTTATTTTGCAACGACTTTTTGTCAAAAACAGAAACATTTTTTGTTTACTGTATTTTAATTTAATTTTTTTATGTATAGCACAAGAGGAGCAGGAGGAGGAGCAGGAGGAAGAGGAGGATGGCGATGATGGAGAGAGGGAGCCGGAGCCGGTGCAGCAGGAGGCCGCCAGTCCAGGTTTTTTTTTTTACTGTTGTATTTTGTATCGACTTTTGTTCAAAAATAAATCAGTTTTGTTGTTTACTGTATTTTTTATTTCTTTAATTTCTTACATATAGCACTGGATATGCTGACGTGGTGGTGGGGGAGGAGTCAGAGGAGTCGGAGCCTCAGGAGGCCGCCAGCTCTGGTATATATTACTGTTATATTTTTTCAAGACTTTCAGTCAAAAATAGAAACCTGCTTTACTTACTGTATTTTCCTTCTTTCATTTATTGGATATATAGAAGGAGAAGCCAGACGCCGACGGGAGGAAATCGGCGAGCTTCGCCTGGCAGCTACCGCCATCAACTCCCTACAAGAACTGCTCCAGGAACTGCGGGAGCACATAACCAATGCCGCAGACCTCCTGGAGCAGCAGTGAGACCAGTGGCAGCCTCCTCCAGAATGTGCCTCAGCTGCTCCTGCTCGCGTGCCTTGAGGTCGGACCAGCGTTTTCAGAGATGGTCCTTCGTCCAGTCCTTCCCGAACAGCTCCAGGATGGTGGTGCATAGCTTTTCAAGGATACGATCCTTGCGGGTGTTATTCTTCCTGCCGTAAGGGCCCTTACAGCAATCGTAATCTTTGCAATCCAAGATGCAGACCAGCTCCAACATCTCCTCAAATGCCAGTAACTTGTTGGGCAGTTTGCCATCCTTGGCATGTTCCCTTCCCTATGTTAATATGTTGTAAATAAATTTTCTATTTTTTCACTATTTTCCTGTTTGTGTGCGTTGCTTTTCCTTACTTAATAAGTTAATATGTATTGCTTGGTTTCCACACTGTTAAAATTATATGTACATAAATGTATTGACATTTCTATGGACCCTTTGTCATAAATTTGTCAACATATTTGTGGCCATGAATGTGACTGTGCACATTCTACACTTCCTGCCTGGCCAAAAAATGTCACACACTAACACAACCTTGTTGTACGGCCTTGAGATTTGATTACCGACGTGGCCTGGTTTTTTGTTAAGCTTAGGCGATGTCACAACAACACGGATTTTTGTCCACAGTCACATTCATTGTATAACCAAGAATTTATCAAAAAATATTGATGGCAGCACTGCGTGAAGTCTTCTCCGACACAACCCAAAGATCCTTAGTGCGGCTCAGGTCTAGTTTATTTGTCCCTGTTTGCAGCTTCACACAACACCTCCTCCCAGCTATGAGCTCTCTCTCTCCCACCGCTGCCCGCTAAGACGCTGCCCGCCAACATGGTCACGTCTTTGCAGGAAGACAACAGCGTGGGGGAACAGCAGCTGCTGACAGTCCCAAGACCTCGTCACAATGACGTCAGTTTTGGAGTTAACCCCTAACTGTGACCAATGGTGGAGATAGGGGGTTCATTGGAACCCCTATCTCCCGATCCGCGGCAGCTATCGGTTGGTTAATGTTTGGTATCTTTGGATCGACCAGAGCATGGCCTTTCCAACAATACCAAACATGACAATGTTAAAAATTTTAAAAAATTAAATAAAAAAAAAAAATACAGGTTTTTTGTTTTGTTTTGTTAATGCAGCAATATTGTTGCCATTTCAATTATAATGTGAACAATGATGCTGCACTAAGGATTTTTGTATGGGGTGCGTTTGTTAAAAATAGTGTAATTGTCACCCAAAAAAATATAACAAGTCCCCTTTTCAATTTTTTTTAACAAACGCAACTCATAAAATATAACCGCAAACACTCGCATGTTAAAATGTGAAAAAACCACTTTACACCTTGTAAAACAAACATTGAAAATTCTAATTTTATTGCATTTTTTGTTATAATATACAGACAGGACATGACGCATACATATGATAATGATATATTATGAATCATCTGCCGAATCTGCCGGAAAGAACGATATATAACATGTCTGGGTCATATTATAAAAGAAGGCTTCAAAACGCGTTTAAACAAGAGGAGCGAAACTGTTAAAAATTAGCTCAGCAGCAGACCGCAGTGCCGCACACAGGCGTGAAGGGAAGCCGTGAAATGCCTCAGCAGCGAAAGGGTTAATTTATATTTTTGTCTGTTTTAAATCATTTTATTTTATTATTTTTTTTCATTTCAGATCATTTTGATCAACTATTTTTCCGTTTTAAAACATTTTTGTTCTGGTTTTTATTTTTAAAGTCAGACCATTCGGGTCAGTTTACCGTTTTTTAAATCGTTTTGTTCTTTTTTTTTTGTTCCTTGGCTTTCATACCATTTTTTTAATGTGATTAAATAAATAAAGTTGTGAAATGTATATTCATAAGAAAAAAAGGATCTTTATTTAATAAAAAAAAAAAACACGATAAAATCGCCAGAATTATCGTATCGTCAGAATGAATTATCGGATCCGAAAAACAAACCAAAAATTTATTATAAAAAAATATATAAAGTATAAAAAAGTAAACCATAGTACTTTACATCAAAACGAATAGAGTTAGACACTTTGAAACGAGGAGAACAGACGTTCCGAAAAAAAAGAAAATTTCCGAAATCACGAAAAGTCGATACAAAAAACGAGCAAAGTGACCCGAAAATACGAAAAATGGTCGATATTCCAAAAAATGTACACAATCGAAAATTTTAAACATCAGAACAAATCGAACCGAAAAAAAAATCGGTGCACAAGCCTATTAATATCTGACATCCCGATGTGAAACATCAGGACTTTTGCATTAGATTTCGACCATTTTTATCTTTTTAACTTCTGGATAGTCGAAAATCGAAATCTATCCAAAAAGTCCCAATGTTTCACATCATTCTCTGAACTTTGTTTGGATAGAGTAGATCTGTGGGCGTGCGGCCGTTAAATGTATATACCAGTGGCGTCGTAACATGGGGGCGGGGGTGCGGCCTGCACCAGGTGACACCCGCCTTTAGGGTGACACCGTCACCCTAAGGGCGGGTGTCTCACCCTCTGCCGCGTTTTTCGCTCCCTGCGAGCGTCCGAAGCATGCAGCTTCGGCGCTCGCCTGGAGGAAACACGTCACCAGCCAATCGCAGCTGGTCACGTGGCTCCCCCTGGCGAGCGCCCAAGCTCCGCGCCGCCGGATGCTCTGAGGGAGCGAAAAAGGCGGCGGAGGTGAGCTGGGGCCATTATCATGAGGTGCTGGGGCATTCCTTGTGCTGGGGCAAATCCATGAGGAGCTGGGGCATATCCATGAGGAGCTGGGGCATTCCATGTGCTGGGGCATATCCAGGAGGAGCTGGGGCATATCCACGAGGAGCTGGGGCAAATCCATGTGTGAGCTGGGGCATATCCACGAGGAGCTGGGGCAAATCCATGTGTGAGCTGGGGCATATCCACGAGGAGCTGGGGCATATCCACGAGGTGCTGGGGCAATATCCATGAGGAGCTGGGGCATATCCATGAGGATGTCGGATGTCGGCCAAGCTTCCGGGAACTCCCCCTGAGGACTGGCGTCATCGTGCATAGCACGATGACGCCAGTCCTGGAGTTAACCCCTAGCTGTCACCAATGGTGGAGATAGGGGGTTCATTTTGGAACCCCCTATCTCCCGATCTGTGGCAGCTAGGGGTTAAAGTTTGGTATTGTTGGATCGGCCAGAGCATGGCCGTTCCAACGATACCAAACACGAATGTGAAAAACGTTTGTAAAAAAATTTAAAATAAAAAAATATTTAAAAAAAATTATAAAAAAAAAATAAACAATTTTTTTTTCTTTTTTTTGGTTTGTTAATGCAGCAATATTCTTCCCATTTCAATTATAATGTGAACAATGATGCTGCACTAACGATTTTTTTGTATGCGGTGCGTTTGTTAAAATTTTTTAAATTTTCCCCAAAAAAAATTGTAACGAGACCCCATCTCTAATTTTTTTAACAAGCACACCCCATACAAAATATAACTGCAATTGCTCGCATGTTAAAATGTGAAAAAAAAACACTTTACGCATTGTAAATTATTGAAAAATCATATTTTATTGCATTTTTTGTTATAATATACAGACAGGTCATGACGTATACATATAATAATGACATATTATGAATCTGCCGAGTCTGACGGAAAGAACGATATATAATATGTCTGTGTCATATACTAAAATAAGCCTTCAAAACACGTTTAAACATGATGAGCAAAACCGGTAAAAATGAGCTCAGCACAGAGGTGGGAAAAGCCTCAGCAGCGAAAGGGTTAATTAAAAAAACACGATAGAATCGCCAGAATTATCGTATCGACATAATGAATTATTGGATCCAAAAAACAAACCAAAAATTTATTATAAAAAATATATAAAGTAGTATTAAAAAAGTAAACCATAGTAGTTTTCATCAAAATGAATAGAGTTAGACAGCTTTGAAACGAGAACAGACGTTCCGAAAAAACGAAAAGTTCCGAAAAACGAAAAATTGGCGATATGCCGAAAACCATGTACAATTCCGAAAAACGAAAAGTTCCGAAAAACGAAAAGTTCCGAAAAACGAAAAATGGGCGATATGCCGAAAACCATGTACAATTCCGAAAAACGAAAATTTCCAAAATAACGAAAAGTCGATACAGAAACCTAGTGAAGTTACCCGAAAATACGAAAAATAGTCGATATTCCGAAAAATAAATGTACCCGAAAACCGAATCGAGCCGAACCGAATCGAAACAGAAAGCAGTCGAAACGAGCCGAATCGAAAAGTTTAAAAATTCGAAAAATCGAATCGAATCGAATCGAAAAAAAAAAATCGGTGCACATCCCTAGTGCTAACTTAACTAGAGCTGTTGTAAACTTCCCAGAGCCATTATAGCCTATGGAGGTTTTAAGTTAACAACAGCTCTGGTTAAGTTAGCACCAACATTGTAATATGGCCCTATATATATTAAGCTGCCAGACCACTCAAATTTGCATGACCCTTACAAGGTCCTGGCTCTAGGTATAAATGCCTCTGGCCACATAAAGGGTGGCACTGCCCTTCTTTTAGAAAGACAATGAAAATCTGCCTGGGAGGCAGCAGGAGCTAAACCTCTCTCCTGCTTCACTCTGCCATCCATCAGAGGGCCATCAATACAGACTGAATTGCTGGTGAAAGAGGTTCTGGGCATTCACCTAAGAAGTGCCAATGCTATATTGATTGAGCCTGTGCTGTGATCACAAGGATCAAAAATCAGTAAGTGTATCCTTATCTACATTACCTTACACGGTTTACAGTATCACGCTATGGGGGCGCTGTCTCCCGATTTTGTTTTATTTATTTAGTGATCATTGGCGAATAAAAGAAGGGCAGTGCCACCTTTTATTTGGCCGAAAGCATTTATACCTAGAGCCGGGACCTTGTAAGGCTCGTGCAAATGTGAGTGGTCTGACGGCTTAATATATATATTCGGGTCATTTTTGTTACCCTCTGCATGCTTCTGCAGAATCTGTTAACACCAGCAAAAAAATAAATAAAAGTGATCAGATACTCACCTCCTGTCCCGCGGCAAGGAGCACGGCTCTGTCTGTCTCCTCCGTCTGGCGGGAGCAGGGAGAGACTGGGGAAAAAGTTCCTCAGTCTCCCCCTGCGTATCACTACGCCGATGAGATCCGGCAGGTCATGTGACCGCTGGCGCCTGGCTCAATGGAGTCCTATGGATTCCATAGAGTGGATGCTCAGCGCTGCTGCGAGCATCCAGGGGCATAGCACGCGGTAACAATGCAGGCAGCTTTTTAAGGGCCTGCATTGTAATCCCACGTTTAGACGGGGGCGGTAGGGAGAAAGCTGCGGGCATAGTTTTTTCTGACTACCGCTCCCGTTTTAACGTCAGGATCGTAATTTAGCCCTAAGTCTTTACTGTGTGATATTCCTTACAAACATGGTTGGCGCTCAAAGAGCTTGCTCATATTCTGTGAATAAAAATAGAATTGGAGCACACAAGAGTGGAAATGAATATTTAAATGTTTAAATCATCCGTCCACTATAGATGTGTTGTGTATCTAACCCAATGAATGGTGGGAAAGGGGATTTTGTATGGTTTAAAAAAAATACATAAATATAATTTCCTTTCTATGGATACATGAGAAAAGACTACCTATTTTTTTTAATGTTTTTATACATTTATATTCATCATCTTCAATAAAATGTAAAAATAAATAAATAAATAAAAAAACTCTTTACCAGGGATTACAAATACACCAAATTTTCTTTGGAATGTGCAATATTGATAAACAACATACATTTTAATTATTATTGCTATACAATTAGAGTTAATATTCCAGTTCAGTGATTTTAGACATTTTAATTGCAATTAGTTTCACCAAGAATTAACGTTACATGTTCTTTGAATTTGAAAAAAAAGTCAGCAAAACCAGGATATTAAAACGAAAGGTAGATAACAATTGTATTAATTGACAATTGACAATTGACATAATTAACAAAATGCCAACATTGCTAACGCTACCAGCTAAACCTTTTCAGCATAATAGTATGCAGTAGTAGTACTTTTTTTTATTTATACACATAGTCAGATTCAAAAAATGACGTAGCTGTACCCCTTCTGCAGCAATAATACAAGGGACTTACCTTATATAAATAAACCGGTAAGACTGCACTCAATAAAATAATATGAAATCCTTGCACTTGTTAGCACCACCATCAATGTTCTGGAGAGAGTGAGTGTGACGAGCACAGCCTGCGATTGGGGTTGACACTACCTGTCACTGCAAACCCAACACCAGCTCTTACCCAAAACTGGAAGAGGCCCCCCGAAACCTGTGTCTGGATCCGCCCCTGGTTAGCACAACGTAAGGTGAAACCAAACTATCTTAAAATGGTGATTTATATGTATTGCTAGAGGTAGGCAATTTGTGAAGTACTGTAAATGAATACTAGAGATGTGCGTTTGTTTTGGAAAAATTCTGAATTTGGAGTGAAATTTGATAATTTATAGTTCGGAAGTACTTCCGAATAACGACTCGATACGATACGAATTCTAAACAAAACGAAACGTATATAACGAATTTATTTCGTTTTACACTGTGTCATAATCATAAAAGAAAAATTTGAATAATTGATATCAACTATCAAATTTGAAATGAACTATCAAATTGATATCAACTATTGAATTGAACTTAACTTAAAATACAAGTAATAGTCAGCAAAGGACTTTATGAAACAAATTAATTTGTTTCACTGTTTAATTTGACTCAAATACTAAATTTGTGACACAGCCTGAAATTTAACCCTAGCTTTTCTTTTAACAGCAAAATTTGATTAATTGGGGGTTTTATTTAGTGATCTAAAATTCTAATTGATATCAACTATTGAATTAATATATGAAATTCGAATCGATTCGAAAATTTCAAATCAATTCGAAATTTCAAATCGATCCAAAACTAAACAACATAAAATACGAAACAAAATTAGTTCTGAAATCCGAAAACGAAATTATTTAAAAACGTAATGAAACGAAACTAAACTAAACAAATTTTTCAGTCATGCACATCCCTAAAACAAACTATACTTCCTTTTGGTGGCAGCAATCATTGATAACACATTGATAAATTCTAAAGATATTTTAGTTCAACGAGTGAAGTTCCAAAACTTAGATAAACTTCCTCTATCTGTTCCACTCGGTATCTAAAAATAGTTTCTATGAGGATACGATAATATACATACACTGTTCAGATAAGATGGTTTTCTGTTTAGCAACAATGTTTTTATTAAACGTAAGCTCTGTTCTGTGTATGTGAGCATTTGTCATAAAGTTGTTGGTTGACATATATAACATAAGGTGACTGAGGGTTGTCCTGTAGGATTGGGTATTCTTATACACAAACAATAAGCTACATAATTTATTTTTATCTTAACATTGCCAGATCACAATTCACACGTTGCTGGGATTTTTAGTTTAGAACACACAAATGTACTTTCATTGCATGTACGCCTTCCAAACCATCAAACACAGAAGCAACATTGATGGGAAGCAAGAGCAGACTCCGTTCTTCTTAAACCTTTCTGCAAAGTACTGAACTTTACAAAATGCCATTTTTTTCTCTTTTTTCAAAAGAGCAATGTATCCTGAAACAGATACAAACATACCTAAGGTCAGAAACATCAGTTCTACAAAAGCATCCTATGGGGTTCTTGTAAGTATTATCTTGAGGCCTTTCACCTTTTCTCAAGCTCAGCTGGTCATTGTTGTACTATCAATCCATTCCAACATTTTACCTAACCTATGAATTTCCCAGAGTGAAAACATAGTCCTTCATAACGAAAAGCTTTTACACTAGATAGGAGAATCAGCCTTTTCATTTCTCTCAAGAACTACGCATCTTCAATCTTTCAATTATAGGTCAAGAACAAAAAGTCATTCCAGACACTAATACCCATTTACGTTCTGTTCATGCGATTTTATACAGTTTTAGTTTAGTTTTATTTTTGTTCCCTACAGCAACACGAAGCTACATTTTAATCGACAGGTGAATATGGATAAAACTTTGCAATCACTTTCAAGTGGAGAAAGAAAAATTAAGCACAATTCATTTTATATTTTTATCTTTATCTTTTTAAAACCTCATTATAGATTAAAGACCAAAGTTTATAAATTATTAGAACTTTTAGGATAAATCCTAAAGCAGCAACTATTAGGACATAATACACTAAAGGTCACTATGGCCGTGACGGTACTCATTGAACTTAATGGGAACCCCCTCCTAAACTATTATCAGGGTTATTCAGTTAGAAGGTGCTGTCCGGTTCACCGCACTTTGGTGAGTTTGAGTCTCCGACCCTGTGGTGATTTCTGCATTCACGGCAGTGTCCCCAAAGTGCGGCGAATCAGCCTGCCGAACAAATCGAAAAACTGCCACAAAATCTCTAATTGATCTAATAAAATTGTTGCAGCGTTTGGTCCCATTTCGTATGTCATCCTGTTCCTGGGTAAGTTTGCTGCGGACTGGTCTTTGCCTCAGGTTTGTGGGTTACTTGAATGCCAAGAAGTGGGGTTGTGGGAATATTTCTTTGAGTGCAGGGTCCTCTGTGGCCAGTGGCTGCAGATCTTTGATTATTTTGAGAATTCCTTCTAGAGTCGGGTTATAGGATACAACTAGAGGAATTCGTGTGGTGTTTTTCTTTTCTTTGTAGAGCAACAGCTGTTCACACAGTGATTTCGGGGCCGATTTGATTTTCTTAGAAACTGTCCTTTCCTTATAGTCCTTATGCTTAAATGATGAAGACAGATTGCTCAGGTGTTCCTCCCTGTTTCTAGTGTCAAAGCAGATTCGGTGGTACCTGATGGCCTGGCTGTAGATGCTGCCTTGTTTGTTGTGGTTGGGATGAGAGCTGGCCTTGTGGAGGTAGCTAGGCCTATCTGTGGGTTTTTTGTACACAGACGAGTGCAGCGTGCCATTGGCAACTGATATGGTACAGTCCAGGAAGCTCACACTGTGCTTGGAGAAATCCATCTCGAGTCTGATAGATGGGTGGAACATATTGATTGTGTTGTGGAAGTCTAGAAGTCTTTCCTCTCCTTCTGTCCATATGATGAAAAGGTCATCAATGTATCGCAGATATTTGTCTGGATTTTGGAGGTGGGTGTCCAGGAACCTGTGTTACGGATCAGCCATGAAAAGACTAATGTATTGTGGGGACATTTTACTACCCATGGCATTCCCCATCATTTGTAGGTAGTAGTTATTACCAAAGCTGAAAAAGTTGTGTGTGAGTATAAAATCAGTAAGCTTGACAATTATTTCACCATCATATTTATGCATAGTATTGTAAGAGGAGAGAAATTTAACACAGGCATGGATTATACATCCACAGAAACCAGTATTGTGTTAGTAGGTAGTCTGGATAGCTCTGAGTTTGTTGAGAAAATCTGTGATGTCCTATATATATAGCTAGCAGTGTAGGTTACTAAGGGTTTCAGTAAACCCTCTATAAGGGCAGAAATTTGTTCAGTAAGTGTGTCCATACCTGTGATAATGGGTGGACCTGGGTTCCCGGGCTTGTGGATTTTGGGCAGCATGTACAAAATGCATATGCAAGGATTGGAAGGGGCAAGATTCTGAAATTCTTGCATAGATGTTTGGGGAAGGACTTGATGAGTTGTGCCAAGTTCGGTTTTGTAAACAGTTGTGGGGTCTTGAGTCAATTTATGGTAATAGTTTTCATTGGACAATTGTCTATCACCTTCTGCAATGTAGCCCTGGATATTCATGACAATTTTAAGAAATTAAACAATATTATTTATTTATTTATTTATAAAGTATTTTACCAGGAAGGATACATTGAGATTTCTCTCGTTTTCAAGTATGTCCTGGGTTCAAGAACATTGAAATGTTACAGTCGATACAGAAATACAAAGTAATAAAATGCAAGCTATTAAAAACACAAATATACAGATTAACAGAAAATAAATATGTAGGAAATAGTCATTATGTTACATGTTTATAGGTGCATTCCGTATTGAGGTATGTCAATAGGGAGCTCTTGAGTGACTTAAGACTGGGGGAAGATTTGATGGCGTCTGGGAGGTTATTCCATAACTGCAGTGCTCTGTAGGAAAATGAGGACCGAGCCACTTTCTTTTTGTATTGCAGTATTGCAAGTAAGGTGCTGGTCCTGGATCGGAGGTTATAGGATGAGGGAACTGCTAGGGGAAGCAGCCTATTCAGGTAGGGTGGCAGCCTCCCAGGAAAGCTATTAAACTCCAGGTTGGAAAGGGGAAGGGTGCGTTTAGACTCCAGCGATGGCCAGTTTAGCTCTTTTAACATGTCACAATGGTGGGTCATGTAGTTACATTGTACCGCAAAGCGGCAGAATGAGTTATACAATGTAGTAAGTTTCTGAAGGTGTGTTTGCGGGGCTGCTGCATACATTACATCTCCATATTCAATAGCCGGCATAAGCATTTGTTGTACATTTTGCTTTCTTACCGCGGGGCTCAGGCAGGATTTGTTTCTGTATAGGGCACCTAGTTTGGGGTAAATTTTAGATGAGAGTTTTTCGATGTGGGGGCCAAAGGATAGATTTGGGTCTAACCACATACCTAGATATTTGAGAGAAGTGACTGTGGTCAGCGTGCCATTTGATTTTGACCCAACACATACAGGGTTATTCAGAGAGTGTGAAAAGCAGGAGAATGACTGGAGAATGAAAAATTCTAGGTCAAAATAGCCGATTTGAAATGTGAGATGAAAGGGAAAATTGCTGGTTTGGCTATTTTGACCTCGAACTTTTCATTCTGCAGTCATTCTCCTGCTTTTCACGCTCTCTGAATAACCCTGACAGATGGGGATTTTGAAATTTATGTAGTTTTGGTGCTGTGCCAAAGCGCATCGTTACAGTTTTGTCAGTATTTAAAAAAAGTTTGTTATTTTGATCCACTTTTCTACCTTTGTGAATTGTTCAGTAATGTGTAACTTTATATATATATATATATATATATATATATATATTAGTAATGTGTTTTATATACTGTATATATATATATATCATATTACTAGTAATGTTGAAATTTCTTGAATAACATAGTCAAGATTTTCTAAGCTGACAACCCTAAAAAATTTATTAAATAAATAAAATGATGCTCTCCAAAACATGAGAGACAATATATCTTTTAGAATGCTAACAATATCCAGAGCCATGTCCATAAAACTTGTATGTTTTTTCAATGGAAAGCAATGCAGCTCCTTAATATTTTCTGGATGACGTTTTAGTCTGTGCTTTACTGTATATATCTTCAATTTACTGTCAGCCAACAAAGGAAGCAACAGAAGATGTAGAACAAATTATTTTTTGTCTAATTCCCCAAATGCTTTCGGAGCCACCAGCTTCTGCGAGAAATGTACAGTCGTCCCATTGTACATTGAGCTGCTACAAAAAACAGGAAAGACTTGAGCACATAAAGCCTGCAATGACTTCCCGGCAGCTTTGAGTATCCAGAACTGGACCTTTGCCATAGTCATTTTGTCCTGCAGATGCTGTCAGTTTAGCGTGCTCATGAATTATATCTCCCAAATGAAAACACAAATATATTCCATTAGTCTGGTGTTTCTCCGTTTTGATTAGCAGTACATTAGACAACAAACACATCAAAAATTGTGTTATTAAGAAATTAATATGGTAATGCGGCTTTTGTTTTCTAGGATTAGTATTCACTAAATTACTTATGTGATTTTGATAAAGAAAGTCCTTTTATCCTGGGGTCGAGTCGAGCAGGCACACCTGGGAACGCAACTCCCCCACTGCTTTCGAATAATTTGTCTGTATTTGACAGACGAATGTAATTTTCATATACAGTAGGTGCTGAAGCTGTTTGCACACCTTAGAGTTCTGGTTTTCCTTACAGAAAGACAGAGCTCTAGCTACTGTATACTGCTAAAATGCAGTAGTACTTTTTTGCCAGCAGTGGGCCCTCTGCCTATCAAGTAAGCTTAAAGGAACGTTCAAAGGAATGTTGTTTTCCATAAATCTACTGGTTATTGGCACTTTATTTATGGAAATCAACCTGGTAGTGAAGATGTTAAGGCTGTTAGGAGTTGATCCTGGTTCTTGGAGGCTTACCTAGTTCAAGCGAGTTACTATAGGGGCCTTGGAGAATAAGGCTGATTTTTCGGAATGTTCCTTTGGCTGGTTAAATTAGAACCTTGAGGGGAAGTTTCTGATCTACCAACTATGGCAGGTCTGAGATTGAGAGAGTGGGGGCATGGCTTCCCAATTTATGCACTAATGATGCCCATTCCCTTAAAAGAAGGAATGACTCCAGGCACGTGAACACACAAGGATGACAAGCTGTCTAACTGGGCAGCCAATCAGGGCTACTCATACACAACTGCTTTTTAGTGCAGGGGGCATAAAAGGCCTTGATTTTATGATTTAAGCATTGTGAGTTCATTAAACAGGCATTTTCCCTCAGTCCTCTTGAAAATCAGGTCCAATCCAAACAGGAAACACAAGTGCAGCCTACAGTGCAGGGCTTATATCAACAACTTCAAGTTGGCTAACCCGACATTTAAATAAATAGATAGGCAGTTATTTATTTATTTATTTGCAAAGTATTTTACCAGGAAGGATAAATTGAGATTTCTCTCATTTTCAAGTATGTCCTGGGTTCAAGAATATTAAATTGTTACAGTTGTTACAGAAATATTGTTAATATCTTGCATTTTATTACTTTATAACACAAATATACAGATTAACACAGAAAATAAATATGTAAGAAATATGTTCACTATGTTACATGTTTACAGGTGCATTCTGTATTGAGGTATGTTAATAGGGATCTCTTAAGTGATTTCAGACTGAGGGAAGATTTGATGGTGTCTGGGAGGTTATTCTATATTTATAGCAAAATGAGCATCGAGCCACTTTCTCTTTGTACTGTGGTATTGCAAGTAAGGTGCAGGTCCTGCATTGGAGGTTATAGGATGAGGGCACCTCTGGGGGGAAGCAGTCTATTCAGGTAGGTTGGTAGCTTCCCAAAAAAGCTCTTAAGCACCAGGTTGGAAAGGTGAAGGGTGCGTCTAGATTCCAGCGATGTCCAGTTTAGTTCTTTTAACATGTCACAATAGTGGGTCATGTATTTACATTGTAGCACAAAGCGGCAGAATGAGTTATACAATGTAGTAAGTTTATTAAGGTGTGTTTGCGGGGCAATGGATGGCCTTGTCGCTGATTCACGACTTCCCAGTACCGATGTGGGACAGAGCAGCTTTTGTGCACTCAGTAACGGATCAAACCCAAAACATTGTATCATTTTGTCTGTCCAGTAAACTATAAGTCACACCACTAGTGTATATTGTCCATAGCTGGTGGTTATCTTTTTTTTCTATGTAACCCACGTGGGTCACGTGCAGTCTCGCAATGTAATTATATGGTCGGCAAATTGCTACCTTAGTACACTAAATTGTATGCATAATCTAGTTAATTTTGCCTGTGATTTAACTAATTGGTTCTCCTAGTTTTGCTAATCGAGCACACGATTCAGTAAATACTTTTTCTGATCAAAAAGAAACATAAAAAAAGGTTTGCATTTGAACTTTTGTCTTCTTTCTTCATGTTCTGCCAACGATCGCCATATAAGCACGCAACAAATATTTTTACATTGTTTATTTTAGTAGACTGAATTTTAATTATGATCTGCCACTTAAAGATAAAACAGTACAACAATATAAGAGACATCTAAATGAGTTGCAAAAATGTTTGACTTTCTAGCTACGTTAATACAAAGGTGTCTGAAATTAAAAAAAGCTTTCATTTAAAAAAAAAAGGAGCACAATTTAGTTTTCAAGCGATAAACAAGGCAAACGCAATTCCAGCCAATATAACTTCAACTATTACAAAAGGAAAATTGCATGGTAGTTCCGCATAAAATGAAATGAAAGGTCTCTCAAATTGCTGTTGTAATTTAGCAGTAGATGGAGTTATTATGGTAAATCAGCAGATCAACTACCACCTTTTATTTTAGTGGACTCTTTTGAATAAACTATATTTGTGCTCGTGTACTGTGACAACTTTATATTTAAAGTAATGTCTTTCATACTTTCTATCTTTCTATCTCTCACTCTCTTGCTGCATGTTCCTTTTTTAGTGAACGTATGCTTATGTTATCTTCATGCATTTTTTATTTGAATTTATTTCTCTAATTATCAATAAAAACCAGGAACATGCATGTTGTTTTCCTGCAAATATGATAGGTTTGTGACTTCTTTCAAACACATAAACATTAACAACTATCAGAACTATTAGTATCCCTCACTTTTCATTAGTGTCCCCATTTTCATTGAGTAGTTTTTTTTGCAAACAGTGTTTACATTTTTTCATTTTCAATTGTTTTTTTTTTCTTTTTACCCCATTCGACAGCTTTTCGGCTTTTTCGAACAGCTGTTCTGTGCTGTGTTCGGTGGCTCGTTGGCTTTTTCGGCGTGTTTTTTGCGGCGGTTTGAGTGAATCGATCTTCAGATCGTATCAGATACATATTTCTGCAGATTTATGGCGGTTTTGCAGCAGTTGTGCAGCTGATTTTCAGGTCCGCTCCCTGCACTCCGGGGACCCAGCAGTGAATGCTGACTTCACCGCAGGGTGAGGAAATTTAATTCCCAGGGAATCAGTGCAGTGCAGGGAACGGGAGAGCACTGATATGTCGGCGACATTTCGGTGCTCTCTGTATAACCCCATACGTTTGAATCATATTTATTTACCTGTTAAAGAGATAGTTTACGGATAAAATGGGAGGCGGAGCATCTCTGTATTATCAGTTTCTACTATTTCTGCTTGCCAAATAGTCTTGCCATTTACAAAAGGGATTTGATGAGGTAGGAAATTCTGTACGAAAGAAACGTCTAGAAAATACAAGCCAGTAAACAATTAAGTAAAATTTCCCAATCTGCATGCGAAGCTGAGGATACCAACATGCTTATCCAATAAAAGGTGAAACCCATGAGAATTGGCAGAAGAGAACAATCTAGACCAAATAGCAGATTTGGAAAGTGAGATAAATGGGAGAATTTTTCTGGCTTGACTAGTTTGACCTGGGTTTTTCACTTCTCCAGTCAATTCTCCTAAGTTTCACCTTTATTTAAAAGACCTGTAAGAACTAATCTACCATAGAATCAGAGGGCCTATGCACCAATGCATTATACTGAGTGATTGAAAGTTACAGGCCATTCATTAGGACAATTATCTTAATAAAGACAATTTGATTTTATTGTGTAGGTCTAAGACCTGTGAGGGTTTATCAGTATGGTAGAGCTACAAGTAGGAACAAAATATGGAGGACACAGAGTTTGCTTCCAACAAGGCTGGTAGATACAGGGGCACCTAAAATGTTTTGCCAATATTTTGTTTAGTCATCTTTTCACTGCTGCCAAGCATGCAGCAGGAAACACTTATTGACTGGCTGGAACACCTTTGGAGAAGTACTTACACAGAGTTTCAAATAATGAAAGTTGGATACTTGGACTTAGCACCAGAACGATATTTTTGAATTTGAGGATGTATGAGAGCATCACCAAGCCCCCGTTACTTACAGTGTAGATTGAGTTTTATAACAATGGAAACTGAGGAAACCTGGGCTTGCAGAAGGTATTATTCTATGATTTCATAATCTTCACCCAGAGGAAGATGAACAACTACAAAACAAGAGAATTAAAATGTCAGAGGAACTTTCAGAAATCTTCCTGCAGGGAAGAGCCAAGGAACCTTATGAATGTTCCAGGTGTGCCTACAGCCCATGGATTAGAAACAGACACCAAACATTAATGCTGCAAATGGCAATGCAATAGGCAAGATATAGAATATGACTGTGGTTCCACTAACAGTTATAAGGATGATTTCTAGGTCTACAAATGTCTCTTCTGCTAGTGGCTCAACATATTCCTACCGATTAATGCACAAGAGAAGTTAGAGCCATTTTTAGTTTTGATAGCAAATTTTCTTATAACAACTTTTTTTTTATTGATGTATTCAGGTCACAATACAAAATATTTTGACAGTATTACTCAAAATCCCGTAACAATTTGCTATTAGCCCAGACCTTCAACCACTAAACATGTAAAGAATCTATAGGGAAATACATCAACATGCAGAGATCACCTCAGAAAATTTGGCACTCAGTTGGTGGTGGGGAGGAGGTATGAGAGGCGAGGTGGTTAGAGAACGAGACATATACCAACATGTAGAGCCAAAGTCCCTCTTCAATTTCGATAATACATTCTCCGGAAGATAAGACATAAAGAGTAGCCACTTGTCAAAAAAACCTTGTACCTTATCTTCCTTATGGAGAGTGGCTTCTATCCAATCATTTTGGAAAATAGCATAAAAGCGCGAGTAAAACATTGGAAATGTGGGGGGAGAGGTGGCAATCCAGTGGCCCAGTATGGCTTTTTTCGCCACTGCAGGTAATACGCCTAAAAGAGTCTTCTGGATTTTAGTCATTCTACGGGCCTCAGTGTCGGAAAGGAAATTAAACAAAGCCCAGTCCGGGGTAGAGGGAACAGTCAAATTCTAAATCTGGCCAAATCTCCGTATGGAGTCCCAAAATAATAAGATGAAGGAGCAGGACCATAAACAATGAAAGAGATCAGCATTAACATGAAAACACTTGACAGCAATTTCATTTTAGCCATAGTCTTTTGACTAAAATGCCATTTAGTTTTAGACATATTTTAGTCATCTGAATTGTTTCAGTTTTAGTCTAATTTTAGTCTACTAAATCTATGTTTAAAACCATTAGATTATAGTTGGCTAATGTGTAATGCATAATTTAGGCATGCTTCTAGAATTTCCGCACTCATTACATACTCCAAGAGCAAACATCTATTAACCCTCTTATTATATACGTCATTAATGGTTTTACATGCAATACAGACACAGATATAACTGGTGTGGTATATTATATGTCTGTATTTATCCTAAAATGAAATCAAAGTCTCATAAAGAAACAATGCTATGCCTTTGATTTTTCACAAGTGCCTAGTACTTAAATATGCACATTGATTATAACACCCTACATGTGACATTCTTCATTCTTTCAAGCAGAATGCAACTCTAAAATATTAAAAAACAGTAATGGCTGTAATGCTATTGTTACATGTTATCTGAATATAGAAAACCATCAGTTGTCTGTGACTTAAGGGGTTTTTCACAGTATTTCGGTGCTTTTTCGTTTCCCACACTTTGGTGGATCAAATTCCCAGACAATTAGGTGACTTCAGCATTCACCGCAGGGTCTCCTAAGTGCAGGGAAAATTCGCCGACCACATCCGAAAAACCTCTGCAAAACCGCTGATTTGAATGCAAAAAACGCTGAAAAAAAGCTGAAGGCACTTGACGATCCACCACGAAACCCCCGAACACATCCAAAAAAAGTCGACGATCCGTCGCAAAAAAAGCTGAAAAAATCCCAAACACATCCAAAAAAAGCCAACGATCCTGCCGAACAGAGCACCGACCAGGCGCTGGAAAAAGCCGACAAGCCGAGTAACGGGTTATAAAACAAAAAAACAAGCCAATTTTTTAAAGCTGTTTGCAAAAAAATGTATGCACAAAAGCCTGAAAATTACATATATGGTCCTATGAATAATAATAAAAAGGTCTGGTAGAGAACAAAAACAGAAAAATACCTAAAAATTCCTAAATAGTAAATAAATAAAGAGACATTTTGCTACAGATTAAAAGAACAAACATTTTAATAAATATTCAATAATAAGGGGAATATTATTAACATTGAAACCTATGGGATTCGCCTGATTAAACCTGTCAGAGGAAACCATTTGGTGAGCTGCCTGCTTTTTGAATAACCAAATGGCCACGAAATTGCACTGTACAGGGAAATTCACTGTTTGGTACTATTTCGGCTCTCTGTGTTATAACCCTGTTAATGCTGGTTTTCATAATTAACGCAATTGAAATAATTTCTATTGCAAGCACACACACCTCCTTACAAAGCAAAAAGATTATTTCTGAATGGATCTCTTCCCAAATAGTCCTTCCCTATCAATTTCGTCTAGTTTTTATTAGTTGACTAAAATGTCAGTAGATTTTTATCATAGTTTTAGTCGTTAATTTAGTTTTAGTTTAGTTTTCGCCACCAAAAAAGTGTAGTCTACTAACAGGGTTATCCAAAGAGATTCGAAAAGTCACAGCACGTTCGGTGACTTTTCGTTCTCTTCAATTCGGTTCGTGTTGCCGATCCCATTTCTGTGACCCTGCGGTGTATTCAGCAAGCATCACAGGGTCCCCGAATTGCAGGGAAAGGCTGCCGCAAACCTGACGAAAACTCACCGCAAAAACCCAGCGAATGCACGCCGAAAACCTGCAAAAACATCTGGATTAACCCGTCGAAGACGCTGGAAAAACCCGAGCAGGAGCTGATCACACGCAGCGAAGCTGCCGGAAAAAGCCGAGAAAAAGCCGACACCGCAGGCAGAGGGAGGTGAATAAATTAGCAAAAGAGTTTGTATGAATGTGAAAGTGAAAAGCTGTTTGCAAAGAAACTACTGAGCGAAAATGTCTGAAATTTACATATGAGGTCCAGGGAATGATAATAAAAAGGGCTGTTACAGAAAAAAGAAGAAAACGTAAAAAAAAAAAAAAAAAAAAAAAAAAAAATAATCTGACTTTTAAAAAAAAAAATTCAGAAAAATGCTTAAAGTATCCAAAAAAATCTATAAATAAAGAGACTTTTTACTGCAGAATTTTATAATGAACGGTTTATTAGATATTGAATTAAAACGGGAATATTTTTAACATTGAAGCCTATGGGATTCTCCTGAATAAACTTGCCGAATTAAACCACCGAATGGCAGGACATTAGGGGAACCTTTCACTGCTGGTTTGTGTTCTCTGAATAGCCGAAGCAGTGCATTTTCATGGGGATTTCACTGTCCTCGAACAGGCACCGAACAGGCACCGTATGTGCAGGCAATTCGCCAGGATTTGGCGAATTGCCTGCTCTCTGGATAGCCGAATGGCCAGGAAAGGTAACCGAACTCTGATTTTCAGCGTTCGGTTACCTTTCTCAAGCAATTCGGATCTCTTTGGATAACCCTGTATGTCTTTGACAGAAAAAAATAACACTGGTTAGAACAGGGCATAAATGATTAGTTGGGTGCAAATGAGATGTTAACACTGAATTCTGGATTTTATAAACTACTAATTGACAGTTAATCCTTTCATTGCCAAAACACAAACTCTATTTTGCATTGTGATACACTTATATAAATCAGCTAACATATAAACGGAAGCTGCATTGCTATTAATCTCATTATGATCACTACAAATCCCCATTAGCAGGATATCGGAATATTTTTTATTATCTATCCTGATCACATTTACTGTATTTGACACAAAGTTTATTTCTGCCTGTATGCTATTGCTAATAATGCAGACCCTGTGTGACAGGGTGTATAGGGTATGAGACACCATCTAGAGTTCAGAACCTTTCAGTCCAACAATATTTCTATAAAGGATAATTGAATACATCAAAAATTATAAGTGAGCAAATTTGTATTATATTCATCTTAAATATTTTGGAAAAGCAACCTATGTTAAAAATTCCCATTTAACTATTGTTAACTATACATCCCATATTTTTAATATACGCTATATTGCCAAACGTTTTCGCTCACCTGTGCCTTGACTCGCATATGAGTTTAAGTGACATCCCATTCCTAATCCATAGGGTTCAATATGACGTCGGTCCACCCTTTGCAGCTATAACAGCTTCAACTCTTTTGGGAAGGCTATCCACAAGGTTTAGGAGTGTGTTTATGGGAATTTTTGACCACTCTTCCACAAGCGCATTTGTGAGGTCACACACTCATGTTGGACGAGAAGACCTGGCTCTCAGTCTCCGCTCTAATTCATCCCACCGGTGTTCTATCGGGTTGAGGTCAGGACTCTGTACAGGCCAGTCAAGTTCATCCACACCAGACTCTGTCTCCCATGTCTTTATGGACCTTGCTTTGTGCACTGGTGCACAGTCATGTTGGAAGAGGAAGGGGCCAGCTCCAAACTGTTCCCACAAAGTTGGGAGCATGGAATTGTCCAAAATGTCTTGGTATGCTGAAGCATTCAGAGTTCCTTTCACTGGAACTAAGGGGCCAAGCCCAGCTCCTGAAAAACAACCCCACACCATAATCCCCCTCCACCAAACTTTACACTTGGCACAATGCAGTCAGACAAGTACCGTTCTCCTGGCAACCGCCAAACCCAGACTCGTCCATCAGATTGCCAGATGGAGAAGCATGATTCTTCACTCCAGAGAACGCGTCTCCACTGCTCTAGACTCCAGTGGCCGCGTGCTTTACACCACTGCATCCGACCCTTTGCAATGCACTTGGTGCTGTATGGCTTGGATGCAGCTGCTCGGCCATGGAAACCCATTCCATGAAGCTCTCTGTGCACTGTTCTTGAGCTAATCTGAAGGCCACATGAAGTTTGGAGGTCTGTAGTGACTGACTCTGCAGAAAGTTGGCAACTTCTTCGCACTATGCGCCTCAGCATCCGCTGAACCCACTTTGTCAGTTTACGTGGCCTACCACTTCGTGGCTGAGTTGCTCTCGTTCCAAAACACTTCCACGTTATTATAATACAGCTGGCAGTTGACTGTGGAATATTTAGGAGCGAAGAAATTTCACGACTGGATTTGTTGCACAGGTGGCATCCTATCACAGTTCCACGCTGGAATTCACTGAGCTCCTGAGAGTGACCCATTCTTTCACAAATGTTTGTAAAAACAGTCTGCATGCCTAGGTGCTTGATTTTATACACCTGTTCGCCATGGAAGTGATTGGAACACCTGATTCTGATTATTTGGATGGGTGAGCAAATACCTTTGGCAATATAGTGTATGTTACGGTAATACATATTTATTTATAAAGTATTTTACCAATAAATAAATAAATATGTATTACTGTAACATTAAAAATATGGGATTCACAGTTATATATTGTTTATGTATATTGCATATATTGTTTATGTTATTGTTATGACTTTAAGAGAGCAAAGAAAACATGTAATATAGTCTTTCATATTTTCACTCTCCATATGGAAAGAAAAAGTTGCATGATTCATTAACATACTGATGAAAATTAAATAATGCTTATTTGATCAATCTGCTTTCAATGACAAAAGCAACAGATGAGGCATCATCTCAATGATTTAAATTGGCTTAGATGACTTTATAATGTAATATTGGTGAGCCAAATTAGCAATGTTATGCCACAGGGATTTTATTTGTTTTAGAAATGTGAGATATTGTACTTTTGTTAAAGCAAGAGGCTTCCAAGCGGCTAAATATCATGAAGATTTATTTCTCCAAATACATAAATTAAACCAAATTTTATATTTTTGAAACCACAAAAATTATAGTTCAGTGATACTTCTTGAATTTATTTAAATAGCAAATACGGCATTCAACGAGGGAATGTTTTGTGGTGCAGTAAAATATTTTACTCACGTTATTTACTATAATAATACTTCAACAGTACTACAGTTTTAATACTATTGAATAAAGCATTTTCTATAGGATTTTATTATAGCTAAATTTAAAAATTGGAAAGACGACCCAATCCCACTCAGAAGACGCAAGAAACGAGTGTCCTTGGGCAAGACACCTAACGATATGGATGCGTCTCCCTCACAAAATACTTGTATATCTCATAGATTGTAAGTTTCCTTTGGGAACAGGGTCCCACTGAATCAGGTCATCATCCGTGTGTGGTATTCCAATGTATCATGGCTCTAAAGGCCAAATATCCCTCACTTCACTTACCATGGTTTGCCTACTTTCCAGTTCATTCCTACCTTTGAATGGTGACCTCCACTTTTATAGATCGGGACGAGCTAAACTGCCTCAACAACCACATATGAAACAGACATAACCACAAGTATTTTATTTCCTCCGTGTGCCACGTTTTGCGTCATATTGTTGATTGGCCCAATCCGCCATTGGGACCTTCACAGTGGTTAGCAACACACCAAAGAAGACCTCTATTAGCCCTTGTCTATATGGCTAAACTCAGATCTACGGTGTCATATCACAAAATGTTTTTAAAATTACTTTGCTATGCTTATTACCCCCTACAGATTGGTCCATAGGAGTCGGAAATCTTCCTCATCCTGCTTTATGTGTTCTGAGCCACAGGCTGATCTCTATTGTTGTTTTGGACCTCCGGTGACACAGACGTTTTGGGCTGCGGTCCGCTCCCACATTCTTTCAATCATCAAAACCTCCCTATCTATAGACCTGGAGTTTCTGCTTTTTGAACCCACCACCTCCTGAAAACCACCAGATAAAAATTTTCTCTCTTTAGTAAAGGATGTGGGTTGTAAGGCTTTGGCATTAAAGGAACACTAGCATGTACATGAGCTGTAACTGGATTACTTGTGCATTACAAATAAAAACACATTATAAAAACGCATGCTGATGTTTTTTTTTGATTGAAGTAATTGCATGTAAAAAGGAAAAATATAATTAAGTTTTTTTGATCGCCTGTTTCTATTGTGCCGATTTTTCCCATTATGCAACATTTTCCAAAACCTGTGCAAAAGTTTAACTTTGTGGTTGTAGTTTATTTAATCTACTTTACAGTATTATAACAGTTAAGACTGCAGGAGACTTTGTTCTCCAGCTTGAGATAAAACAGGGAGCTTTAAAGATTTAGATTCTACCACCTGCTAATGTAATTTGAACACATCCCACACAAAACAACGATTTGAGTCACTGATCGACCTATTTACTCCATTCTATGTCCATTGCCACACAGTGAGGATCAATTGATGTAAAGATTCTGTGGGGGGCAGTTTAAACCACAAACGATCACAAAATGGATGCACTCAGTGACACATATAGATTAAAATATTTTCTTACCTAACCATAAAAGATAAACAAAGTACATGTAAGATATCAGCAACATAAAATAAACACAATAAGAACATTTCATTTTTGGGGGTAGTTGCCCTTTACGTCAGTGGTTCTCAAACCTGTCCATGGGACCCCCAACCAGGCCAGATTTTGTAGACATCTGAAGCACAGCACAGGTGATATGATTTGCTGCTCAGTGATTGCAGGATTCAGACTGCATTTCCCCAAGGTGATCTGCAAACTCTTGCCTGGTTGGGGGTCTGAGAACCACTGCTTTACGTGATGGTTTACCAGAGCTTTCTAGCCATCCGACATTGGTCTGTGTACAAAAAAAAATAAAAATGTGTAAGGGTATCACACTGACCCTGATAACATCCTATGCCCCCCATCCAGCCAGAACCTACACAGTGAATAGCAATTGGCCGTTCACTGCAACTATCCCCAAACCCCTGGGATTAAAAATTTGCGACTGAACAGGTATGCAATAAATTATAAAAAATAATTGCCAGAAACCTCAGTATGTAAAATATTTATATTAAATTTCACAAACTGGTTAAACATTAACTTCGACAGAAGTATATTAGCATTTTAATATTGCATATTGTTAGAGTTCTGGAATTAGATGTGTGCCATGCATAAAAAGTCTAGGTATATGGTAGATTTGTAAAGAATACTGGCTCACTTAATATTCACACAATTTATGGTCAATTCGCTCCACGTTGGAAGTGATGTTTCAGAGATCTTAATTGGAATTTTTTTTTTGGAGAAAGTATTTTACCAGGAAGGATACATTGAGATTTCTCTCGTTTTCAAGTATGTCCTGGGTGGTGAGTATGTACCGTTAGGTGTCTTGCCCAAGGACACTTACTGGAGAGGTGCTCGTCGGGATCGAACCCATGTTTCCACAGGCGCTCTCCATGCAGAGCAGTGATGTTACCTCTACTCCACCCAGCCACTACAACAAATTGATAGAACCTATACCTTCCTATGGATGATGTCTCACTTATTTATGAATGAGCTTTTTAAAGCAAAGCAACCAATTTGATCAAATACGTTTTTTTTTATTTTCCTTTGATTTACAATTATTAAAACTTTAATACGGATTCTGCAGTGACAGCAACCATCACACACTGTCAGCAAGGAATTATAACTTTATTGCAGCATACAATGACAGGCAACTCATAAAAATGAATGACATTCTCTATCAGAACATCTTGTAGGCTGTTCAGCATGTTAATAGCCTGCTTCATCTTTCTTTAGCATAATGAGGCAGACAGTGTACCAGTATTCAACGTGAAAATGATGATTAAGAAAATTTGAATTGAAGCAAGAAGGCAACATTTAACAGAGGTTTAGACAATATCTAGATTAAAAGTTTCAATTAAAACACAGTTAGCAAGGATTTTATCACTAGGGAAAAGCTTGGTTACCAAAGACCTGCCGTTATTATGAAACATTTTTTATTGAGTTGCTCTTATCTTTAGAAACTGTGATATTTAGTGAAGCTCTAGACATACTCCTTTTTCTTCTAATAAATCCATTGGAACATCAATAGTACAAGATAGAAGGAGCAAGCAGACAACGTAATGAGATGTTTTGTGATAAGAGCTTGGATTTAAAACCAGAATCACTTTGAAGTAAGCAATGGAAACTGCAAACGGGTGGCGATGAAGTCTAGGCGATGGCTTATATACCCATTTTACGAGTCAAAATTCACAAGGCAGAGTATAGGAGTAGCTTAAAAACTGAAGTCAGATGATATTTTCTATATTTATTTGAATCAACATGGAGTAATAGTAGGATTGTAGTGTGAAAATGCATGTAAGAGACGAAACGTTTATGTTGATAGATTAAATAAAATGCACAAGTGACGGAGACATAGGTAGGTTTATCACATAATCACATCATAGCATACTAGTTATGCACACTGTAGTAAGTGCAATATGTATTAGTAACAGGTTTGTTCAGCATGGTCCTTTCACTGTAAATTAAAACAAAGGTCATAAAGTGAATGCATTTGAAATTTATATAACTGTAGGGGCAGAGTCCAATAAATATAAACCAAAAGGGAATACACAAATAATTGAAAAATCAGAACACAATTAGGCAGAGGAAAGATGGAAATGCATGACTTGTTGGGTAAATGCAACTACCTGACTTGCTCATACACACCCCACATTACTGTGAGTTTTATTGCTTTGGAGCTCTGTGATACACAATGTATATTACAGTTAGGTACCAGAGTGGCAGGCAAGGTTACAAACCCAAGATGCAGTGATGCAACGGAAACCAGGTGAGGGAAAACAGGTGTTTATTGCCAGATTAAGGTAAAATAATAAATCCAGATTATGCAGGGTGAAGGGCAGAACTCAAATGAGAGCGATCAGAGGGATATGCAATGCTGGGGACACAAAGGGATGCAGGAAACACAATACAGGGAGACACAGAGGGCAGATACACTTAAGAGACTTACTGGGGATACGAGACAGGACAGGTAAAGGGCTGAATGGAATCTTGATTGCAGAGGAACTCAGGAGGCAGATGGGAAACCAGGATGCTGGGGTCTTGGAAACAGTCCCTGGAAGACACGGGATAATGGGTGCAGGGGGTACACAGGATAGTCTCTGGATCACAGTGTGCTTGGCTTGCTGGCTCAGGAACTATAATGCAGAAGCATTGTCTTTTGGGTGCTCCACCCTTAAGTAGCTGAACAGTCTCTGATGATTAGAGGCACCTGTTGGACCTGCAGTATTGCAAGCAAGGCTGGACACTTGGAAAGCAGTTTGTGGAAGTGCTGCCCTGCAGTCAGTTTAACGCAGCACCAGGTTTGCCTTTCTTACCACGGCTGCGGCGGGCTTTACGTGGGGTGCTGGGGGGCTCCAGACAGGGGTCCTGACAATTACTGTGAGTTTTATTGCTGTGGAGCTCTGTGATACGCTTATATACACCTCACATTGCTGTGAGTTTTATTGCTGTGAAGCTCTGTGATGCGCTTAATACACATGACAAATTTATACAAAAAAAGAATGAAAATTTGCCAATGCCGACAGCATTAGCGAATGTTGTTTCTTTTTTTGTACATATTTGTCATGTGTATTAAGTTTCTGCTCCTTGAAAAAGCCTCAGTATGAGCCAAAACGTTGGACTTGCAAATGGATATTTTTAATTATTAATAATAAATATTTTTGTTTTTAAAGTCCAAGGGCTATATTACAATCTTCGCGCAAAACACTCGCGCAACGCGTGAATTTTTGCACCAAGCGTTAAATGTTTGCGCTCGCAAATCACCGCTAGAATTACAATCCTCGCGCGTCTTTTCATCCGATTAATAACGTGCGTAAACCGGACACGCCCAAATGCTCGCACAGTACCGTCGCGCACATAAATCAGTGTGCGCACTGTTTTTTCTCGTGATTCAGCCAATCAGAATTAAGAACCACAATTATCTCACGTTAAGAAATTGCACCTGCCAAAATCAATCTGAGCATATATGCTGCAGCAATAATACATGCACACAAAACTTCTCCATTTTATTGGTTTGGTATGAGTAGAATGTGTAACTATACATTGCTGCTTATTTTTTTGGGCTGGTGTATTTGGGTTCAGCCAGGTTGATAGAATTTGCCATTAACACCAGCTTTAAGGCTAGAGTCAGACGAAAGCATTTTTCCCCGCGAACGTGAAAAAGTGTGTCCGAACGCATTGACGTAATTTTTCACGGAATGCGCAAAATCGGTCAGACGACGCGCATTTTCGGGCGTGATTTTGTACGGATCGTCAATAAAACTCTTTTTGCGTCTGGACGTTATGTTGGCCGGACATTAGCAGCGTCTGACATCTCCTAATCACGCAAACACGCCAATATGCCGCAGCTGCGCACTCTGTACGTCAGTACTAGCGGTTCAGCGTTCTCAAAAAAATGCGTTCAAATTCCACTTGCGTTGCATGGCCGGACTTTAGTGCGGCCGTACATCGTATATTGGCCGTCATTGCCCGTCATCTGCTGCTAGTGCGGCCGTAATTATGTGCGCCAGAACGCACGTTAAAAGTGCGCTGGTCTGACCCCAGCCTAAGAGTTGCTAAAATTATGCACGCAAAGGCTATGCGTTAAATCCTGCGCATAGATTGTAATATCATCCGCGTACCAGTGCACATACACATTTGCGCTCACAATGTTAAGTATAAGGCTGGGGTCAGACGAGCGTAGTGTTCACGTCCGTGATTGCGCCTAAAAGTACGTCCGTGATAGCATGACAGTCCATTGGAGCCCGACACGTGGAGTATGTCCGCACTGAACTGCGGACGCACAACGGCCGCGGCCCACGGACGCAAGGCAGGCAAGAACGTACAACTCCTAGAACGCACGCACAAAGTGCGCTGCGTCCGCAACGTCTGCATAGCTTTGTGTGTGAGTGATGGAACGTGGTCAGATGGACTGCATTTATACGTCCAGCATTTTTCACGGACAAAATGTTTTTGCTTTTTAATTTATTTTCCCTCCTACATCCGTCAAAATATACGTCAGTGAATAAACGTACTGTGTGGCCACTACTGCGTCTTCCGTACTGACGTACGTCCGTGTGCACGGACGTACAGTCCGTAGAAATCACGCTCGTCTGACCCTAGCCTAAGACGTGCAACGTATACTAAGTTCGCCCAGCGTTCACGCAGGTTCACCCACGGTAGACGATTACGCGTGTTTGTTGAGGCTGACTTTGTAATACGCCATTCGGCACAAAGGGTTTTACCCCTTGCGTTAATGTTTTTTTGCACCGCGCAAACATTTGCGCGAAGATTGTAATTTAGCCCCAAGCGTGTGTGTCCACTTCATAGCTGTGGGTGTATAACTTGTTTGGACTGTTGCAGCTGGGTATTCATATAAGAGATTAGGGAAATTGTTTTTGAGGGAGTGCAGGACTTTTGTATAAATCTAATATATATGTATAATCAATATTCCAGATCCTTAATAATTCAATCATTTTTAACTACCGTATTAAAATCTTGAACACAATAAATTATAGATTTGCAACTATACATAAAACGCTGTTTCTCTTGCTTAATATAAATTTTTAGAACAGTTGGTGTAAACAAGCAATCTTTTTGGCAACTATGTCATTTAGAACATCTTGCAAATTTCTTAAGCTGTAGGCAGCAAGTTTAGAATTTTTGAGATGTTCTCCAATCCTTATCCATAAATCTCTTTGACATCAGCTAATTTAATGTAATTAGAAGTCTATATCAAGAAAAGGACAGCAAAGTAATAGATTCATCTTCATAAGGTAAAGCAATGTCCAGAATGATCAACATTACATTCTTGTTTTAGGACGAACTGATAGAAACCCACGCCACTTATATCTTTAAGACATTTAGAGCTTGACATAATGCTTTCCAAGAAATCTCAGTTTTCAGTGAAAAAGAAAATAATAGAAATCGTTTTTTTTTAATAATACTGTAGTAGAGCAAGATTAGATTCTAATGAAAAAAAGTCTAAGTCGTGACAATTATTAAATTATTAGGCAATAAAATGTCATAGATATATTCCACTGTCAGTTGTTTCGTTATGATTGAGGAAGAAGATGAGCTGTTTACCTCCAAAGTAGTTTCATCTAGTATTTTCTTCTTTTAAGGCTGTAATGGAAAAAGGGTAAATATTCATTTAAAAGCCAAGGTATAATGAATGGGTCTTTTCCAAAAGCACTAAAGGAACATTTGTAACCTGAAATTCAAGGAGAAAAAGAATTGTTGCTTGAAGGTCACAGGAGATGATAAGGATGTTTGTAATGTTTGTTGAGTTCAAAGATACACAGCTATAATTAGATACCAAGCAAACTGCAATATGTTGCTAGAAAATGAAATAGAGAGGAAGAGAGAGGTACAAGGGGTGTCTACTATTACTGTTATTATTACTACATCACTACTTAGTATATAAACATCTTTTGTAGTGCTTCATAATTAGGGAAATACAAAGAATAGGCATACCAACACATTGGGTGGTGGGACAGAAATCTCTCCTTATGCGTTAACAATCTAGCAATTACAGCACCTTTTTTGCAAAGTGCTCTGCCAGGAAAACCTTATGGCCTCTATTACATTCTTTGCGCAAATGTTAACGCGTGCGCAAAAAGGCATTAACGCGAGGGATTTTGCGCTGAACGTCGTTTGACAATGTCCGTGCAAAAAATGCACGTTAATGTTTAACGCGGATGGACCTGCGCGAGCGTAATGTACGTTGCGCGTCCTATACTTAACATTGTGAGCGCAAATGCCTTTGTGCACTGGTATGCGGATGGTATTACGATCTATGCGCAAAATTTACCGGACAACATTTGCACGCATAATTTTAACGTCTTTGAAAAGCTGGTGGTAACGGCAAATCTGAACGTCCTGGCCGAAACCAAATACACCAGTCCAAAAATATAAATACAGCAAAGTATAGTTACACATTCGACGCAAACCCAAACAATAAAATTGAGATGTTGTGCGTGTTTTTATTATTGCTGCAGCAAATATAAGTGATTTTTGCAGGTGCAAAAACTTAACGGGAGACAATTGTGGTTCTTAATTCTGATTGGTTGAATCGCGGGAAAAAACAGTCCGCACACCGATTTCTGCACGCAACGTTGATGAGCGTGCGTTTTTGCGCATCTTTTTTACGCACACTATTTTTTGACGGATGAAAAAATGTGCACGGATTGTAATACCAGCGTTATTTTTCACGCGTTAACGTTTAACGCTTCGCGCAAAAAAGACACGCTGCGTGTGCGGTTTTGCGCAGAGTGTAATAGAGCCCTATATGTCTAACTATCAATTGTTATATCTTGTCCTCTCTTTTTCTCTGTCTTTACTTATTTTCAATTTTTTATATATATCTTTTCTTGTATATATCTACATATTTTTCTGTCTTTTTTTCTATCTGTCTGACTAACCAACCTCTTATTTTATATGTATCCGTCTATCTACATTTTCCTTATGTCCGTCTGTAATTTTTTTTGTTAATAAACAGGAGAATACATTTCAGCTCTTTCCTTGCTATTCAACTGCAGCCATTGTAGGTCAAACCAGATCGATGGATTCTAGCAATTAGTCAGGATTAAAAAAGAAAATACGTTTCTGAGAACATCATATAGCTTAGATATGTGGTTTAACCCCTTCACTACCAAGTGATTTTTCCAAAAACAAATTGTCAGGAACCAGTGGTTTTTGAAAAGTCATTGTAAATTAATTATTCAGTAAGACATCTTTGGGTATATTGCCAATTAATTTCTTACTGTAATAATATTTTTCAAGTAGACGGTGCCATCTAGTGCCAAATTGAGTTACAGCCATTGCAGTGAACCATGGGCTGCAACTGTATCACTACTTACCAATATTTTAACCCTGTAACAACAAGTCAACCATACTCAAAGCAACCTCTCCCTCTGTACGAAAGCCAAGTATACTTCAACCAACAGTCTTTGCCATTTTGTTACTGCTAGTAAAAATATATATATTTTATATAAATTTTTTCTTCCCTCCTTTTCTGTTTAATTCTGTGCTGATTCTCAGTCTGCTCAGCTCCTCCCGCTTGTAAATAGTTTGCATGACCAAATGACTAGCCTCTTTTAAACTCTATAATTATTTTATCCACAGTCACTTCTCACCACCATTTTTCCTCTCTGCTGTCCCACCCGCCTGGCCCATCCACCCTCCCACCCAGCCCCTATCTTAATTATATAGCCTCCTTTTCTCAGCTGCTTCAATCCTCGCTCGGTTTAACCTCATCATGCCCAAGCTCTTGGTCTATCATTTTGTAGTGTCTGCTATATTCTCTCTGGTAATTATCTGCACACTCCCCCAGTTCCCTTTTGTTTCACTTGCCTCAGTACCTTAGATTGTAAACTCACAGGATGTCTGGTTGAGCACTCGTATAAAGTGCTGCATTAGCAGGACATTTATCCTATGGGCAGGGTCGTCTGTTCCTTATGTTTTATTAATTATTTTGCCACCTGTTTGTGCTTCCCCATTGTAAAGCGCTACTGAATCTGTTGGTGCTGTATATGTACTTGTAACTGTAACTGTATCGGCTTGCTGAATGTCCCATGTCAGTATATCCAGTTAGCAGATTTTACACAGTTTTAGCTCTTTGGGCATTGTGCCCACAGGGCTAAAACTTTGGGGGCACCTTCTGCAGCCCAAAAGAAAACAAAATTAATTTGCAGCAAACAAATTTTTAAATTGCTTTTGGGCTACAGAGCTGCAGATCGAGATATCATGATATCTGAGCACTGTATGGTGACTTTTAAGCCCTAGATATCTCGATCTCAGTAGGGAAGGAGTTAAATTTATGTTATGTCTTCAATCATACCACTGTTTCTACATTCTTGTAAAATCTCTAAAGCTTAATTTGCAAACAAACATTTGCAAATAAAAGCAACCATATGTGGACATTTATAGTTATCACGTTTCCACACCTACTATACGGTACAAAACTATTTTCTATGCTCAGTGCTCCTGGTTACTAATGGCCATCAAACTAACTCTAGAAAAATTAAAAATATGAAACAAAAGTAAAGGTAAAAGTTCACATGAAAAGTATTTATTTTTAAACAGAATTTTACTAGTTTTACAATTTAAAAAAATGAAACAAAAGCAAAGGAAAACGATTCAGAAGAAAACTCAATTTTTTGTTAGTAGTCTGTAGGTTGATTTATTGGAAATATAAAGTAAAAGTGTCATTCAGGCTTTACTATCATTACATGACATATATAACATTCATAACATGGAATGGAATATTTTCCAAACTCACTGTATTTTCTCTTAAGTTCTAATTAGAATAACTATTGCTTTTTCAACGTAGAGATGGATAGTGTGGTCTACTTAATTAATTAAAATGAATCAATTATCTTCTGGAGAAAATTAAAATTATTAATCTCTGCCCAGCTGCATGATTTTCATCAACAAGCAAATGAGAACCATGTAAATTGCTGTTTCACTCTGAAAGATCTTTGAACCAATTGATGTTTAACTGTTTAGACTAATTTTAGTTTTAGTGCTAGAATTCTAAGAACTGTAAAAATAACATCAATGATTACTGGGTTTGAAACTTAATACAATATGTGCATACTGTACTCTTACAGAGCCAGGTAACAGTTGGAAATTAAACCAGTTAGATTGCTCTTAGATTCATATTAGTATACAGGAGCACATATTTTGAGGGATGAAACACTCCATCAGACTTCCAAGGGGGAAGTATATTGGTAAGGAAATGGGTGATATAAAAAATGTCTTGATGGGACAGATTGAGCATGTGTAATCAGATTAACCATGATTAAAGTGGCTTCAGGTAGGACTGTTTTCTAAAAATGCTGACATATTGTTTTGCTACTGAGAGTTCCCAAGACCTCAATGAGTCAGAAATATAAAAATGTGAAAACGGTCCAACAGCAAACCTCTTTCCCAAATTAAAATTTCTCTCCCCCTGTCCTTTCCAAAGTCAGTGACTGTTTATCTGGCATCTCCTCCTGGATGGCCTCCCACCACCTAAAGATCAACATGTCAAAGACTGAGCTCCTACTTATTCCTCCCTCTAATGCCGCCCCACCTCCTGACTTCTCGATCACGGTGGAGGGTATCACCATCTCCCCATCAAACCAAGTTCGCTGTCTTGGAGTTACACTTGACTCTGCTCTTTCCTTCATCCCCCACATCAAGTCTCTTTCCTCCTCCTGCCGGTACCAACTGCGTAATATTTACAGAATTCGGCCATTTCTTACCGCTGTCGCCACAAAACAACTCATACACGCCCTGGTAATCTCCCGACTCGACTATTGCAATAATCTCTTATCTGGCCTCCCTCTGTCCCACCTCTCCCCCCTACAATCCATCCTGAACGCCTCCGCCAGGCTAATTCACCTCACCCGCCGCTCTGTCTCTGCCGCTCCCCTCTGCGAGTCCCTTCACTGGCTCCCCATCCACTGCAGAATTAAGTTCAAAATCCTTATCCTTACCTACAAAAGCCTCACTAACTCAGCTCCCCACTACCTGTCCTCACTAATCACCAAATACACCCCAGCCCGCTCCCTAAGGTCAAACAGTGACCTGCGCCTAGCTTCACCCCGCATCACCTCTTCCCATGATAGACTGCAGGATTTCTCACGCGCAGCCCCCACTCTCTGGAACGCTCTCCCTCGTACTGTCAGACTTTCCCCTAACTTCTCTTCCTTCAAATGCTCCCTTAAAACATTCCTATTTAGGGAAGCCTACCACCCAACTCACTGACGCAACCATCAATCACTCTCACCTTACAGTCCTCTCCTCCTGTTTCCAACCCCAACCCTCCCAGATTGTGAGTTCCTACGGGAATAGGGCCCTCATCTCCTCCTGTACTGTTTGTCAAATGTTGTTCAATGTATTGTAACCCTGTCTATACTGTGCTTATTGTACAGCGCTGCGGAATATGCTGGCGCTTTATAAATAAAGAATAATAATAATAATAATACACCAAATAGTTCAATGTAGAATGACATACACACACACTTTGCTATTCAATAGCATTTCTTGTTAAAAATAAATCAATGCAGCCAATGATAGATCTCCAGAGATAGAGTACCACCTATTGGCTGAACCAAAATGACCATATGAACATTTGTGACAAGTCAGGAACTAAAAAGCCCTGATTGGTCAATTGTTTTCACTTGGCCAACTACATCAAACCAATGGGAGAAGAGGTGAATGGACATCTTTCACCTCTTCTCTGATTTGTTTGACATATTTTGTCCATGTTTTATTTATTTATTTATTTATAAAGGATTTTACCAGGAAGGATACATTGAGATTTCTCTCATTTTCAAGTATGTCCTGGGTTCAGCAATGTTAAATTGTTACAGTGTTACAGAAATACAAAGTAATAAAATGCAAAATATTAAAAAGAAATTGCACAAATATACAGATTAACAGAAAATAAATATATTCACTATGTTGCATATGTAATCATTTTCATCAATCAGAGAAGGGCTTCTCCTGTCAAGCAAATTTACTGTCTCTAAAATTTGTTTTATGAAGGGTAGGGTACATTACGTCTTACAGTGTTTAAAAATGGAAAGTTGTTTTCCATAAATCCACTAGGTCCTGGCAGTGGTTTAATGATAAACAACTTGGTAATAAAAGGGTTGTTTTTTGAAGGAATCTCTTTTAATGTTTTTTTTAGAAAATAAATATATATATTTCCCATCTAAAGCAATGTTCTACCAAGTAGTCACCCCATCTCTAACTGGTGTATGTTGCCAGGAGCAAGATAGCTAATACAGTTAATAGAAAAATATCTCTTGTGCTTTATCATTCAGTGTGCAATTTTGTGAAATGGTTTTATTGTCTTGCCTGCACAGAAGCCAAGCTGTATATCTTCCCTGATTTTTATTTGGAAAAATTAGTCTTGAGGCAGTGTTCTTTATTTTTCTACTTTTTATGATGTTTCAAAAGCTGTTAAAAGTAACTATGAACTGTACTTGTAGTAGGATTGCAGTTGTATTTTGTATATATCCATTAAACAGAGTGTTACTGGTTTTACAATAAATATACTTAAACAAAGGTGCATTCATGGAAAGATTCTTATTTTAAGAATTTTATTCTAGGATGCTATTGATAAAAATCCTGGTTTATTTCCAAAATAAGACAATAAATGTCATGTGGATATTTTATTTAAATTTAGTAGACATGTATCAGATAGTTTTCTGATATTTAAATAAGAAACCAAGTTAAACAGATTATTTTATTCTATAGCAGCTCCAAAATAATTATTTAACATTGCAAATGTAAGTGTTTTCTGTGTCTTTATTTAACCCCTTCACTACCAAGCGACTTTACAAAAATATTCAGAAACTAGTGTTTTTTGAAAAATAATTTAAATTTTTTTTTTAAATAAGAACTATTTGCATTTATACCTATTTTATGTCTTACTGTAAATAACCTATTTTTGGCCAGCAGATGGCGCCATCTACTGCCAAATTGAGCTTGAGGTTTTAGTGGCTGGTCTATTTTCTTCTATTTCTCCTGCGTTGGCTTCTGAAAGCCCGATATTTCAGAGCTTTCAGCAGCTGATTTTACAATTTTAGCTCTTTGGACATTATGCCCACAGGGTTAAAACTTTGCTTTTGGGCTGTAGAAGGTGCCCCCAAGCAAAATTTGTTTGCACCAAACACATTTCATTTGCTTTTGGGCTACAGATCAGAATACCGAGATATCTCGATAACGGGACACCAGATGGTGCCTTTGAAGCCTGAGATCTCTTGATATCGGTAGTGAAGGGGTTAAAGCAAAGTTTGTTGGTCCTTGTTAATATCCCTGTAAATAAATAAAACATCATATTAGCATACCTTGCCTTGGTAGGTACTCAGTACTAATCAATCAAGAAATTTCCTAAATGCATGCTATTTTCAATTTTTTTTAAAAAGTCACAGCCAGAACCAAATTGCTTGAAAAAACATTCATGCCATTTTACTATTGGCAACTAAATTCCCTTTAAACAGACGGGAATTACAATCACCAATTGGGCATGTACCCTTAAATGAATTGAAACTTGAAAAAATAGAAACCAAGAACCCTGTAGGGCTCCTGTGGTGAATGGTGCTGAGAGTGAAAAAATATTAAAATTGTAAATCTTTATTGATATTGAGACAAACAGAAAAAGAGGAATATGTTAAAAAATATCTACACCAATGGAAGGTATGGGAGTCTCCATTGATCTGTGAAACCAACCGAGCTACAGACATATAAGGGTGTAAAAAAATGCACCTCCCTATTGCACATTCAGTTATCCGATAGTATCAACAAAGCAGCAGTCTGCACACTGAATATAAAGCAGGTGCAATCTCAAAAAAAGGCTTCCCAAAACCTTAAACAAGGAACATAATTAAATAAAGAGATGCACTCCTATTGAATAAAAGTAAATTTTATTAATCTCTCAAGCAAAAAACACATAAAAAAGGCGCATATACATATAATCAAAAGCAGTAATTCACCACAAATAAATGAACCCTTCAAGGGAAACACACTACAGATAATGAATCAAATAGCATAAATTACCCGGCACTTGGAATAGTATGAACAGGAGAGCAGAGTCAAAGATCTCAACGTTTCGACGATAAGCGTCTTTGTTAAGGGATCCCTGTCAGGCAGACACACGTACCCGTAGGTAGCTACGGTCAGCCCTAAGGCGAAACAGGAGGCTGGAACCCTAAATGCGATACCAGTCCTTATAGTCGGCTGGGTTACGCAGTAGCTAGAAGTGAACCTATAAGGCAGGGACGTAGGCAAGGAGGATAGAAACCAGTCCTTAGGGTGGCTGGTATTGAAACAGGACAGTACGGAGTACCAGAGAGTGTACGTCAAGCTTGTACACGTAAGTCGAAGGATAAGCTTAGGTAGCTATACAGGAAACCTGAAAAACCCCGAAATCTAATCACAATACCAGTCCTTGCGGTGGCTGGGTTAAGTGATAGCGAGTAATAAAACAGCTCAGTACACAGGGAAAAACCAAATGCAGCGTCAAACACATAAGCCGGGTCAGAGGGATACGGAGATACTCAGAGTCGGTTGCCAAAAGCCAGGTCATGCACAGTAAGTCAAATAAGAGTCTCAGAATACAGCACCAAAGGGTATAGCAAGCTAAAACCACGAAAGGGCGCAGAGAAAAGCAAAAAGCAGGTTTAAATCAGGCGCCCTGCCTCCCGATTGGCCAACAGGATCACATGACGCAGGAGGCACCACGGTGGAGGCGTGATGACGTCATGCCGCTGGGAAACCTCATACCCGGAAGCGGCGACGACACGCGCGCATAGGACGCCAGGAGGGACCACGAGGAGGACGCAACCCTCGGGAGCGCCAGGAACGGGCCAGCCGCCGGGTCCTAACAATCCCTTGACAAAGACATTTATCGTCAAAACATTGGGATCTTTGACTCTGCTCTCCTGTTTATACTATTCCAAGTGCCGGGTAATTTATGCTATTTGATTAATTATCTGTAGTGTGTTTCCCTTGAAGGGTTAATTTATTTGTGGTGAATTACTGCTTTTGATTATATGTATATGCGCCTTTTTTATGTGTTTTTTGTTTGAGAGATTAATAAAATTTACTTTTATTCAATAGGAGTGCATCTCTTTATTTAATTATGTTCCTTGTTTAAGGTTTTGAGAAGCCTTTTTTTGAGATTGCATCTGCTTTATATTCAGTGTGCAGACTGCTGCTTTGTTGAGTCCTACTGCATATGTCCACTGGTAAGCCCTGTTTGACATCCAGAGGGCTCTCTATGCTGGTCACAAAGAGCTACTTTGTTTACATTTTAGCTTTGGCTCCTTCCTTCTGTGAAGCAAAAATGTATCTCAAAGCTTTTCAAATATTTTCAAGTCATCGTCTGTCATATCTGATGTGTAGAAATTTTTGGGACATCTGAAGTAAGCAAAATTCATATGCATTGCTTCAGATTTGTTGTGATCATAGTGAGGTTATTAACAATGCAGTTTCCAAAGTTACCAATAGAATATAAAAATAATATTCGTATGTGCCTGCATAATGCCCGTGTAATGAAATTACAGTAACAACTTGTATCTGTACTGTACAGGTACAGATATTCAGCAATTATGACCCCCTGAATTTTATCTCTGTACAGTAGTGCGTGACCCAGAGCTCTACCTCAATGGGGGCTGCTGCTTGTAGCCTCTTTATTTTGATACAGGGTGACAGGACCGAAATTTCACTATGATTTGTGCTTCTCCACACTAATCTTGCATTTAAAAATCAGCAAAATAGGTATTACATGCTGATCTTTAGTATGTATTGTACAGGTATTACAATGCAAAACCGAGTTCTCATATTTTTCATACAGGGTTATTCAAAGATATCTGAATTGTGGCCGAAAGGTAATCGGACAGTGAAATTCAGCCTATGGTTACCTTTCCTGGCCATTCGGCTATCCAGAGAGCAGGCAGTTTGCCAAATCCTGGCAAATTGCCTGCACATACGGTGCCTGTTCGGTGCCTGTTTGAGGGTTGTGAAATCCTCATAGAGAAGCAATACTTTGTCTATTTAGAGAACACAAAAGAGCAGTGAAAAGTTGCTGAATTGCCCTGCTGTTCGGTGGTTTCATGCGGCAGATTTATTCAGGCCATAGGCTTCAATGTTACAAATATTCCCGTTTTAATTCAATATCTAATAAACCGTTGATTATAATATTCTGCAGTATAAAGTCTCTTTATAGATTTTTTAGGATCTTTTAGGCATTTTTCAGGTTTTAGCGAAAAAAAATTTAAATTTTGTTTAATCGTTTTTTATTTTTTCTGTAACAGCCCTTTTTATTATCATTCATTCGACCTTATATGTAAATTTCAGACATTTTCGTTCAGTAGTTTCTTTGCAAACAACATTTCACTTTTCAAACATTCAAACGTACTGGGTTTTTTTTCACTCCATTCGTCTGCATTGTCGGCTTTTTCCGGCAGCTGCTCTGCGCTCTGATCAGCGGCTGCTCGGGTTTCTCCGGCGTGTTCGGTGGGGTTAATCCATCTGTTTTGTGGGTTTTAGTGAGTGTTCAGCGGGTTTTGCAGTGAGTGTTCGTCGGATATGCGGCGGGTTTTCCTTGCACTTCGGGGACCCTGTGGTGCTTGCTGAATACATCGCAGGGTTGCCGAAATAGGATCGCCGAATCGCACCGAATTGAAGCGAACGAAAAGTCACCGAACGTACGGTGACTTTTTGATTCTCTTTGAATAACCCTGAAAGGGTTAATGAGTATTTCAGACTTCCACAAAAATGATTCCACAGCTGATGTTTATTAACAGACTATGAAAATATTTACTGATTTGAAGATAGAAAATTACCATTATCAAGATTAAATACACTATATAAAGTGTAGCCAGACATCTCGTGTCATGCTGAACTCAGTTTTTATGACACCAAAGGGAAAGTTATTATGCAAATTTCCATCACTAATGTTATTGATGACGATAATGATGCACTACATCTGAGCTCTTTCATTTTCAATTTATAATTAATCCACAGATCATTGGTATAAAAATCTTGATTGCTCCTGGTAGATTAACTAACCTTTGAAGTGGAAATTCATATTGAAAACATTCAACTTGAGGTCCTAAAACTTAAAATATAATGTAGTAATTAGAAATGTTGAATCTAATGTAAATCACCATCATGCACAACTTTTTCATTAGGTATTGTATACACATTGATTTATATAGTTTTGTGCAAAACCTTTCCTCTGATGTTCTTAACAAAGAGTAGGCAGCAAATTCGCTGTAGTCAATACGCTTTATACTTTGGTACTGGTATCAAGGTGAGGGATTTCGGAATGGGGCAGTTGTCCACTCGGGTTACCATCCTACAATGGTTGTGGACCATAGCGTTCCAGTTCCATTACTCTGCTCATTAAAGGCTCAAGTCTGTCTTGACGCTTATCTAGGAGAGAGACCTTTATGAATTTTATTGGCTTGGTATGGGTACAGAAGTGTTTCCCAAACCTGTCCTCAGGACTAGGGATGAGCTGCTCGGTTCGATCTGTTCGGAGTTCGCATTGAACATCGGCCGTTTGACAGTTCGCGAACTTCGAACTTTTTGGGACGTTCGCTTAAAGTTCGAAAAAAAAAATAACTTGATAAAGTATAAAAAGTGCTTAAAAAATACTACAAAATCTAGTAATAAAGAGATCTATTTACTGAAGAATATTATAAGCAACAGTTTATTAGATATTGAATTAAAACGGGAATATTTTTAACATTGAAGCTTATGGGATAAAACATTCTTGTTACTAAAACATCAGGCAGACACTGCCCTCTAATCAGGTACTCTAGAGGGCAGCCTGCAGGGGCCTTCCAAAGATCCCCTTGAGGAGCATGTGATGACAGAGCTGCGACTGTGTGGGCTAGCCGCCCTGGTGCATGTGGAAGAGACAGGCAGCGCAGGGAGGGAGCCACTGCACCTGCGGCCACGGCAGACCCCCCCCCCACAACCAGGATCAAGGGAGCCCACACTGACCACCAGGCTAAGGTAAGGCGACACATTTCTAAAAAAAAAAAATACGAGGACATTTTTAATTGTCCCCGGGAACATAAAATAAAACTTATTTTTTTTCTTTCTCTACCTGGCTGAATGTATTTAATTATATATATTAGATACATTCAGCCAGGTAGAGGGGGGTGGCATGTGGGCTGCGCAGGGTCTCAGGCAGTGGTTTGTTTTTGTGTATATTTTTAGCAAATTTATAGGGGAAGGTAAGGGCAGGTATGATTATATATATATATATATATATATAAGATATATATCTATATTCTTATAAATATATATATCCAGACTTGTATTACACACACATTTTGGCAACTAATTTCCCCCCCCATTTGGCTAATCCCTCCAGAAGAAATGTTGAACCCGATAGAGCAGAGAATAATATATATATTCTCTGCTCTGTCGGGTTCAACATTTCTTCTGGAGGGATCAGCCAAATGGGGGGGCGCATTTAGTTGAGATTGTCCACATGCCACCCGCCATGTGCGTATGTGTATATATGGTCTGAGGTCTGTGGGTAGGTGTATATATATAGGTCTGCGTGTTGATAAATACGCATATGTCTGTGTGTGGTATCGATGCATCTCTACTCTATACACGGCGCTCCGTGTCCCTATAATATATATGATCAGGGGTTACCTTTTTTTTATATTTTTATACTATTCCTATTAAATTAACAGTAATTTTTGATGTATTTTATTCAGTAGAACCTTTTTTTGCCTATATAACAGTTTGTATACTTGTTACTGACCCTGCTTGTTCTGAGGACCCGATCTTTTGCCGACTTTGCCTGCCATTTGACTATTCTCTCTGTGTATTCCCTGCCTGTTCTGTTTGCTTCCTGTTGCTACTGGTGTGCGCCGAGTCTCACCATATACATTGTGCAGTACAAGTGCCTAAACATTGCTGACCCGGTTTTGTTATAGCTGCTGATGTAACTGAATAGATCAGGGATCTCTTCTGCATTACCAAAACCTCCACCACTGCACTCTTCCACAATACCTCAGAGGGGTTACGGTGTGAAGGCACTTGCTGCCACCAAAGGCACAATATTTGGGTGCAATGCCACTGACGCCTATACCAGAATTATATCATTTTAATATTGGACCGCAGGGTCCAACCCTGCACTCTTCCACAATACCACAGAGGGGTTACGGTGTGACAGCACTGATGCCGACACTAAAGGCCCAGTTTTAAAGCACCTATTGTTACTTTCATCCAAAGCCTGCATAAGTTTCACCGTAATTTAGCCAAAAAATCACTAAACTTGTTCTGCGTGTAATAAAACGTCTCCTCTTTTCATACAGGCTGCCACCCCAAGCAGTTGTTTATGAATAGATTAAAGTAAATCATTTACCGTCATTTGAAATGTCATATTTTTGTTTTTAAATGTTTCTATACATCCTACAAATCCGCCACTTCACTGGCAGGTTATGGGGACCTCCTAGGCATGATATTTGAAGGAATTTTTTGTTTTAATTCTTAACCTTTATTTCATGGAAAACTCACTGTTCCTTTAAAAAGTTTTTTTTTTTTTTACTTTTTTTCCTTATTTCCTGTCCCCCAGGGCACTAACCGGACCCCCATACACCTTTTATGGCAAATATCTTGCATATATGCCCTCTTGGAGGGCACTTTTAAGGATTACCTTGGGGGAAATGCAGACTGAATCCTGCAATCACTGAGCAGCAAATCATATCCCCTGTGCTTCACATATCTGGAAAACCTGACCTGTTAGTGGGGGACCTGAGGACAGGTTTGAGAAAAACTGGTGTACAGGGATTTGTTTTCACATGGATTGAGAGTCCCCCAAATTGTCAGCGATGAATTGATTTGTCAGAAGCACAAAACACTGAAGGGACACCTCGATGAATGAACTAAAAGACAAATCAAAAGTCCATGGTTTTCAAGCAAACAAAATTTTCCATCCTCCGCTAATATTTGCAAAATACAAAAAAATGACCAGTAACTCAAAAGAAGAAAGATGTCACACACTTCAAGACACACCTTGCAAACACAGCTTATCAACCCCCCACCCCAACAAAGGTACATCAAAACAGAAGCATAGACATATTAATGTATACAATAGGAAACAAAAATCAATGTAGAATTATGATTTTATTAATAAACTAATCAATTAACAATTTGACTTTTCAGTCAAGAGCATGGAAGATTTTTTTTGCAATGACAAATTGACAATTTGGTAATTCTCATCCTAGAAAATGGATGAAATCTTTCTAATTTAATCAATTTGACATTTTGCCTTTTTTGTTTATTGAATGCAATTTGTTCAGTATAAAAACGATTTATGGTTTCAAATAAAATATACAAAAAAGCAAATACATTTGTCTCGTTTCAATAGTACAAGTCCCACACCATTTCATGCAGAGGAGCATAGTCACTCACTTGAAGCAGGAAATCAATATGGTCCAAAGCCTGTGGGTGAAAGACATATTAACACTGTTACACTCAACATTCACATATTCAACAACAGGACCAATACCAAATCATAACAATGTCAAATCCAGCATGTAAAAGTATGTGGGAGGCCGACTAAGTGTGTTACGTTGGCCCATCTCCTAGCTTCATGGCTGTCCGTACAGGACATAATCTAAGCTTCATCATGTGCCATCCATACCAGGTATGCAGTAGAGTTGTATATGAAACTTAAAGGGATAATCTATAGAGAAAATTGGAGTGGGGAATGGAGGGTTAAACATTAACCTCTCCTGATTCCCATCACATTTCTCCTCCTGTTTTATCCTTTTAAAACGGAATCCAATGTCACACTCCCTCAGCACTAGTCTGGCTTGGACATGCTGCCACTTCCTGTTAGCTGCAGTACGTCAAGAGTGACTAGAGAGTAAGCTAATCCAATGGTTGTCAATGCTGAGTGAATTCAAAGCTATTGGTGCAAGCTAGGTCTCGAAGGCCCTGAACTCTCATAACCTGAGGTCTGTTCTCAGGTTCTGGGTACGACAAAGCTCCTGCACTTATAGGAATGAAGCAGCTGTTTGTGCCGGTCCCACTCCTGCTCCTCATATTTCCCTTGATTCCTGCCATACTCCCACGGCCATCATTTTTAATTGTTGGTTCCAATGTTATATTATATCTGCATTATGTGACTTTACCTTACTCCTTTGTCAGGCCCGAAACAGGATCGACTCGAACTATAGGCTGGCTAAAAGCCGGCAGACTCACAATTCTTTCCATCTAGGTGCTCCAATGGCCCGCGAGCCTACAACAGCACTCTCTGGAGGATTTGTTCAGCACAGGGGAAGCCTGACCTGGGGTGATTTGTGAGAGGAAGCTCCACCGGGAATACCATTAACCGGCGTCCCCTTTCCAAATGGGAGGTGCAGCTGCTCCTATGGAACTATGTCCTGGGTACACTCAACCAGCCACCTTAATATCGATGCCACTCGCCCCGCCATTCATGGATTATGGCGCATTTTGGACAGTGACATAAGGGGGACAAGAACTTCCCAGAAGCACCTGGGAAATACCACAGCCCCCCTTGGAATCACCCTCAAAACCGCTAACATTATTTGTATCAAGCTGACAGCGGACTGTAAACCGGCACGTTGTGTCCAAAGTGGGCTAGAGGCAAGGGCAGTGCTGCTCCATTGTATAACCAATGTGGGCTCGAGGTGAGGGCAGTGCTGCTCAGCACCAAGATGTCTGGGGAAGGCGGGGTGTAGGTGAAATTAATGTTATCACATTTTCTACTTTTGTATAAAAAAGACTTAATATTCTTGGCAATAGACACACCATTTTCTTTACCCTACACTCTGTCTCGACAAGTGATTGGGGAGAATGGAGAGCTAGTTTATACTACTCCTTGGTATCTCCAGAGCCAGAAAGTAACCAGCGGTGGAACTACTCAGCCCAAGTAGCGGAATCCATCCCACTGCCTATCCCGTTCCTGTTCCCTATACTACCCCTAGTCCCTATAATACAAATGGTAACCAAGATCCTGCTCCTGTTTCAATTCTCGCCCCCTTCCAAATCCTGTCCCTGTTCCTACATCCACCTCCGATCCATACCACTTTTGGAGTGCACTGTACTTGTGTCATGGGTAGAGATGTCAGGGGGCAATTCTTACTCTTTACTATTCACTAATACCAAGCCATACATTCCTGCACCTAATGGGTTGCTATGCTCAGTTCACAAACAATAACTGCTCCTTTGCTAATATTTAACCCAGACAGTGCTGGGATAGTAGTGCTGAGCAGTTCACATGGTCATTCTCTAATCACAGTAGTTTGCCAGTGTTGCAACAAAGATAAAGTTTGCCATTCCTGATGGAAAATTCAAACAGTGGCAGGATAATCATCAATGAATTTACCTCTCAGGATCATGAAAAATGTAAGGTTGTTGCAATAACGGCAATATCTGTGATACTTGCAATAATGGAAAACTACAGTGGTTAAGTTATTAGCCTGCAAGTTTATTTGTGGATGGGGATTATAAAACTATATTCAGCATTAGCGTTAAAGACACTTGAGTAACAATTTCTCTTGAAGTTCTTAATAAGGTTTCTGTATAAAAAACGAATGGGCAAAAGTTATTCTACCTACTTTAGACAACATGCATCCAATACAGTATATTGATCTCTGTTTAGAATTTGATGTTGCATTGCAAGGGTGGGCAATAATTCTTTTGAGGCCCCAGGGACAGCAGAATTCCTTAAGTACTCAAAAACGAAACAACATTAATGAGCCTTTATCTTTCTAGAGGTTTGCCCTGGGCATTCTGTGATCTACAGTTATCAACGATCAAATAGCAGCAAAAAACGCATTAAGGCGAGATAGCAACTGACAGTGATAAAATTGCTCATGTAATATTGATACCGTAGAAAAATGGAACAAGATGCTATGATAACATCCTGTTTAAATAAAGAACAGAAATATAAAGAAACAAGGAAAAATATATACAGTTTAAGGAAAGCGAAACGCACTTTAAGGGACTGTTATCACAGAAAGCAACCTGTCTTCTACTGACAGATACATTTCCAATAAACGTGTATGCAGTGAGATCTGAAATCCAGTATATGATATGGTTACCTCTGTGAATATTTTGTGTCTGTCAGAAATAAAGAGCAAACCTGATATCAAAATGAGTCAGTGTTAGGTAACTCATGATCTCATCTTAAATTTGAGCAGAGAAGCTGACAACAGTATTCCTGCAAAAGTATTCTGCAAACAAATGCATTTTCGTCTCAATAATGGGAACACTGCAATAACAGACTCATTGGTGATTATAAGAATGGCCTGAGTGGCACACTGATCTAATTGCAGTGATTTTAAGGCTCTAAGTGGAGCTAAGTGGCACACAGGTATAGCAGTGATCGGTGAAAAAATAAAACCCCAAACAATAACCCCTTGACTACCAAAAGGTCCTAGATACACTTTTAAATTGAAATATGGTAAAATACAAACGTTAGCATACAAACCCCCATTTGAATACCTTTTTAATGCACAGTTAGTGTTCTTCTCAGGGAGAAGCAACATAATCTGTGAGATCTTACTCCTGTCACACCAAATTAATGTTAAGAAGCTACAAGTAGCAGCCCCCACCCTCAATATAACACAAAGCTCAACAACATGTACTGCTATATTACCCAGGACATACTTGAAAACGAGAGAAATCTCAATGTATCCTTCTTGGTAAAATACTTTCTAAAAAAAAAAGGAAAGGGCAGAATACAGGGAGTGCTCTGGGGTCACTCACCGCAGTACATGGATAAGATTCAGGTGATTAAACATTGTGGAAAATCCCTGTACAGCACAGATATAAGGTGATACTGTAATTTCAATATACAGGCATCATGTCTACCTACAGATATTAATTCACATTTTAAAGGCTGCCTTGCACATAATCTCATTATGACTGCAGTGTTGGAAAATAAATCACATACAGATTGCAATGTCTAAATAAACAAATATAATTGACAATTCCTGTGAGCTTTAACCCCTTCACTATCAACTGATTTTTTTTAAAAAAAATTATCATAACATTTATTTGAAACACGCATTGTGAAGTTAACAATTAAATATTGGGTAAAATAGAATTTTTGTACAGAAATTGTTATTATAAGATAGTTAAAAAATTTAAATAATGTTAATGTGCTTAGAGCCTAGAGGCAATTCAGTTAGTCCTTGTGTGTCCTTGTTACAGTATGTAAGTTATAAACCTTTTGTATTATTCAAGCAGATACTTCTGCCCTCAAGGATCCCAACTTCGCTACTCCTGGGTAAGCGATACAGCTACCGTTACACTTGCTCATTTTAGTTTGGCGGGGTGGAGAGTAGACATGTGCACAGCACAAAATTTCGTTTTGAACTAATGCATTAGTACTAAAATGCAATTTATTTAGTTGCTAAAGAAATTCGTTTTCAGTTCTTTAGTATGAAAACTAATTTCATTCATCCGAAAACCAGTGGATACAATTACTATTGTAGTGGCTCCTCAGAGGGCTGAGATCGCTGCTTGTTACAGTATCTCTCACTCTCAGCACAATGTGGCCATATTATATAGCTGGTGCTAACAAAACCAGAGCTGTTGTAAACTTCCCAGAGCTATTATAGCCTATGGAGGTTTTCAGTTACAACAGCTCTGGTTAAGTTAGCACCAACATTGCAATACTGCCCCGTGTCAGGCAAAGCTGTTACAGTAACTGACTGCTGCTCATCACAGCGCTCAGAGTTTCAGTAAAACTAGTAAATAATATTTTTATATATAAGACGTTAGAACAATATTATTTTCTTGTTTTACTGAAACTCTGAGCGCTGTGATGAGCAGCAGTCAGTTACTGTAACAGCTGAGCCTGATACATTGTACTGAGAGATAATGTAACAAGCAGCCGATCTCCGCGCTCACAGCCACTGGATTTAAAGGGCTAAAAAAAAAAAAGGCTCCTCTCTGTATAATGTTTAGAACATCCTCCTGCATTAATTAATACCCCTCTCTGTATAATGTATACAACATCCACCTGCATTAATTAATACCCCTCTCTGTGTAATATATAGAACATCCTCCTGAATTAATGTCCCTCTCTGTATAGAACATCTTCCTGCATTGGCATGTGGAGGGTGCAGAACTTCGGATGTTGCGATGTTCGCTCTTCATTGCTGGTCTCCTTCACTCATCAATATAATATCACAAAGAGGACTGAAACTAAAATGTAGTGCATTTTATTTTAGTTTCTTTCGTTTTTTGTACTGAGCAGTTTCGTTTCTCTTGAGTCATACTAAAACTAAATTATCCCAAAATTCGGACTAAATCGCTTTAGTACTAAAACGAATGCACATGTCTAGTGGAGAGATAAAGTGCTGGAGGAAGTCCTGAGTAGGGATGAGCTGTTGGGTTCGATCAGTTCGGAGTTTGACTCGAACATTGGCAGTTCTAAAGTTTGCAAACTTCGAACTTTTTGGCGTTTCGAGTTTGAAAAAAAATTAATTTGAAAAAGGTTTAAAAAATCCTTAAAAAAATACTAAAAAATCTAGAAATAAAGAGACTCTTTACTGCAGAATATTATAAGCAACGGTTTATTAGATATTGAATTAAAAAGCTACCTAATGTCGTCTAGGTGCAAAGATTCTCACCTCTAAAAGACCTGTGCTCTCAAACGGCGTAAACAACAGGTGTTTAATTAGTGTTTGGAAATAACATGTGCTTCTAATTAGCAATTAGAATTTGATACATTGCTTGCAGACTGAGTGTGACCTGCACATGTATGAACAAACACTGTGCTTGTTTTGAATTCTAAGAAGTGTTCATTTCTACTATATGATCCTCTCTGATATGCTGTTTAACCCCTTAAGGACCAGGGCTCTGTAAAGCCAATCATTATGATGTAGATGTTACGTCATTTGTCATCAAGGGCTTAATAAAATCTTTATCACACTCCTTAGATTTAAACGTAATATTCCAGTATTTGTATGTCATGTACCTCTCCCGAAGGGCCTATGTGAGCATACAATTATTATTGTGTTAGAAATGTCTATCATAAAGCATACAAGCTGAGTCTCTAGAGTCTCTGACTATCCATTGTCATATATACCTTGCTTTATACATATAAAGCCCCGTTCACACTGTGCGATTTGAAAGTCACGCGATTTTCCGTGCAATTTTCATATTCGCGACATAGTGTGATAATGTCGCACGATGTTACGGGACGACGCGGTTTTTGCAAAGCACCACCAATGCAAATCGCAAAATCGCAGATAGCAAATCTCAAAAAAAAGGTCATGTACCAGCGACTAGGGATGAGCTGTTCGGGTTCGGACGGTTCGGGGTTCAACCCGAACTTAGCCTGTTCGAGCAGATCGCGAACCCCGAACATTTCCGGGTGTTCGCCGCATGTTCGACCACAATGGACCACAATGCATTTTCCCACTGCCTGAAGCTCCTAATTGGCTACAGCCTTGCACCTGACCACAGATCTGGTGCAAGACTGGTTGAACACTATGCCAATCACCGCTCAGAGTCCTGATTGGGCAAATTTTGCCCAATCATGGGCTCACAGAGCTAAGTCCCGCAGCACACTATATAAGGTTTCAACACAGCGCTTCTGCACGCATTTCAGAGGAGATTTCAAAGAAGATGTGTGTGTTGTTACTGCCGGTCTGCCACGCTACTGGGGGGGTCTCATTTCGACCAAATATCAGGGAATTTAGGTGATGTGTGTCTTGTCACTGTGCCAGCAAGATTTTTGGGGGTTTACAACTTTATTTAAAACATTTGTGTATTGAGGTGACTTTCTGGGTCTTGTCACACTGTGCCAGCAAGTCTTTTTGGGTCTCATTTATACCAAATATCATTGAATTTAGGTGATGTGTGTCTTGTCACTGTGCCAGCAAGTTTTTTTGGGGTTTACAACTTTATTTAAAACATTTGTGAATTGAGGTTATTTTCTCGGTCTTGTCACTGGGCCAGAAAATCTTTTTGGGCTCACTAATTTCTTTTAAACACTTGTGAATTAAGGTGATCTGTGTCTCGTCATACAAAAAGTACCACGCTGTATTTTGGGGCTCACTAATTTCTTTAAAACACTGGGAATTAAGGTGATCTGTGTCTCGTCATACAAAAAACCACGCTGTATTTTGGGGCTCACTAATTTCTTTAAAACACTTGGGAATTAAGTGATCTCTGTGTCTCGTCACACAGCCAGCAATTTTTTTGGTGCTCACTAATTTCTTTAAAACACTTGGGAATTAAGGTGATCTGTGTCTCGTCATACAAAAAGTACCACGCTGTATTTTGGGGCTCACTAATTTCTTTACAACACTGGGAATTAAGGTGATCTTCTGTGTCTCGTCACACAGCCAGCAATTTGTTTTGGGGCTCACAAATTTCTTTAAAACACTTGGGAATTAAGGTGAACTGTGTCTCATCATACAAAAAGTACCACGCTGTATTTTGGGGCTCACTAATTTCTTTAAAACACTTGGGAATTAAGGTGATCTGTGTCTCGTCATACAAAAAGTACCACGCTGTATTTTGGGGCTCACTAATTTCTTTAAAACACTTGGGAATTCAGGTGATCTGTGTCTCGTCATACAAAAAGTACCACGCTGTATTTTGGGGCTCACTAATTTCTTTAAAACATTTGTGATTTAAGGTGATCTGTGTCTTGTCACACACACAGTACCACGCATTATTTTGGGGCTCACTAATTTCTTTAAAACATTTGTGAATTGAGGTGATCTGTCTCTTGTCACTGGCTGCCAGTTATACCAGAGTTATTTAAATCTTTATACCAGAGTTGAATCAGAGTTCTGTATATATTAATCTATATATCACTCACCATGTCTGAAAGAACAAAAAGGACTGGCAGACTCTCCCAGACACAGATAAGAGGGCAAGCAGCCCCTGTGTCGGGAGGCTGTGCCTCTGGTCGTGGTGGACGTGGTGCATCCTCTGCAGGGGCACACTTGTCCTTTCTAACTGGTGCTGGCCGTCTTAAGCAGCAGCAGCAACATACAGAGGACTTGGTGGATTGGCTAACCAGGCCATCCTCATCCTCCGAGTCCTCTGCCAGCCAGGCTTCTAGTGCTTTACAGTCCACCTCAGCTGCCAAAGCATCTAATGCAGCCTCCATGTCCAAAGCTACTCCTGCCGTAGCCTCGCTATCACACACGGAGGAGTCAGCTGAATTGTTTGACTACAATGAGAGTGACATGCTGCTTGAGGATGCGCAGCAAGTACAGTGCTCTGATTCAATCTCTGAGGTTGAGCAAGGGAGTATAATCAACTAGAGGAAGAGGGTGCCAGTGATGACACACAAATAACTGGCACTCATGTTGCCCCAGCAGCTGCAGCATACTGCCAAGTTGGCTCCAGTGACGAGGAGATAGGGGGTGAAGATGACATTGATGATGATGAGGTCACTGACTCCACCTGGGTGCCAGATCGAACTGAGGAATCAAGTGAGGAGGAGATGGAGGAGGCACAGCAAACACGAGGCACAACATCCTCTGTGACCAACCGTAGCACTAGCCAGTCCAAGGCATCACATGTCAGAGCTGCTCCGGTGCAGAGCGCTGTTGTCTCAAAGAACACATGCAGGAACTCTGCTGTCTGGGAGTTCTTTAAGAAATGTGCAGCAGACCCCACCGTTGCTATTTGTAATCTATGTCAGAGGAGGCTGAAGTGTGGGATAAACACCGGACACTTGGGTACCACGTGCTTGAGGCGACATATGAACAAGTGCCACACATCCCGTTGGGGCAAAACTTTGCGTAGGTCCTCCTCCTCCTCATCTGTCTCTACCCACACTGTATGTCCTGCCATGCAATTGTCTACAACCTCCACCGACAGGGATGATGCTACAGTAATGGATGTACCAGCAGGTCCTTCCTCACAATGTGACATCATCCCAGTAGCTGAAGATTTACGCAGTCAGATTACGTTGCCGCAGCTGCTGCAGCGAAAGAAAAAATGTAGTCCCAACCATCCCCAAGCACAGCGTCTAAATGCCAGTTTAGCAAAATTACTCGCATTGCAGCTGCTGCCTTTCCAGCTGGTGGACTCTGCTCCCTTCCGTGAATTTGCTGAATGCACTGTACCACAGTGGCAGGTTCCAAAACGCCATTACTTTTCACGCAAGGCCATTCCAGCACTATACCAGCACGTGGAAGACAATGTTATCCAGTCATTGGGAAAGGCAGTCAGCAGCAAGGTGCATGTCACTTTAGACACGTGGTCCAGCAAGCATGGACAGGGTCGTTACATTTCCTTCATGGCACACTGGGTAACTCTGATTGCAGCTGGGAGGGATCCAAGCCGGGGCTCTGTGCTGGAGCTTGTTCATCCACCACGCCTCCAGAAAACTGCTTGTATGAGGTCTGCTCCACCACCACCACCTCTTCCTCCTCCTCCTTCTCTGTCTCTGGCGAAGTGGCAGTTAAACCCACGCCTGACAGGGTCTACGCAATGGCTCAAGCAAAAAGATGCCATACTGTGCTTGAGCTGGTTTGTTTAGGGGACAGGAGCCACACCGGGTCAGAAACTTTGTCAGCTCTGCAGGGGCAGGTGCAGAGATGGTTTACACCATGCCAGCTTGAGCTGGGAATGATCTTCTGCGATAATGGCAGCAACCTTCTCTCCGCCCTACGCAAGGGTAAATTGACGCATGTACCATGCCTAGCACACGTCCTAAATCTGGTGGTACAACATTTCCTAACCAAGTACCCAGGGCTGCCAGAGCTTCTCATCCAGGCCAGAAAGTCTGCAGCCACTTCAGACGGTCATTCCCTGCAAGCGTTCGCCTGGCAGAAATTCAAAGAGAATTCCACCTTCCCACAAACCGTCTGATCTGTGACATGCCCACCAGGTGGAACTCAAAATTAGCAATGCTGCAGCATCTGCACAAGCAGCAGAGAGCCATCAACGAGTACCTGTGTGAGTATGGCACAGGGACAGGTTCAGGTCAACTTGTTTTTTTTTCCCCCCCGCAGTGGCTGATGATCAAGGATGCATGCACTGTACTGTCACCATTTGAGGAGGCAACGAGGATGGTGAGCAGGGACAGTGCATGCATCAGTGACACAATTCCTTTAGTGTTCCTGCTGGAGCACACTCTGTGGGGAATTATAGATGTGGCTCTAGAGGCAGAGCAGCGGGAGGAAGAGGAGGCCTTCCCTAGCTCTCAAGGCCCCAGTCTTTCCACAGACAGCATTCCAGCGGGTCCTACTCAGATCAGACAGGAGGAGGATGAGGAGGAGGAGGACTATTTAAGTAGTGGGGGCATTGAAGGTGGGGATTCCTCAAGGGAGGATTTTGTGTGCCCAGAAACAGAAGGGCTTGTGCGTGGCTGGGAGGAGGAAGTGCACGATACGGTCATCCTCATTGACCAGGAAGACTCGGCAGCAAATGCCACCTCCAACCTACGCTGCATGGGCTCCCTAATGATGCAAAGCCTGCTAAAGGATCCCAGGATTCGTGCTATCAAGGAGAGGGATCATTACTGGTGGCAAGCCTTCTTGATCCATGATACCAGGGGAAAGTTGCAGAGCTCATCCTGCCCGCACAGAGGGAGCACAGGATGACAAAACTTGAGGGCGCTCTAAAGCGACACTTGTGTAACACCTTTCCAGGCACTGGTAGATTACCAAGTGCTGACACACGTGCTTCTAAGGCTGCAGGTGATCAGAGGAATAGCGGTGAAGGCCAGGGCCGCTTGACTGATGCATTTTTAATTTTTTTTAGTCCTTGACCCCCAGGGACGTCAAATGTAGGCACCCATTGCCAGTGTCTTCACCATATAGTGCAGGACTACCTAGGGGCAAGGGCAGACCTGGATACCTTTCCAGCAGATGATCCACTGGCATACTGGGTGTTGAGATTGGATCACTGGCCAGAATTTAGCCAATATGCTATGCAGCTACTAGGTTGCCCTTCATATAGCATGCTTTCCGAAAGGACGTTCAGTGCCGCTGGAGGTTTTGTCACAGACAAAAGAGTGCGTCTGTACACCGACTCTGTAGACCGGCTGACATTTATAAAAATGAATCAGTCCTGGATCAGCAGCTATCAATCCCCTGATACCGAAGTAACGGAATAGATTGGGTATGTCATCTGCATGCACAAAACCTCCAGCACTGAACTCTTCCACAATACCACAAAAGGGTTACGGTGTGAATGCACTTGCTGCCATGAAAGGCACAATATTTGGCTGCACTGACGCCTGTGCCAGATTTATATCATTTTAATTTTTTGAACAGCAGGGTCCAACCCTGCACTCTTCCACAATACCAAAGAGGGGTTACTGTATGATGATACTTGCTGGCCTGGCACCAATGGCACAATATCTGGGTGCACTGATGCCCATTACCAGATCAAAAGCTTTTCAATATAGGACCACATGGTCCACCCCTGCACTCTTTCACCATAACACAGAGGGGTTACTGTATGATGATACTTGATGGCCTGCCATTAAAGGCACAATATCTGGGTGCACTGACGCCCATTAACAGATAAAAAAAAAAATTCAATATAGGACCAACCACATGGTCCACCCCTGAACTCTTCCACAATACTACAGAGGGGTTACGGTATGATGATACTTGATGGCCTGCCATTAAAGGCACAATATCTGGGTGCACTGACGCCCATTAACAAATAAAAAAAAAAATTCAATATAGAACCACATGGTCCACCCCTGCACTCTTCCACCATACCACAGAGGGGTTACTGTATGATGATACTTGCTGGCCTGGCAGTCTTGCACCAAAGGCACAATATCTGGGTGCACTGACGCCCATTCCCAGATTCATATCTTTTTAATATAGGACCGCATGGTCCACCCCTGCACTCTTCCACAGTACCACAGAGGGGTTACTGTATGATAGTACTTGCATGTCTGGCACTAAAGGCACAATATCTGGGTGCACTGCCATTGACGCCTGTATCAGATTCATATGCTCAGAGGGGTTACGGTGTGACGGCACTGTTGCCGACGCTAAAAGCCCAATTTTAAAGCACCTATTGTTACTTTCATCCAAAACCTGCATAAGTTTCACAATAATTTAGCCAAAAAAAACACTAAACTTTTTCTGTGCGTCCTAAAATGTATTTTCATACAGGCTGCCGCCCCAAGCAGTTGTTTATGGATAGATTAAAGGAAAAGCATTTACCGTCATATGAAACGTCATTTTTTTGTTTTTAAGCGTTTCTATACATCCTAGAAATCCGCCACTTCACGGGCAGGTTATGGGGACCTCCTAGGCACGATATTTGAAGGAATTTTTGGTTTTCATTTTTAACCCTTATTTCATGGAAAACTCACTGTCCCTTTAAAAACGTTTTTTTAAAACTTTTTGTCCTTGTATCCTGTCCCCCAGCGCACTACCCGGACCCCCATACACCTTTTATGGTAAATATGTAGCATATATGCCCTCTTGGAGGGCACTCTAAAAAAACGAATTTTCAGCCCCATTGACTTGCATGGGGTTCGGGTTCGGGTTCGGTCCCGAACAAATGGGATGTTCGGGTTCGGGCTCGAACCGAACTCAGGGAGTGTTCGGCTCATCCCTACCATTGACATGCTACCGCGACGCGCGACATGTGACGTCGCGCGGCAAGATGTGAACAGCTCCATTGAAATGCTTTGGAGAAGCTACACAGTACGACGTCGTGCGGATTTTGCTGCGACGTCGTGGCAAAATCCGCGCGATAAATCGCACAGTGTGAACGGGGCTTAATACATTCCCTCATCTAACAGGATAGTAGCCAGTCCCTGTTCATTTTAACCCCTTAAGGGTGGCTAGGTGTCGTGTGTGGGTCTCTGATGGCATTGTTTCTATACATCCTACAAATCCGCCACTTCACGGGCAGGTTATGGGGACCTCCTAGGCACGATATTTGAAGGAATTTTTCATTTTTTTTCTTAACCTTTATTTCATGGAAAACTCACTGTTCCTTTAAAAACATTTTTTTATAACTTTTTGTCCTTGTTTCCTGTCCCCCAGGGCACTACCCGGACCCCCATACACCTTTTATGGCAAATAACTTGCATAAATGCCCTCTTGGAGGGCACTCTAAAAATCGAACTTTTGAGTCCCATTGACTTGCATTGAGTTTGGTTCGAGTTCGAACTCGAACTTTTGAAATTTTCAAATTTTATAAATTCTAATTCTTTTCTATTAGAACCTGTAGATAGCTTTAATGTGGGTAGTGAAAGGGTTACTATGGGAGTAAACAGTACTGAACAACTGAAAGTTTACTTACTGCACTAGAGAAGTTCATTGCTATATAATAAACAAATTGAGGAATAATGTTTGCTTTTTCTCTTGAAGAGAGCAAAGTAAGAAAGTTTAGATGGCTCCCTCTGTCAGGAAAATAAAGGGACATAGATCGCAGATCAATTTACTTACAAAGTATCTTTTGTTCGCACTAATGAAGTCTTTTATCATACTTAAACAGTATTTTCAATTTGAATCTGCGTTACTGATGAATGTAGAAAAACAGTAAGAACATTCATTTGTATGACTCCACTGGGATTCTATAACAAATATTTTCATCTTGTCTGTATTTTTCTCTTTATCAGAAGGACACGTAGGTATTAACCCCTTACTACCATGCGGGTTGTGCCTAAACAACACTAACTGCGCTCAGCAAAGTGGCCACATGGGCGCCAGAGTAGAAGGATGTCCACTCTCACGGATGTTACTTCCGCTCTCAAAGACGTTTGTCTGACCCGGCCTAATCCAAATACTAACCCTAACTCTTATACTAATCCTATCTCTTGCATAGGGAGTAGTATAGAGGGGTATAAAGGAAAAAAAGGGGGATAGAGAGGGGTAGGGTAAAAAGGGATTTATAGAGCGGTAATATGTGGTAAAATATGTGTGACTCCGAAATTTTGGAAAATTTCTGAAATTTTAGAATCCGTCCATATTAGCAATGTCAAAAACCAAGAAATATTTGGATACTGAAACTTTGCGATCCAAACCAAGACAGCATTCTTGGTTTTGCACATGTCTACTAGGGATGAGCTGTTCGGTTCGGACGGTTCGGAGTTCGGACCGAACATAGCCTGTTCGGTCTACTCGCGAACTCCGAACATTTCCGGGTGTTCGCCGTATGTTTCGACCACAATGCACCACAATGGACCACAATGCACTTTCCCACTGGCCTGAAGCTCGTAATTGGCTACAGCCTTGCACCTGACCACAGGTCTGGTGCAAGACAGGTTCAACACTATGCCAATCACGGCTCAGAGTCCTGATTAAGCAAATTTTGCCCAATCATGGGCTCACAGAGCTAAGTCCCGCAGCACACTATATAAGGTTTCCACGCAGCGCTTCTGCAAGCATTTGAGAGGAGATTTCATAGGAGATTGTTGTTGTGTGTTCTTACTGCCGGTCTGCCACGCTACTGGGGGGGTCTTGGGGGGTCTGGGGGGTCTCATTTCTACCAAATATCTGGGAATTGAGGTGATGTGTGTCTTGTCACTGCCAGCAAGTATTTTGGGGGTCACAAATTTCTACAAAACATTTGGGAATTGAGGTGATCTTCTGTGTCTTGTCACTGCCAGCAAGTATTTTAGGGGTCACAAATTTCAACAAAACATTTGGGAATTGAGGTGATGTGTGTCTTGTCACTGCCAGCAAGTATTTTGGGGGTCACTAATTTCTACAAAACATTTGGGAATTGAGGTGATCTGTGTCTTGTCACTGCCAGCAAGTATTTTAGGGGTCACAAATTTCTACAAAACATTTGGGAATTGAGGTGATCTGTGTCTTGTCACTGCCAGCAAGTATTTTGGGGTCACAAATTTCTACAAAACATTTGGGAATTGAGGTGATCTTCTGTGTCTTGTCACTGCCAGCAAGTATTTTGGGGGTCACTAATTTCTACAAAACATTTGGGAATTGAGGTGATCTGTGTCTTGTCACACAGCCAGTACCACGCAGTATTTTGGGGGTCACTAATTTTTACTAAATATCTGGGAATTGAGGTGATCTGTCTCTTGTCACTGCCAGCAAGTATTTTGGGGGTCATTAATTTCTACAAAATATTTGGGAATTGTTATAATCCATGTGTTCTCACTGACTGCCACCCATCAGGGGGTCTCACTGATTATAGGAGGTTTCTGAGACTTGTAATCTGTGGCTTCTCACTGCACCCATCAGGGGGTCCCACATCTTCTATCAGATTTATGCGAATTGTAATCTGTGGCTTCTCACTGCCACCCATCAGGGGGTCACACTGATTTATAGGAGGTTTCTGAGACTTGTAATCTGTGGCTTCTCACTGCCACCCATCAGGGGGTCCCACATACTTCTATCAGATTTATGCGAATTTTAATCTGTGTCTTCTCACTGCCACCCATCAGGGGGTCCCACATACTTCTAGCAGATTTATGCGAATTGTAATCTGTGTCTTCTCACTGCCACCCATCAGGGGGTCCCACATACTTCTAGCATATTTATGAGAATTGTAACCTGTGGCTTCTCACTGCCACCCATCAGGGGGTCCCACATACTTCTATCAGATTTATGCGAATTGTAATCTGTGTCTTCTCACTGCCACCCATCATGGGGTCCCACATACTTCTAGCAGATTTATGAGAATTGTAATCTGTGGCTTCTCACTGCCACCTATCAGGGGGTCACACTGATTTCTAGGAGGGAATTGTAATCTGTGTCTTGTCACTGGCTGCCAGCTTTCAGAGTGTCTCACTGAGTTAGACCAGAGTTCTGTAAATCTTTAATCTTTATACCAGAGTTGAATCAGAGTTCTGTATAAATTTAATCTATATATCACTCACCATATCTGAAAGAACAAAAAGGACAGGCAGACGCTCCCAGACACAGATAAGAGGGCAAGCAGCCCCTGTGTCGGGAGGCTGTGCCTCTGGTCGTGGTGGACGTTGTGCATCCTCTGCAGGGGCATGCTTGTCCTTTCTAACTGGTGCTGGCCGTCTTCTTAAGCAGCAGCAACATACAGAGGATTTGGTGGATTGGCTAACCAGGCCATCCTCATCCTCCGAGTCCTCTGCCAGCCAGGCTTGTAGTGCTTTACAGTCCACCTCAGCTGCCAAAGCATCTAATGCAGCCTCCATGTCCACAGCTACTCCTGCCGTAGCCTCGCTATCACACACGGAGGAGTCAGCTGAATTATTTGACTACAATGACAGTGACATGCTGCTTGAGGATGCGCAGCAAGTACAGTGCTCTGATTCAATCTCTGAGGTTGAGGAAGGGAGTAGAATCAACCTAGAGGAAGGGGGTGCCAGTGATGACACACAAATAACTGGCACTCATGTTGCCCCAGCAGCTGCAGCATACTGCCAAGTTGGCTCCAGTGACGAGGAGATAGGGGGTGAAGATGACATTGATGATGAGGTCACTGACTCCACCTGGGTGCCAAATCGAACAGACGAATCAAGTGAGGAGGAGGGGGAGGAGGAGGAGGAGGAAGCACAGCAAACACGAGGCACAACATCCTCTATAACCAACCGTAGCACTAGCCAGTCCAAAGCATCAGATGTCAGAGCTGCTCCGGTGCAGAGCGCTGTTGTCTCAAAGCACACACACAGGAACTCTGCTGTCTGCTTGGAGTTCTTTAAGAAATGTGCAGCAGACTCCACCGTTGCTATTTGTAATCTATGTCAGATGAGGCTTAAGCGTGGGAAAATCACCAGACACTTGGGTACCACGTGCTTGAGGCGACATATAACCTCCTGCCACACATCCCGTTGGCGCAAAACTTTGCGTAGGTCCTCTTCCTCCTCATCTGTCTCTACCCCCACTGTATGTCCTGCCATGTCATTGCCTACAACCTCCACTGACAGGGATGATGCTACAGTAATGGACGTACCAGGTCCTTCCTCACAATGTGACAGCATCCCATCAGCTGAAGATTTACGCAGTCAGATTACGTTGCCGCAGCTCCTGCAGCCTAAGAAAAAATATAGTCCCAACCATCCCCAAGCACAGCGTCTAAATGCCAGTTTAGCAAAATTACTCGCATTGCAGCTGCTGCCTTTCCAGCTGGTGGACTCTACTCCCTTCCGTGAATTTGCTGAATGTGCTGTACCACAGTGGCAGGTTCCAAAATGCCATTACTTTTCACGCAAGGCCATTCCAGCACTATACCAGCACGTGGAAGACAATGTTATCCAGTCATTGGGAAAGGCAGTCAGCAGCAAGGTGCATGTGACTTTAGACACGTGGTGCAGTAAGCATGGACAGGGTCATTACATTTCCTTCAAGGCACACTGGGTAACTCTGATTGCAGCTGGGAGGGATCCAAGACGGGGCTCTGTACTGGAGCTTGTTCATCCACCACACCTCCAGAAAGCTGCTTGTATGAGGTCTGTCTGCTCCACCACCACCACCTCTCCCTCTTCCTCCTCCTCCTTCTCTGTCTCTGGCGAAGTGGCATTTAAACCGACGCCTGACAGGGTCTACGCAATGGCTCAAGCAAAAAGAAGCCATACTGTGCTTGAGCTGGTTTGTTTAGGGGACAGGAGCCACACCGGGCAAGAAATTCTGTCAGCTCTGCAGGGCCAGGTGCAGAGATGGTTAACACCACACCAGCTTCAGCTGGGAATGATCGTCTGTGATAATGGCAGCAACCTTCTCTCCGCCCTACGCAAGGGTAAATTGACGCATGTACCATGCCTAGCACACGTCCTAAATCTAGTGGTACAGCATTTCCTAACCAAGTACCCAGGGCTGCCAGAGCTTCTCAGCCAGGCCAGAAAAGTCTGCAGCCACTTCAGACGGTCATTCCCAGCAAGCATTCGCCTGGCAGAAATTCAAAGAGAATTCCACCTTCCCACAAACCGTCTGATCTGTGACATGCCCACCAGGTGGAACTCGACATTAGCAATGCTGCAGCATCTGCAAAAGCAGCAGAGGGCCATCAACGAGTACCTGTGTGAGTATGGCACAAGGACAGGTTCAGGTCAACTTGGTTTTCCCCCCTCCCCCACAGTGGCTGATGATCAAGGATGCATGCACTGTACTGTCACGATTTGAGGAGGCAACGAGGATGGTGAGCAGGGACAGTGCATGCATCAGTGACACAATTCCTTTAGTGTTCCTGCTGGAGCACACTCTGCGGGGAATTATAGATGTGGCTCTAGAGGCAGAGCAGCGGGAGGAAGAGGAGGCCTTCCCTAGCTCTCAAGGCCCCAGTCTTTCCGCAGACAGCATTCCAGCGGGTCCTACTCAGATCAGACAGGAGGAGGATGAGGAATATTTAAGTAGTGGGGGCATTGAAGGTAGGGATTCCTCAAGGGAGGGTTTCGTGTGCCCAGAAACAGAAGGGCTAGTGCGTGGCTGGGAGGAGGAAGTGCACGATGGGGTCATCCTCATTGACCAGGAAGACTCGGAAGCTAATGCCACCTCCAATCTATGCTGCATGGGCTCCCTTATAATGCAAAGCCTGCTAAAGGCCCCCAGGATTCGTGCTATCAAGGAGAGGGATCATTACTGGTTGGCAACCCTTCTTGATCCACGATACAAGGGTAAAGTTGCAGAGCTCATCCTGCCGCACAGAGGGAGAACAGGATGAAAAAACTTGAGGACGCTCTAAAGCGAAACTTGTGTAACACCTTTCCAGGCACTGGTAGGTTACCAAGTGATGACACACGTGCTTCTGAGGCTGCGGATGATCAGAGGAATAGTGGTGAAGGCCAGGGCCACTTGACTGATGCATTTTTAAATTTTTTTAGTCCACGACACCCAGGGACGTCAAATGTAGGCACCCATTGCCAGCGTCTTCACCATATGGTGCAGGACTACCTAGGGGCTATGGCAGACCTGGATACCTTTCCAGCAGATGATCCACTGGCTTACTGGGTGTTGAGATTGTATCACTGGCCAGAATTTAGCCAATATGCTATGCAATTACCAGGTTGCCCTTCATCCAGCGTGCTTTCTGAAAGGACATTCAGTGCCACTGGAGGTTTTGTCACAGACAAAAGAGTGCGTCTGTCCACCGACTCTGTAGACCGGCTGACATTTATAAAAATGAATCAGTCCTGGATCAGCAGTTATCAATCCCCTGATGCTGACGTAACAAAATAGATAGCACTGAACTCTTCCACAATACCACAAAAGGGTTACGGTGTGAATGCACTTGCTGCCATGAAAGGCACAATATTTGGCTGCACTGATGCCTGTGCCACATCTATATCATTTTAGTTTTTTGAACCGCAGGGTCCAACCCTGCACTCTTCCTCAATACCACAAAAGGGTTACGGTGTGAAGGCACTTGCTGCCATGAAAGGCACAATATTTGGCTGCACTGACGCCTGTGCCAGATTTATATCATTTTAATTTTTTGAACCGCAGGGTCCAACCCTGCACTCTTCCACAATACCACAAAAGGATTACAGTGTGCACTTGCTGCCATGAAAGGCACAATATTTGGCTGCACTGATGCCTGTGCCACATCTATATCATATTAATTTTTTGAACCGCAGGGTCCAACCCTGCACTCTTCCTCAATACCACAAAAGGGTTACGGTGTGAATGCTCTTGCTGCCATGAAAGGCACAATATTTGGCAGCACTGACACCTGTGCCAGATTTATATCATTTGAATTTTTTGAACCACAGGGTCCAACCCTGCACTCTTCCACAATACCACAGAGGGGTTACTGTATGATAGTACTTGCTGGCCTGGCACCAAAAGCACAATATCTGGGTGCACTGACGCCCATTACCAGATTCATGTCTTTTAACCCCTTAGTGACCGGGCGGTTTTACACGAATCCGTCCGTTCGTGACCGCTGCTGTTTTTACGTTTCTGCGCTCTTAGTGTTTACGTCAAATTTTCCTCTTACTCGTTTATGTAACCCACACATATTTTACACTGTTTTTCTCGTCACTAAATGGACTTTATAAAGATACCATTTTTTTCATCATTTCATATAATTTACTATAAAAAATATTGTGAAATATGACACAAAAATTGAAAAAAACACCACTTTTTCGAACTTTGACCCCCAAAATTTCTTTATGTAACAACAACCGTCAAAAAAAATAATTCCTTAGTAGTTTCTAAATTTAGTACTGAGTTTAGCAATACCCAATGTTTACATATTCCTCGCTTTTTTCCTTATTTTATGCAACAATACGTGCAAGTAGCACTTTGCCATTTCCAAAGAGTTTATTTTTCAAAACTAGTGATAGTGACATTGTAACACTGATATCTGTCACTAATTCCTGAATAACCTCCACATATACATATTTTTTTAAAGTACACAAATCAAGGTATTAAACTTGGGGTATTTTTGACTCTTTCATGCAAACCATTTTACCACAAATCTATGCCAAAGTTTGAGAAAAAAAAAAATTTGGTGATTTTTTTTTGAACGCAATTTAAGAATACATGTACTGTGAACTTTAAGGTTTACTGCCAAAAAGCAACCCAAAATATGTTCAGCAACATCTTCTGAGTAAATTGATACCACCCAAGTATAGGTATGTCGGGTCATTTGGGGGCTAAAAGGCCTTATTTGGGGGGTGCGCATTTCAGTTTTCCAACTTGGAATTTTCACATTTCGTCATCATGCACCCATGTCCTATTTGGGACATTTTGAAGCCGGCCAAAGTAATTTACCCCCATCAAACCATATATTTTTAGAAAGGGCACACCCTAGGGTGCTTCAAAGAGTTGTATTTTAACACTTTCCATGCACTAGCTCTATGTCAAACTTTCAGGTAGTCACTTTTTGTGTTATTTTTTCACACACATTGTACTTTAGGCATGAATTGTCAAATCCAGTTATGGGTTACTGCCAAAAAACACCCCAAAATATGTTCAGCAACATCTTCTGAGTAAATTGATACCACCCAATATAGGGTATGTCGGGTCATTTGGGGGCTAATAGGCCTTATTGGGGGGTTGCGCATTTCAGTTTTCCAACTTGGAATTTTCACATTTCGTCATCATGCACCCATGTCCTATTTGGGACATTTTTGAAGCCGGCCAAAGTAATTTAACCCCATCAAACCATATATTTTTAGAAAGGGCACACCCTAGGGTGCTTCAAAGAGTTGTATTTTAACACTTTCCATGCACTAGCTCTATGTCAAACTTTCAGGTAGTCACTTTTTGTGTTATTTTTTCACACACATTGTACTTTAGGCATGAATTGTCAAATCCAGTTATGGGTTACTGCCAAAAAACACCCCAAAATATGTTCAGCAACATCTTCTGAGTAAATTGATACCACCCATGTATAGGTATGTCGGTCATTTGGGGGCTAATAGGCCTTATTTGGGGGGTGCGCATTTCAGTTTTCCAACTTGGAATTTTCACATTTCGTCATCATGCACCCATGTCCTATTTGGGACATTTTTGAAGCCGGCCAAAGTAATTTACCCCATCAACCATATATTTTTAGAAAGGGCACACCCTGGGGTGCTTCAAAGAGTTGTATTTTAACACTTTCCATGCACTAGCTCTATGTCAAACTTTCAGGTAGTCACTTTTTGTGTTATTTTTTCACACACATTGTACTTTAGGCATGAATTGTCAAATCCAGTTATGGGTTACTGCCAAAAAACACCCCAAAATATGTTCAGCAACATCTTCTGAGTAAATTGATACCACCCAAGTATAGGTATGTCGGTCATTTGGGGGCTAATAGGCCTTATTTGGGGGGTGCGCATTTCAGTTTTCCATCTTGGAATTTTCACATTTCGTCATCATGCACCCATGTCCTATTTGGGACATTTTTTTGAAGCCGGCCAAAGTAATTTACCCCCATCAAACAATATTTTTAGAAAGGGCACACCCTAGGGTGCTTCAAAGAGTTGTATTTTAACACTTTCCATGCACTAGCTCTATGTCAAACTTTCAGGTAGTCACTTTTTGTGTTATTTTTTCACACACATTGTACTTTAGGCATGAATTGTCAAATCCAGTTATGGGTTACTGCCAAAAAACACCCCAAAATATGTTCAGCAACATCTTCTGAGTAAATTGATACCACCCCATATATAGATTTGTTCTGTTGTTTTTGGGGTGCTACGCCAATCTTTGACATGTGCTTGTCAATTTTCTAATTTGACATACAGTATCTTCTTTGCTTATCTTCTTTTTAGGGGCCTTTTTACATACCCCAGTTTTATGAACGTGCATATATTTGGTAAGCTAACACCCCAAAGTATTGTAAATGGAGTGTTTTTATGCTATGGATGCATCCGTTTGCTCCAAACAAATTGGATACAGTTTGGTGGTCATTTTTCATTTCACACCCACATCAGTTTTGGACTGTGATTTAGGAGACACTGTTGTTTGTTACTGCATGAAAACTCTCCAGGTTGTTTTCTGCAAGGTCTCCTGAGTACACCCATGCCCCCCATGCATAGGTTTGCCAGGATTTTGGGAAGGTTCAAATACAATTTTTATGACTTTGTCATTGGAGTTGAAATTGAGATTATTTCTTCAGCTAGGCCTATCTTTGGTTTTGGGTCTACCGCATACCCCAGTTTGAATTATTGCCAGAAAATTGTTTATATTTGTTATGTTGACACCCTAAGGTATTGCATATGGAGTGCTTTGATGCCATGGATGCAACGGTTTTAGCCCAAAACATTTGAGAAGGTGTGTGGCGGTAATTTTTCAATTTTCAGATTTTTACGCCCACAGTAGTTTTGGACTGTATTTAGGAGACACTGTTGTTTGTTACTGCATAAAACTCTCCAGGTTGTTTTCTGCAAGATCTCCTGAGTACAACCCATGCCCCCCATGCATAGGTTTGCCAGGATTTTGGGAAGGTTCAAATACAATTTTTATGACTTTGTCATTAGAGTTGAAATTGAGATTATTTCTTCAGCTAGGCCTATCTTTGGTTTTGGGTCTACCGCATACCCCAGTTTGAATTATTGCCAGAAAATTGTTTATATTTGTTATGTTGACACCCCAAGGTATTGCATATGGAGTGCTTTGATGCCATGGATGCAACGGTTTTAGCCCCAAACATTTGAGAAGGTGTGTGGCGGTAATTTTTCAATTTTCAGATTTTTACGCCCACAGTAGTTTTGGACTGTGATTTAGGAGACACTGTTGTTTTTACTGCATGAAAACTCTCCAGGTTGTTTTCTGCAAGATCTCCTGAGTACACCCATGCCCCCATGCATAGGTTTGCCAGGATTTTGGGAAGGTTCAAATACAATTTTTATGACTTTGTCATTAGAGTTGAAATTGAGATTATTTCTTCAGCTAGGCCTATCTTTGGTTTTGGGTCTACCGCATACCCCAGTTTTAATTATTGCCAGAAAATTGTTTATATTTGTTATGTTGACACCCAAGGTATTGCATATGGAGTGCTTTGATGCCATGGATGCAACGGTTTTAGCCCAAAACATTTGAGAAGGTGTGTGGCGGTAATTTTTCAATTTTCAGATTTTTACGCCCACATTAGATTTGGACTGTGATTTAGGAGACACTGTTGTTTGTTACTGCATGAAAACTCTCCAGGTTGTTTTTTTGCAAGATCTCCTGAGTACACCCATGTCCCCCATGCATAGGTGTGCAAAGATTTTGGCAAAATACAGCACCAATTGTAGAACATAAAAATGTACGAATAAAATGTAAAAGTCTGGTGCCTGTCAAACTGGGGATGCTCTCTAGGGGGCACAGGCTGTTGTCACTGAAGTGCATGAAACGCAAAATGTTTTCATACCTTCTACGTGACATTGATTGGGGGTAAATGGGGGTAGAGCAGATGGGGCTACTGCTCCAGTAGGAGCGAATTGAGGGCTTCTTTATGATGCCCTCAGCATAGTAAGTGCCCAGAATTTCAGAAATTCTGGCACATCTAGCGGGGTCCATTGCTGCCTTGCCAAGTAGGAGTCTGGCTTCGCAGCACAATGCTGATGGGCATACAGATTTGATTGGCCACGATGTGGCCCAACAAATCATCCCCCATAAACACCTGCAAAAACTGTGTGGCGGTAAATCCTGCAACATCAATATTGATGCCAGGATTTGCCGTGAAAGGAGGGATATCTGGCCTCTGGCGATGAGGCACTACCCACTCCTCAGCTGGAGCTGTGCGTCTCCTGCTGGCAGGTGGTGACCCAGGATCTGCATCAGAAACCTCACTAGATACATCAGCCAGCGTAGATAATGTATCTAGCGACGCCTCTGAGCAGTTAGCGGGGTCGAAATGAGGGTCTGAGTCTGACGCAGATGCCTCAGATTCTGACGCCAGGATGGCATATGCCTCCTCGGCGCTGTACACCCTCTCAGACATTATATATAATAGATTATAAAATTTTATAATTATTATATATATATAAGCGGATTGTTGGTTCTTAGAAGAACCATTGGGTTTCACAAGAAAATACAAATAAACACCTAAATCTCTCTAAATCCCTCTAAACCTGCCTCAATTCTTCTAAATCTCCCTAAAATCTCTCTAAATCTGCCTCAATTTTTCTAATCTCACTAAATCTCACTAAAATCTCTAACCTGTCAAATCTGATCTCTCTCTCTCTCGCTCACCAAAACACAAGTGAGGAGAGGGAGGGAGAATCACAGAGGTCAGAGCCAATATTTACAAAATATTGACCTGACCTGACAAATTAGAAATTTTATTTTGATTTTTTCTAACTTCTGATTGGATGTTGCTAGCCTGCCTCTCTGATGAGGCAGGCTAGGAACATCCCACTCAGCCCCAAGATGACCCTGCCCTTAGAACCCTAACCCTACCCCTAACCCTACCCCTAACCCTACCCCTACCCCTAACCCTACCCCTAACCCTAACCCTACCCCTACCCCTAACCCTAACCCTACCCCTAACCTAACCCTACCCCTAACCCTACCCCTAACCCTAACCCTACCCCAACCCTACCCCTAACCCTACCCCTACCCCTAACCCTACCCCTAACCCTACCCCTAACCCTACCCCTACCCCTAACCCTACCCCTAACCTACCCCTACCCCTACCCCTAACCCTACCCCTAACCCTAACCCTACCCCTAACCCTACCCCTAACCCTAACCCTACCCCTACCCCTAACCCTACCCCTAACCCTAACCCTACCCCTAACCCTACCCCTAACCGTCAGTTTATTTTATTTATTTTTATTTTTATTTTACTTTTTTTTTTCACTTTTTTTTCACTTTTTTTTACACTTTTTTTTACTCTGCTGGGTGCCTTGATCCCTCGAGGCACCCAGCAGAGCACCTGATCACTGATGTGATCGTTTTTGTACTGAGTGCCACGATACCTCGTGGCACTCAGTACTTCCTGCCGCTACCGGAAGTGATCGCTCGGGGGGAGCGATCACGGACGGACCGGCGGCAGGTAAGCATATTGCAAGGATGCCTCGATGTCGAGGCATCCTTGTAATATACTCAGAGCAGCTGGAAGCGATCTGATCGCTTCCAGCGCTCTCTAGAAGTGCCGGGCACCTCTCTGGTGAAACCGGATGTTGATCGCTCCCGGGGAGCGATCACATGGTGCCCCGGCACTTCTAAACACCATTGCACGGCTGCCTGGACTCCCAGGCAGCCTGCAATGGCGTTTGAGCTGCTGGAAGCGATCCGATCGCTTCCAGCGCTCAAAAAACGGCAGGACGTACCATGTACGTCAGCGGGTCTAAGAGAGACCCGCTGCAATGACGTACATGGTACGTCCTCGGTCCTTAAGGGGTTAATATAGGACCGCATGGTCCACCCCTGCACTCGTCCACAATACCACAGAGGGGTTACTGTATGAATGCACTTGCTGGCCTGGCACCAAAAGCACAATATCTGGGTGCACTGACGCCCATTACCAGATTCATATCTTTTTAGTATACAACCACATGGTCCACCCCTGCATTCTTCCACAATACCACAGAGGGGTTACTGTATGAATGCACTTGCTGGCCTGGCACCAAAAGCACAATATCTGGGTGCACTAACGCCTTTACCAGATGCATATCTTTTTAATATAGGACCGCAAGGTCCACCCATGCATTCTTCCACAATACTACAGAGGGGTTACTTTATGATAGTACTTGCAGGCCTGGCACCAAAAGCACAATATTTGGGTGCACTGCCACTGACGCCTGTATCAGATTCATGTCCTCAGAGGGGTTACTGTGTGACGGCACTGTTGCCGACGCTAAAGGACCAATTTTAAAGCACCTATTGTTACTTTCATCCAAAGCCTGCAAAAGTTTCACAATAATTTAGCCAAAAAATCACTAAACTTTTTCTACATGTCCGAAAATGTCTCCTCTTTTCATACAGACTGCCGCCCCAAGCAGTTGTTTATGGATAGATTAAAGGAAAAGCATTTACCGTCATTTGAAACGTCATTTTTTTGTTTTTAAGTGTTTCTATACATCCTAGAAATCTGCCACTTCACGGGCAGGTTATGGGGATCTCCTAGGCACGATATTTGAAGGAAATTTTCATTTTTATTTTTAACCCTTATTTCATGGAAAACTCACTGTCCCTTTAAAAACTTTTTTTTAAAAACTTTTTGTCCTTGTTTCCTGTCCCCCAGGGCACTACCCGGACCCCCATACACCTTTTATGGCAAATATCTAGCATATATGCCCTCTTGGAGGGCACTCTAAAAAACGATTTTTTCAGCCCCATTGACTTGTATTGAGTTTGAGTTCGGGTTCCAGTTCGGATTCGAACATTTGGAAAGTTCGGGTTCGAAGACGAACCGAACTCGGGGGTGTTCGGCTCATCCCTAATGTCTACCCATCACCACCCGCTCTCCTCATAAATACTAGCATTCAGCATGCACTGGAAAGCAGGCCACAGCACTGCACAGCTGCTGAAAATGTCATAAAACTTAAACAGATCTTTGCATGGTTTAAGACAAATTTTACAAGAGCTTTTAAGGTTACATGCTCCAGCAGTAAATAACCAAAGAGTGACCTAACTGGTATCTTTTAAAATAAACCAGGATGCTTTCATGGAGCAATGATTTCTGACAATTCTCTAATAGCAGGTAAGTCATTCCTAAACACAGAACTATAAACAGTAGTAATATGCTTATATCAATATATATTATTATGGTGTACATAAAGATGCAGATGGCTTTTAAAGATAGTGAAAAATCATTGGCTATCAAAGAAATGTTCTCATCAGTTAGCTACCTATTAATAAGGATTGGAACATTATTCATGATCCTATAGCTTGTACTGTAAATACTGGAAAATGTATTCCATTAATGGAACATTTTTTACACTATATCAGAAGATGTTACGTTACTGATGTGGTCATTGTTCATTAATTTATACAGCATAACTGAGAAAATGTTGTATAGCATGTCAATAGTAGTTCAAATGTTTCTCTGCTAAGGCTGGGGTCAGACCAGCGCACTTTTAACATGCGTTCTGGCGCACATAATCACGGCCGCACTAGCAGCAGATGACGGGCAATGACGGCCACTATACGATGTACGGCCGCACAAAAGTCCGGCCGTGCAACGCAAGTGGAATTTGAACGCATTTTTTTGAGAGCGCTGAACCGCTAGTACTGACGTACTGAGTGCGCAGCTGCGGCATAGCGGCGTGTTTGCGTGATTAGGAGATGTCAGACGCTGCTAATGTCCAGCCTACATAACGTCCAGACGCAAAAAGAGTTTTATTGACGATCCGTACAAAATCACGCCTGAAAATGCGCGTCGTCTGACCGCTTTTGCGCATTCCGTGAAAAAATACGTCAATGCGTTCGGACGCACTTTTTCACGTTCGCGGGGAAAAATGCTTTCGTCTGACCCTAGCCTTAAGCGTAAATGTTTCTAATTCTAGCTTCCATTTGTTATTCATAAAAAGAGAATAGAAAACACCAACTTCAAGGACATTACCAATGTGAGATTGCAAACTGTCGTTATTTATTTACATGCTGAGTCATAGGCAAAGTCTCACGCTTGTTAACTATGAGGAAAGATAGTCTGTGTTCAATTATACTCATAAAGGATATAAAAGAAAAAATGCTTATGTTAAAAACACATAATATAGGAGAATTGGCATGAACATATTTGATACAATTGTTTAGCATGGTATAGAAAGTAAGCAACATTGTCATCTTGAATTTTGCCCATGCCATTAGGGAAGAAAAAAATCCACTGCTGAAAAACCTGCTCATTTGGTACTAGGTGTTAAGCCTTCCCGGAGGGCAGTCTATTGTTGTAGAGGATCTGGCTGCCTTTTGCTCCCAATGATGTGGCTGCTCAGATGCACCCCAGGATCAGGCTGCTCAGATGCACCCCAGGATCGGGCTGCTCAGGTGTACCCCAGGATCGGGCTGCAGTGTGTGGCTGTTCAGGTGCTCCCCAGGATTTGGCTGCCCAGGTGCACCCCAGGATATGGCTGCTCAGGTGCTCCCCAGGATATGGCTGCTCAGGTGCTCCTCTGGATCTGGCTGCTCAGGTGCTCCCCTGGATGTGGCTGCTCAGGTGCTCCCCGGGATCTGGTTGCTCAGGTGCTCCCCTGGATCTGGCTGCTTAGGTGCTCCCCAGGATCTGGCTGCTCATGTGCTCCCCGTGACAGAGAGCATTATAATCATTGTGTTATACAGAGAGATTATGCACCTCTGTATACATACAAGCGCACCCACTCAAGTCAGCTAAGCATGCTAAGCTAATGCTAATTTATTCACTGCTCTGAAAGAGGAGCTGCAGTTCCTTGGTTCTCCACTGGGAGTCCTATTCAGAATGGGACTCCTAGCAGAGAGCTGATGAACTGAAGCTTCTCCTTCAGTGCAGTGAATAAATTAGCATTATTTAAGTTGCAGGGACATAATTTGTCCGGGGACAGTCTCTTCAGTCCAGGGACTGTCCTCAGAAATCAGGGGCTAATGGTCACCCTATCGCAGAGGGACAGATGATGACCCCTGCTCTGCTGCTAGGGCCGGGGACCACAGCAGCCTCTTGCCTGGGTCCCTGTGAGTTCAGTGCGCAGCTGATTGGAAGGGTCAGACTATGTGGGATGTGTGCATCCACGACGGAGACAGACACAAATGGTTTTATATATATAGATATTCAGGGAGTCAGCTGAGCTCCTTTTTTTGTCAGCTGAAACATTAATCACTGAAGGAATTGCCCAATGGAAGGCTCACACCTATGTGCTTAGTTAAGTCTAGGTGGTGACTGTTTTTGGGCCAGTGATGGCTGGAATATCTTCCCTGGCCCCCAAGGCCTCACCTGGTGTCCCCGCTGCTGTCTGCTACTTCTCGAACCCACCCTGTACGGATACTTGGAGGACATAGATTCATACACACATAAGGATGTTTGAAAATATGAAGGGCTAAATTACAATCTTCGCGCAAACGTTTGCACTGGTGCAAAAACCCATTAACGCGAGGGGTAAAACCCTTTGCGCCAAATGCCGTATTACATAGTCAGCGCAACAACCACGCGCAATCATCTACCGCGAGTGAACCTGCGCAAACCCTGCGTGAGCTTAATGTACATTGCGAGTCCTATACTTAACATTGTAAGCGCAAATACCAATGTCCGCAGGGTACGAGGATGGTATTATAATCTATTTGCAGTAATTACCGCATTGGCCTTTGCGCGCATAATTTTAACAACTGCAAAATGCTGGTGTTAATGGCAAATCTGACCGACCTGGCCAAACCAAAATACACCAGCCCAGTAAAAAAATGCAGCAAAGTGTAGTTGCCCCTTCAACACATACCAAACCAATAAAATGGAGAAGTTGTGTGTGCATTTATTATTGCTGCAGCATATATGCTCAGATTGACTGTGGCAGGTCAATTTCTTAACGTGAGATAATTCTGGTTCTTAATTCTGATTGGCTGAATCGTGAGAAAAAAAACTGTTCGCACACTGGTTTTTGCACGAGACGGTACTGTGCGAGCATTTGGCTGCGTCCTGTTTGCACGCGGTATTGATCGGCGGATGAAAAGACGCCCGAGGATTGTAATTCCAGCGGTGATTTGCTCATGCAAAGGTTTAACGCTTGGCGCAAAGATTTTTGCTTTGCGCCTGGGTTTTTGTGCGAAGATTGTAATTTAGCCCGAAGTGTATATATGTGCTGTATTTCAAAATGCCTGAAGTACACTACTTTCCCCAATTATAAATGTGCTATTCAAATATAAATTCAATAAAACAAAGGTTCACTAATCAGATACATAAGGCGGTAAGATAAGAAGGAGAACAGGGAAAACCCTAAACTGGATATAATTTCTAATTCATTCTCTAAAGCTAACACCCCCACTCTCTACATTCCCTAAATGCACATTTATTTCTACGTTTATTATCATTATCTATCAAAGTAATGTTCTCATTAGTTAACTAGCTAATAATGTGGATTGGAACATTATTCATGATCCTATAGCTAGTACTGTAAATACTGGGAAATGTATTCCATTAATAAAACACAATAACATCTACTTGGATTTATCTTAGTAGTGGGGAGTTTTGTTCAGCAAAAAGAAGTTAAATCTGATTTTATTTTTGAGCAAATGCATCCAATAGTATAGGGATTATTTGCGTACACTCACAAAGTTTAGGGGTTGTTATACGTAACAGCTTACTAATTAACGCTAAATAGGGCTCTCCTAGAATAGGGCTCAATATGTCAAGAACTGAGTAGGTACAAAATGCGTGTTTGTGTTGGTGCTTTGAGAATAAAGCTTACTCAGATTTGTTTCACCAACTAGCACTGCCTTTTAAGTGGGGATTTCACAGAAACAATGGGCCACACCAGAGTAACCATAAAAGGAATTTTTATTCACCGCCCAAGGAGGCTAAAATTGCAATATTTCGGCTCTAGGCCTTAGTCATCCATATTCCACCTTCTCACTACTCCTCTTATATACAATAAAAACAATCCAATGTCCTAGATGGTAGGTGAGGTTGCAAAAGTTAACTCTTTCAATGTTCAGTTATATACTCAATACATATATAGCAGGTAGATATCTCTTTCAATGCATATAACTACATTTCACTGGAACATGTATAAATCAATACCTCTCATAGAAACAATCCAATGTCCTAATTGGCAGGTGCGGTTGCAAAAGTAAACTCTTTCAATGTTCAGACAGAACTTTGTTTTCAGGTCATCGATTGGGCGCACAGGTATTGATTTATAAATGTTCCAGTGAGATGTAGTTATATGCATTGAAAGAGATATAATGTATTAAGAATATAACTGTCTTAACATTGAAAAAGTTAACTTTTGCAACCGCATCTACCAACTAGGACTTTGGATTGTTTTTATTGTATGTAAAAGGGGTAGTGAGAAGGTGGAATATGCAGGACTAAGGCCTAGAGCCGAAACGTCGCAATTTTAGCCCCCTTGGGCGGTGAATAAAGACTCCTTTTATGGTTACTTTGGTGTGGTCCATCGTTTCTTTGAAAGTGAGGTACGGGACATCGGACCCCTTGGTGGAGCACCCAGAAGATTACCATACGACAGGTTTTCTCCCGCTGTGGTATCGACGCTTTTCTGCCTCTGCACTTTATTCGTGGAACTCCCCCATAACTACGTATTTTGAAGGTTTTACAGGAAACTGGGTAAAGACTAGTAAGTGTTGTTTCAAGTTCCCTGTTTATTGCAATTATGATGAATACTTATGTCAAACATACTAACAAGGCTCGCAAACAAGCCTTTGCAAGTGAGGAAATATATGCTAAATAAGCAAGCCCATTCATCATTGTATTATAAATTACAGTGTTTATGGTTCAATATGTAATGCACCCACTGGCAGGCAGACAAACATTTCAATAATGCATGAATAAAATGGACATTGCACCAAATAGACAGACTTGGCTGAGCCTAAAGCCTATTTTATTAATGAAATGCTTTTATGAAGAAAAAAATCTAGCCCGGTTCAGCGAACCTGACAAATCACAATGGGGAGAAAACCAAAAATAAAAATAATAAATAAATACTCCAGTAGGAAAGAAACATTGCTCTCTATAGATACAAAAAAAGTGTCACCATTAAGGCTCTGCTTACTACAGAATGTGTAGTACTCATATTATACCAATTTTGCACAGTAAGAGGTGAAGTGCTGATATTTTTTACTAAAAGCTAAACATTTATCGATGCACAAATCTTAAAGTGCACTAAAATAAGTTAAAATCACTATACAAAGGCTCATATTTCAGCAGAGGCACAGGAAGCTGCTAAGGGCTAAAACATATGCCTGCTGTTAACTCTAACAGGGTTATTCAGAGACGGTGAAACTCTGGAGAACTTTTGGAGAAGTGAAAACTCTAGGTCAAAATAGCTGATTTGCAAAGTGGGATATGGTAGTATTTTTCTGGTTTGACTATTTGACCTAACATTTTCACTTCTCCAAAAGTTCTCCGGAGTTTCACCTTTCTCTGAATAACCCTGTTAGAGTTTCTCTACTATCGGCTCACTTACAGTATGAGCCAGTCACTGCATTCACAGATCAGCTTATAAGTGTAATGGAGCCACTTGCCACCACTGATATTTTCTGCTGCATTTCACAGGAGACTACTGAGACTCACACAAAACCCACATGAGTAGATGCAAAATCAGGTGCCATCAACTTTTGGTAGATGGTCATCTTTTTCTATTATAGCCTGAAAAAAACCCCAATGAGAAACGAGGAATTACTTGTGATTCATTGATATTGCTCACTGCCTTTGTGCATCTTATACAAAGTATAGAAAGCTAAACATACAGTACAACCAGTATTCGCCCATATGGGTTATGAGTATTACAAAGGGGCTATAGATTAACTTTTGGTGTATGACAAGAGAATTAAGATAACAATATTATATGCAGCTCACAATTGAGTGTATCCCTCACCCAAATTTGTCACGTACAAAAACTCATATTTCACGCCTTTAAGCCTCTCTGAGTTTAAAGAGTTGGGGCTCTTCCCAACAAAAAGGTGGTATACAATCAATACAAATCTCTCCTGTCACTTGGTATGATGTAGTGCCTCAAAGAGAACAGTATATAGAGTGATACTGTGAATATATCTCATATACCAGATAAAGCAAAAAAATGCTCACTCACATGTCCTAGAGCCTCCTCTATATGGTGGCTCCATATGAAAGCCTTGGACCTCTTCCAGAAGCAAGGGGTCCCACCCTCAACAGGGCTGGATATCACTGAATGTTGCCAAGAGGTCAGGAATTCCACCCTTGCTCAATGCTGGATGCAAAATCCTGCCATTCCAGGTGAGTTCTGGATATTAACACTCCTGACTATGGATGTGCATGGCTGAAAAATTTGTTTAGTTTCATTTTTAAATAATTTTGTTTTCGGAATTTCGTAACTGTCGTTTCGTATTTTGTTTCGTTTCATTTTTGATCGATTCAAAATTTTGTATCACTTTGAAATTTCAAATCGATTCGCATTTCGTTTATCAATTCGATAATTGATATCAATTCGAATTTTGGATCACTAAATAAAACTCCAGTTAATCAAATTGTGCTGTTAACCCTTTCCATGCGGAGGACGCGCTCAGCGCGTCCTGCCACATGGCTACTTCGCTGCGGAGGATGCGCTGAGAGCGTCCTCCATGTGCAGCGGCGATCGGCCGGGTTTCTGGCCGATCGCGGTGGCCCCCGGGTGCGGGCTGACATCATCGATGTCAGCCCAGCCTCCGGGACCCTGGCGGGCACAATAGACGTCATCGCGCATGCGCGATGGCGTCTATTTCAGGCACCGCCGCCATTGCGGGGAAGTTGCCTGAAGGGGCCTCTCCCCCTCACCATCTGTGTGGGCCAGCCAGTAAAAGCAGACACCACTTGGAAGGGCACAGCCTGCCCTTCCAAATGACAGCTGTCTTTAACCCCTAGGGGGCTGGATCACGATATGGCGCTAACATGCGCCGTATCGCGGTCCCCTCCCGGAGCTGGCCGACATCTTGGATGTCGGCCAAGCTTCCGGGATATCCCCCTAATGATTGGCGTCATCGTGCATAGCGCGATGGTGCCAGTTTCACAATTAACCCCTTGCTGTCACCTATGGTGGAGATAGGGGGTTCATTGAAACCCCCTTTCTCCCGATTCGTGACAGCTAGGGGTTAATGTTTGATATCATTGGAACGGCCAGGGCATGGCCTTTTCAATGATACCAAACATGACCATGTACCGTTTAAAAAAAAAAATTAAAAATAAAATTAAAAAAATAAAATATTAAAAAAAATTACAAATTTTTTTTGTTTTAGTTTTATTAATGCACCAATATTGTTCCCATTTCAATTATAATGTGAACAATGATGCTGCATTAACGATTTTTTCTATGGGGGGCGTTTGCCAAAAAACACGTAATTTTCCCCCAAAAAAAGTAACGATTCCCCGTTTCTAACTTTTTTAACAAGTGCACCCCATAGAAAATATAACCGCAAACACTCGCATGTTAAAATGTGAGAAAAAAAACACTTTACACGTTGTAAATTATTCAAAATTCTAATTCTATTGCATTTTATGTTATAATATACAGACAGGACATAACGTATACATATAATAATGATATATTATGAATCTGCCGAGTCTCCCGGAAAGAACGATATATAATATGTCTGGGTCAATTAATAAAATGTGACTTCAAATCGCATTTAAACATGAGCGAAACCGGTAAAAATGAGCTCAGCACAGAGGTGTGAAAAGGCTCAGCAGCGAAAGGGTTAAAAATTAAGCTAGGGTTAAATTAAGCTGTAGAAGAGAGTAGATATGCCAAGAAGGCAGATCAGGGAGCGCAAAAATAATTACAACACTCTCACCAGGTGTTAAAAGTAAAATACAAAGAGTGTACTCATCTCGGGTATGGACCAGTAGAAAAACCACAACATATACCTATAGAATAGAGATAAAGACAACAGATTGCGCAATACCAGAGGTAAAAATGAGTAGGAACAGAAGGTAACAATTGCACACTCACAGAGGTGGAGCCTGTGAGGCTCTCTGTCAGCGCCTGCAAGCCACTTGAGGGGGGGCTTCACCCGCAGTATTCAATGGTTGTTATCACGCTTCTTATGCTTGTATACACTCTTTCTTGGCCGGAATGGTGAAGTGGCACGAATGTGACCTCGGACAAATGGAGAGTGTATAGCGTAATATTGCTATGCTAATACTGTATGACAAAAAAGCAATAGCACACTCACGTGGTATGGAGCCTCTTGTTAGGGTGGCTCAGTAGATAAGGCCTCAGACCATTTTGGGTAGGTCTCACCCTTCTTGAGACTTAGTGGATACCGGGAGCGCAGGTTCCTGGATCTCAGATGGTCAAAAAGTAATGATAAATAATAGGTAATGGCAAATAAAAATGAACATAAAAGTATTAAGGAGATAAAAAATTTATTCCAAATAAAAACAAAATAAAATAAGTACAAAAAATAAGGGAAATAAACCGAAACGCGTTTCTCCTGCCGTTCTGCAGGCTTCCTCAGTCGGTAATAGCCCCTTGAGTGTCCATACATGATCTTAAATAATGTCCCAATAATTGGAGAAGAAATGTCATTGGCGTGCGGTTCACCGTTGTTGTCGGTATGCTTCGTGACTTCCGGAACTTCCGGTTTGCGTCTCATCTACCGGATATGCGCCTGCGGGCCAAGCGATGATTTCCGGTTTGCGTTTCACGCATCGGAACTTCCGGTTCATGGAGTAGAAACGGATATCTGCATGTTTCTACAGATGGCTAAAGAGATCCCAAAATAGGAGAAGGAGGAAGAGCCTCCAAAAGGCACAGAACAGAAAAAGGGGGGGAAAAAGGAGAGTCCTCTTGTCCAGGGGCAAAAAGTCCAGCGGCCACCACATAACAGTCCGGAAGGGAAATATGCAAAAACAGAGAAAAATAAAAAATATATAATACACGCATAAAAATCATGAAACATAAATAATACTGTATATAACACAGGGATAATACAGTGACAGGAAAAAAAGAAATATATAGTGTCTTTAATAAAAGATAATATACACAGAGAGCCTAAGTATGTAATTCATAAGAAAAATCAAGAACCAAAAAAGAAAGAATGAAAAGGAAAAACTATATTACACGGGATTGGAGGGGTGATGATATGCACTCCAAAATTATCAAATCAGAGATGCGCTGGATTTATACTTTAGATACCCTCCTCCCTATGGGATTGAATGCGGACTTTGAAGTCTGCCATTTTTTATAGTTTTTCCTTTTCATTCTTTCTTTTTTGGTTCTTGATTTTTCTTATGAATAGTTGATATCGATTCGAATTCCGGAACACCAGAAAAAAATATTCAAATTTTTATTTTATGATGATGACACAGTGTAAAACAAAATAAATTCATTATGTACCATTTTGTTTTGAATTCATATCTTATCGATTTGTTATTCTTACTTCCGAAATACGAATTAATGGATTTTGTTCCGAATTCCGATTTTTTTCCGAAACGAATGCACATCTCTACTCCTAACGAGCGAAACCGCATGTTGAGTGCACGCAGTGTTAGGGACCAATGTAAAAATTCAATGACTTATTAGCTCAGAGATCAACAGGTCACAATACTGCCGAATGATGGTCACCTATTAATATGGTACTCGCATGAGACTGAAAAGATCTCTGGCTAAGTATGCTGTCCTTTTGAAAAGAAATCTTTGAGAAAATATCTATACCTGTTTAAATTGGAATTCTGATCTCTTGATTCCTATCTCTGCCTTTTCTTGTTTTTCCTGTTGCTACAGAAGTGTGTTTCACTTACCCTATTTCAGGCACTTTGCAAAAAATCTCTAAATGATCAGTTTGATTGCCTGTAGTGCAGTGTTCCCAAACCTGTCCTCGGGACCCTCAACCAGGCCAGATTTTGCAGATCACCTTGGGGAAAAGCAGACTGAATCCTGCAATCATTGAGCAGCAAATCATGTCACCTGTGCTGTGCTTCAGCTATCTGAAAAAAGTGTTCAGGTGGAGGGTCCTGAGGACAGGTTTGGGAAACACTGCTGTAGTGTATCTAGGAAAATTTAGTTCACTTCACACACAGTGGATGTTTTTGAGTTTTCAGGTGTCATGTTGATGTTATACATCTTAGGATGTTGTTGTGTTGCTTGTGAAGCATATCCATGGCCATCTTCAATGTTGAATCATTTTTAAATATGTTTAGATTCACAATTAAAGGTTAAGTTTTAACAATATTACAGGCAATAATTGTTACCCTCCTGGCTTCCAGCTGGATAGTATATTGTTAATTATAATAATTATTCATCATGTTTAACTTTTTTTTACAAGTAACCTGGTTATATTTGGGATCATTGGAAAGGCCATGCTCTGGTCTTTCTAAAGATACCAAATGGACTCTCTAGCTGTCACTGATCAGGAGATATGACAGTCCAAATGAACCCCCTATCTCCATTATAGTGATTTTCTTTGGAAATCCCTGGGCAGCTAGGGGTTAATTCCTCAACTGACATCATCTTACCCTTGGACGTCGATGTCAGTGGGTGAGGGAGGCCCCAGAGGCCTCCCAAGAGACAACGATGCCACCTCTGGGAGAACTGTCCTATCCGGTGCTTATAGGTGCCGGCAGTGGTGTATTTTGGCCTAGGCCAAAAAGGCCTAGGCCTAGGGTGGCACTTTCCAGGGGGAGGCGGCCCGCACTGGTGGCCCCACCCCTAAAAAAAACAATTTTTTTTTTTTTTTTTACTTTTGCAAAGTATATTGCCAGGAAGGATACATTGAGATTTCACAAATTTTCAAATATGTCCTGGGTAGGCAAGGCCTAGGCTTTCACTTTCCAGGGGGCAGCAAAAAACCTCACCACTAAATGGGTTACTCACAGATCACCAAAATGACGCCAACATTTTGGTGTTCTGTAGTTCCCTGCACTTCGGGGAATAAAATTTCCCCACCCTGCAGTGAATTCACCATTCACCGCAGGGTCCCCAAAGTACATGGAGTCGGCCGCTGAATGCTGCCACCGCAAACCCGTGGCCTGCTGTTTTCAAAAGAACTACTGAACGAAAATGTCTGGAATTTACATATAAGATCCTATGATTGATAATAAAATGTTCTGTTAGAGGAAAAAGAAAAACCGCTATTCAAAAAAAGGGGGGGAAATTTTGCTGAAAAATTACTAAAAGGTACTAAAAAAAAATCAATAAAGACTTTTTACTGCAGATTAAAATAATAAATGGTTTATTAGATATTGCATAAAAACGGGAATATTTTTAACATTGAAACCTATGGGATTCGCCTGAATAAACCTGCTGATTGAAACCACCGAACATCAGGGCATTTCACTGCCATTTCTCTGCTGTTTGGTGTTCTCTGAATAGATTAACCATTACTTCTATATGGGGATTTTCAATGCCTTCAAACAGCACCGTACTTGCTGGCAGTTCACCAAACTTGTGTGTGAGCATATCACAGAGCAGTGGTGTACTTAGGGAAGTGGAGGAGGGCGGGCCGCCCCAGGTACCAGTGATTATTTGGGTGTCATTAGGGGGTACTAGGAGGTGCCACTGTCACTGTGTGTCAGCTTTGAGCTGTGTTCTCAAACAACGAGCAGCGGAGCAGGGCGTTTGCATATGGAATAAAATCGAATATAATAAAAATCCCCCTCTCCTCCCTCCATAGCTCCTCCCCTGCCCCGCAGCAGCTCTAGGAGAGGGGAGGGGGATGTGATTTGTGTGCAGAGAGAGAAGATGACAGTAAATGGCAGCTAAAGGGGGGGGGTTATCAGCAGAATATGAAGCCCTGTCTGCTTACTGCTGTTTAAAGTGGACCTTTCCTTAACCAGCACTGCAGTGATAGAAATTTGTCATTGAGCTGCCTGGCTCTTGGTGAGGCTGCGTGCGTGCAGGTCACGCGGTCCGGCCAGTCAGGTGGTACTGAGTCTCAGTACCACCTGTCTGGCTGAACCACGTGACACGCACGCAGCTGCCCGCCCTTTCGTTAACACGGACTCTCACTTTATTGTGGACTGAACACCCACCGGGAAGGGAATCAAAGCCACGGTGCACTCTCTGGCAGTGGCACACCACTGCTGACAAGATGGCTCCACGCGCAGGCACAGCCGCGATCCTAACGTGGCATGGAGGGACCTCCTGCTGAGTCTGTACACAGTCCCTGCTGACTCTGCACACAGCCCTACCACGGACGGAGGCCAGTAAATATAGAATAAATAATTGCTGTGTGCTCATATTCACTCTGTTTGCTGGAAGTCTTATTGCAGTGGATTCTGATGCACTCATACACACCACACATTGCATTGCTGGGAGTTTTATTGCTGTGGATTCTGATACTCATACACACTGCACATTGCATTGCTGGGAGTTTTATTGCTGTGGATTCTGTTAAACACACTGCATATTACGGTGAGTTTTATTGCCCTGGAGCTCTGGGATACGCTCATACACACTGCACATTACTGTGAGTTTTATTGCTGTGCAGTTCTGAAATGCTCATACACAGTGCCTATTTCTGTGGGTTTTATTGCTGTGCAGCTCTGTGATACACTCATATGCAGTGCACGTTTCTGTGGATTTTATTGTTCAATCAATTAGAGCGGCTGTGATCCAGTATACTTGACATGCGTGGCTGTTCTTTGTAAAAATGCTTGAATTTAAACATTTCATAATTTTATTATCTCAATAGATACATTTGAAATGGTATACAAAATATACAAGTAGGCACTTGGTATCCACTTTTAATATAAAGAGAGGAAAAGGCGGAGCTCTAAGAGGAAAAGGTGAAGCTTAAAGAGGAAGGGTGGGGATTAACCAGCAAGAGGTGCCTCAAATTTAAATTAGGGGGTACACGAGTTTAGTCAGGTCTAGGGCAGTACAAAACCTAAATACACCACTGGGTGCCGGTCCATGATCTGGCACCAAAGTTGTTAGAGAGAGAGGCATCATTGGAAAGGTCAAACTGTGACCTTTCCAGCAATGCCTCTGGTTTTTCTGTATGATCGGGAAGGGAAGGGGTCCAAAAGACACTCCCCTTCTCAGGTGCTCTTACGGATTTGCCGGGAAGGGGTAGATACAGCTGACGTCATCGCACCCATTGCCTCCCCAGTGCATCGGGAGGGATGTATAAAAGCAGGGGTCTGACTTCAAGGAAGTCAGACCACTTCAGGATCCTGGACAGAGAGGCAAGTATGGGGAGGAAAATCCCGCTGACTGGACCGAACCGGACCTGTGGGGGACGTCCTCTGCATACAGCGGGGACACTCGATGACGTCCCCCCCCACATTGTCCACAGCAAAAGGGTTATGACTTCAGGAGATATTTAGCTAAGCATTCCCCTCACTTTATTTCCTGGAGAGGATTTGTCCCCTCCTTTACATTCAGTTGATACACCCATGCTTCTAACATATTAGTTCTTATAAGGTTGAATTATGAGTAGCATGGAGAGTGGTTTTCAGGTTAATGCTATATTTTAGCTTACTTTTGTAGAAATTCTCAAGAAGACAAAAATATTTGAATATTATAAAAGGTATCATTCATGCTTATTGCAAAAATGTGAATGGTTAGAACCTATACCACGAAAGATATTTGAAAACAATGTCAAATGCGTAACTGTTACACTTACTATGGAAAGGAAAATAATATGGGCAGTATTACAAAGTTGTTGCTAACTTAACCAGAGCTGCTGTAAAATTAACAACCCCATAGACTATAATGGCCCTGGTAAGTTTACAACAGCTCTGGTTAAGTTAGCACCAACCTTGTAATATAGCCCTAAATCTTTTATCTAATGCACAGGAAAAATAATTATATTTCTTTATAGAACCTGGTTTATATATTTATTTATTTAAAATGTATTGTACCAGGAAGAATATATGGAGCTTTAGAAGAATCATTGGCACATCAGTATCGACCCAAACAAAATATGGTGGCAATTTTCTATATGAATGATAACTTAGTGGAAAAATCTCAATATTTTTCCAAAGTTATATATTTTTTTCTATTTCAGCTCCAATTGTTAAATTGAATCATATTAAATTTCTGTGATATTTCTAGTAGACTATCATTCATAACAAAGGAAGACAAAGTTATAAAAGATGTTATAAATTTATCAAACTTTGAATAAGCCTGGCATTCCAGCATATGTGATCAAGGATGTTGTGTCGCAGCTGATCATGCTGCTAAAAATCAATAATGAATGAGTAGATTTGTTTTCTATCCCAACAGGAGTTATAAAGAACTTGATGGTTTAATTAAAGACGGTCTTAATGAGAAATGGCAGGAATACTGGGACAAATAAACTATGCACTCATATAAAATCAATGAAACAGAAAACAAAAAGATAATAACATTAACGGGTAAGTGCAGAAACATTCATTGCAAAATACAATTAAAATGAATCTTAATCAACAAATAGGAGTTTTTGGAACTGAATTTAAAACTAAAGTAGTAATTAAAAATATAACTTTCAATTTGGATTAGTACTATGATGGGCTATTTACAGATTAGCTTTATGGATCCTCAACATTAATTTTCAAATCAACTATTTAACTATTTCCTACATTTCTAAAGTGTTATCATGATCTCATTCCAGCTAATATTTTTAACTTTAATAGAGACGCAGTGTTCAGATTAGGGATGAGCCGAACACCCCCCGAGTTCGGTTCGGATCCGAACCCGAACTTTCCAAATGTTTGAATCCGAATCCGAACCCGAACTCGAACTCAATACAAGTCAATGGGGCTGAAAATTCGGTTTTTAGAGTGCCCTCCAAGAGGGCATATATGCTAGATATTTGCCAGAAAAGGTGTATGGGGGTCCGGGTAGTGCCCTGGGGGACAGGAAACAAGGACAAAAAGTAAAAAAAAAACGTTTTTAAAGGGACAGTGAGTTTTCCATGAAATAAGGGTTAAAAATAAAAACGAAAAATTCCTTCAAATATTGTGCCTCGGAGGTCCCCATAACCTGCCCGTGAAGTGGCAGATTTATAGGATGTATAGAAACACTTAAAAACAAAAAAATGACGTTTCTAATGACGGTAAATGCTTTTCCTTTAATCTATCCATAAACAACTGCTTGGGGCGGCAGTCTGTATGAAAAGAGGAGACATTTTCGGACACGCAGAAAAAGTTTAGGGATTTTTTTGGCTAAATTATTGTGAAACTTATGCGGGCTTTGGATGAAAGTAACAATAGGTGCTTTAAGGCTGGGGTCAGACTAGCGCACTTTAAACGTGCGTTCTGGCGCACTTAATTACGGCCGCACTAGCAGCAAATGACGGGCAATGACGGCCAATATACGAAGTACGGTCGCACGAAAGTCCGGCTGCGCAACGCAAGTGGCAAACGAACGCATTTTGTCGAGAACGTCAAACTGCTAGTACGGTCGTACAGAGTACGCTGCATCCGCTAGCGGCGTGTGTGCGTGATTTGGATATGTCAGACACTGCTAATGTCCGGCCAACATGACGTCCAGATGCAAAAAGTGTTTTATTGATGATCTGTACAAAATCACGAACGCAAATGCACATCGTAGGACCGCTATCGCGTACTCCGTGAAAAAATGCGTCCATTCGTTCGAACGCACTTTTTCACAGACAACGCGAAAATGTGTTCGTCTGACCCTAGCCTAAGGCTGGGGTCAGACTAGCGCACTTTTAATGTGCGTTTAGGCGCACTTAATCACGGCCGCACTAGCAGCAAATGACACGCAATGACGGCCAATAAACGAAGTACGGCCGCACGAAAGTCCGGAAAGTGGAAAATGAACGCATTTTTTCGAGAACGCTGAACCGCTAGTATTGACGTACAGAGTGCGCTGCGTCCGCATAGCGGCGTGTGTGCGTGATTAGGAGACGTCAGACGCTGCTCATGTCTGGCCAACATAATGTCCAGACACCCAAAGTTTCCTGGTTTGGATCCGTAAAAAATCACGCACAAAAATGCGCATCGTATGACCGTTTACGTGCTTTCCGTGAAAAAACACCTCAATGCGTTCGGATGCACTTTTTGACGTTCGCTGCGAAAAATGCGTTCGTTTGACCATAGCCTAAAATTGGGCCTTTAGCGTCGGCAACAGTGCCATCACACAGTCTCACCCCTCTGAGTATATGAATCTGATACACTATTTTGCGCCCTAGGCAAGACCAGCTACTTTCACCCCCCCAAAAAAAGAAAAACGACACAACATGAAACTGCCAAATTTCTTTTTACTTAAGAATAAAGTTTGAAAAGCACCAATGGTAAAGGTAAAATAAATATAAATAAACTGTATTAAACCATTTTAAATTAACTCTATTAAACAAATTAAAATTAACTGTATTGAACAAATATAAATTAACGAAAAAAAAATAAGAGTTGTCACGTAAGTTTCAATTTCAGACACATCAAAACTTCACTTTGCGTGCCTTATCCTTTGCAAATTTTCATCATGCGTATATATATATATATTGCCCAGGCCAGCTCACATCATGCGTATATATATTGCCCATGCCAATCCCCTGGTGGAGATAGGGGGTTCATTTGAACCCCGATATCTCCAGCCATCTAGTGGGTCATGGAGGGTGTCAATCGAAAGGCCTGAGCATGGCCTTTCGAATGATACCCAACATGACCAGGTATAAAGTAAAAAAAATTAAAAAGAAAATAAAAACATGTATTTTTTTTTGTGTGTTATTTTTATTAATGCAGCAATATTGTTCACATTGCAATTATAATGTGAACGATGATGCACTAATGATTTTTTTCTATGGGGTGCGTTTGCTATAAATCATGTAATTCTCCCCACAAAATGTAACAAGTCCCCATTTCTAATTTTTGTACAAGCGCACCCCATAGAAAACATAACCGCAAACGCTCATGTGCTAAAATGTGAAAAAAAAACAACACTTTATACACTGCAGATGATTAAAAATTTAATTTTTCAGGACGTATACATATAAAAATTATATATTATGAATCTGCGGAGTCTGCCGGAAAGAATGATATATCATTTTTATATGTATACGTCCTGTCCTGGCTGTATATTATGAAAAAAATGCAATAAAATGTCGGTCATTTTAACAAAATGTGGCTTCAAAATCGCGTTTAAACATGAGCGAAAGCGGTAAAAATGAGCTGAGCACACAGCGTTGAAATACAGCATATTAGAAGTTTTAGGAGGAAAATTAACACTTCTCAAATCTCAACCAGAAGCGGACACCACCCCACCCCTTCAGTATAGTCTACAATGTATCAAATTGATTAGACCAGACTAAAAACACCTGTTATGCCATTTGAAAAACACAGGTCATTTAGAGTTGAGAATCCTTGCATGTACACATTAGTTTTTAATTCAATATCTAATAAACCGTTGCTTATAATATTCTGCAGTAAAGAGTCCCTTTATTTCTAGATTTTTTAGTATTTTTTTAAGCATTTTCTATACTTTTTTCAAAATTTCTTTTTTTTTGCGAACTCGAACCGAACACACCCAAAAAGTTTGAAGTTCACAAACTTTCAAACAACCAAAGTTCGGTTCGAACTCCGAACTGATCAAACCGAACAGCTCATCCCTAGTTCAGATATATGAGACTATAAAATAACCTGCTTTGCTTGACTATGACTATTGATCCTGTACACTGCTCTATGTACTTATCTGGTCTCGTGACATATACTACTCTATGCAGATATATATTTAACAAATTATTAGAATAGAAATAAATGAAGTGAAATTGCACAATTATTTCTATGCAGTGTTACTTCTGTTTTGGAAGCACCTAGTCAAGTATGAAATAGAACACAACTTATATTTTAATGGCACAAACAAAGGGAATGTCAATGGGGGCGTTACAAAATGTGTTACTCGTTTAGGTATACTAATAATAACATATCATTTATACATCATCTATGTTGATAATATCTCTCCATATGTGTTTGTTTTACTTTTTTCCATGTAAGATAAAATAAAAGCTGAAAGCAAGAGACTCAACTTCCAATTACTCATGCTGCCTTCTACAATATAACACTCTCACTTGTTAGAGTACAGTTTTCATAATCCATCACACCTTACTCTTGGTATAGCATTGTAAGGATGTAAAAAGGATGTCAGCCGCAAAGTCACAGGCCCTTGTACACCATTAATTAGCTTGAGTACAAAGAAAACAAAACTTCATCACAAGCATTCCTTATTTCCTTCTCTCTCTGGCATGTTATCATCTTTAACATTGATCTTACATGAAATAAAGTCCATTAGCAAATAAAGGAGAATGTATTATTCAAATAAGTAGGAAATGTCTTAAAAAATGAAACATAACACTTGACAATTAAACCACTTGTTTAATTTTAGAATAGAAGGAAAAATTTATATTTATTATTATATAACTATGCTAAATTAGAAAAACAAAGATTAATTTGATTTTGAATAAATTTGATTATGATATATATTAAATGATATTAAAGCAATAATGATTATAAGAAATAAAAGCTGACTGGCAGTTTCCATAAGATTATTCTTGTACAAAATCGTATCACCTTGTAAAGATTGGGTTAAAACTTGAAATCACTTTTGGATGACTACTGTTTACATTTCATTAGTGCTCTTTGATCATATCTGGGCCCCATCACTTATCTATGAGGAAAGGATTTTTGAGACGTGAAAGTATTGTATTTAATTTATTATATATTTTTGCATGCCCAGTCATGCTAGGGACAAATTAGGCCCTATTCTGACTGTGCCATTAGTGTTTACAAGTTAGTGATGATATGTAACAGATCACTTGTTAACATGCATTAACGAAGGATTGGTGCTTTGCGTGCACATGCAGCACCAGTTCTCGGTTGTTTTGTCCCAGAAGGCTGGCTGCTATGAGTGTTCGGAGACCGGATGGTGTTTTTCATCCAAATTGTGTTGGTCCTCAACAGGCAGTATTTTCAAACCTCTGTCTGCAGAGTGACA